>OX382237.1:957378-2207378 GCA_947507525.1 Apamea epomidion | reverse complement strand
AGTTGGATTACGTAAAGGTGAGTATATTTCTATTATGGGAATAAAATTTAGAGAACAGATATGACCCAAGAAATGCAAAAGATCTACGTGCAAAAGAAGAATTGACTCTTGGCCGACTCTTCCCACTTTAACGTTCTGGATGAATGACGTGCCTGTTCTTTAGCATGCCTATGGAAGCGTAGCAGTGTCGAAACAATCAACACCTGCCTCACACGGAGGAGGCTACATTCCGAGTAAAGGGCATCAGTAGAATATCGCCAGGGTTTTTTGTAGGCTATTTTTAGGATAGCTCGCTGAGCTCGTTCTAGTGCAAGCAGATTGGTTTTGCTTGCTCGGTATAGTAAATATTACGGATGAGTTGTGGTTCTGCGATAGACTTTAATTTTTTGAATATTTGCGAGAGTTTTCTAATCCGTTTCACGAGTGCATCAATTTATCAAACGGTGAAGGAAAACATCGTGAGGAAACCGGCATGTCCTAAAATCAGAAAATCGAAGACATTCGACATCCACCAACCCGCACTGGGCCCGCGTTGTGGATTATGGCTAGTCCCTCTCACAGAAAGAGGAAGCCTGTGCCCAGCAGTGGGAACATCATAAGCTGATTGTGTGATATCTTCTTTGTAATGGGGAAAAACGGATTTAATAAATACAGCGAAAAAAACCAGCCCCGACAAAGAGAAGGCAAACTGTAAAACAGACAAAGAAGAGGTAAAACATGAGAAACTTGAGCTACTCTGATGCACTGTCTGAAGTTAAAGTTAATCTACGAACGCAAAGAATAAAAACTCGTGGCATTCCACGGTTCACATACGCCTTTTCAATTCGAATGAAGCCACTAAATTGATTCGTGTAAGTATAAAAGGGAATCAATCAATGCCCTACCTTTTAATCCAAATGAATCAATTTCGCTGAATCGCATATTATTCCCATTATGCCATATTGTAATATGCAGTTTGGTCCGAAGCCATGATAAGCTATCAGTAACGAATTAATACTCATTAGTGAATATCGGCGGCAAGCCATTAATTGTAAAGCCAAACATTCCCCATAATAAATGACCCTCATTAATTACCCGTTGCACCTTGCAATTGCTTTGTAATTTAGGTATCCCAGCGTCTATTGTGTTGCATGATATGGGTGTGGATGATTCGAGATTTAGCATCTTCTTTTAATCGTTTTTTTGCTAATGTATTTTCGGGGTAATTATCTAAGTTACGAAGAATTGTCTTTAAGTGTACCTAAGGACCATTCTTCGTCGTGCGCGCACTGCTGAAGATCGCGACCATTACGTGGGGTCTCCAAGCTGTCTTCCGAAGTGTGGACCGACCGATCATGATGCCTCCAACAGTCTTCTTTATTGCATCTGACCACATTACCGATTTTCGAAACAATTGCTAGCCCTCCCAAATCTCCTCAAAACTTATATATCCTGGGGGCCTACTCCGAAGTGCAAAGCGCGAATGTTCACATCGGACCGACACATGGCCGAACCGAATATTATTGAAAAATGCGAAAAAAGATCGGATCGGCTCAGTTGGGTCGGGACCATAGTCAATATTCGAAAGAGTGTAGGATCGGAACCGACCGAACCAAATAGTAACTTCGTAGAGGAAACGGCCGACACTACTTCGGAGTAGACCCCCTGAAATACTTGTCCCCTGTTCATACGAAAATGCACTAAAAAACTACGGTTCTCGTCCTGAAATGAAGTCTAAAGTTGGAACCCACTGCATGGGATCTAACACAATTTTTACGGATACTCGCAACGGGTTTACAGGACCATTTTACTTTAATTTTACGCAAGGAAACCCGATGTCGGGTCACTGCTTGCTAGTCAACCATAAATTAACCGAAACTCCCACATAAATAGAGTGCTGGAGAACAGGTACATTTTCAGGGTTTAATTTATTCTGCAGTATCGATGTAGGGAACTATTTCTTTTGTGAATACTAACTTATTTAATTTAAAATTCTCTCTCAATTTGATCATTCTTCTCCGATAACAGCACTACCCATTTCCGTATCGTAAATCAATGTTTGTGGAACGACAATATCTTGCAGAGTGTTCTTGACAGGAAAACGAACACTTCAGGTAGATTGCCTGTCCTAGATAAATACCTGTTTATTCCACAAGAGCTATACCTAAGCTTGATAATATTATCCCAAGCCGATGTTTATTTTATCAGATCGTCGAGCGCTTCAAATGGAACGCTCAATTTACGCCTATCAGATAATGGAACCTTTTAGTATGAGCTAATCGAATGTTTAGGGTCCTATGGCTTTTTTGAGCAAGGTAATTTTTATTTACACATAGTATCAGGATTGTAATGAGTAAAAGGTCGTGAGTAAAGTTTTGAGTATGAATGTAGATGGATGGCTATAAAAGTAGGAGAAGACTAAATAAATTATGGAGGGACTGTGTGAAAGATGATATGCCTAGAAGAGATGACTAATAGAGAGATGTATGGAAGAAAAAGACATGTTGCACCGATCCCAAATTAAATTGGATTGAGTATCAGGGTTGTAATGGACAATACGAGGTTCATGGCCTGTTTCACAACCTCAAAGTAAGATACATTAAAAGCAAGCTATCTTATTTCATTCAAATTCGTGGAAAAAGCCTGAACCTCAAATATTTAATATGCGAAACATCAATCATTCAGTAAATTATTTCAGCTTATAGCTGCGGCTGCGAAAGTGATCATAAAACGACTGGTAAAACCCTGTACTGAAAACTGTATAAATTGTTTTAAAAGCCCGAAAGTCTGACAACTGAAATATTACCCAGTAACTGTATTATGAAGGTCAGATAGGCGGTTGCGCCATGTAAAATACTGGTATTCAGCTGCATCCGAATAGACTGGAAGCTGAGCCTTTTCCAAAGTATGTTGGATAGTTTGGAATATGCTAGGCAGATGATATTTTGACACAGTTCGCATGCATCCCAGGTTATTTTTAAATATACGGTTCCCAAACTTAGCTTTTAGTGGATGTATAAAAGTATTTTTAGAGCCTAAAGTGATCTGGTCGATAAGCGAACAAGAGGCGTTTCGTCCTTGACGATACTTACGAGATTGCCGTTTTTTTTTTTTTTTTTTCTGGGTGGGAAATCATCAAATGACTCCTCCCGCTCTGGGCGGAGCAGAAGGGAGTGTCAGACTTTTACTGACTAAAACCCACCCGTGTTCCTTCAGTTGCCTGTGCGAGGGGCCACGGTATCTCTTTCGAACAACCCGCAGCCCCGGCGGCATCGGTCCTGGCGGACCCCGTCAGTTCGTGCTGACAGCTCTTTGAGGCGCGCGTGGAACACAACGCGCCGTCGACCCGGGCCTGGTCCTTACCGGGCGGCGAGCTGCCCATAGCTCGCCGCCCGCAGGCCCGCGCCTACGGTGGCCGGGAGTCGACTGTTGACTCCCGTCCAGGGCGTCTCCTGCGGCGGCTAGGCGCGCGAGGGTACAGCGATTGCCTCTCCCTCACGCGCTCCGCCTCCTCCTTCGCGAGCATTACTGATGAGATTGCTGTCTTGGTTCGAAATGGTTTAATTTTAGCCTGTAAGCGAAATATCGTTTTAGCGACGTTGAGATGTAGATTTAGATTCCTAAAACGTTTCTATAAGTACTGGTAGGGAAAATGGAGGCTACCAAGGATAATGAACACAGACCAATTAAAGGGAAAGATGATATATTGAAATATAATAGAGAAGTGAAGTCATAATTTTCCCAGAAAAAATATCCATCTCTGAAAAGTGACATTTCATTGACTGATAGAAGAATGGCAGTTCCAACAGAAAAGGCAGCTTGAGGTAGAGAACAGTGTTTACCGAGACCCGACGAAGGGCTTTGTCAACTAGACTCCTGTCTGAATTATATTTTACCTGCCCAAATATCACACCCTGATTATTACTAACTACAGTCTAAAAGAAACATGCGTGCCCAGCATTGAACCATAGACACGACACGACATGACACACACAGGACACGATATGACACATATACGACACGACATGACACACACACACGACACGACATAACACACACACGACACGACATAACACACACACGACACGACATAACACACACACGACACGACATGATACACACGCGACACGACACATTAAAACCGAAAATAACTCTCGCAGATGTCTATACAACCTCACCTAATGTATGACAAAGAAGTAAATCATGTAATGACCTAATGAATACAGCCATTGTAATGAATACAGCCATTTTACGCCAGTGATAAAAAACTTGAGTTTGTGGGCTTGTTTACTGCCTGCCACTCCATATAACGATTTATTTTTATGGCTAATGGCTATGATATAATAGCTAATCAAATCAATCGTGATGTGATAACGGATTACTACCCAGTTTAAGTATGTATAATGTAAGTACTTACCTGGCTTTAGTGATGTAAGCGCCATCGCCATACAAAGAGAGGTTATGTAACTGTGTTTGTAAACATGGGTAATTAAAGTTGCTGATAAGTAACATCTGATAATATCTTGTAATGCCGAACTGTTAATTACTGCCAATTAAGGCTTGTACTAGGGAGGTGAAAATTACACCCTTTAGAGCGTATTGCGAATCTATGTACACGTGTGCCCTATGGGTCAGCTATACAAAAAGCTCGTACAATGCTCTGCGAGTCCAATACAATAACGCCTTCAGAGTTATGTTGGGGCTGCCGCGGTTTTGCAGTGCATCGGGGATGTTCGCGGAGAATGGCGTGCCAGATTTTTACGCCCTGATGCGGCGAGTGCGTGACAGCTTGGTGGCTATAGTAACCGACAGGATAGACAGTCTGGCAATGGATGACCACTCATCGTGAGTCATTCCAAAATTTAAAATAAGTTGTTGTAGTGTATTTTTGTGTAGGTATGTGTTTTCATGTACGAGTATGTATGTTTTGTGTATAAAATTGTAATGTGTGTTGTTTATGTACTTGGTCTGAAATAAATTTATTATTATTATTATTTAACAAGAAGACCAGAAGATTAGGAATTCTGATGAACTAGATCAAATTTTAAATACCTCTAGATATTGCTAACCGAATTCTTCATATTTTTTAAAAAATTGTCTGCTCAACAACGTGAATAACGCAGTGAATATTGTTGAACTGTCAAAATGAAAGCTATTCCTACTGTTAGTGTTACGCAATTACCCAAAAACATCAATAGTCTCTGGATTCCGGATAAACAGTTTCATAAACTGAAATATCTAGAATGGTTCAAAGATCAATTCATCGACCTCTGTTGTTCGTCTATGCTAATAAATGACAGCCAAAACAAACAGAACTCCTAAACGTAGATTAACCTGTACGGAATATGGTAGCATAGTTTATTCTATTCTCATATAAATTCTTGTCGGTGTCCCTCACACGACTATTTCCGTGAATAAAGTCCTGTAACATTTTTTTTCCCTTAGCCTATATTGTCCCACTGCTGGGCAAAGGCCTCCCCTGTATTCTTCCAACTTAATAAAGGAATAAACTTTTATAAAAAAAATCTCGTGTCCTATAAGAAATTGCTCATACATTCCTGAAGACCTTCACTCGCTCAGTAACATCAATTAGTTAGACAGTTTCAAAAGCTAAAATATCTAGAATGGGTCAAAACAATCAAAGCATGAGCCTCTGTTTTTCTTTAATGTCAGCATAAACAAACATTTCTCTCAAACATAGATTAACCTGAACCATGGACGTTACGGAACAGCGCAGCATAGTTTAACCTATTCGTTTGCATACAAATTCTTGGCGGCGTCCCCCGCGATTTATGCTGTGTACTTACACAACTATTTCCTTGGATAAAGTGCTGTAACATGGTATTTATATACAACTGTTGATACCTAGGCCCGGCAGACGTGGGCCACTCCATATCGATCGCAGTTCAAGGCTTGAACCAAGGCCGCTCGATGCCTACATAATTCGAAGCTCGGCCTAAACGGTGCCGGTGCCACTAAAATTGCCTTAGCAAATATTGGGCTTTGGCAGAATTGAGTTACGGCTATTATTCTGATTGCTTTTCATGTGAATTTTTTCACTTTATATTTTAGGGTGCTTATGATTAGCATAACAATAATAGAGAAGAACGTATCAAGTATTTGGGAGCTGTAGAGCTTCGGATGGATGTAGTAGAAGGTAGCCAAGGTTCGACCAAAGAAATTGATAATCTTCTTCTTCGTCGTGTCGGTGGCACGACTGAATTTTAAATCTTTCGGCAGTAGGGTGTGATTGTGGAGCTATGTCGCAATCGGAAATCTATGCCATAACACACACATATGAGCTCAACTGTGACACAATTACTTTTTCTATTGTTACCGAACTTACTGCGCTTGTCCAAGAGACGAGGGGGTAGGACAGACTGCCGAATATTTCTGCCATTTCATTGCAGTCATGTGTATATAGCATAATGGTATGACTGATATGTCCATCACAAGCATATGCTCATACAGCATAATCAGCCTATAATGTCCCCACTGCTGGGACACAGGCCTCCTCTCTGTGAAAGGGAGTGGGTCGTAATCCACCACGCGGGCCCAGTGCGGGTTGGTAAGTCACTTGTCTTCGAATTTTTGTTTCGTGGACATGCCGGTTTCCTCACGATATTTTCAGCAGTGGTGACGAAATAATTAACACAGAGTAAAGCCTGTCAAGGTTCGAACCTACGACCTACAACTCTTAAGTCGCAGCCGTTTCCACTGGGCCACCACTGCTGTCTATGCTCATATGGCTGCTCCAAATTAATTTATATACCTACTGCTATAATGCCAAAAGCCACTATTAAGAACTAGATGTCCCTTGGTTGTATTATTAGAATTTACTGTGCTAAGTCTGTGCAAGCTTGTCCACAAGATTTATTAGCACTGTAGTTACGCCCTACATCACTTAGGCCCACAGATTCTGGTATTACGTAAATACCGTTAACCTGATTCTCTCAGTTAACTGTCTAAACTTTGCCGTCAAAATTGCTGTTAGGCCGCCAATATTTATGTTTGGAGGAATTAAGTTACGGGTATTAATCACGTAATGGCTTTTGTCGTAAATTTTACTTTGTTCACTTACCACTTTATGACAGCTGTGAGCTGGGCTATAAATGACAGCCGTCGGTTTATGTGATCGATCAATTTACAATGTCTTTGACCCAGTGACTTCTCTGTCTGGTTCTATTTCTTAAATGAAGAAAGATACTTTCTTCATTTAGGCGTGAATCGGTTGTTTAGTTTTAGCACCCACGAAATATTTTGGAGTACGTAGGCATTATTTCTTACAAACTCGTTGAATAAGAACGAATTGCCCTGTTAAATACCTAGGCTAACAAACCCTTGAACTCTGCAAACACCTTAAAGTAATCAAGGCATAGAGTATACGTATAGAGAAATGTTCAATGAAGAATCTTGCGTGTTTTTTTGCACATATCCATAAATCGGTCATGCCAAATCCTCACCCCAAGAATTGGTTGCGAAACTACAAGACCAATTGAACCTTGTAGTGGTGGCAGTTCTGCAAGCACCTTCTAGAACTTGAAGGCCTTAACTGTACAGCATACGTAAATAAAAATGACCAATAAAGAATCTCGCATGCTTGCCTTTACATCTTCATAAATCTGCCATGCCGAAAAAATTGCTAACGAAACTACAAGACTAGAACCCTTTAGCTCTACAATCACCATCTTGAACCTTTAGGCCTCACGTATAGAGAAATGTTCAATAAAGGATCTGGCGTGTTTGCCTTGACATCTTTATAAATCAGCTGTGCCAAATCCTCGGCCCCAAAAATTAAAACATTGTAGTTTTACAAACACCTTTTAAATCTTCAATGCCTGTAACTATACGTAGGTATACAGGAATGCGTCCGTGCCAATCGAATCTACATAAAGCACACTGGGTTTTTAAACCGGTGGTTTGGCATTAAATAGGTCAGCATACCAACTTCGACGCCGACTGGCACAGCACTAACAATTTCCTTTAGTTGATCCTTATCGTAGAAAAGCAAGTTATTGAAAAGCAGTCCAACCCATTCTGGCAGTAGTAAAAGCATTAAAGATTACGATTATTCCTTTGGAACAAAAACCCTGGACTTTGGGAACAGAACTCTATGTTAACCACTCTTAATTTCCATCGTACTTTAGTTTTTGGCTATCCGCCACTGGGTTCTTGATTAGGGGCTTTGTATGGTCTTAAACTCCCGACGTTTTGACGCCTAAACTAACAACAAAAACATATAAATAAATAAAATAAAATATCTTTATTTCAGACCTATAATACCTATTATACGTTGTTACCTATTTATACGACCTATTTATACGTTGTTAGTGGTTAGTAACAGATTGTGCTTATATACTATGTTAGTGTTATTAGGATTACTTAATATACATAACATATCCCAGTCTGAAAATATTGTGACTTCTTTTATAAAAACACGCCCTATATCATATTGATACAGTTTTGTAGTGTCACGCGATCTCTCGGAGGTCACAGGTGGATATCGAGACGAAATACCTACGAATGTACCCAAACACGACACAGTACGTCGAATACGAGAGAAAATGGGACAAAATTATGAATGAACAGCAAGAAAACAAAAACAATGTAATGTTAATGTATTTCTTTATCATACAGATACCTACCTACATGTTATACCTAGTAGCTATTAGTACCTACTTGTAAAATGAAATGGCTTTGAACCGGATACAGCTGAATACCAGTATTTTACATGGAGCGACTGCTTATCTGACCTCCATAACCCAGTTACTGGGTAATACGATACCCCTTCGTAAGACTGGTTGTCAGACTTTCGGACTTCTAACGACCCGTAACAACTGTCAAAGATCAACGAATGATAGCCGGGACCAACGGCTTTACGTGCATTCCGAGGCACGGAGGGGTCTTGGTATGTAAAGAAGGTCACCCATCCACGGACCAACCGCGGCAAGTGGCTACACTTGCCGCGGTTGGTCCGTGGATGGGTCAACAACAGCTGCACGGGTCAATCGATCAGGTTAAGCTATTAACCAGATCGATTGACCCGTGCAGCTGTTGTTACTTAGCCACAAGCCCCAGAAAGATAAGAAAAAAGAAAAGCTGACCCTTTCATCTTTAAAATATAAAAACATATTTTATATAATTTAAATAAGAGATAGACTTAATAAAATTTGGGGCTTGTGGGCTTTGTTTCCATATAAAACTCTTAAATACAGGACATCGTCCAATACGATTGTTTTTCGCGGATCACCGGTCATCACACGTGTATCTAAAGATTTGGTGACCATGCACAACCATACCACTTAACTTCTGATTGATAAAGCAACTTTTCTCTCACTAAACGAGACACAATAGAAGTTTTATTGTTATGATGGTAAAGTGTTAATAGACTGATAAGAAATATGGCTAAGTGTGCATACACACGAGCGACATGCGTCGACGACAGAGGCAATTTTAACCGTCGACAGCTGTCGTCGACGCGTGTCACTCGTGTTTATGCACACGAAGGTTTGTAGGTGGTTGCTTAATTTTTAACACTTTGTAGGTACGTATTATAGTATCTATCTATCTAGCCTGTATTGTCCCACAGCAGGGCAAAGGCCCCTCTCCCTTTTCCACACAATTCTGTCTTTTGTATTGTAGTATAATAATTTTATTTCAGGAGCATCGTTTTCACATATAATTATGTAAAGGAAATATTGTAAAACAAAGCGTATATACTATGGAGTTTTTGTTCATTCTTCTCCATACGAAACTACCTTTTGGAAGGGGCAACTAGAATCATTTTTATTTTCTTGTAAATCCTGACGACAAACGTGCCCTTTAATTGCCTTCTTGAAATAAATCATTTGATTTAGACTTCGTCTTCGTCAGGTTAAATTCAATTTTTTCTTAGCTTCACTGCCAAATTTTGATAAGATGACAATTGTAAAATAAAATATTCTGTATTGTTGCAGAGCGACGGCAGTTTGCTGCTTAAAAACATAGCTGTAGATGACGCAGGCCTGTACGAGTGTTCAGTAGAAAATGAGACAGCGTACGTCGACAGAGTCAATCTTACTGTGCGGAGTGAGTACCATTTTATTTTTTTTAGCCGTTAATGTCCCACTGCTGGGCAAAGGGAGGCCTTTGTCCAGCCTCTTGCCACTTTGCCTCTTTCCACCCCTCTCTTTGCACAGAGCTGCCAAGGACCAATCTTTATCAAAGGAGTCCAGCTCATCCCGCATCTCCATCTCCGTCTGGGCCTGCCGCATATTTTGATACCATTCGGCTGTCGAACCTGTCCATCTGCCTCAGTATAGCCCAGGAGCGACCACTCTCTACTGACCACCTACGTGCCGAGTCCCAGCTAAGGATGTTGATCCGCCAAGACTCCGCCACCAGCCCCCGATCACTGCAGGACTTATAAATTATATGAAGTAGTTTTTGAAGTGAAAACTTCTTTAGCGGCGTTGTTCACTTTTTTTGTTATGGGTAAAAAATGTTAAACTCGCGTCAGGACACGTGACCTGATCGAAAATTCGTAAGACGAAGGAAGAGTAGACCGCATTCCCAAATATCAAAAATGCACAACGTTAATATTCAAGTTTTCACTTCTGCCGGCACTCCCTGAGTGCAACCCGTTTTTTGTCAACAGAGGATTTACAACTAAGGCCTGATTATTTAAAGCCCGATTCATATCTCACGAGGCCCAATCATAATAATTTTTAGGGCAGGTCAAGGTGACTTCGCCGACACTCCACTTTTTGTCTAATATTGATCTGCTAATTCCTCCATAATCATCTGCCTAGCCTTTTCCCAACTGAGTTGGAGTCGGCATCTAGTCTAACCAGATGCAGCAAAAATACTGCTCATTCAAAGAAAGAAAGAAAAGACATGCATTACATGTATCTTGTAATTGCTCGACAAAAGTTACAAGCACTTACGTTGACGACTGATTAAATTGAGTAGGCCTTCAGAATTCAGAATTAAATGCTTGAACAAAATTAAGTGCCCCATCCATGCTTGACAAAAATTTAAAGCGAAAACTTTGGACCTTTCTCATCTCAATAATTTTTAATTAGGTACACGAATTTTATTTGTAAGCCCTAATTTGTTTTATCCCGACTAAAATTATAACAATGAATAAAACATTGTTCGGATAAGTCTGGAATACTAATTCTACCATATTATATCCATTTCCAACGGTCGAAACTCCTCGAGACAAATTGTCCTTTTTATATTATTGCAAATGATCTGTGAGTCTCTGATAAATTGTCCTTTGGACTACATACTTTGTTTACTTGTTAATTTATATCTATACTAATAATAAAGCTAAAGAGTTTGTTTGTTTTTTGTTTGTTTGAACGCGCTAATCTCGAGAACTACCAATCGGATTTGAATTCGAGTATAGAGGTATGAGGAACAGGGTGTAAAGTTCACTCATCCTTCATAGAAAAGGGAGGATCCTCCGACCAGACGGGTGTTGTGTCTGGCGGGCAACTGCCCGATGAACCATGTCGGGCTGTTGTATATATGCTAATTGCGCTGTAAACCCTGCTTGCACGATGCAGGATTTTGCGTGACGTCAGTATGATGCGTAGTCCGCATGTGGCGTTGTAGATACCGGTAAAAAAACCGGTCAAGTGCGTGTCGGGCCACGCGCAGTGTAGGGCTCCGTCGTTTTTATAACAGCCAAGTGCGGGTCGTATTCGCTGACTGATAGTTTCGTACCATGCTCTAACTAAAAGCCAAACATGACTACCTACCCAATTTGACTTCCTATACAAATCCTCACCTGATCCGACAACTTTGCACGGAAAGTTTTAATATTTTTTTTTTGAGATTTGGATAAGACTTGCCATAGCCGGTGTAGCAACTGTTTTTTTTTTTATAAAACTTATTTAGGTATGAAACAATAGCGCGATACAACTGACGCTTAGCGCCATCTATCGACATTTCTATGGAGTTGTTTGAAATTTTCGAGTCTCATACAATTGGTCGACTATTACTCGTAAACTTGTAAAGCCCACTTGAGTGTGATAGTTTTCTTTTAAACTTCGTTATATATAGGTACTACTACCGTGACGTTTGAATTTCTAACTACAACCGTTTAGTTGGTAGAGGGGGGGGACACTTGACACTAACGAAAATGGTACTTTAAAGCTTGATAAGTCACGAACGGTTTACTTAATCAAAAAACGGTCATACCAAACCCCTAATATTTTTTGGAAAACCTATCCAGCGATAACCCACACTATGGGAAGGACGAAAAAAAAATTATCATCCCCACTTTAGATGTAGGGGAGGTACCCTAAATAATTGTTTTTTTTTTCAACATTTTATTTTACCACTTTTTCGGCGTCATTAACGTGTATACTCATGCCAAATTACAACTTTCTAGTACCAATAGTGTTTGAGCTAAACCGCGGACAGAAACACAGTCGACATGGCGAAACTATAAGGGTTCCTTGTTGACTACGGAACCCTAAAAATTCTCGCAATTAATAGCCCAATCCTTGAGGAAGGCTATAGGCTATTTAACATTACGCTAGGACTCTTCGGAGCCAAGCATGAGAAGAAATAAAGTCAAGGAACGCTAAGCGAAAACGAAGTACTAGCGAGCATAAAAATGTGGATATTATTTTAGTATTGCCTTTGTGTATCTTACGAATTCCACGCGAACGAAGTCGAGGGGAGAAGCTAGTTAAAAATAAAATGGACGACTGTAAGCTTGGTCAGGGCAAGGCAGACGTGATCAGCTCACTAACACTTTGCTGCATTTCTGAGGTATGTCTGCAAATACGCTTTGGAATGGGCAACTAGCTTCATCTATCTGACTGACGTGAGATAAACTTTTTGATATTAAAGAAAGAAAAAGTATTTTTTAGGTTGTGTTTTTTTTTCCTTTATTAGATACTAGCTGCGCCCCGCGGTTTCACCCGCTTAAGTTTCGATTCCGTGTGAATATATGTATGTCGGGAATATCGGGATAAAAAGTATCCTATAAATGTTTGTTGATCTACACTGAAACCTATGTCATTAGAAGGGGCAATATTAAGAGACCCTCTATGAGACATGATGTTGATAGTACCATTAGCCCCATCGCCAACCATTTTAGTCTTCCTACTAATATTATAAACGTGAAAGTTTGTTTGGATTTGTTGGTAATTGGTTGAGTTTAACTATGGAACAAAAAACTGACCCTAAGAAAGAATCTTTTCCCTAAACGGGTCAAAAAGGGGATTAATGTTCGTCATTTTTGCTGATGTGGAATCCCATCGGGCGTACGGCTAGTACACATTAATTCACGATGAAAAAAAGCTATGGTGGACGCTGATACCTATAATTACAAGATATTAAGTTAGCTTACGTACTCATAACATACAACTTTACTTACCTTAGGCTTTTTTTTATTGCAAACCATATTTTTTACTTCAAGTGCAACGGTTTATTTGCACTTGAAGTAAAAAATATGGTTTTTATTTATTTTAAGGGTATTTTGGCTGACATGAAAGATGAAAAGCTAACCTTCGTCACGTTTATAGTTAACTAAAATAACCCTACCCATTCAATATTCTCGAAACTTTTAATAACGCAAGCTAACTCATGTTGCGCGCGATCCTGCATGACTAACGAAGTTTGAGCTTCAGTTTGATATAATTGCCGGAGTATCAGATCCCGACCTGCGGTTTAGTGATGTTCTAGTTTCGCTACTGCTTCCTAAGTTATTTACAGTTCGCTACATTTTGAATGATATCTATACTAATATTCATTGTTATATTGACATAGTGAAAAGCTCTTGTTATTGGGACAGCAGACAACATTGTTAGACCTTTTCACTTTTCCCTTTTGTCAAAGTACACATCTTGAAACTTTTTCGGACTGAAAAGGGGATGTGCTCAATAAATGACATAGTTTTGACAGTAAGATGACAGATTTCTATTTAACAAGGCGACCCAACTCACACACAGTCATCTTTGTGAGTGAGGTACACTCACAAATTATATTTTGTATTCATGGAACAGAAATCCTGAAATGACAGCTGAGTTAGAAAGATTAGACATTAGAATGATGAGACCGAACTTCGAAAGACTAGGGCGCGCTTGCGCCACGAATCACTTAATAATACGTTCAGCGCTAAACAAATTCAAAACCTATTCTACTCTTCTATTCTATTTTTTATTCTAGCAAGCAAAACCGATATCGACGATTCTGCCAATGTCTATAGTGAATTGGAAAAGCAAGTGTGCATTGTTATAAATTTAAAAATAAATAAATGGAACCATAAAAGTCTTTGATGATATAGTTAAACTTAATGTAGATGTCAATTGTTTGAAGGTGACAGTGACAGATTATTTATTAAAACATGTTAACGCTAAACGTATTTAGTGAGATTTTGCGCTGCAAGTGGGCCTAAACCTTAATCCATGTCATGCAAAGTTGATTACACACAACGTCTCAAAGAATTTCCACTTGTTTCAAGCCATGCTTCAATAGCCCCCCAGCACTCAAAGACATGCTCACCCATTCAACTCATCGTCGTCAAGTATCAATTTCACGTCAAGTTGAACTTAGTGCTCGATAAGTAGCCACCTGTTACAGGATTATGCGATGTTTAAAGGTTTAAACACAGCAGCGCATATTAATGATGCTGCTTCAAGCGAAGTAGCTCTTGAAGCGCTGTTTTATTCCGCAGAACGAAAATATGAGCAGTACTTTTTTATTTTAACTGTAGTTGGACTGGTATTGCGGTTTTTATTACTGTTCGTTTTGTATTTCCTCTCGTATTTAAAGCGGTAGGATTTAAACGCTTTATTTTTACTCGCGAGCTGAAACTTAAATGCGTTGGTTTTCCAGTAAAAGTTATGCTAATTTTCTATGAAATGGCAGTCTTGCAGTTTTTGAATAAAATACAGTTCCGATTCCTAATAAAAATGTCGGATGCCACGAGCCAGGGTCAGCTCGCTTCGCTAAAGTGAAATTGCACAGATCAATCGATGTCAAGATATGAAGCAAAGTATAGGATAGTGGTTAGCTGTAGATCCCGATCGTTTCTAGACTTAGAGACAGCAGCAGTTCTTTTAGAAGTGACATTAAAAGTCCGCTGAATTCAGTGAAATATAAATCGTCGGTTACACTTTAGGTTTTCACTTTAGATAAAAGTATAGGATTATCTTAAAGCTTGGTAATGCAGACAAGTGGTGGCCCAGTGGCAATAGCCCCGACTTACGAGTTGTACGTCGTGGGTAATAATAAATAATTTCAAAACCAGTGCTCTCAAAACGGTAAAGGAAAACATTTAGAACCAAATATTCAAAGACATGTGACATCTACCAACCCGCACTCGGCCCACTCCCTCTTGAAGAGAGGAGTCCTGTGTCACAGCAGTGGGAACATTATAGGCTGATTATGCTAGTGATGCATTCTACGTGGTCTCAATTTTTATATAACAAATATGTATGAAAACCGTAACATTTACCGCCGCAACTGTGACAATAAATCACATTATTCAATGCATTGTTATCCTTTACAATAAAATAACCGTAGTACATAAACGGTAGCGCGTGACCTAAGGAATATTGTTGCAGACCTAATCAGCATTCAAGCTAATCTTTTTCCTCAGATTAACATCTTCTACTAACGTCTAACCTCGGTAGTTGTTCTGACATCTTCCTAAGGCTATTTGTCTACCACCACTTTAACCGGACGTCAAAGAGAACAAGATGACGGCGCCGAAGTAACGATACATACAATTTACTATGGCCGGGTGTCCACCGCACGCCGTGACCGGGGCGTCACGTTTCGTTGACGTCCCGTTGACGGAGGCGGATGGACAAACGGTGTAAGCGGGATTTTACTTGGATAGCACTGCCTTTTTACCAGATGCAAATTTTTTCATCATCATCTTTATAAGCCAGTAATCGTTTACAGCGGAATAATGCTCACTTCAAGGAAGTCCATTCGGGCTTTATTATTGTAATTCAAATTTTCCTTTGTTATTAATCCTATTGTGGAGCTTTACTAAGTATTAAAAAAATATTGCGTCGTGGACTCTCTGGTCTCCCAGCTTTTATTACCTTCTATGTATGTTATTGTTGGTATTGTATAAGATAGGTTTACCAATATGGCTATGGCTATTGTGATATCTCGGTTTGTTGTGTAGTAAATTTTGTATGTCTTATTTTTATTACGCAACCCGACCCTGCTTAGCTTTTGTGACTTCACAAAACATCGAGATCTCGTTATTATATTGAAGTTTAATGTTCACATCAACGTTCCAGAATAATTTCTCTAAATGATGGTTAAAATCCGCATCAAAATCCGTTGCGTAATTTAAAAGAACAACACGGTCACACGACGGATTTCAATTTATAATATGCATAGAAAAGGCAAAAGAGAACCTTCAGCAAACAACTCTTTCTTGCCCACCTTCAATAAATTGTCAAACGAAAATACTAAATAATTCATCGGCTTCGACCGTTTGACAGTTAGCAATCCAGTTGTAGCACCCCTAGAGAGCAGTTTAAAGTGTGCATTGTGTGAGAGGAAATCTATTACACACAATGAGAGCAATACAAATCCAGGCGACACAAATAGCAATCTGATAAAATGAGGCTAGTAGGGGGACAATGGCTTGCGAGAATGTTAGGACTGGTTTTCCTATACAGTCTTATCGTGATATATGGTATCTTTTAAAGGGATTTGTGGTTAACCTACATTGCGAATTCTCTCCCTTCGCGCATTGATTGTTTCTGATTGCCTCGTGTCATCGTTTTATCCCGGAAACCTCTGTAATGAAGCTTGTGGTGGGAATGAAAAGGGACCATTCTTCCTCTGCCTTCCCTTGTTTCATGTTACTTGGGATTGGGGTTTTTTCTCCTCTTCCACACAGAAGGTAAACATATAAATTCACTGTTTTTTTTTTTTTTTTTTTGAGGATGGGAAATCATCAAATGACCCCTCCCGCTCTGGGTGGAGCGGAAGGGAGTGTCAGACTCTTACTGACTAAAACCCACCCGTGTTCCTTCCTTAGCCCTTTATGTACCAGGGCAGCGGTAACTCTTTCGGACGATCCCGCTACCCCGGCAGGTAAATTCACTGATTAGTCTTCGTTCTGTTTTGCAGCATTTATACAAGTGAGAGCAGTGGTGGCGCAGTGGTAACGACACCGACTTACGAGTCGTAGGTCGTGGGTTCGAACCCAGGCAGCCAGGCGCTTTACAGGGTGTAAATACTTTAATCACCACTGCTCTCAAAACGGTGAAAGAAAACATCGTGAGGAAACCGGCATGTGCTAGAACAAAAAATTCAAAGACATGTGAAATCTACCAACCTGGAATGGGTCCGCGTTGATTACAGCCCACTCCCTGCCACAGAGAGGAGGCTGTGACTCAGCAGCGGGAACGTTTTAGGCTGATTATGCTTATACTAGTGATTCGTATTCTTAGAAACAACTGTTTGTCATTTAAGAAAATAAAACCTCATATTTTATGAACCTAAGGTTTTGTCGATCCAGCTAAGTGTAGAAGTAGTTAACAAGTGAACAGTGCAATAATTTACAAGCACAATACTCTCGTATCTACAAGCCTCGCGAGAATAGCTCATGTCGTATCTAAACGTGTTGAAGAGATCAATCAATCGACAAGGTTTGTAGCGGAGCTTACAGTCGAGTTCATAAATAAGATACTCTTTGAATACACTATTCTATGAATTTTACGGAGTTTTGTACATACATCAAAAGTGTATGGGGTTGATCCCTAGACACTTTTGATGCACGTTTTTGCTTACACAAAATCAGGTTTTTTTGTTATATAATCGATCTAAATAGACATTTTTTAAATTTCAGTAAGGCAATAATATATATATATTTTTTAATCCTTGATCCCTAACCTAGACACTTTTGATGTGTTTATATCCATTCATCGGGATTCGCGGCTAAAATAACAGCCGCACGGGTCGTATGAATGCTATGCTTGCCATGGTCGGTTCGTGGAAAACCATTCATTACATATCGAGACCCTCCGTGCCTCGGAAAGCAAGTTAAACCATTGGTCCCAGCTGTCATTCGTAGATCTTGACAGTCGTTTCAGGCAGTCGGAAGCCCAAAAATGTGATAACCAGTCTTACTACTAGGGGTATCGTGTTACTTGGTAACTGGGTTGCGGAGGTCAGATGGGCAGTCACTCCTGTAATATACTGGTATTCAGCAGCATCCTGCTAGACTGAAAGCTGACCCCAAAATAGTTGGGAAAAGGCTATAGCAGATTGTTTAATGTTACTCCATTTTAAAATGGAGGTAATACATTTTCCGATAAATGTCGCTAGTAACATGTTTCGAAGCGCTCATGGTCACTGCACTTATTGATGTATCGCACAGCTCAGAGAATATTAATTAATGTTATTAATACGTAATACATGGAATGAAATAATGCGTTCATTGTAATTGATTTCATATTCAATAACGTTCTCTTTAAATATGGCATGCATAAGTTAGTTAGTATATTGGAATATGTCAGCTCAATCAGAATTTTCCTTGTGTAGAAATGATTGATTTGCATATTTTAACATTAATATCTTGTACCTGAAAGATATTTCATAATAATCAGCCTATAATGTTGCCACTGCTGGGATAAATGCCTCCTCGGTGAGAGGGAGTAAGCCGTAATCCACCACGCGGGGCCAGTGCGCGTTGGTATATTATCACTCGTCTTCGAATTCACCTATGTATTGGTGTAATAAGTAAAGGCGATCATTGAGTGAAACCTGTGTCGACCATTGAAAGCATAGAACAATCGAAATCTGTAAGTAAAGGGGCAAACCAAAGACGAAAACTGTAGAAAGGAAGAGAACACTGTGATGACGACAGATAGAGATAAACAACAAAATTGGAATAAACACAAATCGACATAAATTACAATGGAGACGATGAACGATGATAGCTATAAAAGTTAAAAAACTATGTCTCAGCTATCAACGCCCGACAAAACACAAGAAACACACCGTTCCAGACTTGGCTATGACATGGGTATAGTTTAGCTAACTTTGGTATTTAAATAAAAATCGTAAACAAGCAAAAATAAACCCGTATTGAATTGAAGAAATCTTCAAGATGTACTGGACTGATCCAAATGAATTGGGATAAAAGAAAGATATCGCCGTCGAGGTAGACCACGGCGAAGGTTGTGTGATGATCTGATAAGGTTTTCAGGGCCAACATGGACAGAGATCGCATAAGACAGGAAGGGATCTTTGGAAGGAAAAACGGGAGGCCTTTGCCGCAGTCGGATACAATATAGGCTAACGAAAAAAAAAAGCAGGACTTGCCCCTGTTTTATAAAGATGACAATCCGAGAAGTCCGACATATGTCAAAAAGTGATAATTCGACAATTTTTCTGTTTAATAAAACTTACAGGCAACAAAATTGTCATGGTGGAAAATTCACAAATATGTTGGGTTGTCGTAACAATTCGACATTTTTCTGTTTAATAAAAAAATTTAAGCGACAGGTGACAATTTGTCGTGAAAAACTTGTCAAATCTGCTTTATTTAACAGAAAATTGTCATGACATATTGACATATTTGTAGAATTGTCCGACAATTCTGACAGGAGCGTTACCCTCTGTCGCGATATTATATTTTGAATTTTGAAGGTCTAAAGGTTTATTACAAAAAATGGTACTTACATCGAGTAGTGAAAGTAGTGATGATGAATACTTGGAACCTTGGAACAAATACAAACGAGGAGGCAACGACGATCATTTAAAAGCAGAATTAATTTCTCCTTCTCAATTACAGTTAAAGATAAATTGCGGGTATGTAAAACTACCGTAGAATATTTAATTGATAAAATTGGTCATCGACTTGAACACGTTAGAAGCAGAAACCTAGCACTTACACCCGATAAACAAATTGTATGCGCTTTGCATTGGATGGGTTGTGGTTCACAGTATCACGTTATTGGTGATGCACATGGGCTTAGTAAAGCAACCGTACATCATTGCATAAGAAGAGTTTGTGGAGCCGTGATTACTGAATTACTCGGAGAAGAGGTTCGCAGGCCTGATAATTGTAACCGAATACCAACACATTTCATGTGGCATAATGGGATACCTAGAATATCTGGTATTGTGGACGGTTCGTTAATTCCTCTAGATGCGCCTTATCAAAATGAATCTGCGTTTGTAGACTGAAACGGAAACCATTCAATTAATATTATGGTGGTATGCGGGCCAAACTTAGAAATTTTCTACGCATCTGCAAGATGGCCTGGCTCTGTTCACGATGCCAGAGTGATGAGATGCTCTTCTTTAGCACAGGCATGGGAATGTGGATGGAGACCATTCCCAAATCTTGGGAGACAGTGGATATGGTTTGAAAAAGTGGCTTATGACGCCTAATATACTGATACAAATACCAAGGACAGCAACACTAGAAAGATTCTTGCGTGCTTTTAAGTCAACGAGAAGAATGGTGGAAAATTCATTGGGAATCATAAAAGAAAAATTTCCATGTCCTAATCACCTTGGAATTCAGCCGATAATTGCATGCAATGTTATATTATTTTTTTGCATAATATTGAAAAACGGTTAGGCTCAGATTGCTATGCACCCTATTTAGAACAAGATATTAGCGAAATGACAATGATAGTTTTAGATTATAACAATGTGGGTGAAGTATTTGACGAGGAAGCGATTGCAGTTTTACACTCATTAATACAATTATTTGAATGAATAATTTATTTGATTATTATTATTTATAAATACATGATTGATTATACTTAAAGATTTTCATTCACAGCCCTTTGTAAAATATCGCTAACTTGTTCATTATCAGCACCCGACTATGTTGTTTGAACAATTTGTTCATTTTATATATTACAGACATCAATAACCCGAACGTTTTGTAAATACAAAGGTAGTGTAAATTCTGATGGCTGTATATTCAATTCTTTTTCAT
Organism: Apamea epomidion; assembly: GCA_947507525.1. NCBI lineage: Eukaryota > Metazoa > Arthropoda > Insecta > Lepidoptera > Noctuidae > Apamea > Apamea epomidion. Next base: position 2,186,461 of record OX382237.1, on the reverse strand, counting down.
GTTTGAGTAGCTCCAAATCTAACTTGTATTTTTTTCTTATTGCAAATTGAAGTTTTTCTTTAGCAATTTCTACTTCTATTTCCATTTTTTGTTTCTTAAAATCCAATAAGTCATTTGATAAATCAACTTCAGTTATAGTTTGACATGGGGTATGTGATTTTCTGCGTATTGGATTTTGAGTTTTCCTGAGAGATTCATATCAAACAAAGTGAAAAAAAAAAATCGTATCTAAATAAACAATGTGAATATTTCACATACCTACACAATATAATACACATCTAATTGATAACTCCTTTATTTATAGTTGGTTAACCGGTCTAAATAAATAAAATAAAAATACGAATTGATAGATAGATAGATAAAACGTTTATTCAGTGCAACAAAAGACACTGTTTATGTAATAAAAAAAAACATCAAAAAAAGGTGAAACAAAAAAAAAACAAAGATTAAAAAGATAAATTGACCCATAGACACCTCGTATAAGTAAATCTATAACGGTCTATCACTACTGGGCGGTGTGTGTCTCATGGTTGCACCAAATGGGAGTCCAGCTCAGCATATGGTATTCTGCTGGCGGGTATTGATGACGGATAAACTAGTTAATATAAACTAAACCTTACCATAGTCCTTTTGCGCCAATTTTGCCATGTAGTGTCACGAATGTATTTCCAGTCTTTATTGAAAATACCTAATGTTAATTTTTCGGCTATTTCCTTCCATTTTTTTATTTTTATATCGTGGATAAATTGGTCACTAAAATTCCCAAATAGTATATTTCTACTTTCATAAATAAGGCCCTAAATGGTAAGTTTTTTGTGCATTTCCATTTTATACGCGTTCAAAACAAACAATCGAAGTTGCACTAGAGATTGATTGATTCTTTTACTTTGTTAATATTTTTTCTATTTTACCCTCCTTTAGCTTCATAAAACAAAATTATTTGCAAATATGTCAAAAGTCGACATAATTGTCACGACAATCCGACATTTATCACCGACAATTGGCAGAAATATTTAGACTGGTTTTTTGACATAATATGTCAAAAATTTTAATAATAAATAAAACTCGACATATTATGTCGAGTTTTATTAAACGCGTTTTCACATGACAAATATGTCAAGATTTCACCTGTCGATTTTTGACATATTTGTCACTTTTATTAAACAGCTTAAGTGCGACAATTCTACAATTTTGTCATTTTTGGACATATATGTCGAATTGTCAGCTTTATTAAACAGGACCCTGGATGATCGTGAAATTAGTAGCCAAAGCAATCATTATCAGTTAAAATCTCATCGTTATCAGATTATCAGTTAATTAGCTATAGCTTAATGAACCCAAAGGCAAACACACTACCTAACTAATCAGTAATCAAGACTACCAGACTTATCTCGTCACGACATCTCGCATTGCATATTCAGCAACACGTGAATCGTAGACCTATACTGGGAACTGATGGCTCATGAGCGAACTATATTATTATCATCATTAGTCTCATGCAAGTGAACGCTTAAAGATCATTATTACATTCTCAAGGGGGGCTCGTGGCTGCAATAACAGCCGCATGGGTCGATCGATCAGGTTAAGCTACGCTTGCTACGCTTGGTCCGTGGATAGGGGACCATCTTTACATATCAAGAACCTTCCGTGCCTCGGAAAGCACGTTAAGCTGTTTGTCCCGGCTGTCATTCATAGATCTTTGATAGTCGTTACGGGTAATTGGAATCTCAAAATTCTGAAAACCAGTCTTACGAAGAGTATCATGTTACCAAGTAAACTGGGTTGTGGAGGTCAGATAGGCCATCGCTCCATGTGAAATACTGATATTCAGCTGCATTGGGGTAGACTGGCAGCCGACCCCAATATAGTTGGGAATAGGTTAAGCAGTTTTTGTATATTACATTCTCAGAACGGTAAAGGAAAACAGTGAGGAAACCCGCATGTCCGGGAACAAAAAATTTGAAGACGTGTCATTCATCAACCCGCTCTGGGCCCGCGTAACTGAGGATCACAGAGGTGGCCTATCTATCCTATGTCCCTTGTGTGGGAACATTATAGCATGATTATGCTATTAAAGTGATTATGCGTTTTCGAAGCCCTATGAAGGCATGGTTTAAAAACTAAGTCGATTTCGCTTTAAGTTGTTGTTGTTGGGAAAGGTCCCAGTGTAAGTCTTATAACTTAATTTAATGGAGATTTTTTTTTTTAGTTTAATGGAGAAATAGATTTCAGTGATAAAAATCTTCCATTCATTTTACTACTCGCTGAAAGATATCCCTGTGATCATTATGTGGTTACAACTGCATCAATTCTAATTTAAAAACCGAAAGACGTACATAGACATCATTAGCTAAACCAACATACTGTACACAGACCGCAAATCAACGTTGGCACACATTGAAACCTCATATACATAATGCTGAAGTAATGAACCTATTACTGTACCTACCTAACTATGGAAATGTAGCAATATCGCACTCAAAGTCTATCAGCATGAAACCTTTCAGGTTCAACCAACGTATTGCGTTCCCCTAGCGTGAAGGCGTGTTTACATTCGAACAATGAAGACTGGAATAAGTACTCTACTGGAGTGCTGAAAATAATTAGCTCAATGTAATATCTCTGGGCTAGTTATATTAGATTGTTCGGGCTTGCAGAAACCCGAAATTCTGACAACCAGTTCCACGAAGGGGTATTGTGTTACTCAGTAACCGGATTGTGGAGGACAGATAGGCAGTCGCTCCATGTAAAATACTGGTATTCAGGTCAGACTGGAAGCCGACCTCAACATAGCTGGAAAAAGGCTAGGCAGATGATGAATTAAAGCAGGCTAGCGAACTACTGTTTTATCTGGACTGGACTCTACAGAAAGCGTATATAACGATGAAATGGAGGTGGTGAGGTTGCGAGCGGAGTTTCCCCACTAAAGCATAATTCTCAATGATAACATTAATAGTATCAGGATACCAACACAACAGTACTACTTACTCTAAAAAACTAAATGCTCCCTTAAGACTGACGCTGATTTAGACCGTCCGCACCGCATTGCAAAAATCTTCCTACGTCGTTTTCGTACATTTTGTATGAGATATCGCACCCACCGCACTTTTTTTGTATTGAAAATGTGTTGCAGCCCGACGCGGCTTTAATGTGCACTTAGCTTTAAAAACGCAAACTTATCAAAACACAGCATGATATAACCACCACTGCTGCTAACTACAATCGTTATGAAACACTGAAAGGACTGAAACAGTACAACAACCTAGACGTATAATGACTTATAATACCCAACTCAAATGCACCGAGAAAGTCTTATGGAAGTTTTGTTATGACTTCAGCACTGGCACAGAATTTATAATAGTTACTGCCTTTAGTACTTAGATGAAGTTTGTGGCTTTAATAATTCAAGGGTTCATTGGACATTACCTAATGCAAATAGAATGGTTGAATTTTGGATTTTGGCGTATTAGTGCAGGAGTTCACCGACTTAATACTTGATGTTGCCCTTAATTTATGTGGCATGTATTTTGTTGGAGATCCTTAATCTATACAAATAAATAATCTATAATTATTCTAGTCATACATTGAAATAAATAAAATTGAAGTGTTTGTTTGTAATGTTAAAATAACAGCTTTTTACTAAATGAAAGTATGCACAGTACTTATAACAAAAAACATTTATTTTTTGTCTGTCTATCTGTTTGTTTCGGCTAATCTCCGAAACGGTTGGACCCATTTTAATGAAATAAGTCATACAAGTTTCATATGATTTAACTTGCAGCCGGTTAGTAAACCTTTATTCTCAACACCCCTAAAATGGTGAATGCCTTATTTTCTTGTTTTTATTTTTTCAAGACCAAGAAAAACTGAAAGGAAAACTTGTGTATACTCGTAGGTATACATAGAATACTCTTAATTATGTACACCATAAATATTGCAGATATAAATGTAGACATTTTACAAGAGGTGACACAATGGGCGGTCTTATCGCTAAAAGCGATCTTTTAAAGACAACACACACAGACAGATTCTTTTATAAGTTTATAGTATTTAGTCTCTATTTCAAATCATATTTGCTGCAAATGACTCTTTGATGTCAACATCCAACTTTTACAAACAGACACTTACAAATGTTTGAACCATATAGCTTTCAAAAGACTTAGAACGTTTCTATACTCTGTAGGTATTTACCAAGAAGCTCCAAAGTCATCCATCATAGTTTAATATTATTATAGAGAGAAAAGTTTTCCAACCCAACTCAGGGTTTCAGGGTGCCTTTATGTCAATCATAGTTAAACTTAATGCAGTTACTTTTTTGTAATAATGTCTATAAGCCGTATTTGCCTTTCAACGGGTATTGTAGGTAACCGTTAGAAGGCTGACCCCGGCCCAACATGAACTTTTTTATCATACACTAGGACTTCGTATGTCGCATTCATTCAACGCTCAAAGATAAGTTAAAAATTCCACGAAAAAAAATCGCGACGCGAAAAAGACGCTTGCCGCGCTTGGAACGGAACAAATCCCTACTATCTATACTAATATTATAAAGAGGTAAAATTTGTTTGTATGTATGTAGAGGATAATCTCCAGAGTTAATGATCCAATTCTAAAAATATTTTCACTGGTAGAAAGCTACATTATATGTGAGTGCTATAGGCTATACATTATGTTTACATCATGCATTTAAGCTGAGCTATCACAACTTTTGTCTAGCAAGTCGGAAAAAAATACCTCTTAAAACAGAATTTTATGCATGCGCTGCCTACAGTTGTATTATATCTAAAAACAATGTATGGCAACCTGGTCCGCCTTAAATAGTTCTACAAAAAAGTCCGCCACACCATATTTCTATCTTTTATATTTTATCTTTTAATATCACTTTTATGTTTTAAAAAAGTATTTTTTGACAAGCTTACGTTTGGATGAAAATATTTTTTTAAATATGAATCCTTATCAAAATAAATTATTTTATAATCACAAGGACATTATAGAGGTAAGATTTGCCCCACAGTATGTCAATTGGTCGTATAGTTTCGGAGATAATAGAAAATTACTAAATCGCAAAATGCCGCTATAACATTCACGAATACAACTTTCATTCATACCATTCTGCACATGCTTTGTGCAGACGTTTTATCCATTTACCCATACATAGATGGCGTTGTACAAATACGTCATTATTTTTTCTGACTCGCGGTATTCATACGTTACGCGGATTGATGACATTGTCGGTATTGTCATTGGGTGATGTAAATTGGTTGGATGTCGTTCTATTGATTTCTATTGGTTTTGGTTGTTTTAAATACTTCGTTCCTTCTCCTCTTCGTAATTCTGGTTTACGATTGTTTTTAACTATCTCAAGTTGAGGTAGTAATAATAATAAAGCTGAAGAGATTTGTTTCTTTGAACGCGCTAATCTGTGAAACTACCAGTCTGATATGAAAAAATATTTTTGAATTCTTGAGAAAGACTATTTAACATCTCGCTACGACTCTTCGGAGCCAAGCAGAAAGAAAACAAGTCCGAAATTAGAAAGAACGCTAAACGAAAACTAAGTAATAGCGCGGGCAGGCGACGCGGTGCGACGGGTCGGGGCGAAGGAACCAAAAATTCCACGCGGTCGAAGTCGCGGCCAGGAGCTAAACAATAAAACGGTTCATCTGTTCGCTCGGGAGCGATTTTTCCCGTCCGTGCAAATGCGGGTTTAGTTGATGAGGCAAAAGGAAATATGCTGCTGGTCCCTCATCTTGTCACATGATATCTGAGTCCTATTTACGATATCCACACACATGCACGTAAATGAATCCTCATCCATCGCTTTCCACCAGGCGCGATCGAGGTTACGCCCGGGTAATAAAAAATCTTTACCGGGAAGAAGAACGGTATTCCTTCGGCTCAGACGAGCACAATCATAATTAATTACTTTTCATAAAATCTAAGAAGAGCTCATTACGCATTCCACCTGTGTTTCTTCCGCACAATACCGTCACAGGTGTCCCTATATTCCACGTAATTATTTTCCCTGCAAATTGGAGTCCTTGTGCCATTATTGGAATGACAATGGAGTGAAAAAACGCTGTTTTTACCGCAATTTGAAGCCGCGGATGACGGATCCAAGCTTACCAACCCGATAAACAATTAATTGCTCTGCAGATCGAGTTGAAATTGAAAAGTCTTTTAATGAAAAATCGAGTAAAGAGAGACTATAAGCAATTATTTCTTAATCGAAATAATCAAATAAGCATAGTTAGTGACTCTTGAAACTGTTTGTAGAATAATACCAATTTCCGTTATAGTAGTGATTTCTTCAATCCTTCAGAAAATAAATCCTGCATAATACATTATTATAGCTACAGCTGCTTCAAAATGCCTCCTAAAACCTTATACCTGGCCACTCCACAGTACTGAAGACGCGTACGCCACACGAAGGCCGCGTAATGACTGTCATTACCCATCAGCCATCACAAGCTGACCTCCCACCTTGCACCGAAAAGCCCCCCTCCACCTTCATTTTATTTTGCAATAGACTACAAAGGTAGGTCAACAGTCAGTGGTGGTTTAAACGTAGTGACGTAAGGACGTGTCGCTGGCCATTTTTCTCATAAATACGTGTCGGCTATTATGGGCGACGGTACTTGTTCATGACACGTATTGTTGAACTAGGGCTACGCAATAACAATTGCTGATTTGGCTGGGAAAACCCTTTACTAAATATTACAAAGTCTCCTCACTCTTTTAGTTTGAATGAATATCGTAAATTGTATAGGATTATGATTACGATATGCAAGCTGATAGGCAGCAGATTCTGTGTATACTCCCGTATCCTCACCAACCCATCATCATTAACCTTTTTCCAACTATGCCTTTTTCCAACGACTTCCAGTCTAACCGGATACAGTTGAATAGCAGTATTTTACATGGAGCGACTGGCTATCTGACCTCCACAACCCAGTTACTGGGTAACACGATACCTCACCAAACCGTTTGCTTGCTAAGCGTTGAGATTTCAGCACGTTTTCTTTACGACTTTTCACTGAATGTGGGTCTCTATCAGTAGATCCAAGTTGCATAAAGTGGACGATCAACAAAACAGGTGATTAAACCTACGTAATCAGGGCCGAAAATCAAATTGAAAGCCTTGTAACCCGCCCAAAGTGAATTGCTCCCCCCCTGCCATTACGACACATTACCATAAAACATTTAATAAAATCCCTAATTCCCTCGCTCCTGTCAAACACTCTAGCGTTATACGTATACATTCGTAATCGAATTTACGAACGTATCCGCACTATTTCGTTTACTATGTTAATTGGATATCTAGCCTATCCCGCAGATCAATAGAACGGCATTTAACAGACACACATTCGACAAATATTTGGCTGGTGTAAATGGTTCCATCGCTCGCTTTTCGTACATAGTTGAGGGGACCACAGGTATTGAATAGGGTCGTAGCTTGGAATTCTGGTTACAACACAAACAGTGAGACACCCTACGCTCAGGGTTCATTGATATACATGCTATAACATTTTACCTGGCGACGACAAAGACAAAGGGAAGGGTTGTCTATCTAACTGGGTATATGAAGTAGTGTTTACCTCGTATAGTCTATATTATAAAGTCAATTTCAACGAATGAAAAGACCTTGGATTTGTCTTTATCCAGAAAAGTATCTAAGACTACGAAATTACAGGAAATTTAATATGACATTCGCAAGACGCCTTCATATGAAACATTCTTTAGTTCGTTTTTTCTGTAGCCGGGTTTATATTTATTTGTTCATTTATATATACTTTATTGTACACCACAAAAATACATAGCATAAAAAAAACATGAAACACTACAAAATGTACAATGGGAAGCCTTTTTTTTTGGGTGGCAAATCATCAAATGCCCTCTCCCGCTCTGGGCTGAGCGGAAGGGCGTGTCAGATTTACTGACTAAAACCCACCCGTGTTCCTTCAGTTGCCTGTGCCAGGGACCACGGTATCTCTTTCGAACAACCCGCGGCCCTGGCAGTACAATAGGATGCCTTATCGCATTACTGTGATCTCTTCCAGACAACCTTAAGATGGACAGTGATTTTTCTGGACATAAAATGGGACTGTTGTTGGTGCAAATATTATGTATACAATACACTAAAATCGATACACAAATATATACATATCCAAAATTATAGATTCATATAAACATACATACTATGTATACAAGCAACGAAAAATAAAAGAAGACTGTAGATGATTGCAGTTAGGACAACAAGTTCACAACGACAAGTAGTGCTCATTTACAAGTCTTGAATACCTGTAACGAATGCGCGCGTTTTATTTCAACTGGCAATGCATTCCACAAACGAGCGGCCTGGACAGTAAAGGATTTATCGAGGAAACTTGTGGAATGCGTTGGTATTTTGAACTTCAAATTATAATACAGCAGGCCGGGTTTTTCATAATACAGCTTTGATTATTCTCTATTAAAACTTAGTTTACGAGATTTTCTTTCGTGTTACCGATATAAGCCACTTAGTACTTCTAACACTTTCACCCGACCGCTAATAGGATTACAACCTCATTAGGGTTTCGCGACGTAGACGACCCCTGTACAAGCGGATTGTGGTTACTAAACCCTTCACTCTTTATTTAAATTCTCACTATAGTTAGGACAGTCCTCAACCCTAGTAGGGATATAAGTTTGGTTTCATTATTTTGAAGTCCTTTCTCAGTTTTTATCATACTAAGGACATTTTAGGGATAATGTAAGTGTGAATAATGTTATTTTTGTTAGCGGTTTGATGTGTGAGAAGCCATTGTTCGATCGCCATTCACTGCGCACTGGTCGATACGAGTGATTGCGGATTCGCTTTACTTGACAATTTAGTATGTAATCAATAACAGTCGTGACATTAACAAACTCTTTTATTTAGTGAAGTGCACATAGTAGGCTTCACGAAAGATATGCCTGTAATATCATTTCTCTTTAGAGGTAGACATTCTCATCCCAATTTCTATCATTATGTCGACCATCGATCTGCACGAGTATTTCATTAATATGCTCCCATTGTTTCCTCATCAAGTATTCTGGGCGAGCATATCCTACAAACCTATACACATACACCCCTATTGTATAACATCGCAGAGAAGGACGCAAGAAGCTGTATATTGATTAATGATTCAATTCGCTTGTAGCAGATACATTCAATAGTACGAGTACCAATCGGCGACAAAGGAAGCTATAAATTGACAATCAGAAACTGCACACAGAAATACTTCTTGTATTTCCGATTGCAATTCTTTTCTGCAAGGTTGCTGGGGTAGGAACCTAATAATTATCAGCTTTTTTTTTGGTATGGACTGTGAGATGAGACATCGCAGACATCAATCAACTTGGTTTCCGCACGTCCTATTCGGGTAACCACTGAAAATCAGAGCTGTGCTGTGAGTCCCCCATAGCACAGCATCATGCTGAGTGGAAGCCTTCCTGTCACAGTCATGACGTGCAGCTGTCGACTATTTCTATTTTGTGCACGTGATTATAGATCTATTTGGTTTATATTTTTCTTTATTATTCGAGTTAATTTTATCTTTTTGTATTCACGTGTGTCTGTGACAAATAAACATTATATAATATTTTTCTTTCTTTCTTTCAATCTGCCTAGTCTTTCCCAATTATGGTAGGGTCGGCTTCTAGTCCAATCGTATGCAGCTGAATACCAGTATTTTACATGGAGCGACTGCAGATGCAGTAACTACTGGCTAATATGATACCCTTTGGTAAGAATGGATGTCAGACTTTTGGGCTTCGGTCTTTCCGTAACGAGTGTCAAAGATCTACGAATGACAGCCGGGACCAACGGCTAACGTCCTTTCCGAGACACGAAGGGGTCTCGTTATGTAATAGATGGTCACCCATCCACGAACCCAGCGCGACAAGCGACCCATGCGGCTGTTATCATTTAACCACGAATGCTTTTATAATTAGAATGAGTTTGTGAAGTCCCAACTATACATACATATACTTTCGAACTCAAGTTACTCAAGAACAAATGAAAGTAGACGGAAGTCGTTATTAAACGGAAAAGTATAGTTAATGACATGTCTTGGCAGCCCTATGGTGGTGACGTACATATCAGCCAGTTACATTATATCACGTGTAGTCTTTTATTGTTAATAAACACGCGACTGAAGTAGAGGAATATTTTGACTGACGCTCACCGCGAGTCCGCGACAGACGGCTTGGCTGGGGTCGCCCGGATTTTATTGTTTATATGCTAGGGGTGAAACGTGTTGAGATTAGCTGCACGCGATTTGCTATTGTTTAAATATGGTTTTTAGGTCGAATGACTCGACTCAAATGGGTCCCAAAAAACAAACAATTAAATGTAAAATTATTTGATTGTTTGTTTTTATTATAGCCCTCAATTGTGGATTTATTTTATTTGTTCGCGTAATGGGCTCTGAAATCGATTAAAAAGCCAGTTTTGAATTGCTCACTCTTTCATCATTCCGCTAGATTCCGGCTAGGATAAACTCAAACTCAACATTTGTTTCAATTAAATCATTTACAGGCACTTTTGAATTGTCAAAGAGTCGGTCAGTGAGACAGATGAAGTACCCATTCTAAAGCGTAGTAGGTTCCTATGCAGTTATTCAAGTGGATCTGTAAACAACCTTCTTCAATGATTACAGATTACAAAGCGCCTACCCTTATGGACCCATAAGGGTAGGTAAGTTAAGGTCAGTAAATTGAAGTCTTTCTTTTGGTTCTTGGAAGCCATTTGAATACATTTGCTTTTGTCCCCATTATTCCGCCTTCATGAATTTGCATGAGGTTTTAGTCCTTTGCTACTTTTATGTTACAGTATGTAAGACAGCTTATCCACATAAAATAAGTCTCCAGCAGTATTAAATGTATTTGTGCGAGCCTGAAAGTTTTAACAGCTCCACTTAGGACTAAGTGAAGCTCTATAACAATCGTAGATGTAAAGGTCGCGAGAAAGTTATTACCACTTAGTAGTTACGTCAATACAAGCCAGTTGTTGAGTTCTTTATATTTTATCCCTAGATCTAACACCAACAGCTTAGAAGATGATGATATTTTAACACTAGCTGCACATCATCATCATCTCTATTAGAGTGGAAAACTTCGTCAAGTCTTCTCGTCGCCTATCCCGCAGTGTTTGAAGACTAAGGTCTTCAACCGGTGCCTCCTGCCGGTCATGACATACGTTGCCGAAACGTAGAGTGGACACTGACGCGTCAGTGTCCGGTCGGGCTGGTCCACAAATTCAAGGTCGCTCAGCGTGCTAAGGAGCGAGCTATGCTCGGAGTCTCTTTGAAGGATACAATCAGGAATGAAATTATTCGAAAAAGAACCAGAGTTACCGACATAGCTTGCAGAGTAAGCAAACTGAAGTGGCAGTGGGCTGTTCATGTCTATCGAAGGACCGATGCAGCAGACGAGTCCTGGAGTGGAGGCCGCGTATCGCAAGCGTAGTGTGGGACGCCCCGCAACTAGATGGACGGACGATCTAAAGAAGGTGGCTGAGGTAGACTGGATGTGGAAGAATGGCGGAAGACAGGGTGTTGTAGAGCAGTCTGGAAGAGGCTTATATCCAGAAGTGGACTGCGATAGCCCGAGTTGATTGATCATCTCTATTTACGTCGAGGGTTATGTTCTATGTTCTATTTTACGGGTTTGGTTTCCGCACTATGTCCTTCAAGTGGACCATTGTGCGTGGGCCATGGCGGCCGTCGGTGGTTATTCCAACCAGCCCACCTCCCTCCAGAAGCTTATTAAGTCTTCTGGTCTGTTGAGAACATCTGTGTAAGATTTGGGTGTTCCGAGGGTTTCCGACCTAATCTGGGTGACACCTGTGCACTCAAAGAGCACATGCGCGACGGTCTCATCAGCCTCCAAGCAAGCCTTGCACAGGGGGCTGTCCGTTATGCCTATCGTGTGGAAGTGTTTGTTTAGTGAGCAGTGTCCCGTGATGGTCCCCGCAATCAGGCGCAGACCTTTCCTGTCCAGGCGTAATAATCTTTTCGTTAGCTTGCCATCTAATGATGGCATGGATCTTGGACTGCCTACAGCCCGGTGACGAGGACCACCAGTTCTCTGCTTGTGTGTGGGTGTGCTTCTGTAGCCACTTGCGTAATTGATTGAAGGGGATGGGCACGACTGGTTCCGGTCCATAGACTGACGTGCTGGATGCCCTTCTGGCCAGCTCGTCAGCCGCGTCGTTACCTAGTGAGCCACTGTGTCCTTTTATCCATTGTAGTATCACTGTATTGCGGTTCGATACAGTTACCTGTTCAAGCGCCTTGAGACATTCTAGTATTAGATTTGATGTGATGCATCCCTTCTTTAGGGATTGGAGGACTGAGGCGCTGTCAGAGAGTATACGAACATGAGTGTCTGTAACTCCCCTGGCTGCTATGGCATGGGCCGCTTGTATTATACCCACACACTCTGCTTGGTAGACCGTGTTGAGCATTCCTAGCGGGCTGGATATGTTTATGTTAAGGTCGTGTCAGAAAACTCCGACTCCAGTTCCGCAGTCGGTCTTTGATCCGTCAGTGTAGACTCTCAGCTCCTTCGGGCCTGAGTGGTCGCACTGCTCCTCTTTGAGCACTATATTGTAGTGCTTTTGGAAGCAGTATTGCTTATGGGCTTTGTCGCAGGGTGATGCCATCATTGGCTGCCGTTTGATCGCCTCGTCCTTTACGCGTATGTGCTTGATCCTCGAGTCTTTGCTTAGGGTTCCTGATATGTGGAGTCTGAAGGCAGACAGGGCCGCCTCCTCCCGCACGATAAGGTGTAGGGGGGGCAGCCCAAGCATAGCCTGTAGGGCAGCGGTGGGTGCAGTTCTCATGCAGCCAGTGATTGCCACGCAGGCAAATCGCTGTAGCTTTTCGAGATCTCTTTGGGCTGTGCTCAGGTCTGTTCTGGGCCACCAGACTAGTGAGCCGTATGTGATAATTGGTCGGATAACTGTGGTGTAAAGCCAGTGGGTGACCTTGGGGCTAATCCCCCAGTTTTTCCCAAGCATTTTCTTGCATTGCCACAGGGATATGCTGGCCTTTGTGGTGATGTAGTTGGTGTGTTTTGCCCAGTTCAGCTGTTTGTCCAAAAAGATGCCCAGGTATTTGGTTTCAGTTGATAGGCTTAGGGTAGTGCCAAAGAATCTTGGAAGTTTTAGTGTAGGAAGTTTCCTCTTTTTTGTGAAGAGGATCAATTCGGTTTTTGTTGGGTTCACTGATAGTTGGTGTGTACTGCACCAGTTCTCTACTATCTTCAGGGCCTGGTGCATTAGGTTGCACAGGGTGTTTTCGTGTGTGCCATTTATTATAATGGTTAGATCGTCGGCGTAGCCTACGGTAAAGTAGCCTTTATCGTTTAGCGCCTTTATCAGGCTGTTACGTCGAGGGTTAAAAGAAAATGAACAATAGCAACGAAGATGCTTTGATCGAAGCGATCTCCTTGTTTAACGCTCAAGATCGTGTGCATATATACGAGCGGCATGTTGTCGACGGTTGCAGTTGCTTCCGCCGTTGACGCGTGTCGTTCGTGTTTATGAGCACTAAGCGTAATTACCAAATCAGCCCCGGTATTTATCTAATGAGTCCCTTTGATTTGTGTAGCCATGATTCACAATGCAATCAAGTACGCAGTAAATTTTGGTATTAAGCTCTATGTTTTCGTACTGATTCATTCCCCTTTTTCATTAATTTGCTGAAACTGGTTGCAGGCTCATCAGCAAGTGGGCCACCATTTTTGTTTCGTCATATATGGAATCGTAAACAACGGACCGTTTTCGTATCACGTACTCACGAACTAGTCCTTTGTACGGAAAATCGTGGGCTGCATTCCGTTTAAATGCCAAATATAATTTAATACTAGGTAGTTGTACGCCGGAGACGTGTGTCCTTGATGGCAAATTGTTGAGGCTCGGCGAAAATATAGTATGGAAGTAAAATATAATTTAAAAGGTACGTGACACCGATTTTGGCCTTCCAGATTCCGGATTGAAGCCACCATTTCAAGTCTTGCATTGAGGATTATTTTGGAAGTCGGTTTTTGTACATGAAAGTTTTTTTTGTTTAGAAATCTTTAACGGTTTTTTCTTTCATCAACATACGCCAAGTGGATTGTATAAAATTCATAACATTTAATTGCAATTCGCGAGCTTCCTATACCAAATTAAAAAATCAGCCCACTAATCACGGAAAAAAGCGTAACCACCTCCGTTTTTTGAAAGTTTAATAAGAGATATATACGGCTACAGCACATGGCATTATATCAATTTGGCAGAAATTCTCCCGATTTAATTAGAAAAATCGAATTCATTCTCCTCTATTATAAGATGGACAATGGTCATTGAAGTTACCGCAGGCAGAAGCTATGCAATGTGACGCTATGTATCCAATAAACGATGCACGAACGCTTTGTGCACGTGTACTTGACTTCGCTCTGAATTAAAATGTTGGAGATTTTATCTCCAGCAGCCCATTCACACGCTGCTCGCTGAGGCGTGGTTTTATGTCATTACTTACTGGCGTACGTGCGGTTTTGACGACGTATACACGTGCTGCTTTTGTGTCAGATCATCTTTGCCCTAGTTTTAGCCAAGTATTTTAGGGTTTAATATGCTGTTGAATGTAAATAAATGTGTGTGTCAGTCGGGAGATCTTTACAATCCAAACTCTGATTTTTAATTTGCTAGAGCAAAATGACAGCTGATTTATACTAAATAATGTCATGTTGACATAAAAGGTCGACCGCAGCTGTCATTTTACATAGTCTAGCAAATAAAAAATCAGAGTTCAGCAGGGATGCGATGCTGGCCCCTGCTGGGCCAAGGCCTACCAATATTTCTATATCTACCGAGTGCTGTTTACTGTTGTGGACTACTCCTTGAGGTACAGACTAGTTTATCGCGCCCTTTTTATCTGGTCCTTTCCACGTCATCGTTTTTCACTTTTTGGCTTCCAATTTTATGTTAATTTCACTCTGCATTCATCATCAGACCCTAAATAATTCCATTTCATTCGTTCTATAGCAAAACCCACAATTCACCTACCAAACTAAAATGATTTAGTTGTAATTTGTTGATGTCCTTGATACGAAACTGTCAGGCGTAACGGAAACACACTTGCCCCATTACATCGGACATCAGTGCCGGTCGCGCCAGTGCAGAATACTCGTGTGCCGTGCAAGCATTCATCACGTTGACGACAACGACGGCGTCGTAAGTACCTAACGTTGGCTGCCTAGAGGAAGTTACATTACCTTCCAGATTTCATTAAACTGTCGCATTCCGTTCTTGTTGGGAATATTTCGTAGTGTGCTAAATATTTAACGAATGTTGCTCTAGGGTTCCGTACCTAAAGGGTGCTAACGGAACCCTTTTACTAAGCCACTGCTATCCGTCCGTCTGTCTGTCAGCGGGGTGTATCTCACGAACCGTAATAACAACCGGTATAACAACAAATAATAAAAATTTAAATTAAAGGAACAAGAAACCTGGTATTTTTTTGACAAAGTAATTTTATTTTAAATGCGCTTTGTCTCATGAGCCGTAATAGGTAGTCAGCTGAAATATTCACACAGTGTGTTTCTATTGCCGCCGCTATAACAAAAAATAATAAAAAGACTTTTCTGTGTATGGCATCTCGCAGTTCAACCGCAGGTGGTCGTCTGATTAACCGGGCTTGCCTAATAAAAATACAATAGAGTTAAATTATATATAGGCCTTTGTCCAACAGTGTGCATACTGTCCGTATAGGCGAACAAAAAAAACTCTTAGGTTGATTGTAATTGACTGCCGCGCCTAAATAACTTCTTGTTCTGAATTTAGTTCGGGTGTTTGGTACGCTTCTATTTACAAAGTTACTTACCCTTTACTTATGTAGCAGTGTCACAGCTGTAGCCAGGATCTAGCACAAACATTATGTAACATAAGTATAAGTTCGCGCAAAAAAATATCATCATCTGCCTAGCCTTTTCCCAACTATGTTAGGGTCAGCTTCCAGTCTAACCGGCTGCAGCTGAATGTCAGTATTTTACATGGAGCGACTAACTATCTGACCGCCACAACCCAGTTACTGGGTAATGCCAAATTGCGCACAAAAATGTTTATAAAATAAAAATATTTGCGGAAAAATAAGCATTATAATTAAATGATAAATTATTATTATAACTTGAATACAAACAATGGGCTGACCTACATTTAACACAATGGATGCACTTGAAATAGTAAGATTTATTAGTACGATACTGAATTCTAAACAGGTTTACAGGTAACTTGATATTATAATACACTAGCTTCTGCCCGGGACTTTGTTCGCGTGAAATTTCATGTTCCACCGACCCACCCCGTAGTATCACATCGCCCGCCTGCGCTATTACTATGTTTTCGATTAGCGTTCTTTTTGCTGCGCTTATAAGGGTCGTAGCGTGATGTTAAATAGCCTATAGCCTCCTGGCCTATCAAATGCAAAAAGATGTTTTCAAATCCGACTATTAGTTCCAGAGATTAGCGCGTTCAAACAAACAAAGTTTCAGCTTTATTATAATACTAGCTGCGCCCCGCGGTTTCACCCGCATAAGTTTCGATCCCGTAGGAATATCGGGATAAAAAGTATCCTATATGTTAATCCTCGTTATAAACCATTTGTGTGCCAAATTTCATCCAAATCCGTTCCGTAGTTTTTGCGTGAAAGAGTAACAAACATCCATCGATCCATACAAACTTTCACGTTTATAATATTAGTAGGATTAGTATAGATGTGTTGTCTCGGGAGGTTCAAAACTAAGTAACATACCACAGAAATCACCTATAAAACTCTCTTTCCTTAGTCCGTTTCTGCGTTGTAGTTTAAGGGCCTTACTCTCGTTTAGTACCGTAACACGGTCACTTTATGAAGAATATTTATCATTAACGGCTTGATTAGAAGATCTGAAAAAAATATATTGTTGGTATAGGTTCATGTACAACATTTCTGAAACAGGATTTTTTCGTATGGCTAATACTTTTCCCTTAAAAATTTTTTTAGCAAAACGCTATTTTTTCCTAATATTCCATATTACTTCTAAACGGCTTTGATGTTTGCAAATATTTTTACACTGAAAAATTGATGGTTAGAGGTACTATAGAAATGAAACAGCTTATGTAAATCAATCAACATTTGCAAAGAAAATTTCCCCACTTTAAGATTGAGCTTCAGAGGTGCTCTGCGCGGACGCGGGCGGCAGTCGTGCGTCAGCACTGAGACGGGAGGGCTGTGTCGCTCGCTGCTCCGCTCCGGCTATCGACCGACTACGCGCGTTTGCCTGTGTTAGTGCAAATATTTACGAACGAATTGTATCAGTGTGCGTTTATTGACTAGCTCGCTGCAGATGGCCAATTTCTATTGTGCGCGTCAGGACGCTTACGATAGTATACAAGTAGTAAGGCTTATCTAACTAATATTAAAATGAGAAAATATTGAATTTGATCAAAATAAAAGTCCAAGATGGCGGCTGCGAAAATTTTCAAGTTTTTCATCATGGGTTTCGTTTTCATACTTTTCGAGGGTGATAAAGCCGATAGTGAGGTCAAAAAAAATTCCATAATGGCGGCTGCAAAATTTTTCAAATATTTCATCATGGGTGTCGTTTTCATAATTTTCGAGGGTGATAAAGCCGATAGTGAGGTCAAAATAAAAATCCAAAATGGCGGCTGCAAAAATTGTCAAATATTTCATCATGGGTGTCGTTTTCATACTTTTCGAGGGTGATAAAGCCGATAGTGAGGTCAAAATAAAAATCCAAAATGGCGGCTGCAAAAGTTTTCAAATATTTCATCATGGGTATCGTTTTCATACTTTTCGAGGGTGATAAAGCCGATAGTGAGGTCAAAATAAAAATCCAAAATAGCGGCTGCAAAAAATTTCAAATATTTCATCATGGGTGTCGTTTTCATACTTTTCGAGGGTGATAAAGCCGATAGTGAGGTCAAAATAAAAATCCAAAACGGCGGCTGCAAAATTTTTCAAATATTTCATCATGGGTGTCGTTTTCATACTTTTCGAGGGTGATAAAACCGATAGTGAGGTCAAAATAAAAATCCGTAAGGCGGCTGCAAAAAATTTCAAATATTTCATCATGGGTGTCGTTTTCATACTTTTCGAGGGTGATAAAGCCGATAGTGAGGTCAAAATAAAAATCGAATAGTCCGGGAGCCGCGCGTATTTGTATGAAGGTTTTGTTTTTTGTTAGGTATGATAATTTAGTGAGTTTCATAGTTGGGCACACACACTAAAATGTAACTAACAGGCCTATGGTGATTTATCGAGGTAGGCACTGCTTATATGCCTTTATGCAATACACGCCACTGACTGATATACTCTGAGTATTCGCGCGCGGCTGTTACGCACGAACGCGGAAGGTTTATCTACTGTGCGGCCGTAGGTGATTATTTCAAGGTCACTAACGAGACATGATACTGTTACTTTACTATACTATAACAGTGGTAACAGTTTTCGTAGTTCAACTGTTACTTTTGACGTACGATTAATAGTAAAAAAAAATCTTTTTTACATGAAAAACACTTAAAAAAAACACTTCAAAGTGAAAAATGACTTTATTTCGGAAGTCGATGTCTTTGGTTTTGAATTTACGTTTTTTGCTACAGACTTCCGAAATAAAGTTATTTTTCATTTTGTAGTTTTTTTATGGAAGTCGGTTATTTTTTTTTTGGAAAAAATAATTATTTTGCACATTTTAGTTGTGGCACCTACCGGTCACAAATTAGAATACCACTACCTGCTATGTAAATAACAATGACAGGAAGAAAGTTGATTATAACATCATCCGATTGGCTACGAAATCCTAAAAATGCCATTTAGGTACAGTGCTAGTTAGGTAGGTTTATTACTGATTTATAATAATTCAAATTGATGAAACAGGTTCTCATTTTTATAAAATCTCATTTTTATGTAAGTCCTCCTAAGAAGTCCTACAGTCTGCAAATAAAATGTTATTCCATTCCTAAGAAAATACTCGATATCATTTTTAAAGTTTTACCCCCGTCGGGAACTAAGTTCGTTCTCACGTATGATTTTACACAAAATAAAAAAAAATGAAAAAATTCTAATAAATAATGTCCAGTAAAAACATAAAATATACGTAACATAAGTATCAATCTATACAAAATATATCAGCCTTGCCTCCGCCATTCCCTTCTGGAATCGTAGGCAAAAATGGCGACCTGCGTGAGGCATGTCTGCGTCTCCGCATATTCTTTGATCGTCGTTTTAGTGCAGCGCGCCACCGCGCGCGTTTTACGTATTCGGGGGTAGAGCGTTTAGCTCCGCCCACATGCACAAGGTCAGCGAGCCCTATATACACCTTAATGTGATCATGTCATTACGTAACAGTGAGATAGTAGCATAATCATCGCGCTTGGTCTACCACGCAGTCTAGTTTGGTGTTGACAAGATAATACCACCATTCTTTGTGTACATATTAATTTCCGTTGTTCCGTTTCTTGGATTAGAAGATACGCTTCCTTAACATGAATAGAACCATTATAGGAATTAGCAGAATGCCGCTTAAATTATTTCATAATAATAAGGCTAGAATAACTCACTTTGCATTGCAAATTACGGTAACACAATATTTATTCCTTAGCTAAGGAGCGTATATTTGAATAAAAATAACATAGACATTACTTATGAGCTCACTGCTCTTGTTTGTTCTGATATGCTTAAACTTTCTGGTATTTTTGCGTCAAATATTCAAGCACCACTAAAACAAGGTTTTGAGTTCCCTCTTTAGGTAATGGGTCTTGTGATCCAAGAAACACAAGTGGCCAAGTGGCACTTGTATTCTTGTGTGCGCATCGCATCTTCTTCAACATCTCAAAAACAGTAAACCTGGTATTTTCAAGCATTTTGCTGTACACTCCCAGTTTCAGTTTATTCTTTGTTTTAAAATCATTTCTAATCTTGTTTAATATTCTTTTTTTCAGCGGAGCCGCCACCGCTGGTGAACGTGACAGTCCACGCGTCCACCATCCTGGCGCTGATCCTGTGGAACGTGGCTGGCGATGGCGGCCATCCCATCATAGACTTTACCGCACAGTACCGCTCAGCGGCGCCTGTCAACGGCACCCTGGAGCCTTGGAGGCCTATTAGCCCCAACCATATCAGTCCTAATTCGGTAAAAAGAGATTTTATTATTTATTACAGAAGATCGACGTAATGAAAAAATACACGGCCTGAAATTTTTAAGATGGTGAATTTACAAATAGTTTTGACTAATAACTAAGATAATTTACTTAATGTTTTCCAATAAATAACTTTTCAGCGCCAAGTAGACGTGTACCACCTAGACACAAACGCGTCCTACTGGTTCAGGGTGTGGGCGACCAATGCTCTGGGGCCGGGGCCGCCAGTAGAAGTGCTTGCTACAACACTGTACAGTGACCAGGAGGCTGGTAAGTCATCATTGCAATACTCCATAATGAAATGTGCAACTAACCAAAACGCCCACCTGGGCGCTAAAAGTTTTAGGCAGTATTTTTATTTAAACTAGTATTCTGAACTGCGTGTTAGTACGGTTTTCGGCGACGAGGCCTGTGTGTCATGTATTGTTGACACCTAATGATATCCGGAATAATAATTAATAAGATTGCTAACTAGTGCCCAAGAAAGTGGTCTCAAGGTGGGCGCCGATATTTATAGGCAAAGCTTTTTTTTTTTGAAACTCTTACCTGGATCTGTAGATTATTTCGGTTTTCGGCAACCAGGAGGTCCGTACCTTATGTATTGTTTACACCTGAAGGCCAATTCTCGTCTTTGAGGAGTGGCTAGAGAGGCGTCACGGCGCTCTCACCTACCGCCTGACGCAGGTCCTCTCCGGACACGGATGTTTCGGGAGGTTCCTGCACATAATCAGGCGGGAGGAGACGCCCGGGTGTCACCACTGCGAGGATCGCCCAGAGGACACGGTGGAGCATACGGTGGAGGTCTGCCCCGCTTGGGCAGAGCACCGCCGTGTCCTCGTAGAGGCGATCGGCAGCGGCGGCGACCTCTCGCGCCCGGCCCTGGTGCAAGCCATGGTCCGGGGCGAGAGGGAGTGGGAGGCGGTCGCCTCCTTCTGCGAAGCAGTCATGCTAGCGAAGGAGGTGGCGGGATGGGCGAGGGAGAGATCCTCACGCCTCAGCCGCCGAGGGAGACGCTCCGGGCGTCGGGAGCCGCGTGACGACTCCCGGCCACCGTAGGCGCGGGCCTGCGGGCGGAGAGCAATGGGTAGCTCTCCGTCCGATCAGGACCAGGCCCGTGCCGGACGGCGCGTAAGTGTTCCACGTGCGCCTCAAAGAGATGTCAGCATAGATGACGGGGCCCGACAGGGCCGAAGCCTGCCGGGGTAGCGGGAACGTCCGAAAGGGTTACCGCTGCCCTGGTACATAAAGGGCTAAGGAAGGAACACGGGTGGGTTTTAGTCAGTAAGAGTCTGACACTCCCTTCTGCTCCACCCAGAGCGGGAGGAGTCATTTGATGATTTCCCATCCTGAAAAAAAAAAAAAAAAGGCCAATTCTCGTAATTAATTAAAAGGTTCAAAATCTAGTCGTAGTCTCATCTCGGCGACAAACAAATGTCAAAAACTTGTTTAAATGTAGGGAAATTAGACATATTTTTGACAGATTGAGACTGAGATCAGACTGTGAACGTTTTTAAAATTACGAGATTTCTTACCGACATAATAATTCTTATGATAGCTAACCACAACTAGCGCCCAACAAAGTGGTCCCAAGGTGGGCGCCAGTTATTATGATCGCTTGCATCAATTGGCGCCCAACAAGATAGCCCCACGCTGGGCGCCAATAATCGGATCAGTCTTAATTTCATCGTGAAGTGAGATTAAAGAATCCTAGTCATGCATTACAATTTATAGTTTTGTTGGTAGTGTCCTTACGTTTTACTATATGAGCCAGTTTTATTAGTCCCAGTGTGGGCGCCAAAACCTTGGAATACAAGTTGTATTCAAATATTTAAAAACACTGACATTGTGTTTCAGAGATTGCTATACTCAAGTCTGCCTAACACAGTTCACCGCAGACTTTTTGATCATAAATAATATATTTTATTGACATAAAAAAGGTGTTTCATTTTCAATTGAAGTCTTGGGGTAGGTGATACCCGTGTTATATGGGTCAGTGTCTTTGTCGCCCGTTTGTGGACATTAACAATTTATGCAACAAAATTAAAACAAACTATCATAATTAAATGGAACTTTAAATGTTACAGAGCTGTACAAGCACTTCTTCTCGGGCGCGGAGCAGTTCGACGCGCGCACGTGGGTGGTGGCGGTGTGCGTGGTGATGGGCACGCTGGTGGTGCTGGCGGCCGGCACGTGCTGCGTGCTGTGCCGCGAGTGGCGGCGCCACGGTGAGCCCGCGCCCTAGCACAAGCCGCTGCCGCGCCTCTACTTCATGTGGGGCTAGCGCGCGGACAGGATGCATGCGAGCGTGACTGATTTAGAGTCGTCGAGTGTTCGTTCATTTTTTTAGAGTTTGAACGATTGAACAGTTTTGATCGTTTGACAAAAAAGTGTCATTTCGCGTGATTGAAAATGTTGGTCGGTTGATCCAACCTTGGTAAAGTATGTTAGGGCGTTTGAACAGTTTTTGATCATTTGATCGAAAGTTCCGTCATCGGTCAAGTTCAAGAGTTCAGATTATTCGAACGACGATAACTCGACGATTTTAGCGCTCAATTTAGTTAACTTTCATTCCATTGAAAAAATTAAATTATATTAGCTATTTATTCACTGATCGGTCATGCGAGCATCGTACAATTTGAGTTGATCGTTCGATTTAATAATTCGATCGATGATGAACCAGTAGCAATAATGAAAAGTTATTAGCATTAGCTTTTATGATGTAAGCTTGATAAAAAGTATCCAGGACAGATGAACAATAATAATGTTTAATGAATTGATCGTGCGGTCAGGTGATCAATTATAGGGCTTAGGATATTTTCATCTAATGAATAGAAGAGTAGGGTTACGTTCAATAAATTATTAAATATTATATTTATAAGAATTTCAGACGAACGGTCGTAAGTGTGGCCAATCGAACTAAGTTCGACTGTATGATGATCATATTGTTGCAATAATTGAAATGCTTAGACTTTAATAATAGCATAATAAAAATATATTCTTAATCATTCTTAGATCTTTCAAAGCACAGTTTTACAATTTTCGACGCACAGCTTGGAATTTCAAATGATTGTAATTTATAATAAAATACTATTTTAAAAAAAAGTATTAATATAATAGTGCCAATTTTAAAATTAATTATTAACAAAAATCTTCCAAATACATATTTAATTAAATAGATTAGATTTTTATAAAATAAACAAATGGTACAAAAATATACATTTTTAAGCGTTCACTAGAATTTCTACGCTACGCGATTGGTGCTATGCATAAGATATTAATATTGAACTGTAATACCAAAAAGCAATTGATTGAATCTCGCTTTAAGTAGTTACCTATTTGCTGTAATATTGCTGAAGATTTACTATATTATGGTAGGTAGTTATACTAGGTAGGTTGTTGGAGGAAAGTATACCCAATATATTTTGACCACTCATTAAGTCCTGGACAATGAGAGTGAGGGAAGAGAGACTGCACTTGTGGCACTATAATATCTCCCGCGCTGATGACTAGTCTCCGCTGAGATTGGTCGCCATGTCCGAAATTCGGTCTGGTGGACTTTTTACTTTAAGTTCTGAAGGATATAATAATTCATAATAACAAATTACCAGGATCTGTCTTAATGAGAACTGCATGATGGAGAAATCACTCAGATCAATTTAGTTTTAGAGACGTTCTAAAGATTTATTGTTCAATGTAGTCCATTCTAATTCCATTTATGCAATTCAAACGAAGCCATAAAGAGGTTTTATGGGACAAAAGCTCCAAAATTGGTTCAATGGAATCGGCGAAGGAAAATAAAACATATGTAGGCAATCAAGCAGACAGAAAACTAGAAATTATGCATAGCTACAGAGTGATATATATATTAGCATGTCGGAGACCCGAATCGCTAAGATTTTCCCCTCCCTTAAAACACTCAAAGCGCCTAAAGAAGTTTTCACTTCAATAAAATGCTTACAGCTGCTGCTACATCCGGTTATACTAAAAGCTGACCCCAACATTGTTGGAACTAGGCTAGGCAAATGATGATGCTGTCAAATATACTGGTATACTTTCCGATGAGCATTAGGATACGGACCAATAACTACAGGACGTCAATTATAACAATAGAACTGTGCTAAAGTTCGTTGAAACGCTGTTTCTAATATAACCGTTATATTGCCGTTCATCAACTATTTCATTAAAATATTAATTTACTATTCGCCATTCTTGAAAAGGCTGTGTTAACCTCACACAAGTTACAATAAAAATATTACGCTTTAAACAAAACATTTTTGCAATAATTATGCAGCTTTAAAATTATTAAAAGACAAAAAATACTGAAAGAAAATAAGTTCCGATATATTAAATTATATAGAAATATATTTATTAAGTATAATATATTTGATGATATTAAAAATATTATATTGATTGATAAATGATATCCGCGTATTATAAGAACTAATTTACCTCGTTATAATAATTTAATTACTTAATAAAATAAATATATGTCAAATTCGCGCTCTTTATAAATTGATAATTCATTATTAATATAATTCGAAAGTATAAGAGAATATATAATCCTATATTCCCTAGGATCTAAGGCATTTCAATCTATTATAAAAGTAAGTATAATAATTATATTTTAATATAAAAAGCGTTTAGATGTAGGAATAAAGAAAGCTTTACCGCTAAGTAGTTTACAATTTATTCTTGCCAAAACATTTTGTTTTTTTTATTATATATTTGTGATTTTTTATACTGTTGTGATATATATTCCAAATAATATTAATCATTCCTTGTAAATATTGTTAGTATAAATCAGGTCTTGTTTTGTTATAACAATAATCCGAGTTATTTTGTAATAACAGATAAAAACAATTCTTTCATATTTCAATCATAATCATATAAAGTCTATAACCGTTATAATTTTATAAAGGCTTCTATTAAAAAAAAAACTATGTGATCAATATTATCTTGCCTTCAAATAATTATACCAATTAAATAAATAAATATAGCCACTGAATTTCAATAAATATTAAATAGTTGCACTATCTTATGATGACTCAGGACCACTATAACTATACTATAGGACCACTATAGCTACTCTATAGGACCACCGTTTTATATATACTGCTTGTTAGTATAACATACTACAGTAACTTGCTTAGGTAGGCTTGGATAGGTACTTTACAATGCAATAAATAAAAAAATATTAATATATCGCATAAAATGCACTATAATACTAAAATTAAGCACTAAAAAAATATAGATTAACTTTAAGTGACAGAATAACATGAACTCCATTAAAAAATATGTAACTTTCTAAGAGATCAGTAGTGTTTGTAAAGAATGTTGATGTTTCCTTGCCATCTGACACTACAAACAGATATTATAATATTTTCAAGAATTCTACATTACTTGCTGTAATATCAGTTCCTAAAAATTAACAATACACGACGATAGAAAATAATTTAAAATTAAATTTCAATAATATTATGAATTTCATAATATTTTCAATTTCATTAATGTTTTCAATTTAATTTTGAATCATATTTTGAATTTCAGCTAAACAACTTGTTTATAAGAATTATACGATTCTACTCCCGTGACACATTGCGTGCTCAGGTCAAATCCGAGGCACTCACGATTAGTCACGATGCGAGTGAAATCGTGGACACATTATTTTTATTATAACTAGACATAAACCTTTGTATAAAACAGGGCTACTTGTATCCAGTTTGTAGTCTGTTTGAGCGTAGAATCCAAAGCATAATATTTTAAATTCTAGCCATTTTGATTTTGTGACGAGTGCTTGTACGATACAAATGTGCCCTGTTAAAATGTCGTAACTACAGCGACAGATAAAGCAATGTGATTAGAGCTCTAATGCCGACTTACAACTTGCTTATTAACAATAGTAATTAGATTTTTATGATTTTAGAAGATCTTTAATCAAGAAAGAGGCTTGGCATAGCGCTCAAGTGCATTATACTATTTGTAAGACGAATTTCATATCCATTTTAAAATCCCTTGTTATGACAAACACTATGATCACCTTTTGAAAATATGAAATTCGTCTATAACAGCAAAATGTGTCGAGTATTACTGCGTCTCTTCGATTTTGCTGTCATAAAGTAGCCATTAGAAAATCGCTCTAAAGTCTATGCTGATAAAGACGAATCCCGAGCGAATTTCCACTCTTCGATCTATCCGCATGACTTTTGCATAATCTTTTAATAATGAAGAACGCCAGTATCTGCCAATTTTTTATTCATTCGAGATTTTTTTCTTCTTTCCCCTCTATCGCACTCGCTTGGAACGCACGCTTGGACTGCGGGGCCGCACACTAACAAACAAACACACACACACTCGGTGACGGTACGTATACTAACTTTACCCACGACCTTTCCTAAGACCTTAAAGATTACGTCGAAGATCAAGACGTAATGGAACTAGTGCCTAACATAATCCTGAACCCTGGCTTCATGGAGATGGACCCCATCAGGCCGCGTGAGCCGCTCGCGTCGTCCATCATCAAGTCGACGGAGTGTCCTGGCCCCGGGAAGCCGAGGCGTGTTTGATTCTCGTCAATACTTAACCTTAGGATATTCTATCGCACCGATTCCGGCCTGTTGTCATGATCGTGGGCCTCACACGACAGAACTGTGGTGGTGGATAAGAGCGTTAAAGTTTGGACTACTTATAACGAATCATTAAATGAGAGGAACACACCACCTCAAATATTACCTGTGGACTGACAGCTCTGTTGTCATTTTTAGTAGAACACCATGATGTTTTAAAAATGCCATTTTGGTCGCAAACATTTGAACTTCAAATACGTTTGAGGTTTGTGACCAATGCTTGCTCTCACTCAAAGAAAAGCTCAATGAACTGCTTTGGTGACGCTTTCATTCCCATCACAGAATCTGAAATACCAAAATGTTTTACATTTTGGTTGGAAGGGAGTCAGTTTTAAAGTATTGCTGAATGACACCCGCATGACGTAGAACGATCAAAAACAAGTTATGAAAATTATAGAATTTTCAGTGCAATCATGTCTAGTCATTTGCGCAATATACCAATTAAACTGTCATTTATTATGATTTAAAATACCAAAGAAAAATATTGCCAACTTCAAAGTTTGTAAACATGTGTTGGTTTCATACAGGTATATTTAAAAACGACTCCCAAACGCTAGGGTAAAGTTGGACATATCAAAACGCATGAGTTTCGTTTCGTTAGCCAATCGGAGCGATAGGGTAGCCGGGTTATTAGTGCGCTCAAGTTTCTCAAAAGTTGTGACAATCTTTGCTTATAATCTCCCATTGTATAATGCCCGTAGACACTAATGTATATTTGTAAATCTGCATGTCAATTATAAATGTAAAACTACTCACTAAAGTGTTTGAGTGACAGCTGTCAACGTTGTGGTTGACAGCTGTCAACGTGAAAAGAGTAGGAGTCTTATTATTTTGAGTAGATTTTCTTTCGTTTTTAAATGTCTGTGGAATGTAGTGAAGTTATCCCCTGAAAAATGTATTTATGAAACGTTTTTATGAAAAACTAATTGTTTAACTTTAGAGAAACGGAGACGCCAGTAAAGCAAATAATAAGCTTATAACTAATCACTGAGAGAGATCATTAATTCTAGTTTTGTAAGCGTTTCGTGTTTAACCGTAGTGGTGGTTGCCATATATAAATAAGAATTACGTAGTGTTCGCTATAATATTGTACACATTTGTTTATAAGAACTGATGCTTGCATTTACTTTTTATACATTTACAAGTATTCGCCGTAAGTCTGAAGCTTAGCTAAGTCGGACGCTTTATTTGATATTGTAGTTTATAAGACTGGTCACATTGAACTGCTTGGTTCTTTTGTAGGCTCAGTATTATAGCATTTTTAGAGCAAATGGGAAAACATTTTATTCTGTAAAGATTTTAGAATACTGTAACTTACAGACAGTCCAAGCTCTAATATTTTGTGATTACGTCACGAGTTATGTGTTACCATTATTATAAAATAATCTCCTTTCTGGCAACCCCAAAATCTGATTGGAACTTTTTTAGGAAACATATTGCTTAACGTTCAATATTGTTAATGTTGCTAGCTATAGTGATAATATATTTTTAATTATATATATTTTGCTATATTTTAGATGATATTTTTATAACAAGGATCTCATGTATTTAAGACACTTAACATTTTAATATTAAAAAGACGGTTTATTTTAATTTTTTTGTGATTTTGAACGCTGTGATTATTATGTTTTCCGTGTTATTGGGTTTTTTGTAATTAAGGTACCTAAGGGTTAAGTGTATATATTTTGATATATATCGTATGGAGACTGGTGCAATGGTATTGAGTAATAAGTATAGTTAGTAATTGTAGTGGCGTAACGCTTACTCGTGGGATCGCCCAGTGTAGCGTAGCTAAGATACACTGCTTTGTTGAAGGTTTTAAATAAATGACAATATGGTAGTGGTTGTATATTATCTGTGTTATGTCCTGCGACACTTGAAGGCAATGATGCGAAAGACTGGCCGGCTTTGTAGGAACTATCGGTATCGTTGCAGCTTTAGTTTGACGTTTCATATTTGACAGCTGTCATTTTTGCGTGGCAAAGGTAGTAGTGGCGGTTGTTTTTAAAGCATTTGAAGTTCTTTAAATTAATATAACCATTAAATATTTATGAGAGTGAAGAAAATGAGCCAAAAAAGGTGTGACAGGTGGTTTTAGTCTTAAATCCTTCAATAAAAGGCTGTAAAGTTCCCGATAGTTCTCACACAGTGAGATCACAAAACTGTCAGTGGTGAGAAAAGAATAATAAATATCTTCAAAGTTCATCACGACAGATATAAAATAAGTTGATATTATAACATTGTTGTGTAAGTGTAGAGCTGTTTATTTTTGTATACGGCCTGTATACATATCAGGGGAGCCTTAGAATGTAAAGAGATATACATATTATTATATGAAACGGATTTTAACTTCCTTCCGATCTGTGTACTTGCACGCTTAGTCCTGAGTAGAATCCTTAACCGCTATAGGTACATCCCCTCCCCCCCCCCTACCCTACCCTATAACCTCCCTTAAAGTTAAACAAAATGTCTTTCAAAAATAATAATTCGCAAAATACCAAAGTAAAACGAGATTTTTAACGTTACGGTTTAGTTATAACAAAACATTTTGGTAATATCCCTGAACGTTAGCTAAGTAGCTATGAAAATTTATATTACTACAATAGCTATATATCCAAACTTAAACAATCTTTCAAAGATTTTCTTCTAAGCGTGCAAGTAATCTTCCTTTCTTCTGAGCTCATTGCCTTTCTGTGTTCTCACTACCTTCCGTACTGTTCTTGCACTCAAATATATATTTACTAATAAATAATAATACAAATCTATATCGAAAGAATTATGTGCTTGGTGGGATTTGAGAAAGAATGCTGAAACATTGAAGTGTTTTTAAATTCATTATTATTGTTTTTTCAGCAAACGTCGAGTTATCATAGTGTTTTAGTTTCGAGGTCTTGTAAGCTTCGTGCTCAAATCCTATCGCTCACACTACTTAACGGATATTCCTACCGCGTTGTGCTCGCTTCATAAAACGAATAGTGTTTAAGTGTTAGGAGCTCCGCACTCACCACGCAGACGTGTCAGATGCTCAAATATTTTGTTGATTAAAAAAACATAAAGTAGGGTAGGTACTAGAGTTTACGCATTATGTGTCAGTCTTGAAGGATTATCGCCCAAAGTAAAAGTGGCGATTTTTTAACCATACTAATATTCTATCCTATGTATCGAAGTCGGTCCATAACGATACGCGCCATTTCCGATTGTTCCAAAATTCCTTTACTGTCATTGTAGCAATATTGTCATCTGTGGTCTAATGCAAAGAGTACTATAAGATACCGGTCTAATGGCAGTGTGTAACATTAACTTTGGAGCGATTCCAAACCATTCAACTAAAAAAAAAACAAAACGACATCGGGTGCTTGATGGGCAGCAGAGTTTTTATAATTCTGAATCCTGTATGCAATACAACTCCACGTTGGCCTTTTTCCATCAATAAGCTGTTTTTCTTAAGATTTATTTTACATTCTGTTATCCAAATGACATTTCTTAGATTATTATTATTTATTTATCACATCACATAAAAGAAAATCATTCAAGCAAGTGTTAGAACGTTCTGTTCTGCGTGCGTTCGGAGCTCCAACAAACGATTTTGTCCGTCTCGCGTATCAATGTGCTATAGTGTCAATTACGTGTAACTGTCTGCATCTGTTTGTTACGTGTTGTGTTCTCGTGTTTGTCGTGTCTCGTCCTTGCACCCTCACTTTACTATCTACTTGTAGTTTTTAATGCGCGTTTGTGGTTGTGGCACAGGTTATATATGCGGCTCTCAGGGACGGGTAAAAAATTTGTACCGCTTGTGGTACGCATGTGTACCAGCTCGTCCTAATGAAGTTTAATATAATGTATTGTAAAACAAAGCAAAGTGCAAGCAAGCAAATTTGGTCGGGCAGTGTTACTCAGTTTTCCATCAGGAATTTCTTAATAGCAACCTGGAATCTGGATTTCTGCCTGGTTGATGGGAATAGGCTCGCCGTATTACATGGGACTTAAACATAACTGGCCAACTGTGGGTGTAGGTACTTCAGGTACCACCCTACCTAACCCTTTGACGATTACAGGCGTGATGTTATGTTTAAAAGTATTGTTTTTATAAATTATACATCTTCCGATATATATTTCTGTTTGTGTATCTTGTTTCATGCTTGTATACAAAGTTGCTGCCATTGTTAAAATGCCATTTTTAAAAGACTAATCGTTGTGGTGGTTAATCCATTAGCGTTACCTTCTACGAGTTACTTCGGTAAATTTTTTAATTTTTTACCGCAAACTTCATGACACTTGAACAAAAATATTAATTGAAAAAAGGTCTGTAATTCAACCACAAACCGCAACCATCACAGTGTGCGCACAGTTTTACTCCATGCTCTTCCTTTCAAAGTATATTTATTAAAAAAAATAATTCATATTTTTATATCGAAAACGGTATTCAATTATTTACAACATAAATATGTGTTGTGAGACGAAACGCAAGAAATAAAATTATACTACTTTAATATAAATATGGTAAAATAGTGACGAAATTGTATGATAAAAATTGACTTTCCTAGACCCGTCCTATCGTGCATATAAGAAAGAGCACACACATTACAGACTTTTGCAGTTTTAAGACTTCGAACTGCCCAACTACAAAAACTAAAAAGAGGCTTATGTGACCACACGATAGAAGTGAATACTTACGACTGGAGCCAAGTATTGACTCGGCTTAACCGACCGACTGGAGCCGAGTATACCCGATTCAGCTCCACCGATCCGAGCGTGACAGTTCAGTTTCGTTCACTGTTCAGAAAGAGCGCGAAGTAAAGTGCCTGAACAAGTTTTCACTTCAAAAACAAAAGAACAAAACAATCTTCTACCATCAAAAATTCAGTCGTGTAATGTGTGGATGTCTCCTATCTAAGCGCTCATACACACGAGTGGAACACATCAACGGCAGACGCAACTGCAGCCGTCGACAACGTGCCGATCGTGTAGCTGCACGTTGTCGACGGCAGCCGCTGACGCGTCCATAGGTGCGTGCAGCTCGTATGTGTGAGCACTAAGAAAACTACATGTTGTAATCTTTTTCTTCTATTCGAATCTCAATGTTCGCCAAGAGAATGACTAGCACTAACAAGTTGTGTGTACTACATAGAGCGGCTTGTAGCGAAACGTTGTAATTTTAAATACTGGCTGTGTTTGTGACTGGTCGTTTTTGTGGGTTGATGCAAAATTACGTTGCTAAAACAACAATTAAATAGCATTTGATTGTTATAATTATATTACTGAACTATTTACAGAAATTGAAGGATTAGTAGAGTGTAAAAATTACTTTGAACGATGTTAGAATTAGGGCTAATTTATCAATCATCTGATAACAATAAAATTATCAGATGATTCAAAATCAGCCCAAAATGTCGACATTTTGGACTTTTGGGCAAATTAAATTTTGGCAGTTGTTTCATACAAAAACTTTCATTCAAACGTCAATTTTATTCCTCGAATAAAAGTTATCTGGCGATGGAAAATTCAGCCCTAAATGGTTTTGTTACTACGATAGATTCGTAGTAACAAAATATGTTAAAATCCTCAATTTTATTATATCTTGGAAAGTATGTTCAGTATTTTTATACAATAAAAAAAATAGTATTCAATAGCTAATTTGAATTCTGTAACTTCTCTTTTAGCTCAAAACTATTTGATAATGTCGCTAAACAATGAAGAGCACAATAAAATTCTGCATCAACTCAAATCCAGCCGCGACGAACGACATCGCCTAATGAATGCGTGTAGTTTAGTAATAAATGGTTGTTAGACTAAGTGTTGTCCTAGATTAGTTGTTGAACGCTAGCGTAGAGGGCGCGGACGACGGTGACAAGACTGCCAAGCGACGGGAAAAGGTAACTTGTGAAAAAAACATAACACTTTTGCATCAACAACCAAAATTCGCGTATAAAAGTGATAAGTGATATCTTAGAATGAGAAAATGTATAAATGGTTGTGACAATTATGTCTTGCGACTTTTTGTGTGTCGGTGCAAAAGTATAATGTGTGCGGTGTCTTAAATGTTGGATGTTGAAAGCGCTTATGATTTTTCATTTTCGAAAGGTCTTGGAAAGAATTCGATGTTTTTTATATAGAAGGTTGCGTTTTAAAAAAATGGGTAATGTGGGATGTTAGTTGGTTTGAATTGCAAGGAATAATTTGTAATTTGGTTTAGTGAGTTCAGGAAAGCCACAGGCCACTGCCAAACGCACGTACCTATTATGCTACTGTATTCTATTCCTTGCTTGCGTCTGCAATGGTTTTATTGCAGAACTAACGAAGCCTGTTTTTTTATCGTAGTTTCCATTTTACACTAGATATTCTGATCGTTCGACAAACCGTTCAGTTTACTTGATCAAAGCAGTTTTACTTGAGCTGATTTTTCTGAACGATTACCCTGAGAGGAACACTCAGTCTGATCTGTCTCAACCTGTCAAAAATAGCTCTAATTTCCCTAAAATTTTTTGACAAGTTTTTGACATTGATTGTCGCTAAGATGAGATTGCGAGTAGATTTTGAACGGTTTTAATTACGGGAACTGGCCTTCTGTTCCATTAAGGGGGAAGCGACAGGGCTTCCTGCGAAATTCAAAGTTCTTACGTTTTTTTGCAATTTGCAGGGCCGAAAATTTAAAATTCGCGGTCTGCCGCTTCCCCCTTAATCGTTCAAATCCGAATTTGATCGACTCGTAGCACGGGGTATACAAGCAATGCATGAGTAGAAAAATTTGTGAAAAATTATATGTTTTTTGTGGATTTCATGTTATTCTGTCCGTTTTCAGTTTTTGCACTTGTAGACATCATTCTAGTACAAAAGACGTCATAATTATATATTATAATGATATAGTGCTAACTGCAACGATTCATATTCTAATTGTATGAATCTTCGAGTATTTATATGTTTGTATTTATAAGCTAAGGATGAACCAGTGACAATGGAATTCTTTAATACGTGGTGATTCAAATGTTATGTTGTGATATTAAAAATACAAAACTTTATTTTTGCGGATGCACCCAGTGATATCTATGTATTTTTTAAAATAAACCCCTTTATTCATAAACGTTGCTTAAAGATAAGAACGACTGTCTAACGATAACTTAGAGGTTTGAACATCACTTAACTTTAATCATCGTTTATAAATAAACCCCTAAAAGCTTTCCTAATTATTAAATTGCTGGATATGAAAACTTAAAGACGTGATAATATCCTTAGCTTAATTTATACACAGCTATCGGTGTCGCCTCCGACAAATATATATCTCGATTTACTTTATATTAAAGTAATAATTACCTTAGGTTAAGATTGCCTTTTATAAATTAAGCACGTCCAGTTGGTGAGGGCAGCGAATCGTTTAGTTCTTCGCTATATAGTAAATTGTGATGCCACAGTGAATTTATACAAGCAGTGGGGTAATTGCGTAACACACTAACAATAGCAATAGCTGTCATTTTGACAGTACAACAACATTCATTGCGTTATTTACGTTGTTGAGGAGACAAATTTATCAAACATATGAAGCAATGTAATTAGCAATATCCTTTAAAATTATTCAGATTTTGATTGATTGTGTGTAACGCATTTAATGCTGGACATAGTTGTTTGTTTTTATTTAAAGTTTCGGTGATTAATACTTCATTTCCTACTACTAAAGTTGATATTTTTATAAGCAGCAAATGATAAGCTGTAAATTAGACAAATATTTTCCAGCTATTAAAAAAAATCCTATCTTAAAACATTACAGATGTCTTCCTAAAATCTATGTCTGCATTACTATTCATTATTAATTCACTGTGGAAATGTGTTACCAAATATTCTTTGTTTATGCGCATTCCTATTATAAGATTAATTATTCTGGATATTATATTATTCCATAGATCTGCACATGATGATATTATGTTTAAATATTCACCTACCACATACATAACAATGTATGACAGTATTTACCTAAGAAATAATGCCACTTGTCTTCAATAAAATATAGCCGCAATATTGCTTGTAATAAACGTAATTTGTTCACTGTAATTTTGTAAAAGTTAAACAAACGTACAGCCGGCACGTAACTTGGCAAGAGTCGTTAGATGCGTTTTTCATTTCTTTAACTTTCTTCTAAACAGACATGTTTGAAAATAAATTATGAAAAAGTGACCATTTTTTTGTTGCATTAAGCGCACATGCGCAGAGTTACTCCCGCTACGCAAAAACCTTGCCAAGTTACGTGCCGGCGACTGTACTTAGAATTCATTATACTAGTATTATTGTGAAAAGAAAAGTTCAAATAACTATCTGATTTTAGCTGTTCTCATTTCCGCTGAGTATGGAATGCTGCAATCTATTTGACCAATTTTTGCGTTATTTACAAATTTACATCAAGATTACAGTGAATAATATTACGGACATAATCTGGGAGCATTTTTTTCATCACAAAATATGGATGTTTTTCAAAAAAAAAATACTAAGAAAGAAAGGTATTTGAGAAAAGGAATTGTAATAAACAGGAGTTTTGTTATTTTTGCACTATTGACTGATATGATGTGGTTGAACCCAAAAAGTTTATTTTACTTATTTACAAAAGAAAAGTTATCGCTGAATCTCATTGTAATCCAAAAAAAAATTAAGTGCAATATGATTTTAAAAGTTATTGTTTTATATTATTATTAGAATGGACAGCAAAATAATTGACTCTAGCAAAAAGTTGATCGAAATGAAATCGGTCGAAGAGGATCAGTCGATCAATTTAATCGATTGGACCATGTTTTGGCCCAAAAGATCGTAAATGCACTTTGAAAATGTAATTAAATTATTCACGTCAAATTATTAAAATTAATATATGTATAATTATTATTTTAATATATATTAATAATAATTATTAATATATGTTAATAATTATTATTAATATATATTATCAATAATTATTATTTTTTCTATGTGATTAGTTAAAAAAATCCTCTTTATTTTCCGAGGTTTAAAAGTGGGTAGGCAAACATTTTCCGAGTCAACTATTTAGCTGTCCTCAAAGTATTGTTCA
The DNA here is from genome assembly GCA_947507525.1 of Apamea epomidion. Lineage (NCBI taxonomy): Eukaryota > Metazoa > Arthropoda > Insecta > Lepidoptera > Noctuidae > Apamea > Apamea epomidion. The sequence goes on along the minus strand of OX382237.1, from coordinate 2,150,589 downwards.
GCAAGGTTAGGTTGAGTACATAGGAATTGTGATGCCCGTCGTAGTACATAATGTTAAGTACATTGTTGTAGCTGATGTTGGAGGTCATTCCCATTAAAACTACATTTTACACATTACTGACGTTTTATTGAAACATTATAATACCTAATACCTACACAATAAAGACTAGCTATAAAAATAAGGTTTTTCTAGAGTAGCTCGGAGTGCTTGTTGTGGCAAATTGAGGCTCGTCACTTGTTAAGTTCACCATTTCAACGTCCACAGCTGGACATGACCGCCACTTCGACCGGTTCCAGACCGGTGCTTCCCGCATCCAGTGGATTCCTACAGCCTTCATAAGGTCATCGGTCCACCTTGTGGGAGGCCTTCTAACGCTACGTCTTCCGGCACTCGGTCGCCACTCTAGAACCTTTTATTAAGTTATCACATGGGTCTAAAACGTAACAGGGGGGGTGTACAAACAGCCAATTTTTTTTGGCAAAAAGCCGTGATGGTGTTCCTAAATAGAATCAAAAAGTACCTACAACATTTTTGTGGTGTGTGCTAGAGGATTTTTAGGAACGTATACGGATACAGTCGCCGGCCGGCACGTAACTTGGCAAGAGTCGTTACACGCGTGTTTCCTTTCTTTAACTGTATTATAAACAGACGTATGTTTAAAAATAAATTATGGCAATAACCATAGAATAATGACAAAACAATAAAAGTGTCGACTTTTTTGTTGCACTAATGGCCGAACCCAATCACCTATCACCAGTTTTGGCATTCTGGAGGTAGAAAAACCTATCTATCTCTGGTTTTAACATCTCAATAATATATACCAGTAGCGATCTATTTGAGTATACCGATTATATTATACTGGCAGTTATGATTATACTGGCTACCATCAGTAGCGATCTGTCTTTAACTGAAAATAGGTTATTCGGTTCGGCCGCTGTACATGCCTACTCCCACTACGCCAAAGCCTTGCTGAGTTACGTGCCGACAGTACTGATTTTAAGGTATACCAATAGAATTTTGATTTTTGCGTTTACCACCAATACATATCATAAAGTGTGGATCTGAGGCGATTCATTGCTAGTCTGCTTCTCCACCGCGGTCGGATGCTGGCCAAGTCATCTTCCAGGTTCTGCAAGCAGTCACAGAATCAGATACCAAATAATACAACCTGATACTGAGCTGTAAATTGCAAAAAAAAATACAAGATAAGGAAGTTTGAATTCAGGAGCATCACCCATAAAAGATACATAGTTGGTGAAATGACGGTGTAGCTACTAAACACTTGCTTATCCTTCGGGTAGTCGGCACAGGCGTGATGTTTATTATAAATGGTTATTCCGTTTATCCACCCTAAGGCTTATCATATAGGCACACTACCACGTGCGCCGGCGCGTATTTCTACATACAAAATCAATAAAAACACGTTTTCACGCGGGGCACTTGGCTTCATTTCTCGCGCCCCATCGCGTGGCGCGTTATAGTGTGAGATCCACCTTAGGGTGGACAAATGGAATGACCCGTTATGAACATATGACTTACCTACATAAATTTTATGTAAAAGTGCATATTAGTGCATCTTAATTCTAAATATAACCTAGGTAGTGCCAGGGCCATGAATGAATTTGAAGTGAGACGTCACTGCGATAGTTTGATGCTGGCCAAGTCTGCTTCCAATGCCTGCTAACAATAATATTGATGATTAGTAAAAATTTATGCGTAGACTTGACTTTAAGAGCCATAGCTCACCGGGACGCCATGGCGGCGCAGCCAGATCCTGTCGCCCCAAAATGTATCGTTGGCTGCGTAACCAAGGGGACGCCAGGTACGTCTCCCACTATATAGCTGTATACATTTAGTTGGCAGCGCGACCTGGCGACATCGCCATGGCTTCCCGGTGAGGGATAGCTCTAAATTTTCCTGGATGGAAATGATAGGGATACGACCAATGTGTCCAACGTTGGACACAACATTTTGGGTAATTAGCAGTAAATATGTTAGGTTAGGTTAATCTGCAAACAAATCAATTCTACCATGATAGAGCGATGGAGCTAGAGATCTTGTGTGATTCTATGTAGAATGTAATGACTAGATTGATTCTGTCGATACATGGATTTGGTGACAATCCGTTCATTGTTACAAATGCTTGGTGGAGGACCTATGTCCAGGGTGGTCGACTGATACGTCAATGATAATGACTAGTACCTACTAAATCAGATTTTCAGTTCACAAACTTTTAAGCGGTAGATCTTCATATCCAAGCTCCGCAGCGCGTCTTGCAACTCGAGTCGGGTGGGGTCACCAGGGGAGTACAAGTAGTATTTTTCATCGAGCCGCCTCTGCAAGCGACGCCGCTCATCGTCGTACCAGCGCCGGCTTTTGGCCAGTTCGGTGGCATAACCCAGCTCTCTGTTCAGTAACACGTCGTCTACGTCTGTGTCCAGGTACAAGTATCTGGAGGTAGAAGAAGGGGTACACTCGATCGTACTTAGATCTAACCCATCGCTTTCCCATAAGGCGAGGACAAGAACAGACACATTAATTTAATAAGTATAACAAAATGGTAGCTTTAACTAAGCTACGATTTTGTGTGACGATTGATCGAGTGCAGGTAACCAAAAGATTATATCCTATACCTACAGTTAGGTACACTCTTAATTAGTCGGTAAACGCGGGTTAAAAGTTTGTGATAGGGAAAACAAACGCTGGCAAGGAATTCCATTCGTTGGACGATCTAGTCACCCTTTAAATTGTATTTACGATATTACCTAATGCATAAATAATCGGAGCTAAAAAACGTCTTTAAATGAAAAATCAAACACCTACCTGAAACTTTTCGAACATCAGTTTTTGAGAATATTTCTGAAGTCCATCCAGTTTATACCTATATGACAAGGATGCTTTATATCTTTATAAGACGTGTGTATAACTCCAGCTTCCTCATATGTGATAGAATAATTCTACCTATGCCAATATTTAAGGCATAATAGCTGCAATCAAAGTTCCCAGGCTTATTTTAGCTGCCACCAAAACTTCGTTAATATGAGTCGTTTAGTGTGTGTTAGCTGGAGTGACGTCACCCCAGCTTCCTCATCAAATACAGACAAACCAGTGAGGTTAGGGTTTTCGACTATAGTCAGAAAAATAAGGCATAATAGCTGCACAAGAAAGGAAAAAACTGAACGATAATACTTAAAAAGTGTTGAAACTACGATCAAAAACGTGTGTGTAAGCTGGAGTGACGTCACCCCAGCTGCTCATTCATATCTTCCAAACGAAAGAAGATATGATTATGTATTATAGCTTAAAAAAAACCCCACGACACAAAATAATAATAAAAATAGTACGAATGTATAATATAAAGCCTAAAACAATCTTTTTTTTAACTATTGAAATAAGAAATAGCCACAAATAGAACAAAAAAGGTATAAACGTGAAACCCTATAAAAAGAAAAAAATAACCTTGAAATTATGACCCTAGCGTATGAAATTTTTTGATTAAATGTTGTCCCGTCGGGGGACCGCTCTAATTGTCAGCTTAGTGTTCTGTTAAAGTTTAAAATAGTAGCGAAGTAAGTATCTGAACAATATTTTACCTGGTGAATGTATCCATTAATCTGAACAACTCAAAATGTGATTTATGATAAAAATATACGAAATTGTTACACTTAGTTACGGAACGGCAACGCCGTGGGACCCGTCCATACAACGTAATGCTCAAAACTCGATTTTCAAAATGGGGGAATTTGAAAAAATAAACTATGTAAGGGTAGACTTAAGAATGTGTCACATCATTTCTACAAATACTGAATCAGTAACTGCTATCTGCTGTCCAGTGCATCAGCTCAAAGTTTACTTTATACCCACATTATTCATTATCAGATAACATTCGTGAGTTTGTAGAGAATATTAAAATATTTATCTGCAAGTAATCGTCATATTTAATTGAAGTTCATCATGGCTGCAACTAGGCAAGGTATGGTTATTCTAATATTGTTTTTATGAACCTTAACGATTAGTACTTTTGGATTAATGACTAATTAAATGTGATAGTATGGTTTTTTATGTACTGAATCAAACATTTCTTATTTTTTCCTTTTTGCGCAAAGTTCTATTTTTGAAATATTTTTTACAATATTTACGAGGTGTTGATTAGTAATGAACTGAAGAGATTAGATATAGCAATAGAACTTTGCGCATTTTTGAGACAATAAAAATTTCCTTGCGCACTTGTTAGGCGTTTGTGATGTTACTATAAAACCAAAGTATTTAGTCCCTAGCAATTCATTTTAATAAATAAGATATATTTTGAAAAAAACAGTTATAAATCATGACTGTCGCACCAACTTTTGATATTTTTTTGTTGTAGACAACTTTATTTCATTACATTTCAGAAGAAAGTTCATCATCATACTTCACCTTGAAAAATGCAAACTTATGTGAGATTATATTCCAAAGTAGCTTTAAATCTGCGGAAGAAGTTCATGGGCCTAGAAACCTACCTTAGACATCATACCAACTGTCCGGATTCTAAGAAAAGTGAACTAAAATTAGCATTGCGAAATTTTAAGAAGTATTTTGATGTGGCTCGTAAGTTTTTCCAAAATAGTCGGTTATCTGCATCAATTACTGGTATTGATCAGACATGAATTCATAAGCTTTATATAATATTACAAACAATGTCAAGTGGTTTTATACAACAAGTTTAAATCCTTTTGTCTAAATACCGCGGAATTATACGTCACTCTTTATCCTTGCTTGGTACCCAATGACTACGACATTGCACAAAATATTAATCCACGGTAGTGAAATTATTTCAAATTGTTTACTACCGATTGGGCAGTTAAGTGAAGAAGCGCAGGAATCACGAAACGAGGATTTTAAAATATATAGAGAGCGCTTCTCTCGAAAAACCTCGAGACAGAGTAACTTAGGAGATATATTTCATCGTCTACTTATTTCTTCTGACCCTGTCATAACAAATTTAAGACCTTCGCAAGTAGTTAAAAGAAGACCGTTTGATCCTGAAGTTACAGATATGCTTTTAGAAGAATTACTAACCCTTTCTAATGATTCTGATGCTTCGGATGTCGAAATATAATGTTGTATTATATCAGTTTTTCATTTCTGACTGATATTTTAATTAAAATAAACATTTTATTTATGTTTGGACTTTTGAGCATTACGTTGTATGGACGGGTCCCACTGTGCGCCGCTCCTTACCTTCCCCGAAGCAATTGCAAGATAATTTGATGTTTTTAGCGCGAAAACTGTTTTTTTGTTTATTACATGGAAACTACAAGGCCTAGAGATTTTAAAATTTTAATGCATAATCATATCTTCTTTCGTTCGGAAGATATGACATGAGCAGCTGGGTTGCCGTCACTCCAGCTTACACATATTTATCGGTATAATAACTCATAGAGTATTTTGACCAGAGATTTGAAAATATGAGGAAGCTGGAGTTATACACACGGGAATCGGCGCCATTGACGCACAACCTGTTACCGTGAATTCAGTACATGATGCTAGACCACCTAGCGTAGGAATTGAATGAATTCATGGTTACAGTTTGCGTGTAATTGACATCCCTGCCACCCTGTATACCTATCTACCTTATGGCTACTACCTTTTGATTAACAACAGCAGTGCGATTCTGTGTGAAAATTTAGGTGAATTGAGCGTGGAGTGAGCTGTCATTCCAACTAATGCTAGGGATTGACACTATTGACAACTCACTCCAAGCTCACTTCACCAAATTTTTCACGGTGAGATTTTTACAGAATCGATCGGCAGAAGTAGGTATAAAAGATTTGGCACCTGTAGGGAGAAGTCAGATAGCTCGACGGGTAACTGTACACAGGATCTCGCCAATACTCCCAGGTGTATGAGTAGGGGTAGTACCTGTACTGTAAACAAACACTCGTTTACCAAGAAGAAAATGTTATATATCGTTTAATTAATTACAGGAACTTTTGGGATTCTACAGCATCAAACGTAAAAGTTTGGCGAGTTTAGAATAATGTAACCACCACTGTATTAAAATATCAGTAAAAAAATAAATTAAAAAAAATGCCTCTCAGGCAGTTGCAGCACATAGGGGGCAAAAACCACTGCATCATACTATATGAAATGCTTTAAGGGGAGGCTGACGATCCCGCGGGTTGTTCGCAAGAGATACTGTGGCCCCTGGCACAGGCAACTGAAGGAACACGGGTGGGTTTTAGTCAGTCCGCTCAGCCCAGAGCGGAACAGGTCATTTGATGATTTGACACCCAAAAAAAAAAAGGGGACGCTGACGATATCATGCCCTGAACGATTTAATATCTCTAAACAAGATGTTCACGACTGAACATACAGGCTACCTACAAGAATCACGACGATGTTGGACCCTGTCCCGAGGCGCCTTCAGCAGTTGTACGGAAACATCACTATCATCCTACATAGCTATAATAAGGAGATAGCAAAATCTACAAATTACCTTCTTATAAAAGTCGTAATCAATCTCGGAGTCACTCAAGGCCCTGGTCAGCGACATACTGTAGTTCGTGCTGAGGGTAGATTTGCCTTACTTCCTCAAGCTGTCACTCCTCAAAAGTAGCAGTCATCCAGGTCAGAGATGAGAGACACTCGTATGGAGTCAGGGTTATCTCCGAGATATCCGAATCTGAAACGTAATCTGAACGGTTCCTTGGTAAGGAATTTAGGTATATTTTATACCTATTTTATTTGTTTTTTTATTTTTGGTGTTTTTACATGTTCATTCTGTTGGTTATATCACTGTCTATCTTTGCCTAATTGTAGAATAATGGAGACCTACGGTAATAACAGTATCTTCGCCACATAAGCTGGACGACAGCCTTAAGTTTGTCACTCACAAATAATTACTCACACGGAAACTATTCAGAATAAACCAAGCGAGGTAAACACGCGTCTCGTCTCACGTATTCCTATGGGATATGTGACTCGGTTGCCAGTAACTGTTGTGTAATGCTATAGTTTGGTCGATGGGACGTGATGGTTGCCACGCGACTGCGATTGCTAGTCCAAGGCAAAGGTCACGGTTGCAGAATTTCGCCGAGTGACGTCGAGTACAAAGAAAGAATTTAAGTTGTACATAAAAAAGGAATTCATTACTCTCCTGCCGTTATCCCAATTTAATGAGATTCAGTCTATTTTAGTCCTCATCTCGGAAGTCGCCTCCTTTCTAGCCATATAATCGTCGACCCAGGTCTTCCTTTACTCTTATAGCCGTCCACTTTTCCACTTTTGTAAGTAATTAGCTGCTCGTTTTTCTATTCAAACCACGTATTTGCTATTGCTAGGTCGAAAGAAGAAGCAGCTTGCAGCAGTGTAAGGGACACTGCTGCAAGCTGCTTCTTCATTAGTGTTACGGACTCCATATCCCTAACAGCCATGAACTCTGTCATATATGTCTGTCTGTCTTCTGTCTTCCTACGTGCCCGTTCAAATCAACCCACACATACACTTCTTCGCTCTTTTGCGCATCCATCACACGATTCAAGTTCGAACTTATCTTTTACACTATCCTCACACCCTGACTGGGGTGCATACACACTAACTATATTTAATACCAAACTCTCCACAATCACTTTAATAGCTACTATCACTCACTCTTTTAACATCCACCACACATTCTTTCAACTCACTATCCCAAACTATACCCACACCATTTCACTTGCCATCGCTTCCAGAATAATAAAACTTATATCCTTCTCCTATCTCTCTAGCCTACGCACGCTTCCACTTCGTCTCTTGCAGATATGTTCAGTCGTTACCTTTTTTAAAAAACATCTGCTACTTTCCTTCCTCTTTCAGTCATCGTACCTACGTTCCAGCTCGCACATCTCAATCTAACTTCTCAAACACTCCGAGCTTGCGTCTTACGTCGCACCCACTCGTTTTTGTGTGACAGCCCTTGTCCATTTCCCACAGGAGCCAGGTGCTGCCCCTGCACGTCACATGGGGGATGCCCTAGCCCTGTAGCGCATTTCATTTTCGCTCTTCATGTATATATTGCAGTCGGCCGCCTGCCCGACACCAACCCTCCATGAGAATGCTTTTCGTGACTGTTTACCTGCTACTGCGAGTGTGACCCAAGTTGCTAAAATGGTATAATAGGTCTCAAGTTTCCTTGGTCGCCCCCTAAGTATTCTCCCCTCCTTTCAAAGCAAGGTTACGTTGAGTACATAGGAATTGTGATGCCCGTCGTAGTACATAATGTTTAGTACATTGTTGTAGCTGATGTTGGAGGTCATTCCCATTAAAACTACATTTCACACATTACTGACGTTTTATTGAAACTATAATACATAAAGACTAGTTATAAACTTTTCCTGTCAAAGTGTACAAGCTACGAGTATAATCTACCTATTCTAAATTAGAATCCAAAAATTCTTCAGATACTCGTGGCTCTTCTAGTGGTCGTAAGCTCGTCTGCTGAGTCCCATGCTCCATATCCTTCGATTTCCAGCAGGGCAGTGTTTTAATCCTTCAATCAGGAATTTCTCAGTACCTGCCTAACACTACATAACTGGCAAAATGTGGGTTTACTATTGTCAGGTACGTACACCTCTGCCGAACCCTGCGGAGATTACAGGCTGATGTTATGTTATATTACTGAATAGTCCATAGTCTGAATGGCATCCATTAGGCTCCCCTCTTAGGTGAAATGTGGATGTGTGTAAATACCTACTATACACCTCTGTCTGATCCTTCGGGGAGTAGGTAAAGGCCTGACGATGACGTTATGTTCTATCTAAAACATGTCATTGTAAATCTTGATAGTACATATTTTAAGTCTTGGGGCCTGAAAAGTTTGTTGCAGGAACGTACACCGATACTGATTGCAAATGGAAAACTTTGCATTTAATCTAATACAAATTATAAGTGCATCTGAGGCGATATAATGCTAATCCCTTCTCAGGCGCGATGGATATGTTTGGATGCTGGCCAAATCAGCTTCCAGGTTCTGCAAGCAATCATAGAATCAGACATAATCAGTCGGTGACACATAATCAAACACGCAAACAAAGTAATAATCCTTGTTTCACTTGTAGTAAATGTCTTGCTAATTAGTTATTATGTGCTATTGTGCCCGGTAAAATTACTGGATGATAATTAAGTAATAGATTCACATTCCTAAGTGCTACTATTTGATACCTATGAATCATTCATCAACTCGAACGCCCCCTAGTTTTGGCAAAGTGTTATTTGGCTTTTTATCAGGAATTTCTAGCCCTGAGTCTGATTTTTTGTGCTCTAATAGCAATATGCTCACCCCTTATTACGTGAGACTTCAAGATAACTGGCGAAATGTAGGTGTACGCTACGCACGACGACATATCAAGTTATACATTTCCAGTATAATCTGACTTCTCATTGTGTTAAAGTAAATTCAACATAAATATTATACACTTAATTAGTCATTTTATTAAGTTTAATTGTAATCGATTACTAAGTCATTTATTAAGTTGCAACATGATCAAGCTTAATAAATGACTAGTAATCGATAGAAAGTCCTATACAACGCGAGGTCAGCCAAAACTGGAAATGTATAAATTTATTTTATTTTTTAAGGGATAATAAACAACTAAAACATATTTATAAAAGATAAGGTTAATAAAAAAACTTAAAGTAGTAATGTTGCACTGCATTATCCGCAGATAAGACATCTCAAAAGATATACAGGCTGATTTTTTAAAGACCAGCCAAATTTAAGGATGTGGTACAGACCATCAAACTGAACAACTTTCTCCATGGGACCAACATCGTAATCGCGAATAAAAATTCAGCCGTCCCATACATTTAGGTCGAGTAGGTATTGAAGTTTTCTATGGGACAGTTGATAAAATTTTCGCGATTACGCTATTTATCCCATGGAGAAAGTTGTTCAGTTTGATGGTCTGTGCCACATCCTTAAATTTGGCTGGTCTTTAAAAAATCAGCCTGTATAGCTTGAAATGTCGTCGTGTGTACTCAACACCTCAACCGAGCTGTTGTACTCCCTTCGTGGAGTACAACCGTGATGATATGTTATGACTTAAAGTGCATAAGTGCATCTAAACTCTAAAAGAATCTATTAAAGGTCTGCAGTGTCGACAGGAAGAATGAATGAAGCTACTCCGTGAGTTGAAGTGTGACGTCACTTCGATGGTTTGATGTTGGCCAAGTCTGCTTCCAATGCCTGCTAACAATATAATTCATGATTAGTATAATGTAAGTGTGCATGAACTTGACTTTAAATGTTCTTGTCAACGGTAGAAAGATGTATGGAAGAAGACATGCCGCGCCGACAATAGGCTATTTTCCTAAAAAATCTAATTAGTCCGTCAGTTAGATTGTCAAAAAATATTGAACCCGTATTTTTTCTTTTGTCAATTATATAAAAAATTATGAAGACATCGCCTGTTAAAGTTCCGCGTGACGTCACTTGCTTGTGACAAGTTTTGACGCCCTTTATCTTTGTCATTTTTTGTTTGATTGACAAAAGAAAAAATACGTGTCCATTATTTTTCGATAATCTAACTGACGGACTAAATATAATTATTATTTTTTTACACAGGCAACTACCCTATTGGTTATGGGCAGGACGATGATAATGATTCTTGAGTAGTAAAGGGTACAGTTACATTGCATCGACGGCAATCAGCAGTAATCACACATAGGTAGGTTGCTGTATATTACCTACATTTGCTTTATTTTTATTTAAGCTCATTATTAAGTGAACTGTATTGTTCTTTTTGAGTAAATAAATTCGTTAACCTAATTTAAAAAAAAAGGTACTTACAATATGGATGATAAATCATATTAGAAATGTTCATACAAATAATGTAATTTCAAAAAAGTAAAATATGAGATAATCGAAAAAATCTGCTAAAATCATGGTTATATGAAGGGATTATTACCGACCTAATTTATACGTGGCGCTAAGTATGAAGTTGCATAGTCGTGACGTCACTTCAGTAATAGTGCCGTCTTTGTCTAGCAGTTATTTTAAAACGTTTAAATAAAAAATGAGTTTAAAGTAAGCAAAATTGTTATCATCCCTATTACAACAATAGAGAGATGGAGCTGGAGATCTTGTGAGATTCTACTTTGAGCAAACTAGACTGATCATGTTGACTTTCATACAAGACCGTTCCGGACAGCACAGTCCAATTATTGACTATTCTCGGTGCAGGACTTATGTTAGATGAACCTACTCGTATGATAATGAACTCTACAATTCACGATGAGTCTAACAACCAGACTTACCAAGGGGTAGTAATGCCAAGTAACGGGGTTGTGAAGTCAGATAGTTAGTCGCTCCATGTAAAAAAAATACTGGAATATTAAGCTGCATCCGGTTAGACTGGAAGCCCCTATCTTTGTTGAAAAAACGCTAGGCAAATTGTGTTTTTTGATGAAGCTACACTTGCGTTATATAAGTATTTAAATTTTCAGATCACAAACTTTTAAACTGTTGACCTTCATATCCAAGTTTCGCATGGCTTCTTGAAGTTCGAACAGGCTCGGGTCGTCAGGAGAGTACACGTAGACCTCTTCTTCGAACCGCCTCTCCAAGCGACGCCGCCACTCTTCGTTGTGCCGGCGCCGGCTTTCGGCCAGCTCGGCGGCTCCACGCATCTCACGGTTCACTAGCTCCTCGTCCACGTCAGTGTCCAGGGACATGTGTCTGTAGGTGGAAGAAGGGGTCAGTTAAAGCCATCATCTAAACATACTAATAAATAAAATCTAAGTGTCTGTTTGTAATGTCAAAATAACAGCTTTGTACTAAATGCATAATAATATGAAAGTATAAACTGTACATATAAAAAAAAAAGTGTTTTTAAATGTTTATCTGTGTTCGTTTCGGCTAATCTCCGAAACGTCTAGACCGATTTTGACGGGACTTTTACTAGAATATAGCTGTTGTTATATATTTTTTTATTTATCTATTTATTTCAGGCATCAAGGCCCATATAAACACATACAATACAATATTAATATAACTTAAATATACTATAAATACATACAACACTATAACTACGCTAAAAAACTAACTAACACACACGAAGTGTCTGCGTCGTGTTTCGCTGACTGGTGTCATGTAGCAACCACGAAACCGGCGGTACACAATACCCTTCGGCCAAAACTCTTCCTTGAGGAACTTCTCGAGATGATGTGTCGGAACACGCACCACGAACGACTTGAAGTTCGAGTTGTGACGCGAATCCAACTTCTCAACCCTCAGAGTCCAGTTGGTCTTCACACGCATGTACTCTACGATCTCCTCAACCTTCGTGGAGTGGTGCAGTCTGGACTCGTACAGCTGCGTCGTCGGGGTTGCTGGACGCAGCAGAATGTTGGGTCCTGCCTGCGTAGTGCCGCACTCGTTCTGACAAGGAGGCTTCTTCTTCTTCTTCTTCTCCACCTTGATGAAACCATCCTTGTCGCACGTGTCCTTCTCTGGACCCTGCCTTTTCAAAACCTTGTTTGGTTTCGACCAGCTGGTCGAAACCCAACAAGGTTTTGAAAAGGCAGCGGGAAAACCAAAAGGGGGTAAACGGAGCTCCGTTTACCCCCTTTTGGTTTTCCCGCTAGTTTTACCCGTGAGTTTTGCGACTCAGCAGGCTCTAATGGCTACTATTGCTGCGTAGGCTCGTTTGGGGGTCGACGAACCTACACACGTCGTTGTCTCTGCCTGTGTCGAAGCAGGGACGGCCACGCCACGCGTTGCAACGCATGCATTCTCGGCAGTTGGTGACGAATTCGAGTCCGCGGACTCGAAACTGCAGATGGAGGCGTTTTGTGCCCCGCGACGCGTGTTCACATTTGCGGCCTCGGCGTCGGTAGGTGATCTACTTGCAGAAATTGCGTTGCGCAAGAGCACTACTTCTGCCCGCAGATCACTGACGGTATTGTTGGACACCTCCAGCTTATACTGCATCTCGGCCTGGCTTTGCTTCAGGAATGTAATGTCCTTCAGCAGCCTGGTGACGTTTACGTGGTCGAACGTGATCAGCGTTATGATGTCCTGGAGACTCTTCTCTGTACCGTCCCTTCGACGAGACGGCATCTGGCTGACTTTGCCGAGCGTTGTGAACAGCAGCAACTTGGCACTGCTAATCTCTTCCTCCTTGTGCGTTACTTGCAGATCTGCAAGATGCTGACCTCGTCCATGTAGTCGATGGCATGTTTGATGAATGAAAATACTTCGTTGGCTATGAGAGCTAGGACTCATAACGGAAAACGGGCAGCGGCTATACAGCCGCACAATTCGCGAATATAATATCCGTACTGTGCAGCGCAAACGCGACCGTACTTGACCGCGCATCGCACCGCAATGAGTTATAAGGTGTAACTTAATGTACTTTTATTTTAGAAAAAGGTCTAGAGTTTCGCGCAAAAAAATTAACACCGTTGAAATCCAATTTGTTTTTGGACATGCAAACATGCAGCCAGTAGCCAGTATGCCATGCAGCTACTTATTGCATAAAATCTGAGGCCATAAGTCATACAAGTTCAACATCTATGTAATACAAGACTTACTTGAAAAATAATACTTATTCCTGTAGTCCACCCAGTTTATACCTGACGCTTACTTTATAAGAATTCAAACAATCAGCTTTTCTGAAAACTTATGATCTATAGAAGAAAGTTGAAACGAGTTCACTGCAGTCGTATTTCATTTCAAGTTGAGTGCACTCTCGTTACGTTTTCGTTTCATCCAACCAATATTTCAGCTATTTTATTGTAAGAAGGCTTTCTCTTTGACATGACTGTATTAAGGTATTCAGTATATACTAGAAGTATATGTACCTATATATTACCCAAAAAACAAGCTATGAATATCAGAATGGTTACTAGTTAGTTATTTACTGTGTATGAAAGTTATTATTGAATATGGTTTGTAGGCAAAGGGTTTTATGAAGTAAATCACAGATAGACCAGGCTAAACATTTATTTAAATGTAGGCTTGTCAGTAATTAATCAGAAAACTAGTCGTCCGTTCGCAAAACTAGGTCATCATGGAGAAGAAGGACAAGAAACTCCATGGAAACAGTATTAAAGTATTCTATCAATACATTTGTTACATTGTCATAAATATAAATTATCGTTATCTTTAAAAACAATTAATACTATCTCTTCGACAACGGTCCAAGAGAATTCAAAATAATAGCAATATAATAACAATGGCTAGGAATATTGGCCATAATATGACTTACACAACAACATATTCATAATAAGCAATAATTAAGCTATAATATCCAATTACTTAACTTACGTGACATCAGGTCGATCTATTCCACATAACAACGGCACTAGAACTAACCAACTAAACATCTACTAAGCAACCGCCTTGATAACGTCGTTACAATCCTTTTTATACACTACCAACGTCTTTTACGTCAAACATCTACCGACATTTTGAACCAATCACAGATCATCATATATTTTATCGAGAGAGTTCAAAGAAAATATTTAAAAACTATGCACTACCGATGCTTTCGATCTACTTTGCCTTACGAAAGCCTACTTGAAAGGTACAAACTCATGGAATTAAAAAGCAGACGCTTACAGCTGGATGCAATGTTTTTGTTTGATATCTGTAATAATTCCGACGATTGTCCAGATATTACCAATAAGTTGTTTTATGTGGTTCCTAGAAAAGCGATGATGCGTAGTGTACGTGAACGACCTGTATTTGCCGTATCGTCATGTAAGACAAATGCAGGACTACGTGCGCCTTTGCGACGACTTACAAGTAATTTTAATACGTATTTTAAGAATCTTGACTTGTTTGCCGATTCTGCTAGGACATTTAGAAAACATGTAATAGAAATAATAGTCTCCATAGAATCCCCCTGAATTTACCTAACATCATTAATATTTTATTTAACTCAAAAGTTAACCAATGTATGTTTTTTTTTTTTATTTTTTATTTTCTTGTATTTTCTCCTCCTTTTTGATTGCCATGTTAATTTTGTTTTTAACTGATAATTATAGGTATAGTAGATAATGATACAAAACCAGCATGACGTAGTTTTAAGGATTGCAATCTAGATATTCTGTTAATAACGTAGTTGGATATACATTAGTAAAACTGTCTTATTGTAATTCCATATATAAAATATTGTATATCTGTTTGTTGTTCCAAATAAAAAAAAAAATTTTAAAAAAAAAATAAATAAAAAATAAAAAAAATTTGGCTTAATGTCTTTTAAAACAGGTATAAACAAATCTTTTATAGTGAAACTGTTTTAAACCATTATAAGGTAATTAATCAATTTAATAGGAGTTGATTCGTAATTCTACAAGTATAATCAAATATTACTTAATCATTTTTAGTTATAACATTTAAGTGTTTTTTACAAGTTAAGACTGTTGTTTTTTGTTACCATAATATCTAGTTAAATTAGGCACTTCTAAGTTGGTCCCAAGCTTCGTAAATGTGACAGATGCCATTATCCAACAAACAATATTCTAATATTATAATTTATATCATAATGAAATATCTAATAACTGCGTAACCACGAACATAACTGTACTTGGTGGGTTAGAACCTTGAAATCGATCACAAATCAATATTGGTACTTACCACTAACCTATAATATAATTAGATCAGGTATCTACTTACTTATCGACCCCATGGCTACATAGCCGATAGAGATTTTGTGATCGTATCAAAATGTAGATTTCAAGGTTCTAACCAAGACCCACATGGTCTGACTTCTGATAAACAAAACAAGTAGATATTAAAGTATGGCACCTGTTAAGAGAAGCCACGTAATCCGGCGGGAAGGCGTGCACAGCATCACGTAAGTGTTCCCACGTGTCCGTGTAGTTGCAGTTCTTGTACTGCAACCAAACAAGAATTGTAAGAAAGGAGTGAACT
Source organism: Apamea epomidion (assembly GCA_947507525.1). Taxonomy (NCBI): domain Eukaryota; kingdom Metazoa; phylum Arthropoda; class Insecta; order Lepidoptera; family Noctuidae; genus Apamea; species Apamea epomidion. The sequence continues at coordinate 2,134,691 of OX382237.1, read as the reverse complement.
TCAGATTTTCAACTTCATGAGTCTAAAGCATCGACATCGTCGGCAAGACACTGGGTTTATATTATTGACGGCTGCCAATAGAAAAACAAGGTATATATATCATATCTACGCATCCAGGTAAAAGCCTTATGAAGTTTTTCACTCGATCATGATTCCGTTCCGAAAAACCTATGGTACTAAAGATCATGTATCCTTCCGTCTCTCTCGCACTGCAAAACTACAACACTAACATAAAACGGCTCCTTATGCGTAACTCACTTTCAATCACAATCTGAATCATTTTGAAGGATATTGCTAATCCATTTCTTCATAATATATTATGTTCGAAAAATTTGTCTGCTCAACAACGTAAATATCACAATGAATGTTGTTGAACTGTCAAAATGAAAGCTATTGTTAGCTATTGTTAGTGTCTTACGCAATTATCGTCGCTGGACACCAAACATGGCGAAAGACAAACAATGAAGACCATACATACAAGGTTGTTCTTGCCATAATCTCTACTATCGCATTATGCGAATTTTTGATCGCTCTTGTGCTAAACTTTGTCCTATAAACATTTACAGCACTCTACAAATTATCACTTTATCTAAAAAAAAACTACCCTCTCTCACACTTTCACCCTCACAGATACTCACACAAACACACACAACATATTTTACTAAGCTAGCCTTGTAAACCGACATACTTTTTTCTGCTCATTCGCACTCCGACCCCCAAGATACAAACCCGGCTTAGTTTGGGAGCCAACGGTCAAACCAAAAAATTGTGACGTACAAACTTAATTGCGTTTATGTAAAATTACTGACTGTTATCACCTTTTCTTTTTGCTAATAAAACTTTTTGTATTTTCCTATCTACAAATTACCCGTTTATAAAACTCGTAGTCAATCTCAGAATCCGTCATGGCTCTGGACAGCGGTATACTGGAATTCGTACTGAGAGTAGATTTCTCATACTGCCCCAAACTCTCAGTCAGAAAGCTGTCACTCCTCAAAGAGCAGCTGTCATCCAGATCAGTACACTCGTACGGCTTCAGTGTTATCTCCGGGATTTCCAACTCTGTGACGTAATCTGATCGGTTCTTTGGCAAGGAGTTAAGGTATGACTTGAACATGTGCATCCTGTTGGTTATATCCCTGTCTATCTTTGCCCAGTTGTGGGATAACGGAGGCCTACGGTAATACGAATATCTTGGGTATCCTCTCTTCATTAGCTGGAAGGGTCGTCCCTCACAAATAATTAGTCACAAGATAACTATTCAGACTAAACTTGGTTGTTTAAAACGCGTCTCGTCTCACGTATATCTGTGATGTGACCCGGTTGCCAGTGACTGTTGTGTAATGCTAAGGTTTGATCGAAGCGACGTGATGGTTGCCACGCGACAGGTACGAGGCACCGCTCACGTTTGCAGAATTTCGTCGAAATGTAGTCGGATACGAAAAATAATTTAAGTTGTACTACTTATGTAGATCACATCTTTTGTCTTTAGAGACGCTTTCCTGTGGTCTTTTCGTATAGTTTTTCATTTCTTTAAATAGGCAGGTACATAGTAGCTATCTATTCATTATTTATTAGTCCCGTATTCCTAAAGAGGATTCAGACCCAAGTAGCCTAACCCTTCACCTATTATGACCTTGTTTTTTACATTTCTATGGCCGTAATACACCACGCGGGCCCGGTGCGGGTTGGTAGATGTCACATGTTTTCGAATTTTTGGTTCTAGGACATGTCGGTTTCCGATGATGTACTTCACCGTTTTGAGAGCAGTGATGAGTTCATTGCACCTAGGTGAAGGTATTGATTGTTAAATAATGTGTGTGTGCAACTGCTTAACGTGGGGTCCTGGGTTCGATTCCCAAGTTGGGCAAACCTTTTATCGGGTTTCCGCATTAGAAATTTCTCAGTAACAGCCCCGAGCTTGGAAGTTGGCGGTGTGATATCCCTGTGTCTCGTATAGCACGTCATGCTGTTGATCCTGCGCCTGATCTCTTTCCGGTGCCGGATTGCTATCCCATCGTACTATGAGAGTGAGTGAAGACTGCAACACACACTTGTGCACATATCTCCTGCGTAGAAGGCTAGTCTCCGCTGGCATTGGCTGCCATGGCAGAAATTCGGTCTACTTTGTGTCACGGGGACACAAAGTAGACCGAATTTCTAACAAAACACAAAGAAAAAATAAACTATTAAATATATCTGTAGGTAGATTCGCAGAATGTTGTTTACTTTATAAACTAAGATAAATACGATATTGATCTCATTCCGACGGTTTAATTGCTAGCAATCATCTTTCTATCTAATTGTTTCATATTGATACACAGTAGGTACCTATTAGTAAGTAATCCTTTACCGTAAGACTATAGTGTGTCGCGTTGCATGAGCACATCCATTGTCCACTGTTAGGTAATATGATAGTCAATTGACCGCAAGTACCTATCTACCTAACAATGTTATGCTTGTTTGAGTCCATTGAGGATATGTAAGTATTTATGAGTTAATGACATGTTCTGTAAAAGACACAAAGAACGGCGCATCGGGTTAGTGTTTAATATTCGTTAAGGTACATGATTAAATTAATTAGATCCCGTTAGTTATGCTGAGGTGAACTTTACGTGGTTTAATTGCAGGTTTATTGGTAAGCGACCCGCCATGGGATACTACACAGGCAATCAATCAATCAAAGTGAAGAATTAAGACAGTGATGCATTTGCAAGTTTTGTTTTACTAATCAACTGCAGTAAGGTGTAACGATCTAATTATTAATTAATTAACCATTAGAACAAAGGACCTAAGTCATACATAACATTACGCATAAAAGGACCATCAAATCTGTACTGCAATATAGACTACTATGAAAAAATATCGATCCTTGAATACAAGAGTTAACTAATTTGGATAAAAAATATTACGTTTAAGTTCTGTTTAATTAGAGTAAAAGTTTTAATTAGAGTCCTTAGTAGTGGTATAATAAATCTGCGGAGCCATAACCCACCCAACTATGTTGTGATCGGTTTCCAGTCTAACCGGATGCAGTTGAATACTAGTAATTTACATGGAGCGACCTATCTGATCTTCACAACCCAATTACTGGGTAACACGAATCCCCTTGGTAAGATTGGTTGCCAGACTTTTGGGCTTCTGACTACCCGTAACGACTGTCGAAAATCTAAGAATGACAGTCGGGACCCGAGGCACACAGGCATGGCATTTATAGATGTAATGTCTAGCCATTAAACTACTATAGTCTCACCTAATCCAAGAAGGTGAGAAGTTCTGGCGAACCGTAATCTTTGTCGAGTCAAGAAGAGTAGCATTTAAAAGTCTTTTGCTCGAGACCTAAATCAGAGTGCCCGATAGTCATATTTTAGGAGGAACTTGAGTTCTAAGTATGTATACAGGATCAAATTAAATTAGCTAGCAAAACTCCGCAGACGTGATAGATGGACGTGGACATGACAGAAGGAAATCGATTTGATGATTTGTGTAAACTTCACATACGTGATGGGTATCAATATCTAAACACGATAATTAATTAAAATTATTTAATTCGAGCAACAAGACTCATAGCGTTAGTAACAATGTACCTACTGACAAACTATGTTAGTAATACACTTAAAAAGACAAAATGAATACCAAAAACAGAAACAAACAGAGACAGACAAAGAGAGAGAGAGAGAGAGATTGTGACATCAAAAACAACCAAAACATCATAATACAAAAAATTTAAAAAAACTGATTTTGTAAAGTCACCTCGTAACCAGTACGCAAAAAAAAATTATATTATAATATTAAAATATTTATATTTAAAAATATAAATATTTTCATTAAGAATATTTTTTTTCGTTTTGTCATGTTTATATGTACTTATATCGATCCGCATCACGCATACACATACATATATGGAATTTCGCTAGCTAATTAAAGGAGATAGATTTTTTTGTTTGGCGATTAGTCCCAACAAAAAAAAAAGTGAGAAAAATAACTTTATTTTTCTCTTTGCAGTGTTTTTTTTTTGGAAATGGGTTGCTATTTTTTTTTTTGTTAAAAAATTTTTATTTTTCACTTTTTAGTTGTACCTATCCCACACAAATTCGTATATACTTACAAGATTAGAGGTACCTACCCCAATAACAACTTTGACAGAAATGAGGGTGTACCGTGGTATAATGAACACATCTGAGTCGGTCTGATTCGGCTGCTAAGTACCTCGAACTGAAATTTAACGTAGTAATAGACGTAACAAAAGGTGGGCCCAAAAAAAACCATCTCGTTTGATCCTATAGATAAGAGACTTGCATAGTTCTGAGGACAAAATGGCTCACCCACTCACTCTTATTGTAGTGCCAGTTTACCGATAGGAATGTCTCGGAAAACAATAAAAAAATGCCCAACCAATACCTGCACACAGCAAGTAAATAAAATATAAGTAAGGCCGATACATCGATTTGAGGACAAAAGGACTTGCTTTGGACCTGCTTTGCTATGGAAGATACATCGGTTTGAGGACAAAAGGACTTGCTTTTATTATTGTGTTTGTTGACTGATATCAGATATGGCTCCGAACAATGATAGCTACCTAACCTTGCCCAGAGTTAAAGTTGTGCCATTGTTGACTGTAGTCTAATACGCAGTCGGAATGTTGCAATGTATTTTTTTTCCGGGAATACCGTACTTCTACTTTAATAGGTACCTACGTTATTATCGGATACATACTGCGCCAACGCGTTTGTCGCTCGTATGGGTTAACTGTGAAAATTAAAAATAGTCATTATGTACAAACACCAGCACATCAAGCTACTACAATCTGTCAAATTCCTTTAATAGATTTTTAACTTTATCGCTAAAGCATTAAGGTTCAAGGTTGATTGGGAAAATTTGGCAGTTTCGGGTAGCTTGACCTGCTGGCGTCTGTACATAAAGACTATTTTTATTAAAATAATGACGGTAGAGTTATCACTACACATAACGTCATCACATTTGGAACTAAACAAACATTGTAAATAAAGCATTTAAGATGTATGGTTTTGTTATGAGATCGTCTACCGAGTTCAAGCGGCACTCCACATACCTTTACCTATACTAAGATTGTACGAACACAATTAGAATATACGTCCCTATCTGGAACCCTTTTTACCAGAAATATGTAGACGAGATTGAAGAATGTAGACGAGATTGAATAATGTAGACGAGATTGAATAATGTAGACGAGATTGAATAATGTAGACGAGATTGAATAATGTAGACGAGATTGAATATGTAGACGAGATTGAATAATGTAGACGAGATTGAATAATTTAGACGAGATTGAAAAAGTCCAGCCAATCTCGTCTACATTATTATGGCATCTGCCATAACTCACAATAGATCAAAATTACTAGATAAATATGGGCAGCACCCTAATTGCGTAACACACTATTAGTGTCAATTTGAATCATTTTGAAGCATATTGCCAGTCCATTGCTCCATATATTCGAAAAATGTGTCTGCTCAACAGCGTAAATAACGAAATGAATGTTGATGAACTGTCAAAATGAAACGCATTGCTACTGAAGTATGTTATGCAAGAGTGATATGAAGATTCGAATGACATTATTGCGACGCACGCTATTTCGAAAAAGTTTACGAGTGGTACGCCAGTTCGAAAACACATTGGGTCGAAAACCGTTATATCGAATGACGTTATAGCGACGCACGCTATTTCGAAAAACTGTTTGAATGGTACGCTAGCACGAAAGTCTTGGTATCAAAATCCACTGTAGCGAATAGCATATTCCAATCTGAATTTGTCTGGGAATAACTCGCAACCCTGTGATTACCAAGAACTACCTACGCTACGATGACAAAACAAGCTTTTAGAGGACTCCTTTGATAACATCTGACTGATGTCCGATTCGGCACGGAATCGTATCGAATGGTTGTGAATAGCTATGCAGTAAGTCCGAATTTCAGAACCGGTGCAATACATTTCTCATGAGTCTTTGAGGCTGCATGGTGAATAAAACTATTCCCTGATTGCCCGGCCCCGTTAAACCTCAACCTTAGAACAAAGTCCTGTATAATAGTAATTTTAGTAACGTTATTGAATGAACATAATTGAACGAGATGGATTACGTTTACAATGTTCGTCTAAAAGCGTGTTGCGATGACGGTCGATACACGTAATTGAATGAAATACCTATCGCCACATATTGATGACGCATCTACCAAATGTATTCAGTAGTTATATTCAACTTGGCCTTACACTTGAAGAATATTATCAATCGTCATCTGTTTTATTCTCAGTTCACTTCGCTTATTTGGCTTCCAATTTCCCCCTTCCCCTGTAAGTCTTCGATCACGATTCCATGAGCGAATCCGAGCGAGACAATAACGTGTATCTCGCACTTGATCAGGCATACAGAGTACAGCGTCTCGGAAGTGTTTACGTTAGTTGAATGGCACGCTGCCCATCTCCCCGTGAGAACTGCGTGACGCGCCCTGATCGCCCTTGCACTTGAATCAAAGAGAACAGTATATATATAATGAGACTTGAATGTCGTCCCCAACTCCCCACAGCGCATGGAAGGCACAGACAAACACGCATAGATATCGCTGTCTCACCCGACGACACCTCCACAATCAGCTGTGGACGGCGCACATTGCGAGCGCGCGCCCGGCACATTTCGATTCCGTTTCTCAGTCATGCTTCGATAGCGCTCACAGATGGATGTGCCAAACGGGTCGCCCTCGCTGCGACTTCGCGGTAGCGTGAATTGTAGTAGTGATAGCAAAAAACATGAGTTGAATCTGTGTCCGAGTGTTATGTCGCCGGAGACCCAGCGGCTGCTGCCGCCGACGACGGAGACTATCATGACGAAGCCGTTCCCTATCCGAGGTAACTATAACAGCTACTTTAGAATAATAGTTCTGTCGGACTAAAAATACGCCGGACGCGCAAATTTGTGACAGCTGCACGCTCGCTATCCGCCCGATTCTTCTCCCGGACGCTCAGCCGCTCAACTGCTGACAATTTGCAATGTGTCACATCGGAACTGAACTATCATATTTTATTTCCTCTCACGACGCTATAATTTCGATTATAAACAGCTTAGCGGTCGTAACGTAGCCGTATTATTTTTATAACAGCGATATAACAACACGCGCGCGAGATATGATAGCCGGGACAGTTTTGCGCATGATTCCAATAATTAAAATTAAAATTCCTATTTCGTCACAGAGAGAGCTATCGTAAAATTCGATAATCGGATTACGTTCACTCGTTCAGTTTCATTCGATTTTTAATTTCTATGGCTCCTTGGACTACAAAACAAAGTGTTGTAGAGCGCCCAATATTTCTTAAAACAAACAACACCCTAAAATTAATATCTGAGGGGCAATTCTCGTAATTATAAGAACGTTCACAGTCTGATCTCAGTCTCAATCTGTCAAAAATACGTCTATTTCCCTACATTTTGACAAGTTTTTGACATTTGTTTGTCTCCGAGATGAGACTGCGACTAGATTTTGAACGTTTTAAATTACGAGAATTTATTGGCCTTCTGATATTAAGAATGTAAGGAAAAATAAGTACGTGACTACCTACTTGATCGATAGGTATAGGTACCATTTAAATATTCATTCAATTTTCTTTTGTTGCATTTCCTATAGTCATAATTCCTAAGAAAACGTTGGTAACAGAACACTTTTTATTTATAACTTATTATTAGTCAGAAGAAGCGTTAAGCTGAGTTAACCTTACTCTATGGGAGAGTCAAGGTACTTTCCTTTATGTTAATAATTATTATTTATGCCCCAAAGAAGCGGATTTCTTATCTATCTAATAATAATATTATGATCAAAAGCCTTAAACGAACTCTTGATTATTTTCAGAATTCATTATTTTGTCGTCGTTTCTGAACGAAATATTCTTTAATTAAATATAAATGTACTCTATTATATTATGGCATCGCAGTGCATTGTTTATTATGAGTATGACACATAGTGTTTATGATTCAATTTTGCGAAGGATAATAGTAAATACTACTATCCTACAAGACACTAACAATTAAAAATGGCTCTCTTTGTGATAAACCAATATTTTTTTATAGTCCAGTAACTTAATTAAAATAAAAGACACGCTGTATTATAGTATTTTTACAAATTGTATAAATAAAAAAATATTTATAACAGACGCAATGTCAGAATTTATTTATTTAAATATCCGGTCGTCATAGAACCAGCTTAACCTGAGAACAACCTGTAGATGTAATCGTTAAGACGTGGGTTATTATAATAAAATTGGGCCTCTAATAATATTTTAAATTCTTAATAATATTACAAGCTTTATAAAGCAAAACCAAAATAAAATTGGAATATCTGCCTGTTTATTAGACCCTATGCAGAACCGCGACCTTGCTTTTCGTTGACCCATAACACAATCTAGACGGAGTCTGTCATGTGACTGTAACCGATCGCTCATTAGATTATAATAATACCGGTATATAAAGATATAGACCGGTTTTACAAATAAATAAATACAACGAAGTCACACAGCAGGTAAAGACGTATGCGTATAAATAATTCAATACTATAATAATAATCCAAGAATTTTGTTTATACATACAACTTTAATTGGTTTGCTTTGTGCGAATATAAACTTATACAGACTTCAATACCTTCAGTAAAAGTACAACTAAAGATTTATTCTTAATAACCAGCACGTTGGTTTCACCCGCATAAGTCTCGATCCCGTGAGAATATCGGCATCAAAATTCTATGTCCTAATCCAGGTCATGGTCTACCCGTGTGCCAAATTTCATCCAAATCCGTTCAGCCGTTTTAGCGTGAAAGCGTAACAAACAAACCACAAACAGATAATATGTAGTTTACATTTTTCTGATATAATTTTCTTGGATCCAAAATTAATTTCTCACTCTGATTTCTGTTCGATTTGCAATCTACCACAATTTTATAATCTCACGTAGTTGCCCCAATTTACAGTAATCACCATCGGCACATTGATGACGAAAAGGTATGATTAGCGATAATTTACATCGTTGTCAAGATAATGGTGTATAATTGGCAAATAATCCTACTACCTTACAACTTCTTGATGAGTTAGATAAAGAAGTGACGGTTGTTTTATTCTTCAATGAATCTTTATAAAGTAGAAGCAGATGTTTTATTGCACATTCGAGTTTATACGTGCAATCACAAAGATAATAATGGCAAACTTTTACCTAACAATTTGCCCACAGGAGATAATACATGAAAAAATATTGATTGCGTCAAATCTGTTTTTTACATTTCTATCGTCAAATCTAATGGTATCATTGCTCGCTAAGCGACAAAGCCCCATAATAAAATTAAACGTAATCCAGAATAGAATGACGCACAAAACAATGTTTCCGGTGACACAATTAAAACGATTTTTAAATCCTATCTAATGAATGATTGCATCAAAAAGAATTCCAGGCGATGTGGTCGAAAATTTAAAGTAAACCAGAGTAGAATGACGCACAAAACAATGTTTCCGTTAATTAAAAATATATTTACTAAGTAAATCGATTTTGAATTATGTCAAAAATGGATTTAAAAATCAAAATTTAATTTAATTTAATTTTCTTTAGAACATCGATCGAACGGAAACATTGTTTCATGGTTCATTCTATTCAACTAGTCATCAATCAATCGATTTGCAGGGAGAATCGAATGATTCTGCATGTAACTTAAAAAAAGCATATATGTACATATTGCATTACCATTGCCAGAGCGAATGATTTGAAGTTTATCAAAACCTAAAGCATTTATTAGCTTGTTAAAAAAATTGATGATATAATAATACTTATCAGCTGATACAGTGATAACTCAAAATACAACAGATAGTTTCCCTTGTCAAATAGAAATTCAATTTCCTTGGAAAAAATTATTTGCAAAGACCGCAGCTGTTTCAATAATACGAAATCCCGAGCTCGCTTTCAATCAAATCGTGTTATGGGTTTGATCGAGTTGTCTATTTCCCTATAAATGTAGGCGTTTTATTGGTTTTCTCTTGATTCAAATTATGTTCTAGTAGAGTAAATCTCATCTCCTTCAGTAACTTATTTACTAAACGTTTTAACGAAAATATGTAGCAATTATTCTTGGCGTACCTCAAGGGACTATCCTGGGACACAATGTTATTCGAAAGTAGGAAAATTATTTTCTACCATTTCTTTGAAGGGAATAGAAAAAATACCGAAATATAATTCAATATTGAATGGAGCTCTGGGGAATCGAGTTAACGCACGATTCATTCAACTTGCCAACGTGGGAGGGGGAAATAACCTTTTACAAAGCAATGATGAAACAATGCTTGTTACTTGTTAGTATCTGGTGACTTCCAACTGGTTATAGTTACTTACAAACAAAAGGGTTTCTTGTATTTAAAAACGGAAGTCGGTGTCGTTGGGTTCGCATTGTCGTTGTTTGCCACCGACTTCCGAAATTAAAGTTATTTTTCACTTTGTAGTGTCTTTTTTGGAAGTCGGTTGTTTTTTTTTATGAAAAAGTTTTTATTTTTCAGTTTTAAGTTGTAATTTTTACTGTAATTTTGGTTTAAAAACCAAACTACTGAACCGTTTTTCATGAAGTTTCTATGGGACCAATCTGAAAGTATACCCTCACAAATAAAAAAATAATTTGGCAAATCGGCTTATAAATAACCGATTTCTGAGGTAACAAACAAAAAAAATACAGTCGAACCTCCTCCTTTTTGGAAGTTTCATTAATCTATTCTGGGAAAAATCTACCCGGGCCATGAAACGGAAGAAACGAAAGACCAAGTGACAGATTGAGAAAGATTTGTACGGCGCGATGTCAAAAATAAACAAAAGAAATGTCACTTGTGAGGTGTCTTAAGAGAGAGAAGTAGAAGTGGTGCCATGCTACACGTGGTGTTTAAGTCCTTGAATTTAATCACCACAGACCATCCTTTCTTTCCAATCAAGTAATAAAAATTCTTTCATTTTCTCACGAACACCTTTGTTTTAATCAATTAAGATTACCTAAATTTGAGTGTCAGCTCTCTAATTAACAAAAGTGCTTTCACAATGTAGAGCAAGGAGTTCTGTGACTGTCTGTGTATCGATCCTGCGAGACAATGTCACCGACTTTCTGAAGGTCTCTGCTCCTCGGTTATATCGCTGAGCGACTTCGGTTATGTCATGAAGGCCTGCCTACTCAAGGTTTAGGAAATGACCCAATTTGTTATATTGAGCTGTTAAGCAACAATAAAATTTTATGAAGATGGTTTTTTTATACCATATATATTAATAAATAAATAAACATTTATTTCTCTTCCACAAAGGCGCCTTAAAAATATGAAGATACTACGTCTGATAAATCCTTTGTGGGAGACTGGTCTGCACTAGAAAAGAATGTCACACCGATTACCAGCCCCCCAAAAAAAACAATGCTTAAGTATTAAATCATAAGATAATCATAACAAATTATTTTAACCTTTGGTAGGAGAACACAGTAAACAAAAATAAAATAAAGTAAGTAAATATTTATGTGAGGTGTCTTTGGGAGACAACCTTGATTGAATTGGAAATTCTGAGATGAAATTAATGACGTTTAATAAATTTTTGCAATAGGAATGTCTTTGTAGCAGTCCGGCGGAGTCCGGAGTTGTCACTTCTTTATGCCTCGCCACATAATTATTACATACATAACATAATCAGCCTATAATGTGCCCACTGCTGGTACACAGGCCTCCTCTCGGTGAGAGGGAATGGGGCGTAATCCACCAGACGGACCCAGTGCGAGTTGGCAATTATTACATGTGGGACTTAAACACAACTGCGGAGTAATTTCGTAACACACTAACAGCAAGAATGGCTTTCATTTTGACAGTTTAACAACAATCATTGCGTTATTTACGTTTCTGAGCAGACAAACTTTTGGAACATATAAATCATTGGATTAGCAATATCCTTCAAAATTATTTAGATTGTTATCGTTGTATAGTTACGGAAATACGCGATAAGCACAATCAACATTTGGCGTCGAACGATGCCAAGACGCCTCGTGCATATTAGCATGCACCATAGTCAAAACGCTCTATTTGTTTTGTGTTTACCAAATAAACTTATATTGTTCTGTGCTGTGTATACTTACTTACAAATAGTTATTTTAAATTTCGTGATAAACCCGTTTTTACGTATCCGACTCGAAGGACCAAAAAAATTCGTGATAGATATTATAAAATTTGTGTTTTTAGTAGATAAGTTATTTTAAATATTTCTCTTGTATTTTAGATATTTATAATATTTTTATTTTACATTTATATTATAATTTATGCTCATGGATGATGTAGCTGATCTTAACGACAGCTTCTTCTCGTGCTCTTCTTCTACTAGTTTTGTTAGTGCGGACAGTGACTCTTCCTTACCACTTACTTTACATGATAAAATCTCTTCTCTTTTCTCCAATGACCCTAAGAATTTTCATATAGCTCACATCAATGCTCAGAGTGTTCCTGGTCACTATTCTGACCTTCTGGCATCCTTTAGCGGTGCCCATCTGGATGCGCTCTTAATATCGGAATCATTTTTGAAGCCATCACTCCTCTCTACTCAGTACTCACTCCCCGGCTTCGCCTTGATACGCAACGATAGGACCGGCAAAGGTGGAGGAGGTGTTGCCATGTACCTGCGTGCTGATTTACCCTACAGGGTGGTCAGTTCATCTCCTTCACGGTATTCTGAGTCGGCTGAATTCTTGTTTGTTGAGATAACTGTTCATCACACTAAAGTTTTGCTTGCAGTGCTCTACAGTCCTAATCTTCACATAGACTACTTCAATTCTCTTGACTCCACACTCAGTGATCTTTGCCCCATGTATGAGCACGTTATTTTAATGGGTGATTTTAATACCTGCTTGATTAAAAATGACACTCGATCCCTTAAACTCCTCTCACTCTTGTCTTCTTTCAATCTTCAAGTTTTGCCTCTTTCTGCAACTCACTATTTTCCTAATTGTACACCCTCGCTTCTAGATCTTATGATTGTCTCCTCTCCTAGTAATGTTTCTTACCATGGTCAACTTACGGCTACTTTTTCTTACCACGATCTCATTTACCTGTCGTATCGTATCCGTGTTCCCAAGCGTAAGTCCCAGCTTTTATATCTCCGTAACTACAAGGGCATAGATCTGGAAGCTTTGCAGCGTGATGCCGACGATCTCGACTGGACCCCTCTGGTTGAGTTCGATGACACCGACGATAAGGTGAATTGTTTTAACGCAACCGTTCTCGAATTATATGATCAGCATGCCCCTATCCGACGTGTCAAAGTTAGACATAACCCTGCACCATGGATAACGCTACAAATTAAAGAGCTTATGGGTCGCCGGGATAAAGCTAAGAGCAGATATAAGCGCAGACCTTCAGAGCTGAATCTCTCTTACTACAAATCGTTACGTAATCGCTGCAGGTATCTGTGTCAAGATGCTAAGAGACGCTATTTCCACGACCAACTCAATAATCGCAGTTCTTCTGATGTATGGAAATTTCTCAAATCAGTAGGCATAGGCAAGTCACCTGCCAACCAGTGTAAGGATGTGAACCTCAATGATCTCAATAAGCATTTCTCTCTCCTTCCCTTTTCTCTTGATCCGTCTGTCAAGGCTGCGACACTGGAGGGTCTTGCTAGTTTGCCGGTACCACAATATTCTCACTTCAAGCTCAAAGATGTTACTGAGGATGACGTCAAGAAGTCTATACTTGCGATAACTTCTTCAGCAGTCGGTAATGATAAGTTGTGTTCAAGAATGATAACTCTTATCCTATCCTCACTACTTCCTGTTCTCACTCACATCTTCAATCACTCATTTTCCTCTTGCTCCTTTCCGTCAGTTTGGAAACAGGCTCACATAATACCTTTACCTAAAACTAACAATCCTACTTTATTAACCCACTTTAGACCTATTTCTATTCTCCCATTTCTCTCTAAAGTTTTTGAGCACATAGTTCATAGACAATTATCATTTTTCTTGGCGTCAAACTCGATAATATCCCCTTTTCAATCCGGTTTCCGCCCGGGCCATAGTACTGTAACCGCGCTCTTGAAGGTGACTGACGACATCCGCTGGGCAATAGAGAATAAGTTACTTACCGTTCTAGTATTGCTCGACTTTAGTAGCGCCTTCAACTCAGTGGATTTCGACATTTTTCTAGGTTTCCTTAAATCTATCAATTTCTCTTCTTCCACCTTAGCCTGGTTCAGTTCTTATCTTCGGGGACGCTCTCAGTGTGTCCGTCTGGAGGAGTCCTTCTCTGATTGGTGTAGTCTCACTGAGGGTGTTCCTCAGGGTAGCGTTCTCTCTCCTCTTCTTTTTTCAATTTTCATAAACTCTGTTACCAGAGTAATCTCCTCTAGTTTCCATCTCTACGCAGATGACTTGCAGCTTTATCGAGATTTCACTGTAGCTAACGCGGGTTCTGCAATCGCTGCAATGAATCATGACCTGGCTTGCGTCAGCGCTTGGGCTAAGTCCTTTGGTTTGCAAATTAACCCTACTAAATCCCAGGCCATGATCATCGGCAGCAGATTCGTTCGCAATGTGGCTGATGTTACATCTCTCATGCCTTTATATCTCGATGGTGTTCGCATTAACTATACTGAAACCGCTAAAGATCTGGGTGTAGTTATTGACTCCAATCTTTCGTGGCGTGCTCAGGTCAATGAGGTTAGCCGAAAGGTACATTTCTCCTTTCATTCACTGAAATGCCTTCAGGGTCTTCTGCCCTTGAAGACTAAAATTTCTTTGGCACAAACACTTATTCAGCCGATTATAGATTATGCCGACGCCTGCTACCTGGATGCTACTGAGGAGCTATTAAACAAGCTTGAGCGCTTGCAAAACCTGTGCATTCGCTTTGTTTTCGGTCTTCGAAAGTATGACCATGTTTCACACCTTCGCAAGGAACTCAAGTGGCTCCCAATTCGCCTTCGCAGGAACACTCGGATTTTATGACTACTCTTCAACATCTTACACAACCCGTCTTATCCTTCCTACCTGCGTGAGCGTTTTTCTTACGCTCGCTCTAGCGCCGCACCGTGTAGATCACACCTAAGATCCATCCTTAAATCTCATCCTCATAAAACGAGCTACTATTCTTATTCCTTCTCTGTCCATGCTGTAAGATTGTGGAACTCACTTCCGCCTAGCATTCGTGATTTAAAAACTATTTCTCTTTTTAAACGTCGAGTAAAAGAGCATTACCTTTCCTCTATACTGTGAGTATTTGTATATATATATTTGTTATATATTTTTGTATTATGTATTTAATTAAATATATTTATTTATTATTATTATTTTTTTTTTTTTTTGCGCTATATGTGTAGATATATTTAATATTTTTGTTTTAGACTTCACACATTCATATTTTTCTCTTCTTGTTCTCACACACTATTGTCTACATTTCTTTTTTTTACTTCTCCTTTCGCAGGTCTGCTGGAAGAAATTTCTTAAGAAATAAGCAGTACCTTTGTACTCATGTTATAATTCTGTCATATCAATTTGTATTTTACTGTGTGTACATAAATAATAAAATAAATAAATAAATAAAATGCTTGATATCAAAAATGTCAGTATTCTATGTTCTTTACCTCGTAAGTCACTTTATGTTATTTTCCCCGGAAACTATTTTGTGTTATTCTAATTACCTACTTAATAAAATTATCAATTCATTGAGTGACTAATTTAATGTGCGGTCACGGCGAGTTTAAATGTTTATGTTCATTAGCAAACGCGCAGTTACCTATTTTTGTTGTTTCTTATGAGCATTGTTGCACAAGAGACGATTTATTATTTAATTTACATACCTATTCAAAATATTTGCCTCCAAATTGTACGTTGAATTGTCAAAATGAAAACTTTTGTAGTCCCGAGCGAGATAAATTGGCCACACAAATTATTTCATTTCTGTTTAAAAAAAAAACCTTGTGCTAATCTAAAAAAAGGTATTCAGAATATATTGCTTTAGTCCATGTTTTTTTTTTGCGGATAAGGGCTCGCAGTATAATATTAAAACCTACCCCTCATAAAATAAGTCGAATATCTAGATGTAGCGTTAATAGTAGTGATGTTACTCGTTACCGGAACTAGTACTTGGAACTGTTATTGAATACGGAACTAAACTGAAAAATATCCAATTTGGAACATCCACTAACAGCGGGATTATTCAGTTAGTTTGCTTTCTTTAGGGCTGATTTTTACAACGCCAGATAATATTATCGGAGGAATAATTTTGAATTTTTGACAGTTCTTCCAAATGAAAACTGTCAGACGTCAATTTTATTCCACGAATAAAAACAATCTGTCGATTGAAAAATCAGCCCTTAATGGTTAAAAAGTGTAGAGGCCAGCTTTGTCTAAAACTGTTAATTTAAAATATTTTATTTTACTTTCCTATTTGTTTAACCGTTTTCAATAGTTGGTTATGTAACGAATGTAACCTAAACGGAAGTAGGTATGCAAACACCGTTGAATAAACAACTTTCATTGTTTGCCAAAGAAAAGAATTATACATATATCTACGTACTCGATAGACACTAGATAGGCCGTGAAGCTGGCATAGAACCAACTAACTATAATATGAACAGTAGGTACCAAAGTTTATGGCGCTATGCTAGCACGAAAATAATTTCAGTGAATAAACACTATTATATCCAAAGAGGTTGGACTCACGTCAACCTTCAGGCGTTATCTCAAGACGCAAGTGACAGAAGCACGGGGAGTTTTGACACATTATTTTATATACTATTCCAGCCGACCTCATCTAGTTTTAAAATATGATTGACGTGTAAAAGTGTTTGTACAAACCTACTTACAAAAATAAAATCATTTATCATTTATCATTTATGAAGGATTTCATGTCTTAAACCTAAAATCCTGGGCTACTAGCACTTAGCGTACCGAATATACTTATTTTCTTGACTAAAATGTAAATCAGTTACTATACGCTGCATTAACTATAAATTAAAATTTTTAAAAACCCCCGACACAAAATAATAACAAAAATAGTATGAATGTAAAAAGCCTAAAACAATAAAAAAAAACTATTGAAAACTATGAAATTTTTTGATTAAATGTTGTCCCGTCGGGGGACCGCTCTAATTATTAGCCTAACGTTCTGTTAAAGTTTAAAATAGCAGCGGTCCCCCGACGGGACAACATCTAATCAAAAAATGTTTTAATTTAATTATTTATTTCATGCTTTTTGTAGGGACTCCTTATTATTTCATTTCTTTTATTTTCTTGCGTTTTAAGATTCAGGTAATTTGGTGTTTAGTCAGGTTTTTTGTAATTCGCCATTTTGTGGTGACGGCCATCTTGGTTTTGAAATTTGTCATAGTGTATAGGATTCTACTAGTCAAGCCCTTTCATTTGATACCCATATTGAGGGAGTTTTGAAAAAAAAAATGTAATTTGCTATTTTATGGTGGCGGCCATCTTGGAATTGAAATTTATCATAGTGTATAGTATTCTACTAGTCAAGCCCTTTACACAGACACGTCAAACTTATAACATCCCGTCGTTTTTGCGTCGGGGGTTAAAAACAATCCGTGAACTCACTACAGTAACTCTCAACTCTCCGTTAGCGGTGGCAGTGACCACAGTTCTAAAATTAGCGGTTTTATTTATAACTTAATCTTCTCATAGTTTGAGCAATGGACATGCATGAGGTTACCGCGTGGCAATCGCCTTGGAGATACAAACGCGACCGCATAGTAAATTAAATGTATTGTGAGACTACATAATTTGTTTTTATTTTGGAGACGGATGTTGAGATACTTATTTCAGCATTTCTTGTTGATTCTATGACTCGAATCTCAATTATCATTCTCTCCCTGCCCTTGATCCATGTTGCTTGGTGTCGGCGGACGCAACACATTTTCTCCTCTCTTCTTTCCATTCTCCCCTGTCAACCGTCACGCTATCATTCACTCCCTTCTCTTTGATATCATTCGTCCCACTATCTATCCATCTTTTCTTTGGCCTTCCTCTCCATCCATCAACATTTAATATTAATCATTCTCTTAGGCAATAAGCGTCGAAAATATTGTGAGTAGTGTAATGTTTGGGTCATATGTGTCACAAAGTCACAATGTTTTAAGTGCTACTACTTAATGTCCACGAAGATAATGGTGTACAGGTTTATTATTTTAATAACCGTATCAAAATTCTAACGAAGCCATTATTCTCTGGCTAGCTTCAAATTCCAGCATTAAACATGATAAATGGGGAAACGCCTTTCACAGTTTGATAAATTTTATAGCTCTGGAAAATCTATCCAAAAGAAAATAAGTAAATAAAGTCGTAACGTTAGGTTGCCGTACAGTTAATTGGCTCTTCATTTTGTTATTTGATTTTTGTATGAGAAGCCTCCATGTCCAATAAATATTCCCTGCCTTCTATTCTCCTATGGGTAATTTAAAAAGTTAAAAAAAGCAGTTTTAATCTCGAAACAGTCTTAAAATAATAATATATACAAGTAAAAAAAAAATATACGCGTCGATTTGAGAACCTCCTACGTTTTTTTCGTCGGTAAAAAAATACGTTGGTAACGCATAACTTTTTACAGAGTAGTCCGATTTTGATCATTCTTTTTTTATTGGAAAGGGTATACCCCAAAGTTGGTCAAAAAATTCAACTGTAAGGGTGGGAAAATAGGGGTGATTTATTGTTCACTCACAGATTTGAATGCTGAGTTGTGTATTATTACCAGTGATCGGATAATCGGATGAATATTTACCTAACGTGTAGGTGTTGGTTATTATGGAATGCACTTTTGTATCAAAAAAATCCCGGGAATTTGGAATCGACAAATTTAGTTTTTTTACTATAGACTCAAATCGGGTGTAGGAATATTTACTTAGTTTAAGGTGTTGAATAATATTAAGGAATGCACTTTTGTATCGAAAAATCCCGGGATTTATATTTAAAAAAATATGTTTTAAGAAGCCGCTTCCATAATTTCCTAACCAAAAAAGAACTTTAGGTAAATATGCATCCGATTATCCGATCACTGATTATTACTCTACTCAGTGCCACATATGCCTGCCCTTTGGCAAAGAATTAGTAGATTATAGCCATAAAAAACCATAAAATAAAAACTTTTTGACAAAAAATTATGACTCAAATTTATTGAATAATGACTCAAAATTATTTAGGTAAACTTACATTAGTTTAAACACTTCGTTATTAAGGTTAAATAAAATAGGTTTATTATTTTTTGCTTTTCACTTTTTTCGGCGGTTTAATTTTTTTGTTAAAAAGTTTTCACATATAGCATGCTTAATGGAATACTGACTTAACGCAAAAAAAGAAAGATTTTTGGGAAATCGCAAAAGGAGATCTTGCTATGAGGACTTAACCTACTTGTTGATGCATAAAAATAAAACTGATTTATATTAATCATGAATGCTTGTATTTTGAACGTCTATGATTAACTATTGATGAGATCCGAGTAAAAAAAAAAACGGAAATCACATCTGACCTATCTACTAATGGGTCAGTGTTCCATTAAGCATGCGATATATTATTATGACTAAAGTTCGTTTTTAATCCCAAATTCTAATCCGACATTTAAGTCATTTGTGTTTGCGTTTTTTAGTATAGACATTTGACATTACACCTGTCAGATTAGTATCTGGACTTTAATCCATTAATTTATGGACTTTCAACATAGTAAACAACATTAACTTTGCACCCTGAGTCATTGTTTTGTTTTACTTGTTTCTTGTAAGTACCTATTCTTCTAAAACATCATCTCATTTAATTGTAACTTAAACTTAAAACCTAAACTGAAATACTTAATTTTTTAAGCTATTTTATGCCCCACTGCTGGGTCTTCCCTTTTCTTTCCAAACTTAATAAATTATTTACAAAAGACATATTACTTCCATTCACGTCTTACCAAAAGTTGACATTGAAAATCTCTTCACAGTCAGTGTGTTCTCCAAAATAAACAAAAAAATACTTTTCACCAACGACCTACCGCGAGTCCGCGACGCGTCCTTGACCCAGAAAGTAATTCGTTCCAAATTCTCCTGCGAACAAAAAGACCCGACTGTTATACGGAAGGCTATACGCCTAGAATGCGAAAACCTGTATTTATAAACTATGTATGTACCCGGGCCGCTGCGTTGGCTGATAATGTGAAAAATCACGAGCGGACCGCGTGGCGCGACCGAGATAACCACACAACAAATTGTGTAATGTAAACCGTTGCCATAACAAACGACGCGTACGTAATGTACGTGTTTATTGTCCGAACATGCTCATTGTATTTTTTTTTTTAAATCAAACTTCGTGACGTTATGCCTTGTTGGATAGTTTTCGAATACGAATGAGGATCCTTTTTTATATTTGTAAAATGTTTGTCTGTGACAACGATATTTTTGATTTCAAAAGAAAACATATTGATTTTTGGGATCAAATAGTCCTTATTGCATTCAGAATTCTTGATAACGAAATGGAGCCGTACAAACGGATACAGACGAAAAAACCTGCGGGGTGATTTCGTAACAAACTAATAGTAGCAATGGCTTCCATTTTGACAATTCAACAACATTCATCGCGTTATTTACTTTGTCTCGCAAACAATTTTTTTGAACATATGAAGCAATTGCTTAGCAATATCTTTCAAAATGATTCAGATTGTGATTGATTGTGTGTTACGTAATAAGGGCGGTTCCATTTACGAATATCAAAAAAATCATACTCAGAACACAACAAATATTTACCTATAATTACCTAAGTAAGTAGTAACTTATCATAATGGTACCACTTACCTATTTAATTTCTCTATTTGTTATGTAAATAATCCAATTGTCTATGAACTGTGTCTGGTAAACACCAATAAAAACGAATTTCAACCGGTCATCGTTCCCAATATTACGTGTTCCACCCATGTGTTCCAAATTCCTAATAAGAATAACTGATAAGTATTATGATTCGCGGACAGCACTAGTAAAGTATCGATTCGAGTCTCTATTTTGCGAGACTTTTGTTTGTAAATGTGTGACTACTCTATTATATTCGCAATTAATGTGCATTCAGTGACGAATATTTAAGCAGTGTTTGGAGACGAATGCTTTTACTCGCTGTGAAATTACAACCACGTGAACGCTTGCTTTCAAAGCTGGTAGAGATAAACCATTTTATAAATGAGCCTCCACTGCTTGTTGCATACACATTTTCAATCTTTGTATAGAATTTTAGAGGAGAACAAGAAGGCAGTTAAAATCGATACTTAAGTAGAGACCTAAGTATCGATTTCTTCTTCTCTTCGTATCGGCGATACTTTGCTTTCATATTGTTTGCATTTGCATTCTTAAAGTCTTCATTATTGCAAGTAAACGTCTGATCGGAAGCACCGCACTGGCATTGGGTGTTGGATTTTCACTCTGTGGACGCATGATGTTAATGTTATGACGTTCAGACAAGTCACCATTTAAAAAATATATGTATACCTGTCTCTTTATTTACCATGTATACAACACTAGACAGACGGCCGGACGTTAGACTGTTAGTATTTACAGAAGCCATTTTTTACTTCGAAATTATCATAATAGTAACTTGGTAAAGGTCAACGTTTAATAAATATTGATATCTAAATCTACAATGTATTCCCAAACAATAATAATCAAGTAAAAGTAGTAAACGTGGAGAACATCGCCAACTGATAGGTCAGTCGGTAAGAACAATTTTATCAATATTACTTTGTTCTGAGTTCGACATTATCTTACGTATTATCCACAATCTGCACGAATTTAAAACAGAGCTGTTGTGGCCTAGTCGTATCGGCCCAGACTTACGAGATGTAGGTCGTGAGTTCGAACCCAGGCAGGTACTTTACTTTGTGTATTTTTTAATGTCATCACCGCTGCTCTCGAAACGGTGAAACAAAACATCGAAAATTCGAAAACATGTGATATCCACCAACCCGCACTTGCCCCGCGTGGCCTACTCCCTCTCGCGAGTGGTTCAAGTGCAAGTGAAAATGGTCTTTGGAGGCGAAAAGCTTTTAACCGTAAACTAAAAGACAAGAATATGTTATAACTATTGCTAAGTTATTTCGGTTGAAAATCTTAAGAAAGAGGGAATAGATTGCTCCATAATATATGCCTGCAAGTATTGTCCTGTGTTTCTGTAATACTACCATAGAGTTTCGAGATATTTAGACAAAATTGAAAAGACGGAATGTCCATAAATAACAAATACCCCTTCGACTGTAACTTTTAATGTCATAATTATGTCATCGATCATGTCAGACCCCTTGTAGAGTCAAATAAAAAAAAGCTACTTTGTCTTCAAAAGACTGGCCTTCACTACCCTACCCTTAACACAATTTCAAGCTCTATTCATATTAAATTCAAAAGGGTCAGCTGTCAAGTCAGATACATACTTAGAAACACATCGTTGCAAAATCGTTAAAAAAAATTGCTGACGACTCGAAACTTATAAAACGACTGCGTTGGCAGTTTGAAATTTCGAAGAGACGGTTGTGTGACACTCGAAGTGCACTCTAGACGAGATAATATCTTCGAGATAAGATGAGAATACCATATTATAATAGTCTTACACGTTTTATTACTGTAGAGTGTGGTATATGATGGTTTTTTTCATATGCTATGGCAATTTTTTTCGTTTTATACCCATCTTGTCTTGTAAATTCTGTATGAAATCTAACTAGCCTGTATTGTCCTACTGGCACTGGCAAAGGCCTCCCCTTCCTTTTCGTCACAATTTTACGAGTCCGTCTTTTACGAGTGCCGTCCAGTCCTTTCGGTAGGAGTCAAGCCAGTTCCCTCATCTTCGTTTGGGCCTGCCGCGGCGGCTTTCTGGGTAACGTTTGTGATCTTGGTTTTGGCGCGCAGTGTTGTGTTCTGTATGATAATTATAAAACTAATGAATATTGTATTTTGTTAAGAAAAATCGTAAAATGAATTTAAATATCGTAAAAGCACGTGGTACTTGGAGACTTGCCGCAGCTAGCGGTGTGAACAAAACTGTCACCGAAAGTACTGGCTAGCCAAGAATTTAACAAAATAGTAAAAAACTGCTGAAGCCACATGAACAATTTTCAAACACGTTTTCATCACGGGACATTCGGAGTTTCTGACATTTATCAAACGCGAGGCAAAACCTGTCATGCGCTAGAAAAAACAACTGTCATCATAAATAATATTTTCTTTTACACAATCGACCTTGCTAGCAAGTTTGCAAGTCTGTTGAACCGGTTGCATCTCGACCATCTCCTCGTCTCATACGTGCAATGAATCACAACTCTTTACTGGATCTAACCACTTTCTGTGCGAGTTATGTTATGCCTCATGCATGACACAGCGTGAATTGGGGCAGGACGTGCATCCTTCTGAAGCCTTAATTGATAAAAGGTGGTTATCTTTGCAATATGTGTACCAGCAGCCCGTCCCCGTTTTGCACGGGTGCAATGACGTCATGTCAAAGCATCGGGGTTCCTGTTCTATATCTAAGTTTAATATTCCTAGTATTATGCATGTGGCGGCCCAGTGGTAAGAGATACTATATAACTCGTAGTTATAGATCTTGGGTTCGAACCCCGACAGGCGCTTTACTTTATGTAATGTCATCACCACTGCTCTCAAAACGGTGAAGGAATACATCGTAAGGAAACCCGCATGTCCTAAAACCAAAAATTCGAAGACATGTGACATCTACCAACCCGCACTGGGCCCGCGTGGTGGATTACAGCTCACTCCCTCTCACATAGAGGACCCCTGTATCCCAGCAGTGGGAACATTATATGCTGATAACATTATGCATGCACATACCGTTCAGACTAATGCTCAAAATTATGGTAAAACTGTATCAAAATCCATAGTATAGTTTAGAAGATCTAAGCCGTCACTCAGAGATACACGAAAAACGACTTGGCTTTATACTATATACAAATGTTTTAGTTGTTTAAGAATTACTAAAAATTATAGCAGTAACTAATTTACTATGAGGAAAAGTAGGAATGCTTGTGAAAGGAAAACTCTCTTAATAAAGATTTAAAAAACTAAATAAAATCAAGTGCACTTAGCTAAGTAACATTGCAATCTTCCAAGCGTAGTCGTTCCAGTAATGTTCCCTATACATTACCATTACTACCATGCGACACAGCAGTTTAATGAGAGTCAGGAATTCAGTGAATGTAGAAATGCAATGGTTTTAAGAGGAAACGCGGTCACACGTTGTTGGCGAACATTCTTTGTTTTTTCCCTTTTTTTTTTATTTGGATAGCAATAGCAGAGCAGACAAATTTTTCGAACATATGAAATGTTCGAAAAATTTGTCTGCTCAACAATACCACGTAAATAACGCAATGAATGTTGTTGAACTGCCAAAATGAAAGCCATTGCTACTGTCAGTGTTACGCAATTACCCCGGAGGGAGAAAACAGAAAAATACGTTTGTATGGAGTAAACGCATGACGACTAAATAGCAGTGTTTGTTTGTTTACAAATACATTTTGCTCTACGCAATCAGGAGGAGCGTCTCATTGTCACAGCCAGTGCCAAATAACAAAGATATTCGCAACCAAACAGCTGTTAGCTGTTGACATATTTCGTGTGTTTATCAAAGTATTTGATGTATTTGTTGTTCTAACATGAATGCTCTACCATCTCCTTAAGCCCTAATCGTCTTATTGCAAAACGTAATCCAATTTTAGTTCTAGTCTAAACCTTTAAGCCAGTATTTAATTTTGTATTTTTAACTTTATTTATTAATACGTTTCGCACAAAATAAAGGTACCTACAAAGGCGGACTTAATGTCTTAGGCATTCTCAGTTCTCTAACAATCAATCAAGGGTGGTGAAGAGATTAGATGGCAGGTGCGTATGTCAATTTAGGCAAGTTCTTTATACTAAAATGAAAACTTGGCACCGAACTAAACTGTCATTTTTGTATTAAAAAAAACGTATTTCTTTAACATTTAGGTTCTTAATTCAATAACTGGCTCGGTGGTTTAAACCTGATCAAAAAAAATCTTTGTTTTATAATAAGGTGGTACATGTTTATAAGTAAGGACCAGAGTTACCAGAGTAGGAAATAGAAATGGTTCTTAGGTACAGAACGAGCAGAATAACTTGGTCCTATTAATTTACCTGGCTCTGTTTACCTTAGAACTGTTTCAGGTGTAAATAGGAATTATAAAAGTAGGTCCATATTTCTCATGATTACACATATATACATACATACATAAGACAAGGTGGCAGGGACATCGACGAGCAACCTATTACCATGGTAATCCATGGTAATAGGTACTAATGTACTGATGTACTAATGTACATCATTCATAATCCCACTGCGTTGAAATTATTTTTTAAAAAATGTTGTTGTACCATACATTTTGACGGCGTACTTTTCTATGAAACACCATTTTTTTTTTTACCGACGTAATATGTCTACTAGTAACATGTGCGGAATTCATGGTTATAGTTTGCTCGTCGATGTCCCTTACACCATGTATAGTATAGGCAGCATAATGTCCGTCTAAATGTTCTTCTTGAAATACATAGATGCAATAACTAGGTACACGTAGATGTTATTCTTAAAATAAATCTTAAAACACATAACTAGGTAAGTACACATTCGACACAAAACATGTATTAATCACGCTGTACGTACATAATGATGATGAGCCGCCATTATGTACACAGTAAAGTGTACATAGACAGTTTATTTTATTGTCTGCACATTGTACGTGTAGTGATAACTTCTGGCATGGCTGAGAAACGTGAACGTCTTGAATAGGATCATTAAAGTTTCTAATTGTTTATGAGCGTGAAATAAAATAGAAAAAATAATAAAGAAAATCACCACTGCTCTTAAAATGTCGAAGGAAAACATTGTGAGGATACCGGCATGGCACTAGAATTAGATGTAGGTCGTGGGTTCGAACCGAAGAAAGCAGTTTACTTTGTGTAAATTATTTCATCACCAGTGCTCTAAAAACGTTGAAGGAAAACATCGTGAGGAAACGGGCATCCTAGAACCAAAAATGCGAAGATATTTGTAATATCTCCCAACCCGCGGTGGGCCCGCGTGGTGTATTACGGCCACTCATTTAGAGGAGGTCTGCACTCTAATTGCGTAAACTCATTATCAATCACAAGGCGAATCATTTTGAAGGATATTGCTAAACCATTGCTTCGTAAGTTTGAATAATTTGTCTGTTGAACGTAAATAATGCAATGAATGCTGTTGAACTCAGCAGTGAAAATGAAAGCCATTCCTACTGTTAGTGTGTTACGCAATTATCCCGCTGTGTCCCAGAAGTGGGGTCGAGGTTGATTATTAAAAAAGACAAAAGTTAAAAAAAGAAAATGAACTTCGTTTCGTAGATACGCATTAACTATTGTTACAAATGAATTCCCTTTCAGCAGTGAAAACCTAAAAGCAAGAAGCGAAATTCAATTATTTAATTTCGTTATTCTTCTTTTTCTGAGAACCACTCTAGAGCAAGGACAATAGAAAACACGAGGAAAATTATATTCAGCCAGTAAAAGGATGCTTTAAAAAATTCAATATCGCATAAGGTTTTGCTCCGTTTAGTTTTACGCTATCTTTTATCTTTACTGTTAAGATCACGATTCACGATATTCTAGATACTTATCTAGAAAAGAAAAGTGGAAATTCCAACGTCTCGGCGGTGGAATTTCCACTTTTCTCTGCGTGTGACTTTTATCGAAATTTGTCTCCCAGATATATGAGAATACCGTGTGCATTCTTATATCATAAGCTAATGTCTACCCGCGACCCTGCCCGCGGTGCTATTACTTCGTTTTCACTTAGCGTTCTTTCTTACTTTTTTAGGGTTCCGTACCCAAAGCGTAAAAACGGGACCGTATTACTAAGACTTCGCTGTCTGTCCGTCCGTCTGTCTGTCACCAGGCTGTATCTCAAGAACCGCGATATCCAGAAAGTTGAAATTTTCACAAATTATGTATTTCTGTTGCCGCTATAACAACAAATACTAAAAACAAAATAAAATAAATATTTAAGGGGGGGCCCCATACAACAGACGTGATTTTTATAGATAATGGTAATAAACGGAACCCTTCGTGCGCGAGTCCGACTCGCAGTTGTTTCTATTCGCTCGGCTCCTAGTAGTCCTAGCGTTTTGCGCGATGTTAAATCGCCTATAGCCTTTCTCATGAATTGGGCTATCAAATACAAAAAGATTTTATCAAATCCGACTGGTAGTTCCAGAGATTAGCGCGTTCAAACCAACTAACAAACTCTTCAGCTTTATTATTAATATAGATTTAGATAGATGATCATACACGTCGGATGCCTTTTAATTCGAATAGAATACTTTGTATTATCTATTATTCTGTTTATTATTTTCTCCTTTATTTCATTTAAATACTTACAAATTACATTTTTAAATATTTTTATAAACAAAAGGATAAAAAAAAAACATTTAAAAATATAAAATATAGTAGCCCACCAGTATCGGGAACAGTTTCTAAGCTACAGGAGGTCAGGGCTCCAGAGAGAGGAACTTCCTGACAATGCGAGCTGTGTCCAGAAGTACCGCTTTCTGAATCAAGCCCTTGAACCAGCTGCCCAACGAGAGCCTCCTCAGGTGTTGGTCGAGGCTCTTGGCTATTAAGCCATTGGCTGTCACGACTATCGGCACAATGATTGCTGAGTCCACATGCCACATGTCGACAACCTCGCGAGCCAAGTCAAGATACTTGATTTGTTTATCTTTCTCGGATTTCACGAGGTTCTCATCAAGCGGGACGGTTATGTCAACAAACATTGCGCGCCGCTCTGATCGATCCACCACCACTATATGAGGCTTATTGGCAACAATAGTCCTGTCAGTGGTGATTTATCGATCCCAGTACAATGTGATATTTCCATTTTCAAGAACTGGGTCGGGCACATACCTGTAGTACGGCACCTCAAATTCCACAAAGCTGTATTTCAGAGCAAGTTGCTGATGGATTGTCCTGTCTACAAGGTTGTGTCTATGCAAGTACTCTCCGTTAGCTAGACGAGAACACCCGGAGATAATATGCCTGATTGATTCTCCCGGCCGGTGGCATGCCCGACAGATGTCAACCGTGCCGTCTTTCACAATAAATCTCCGGTAATTGTCCGTCATCATAACTTCGTCCGTAATTGCACAAAAGACAAAACCTTCGGTTTCTCCAAAGAGGTCACCGAAACGCAGCCAGGCTACGGACGCTAGTAGATGCATCCCCACATCGGTTTCTTGGAAATATTCCCTGAGACTGCATATCTCGCGATTGTGGAGGGTCGTTTAAAAAGCCTCGACCTCCACAAAATTAGTTATTATTATTATTATTTTTATTATTAATCTGCCTAGCCTTTTCCCAATTATGTTGGGGTCGGCTTCCAGTCTAACCGGATGCAGCTGAGTACCAGGATTTTACATGGAGCGACTGCCTATCTGACCTCCACAACCCAGTTACTGGGTAATACGTTACCCCTTGGTAAAACTGGTTGTCAGACTATCGGGCTTCTGACGACCCGTAACGACTGTCAAAGATCCACGAATGACAGCCGGGACCAACAGCTTAACGTGCTTTCTGAGGTACGGAGCAAGCCCACCACCATAGAAATAACAGATAAAAAAAATTATAGACATTTTACACAATGGGCGGTCCTATGGGTAAGAGCTATTTTAATTAAGTATTTATGTAAGACTAGCTGACCCAGCAAACGTTGTTTTGCCATATAAATTATTTCTACGTGCCCGGCGCTACTTCGTTCGCGTGGTGTCCTACCTACCCTACTCCTACACTACTCCTACCCTACTCTTACCCTACTCCTACCCTACTCCTAACCTACTCCTACACTACTCCTACCCTACTTTCTTGAGTAATAAATAGTGTAACTAACACGAATTTCTTTTATATACCTGGGAATCAAAGTACCAGGCTAACATAGATGAGCAAGATAATACTCACTGTGCCACTGTAAAATATAATTGCTTTAGAAAAATAAAAAGTATCCTATGTCCGTTTCCTGGTTCTCAGCTACCTCCCCACCAATTTTCAGCCAAATCGATTCAGCCGTTCTTAAGTTATAAATAGTGTAGGTAACTAACACAACTTTCTTTTATATATATATAGATAACGATACTAGCTTATTTTAAACTTAAGTTAATAAATGGTCTCCAGTCCAGAGCTCGACCAACCCGAAGTAAATTCCTGCTCGCTTTGCAAGAGATACATCAAAGCAGTTACTTTATTCCCTCGACTCTCTGTTCCATGTTCTAGAGCGACCGGTTCTGCAATTTGCGTAGCTACAGGTCATGGAAATATGTAGTTCCAGATAACTCTAATTATATAGATTAGCTGTATCATATAAACAAACATTGATACCTACTCGTACCTCCGGGCCGCCATACTGTACCTAGCTAGATACATAAATTACAACAGAGAATATTGTCTCTACAATTTGCCTGCCTTTTCTCAACTATGTTGGGGTTGGATTCCAGTCTAACCGTATGCAGCTGAATATCAGTATTTTTACAGGGATCGACTGCCTGTCTGACCTTCATAACCCTGGGTGCACGATACCTTTTGGTAAGAATGGCTGTCAGACTTTTGGGCTTCTGACTTCCCGTAACGACTATCAAAGATCTACGAACGATAGACAGGACCAAAAGCTGAACGTGCTTTCTGTTTCTGTGTCTCGATATCTAATGGATGATCACCCATCCAAGAACCGACCGCGGCAAGCGTCGCTTATCCTTCGATCGACCCGTGTGGCTGTTATTATTGCACTATCACTTATAGGTTGAAAGTGCGTAGTAATTTGTGCTCATTTGTCATTTCGATCTCTGGACTGCATATTTCTGAGGTCAAAGTTCGCTGCGATTATAATAATTATAAACAACCAATTAATGTACCTCGTTTTCTCATTGGTTAGAGGACAACGCTCATTAGATACCTAATAGTAATCATTCTACTTCTTGCTATCCTACTAATATTATAAATGCGAAAGTTTGTATGGATGGATGGATGGATGGATGTTTGTTACTCTTTCACGCAAAAACTACTGAACGGATTTGGATGAAATTTGGTACACAGATAGGTTATAACCAGGATTAACACATAGGATTTTTTTATCTCGATATTCCCACGGGATCGAAACTTATGCGGGTGAAACCGCGGGGCGCAGCTAGTTATTTAATAGTTACTACATACACTACCTATTCAATATCTTTTGAGAGACGACAGAACCTAAGGTGATATTTGAACAGTAGTGGTTCCATAATTATGTATACAGCAACCTAATTCCTAATACACTCAACCTCAATCTGAATCATTTTGAAGGATATTACTAATACATTGCTTCATAAGTTCGAAAAATTTGTCTGCTTAACAACGTGAATAACGCAATGAATGTTGTTGGACTGTCAAAATGAAAGCCATTGCTACTGTCACTGTGTGTGTGTTTCGCAATTACCCTGCAGTATTCCTACCTTTATAAAAGGCTATATGAATCCTCCTTGAATCAATTTGCCTAAATACGCCTAGGTCAACAAACTCTGTGTAAACAATAGGCCGTAATTAAGTATGATATCAGGTGCGTTATGAAACCTTATCGGCGTTAAGTGCTTTATGTGGCTTAGCACCTGTGTGGTAGAATTCATATCCAGGCATAAATCTATCCAGAGGGCTTACCCCCAGGGTGAGGTTCTATGACTAAGTACAAAAAAGCAGTGCCCTGCTTCTGCCCTGCTATAAGAGCTGGGGTGCAGTCTCGACATTCATAGCGATCGCTTTACGACCGAATTTGGTCGCAAAGTCCCGGATTGACAGATGTAATGTATGGGAGTGACAGGACTTTGCGATCGAATTCAGTCGTAAAGCGATCGCTATGAATGTCGAGACTGCAGCCCCTGGTGGTAAGCCCCCAGGACTCCGGGTTGTCTGTGCCTGTGTCGTAGCCTCTACTTATGTTCTCGACCCTAAAGACCACAAGATATGAGGACCAAAATCTGGCGTGATGTACGCCTGGTTAAGAGGTGGGCAGTAAACCAACATTTCGCCAGTTATGATGATTAAGTCCCATGTAATAAAGCGGGAGGGAGCCTATTGCCAACAACCGGGCACAATAGGCTATTTTCCTAAAAAAATCTAATTACTCCCTCAGTTAGATTATCAAAAAATATAGAACCCGTATTTGTTGTTTTGTCAATTATATAAAAAATAATGAAGATATCGCCCGTTAAAGTTCCACGTGACGTCACTTGTTGCGACACTTTTGCAAGCAAGTGACGTCACGACCCCCCACTCCCAAATTTTGACGCGCTTTATCTTTGTCATTTTTTATTTGATTGACAAAAGAAAAAATACGGGTCCATTATTTTTCGATAATCTAACTGACGGACTAAATATAATATTTTTTTTTTTACCCAGGCAACTACCCTATTAAAAGCTAAAGTAAAACTTAGTAGGTATACAAGCTGATTTTTTAAAGACCAGCCAAATTTAAGGATGTGGTACAGACCATCAAACTGAACAACTTTCTCCATGGGATAAATAGCGTAATCGCGAAAATTTTATCAACTGTCCCATAGAAAACTTCAATACCTACTCGACCTAAATGTATGGGACGGCTGAATTTTTATTCGCGATTACGATGTCGGTCCCATGGAGAAAGTTGTTCAGTGTGGGTCTGTACCACATCCTTAAATTTGGCTGGTCTTTAAAAAATCAGCCTGTATATTGACTCCAATTAAGAAACACGCGTTATTAAATTATGCTTAAATACGATTGTAAAACAAGTTGCAATTGTAAACCAACTTAATTGCAATTATCTGGATACAAATTACAAGTAAAATACATAGTCTACATAAAAATAAATAAACAAAAGATAGTTTATCGACAGAACCAATTATAGAGATGACAACGTTCTGTCGTTATCTGTCAGACGACAATTTTTAACCAGAAATAACTGGATTTACCCTAACTAATCAGTTTGATGAAATCACCAATCAGTTCTAGGTATTTTTAATTAAAAACAAATCGGAGAATCACAGGAACGACGAAACGAGGTAGTGTTTAATGAAGAACAAGATAAAAGCATAAAGTATACGTAAGCAAATTAAAACGAATTTAATACTATCGAAGGTTTTCCCGATTTATTTGATGACTGTGTTAATTAAAAGTCCATTTCAACTAGGACGTATAAAACAGCTGATACAGAAAACTGCACAAAAGTTGTCATTTTTGAACCCACTGTCATTTCCTTTCGTATTGCGATTACAGACAGAAAATTCGTACCTACTGTAGGTATACAAAAACATAACCGCTATAAAATTTTGAGTTTGGTGGTGGAATTAATATCGATATCATCTAGGTGCTAAAAATACTACATAAATTGACTAGAGTGCAAAGCAATTCATAGTGAATGTTATTATTTTTGGCGCAAGAGTTATTTACGTACTGCCCCCGTGCCATTGGCTATTGTTGTTGTTGTTCGAAGAAGGCATTCAAGCGTGAAGCGATTCAATTGGATTCTACAATATATGAAACATAAGTTAACTTTTCTAGGCTATCACTATCCTCTAACAGGCAAGGCTTGTACGTTATGAAAGGAAAAATGTCTTAATTCCTAACACAAGGTGTATAACAAGACGTAACCTACAATAAAATAGAAACGATCCCAAAGTACAGCCTTGGGGCATCCCCTAACAAATTTATTCTACCGAAGCCGCGACGTATCCACTGCAAAAACTTGACTTTCGATTTATCCGCCACTGTGTTAAAGTAAAAGGAAACTTGTAATATCATCCTACGTTTTTTTTACTATGTTCGCCGTGAACAGTAATTCCCGGCGTCACATAACTCGGTCAAATGCCTGAGACAGGACGTGGTAATCGCACGTAGGCTGCAATTTCCTTGATGATCCCATTCATTGCTGCCTCTGATGTTTCGCTTACTACTACATGAACACTAACGACTGTACTATGAAAGTACTATGTTTAGAAATGGTTAGGTTACTTTAATACTTCTGAGAAAGTATAAATATGAAACTTCGAAGCGCTCAACACAGTTGCTGTGAATCATTCGCGTTCTCAGGCCCGCCCTCAGGACCCCCGCTGCTGGACATAGGCCTCCCTCAAGCATCGCATCCAGTGGATTCGGTAATCGGTCCACCTAATTGGTGGCCTTCCAACGCCACATCTTCCCGTACGTCACCACTCCAGAACCATTCGGCCATATAGACATGGATC
The DNA here is from genome assembly GCA_947507525.1 of Apamea epomidion. Classification (NCBI taxonomy): domain Eukaryota; kingdom Metazoa; phylum Arthropoda; class Insecta; order Lepidoptera; family Noctuidae; genus Apamea; species Apamea epomidion. The sequence continues at coordinate 2,101,396 of OX382237.1, read as the reverse complement.
AGAAATGAGATGGGCCTATAATTCTTAAGAAGGTCATTGTCGCACTTTTTAAAGAAGAATATTACCACACCTCTGTTCCGTGCCTGTGGTGTGGCGTAATCGCGTTGCTTGAAATCAATTACCCACCATACCTTCACCTAAAGCTAAGTGCTTGCTCTTTCTAAGTGTTACTTTACCCTCTAAACCAGGGAAATTCAAAGTCACGTGATGTCTTCTTCACCAACAAACCTCGAATCATAGCGGTACGAATACTAATTAATTGATCGATTTTATGATCATGATCATTTTCATCACACCAGTTTTCCTCACGGGATAAATGGTCCAAGTCGTGCCAGAACTACGTTCAACCATGTTCAGCACGTGTTGCATAAATATGCTCAAAATTAACAGAAATGTTTAATAACCCTGTATGACTAATACCTAACCACAATATTTATGACATTAAACTATTTAGATTTCTACATTTATAAATTACCTATTTACCTACTGAACTAGCATTAGGTATAAACGTAAGCAGAAAAAAAAAACCGGCTAAACTGTACCAGAAAATTAAAGATAAACAATACCGTACACCTTTTTTTTTTTACGTTCTAATGAAGTTGACCATAACTTCCTATAACTTTGATGTTAACCAGCTTAGGAGATATGGTGGAACTCGTATTCGTAAATAACGCGATATTTTAAGTTAACTTAAATGGCGCGAAATGGTAAAATGAAATGATGCGAAAACAAATGAAACACTAAATTCGAAACACAATTACATAAGCCTAAACTTTAAATTTTGAATTTGGAATTCAGATATTTGAGATCAAAGTGGCCAGTTCGACCAAACTCCAATTTCCTTAGCAAGGACCTAATAATAACATTTAGCATTAGTTAGTTAGGTTTAACAAAAATAAATAAAAAAGGAATATAAAATGATATTCGCACGACAACCTTATGATGAACGAATGAAAACAAAAGACTAACCATTAATAAAGTAAAAAAATAAATTAATTTTACAGTGCAAGCACGTCAAGGAATATTTTTTAATGAACAAATATTGATATGACTGTGCTTCCAATATATCGAGCGTCGGTATTTCCCGGCATCCCACTGATTGTCGTATTGGGCACGTGGCATCCATGACATGAGCAAACAATTACGGAGAGTTGTCTCCTGTTCAATGCTATTAAATTACATATTAGCTTTTTATTGTATAGAGGAATCGATAATTTATCAACATTCACAGTGACTCTATCTGATAGACCACCATTATCAAGTTTAGGATTCCCAAAACATATAGATAGGTACCTAATACTAATCCTATAGATACTTACTAGTTTTTTCCTTGAATGCGTTTACGTGTTTTAGGTATCTTCTTTTATTTGGAACTTCTATTAAAATTCTTTACTTAGCAGTTTTGTTTTTCGGTATTGAGCTCTCTGTTCTCCCTGTGTCTTTCGGCTTAGTCCAAATCCAAATTCAATTAATCTAATTTCGTTTTCTCTTTCAAGGTTTTTAACATCACCATCATCTAATGGAAAACTATATTTATCTCGAAAAGTTCCAATTTTATTTAACTGCAGGCAGGCAGGGAATGTTAATATTTCTAATTAATAGAAAAGCCCTTAGCATTCAACAAAGCGGCAATAAGAGTAGTGGTGGCCCAGTGCTAACGGCCGGCGGCCCTGACTTATGTGGGTTCGAACGCAGCAGGCACTTTACTTTGTATAAATAATTTCATCACCACTGCTCTCAAAATGGTTTCTTCACGACGAAGATATCGTGAGGGAACCGGCATGTCCTAGAACCATAAATTCGGAAACATGTGACATCTAGCAACCTGCACCCGGCCCGCGTGGTAGATTACAGCCCACTACCTCTCGAATAGAGGCGGCTTCTATCCCAGCAGTAGAAACATTATAGGCTGATTATGTATTCAAGAAAGCGTCTGACAGGATACAAAATCACATGTGTAATCGAAGTACAAATTGCCAATAAGCCTCATCCAAACCTTATCAAGCCCCAATCTATCAAATAAGACACGCGATTGCTCGCCAGACGCTACAATTGTTATCTATCACTATTGTCAAGTGACAAAGATAAAACCCTTACTCATGTCAGTTATGTCTATCACTTTCTTTTATCTATTTTGACTAATTCCATTCATAATAAAATTGTCTTGTCGAAATTGATTATTTAGTCTGGCAGCCAGTTATGCACGTTAGGTATTAGTAATAATGATTTCATGCATTACAACGATAAGTGAAAGAAGTGTTTTCTAAAGGCATACTTTTCCATCAACGACTACTTACACGATAAGAATAGTTGGTCGCCCTAATTTAACGCAAGACAATGTTTATGTTCTTTCTCCAGAATTAGCTTACTGACTGAGGTTATTGTTATTAACTTATTTATTTATTTTACTTCGATGGTCGTAGTTTATCATTTGTGACTTCAAGTGACAGCTACGTGAACAGAGCCCAGCAATGCATAAATATGTAAGCCGTCACACCCTTTATGCCTGGAGGCTTTTATTTGGGTAGTAAGTTTTTATTTACATTTCTATTTTAATTAATTATGTTTAGCTTGAGTACCTACGTATAGTTTTTATTATATTTGTTGGTATATTGGCGTGGCTAGCTGACATATGGCAAATAATTTAATTTTATGTTCTGGTCTTGTAATGTTAATTACTGAACAAAGGTACCGAGTATTGTATACAATCAAGTGTTTTCTAACTGAGCAGACAGCTGTGCTGCTGGGGAGTTTGTTGCGCCACTTCTTCTTCCCAGCGATAGCACTAGGAAGTTGTGAAGGGCGGGCGTTTTTGGAGGACCGTCTTTTGTAATTTTGACGTTCGAGAAGTGCTGATTCTCAGCCTAATTTGAATAAATGACTTTTGGTTTGATTTGATTCTTAGAATGCTTCGTTATAACAGATACTTCCGGTAAAAATTATAGATAATTGTCAGCAGTCAATTGATTTTATTTAATTAATCTGCCTAGCCTTTTCCCAACTATGTTGGGGTCGGCTTCCAGTCTATCCGGATGCGGCTTCGTACCAGTATATTACATTGAGCGACTGCCTATCTGACCTCCACAACCCAGCAAATGGGTATAACCATACCCCTTGGTAAGACTGATTGTCAGACTTTTGGGCTTCTGAGTATCCGTAACGACTGTCAAAGATGTACATAACAGCCCGGACCAACGGTTTAAAACGTGCTTTCCGAGACACGGCCTTGTTGATACACAGGGCCGTGTCCGAATGAGATTGTTTCAGGTTTCATTGATGTATTGTGTACCTACATAATTACCTAGCAAGGAAACCTCAAACATAATCGAACTGAATACAAGATAAATGAGCTCTATAAATCGTACATAAGCTGGATCGGTAGTTATCCACCGTGATATGCTACCCAGCACCTTAATTACGTAATACAATAGGTATCATTTTGAAGGATATGGCTAAACCATTGCTTCATATTATGTTCATAGAATTTATCTGCTCAACAACATAAAGAACGCTATCAATGTTGTTGAACTGTCAAAATGAAAGCCATTGCTTCTGATAGTGTGTTATGCAATTAACCCGCTGTAACATGCTAGATTAGTACCGATCAAGCTACGGACGCGGACGACGAGAAGTCGAATTCAATTACCAACGCGCATACCTGACTAATATTATCTCTACGTAGACATCTTTATATAAGTTTAGTTATATTCCTAAACGATGTCGCATAATGGCGCCGATTCCCTTGTTCACAAACTAAACTAAATTTAAGTTCAGTGCATCTTTTTCTTTCTATTTCATTATGAAAAGGACATTAACCTGCTAAATACAGGATGGAAATAATGAAATCTCGAACGCACGCGTATCTTTCTCTGGCAGAGAGCGAACATTTAAGAGATATAGGTGTGTCGACTCTGTCCAAAACTGAATGCATAATTGAATGGCTATTTTTATCGCAACTGTGCGTCAATTGTTGGTCCTAATTCCTAGACACGATGATAGAATACCTCGTAGATTTCTACGTAAGAAAATCTATATCTATAGGTACTAATATTATAAAGAGGTAAGATTTGTTTGTTTGTATGTAAGGGGTAATCTCTGGAACTACCAGTCGGATTTGCAAAATTCTTTTTGCATTTGATAGCCCAATTCTTGAGGAAGGATATAGGCAATTTAATATCACGCTATGCCCCTTAGGAGTCGAGCAGAAATAAAAAAGTCAGAAAGAACACTAGGCGAAAACGAAGTGATAACGTGGGCAGGTGATGCGATATGACGGGGTTGGTCGGGGAACAAGAAATTACACGAAGTCGCGGGCCGAAGTCAGTGACGTATAAATTGCTAATCCATTGCTTCTTATGTACGAAAAATGTGTCTGCTCAACAACGTAAATAACGCAATGAATGTTGATGAACTGTCAAAATGCAACTCATGGCTAAAATGTCACGAGGAAAATCTCTGATGGGTGTACGTAGAGCCACCAGTAGCCCAGTAGGCATGGTATATGGATTGTAAAACTGCGGTACTGTAAACTAAGTAATCCCACATTTAATAACTCAACGTAACTCAAACTCAAAGTATTTATTGCAATTACACCAATTACTGGCACTCCTGACTTGTCTAGGGATCGGTCAGTCACAAGATGAAGCTGCTCCCATTCCAAAGCGTAGACTACTACGCCTTGGATAAGGAACCTTCATATGGAGAAGAACGGGCAAGAAACTCCATACCCGTTTATCCAGATATTGACAATTGTCTAGCTTTTACACGAGTTTAAGATTGAACACATTCCTGTGTTCAATCTTTTTTTAAAGATTACTAACAACTTTTTCGAGGTTTTATTTTATAGATTAGGTACTAACTAAACCTAACTAAACCTGTGTGAGTCTAGAAACGATAAGTTGAGTTTTTACTTGGGGAAGCTGGGCTTGGTACGAAAGTTGTAGTACCTCTCGCTCTATTTGCAGAGAAGAATGGAAAAGCTACCTGCACGCCGCTAGGAATTTTCATTAGGTAGGTACACTTCCTTTGATCTTATAATTAGTTCGTGTAGTAAGTACAGTCGACTGAATAGAGTCGAATTCGACACAATGTCAAGGGCATTTAATGACGTCGCCAGCTGCGAGCTAAATTAGCGCGTCCCACCCACCGAACCTCGTTCACTTTCATTCAAAGACCTGACATATGATGACGTCACAAATGTATTGTAAACAAACGCCCATCAATTTGCACGTAGACGCCTTTGAAAATGTGCGCAGTCGCCATTGACGCCACAACGTCATATTGAAAAAGTACCAAATGGGAACCAGTTACGACTAGCGTAGTTCAGTGAAACTGGAATCGATTTGCGTGAATGAGGTCGGTTTAAATGAATAGGTCACGAACTGGTTGCACGGTACAGAAAAAAATCTGCGTAATCGCAAACGTAGATTTAATTGAAGACACTAATGCCATCTAGCGAAATGTTCCCGAACTATCTATGAAGTCTTTGTTTACATGAATGTAGCGATGTCATTTGCACTGCTGCAATAAGAGTAATTGCATTCAAATGATAATTACCAATTAACTATTTACAGCACCCTAATTGCGTAACACACTATCAATCTCAATCTGAATCATTTTGAAGGACATTGCTAATCCATTGCTTCATATGTTCGAAAAATGTGTCTGCTCTACTACGTAAATAACGCAATGAATGTTGTACAACCGTCAAAATGAAACCCATTGCTACTGATAGTGTTACACAACTACCTCGCGGGTCTCTAGACTACAAACGATTGTTCTAACGACAGTCGGCAATCCTAATTTGCGTAGGTAAAGTAAATTCGCCACTCTATCATGTTTACCAACGAAGTGACAATTTCTCGTCTAGACGTGAACGTGAACTTGTAAATTAAACACGTGTACATCGCCCATGACTTTATTATTAAAGGACATACAACATAATATAAAGTATTGCCCTTGTATAAACATTAAGTACAAGTAGAGGCGTCCATGTCGATTTGGTGACCCTTTTCACTTGCTGTTGCTGTCGAGCTGCATAGTTATTTACAACCATTCGACAGGGTGTCGAATCGAAAATTTTCAATTACTAATTTGTCTTACCCCCGACTGCGTATAGCTGTCGGAGTCATCAGAGATCTCACGAAAGGAAAGAGAAGTAGTCGGGGTCGCTGTCGCCGGATACGGTGAAGAGGACTATAGCTATCGGAAGAAAGGTGGTCGTCTATTTGTTTTAAACTGACAAAATTTTAGAACAGCCTTTTGTGAACGTAAAAAAACGTATTGAACGGTTGGGAATAGCTGTGCTTTGGCTGACGAATTGAATAAAAAGGACGAATCAACGAAACTGGCGAATTAAATAAACTGACGACTGAGGGAATCTGACCAATGATACGCGGACTCGATAACAGGATAATAAACCGATCACGCGCCTAAACCAATTTTTGCGGATTACCTAGATACGGATTAAGGATTATAGACTAGCACACATCTAAAATCCAATTTCGTTCATATTATATGTAGGGATCACATTTTCGCTATGTAGGTCGGTACAGGTATATACGTTTAAAAAAATCTGAATATCAAACCGAATCCGAGTGCATAAACCACACGATTCACAAATTCGTATAATGAAACAAACAAACACCTGTAGACCAAAAAAATAAATATCCGTGATAAAACCCTATAAACTGGTGTTAATTTTTTTTAAGATCACTTTTTAAGTTTTTAACTTATATTAGCTAAATTGAGTACCGCTGGCTGAGCCTTTTTCGAGCTCTACACAATCATTATTTTCTTAATTCGGTACAAGCAACGACATCTATGAAGCCCCCACGGTAACTAACTTTGAAGCAAAGAACTTATAAACTACTAAATCAATCTACCTAGCCTTTTCTCAACTATATTGGGGCCGGCTGACAGTCTGGCTGGATGCGGCTGAATTTTACATAGAGCGACTGCCAATCTGACCTCCACAATTTAGTTTCTGGGAAACACCATATCGCTTGGTAAGACTAGTTATCAGAGGTTTGGGCTTTTGACAACCCGTAACAACTGTCAAAGATCTACGAATGACAGTCGGACAACCTAACGTGCTTTCCGAAACACGGAGGGGTCCCAATATATTGTAATGGATGGTCAGGGTCACCCATCACGAACCGACCGCGGCATGCGTAGTAACGAAATTACTCAATTAACTATATTAATTACTCAAATGCATTATTTTGTGGACTTAGGAACGATTAGTTATTATGTCAACGTGGAAATATTATGAGCCGTTATCATGCAATTTATGTAAAGGTTATCGTTCGCATGTCGTCAACTGGCTTCATCAACACACGGCGTGATCTCTGACGCATTTCTCTCGCTTACCATATTACAGAGGTTACATTTGTCGTAATCTTTAACATAATAAATCTTCGATATACTATCTAATTAAGCGTTGACGAAACCTGTCTTATAAGGAAGAATAATGTAATTCGGATTTTGTTAGTGCCTACTTACATACCTACGTGCAGTTAGCATACTCTGATCTGAGAAAGAAAAAAAGGCTATCCAAAAGCGTTCATTAATCATTATAAATACGGTTAATTGAACGAAACATCTGAATATACAAAGGTTGATAATAAATAAATCCTAAAATAAAAGTGGCTGAAACGGCTATTGTCCATGCCTGGTAAATCTTCTGTCATGCTTGTCATGTCAATCGATTTCACTTCAAAGTTCAGTTGACTTGATATTGACAGTTCACGTAGTGCCGTCGGCGGAGTTGAACAAGTGCAAATTAATTACATTTATTAATAAAAATACGTATTTATTCTACCAAAAGCGATAGTACATAAAGCAGCATACTATGGACTCGGAAGATAAACGCGCCGAAGGTTGGAAGTACCTCAACAAGCAGTATTTTGGTGATGGTTAGTGAAAACTCTTGTTCCGCGAATTCCGTTGGAGAATTTAGCAGTAGTTTACATGCTGTCGTCACAAGGACACTCATATTTCCTATGGCGACGAGTTCGTAACATCCAGTTTATTAGAACTTGTATCATAACGAGGTTTTTTTTGCTAAAAACGGGTGACTACTTGGGGTGTTAGTGAACCAATTAATTAAACGTAGTAATGGATTATTATCAGTTAGATAAATGTCATAATCGAATTAACGTGTCAAGCATATCTATCGGCAGGCTTGAAATTGTATTAGAAGAGAGAACATAGTTTTGAAGAGTTAAAATGTCAGATAGGAACTGATCCTCAAACTACCCACTATAACACTTTAGATAAGCAAATCCTAGGCAGATAATTCTATTGCATTTTGTTCCTTGTACAAGCATTACTCAAATACAACATATCTCAAATTAAATGACTAAACTATCATGCAGGTTCATGGCCCAAGTGATTCAAAAAGAGTTTCGAGTATTATACATCTCGTGTTTTCTTCCCAGATAAGAAGCACAGATCATTACACATTCTGCCTCGAAGATACTTATAGACAACTACTGCCAGCATAGACAAGATAACTTACAATCAGTTTTATTTTAATGTCCAATTTGATTTATTGTTTTCAACTCTAGGTCAGTGGGTCATCTTAGGGGCTATAACTGACTGACCTTGTTGGAACATTTATTGATTTTATTTTCTTAATAATGTTGAGTGGATGAATAAGCAATGTGGTAGAAGCTTCATTTCCTTGAATTAGAATGATTTTATTTAGACCATAATTTTAAAATAATATTATAAATAGGTACCGTTTTCACAGCTACTGCGACGGGCCTTTTAAAAAACGCATACGTATTACATCCATACAACCCCTATATTACGACGGGTTTTTCAAAAGGCCACCTTTTCCTTGCTTTCCTGGAAATTGTTTTACACCTGAGTTAATGAAAAAATAATACCTTTGCCCAGCGGAGAGTATAATATGTTAAAAATATGATTCCTAATCAAGCAATAATGATATAAACAGTCAATATGGGCAGCAAAACATTTACATAGACTATACAGCTTATCATAAACAAGTAGTTATTTGATGATAACCTGCTGCTATACTTAGAGGTATCACATGTTTGCTTGTAAACAGTCTCCTGTATTAATAGATAAAAAATGGCCCTCATTTTACATGAATCATTTGTGTTGCTTTTTTAATGTAATCTGAAAAATAATTATTTTGTCTACCATAATAATTATTGTTGCTAAAATATTAACAATGCTGGATAGATGATAATTTTGTGGTGCCGTGTGGCAAGTCATTATCTTAGAGTAGTAATATTTTAATAAATCTCGGGTCCACGGGGTCCCGGTCCTTTGGAAGGCGTACGAGGGGCCGAAGCCAACTCGCACAAGCCCCTTAGGAAATTTCATTGAAATGTGGCACCACCCGACGATTATCCCTGTATGCATTATGCAAGTGCACCCAAGGATAACCCCCGGTTAATGTAGGACTATTGCAGGATATGGAAAAAATCAAATTTGGACTATGTGTTTGGGTGGCTAAAGTGGACTGGTTACCAATAACTATGGAGGAACTATGACCCCTGCTTGATCAATGTTTTATATGTACACGGATAAAATGGCAGGGGTAAAATTAGTAATATTACTATTAGAGTATCAATTATTATTATAAGATTATTAATTTTAGAGTATTAATTTATTATTTAAACTAGACGTAAGAAACATGCATATGAAGCTAGTAACTAATAAACCTTTTATTTACTTAAAATTATACATACTTTTTCTTACCATTTCGGTAGACGGAAAATACAGAACACCACCTGCTACGATCCTTACATATTCCTTTTGCCTTGTTTATGTTCAAAAGTATATTTTAAGAACATTCACAGTCTGATCTCAGTCTCAATCTCTCAGTGTACATAACCTACATTAATTGTCGCTGAGATGAGATTGTGACTAGATTTTAATTTTTTAATTACGGGAATTGGCCATCTGGTTATAATCAATTAAAATTATGATTCATTAAAATTTTCCTATGGTGTTGTGGATGTTCCTAAACTACCCTCAGCTGATAAAATTTTCGTTTTTCCTAATAACTGTTAATATTAGTATTTAGATTGGTTGCGCCTTTAGCAAATAGTCAAATACTAGTACCTACCTATCACGAATATGTCTATAAATATACTGAGGATAAGCATAATAGCACAATCAGCCCATAATGTACCCACTGCTGGGACACAATGAGCAATAAAACAAAAATTGGCTAGTGTTTTAATTACCTATCACCATACTGGCCGGTTACATTGAGTATAATAGTGGTTGCATTTTTCAGCCCAAGTCAAACTGTATGGCGGCTCGTAACATGATTCGGGTCGCTGCGCAGTAACAAATTCTCACGTCAGTGGGGGTGAGGGGTGAGGCACTGCGCAGCGGATAGCGCTCTTCAGAGCCGCTATAAAGTTTGAATCGGGCTGTATGGTGGGGCTTGTCAATCAATGCAATTTAAATCTGTTAAAGCCACAGCACATGACGCGCACTTGTAATTTGAAACAACTATAAGTACCTATCTATATTTACAATTGTATAATTTACCTAACATTTTATTGAAAAGTTTTTTTCTTCTTCCTCAGGTGAACGCGCTAACTATGTGAACATACCACATGTGATCGCGATGGTCGGCTTGCCGGCTCGCGGCAAGACATACATCTCTAAGAAACTGTCCAGATACCTCAACTGGATAGGAATTAACACTAGGGGTGAGTTGCACTCTTTCTTACTTCTTCTTTTTAAAGATGTTCCTGTATATCGAAAGCTCGATTTACTAATACGGTTAAAGATATTTATCTTCTCAAAAGAATTACAAAATTCACTAATAGAGAAAACATAAATAGGTTTAGAACAATGTTATCTGCCAGCAAGCGTAGATAAAAACAAATATGTATCATCTATCTATTATATCCTACGGAGCGGGTTCAAATCTTAAAATAAGCCTATGCAGGACTGGCTGGTGACTCCTTAAGCAAGCCTAAACCAAATGTATATATCTATGTAATTGTTGGTTTACCTATGCAGTCTAGGGTATATAAATATAAATTGAATAACAGCTACATGCTGGTTACAGTGTATGTACTCTGGACTAGACACAAATTTCTAGACTTGTGTGTGCATTATACTATTGGGACGTAGGTGGAAACTACACCAGTAACTTGTACTTACTGATATATGATCTGTTGCTAATGTAACTATTCTATGAACTGTGATATTAACAACTGATACTCTAAATATACCCTGTATACTCTAAAAGTAACTAGTAAAAATACCAAGTACAAACAACTACTTACATTAACTCTACAACTACCTGCCCAAACTTACTTTTTTGCTAAAAACCAACAACCTACATATAGTATAACCAACTTCAACTCTTTTAAATATTATGTCCATTTTTCTATAACTAATTATATGCTATTGGTCTACACCAATGGTACCTACAGGGCAATGGTATGTCCATTCATTACTGACTATGGTCACTATGTGCCCTACAGCCATAGTGACTAACCAATCACGGTCTACCCCGTGATCTCAGCTTCACATTTATGGCCCTACAACATAGGTATTCTTAGGAGCGGTGGATTACTCCCTAAATAAGCCATAATCAATTAATAACACTATTTAACATAAAATTTTTCATAAGCTTGGTTATGTGTAGACTGCTCTGTACTAATTAAACAATTCTAATAACTACATCTGATTTTCGTGAGTGTATTGTGTCAATATAAAAACAATACACTCAGTATAATTGCATGTGACAATACAACAAGTATCGCCACTAATTATGTGATGAGGGAATGTGAGTGATGAATGAAAGGGATAAGAACTAATGAGTAGCGTAAATCAGATGTCATCAGTGGCAGTGTCTACGCTAATTACGGTACTGTAACGTTGCACGTTATTTCAATAATTAACTTTAAAATTTACTATATCAAAATACCACACTTTTTAAAACAATCGAGCAACATTTATCATAACTAAATCGGAACGTGTGGAATTATAGTGGCAACACTGTAAATAATGACAGCTACGTCTTGATTGGCCGTTCCCTTCGTCGCCTTGTTACAGGAGACCGTGGCTTTATAAAGGCCGGCACAATACTTGACGAAGAGATCAGCAGAGACGACATAGTATTAAAGCCTGTACCTATCCACAGACTAACGGTCACCAAGTATTCTGTAAAGTCTTATTATTTCTTAAGTCATTACCATTCAAAGAAACTCTAAAAGTTGTGTAGTGAAAATCCCCAGACGGGGTTCTTACCTACCCTACAACAGCGTACCTACAAGCGCTGGTCGTTCGCTCAAGCTCCGGAGCCGGCTACCGTACCCGGAACCACCTTAAATGTATTAAACTAATCTTGTAACGTTCATTTCAATTTTTTTTTACACTAAGAAACCCAACGTTATATAAACGTTACAAAACAAATCTAAGCTTTCAATATTCTCGTAAGACTATCCCAGTCATCTTCTTAGTGTTGCTGGCTAACCGGGTACTCGGTTCTAGGTTCTAGTTCACAAGTAAAGCGCGCGTCGCTTCGTGAGATAAAAATACTGTAACGTAAAACGTAATATCCTCCACAAGTAGCAGTAAAAGTGCACCTAGCGCACCCTATGCTCGTCAGCTCTACTAGCATCTAGCTGGCTAATATTGTTGCTAATATCGTATTGCTACCGATACGACAGAAAAAGAACAGAATATTTCCTGAACCTTTCATAGGAAATATCTGCACAACCTAATTAATTTAAATTGAGTTTGAATACATAGGTACGCTAACGTGTTGTGCAGTGAATGCAGTCACGCTATGTCAAATAAATGCGATACTGTTGACTGTATCGCGTTTGTACAGCCAACCTCGTAGTTGGTTTACCATACCTAAGGTTCAATCAAGTTCAATGTCACTTACACGTCATAAAATGAGAAGGTCTATTTGTCTATGTGACAGTTAAATACTTAATCTTAGTGAAATTTACTGGGAATTGTCAAAATTGCATCTAGCTTAACATCATGTTTTCCAGGGTTAGCCAGAGTTGTAGCTTTAGTACACCCACAATTCGCCAGTTATGTTTAAGCCCCATGTAATAGGGGCGAGCCTGTCAACCGGGCACTAATCCAGACTCCGAGCTGCTACGAAAAACCGGAATAACACACTGCCCTACCTGGGAATCGAAACCAGGGCCCTGTTTTAAAATGTAATACAATTTTTTTTTAAAAATTGTAGTTGTATTTTACAAGTTACAAATCTACAAGTTTCTGTTTAATAAAGAATACAACTTACAACTTTACGTTGGTGGAAAACTGACAATATTGTAAAATTGTACCTACAATTTTACATATTACTGTTTAATAAAAAAAAACTCTACATGTGACAATTTACATATTTGTAAGGAAAACTGTTTTATTGAACACATAATTGTAATTAAAAAATTTACATTTTTTGTAAATTGTAGAACAATTCCGACAGGTGGACTCGCCATGTGTCAGAACTTAACAATTTTGTACCTCAATTAAATAAGTGAAGCAATTTAATTGTTATACATTAAAAATGGTTCTAGCAACTAGTAGTGGAAGTAGTGATAGTAGTGATGATGAATATATGAGTGAACGGTTTTGATTTTCATATCGTGAGTTGGTTTTTCACTAAACCGACCGAATAAAACATCTTTATTCTCATCTATTAGAGACAGCATCGTGATTGTATTACCGTGCACCATGACTTTCGTTATGAAACAAACAAATAGAAAATACTCTGTTAAACAATGCTAAAACCAAATTCTAAATAGTTTAAAATTCTACGATTGTTGAAATCTACCCTCGATTTAAGAATCTTACATTTTATGTAATTTGTAACACAACAACAATTTACACGTAAACATTTATTAAACAGCATTTGTAATAGTAATATTTTTGATGTTTTTACTTGTCAAATTCTTACATAATTTTAAGGTTCATTAAACAGCACTTGTCATACAACTTTACAAATATGTCACTTATTTACAAAATTGTCGGATTGTAACGTTTATTAAACAGGGCCCTGCACTTCATGCTCCGCAGTAGAGCTAGCAACCACTAGACCAACTAGGCACTGTGCCATGAAAAGTCATAGTCATTACGACTAGGTAATGAACTTGGAATTAGAATGTGACTTTAAAGAATGAATGAATTAAAGTTTTATGTCTACTTCATGGGATACTTTTGCCCGGGCGCTGCCGTGCAATTTGGATAATAAATGGGTCGTTCTGTTTAGAAAAATATTAAAGGTCTCTAGACCTAGTAGAGCTAGCGACCACTAAGTCAACAAGGCAGTCTGTGAATTGTCAAAAAAGGTAAATAAATTTCGAGGTCGATTATACCAGTAATAAGTTGAAGGACATTAAAAAATTACGTAGGCACCCGAGCCACGTCAGTAACACTCTGTTACATCAACAACTACGTGTTTACCTGCAGTGACGTAGAAGACAGCCCTGCGCTAAGTAATTAAGTAGTTTCCGAGCAAATTGTAGTGTACACACTAATCGATACCTTCATAACACACGCCTTGTTCCCATGGGACAGGCAGAAACTACACTGGCCTAAGTAGAAATAGAGTGACAGTTAAAATAAAATATTGCTAACATTCAATTTTGAAAAAAGAAAGAAAGAAAATACGTTCTTCTTGTTTCCCAAATCTTGTTTTCCCAAAACTTTGCCACTTTTGTCACAAACCATGCTCAACCTCCTATCCTGCCCTCTGTGTCCCAAAACATGCAGTTAAAGTGACCTTTGCGCTGCTACCGACAACGCCGTGAAAGAAAATACGTTGATGGTTAAACACGACGCAAATAAAAAATACTACAAAGTCCACGATAGGAAGAAATATGCGTCACACCCACGCAAAACTGCCATCGCTCAGCACAATCCTGAGACCCTATACAAGACAGCCACAGACGTTGGTTTGCAATGGCACCATAAAATGACTTACAAATAAGTACGAAATCGTATTTATTAACCTAATTTCCCAGTCAGCATTTTTTTTAATAATAAAGTAGGTGGGACTCTGCCTACTCCTTCAAGGATACAGGTGTTATGTTATGGCTATGGAAAAGTTACTATATCAATCGCATAATGTTCGTTTTAATTCTTTCGTTGTTATCGTTTTAAATTTCATCAACATAATGGAATTAACATATAATTACTTTATTTAAATTCCCACGCCCTTTCGCCTGCCCGCCATTATGTAATTATACTTTTTATTTTCAAGTTATACCGACACCGGTCATAATTGAAACTGCCTTATCTTAATTGTGCGCTAAATTGGACTATCAAAGATTCTTACACGTGGTTTGTATGTAGTATGCTGCCAAAAACTTACTGCAGATATAAATTATATATTTCTACAAACGGACTTGTAAAATAACTAGGATTAAAAATAGCTTTCTGTTTTGCATCATAACGGTAATCTTTAGATAAAAACATAACCATGTAATTGCTGTGTGATCGTGGGTTGCCTGATTGCGGCTAATCCAAAATGCATAAGAAAGGCCCAAGTCGTAATATAATTCTTATTCTTCTTTGTCAATGACTTAAATTTATTCCGACCAGTACGTAGCGACCACGACATCTCTGTCATTTGCCTCAAGTCCTGGAGGTTGCCGGTAGTTGTGCACGACGGGCAGGAGAGAAGATTCGACATTAGTTATGGATTTAGTTTATGATCCTGTACGAGTCGCAATAAATACTTTTTCTTTCTTTCTTTCTTTCTATACAATGTGAAGGGGCTCCACACTCACACCGCATATCATGTATGGGATGGATTTATGAGTCCACCTCTCACAGAGCAGAGGCCTATGTCCCAGTAGTGGGAACGTTATAAACTTATATTTAATCTTATGCTTTAATTTTACTAATCTTTGTTCCTCTTCTATTGCAGTATTCAACCTAGGCGAATACAGGCGGCATGCGACGACCGCGTACACCAGCCATGAGTTCTTCCGCGCAGACAACAAGGAAGCCATGGCGATACGGCAGCAGTGCGCCCTGGACGCCTTGCACGATGTCTGCGAGTGGCTCGTCAAGGGCGGCGAGGTCGCCGTGAGTATCAACCATTATGGGTCCCAAGCCAATTCAGACTAAACAAGTTTGGGCCTACCCATCCTAGTTTATGAAAGCTACGTTAAAACATTTCTCTCTCTGCTTTGGGTGAGGTGAGGTGCAAGGGGGGATTATGCTGATTAGATAAGGGCTTAAAAGAGCAATATTGGATGATCACAGAAATTAAATACCTTATTGGAGAAGATACCTGAGAATGAAATACAATACATTTTCCACCACAGGACTAGCATTGTTAAATCATGCAAATATGAAGTAAATAAAAACTAAGATCTGTTAGCAATCATTGCAGCCCAGAATGATCTACTGCTGCACTGGGCACAGACCTTCTTTGTTTGTCTTGCTATCTCCAAAAAATATTGTGATAAAACATGCCAACGAAAATTAAACCTTATCCAAATAACAAAAAGTCCCTTTTCCCCCAGGTGTTCGACGCGACAAACTCGACGCTCGACCGGCGGCGCATGATTCGCGACATCGTGGTCAACAAGATGGGCTTCAAGCTCTTCTTTGTGGAGTCCATATGTGATGACCCTAGGATTATCGAACAGAATATTATGGTGAGGTATATGAACAGGGCAGGGTTAGGAATAGGCCATGCACCAAATAAATTGTGAAAAAATTTGTGACTGTTTTTAGATGTTTTTCAATCTTTGTTTACAATGCATATAACTCATGTTTTTATTTAGCTTTTGATAAACAGACATTATCAGCTCAATACTCAATATTTGAAGTTTTCCCAGAAACGTTAACCCAACTTTTGGGATTTGGGAAGATTCTATCTTAAATATGACACAACATTCAATGTTATTTGTGTTTTGTCAACTAAGACTAGATTACATGGCAAAGTAATATAATATAAAGCACAAGCATAAAGTTTCTTAAACTTAGTAGGTGCCGTACTGTTTTTCTGGAAAAGTTACAAAATCACCTGTGTTTATGAGAAACAGCTGATCGATTCTGTAAAAATCTCACCGTGAAAAGTTAGGTGAAGTGAGCTTAGAGTGAGCTGTCAATAGTGTCAATCCTTAGCATTAGTTGGAACGACAGCTCACTCCACGCTCACTTCACCTAAGTTTTCACGGTGAGATGGTTACAGAATTGCACTGCAGTACTACTTGGGTACTGACCACTCTTAAGTTTAACTTAGTAACCTACCTTTATTCTCGATTTACTTTTTCTATAAATTCTGACTTTAAACAAACAAATTCTAACTGACCCATCTCTTTACAGGAAGTAAAAGTAAGCAGCCCGGACTACACAAACATTCAGAACACAGACAATGTCCTCAACGACTTCCTACTGCGGATAGAGCACTACAAAGAGAAGTACGAACCTCTGGACGAGAGCATGGAGTCTGAATACAGTTACATGAAGACGTATGACACCGGGGAGAAGGTTGTGGTGCACAAACACGAGGGCCACATACAAAGTCGGATTGTGTACTATCTGATGAATATACATATTGTGCCTAGGACTATTTACTTGACTAGGGTGAGTGGTTTTTTTAGATTTGGGTGTGGTTTTTCAGTGTAAATTCTAAAATTTGCAGGTTTGAGTGACCTGGAGGCCTAGGAACGCCACTTTAAGCAATTCATCTAGAAGCCATTTATTTCCTGAATTTCCAGCGGATCATTAGCAGTTCGTGACCATTTTACGATTTATAATGTCCTACTAATATTATAAATGCGAAAGTTTGTAAGGATAGTTAGATGTTTGTTTCTCTTTCACGCAAAAAGTACTGAACGGATTTGGATGAAATTTGGCCCACAGATAGTTTATAACCAGGAATAACACATAGGGAACTTTTTATCCCGATATTCCCACGGGATCGAAATTTATGCGGGTAAAACCGCGGGGTGCAGCTAGTGATTCATAATGTTATCCTATTATGATTCTGCCAAAGTGGCCTTTTTAGACCCCCTGGTACAGATGTTTTTTTTATTTATCTTTGATTTTAGATGGTAGCATTTACATTCATTCTAAATTGCAAGACTGTATAGCCGCTTCACGCGTTTGCCAAAAATACGGACTCGTCCACTCCGCAATTTAAATCAGCGGGGTAATTGCATACTTAACACACTCTCAGTGGCAATGGGTTTGATTTTGACAGTTTAACAACATTCATTGCGTTATTTACGTTCTTGAGCAGACACAAATTTCAAACATGTGAAGCAATGTATTAGCAATATCCTTCAAAATGATTCAGATGGAGTTTGACAGTGTGTTACGCAATTAGCGTGCTGTCATAATTTAATTATCACAATAAATAACAGTCTTATGTCTTTGACATGTCTCGGGCCCTTGGGTCTCGTACCTTTAGAAGGTGTATGAGGAGCCGAAGCCAACTCGCAGAGGCCAGTTAGACGCTTTTAATGAAATGAGGCACCTATTATTAATTTAACCAAAATGACTCCCTAAAAACATCAACACATTCCATAAATCCTACCTTCAAATTCTAGCACGGTGAAAGCACACACAACATAGTAGGTCGTATCGGCGGCGACAGTGAGCTCTCGCCGCGAGGGCGGCAGTACGCCAAGGCGCTCGCCAACTACATAGACCAGCAGCAGATCCCGGGACTCCGGGTGTGGACCTCGTGGATGAAGAGGGCCATACAGACCGTTAAGGATGTGAAGGCGCCGCAGGAGAGGTGGAAGGCTCTCAATGAAATAGATGCGGTAAGATTTTATTTTACCCAGGATATTATAAAAAAAACAAGTCCTCCAGATCGAATTTCGGCCATAGCGACCAATCTCAGTGGAGACCAGCCTTCGGTGTGGGAGATATTATAGTGCACAAGTGTTTGCACAGACTCAGGTGCACTCTCTTCCCTCACTCTTCTAGTCCAATGTCCAGAATATTATAGACAAGGTTACTAAAATAAATTTGGTATATCGTATCTCATCTTTACCAATCTACAGGCCAACTGTGGAACTTATTAATAATTGTTCAAATTGAAGTCGCTATCTCATCTCAGCGACAATCAATATTGAATTGATTATATTTTTTTCTGATTCAGACTGAGATTTCGATGCGAACGTTCTTTTTTAAACGACGTATTTAAGCAACACCTGAAAACTTACTATTCCGTTAAGATTACCACAAACGAAATTTCACTAAGAACCAAATAATTATGAAAATTAATTAATAAAGTCTTTAATTAACTTTAAATTTATTAAACACATCCTCCATGTCCAATTTCAGGGCATATGCGAAGAGATGACATACGCAGAGATCCAACAGAAATACCCATCAGATTTCAACGCGCGCGACGCCAACAAGTTCGCGTACCGCTACCCTCGCGGGGAGAGTTATGAAGACCTTGTAGCACGTCTGGAGCCTGTCATCATGGAGCTGGAGAGACAGGGCAACGTGCTGGTCGTGTCGCACCAGGCAGTCATGAGGTGTCTGCTGGCTTATTTCTTGGATAAGTCCGCTGGTAAGAGCCTGTCTTTATCTAAGACTTATCCATATAGGACTGGGCCCGCGTGGTTGATTACAACCCACTCCCTATCAAAGAGGAGGCATGTGTCCCAGCAGTGGGAACATTATAGGCTGATTATTCTTATGCTACTTGTTCATGCGTCTATAACCCACTTAAGTTTACAACCAGTTCTTCAACCATTACTCACTGACACGAACATCTCCTTGGCCCACAGAAGAGCTGCCATACCTGCACGTCCCCCTGCACACGGTGATCAAACTGACGCCGGTCGCGTACGGGTGCCGCGAGGAACACATCAAGTTGTCGGTCCCCGCCGTCGACACGCACCGGCCTAAACCTTCTGTAAGTATGACATGTGAATGTCCCTTGGTAGGCCTCCGTTGAGGACGTAGAACGAACTATGTAGGACTCGTCTGAGGACATAGAACAAAGTATGTATATTCAAATTTTATTTATGTTTAAAATTGACGCTATTTCAAGTTAAACAAATATCAACTTTATTTCAATAGTAATTAAGTTGATTTCAGAGTGACTAGCACTATTGAAAAAGTTATAAAAATGTTTGAAGCTGTAACGTGAACTGAACTTTATTGTGTGTAATTAAAGTTATTTTTCCATAAACTCATATTTGTTTACATTTTTGGCGGATATATCGCAAATTCAGATTAGGTCTGTTTACATACGTTTGAAAATGTAGATTAAAGTAAGTAGGTTTCGTTTGACGACGCTGAATGAACTCGTTAGACCTTTATCAAGAGTATATGGGTCTAATCGTAGAACACATTTGTACAGAAAGTGTAAACAGAGGACCCCAATTTATTATATCTTATGAACAAATAGTTAGACACGCGATAATAGAATAGGCAGTAAGTTCACATATCTATTATGTCGCCGCCAGTTAATCCTGCTTGATAGGTGGCTTACCTAGCATAGCTAAAACACTTTGTCTTATAGCACTGTTAAAACACAGTCACATGAGTCACACACACTTTTTAGCTGTAGTTACAACTAAAAAGTGCGACGTTAAAGCCATAAAAAATGAGAGTTCCTTTTAAAAGAAAGTGAGCGGTAAAGAACTTAGCAAAAATACATACACGTCACATGTTAGGTACCTTTTTTTAAAGAATTTGGTGATACAATTTTAAGGCTTTTCCTTGATCATAAAATATCTATAAAATTCATTTGATCACTTCTGCTCTTCTGCATAAATCTTTCTTTCTTCATAATAAATCTGAATTACTCCTAAATAGTAATATTAGACCATAAAACAACTTTTTTTTATTAAAAATAAATTTATTTGACAGGAGGACGAAGATGCGGCTGAGGTACAAGTACGCAATGTTTGAAGCATGAGCTAGCATAGACACATAGATAGCATGGGTGTAGTATAGATGTTGTTGTGAAAACCCATAATGTATCGCGAAGTTACTAGTGATCATGTTAATTATTTGAGAGATTTTGCAGATCTTCGACAAGACATATGTATTATACAGCGTGGCAGGGACATCGACGTTCAAACTGTAACCATGGATTCAGCACATGATTTTAGACCCCATAGCGTCGAAATTGTTCGTCGGTTATCAAAAAAAAATCTTCTGTTTCATAAAAAAGTGCAATACCTACACTGTCAAAATGTATGGAACAGCAATATTTTTTTTTAATAACCGACGAAAAATTTCGACGCTATGGGGTCTAAACTCATGTGCTGAATCCATGGTTACAGTTTGCGCATCGATGTCCCTGCCACCCTGTATACTGTTTCTTTTTTAGTCTTACATTAACAAGGCAGTTCGCACATTATTAGCAACTATGGTAAAGTTAATTCCAACCATTAGCTTGTGGAAAAGTTAATTCCAACCATTAGTTAGTTAGTTCCAAACATTATTTTTTAATAATGCATTGTTCAGACAGAGGCACGTTCCAGTTAGGCAGGCAAGTAGCGGGCCGATGACAGTATTCTAATTATGTAATAGACAACAAATACTGTCTGTCACTGATGAAATCCGTGCCCGCCGTCTTGCGAATTGTGGACAAAGCGGATCATTTTGTAAGAATTACAGATGGCATCCGATGGGTTGCTGCAATTTTGTAGTAGGTCCGCAGTTTATCTATTTAGTTGACGTGTCACGCGCCGTCTTCCAGTGCTCCTGCCATGAAGGTACGGTAGCCGATTCTCTGGTTAATGAACGGCCCTATAAAGCCCTACTTTTAGTCCTACGTCCATAATATGATACTTCTTCAGGTTGAAAATATGACCTATAAACAACTATTGTTTGAGCAGCCTCTATCTTCCTGTTAATTAACCAATCTATCAAAGTTTATCCTTGAACTAATTCTACACTCCATACTTTGAACTCATCAATAATTCGCATAGTAACTAGTCATACGCCGTCGAGACGAATTATGGATTTTTACAGCAGCATGGTTTGACACTTTTTTTGGTGGGAAAAGTAACAGTTGACAGGTGGTGGTTATCTGTGTGTTTGCTTGCGGCGGAGTAGGAGTTTTTTTTTTTTTTTATAAATAAAAACGTGTTTTTTGTTGCGTTCAAAATTATGTGTGTTTATTCTTTTGGATAATAATATATCTAAGTATATATTGGTAACGGTGTTATATTGTGCCAGTATTCCCCATATTGGTGCCACACAATGGCACCGATTCCCTTGTTCACAAACTAAACTAAATTTAAGTTCAGTGCATCTTTTTCTATTTCATTAAGAAAAGGACAGAAGATAAATATTAGTTTAGTCCTGTCAAATTAAGATACTCCATACACAAATTAAACGTGATTACTAAAAATACGCCAATTTACGTCAGGCGCTGACTAATTTGACAGGACTAAACTAATATTTATCTTCTGTCCTTTTCTTAATGAAATAGAAAGAAAAAGATGCACTGAAATTAAATGGAGTTTAGTTTGTGAACAAGCGAATCGGCGCCCATACCGTTCTTTCCCCGCTCCTTTCCCTTTTGGGGTTCAGCAGAAATCATAGCGATACCAGCCACAAGTCAGACCTGTTGATATTCACTTAGAGCAGTCAGGTTTTGGGTCGATGATTAATTGATTAGTAGGTAATTAGAAAACCTATCAATATAATAAAAATATTATTCGACCATACAATGTCAAACAAATCAAACATTCTATCAGAGGATCCAACTAACAATCTTTTGAATGCTGGAACCCTAGAATAGTATTTTGAATACATGGGTTATTTCCATTGTATTATAATTTTCAGTAGAAATAGGTAACACATAAGACAGTCGTCGGTGGAGGTCTTAGTGTCTGTCCACCACGGTGAAAAGGGGCGTGATGGCGTAAATTACTGTGGTGTCGGATAAAATAGAAAGAAAAATCCATTCGTGATTAAATATCCATTTAAAGTACACATAATAACATTAAATGTGTATGTAATGTTACAAATAATGGCCTGGCCACACCTCTTAGGGTAGGCGCACACTGCGGCTGCCGTAGCCAGGCTACGGCAGCCAATCCAAAATATAATGACTAATTGGAGCCCGCGCACTCGGCAACCAAGAATTTTCTCAATATTCCAGCTGCCTCAGCCTGCGGGGTAATTGCGTAAGTGTGTTACGCAATTACAGTAGGAATGGCTTTCATTTTGACAGTTCAACAACATTCATTGCGTCGTTTACGTTGCTGAGCAGACATTTTTTTCTAACATATGAAGCAATGGATTAGCAATATCCTTCTAAATAATTCAGATTGTGATTAATAGTGTGTTATGCAATTAGGGTGCTGGCTGTTGCTACTCGGCTGCCTAGTGCGCGGGAGCACGTACTTCCTTCCAAAATCTAGTTTGCGCCGACGAAAACTGCGCGAGTTACCGTTATGTCACCTACATACAATACATGCATAGATTTACAAGTACAAGCCAGTGGTCGGCAGAGCGCATGAATAAAATCTATAGTAATGGACTATGGCTGGCCTTGAAAATTGAAAGCGGCCATCAGTTTTAGAAGATCACAGTTTTATACTAACAAAATGATATCGTACGATTTTGAAACCTACTCCCGAGATCTTGATTGATCTGGGGCCTATGTAATTAATTTAAAAACGTTGCAATGGTCTCACCGTCGTGCTTTTTCGGAAGATTTTGTATGGTAAATCTGCCAAAAACTCACAATGGAAAGACCATTGCAACCATAGAAATATAAAAAACAGATTGCAACGTTTGTAAATTAGTAGACTTTTGACTGATTTTTCCAACGCCAGATGATTATTATCCGAGGAATAATTTTGAATTTTTGACAGTTTTTCCATACAAAATCTGTCAGACGTCAATTTTATTCCACTAATAAAAAATATCTGTCGATTGAAAAATCAGCCCTTAGTTCCTAGTTATAATTGAGTTCACTTTAGAGTTCGGTTATAGCCGTTGGCTGAATGAAGTCGCTACTCGGCTTTTATCCGTTTCAAAATAGTTAGTAGTACCCAGCGTTGTGGCAACGCCAAGGCAAGCATAAATATTGCACTTGGGCAAATCTAGATGGTTTTATGCTGGTACAGTCAGCATCGAAACTAGATTGACAAAGATTTTAAACGATTTAAATAAAGTAGCTAATCGACCTACATTGCCGACCGTACCATCAGTCGCTATAAGAAAAGCCATATATAGGCATCACTTTCTAACTAGAGAGCCATGAGCCAATAATCCATTGCGTCCCTATGTGTATCACTGTGTACCCACAGAAATATGTATTTGTTCCATAAATGTCGAAATCACAGTTTTTTTTTTGTTTTGTCTGCACGTGCGTGATGCACTTTGTAATTAATCCCCACTGCAACAATCAAATATTTTTTTCTCCGCAGGTGATACCAGCGCCACTCATTAAGACGCCCACGCCGCCCGTGCTCAACGGTGACAGCAACGGCGAGGAAAGCGAAGAAAGCCAGCAGTCGCATTAACACTATATAAAGGACACCTTAAATAAAGAAATAAATACATGTCCATGCTAGTTCAAAAAATTAGATTATAAAATGACATTTGGGTATTTTTTCTCTGTGTGAACGATTTAAAAAAAACCGTTTCGTGGAGGTTATCTGTGACTGTCTACAATCAGTCAAGTCGACGAATTTGAGACTGATGCTAAGTGAGTTTAGATTTTTAAATTTTTAAGTCCTTACTGTCTTTGTACAATACAAAAATACCTAAAATACGTTCACATACACTTGGCCGTAAATCACCGTTCACTCAGATTCAACGCGGGGTCACAACATCCGGAAATGACTAATTTTCTGTTTGACAGAAATCTGACGAAACATTTCAAACTTCCCACCTCTAATTTTTTAATACACTCAGTGCGGCGACGCTTTGCAGCAACTGTTTGCAGCTGTTAATAAACGTCTTTTCTTTCTTTCTATTCAATTAGCTTCGTTTGACGTTACTCATACGGCCCGCTCCGGCTGCTATCAAAAGCGCTTTTACGCTTAGGTGCTAACGTCGAACGCAAGTACAGCGTCCATTAAAAGAGGCGCGAATTCTCGATAATGTGCCCCCACGCTTATATATTTTTATAAGCTGTCTCGTTTTGTCTTAGTTAGTTTTTATCATCCTATCATATTTATAAATAATATTTAACTATACCTACATAAGAATTTTTACAAAATGGCTATGTATATTAATGTAATACTGTAAAATTATAATATTAATTTTTATTTAAATATAAGTTTAATATAAGTGGGTCCTTGTGTTTTATTTTATTATCCACTAGCTTTTGCCTGCGGGTTCGCCCGCGTAGATGTCGGGATAAAAAGTATCCTATTTGTTAATCCAGGTTTTAAACTATGTGTGTGGCAGTGTGCCAAATTTCCTCCAAATACCAATTTCAGATCGAGATTTTTGATTGAGTAACAAACGTCTAAACATCCACCATACAGCATAATCATCCTTTGATGTTCCCACTGCTGGGACACAGGCGTAGGCACATAGAAACTTACTTTTCTAAGTCTGGATGAATTTTGAGGTCGCTTCGCTCGCTCTTGCATTCTCTAACTGCTCGTACACGTCATGGACAACATGCCGCTCGCGTATTTGAGCACCGTACCCAAATACACGAGCGGCTCGTTATCGACGGCTGCCTTCGACACGCGTCGACGGCTCTGCTCTGCCGTTAACACGTGTTACTGGAGCTCTGGCTTCAGTAGCTCTACCGTGAGTTTGCACAGCCAAAACTCGCTAGCGTCTCCGTAAATAGTATACACTGGTGGACAATAGAATTAGGCCACACCCATTTTTATGATTTATTCATTAATTACAGTCTGTGTAAAAATTAAATTTAATATACGTTTGTTCATTTGCTATCTTCGTAGTATCTATCTACCTGATAATTTTATCAATATACCCCATATTGATAAAATTATCACGTGTAAATGTGTCAAATGCCATTTAATCAGTTTTTTTAGGTACCCACACTTTTATGTTTAATGTCCTGTCGCTAGGGCGCTATTTAAAACTATCGTTAAATTCGTATTACTGATTCAAGTTATGTGGCTCCCACTCCCTTTTCACTGATAAATATGAATCTACGCGAAGCAGAAGTTGTTCGAATCGTAACGTTGTTACAAACTGGAATAAGCCAACGAAATGTCACTCGACAATGTGAAGTTAGTCGACCAACGGTCCAATATTTCTACAAAAGGTATCTGGAGACCGGTGGCTACATCAGTAGACTTGGATCAGGTCGAAGAAGAAATATATCTGAACGGGATGATCGTTTTGTAGTGTCAGCAATCCTCAGAAATCGCCGTCGTTCTGGAGTAGAATTGCAGCATCTGCTGTAAGTGATAGGACAATAAGACGCCTTAAAGCCAAACGGACCCGCAACAGGTCCTAAACTTACCACAGGTCATAAGGCAGCAAAGTTAAATTATGCTCGTGAACACTGTGACAGCCGTGACTGGACTTTGGCTCAATGGGGGCAAGTACTCTTTTCTGATGAGTCCGGTATGTATCCATGTGGTGCTGATGGTCGCAAAAGAGTAGGTATATCGTAGGCCGGGAGAAAGATATGCACAATGTGTCATATACTCATATCTGAAAGGGTAAGCTTTGGAGATGGTTCAGTTTTGTTCTGGGGAGGTATAAGCTTAGAAGCCCGTACAGAACTGGTTATCGTAGATAGAGGAACTGTGACTGCTGATTCGTACATCACTGACATTATTGAAGAGCATGTAGTGCCATAATCGGGACTTATCGGTCAAGAATTTATATTAATGCACGATAGCCGTAACGACTGTCAAAGATCCACGAATGACAGTCGGGAGTAACGGCTTAACGTGCTTGCCGAAACACGTTGGAATATTGGTATGTTAACATGACCATGTTTACTGGATGGGTGACCACCCATCCACGGACCGACCGCGGCAAGCGTAGCTTAACCACCGATCGACCCATGCGGCTGTTGTTACTTAGCCACGAGCCCTCACCTTTGAAGTCAGTATGCTATATTATTTAAAAATAATACCCTCCTTTAGAGTTTTACCACAGTTGGGTAAAAAGGGCCCCAACAAATTTTGATACAGGGCCCCTTTAGGACCAGCTACGCCACTGCGTGCGGGCCCGTGCGGGTTGGTAGATGACACGTCATGTCTTCGAATATTTGATTCTAGGACAAGCCGGTTTCCTCACGATGTTTCCCTTTACCGTCTTGAGAGCAGTGGTGATGAAATAATTTACACAAAGTGTCTGCTTGGGTTCGAACCCACGACCTACAACTGCTAAATCGCTTCCGTTGCCACTGGACCACCACTGCTCCTCCCAACATACTGTTACGAGCTTCGGGTTCGTAACAATTGGTGTCAGAAGCAAGGATTAAAATCATGCCGATTTTACCCAAAGACGACACGGAGGGTATCCGTACCCGGAGTCAACGCCAACAGGAGACGGACCAGAGACGTTTTGGTGAAGCTATGCCGCAAAGGTCGGAGGGCCAGCTACCAACCTCCGAGGCCGAACCGTCCGCAGCAGCTCCAGCATCAGCAGCACCAGACTTTGCTGCCCTGATGATGATGCTGCAGGAGCAGTCCCGCCGACAGGAGGAACAGGCCCGCCGACAGGAGGAACAGGCCCGCCGACAGGAGGAACAAGCTCGTCGGTTGGAAGAACAGCTCCAACGTGATAAGGAGGAGCAAACGCGCCGCCAGGAAGAGCAGATGCTCCTTATGAAGGACCTTCACGCTACCTTCGGGAAAGACATGAAGGAGGTGAAGGATAAGGTTGCTCAACATGACAACCGCCTGTCGGAAGCTGAAATCCGGATCGACCAAGTGTATAGTCGGGTTGACAACGCGGTGGCTGACGTGAAGAAAACCGTGATGGCTGACGTAAAGAAAACGCTGGATTACCTTAAACTTGGGGATGGAATCGCAGCTCCCGTAGCTACAACACCTTCGCTACGTGGATTCAAAGTGCCACCGTTCGACGGAACTTCTTCCTGGTCGGCCTACAAAATCCAGTTTGAGGCTGTCATGAAGGCGAACGCTTGGAGTAAAAGTCAGGCCATGACTGCCCTCACCCTAGGCCTGCGCGACCAGGCCTTAACTGTTCTGGAAGCTCTCGGTAAGGAAGTGACTTACGAGCAGCTCCTTGAGGCATTGGAGGCTCGGTATGGCGACGCTCACCTGGAACACGTGTTTCGTGCGCAGCTCAAGGATCGCGTGCAACGCAGTAATGAAAACCTGCAGCAGTGGGCCCTTGAAGTGGAGAAGCTGGTGCGTAAAGCTTACCAGTCCGTACCTGCGCTTATAGATGGGAACCTGGTGCAGGCATTCATCGACGGCATCCGCGACCTTGAAGTTAGAGCTGCTGTGAGGCTCGGGCACCACGGGACGCTTAAGGACGCCTTGGCCCATGCACTGGAGGTGGAAGCCGTGCGACAGGATCATCGCTCCCATCGCGTCAGGGAGGTTGCAGCGGCTACAGTTCGCGACCGCAATAAAGGGTACAGCCCTAGGTGCTACGGCTGTGGGGAAAGGGGCCACCTTAGATCCAGTTGCCCCAAGCGAACTGCAGAAAGAGAAGACGGCCGATCTCCAGAGGGCAGTGCAGCTAACAGCACCGCCCGGCACCAGCAGCAGGGAAACGAGTAATAGCCAGGACTGCGGGGCGGGTGCTGGCTGATGTTCAAAGAGCCCCAAGGGTTTCGATCACACAAACCCAAGACGGGAACAGCCTAATCATCAAGGGCGAGGTCAACGGAACGCCGTGTAAGCTGACCATAGACACTGGAGCCACTCGCACGGTTGTCAGTTCCCAACTCATAAGACGGTCCCTTGGGGACTCCGCATACAACCGGGAACACATTAATTTGGTAACAGCCACCGGTCAGCGCATACCCGTCCATGGAGAGAAGAAGATGGGGTTGAAGCTAGGCAACAGAATCTACCTGCATAATGTCATCGTGGCTGATATAATGGACGATTGCATCCTGGGCCTTGACTTTATGAGGAAGAATTGTTGCGAAATTGACGTCAAGCAGGGTGTTTTGAAATGTGGACAAGAGGAACTTTTCGTGGAAGGAGCGTTACCAGGAAACGTGTACAGCCTTAAGAAGATTGTTCTTCCGCCGAGATCGGAAACGATTGTGCCGGTTAGTCTTCCTCGGAATCCTGGGCAAACTCATCGTTGTGTACTCGTGGAAAGGGTAGACAATGACCTACCATGGAAAGTGGCACGAACTTTGGTCAGAACCACCGACATCTCAGGGGTACGTGTGCTGAACCTTTGTGATCAGGAACAGGTTATAGAAAAAGGCACACTAGTTGGTACTTGCGAGGAAGTGGATTGGTTGCGTCGATGCCAATATCTATCGACTGGGACCCTCAGCAAGGATGCACAAACGAGAGTGACCACACTTCTAGAAGAATGCCGCAGCGCTCTGTCCCAAAATGAAATGGTCAAGGCGAAGAAAATGTTACTGAAGTATGCCGATGTTTTCTCGTCAAACGATGCTGACATCGGGAGGACTGGCTTAGTTCAACACAAAATAAACACAGGAGAAGAATTGCCTATCCGTCAGCGGCCAAGGAGATTGCCGGTAGCACGCGAAAAGGAAGTGGAAACCATGATTGAGGGAATGGTGAAGGATGGTGTTATTGAACCTTCATCTAGTCCATGGTGTTCACCTGTAGTGCTGGTAAGAAAGAAGGACGGCAGCATGAGGTTTTGTGTTGACTATCGTCGTCTGAACGACGTCACGAAGAAGGACAGCTATCCTTTGCCAAGAATTGATGACACGCTGGACATGCTTACTGGAGTAAAGTGGTTTAGCACGCTGGACCTGAAAAGTGGCTACTGGCAAGTTGAAATTGATCCTAAGGACAAGGAGAAAACTGCATTCTCGACAGGAAAGGGTCTGTGGCAATTTAAAGTTATGCCGTTTGGATTATGCAATGCTCCGGCAACGTTTGAAAGGTTGATGGAACTTGTACTTACCGGGCTTATTGGCGATGCTTGCCTGGTCTACTTGGATGACATCATCATCGTAGGCCGTACGTTTGAAGAACATCTTCAAAACCTGGAACGCGTGCTCATGAAGATCCAGAGTGCCAACCTTAAGTTAAGTCCGAAGAAGTGTTCACTATTCAAACGACAAGTTAGCTTTTTGGGATATGTAGTGTCTGAAGAAGGTATCCGTACGGATCCAGAGAAAATCGCCGCTGTCAAGGATTGGCCAATTCCAAAAGACAAGACGCAGGTCAGGGCATTTCTGGGTTTGTGCTCCTATTATCGGCGATTTGTCAAGAACTTTGCAGATATAGCCAAACCCCTGCATAGGCTAACCGAGGAGAAGCGACATTTCTGCTGGGATGAAAGTTGTGACATCGCATTCCAGGAGCTAAAGGACCGTCTGTGCAAAACACCTATTTTGGGGTACCCTGATGCGGGCAAGGAATTTATAGTTGATACAGACGCAAGCGACATAGGACTTGGCGGTGTGTTGTCCCAGCGGAATGGCGATCATGAATTTGTGATAGCGTACTTCAGCAAGTCATTGTCGAAACCTGAAAGGAACTATTGTGTTACGAGACGGGAACTGCTTGCTGTGGTAAAGTCATTGCAGCACTTTAGCAAATATCTTCTGGGGCGGAAATTCCACATACGAACTGACCATGCTGCACTGAAATGGCTATTGCAGTTCAAAAATCCAGAAGGTCAAGTTGCGAGATGGATTGAACTATTGCAGGAATACGACTTCGTGGTCGAACATCGCAGCGGAAAATCTCATGGCAACGCAGATGCATTGTCAAGAAGACCTTGTCCTGAAGACTGCAAGCATTGTACTAGGCAAGAAAGTAAAGAAGTCGTACCTGTGAGGATGCTCAAGACAGACCTCAGCAACGAGTGGAAGGAAAGCCTACAACGTGCACAGCAGGAAGATTCGGACATCAAGCCGATTCTCGAGTGGATGAAGGCCAGAGCTCCTAAGCCCAGGTGGAGCGACGTCTCAGCAATGAGTTCGATCACAAAAAGCTATTGGGCCCAATGGGACAGCTTGGTGATTCAGGATGGAGTCCTGTGCCGTAAATGGGAAAATGCTCGGGGAGACAGCTGTCATTTGCAAATGGTTGTCCCTAAAGCTCAAGTTCCGGATGTTCTACAGCTGTACCATAATGGTTGTTCAGGAGGTCATCTGGGAGTAAAACGGACTCTACTGAAGATACGAGAACGGTTTTACTGGGTCCACTGTCGGGACGATGTCGAGGACTGGTGTCGCAAATGTACAAGTTGTGCAGCTGTAAAGGGACCTCAGACTCGTAGTAGAGGTGCATTGAAATTGTACAATGTTGGCGCACCATGGGAGAGGATAGCCCTTGACGTTGCGGGGCCGTTTCCGGAAAGTGAAAGTGGTAACAAGTATTTCATGGTTGTGATGGATTACTTTACTAAGTGGCCGGAAGTCTTCGCCATCCCAAATCAAGAAGCTTCGACAGTTGCAGATAAATTAGTTTATGAAGTCTTCTGTCGGTTTGGAGTGCCTTTAGAGATTCACAGTGATCAAGGAAGGAATTTTGAGTCCCAAATATTCCAGGAAACTTGTCGAGTTATGGGTACTCATAAAACAAGAACAACTTCTTACCACCCACAATCGGATGGAATGGTGGAACGATTCAATCAGACATTGGAGAGGTACCTAGCAAAAGTTGTGGAAAATCGGCAACGAGATTGGGACAAACACATACAACCGTTTTTGTTGTCATATAGAAGCGCTGTTCACGAAAGTACATCGGTGACACCAGCTTTCGCAAACTTTGGAAGAGAATTACGGCTGCCTGCAGACCTGATCACCGGAATACCACCGGATGCCCCACGCAGTATAACCGATTATGCGAATAACTTGCGGAACAAAATGAATGACATTTATGAGCACGTCAGACAATCGGGCCAGCAAATGTCTGAAAAGATGAAAACCCGTTATGACCGCAAAATGAACAGTAAAGGGTTCGACGAAGGTTCACTAGTATGGTTGCACAATCCAGTCCGCAGCAAAGGGAAATCTCCTAAGCTTCAAGCTAAATGGGATGGACCGTACCGGATTGTGACAAAGATCAATGACGTAACCTACCGGATACAGAAAGGTGCAAGAGGTACTCCTAAGATCGTCCATGTGGATCGATTGGCGCGTTATTATGGAGCCGATAATGCTCGGGACGAGCATGTCTTAGGAGGGGGCAGTGTTGCGCGCCACAATTAATGCCTGATGATGGTGACATTAGTTACCACTAGCGCCATCTAGTTTCTAGTAGAAGAACTTATTAGTTCTTCACTAGCGCCATCTATTATCGATTGGCTGAACTTACTAGAACTATCGACATCTGGTCAGTCGGGGCCGGTATGTACTCGAACATTCTAGATGTTTCTACAATAGAAGATTCTGGAATTATCTGCGGCACTATATAAGGCCGGGACTAGCCGCGACTAATCAGACTTGGTTCTGCGATAGAAGCGAATACATCGAATGCGATCTTCAAGTGCGATTTAAGAGCGATTGTGTTTTATAATTAGTGTGTTAGAGTTGTTATAAGTGTTGTTTAATTAAAGTGTAGTTTTTGGTAATTTTTATCGGCAGTTTTTATTGTCACGAACCCGAAGCTCGTAACAATACTAACTTTCACATTTATAATATTAGTAGGATTAGTTGAGCACAAGTGCCTGTAATTGGTTGATCTTAATATACGAGGCTGAATCAAAAAGTTCTTAGAATTGCATTTATATATAAAACCTTTTTGGGAGAAGTTCGATATTCAAAGAGTGTTAATTACACAATGTTTATGCAAACTGTCACTTGTTTTTGTCAGTTCGTTCACACGCAAAGAGATTTAAGATAATAATTTAATGTCTTTGTTCACACGTAATAAATTGTTTTGTGCAACGAGTTGCTAAAAACCCAAAATTATGGATAAAAGTGAGTTACGTGCGGTGATAAAATATCTCAGTTTGAAAAAAATGTCTACGAAGGAATTTTTTTCGGACATTCAGCAGACATTAGGGGATGATGCTGTACCCTATTCTACGGTTGCGTACTGGGTGGCTGAATTTAAAAGAGGTAGATCAAGCTGTAAAGATGACCCGCGTTCTGGGCGGCCTTCAACTTCCGTTACGGAAGAAAATGGCAAAAAGGTTGAGAATCTGGTTTTGGAAGACAGAAGAATACCTAATTATAAAACATAGGTAGCTGAGATCCTAAAGATATCATTTGGTAGCGTTCAATCCATTTTAATTGATTCATTGGGGTTCAAAAAAGTGTCTGCAAGGTGCCACGAATGTTAACCGACGAAAACAAAAAGCGACGTTTGGAAATTTCTAAGCGTAATCTCGTAATGTTCCAGCGCGATTCGGATATTTTTTGCCGTCGCCTTGTCACCGCGGATGAAACGTGGGTCCACCATTTCGATCCTGAAACTAAGAGACAAAGCATGTCTTGGAAACGACCAATTCCATCCATTAAGAAATTTCGAGTTGCTCCTACCGCTGGCAAAGTTATGGCCTCAGTGTTCTGGGATAGTGAAGGAATCCTTTTTATTGATTACATGCCAAAAGGCCAGACGATTACTGGACCCTATTATGCAAATTTAATCCCGACAGTGCGTGAAGCGATTAAAGAAAAACGTAGTGGAAAACTATCGTTGGGCGTGTTGTTTCTTAAAGATAACGCTCCTGCTCATCGATCAGAATTTGCGCTCAACGCAATCCGCTGTGCTGGCTTCAATCTCCTTGACCACCCACCATATTCTCCGGACTTGACCCCAAGTGATTTTCACTTATTCCCAAAATTAAAAGACAACATTCGTGGAACAAAATTGCACAAACCTACCGCATCCTCGTTTCGCCAGAGTGGCGTCTCTATCTGTTTCACTCACACAGACGAAATAATGTGTCAATCCGTCTCGCTCTTAGATAAAAGTAGCGTCACTATCTATCTCGCTCACACTTAACAAAGTAGCGTCACCATCTGTCTCGCTCGCACTAGTCAAATAACGTCACTCTTCGTCTCAATCGAAATTGCATGAAATCAGGCTTCATTAAAAAAAAAATGTTTTTCCTCAATTAAGAAATAGCAATTAGTAAGTGGCATACCATTTTGGAATCCAGACTAAACGCGCCATCTTTTAAAGTTACTTGCCAAAATAGTGTTGTACATTTTTTTTACACTACACGCGGTTAAAGTTGGGTGATGTAATAATTTTGAATTCAATGTTGGGCGAAAATCTAACATTTTATTTAAAACTGACGTAGTTATGTTTTAACTTTTAACTGTAATTTACAGAAGGGTTATTCATGGTTACGTCACAGAAAAAAAACTGACGAAAAGTTAATATTTGTTGTCACAGGACTTGAAAGATCATCACAGGGTGTCACTTTTTGAGATTTATTTTTGAATACATAAAATTTGAAAAGTACATGACCAAAAATTTTTTTATATTTTTCTAATAACTGTCACGACTTGGCCTATTGCCCGTTTTCGGCTTGACGTTGATTTCTGGGACATGTATTTATAATTCTTGTGTAAGTGTTTGTCACCTAACTCCTCCTAAACGGCTGGACCGAATTGGATGAAATTTTGTGTGTATATTTCAATGGGTTCCTGGATGGTTTGAAAACACAATTGGACCCAGCCGGGCAGAACAATGTCTGCCGGGTCCGCTAATTTGAAATAAATGCTTTGAGTTTCACTTATTTATTTAGAGATTACAAATGAGTGATACATTACAACACACACAATACAAATATAAAACTAAAACTTGTTAGCATACAAGTTATCAAGATATTAATAGTAACCACAGTTAATGCTTGGTGTATTGTGTACTTGCTAATACACATTATCGAGTATACAATACACCAAGCATAAACATAATAATTTGAAGAATATTATGTTTGAATGAATAAATGTTGGAAAAAAAGTAGTATAAATTACTTAATACCTATCAATTTACATTAAAAGTAATACTTTATTTAATTATTGGAATGAGTGAAATGCCTTAAACATTATTGAAAGTCCATATATAAAATTAAAAGTGTTAAAACTATATTGATTTCATATTGAGGGCTACCAAATTGTATAATTATACATTGATTATACAATTTGGGAGCCCTCATGACAGGCACCTATAATAAGTTAGCTTAATAATAACATAGTTTATAGAGACAGTGTATGAAATATCCAAAAACAGAAATACATACAGTGCGCCCAGTAACTTTGGCATGTAATAAATAATAACCTAATCCTTAAAATAAAATAAACTGAAAATGCAGATCACAAGTTAAAATTCTCCAGTGCTGGCCAGTTTCATGAGAGCAGCATGTTTCTCATCATTTCTCCTCATATTATCTAGTTCAGATAAACAGTTTTCTGCTAATAGGGCGGAGCTTTCGGTCAATCTCCAGTTCTGACCAGAGGAAGTATCTTCTTGGATTATAATGCCTACTTGTGAAAAGAATTGTATCCTGCTAGCATCTGTCAATGCTTTAGACTGGTATGCAGCCAAATAATAGCTCAAGATTTGGCTCAGACTAGTTGTTTTCCCATCCCGGCTGTGAATTATATCATCCAATTTAATCTGCACCCAGAGCATCACAGGATGGAAATTGTTTTTACCTTTTAAAGTAAATGGGCAACAGGATTGCAACAACGGGGAGCAGATCGCATGGGTTGCAGGCTTTGTGGTGCCTGGGAAACTGTCATAAGGCACTATCTCTTTCATTACCTGCTTATTGAACAAGAAGGCACAAATAGCTGGGCGTAATCTAACAATTTTTGGCAAAGTGATTACGCTTAGGTCCAAAGAAGTGCCAACATCCTCTATGACATACTTCTCCTTCAACGCTATGAAAAATTCCTTACCAGGTCCACGAGCCTTCGCAATTAACTGGTTTATTTTGCTGCTCCGAGTAAGGCCCGCTAGAACAAGGACGCTCATATCTAACTCAAATGACCCCAAGTTGCTGTAGCATCCCTCGTCTACTACTAGCTCGTATTTCACCTCATCAGGTGCTTGTGCCATGTAAGACTCTCTATTCCTAATTAGTTGAGACTTTATCGAATCAGTGTCGAAACCTTGGTATTCGACAGCGTGTCTCACAGCGCTGACCCAGTCCTGGTCATAATTCATGAAGTTCGCAAATTCTTCTGCGGGTGTGCCTCTAGATATTTCCGCGTCACAACGGAAAAAGTCAATGATTTCATGAAAGGTCTCTTCCGTGTATTCTGTTGGCTCTCCAGAGGTAGAAGAGACGGACATCTTGTCTCGTTTTCTCGGTTCAAAGTCAGAAAAAAGTCAAAAGCGAAGAAAAAAAGTATTTACCTATTCGAAAATTTAATGGCCACCAACACAATACGCCATTTACTCTTCCGCGTCCTGTCTCCTATGAGTCTGAGTAGTAAGTATACTATTTGATGTAGTCTTTGCTCTTGTGTTCGCGTCAGACCACAGAACACTAATCAAAGAGTAATATACACTAATAATGCCGCATTTACACATTCGTGCGAATCGCGAGGCGAATAACGAACACGCATATGTAAACAGTGCGCTCGCTATTCGCCTCGCGATTCGCGCGATCGCGTTGGGAGCGGTTTTTCGGACGCGAATCAAAGGGCACGAATGGCCAACACGAACTTACTGTTTACACATTCGCCTGCATTCAGTTGACAGCTAGCGCTCGATCCAACAGGACGTGTAGACTAAATGGAGTGAAGTGCGAATATTAGAATTCCTAGAACTTTATAATAATATTAATAAATTTTTACTTCATAAAAAGGAGATTGTAGTACATGAGGCATACATAAAGTTATTCATATAAGTTTGTACCATGTCAAACACAATCTGATGGGTGAAGTTCAGCTTTCCTAAAACCTAGCAGTCCCTGTCCCTTACAAAAAGTTAGAAGAAACTAGTACAATTATATATATTTTTTTAATACTACAACAATGATTATAATTGAATATCTTTATTGATATTATCAAATATTATCAAAAGGAAGGAAGGAAGATATTTATCAAAACGAAGCGCTGATTTGGGACCCAAAACATCGCAATCATAAAAATAGACAAAAAACAAACGATGCAAGGAACCGTATATCAACTAGTATGGGATAGGCTATTTTCCTAAAACATTCTAATTAGTCCGTCAGTTAGATTAGCAAAAAATATTGAACCCGTATTTTTTACTTTTGTTAATTATATAAAAAATGATGAAGATATCGCCCGTTAAAGTTCCGCGTGACGTCACTTGCTTGCGACACTTTTGCAAGCAAGTGACGTTGCGACCCCCACTCCGAAATTTTGATGCGCTTTATCTTTGTCATTTTTTGTTTGATTGACATAAGAAAAAATACGTGTCCATTATTTTTCTATAATCTAACTGACGGACTAAATATAATTATTATTTTTTAACCCAGGCAAATATCTTATTGCCAGTAAGCAACTTAAAAATAAAGAAGAATTTAATTAGATGTAGCGCGCATGCCGGAATTTTTTTTCACGTCATCCATGTTCGTGCGCGAATGCCAAAATAATTCACCCCGCGAATGTGTGAACAGTAGTTCGCGACGGTACTTGTATACGAATGTTTCGTCGAATGTTCCGTCGAATGACGAGGCGAATGGCGAACACGAATGTGTAAATGCGGTATTATATATTATTATACAGGCTGATTTTTTAAACACCAGCCAAATTTAAGGATGTGGTACAGACCATCAAACTGAACAACTTTCTCCATGGGACAAATAGCGTAATCGCGAAAATTTTATCAACTGTTCCATAGAAAACTTCAATACCTACTCGACCTAAATGTATGGGACGGTTGAATTTTTATTTGCAATTACGATGTTGGTCCCATGGAGAAAGTTGTTCAGTTTGATGGTCTGTACCACATCCTTAAATTTGGCTGGTCTTTAAAAAATCAGCCTGTATATCATTATCAAAGACTACAATATGATCATTATTCGGTCGATGATTCGATGCGATCACATCATAAGGTAGTCATTCACCGGGAACTTTCGCGTTTAATGTAAGGGTGTAATAAAACCGGCGCCGCGGCGCCACCGCCGTCATGCCATAATGCTTGCCGGGCGTGTGCCGGGCGTATGGCCGGGCGGCGCCGACAAATGTTGACATATCGGCGCCGCCAGTTACCATATTTCTACATAAATAGACACTAATGCTACGGCTACATCGTCGCGATAAAGTGAACTACACTTCTGACTTCACGCTCACGTGCTCTCTGTTTAATGCTATGGCTACACTGTCGCAATAACGCGAACTATACTTCACGCGCTCTTCTGCTCTCTGTTGTATGTACAGACACCAGCACATCCAGCTACTACAATCTGTCAAATTTCTTTAGTAGATTATCAACTTTATCGTTAAAGCATTACGGTTCAAGGTCGATTGGGAAAATTTGACAGTTTCGGGTAGCTTGACCTGCTGGCGTCTGTACATAAATACAGCGAGATATCAAGGGGTGTGCAAGAGAGAGCGCGCGAAGTGTAGTTCACGTGATCGCTACAATGTAGCCGCAGCAGTATGATGCGCCCGTCACGTTGATGTCAGATTGGCAATCGCTCCATGTAAAATAGTGGTATTCAGCTGCACCCGGCTAGACTGGAAGCCGACCCCAACATAGTTGGAAAAGGACTAGGCAGATGAAGTTTAGCATCTTAGAAGAGGACCATTTACCTGAATGAAAATCCAGATGGGTTTCATTTTGACAGTACAACAACATTCATTGCATTATTTACGTTGTTGAGCAGACAAATTTTCGAACATATGAAGCAATGGATTAGCAATATTCTTCAAAAACATTCAGATTGAGATTGATAGTGTGTTATCCGATTAGGGTGCAGGTAATTATGCGGTTTTCTTGGATCTAGCAGGGGTACATGATATTCGGCATGATTGACAGCAATAAAATAATAGGGCAATTGCGTAACACATTTACAGTAGGAATGGCTTTCATTTTGACAGTTCAACAACATTCACTGCGTTATTTACGTTGATGAGCAGACAAATTCAAACATATGAAGCAATGTCTTAGTAATATCCTTAAAAAGGATTCAGATTGCGATTGATAGTGTGTACGATGCCTTGTAATTAATTACTAATTTCTGCCCGCAATTTTGTCTGCGTGAAATTTCTTGTTCCCCGACCCTCTCCTTCGCATCGCATCGCCTGCCCGCCAAACGAAAACTAAGTAGGTTCTAGACCTACTTAGTTTGGCGTTATTTGATTTTTTACTTTTTGCACGGCTCCCAAGATCCTAGCGTGATGTGATATAGCCTATAGCCTTCCTCAAAAATTAGGCTTTCAAATGCAAAAAGAACTTTTCTAATCCGATTGGTAGTTCTGGAGATTACCCCCTACATACAAACTTACAAACAAATACTTCTTTAAAATATTGATAGATGGTGGTCTTTGGTATTGTTCGTCGAATCGTTGAACTCCTTAAGTTTTGAGTTGAGCTGCACGATTTCTGACAAATGCGTGCACTGACTGGACAGGTCCTCAATCTGTGTGGTTCTTTCGTCAAAAGACCATCTC
Organism: Apamea epomidion; assembly: GCA_947507525.1. Lineage (NCBI taxonomy): Eukaryota > Metazoa > Arthropoda > Insecta > Lepidoptera > Noctuidae > Apamea > Apamea epomidion. The sequence goes on along the minus strand of OX382237.1, from coordinate 2,061,810 downwards.
AGACATCTACCTATGTACATGGTCTTCTTCATATGATCTGACCAAGATTATGTCTGGACTTTAAAAGAAACTGTGACCTCTGAGTTTGTTTCGGCCTTTCTTCTCAGACTAGTCAGATAGGAAACGCCGACCTCATCTAGTTTTAAAATACGAGTATGATTGACGTGTAAAAGTGTTTGGACAAACCTACTTACAAAATAAAATCATTTATCATTTAGATGTATTCTAGATGGGGTTGATACGGTTTTATTCAAAAAAAATTGAAAAACGGAACATAATTTGGTTAAAAATAAAATGAGAATATTTGAAGAAAACAATAATTTTATTAAGGAAATCCTCTGTATAGAACAATGCTAGGGTTTAAAAATGCTCCCTGGACAAGAAATGGGCATGAATATCCTGAAAAGATATTTTGTCATTTTAAGAAATAAGGTATACAATATCTTTAAGGCCAATTTTGTTTATGTAGCCATATTTCCTAAATGGGGTAGTCCGGGACATTATTTGATATATATGTGTTGGTGGTAGGTCCGGTAATAATACCTATTAGATTTCAACTCTACAGTTATGAAAAGTTTTAGCGTCGATTTTGGCCTCCTAGTGCGTCAAGAGGGTGCCGAACTGCCTGAACGATCGAATATGTACAGTACGTACCTGAAATGCTACTATATTGTCACGTTAAGGTGGATGCTCCAATGGGCCGTCCAAACATTTTTCGTCCGGATTATACGCAAAACATAGACACCCTTTGTTGAAAACGAATCATTTTATCACTTTTCTATAATTAAATATCTCCGCGATCGTCCTTTTTAGGAAATAACTTACATTATTACTTACTTACTTACTTCGCACGCTCTCTCTCGCACACCTATTCAGAAACTGGGAGCTCTCGCTGAGACACAGAGGGCGCGCGAAGTGTAGTTCGCCTTATCGCGAAAGTGTGGTCCCAGCATAATGAAACAATTCATTAAGGCCCGCGAAATTCAAATTTTCTTACGTTTTTTTGCAATTTGCTGGTCAGTACTAAGTTGTACGTTGATTTTTTAATCAACGTACAACTTAGTACCTACTGACCAGCAAATTGCTAAAAACGTAAGAAAATTTGAATTTCGCGGGCTATCTTGGAGCATCCACCTTAACATTCCAGTAGTGACCGTGAAAACCGAGTATTACACCTGAATCGATGTTACATGTACGAATACTCACATTTCGAGTAGTTACAAAAGCGAATGCTTCGTAGTCAGTGCGTTGAACTGGCGCAGTATTGTAACTTTAATAATCAAAATCAAATCGTGGATTGCGAGAATTTTATCAATATTAATATTTGTATATACCTACCTAAATTTCTTTTGGATTTATATCGTTTTACAATGTAAACCCTAAAAAATCACACAATTTTATTTTCATTATTTATTAAGAATTAGTATGTACTTTGGTAGTAAAATTTTATTTAAAAAATTCCCGCCAATTACGAGCAAATTCTGTAACAGCGCCATCTACTGCGAGATAGAAAAGTTATATAAAAAAAATGTGGTGCTGAGTGTTGCACCACCCTGCAACTAGATGGCATGACTTGTATCAAGATACCTAAATACTCGAGGCACTGTCGACAGACAGAAAAGCCTCTGGCAAAGTCACAGATAGGGCCCCAAATACTGCAACACAAGTTGTACAAACAGAACAGTTTAGCACCTTATTTAAAAGTCTGTCGTTCTCCTGCTGGGTATGTGTGACGCCGTAGTTGATGAGTTCAAAGATTTTGCTGTAGTACTTATTTTTTTGATTCATTAAGTAGTAGGCTATTACTGATAGTGGGTAGATAGTTCCTCAGGAACGTTCAAATTAGTCTCAGATTCTGCCGTCAAAGCAAACAAAATCAACCATTTTTGAGACTTGAGATAATCTAATAACGTCTGTCGTACAGCCTGGCCTGTGCCACTGCCACGAAATGCATTGGTCATTTGTGAATTATTAATTTAGAATGACATTCAGAGCTTGTGGAAATGCATTCATATTTTATAATTTTGCAGAACTCAACTTTACATGTACTAAAATGGGTAAATGCAGCCCGGGCAACGTAGGCTCGATTCCAGGTAAACATCCGGGCGACCTACATAGCTTTAACAGTGCAAAATAAACGGGCCGACCATCCGTACCTCCTGTACCTAGATAACTACGTCCACGGCTACATACAAACACGTGAGCAATCAATAAAATACTATATAGACGGTCATGTACTGCCATGTCAATGCCTACCTATACGCGTACAGGTCGGCGGCTATGGAAACGAATGGAGTTGATGATTTAACATTTATTGAGTAGGTGTATTTATTTGTTTCTAAGCAAGGGAACCGTCCGTAATTTGGAGTAATGCTTTAGTTAAAAAGAATTTTCACTATTAAATTTAATAATTCATATATTTATTTATTTGTGATATATTGTAATAAATCATACTGTTTTCTCATAATTAGACGAATAAAACATTATTTACACAAAGTGTCTGTACTTATTATTTTTGCTAAATACAAATTCATGATATCGATTGCAGTATCGATTATTTACCATAGATCTTCAGAAAGTCTTTTCTCTATTTGTCACAGCTGTCAATGACATTTCGACGTTCGAAACGTATTTTACGAAATGTATTTTGCCTAATTTTCTTCGTCGAATCGTAAACTTACATAATTATTTCACTAAAAATACTAAAGCAATGCATGTATAGATAAATGTGCATTGATTATGTGCCGTTAAAATTAGTGGATTTTCCATATTCTTGATAACAAAAATGGTATCAACTTTGAATTTAGACGAAAAATATAATAGAGGTGCGTGCGTCATATTTTCAATGTGACCTATTTTGCCGAAACATTAATTATATTATTCGGTTTTATCGTTATACTGTTGGTGTGTTGCAGTGAGGAGGAATTTCTGTTTTTATTTGGATATCCAAGACCATGGTTTGGCTAGATCCTTATCTCGCAGGATTCAAGACATGGGTTTGGTAAGTACACAAGGCTTTTACCGCCAAAATTGTTATTCCTCGAAGTAGCACTGCTATATACCTACGTTGTCACATAAATTTTTGGTTATGTATAAATGTAGTGTGACCAAAACAGGGATAACAGTATTTTTTAATTTGTATGGCTTTTATTCAGGCTAACTGCATTTGGTCATGTTATTTACGTTCTGTTCCAAACTTTGATCGCTCTCCAACTCACTTAATTTATTTATCGTTTTTAGAATACTAATGTTATTAGACGTTCCTATCATTTTTTTCTTGCGAAATTCGTCATTTATTTTATTTTAATTATTTTCTTATGATTTATTTGTTTCAAACTTTCATATTAAAACATCGTCGAAACGAAAGATTTCTATTTGAATTGGAACGCAATTTAAACGGACCAATGAGAGGCGTCTCCCCTTCCACCTGACAACAGCGCCCCCAGTGTCAAACACATGAACTAACGTGAAATATCTCCATCTTGTATGACAGATTTGTGTTTGTTGTTACTTTTTCGATTTTATTTATCAATTGTGTATAAATACGTTTATAAAGTGTATCAGACGTTGCGTAATTAATCCACAATCACATAATTCAATGTGTGGTACAGACAATTTGAAAGCATTTACCGACAGAAGGTAAATCTATGAGTGACGAACATAGTGGTCGTCTGAGTGACTAGTATATAGTTACTTATTTTTGTGATAAGCGGAGCGCGGGGCCCTCGCGGACGGCTTTTATGTAAGTATATACAGTGTATAATACCCACAGGTGCGTACCGACACAACGATCGTGTCAGAATTGTTTAGAAAACAGTTTAAAAACAATTGGAGTGGCTAGTGGGTTGCATAGCTTGCGTTCAATTTTAGGTCATCTTTTGTACGGTCGCGTTAGAGCCGCCGCCGCCGCACCGCGAAATGCAGCGGGCCGAGGCCGCGCGGCGCGCTCTCTCGCGCTGCGTTGCACTACATCCATTTTAAAAGCCGTTTGAAATGTAGTTTCCTTCGGGTTACGCGTGTGTCCGCTTAATTTTTGACAGTTGATATTGCTTTCATGTAATCAAGGGGTTGTGAGTCTTAAGTAGAATGTCTTAAGGGTGAGATTTGTGTGTGGTAGTGTAGTGTGTTATTTTTTTGCGCGGGACGGTTGGCGCGAGTCGTGGAGGGCGCGATGGCGCGGCCCGACGGCGTCGTCTCGTTGTGTCGGCCGTATTTCAAGGAAAACTCGCCGATGTGTGTTCCGGCGCGTCGATACTCGCGGCGCTGATGCCCGCCCCGTTACATTGTGCCGTCGCCGTCGCATGCATCGCTCAATAACATATTCCGCGAATGCCCTCTGACCAAACGCCGCCACTCGCTTCGAGTAGGTAGCAGTTGCGACACACACATTACACGTATTAGGTCAGCCTGGTGCAATGCTGACTTTCACATAATGTCACTGCACACTGCATTACCTAAACAATAACATTTGCTGACACTAAATCCTTCTAAGAGTTGCCACATTTTTCATGCATTTTCTTAACCATAATTTAATTTAATGCTGGTAACATTAAACTAATTAAAACTTAAAATATTATTGTTCATCATAGCTCACTTTATCAGTAGTTTTTTATTGACATGCAAATAAGATATGATGTATTAATAGTATCAATAGTTTTAATTACCTGTATTTGAGTGGTCTGCTAGGTTAATGTATGATAAAAAATCATGGTGTATAATCAGACGAAGAGATGCATTAAGCAGATCTATTAAACTGACAGACAATCTTGTTGAGAATATGTTATTTGTAAATTGCAAGGTTAGCTATATCACATTATGTTTTAACATGCAGATATTTAATAAAATGCACTTATGCTGCAAAAAATTAAAAGCAACTTGTTGCATAGGCATCATATGAAAACATTTGCCATGTATTTTTGATGACAGACAGTTTTGAAATATATAAATTACATTAATTTGTATAATTATTTCAGAGAATTATTACAAAACTAGCATGTTATCATCATTAGAAATTAATTTGCAAAGTATAGGTACTGTTTATGTAAATAAAACCATATTTATAGTTTGTGTTTGTAGTTTTTAACCATAGTGAATGAATAATAAATTAAAAGTTTTACAAAAAATAAATACAAATAGGCTTGGTAATGTATATATGCCAGACTTAAAAGAGGCATTATGAGAATTTACTCTTTAAAACTTAAATTAAGTTTATTAAAGTTTTGATTTGACAGGAAAATTATAAAAAAATAACTAAAAGAAATTTGGCCACTTTTCTCCAAAGTTTACCTCTAACTCAACCGCTAAAAGTATAAAACTGGTTGTAGATTGCCACAAAATAAAAAAAAATAAAAACAGTTTTGCAGTTTCTAATTGAGTGCCATACCTTATAAATAACCCCACACTATTTATTAAGTAGACTGACTGTGACTTACCAAAGTTCGCTGAATCTCAGACAGGTTAGAATCAACCTGTTGCTGTACACAAACATAATAAATAATTAATGTATGAGGAACAACAGTTTTAGATTTTTGCTTGGAACTGACAAATTGTAAATACAATTAGTTTACTGTGGATAAAAGACATCAATTTAATAGTAAATCTTCCTTTTTTAAACTGTTGGTTAAGGCAACATAGATTTGAATTCTTCAATTGGAGAAAATACTTCAATTAAAACTTACATCATCTTCATTACAATAATTACAACAAAAAGACACTGATGTTATCTCCCAAATCGAGAGCACATGATAAATAAATGTAATTTTACATACAAAAATAATTTACCTCCCATACTTATTTCTTTTTGTCTTTGACATATCTCGGGACCCTGGAGTCCCGAACCTTAGAAAGGCGTACCAGGGGCCGAAGCCAACTCGCAGGGGCCCTTTAGACAATTTTAAATGATGAGGAGGCACCAACTGACGATTATCCCTGTATGCACCATGCAAGTGCACCGAATGACAACCCCCGGTTTGTGCAGGACTATTGCAAAATATGGAAACAAAATATACTGTACCTCCCATACTTATACTGTTAAGGGATAAATATGGCAAAATATAATAACACATCTAAAGTTATATAATTGTTTACCTCAAATAAAATTATTTATGATCTCCAAAAAGAGTTTCCCCATATAGGCTGCGGCTTTATGTTGGAGGTCCATTCCTGGACATAGTTTACCTTATAGGGATGCGGGTAAAATAGCCTAGGCAAAAAAAAATTATATATTAGGCAAAATTTACACTTATACACTAAAAACAGTAATGTTCACAGTGTTAACACTAGAAATAAGGACAAACTACGTGCCCCCTTTCACTGGCTTCATAAGGCTCATAACTCATTTGTTGGGCTTGGTATAACATTTTATAACAAGATACCCTCTTCTTTGCTAGACTTGCCTTTTAATGGGTTTAAAACTCAAATAAAATCCAACCTTTGTTCAAGGGCTTACTATTCCATCAACAACTACTTACACAATAAGAATAGTTGGTCACCCTTTTTAACTCAAGACAATGTTCATGTTCTTTCTCCAGAATTAGTTTACTGACAGATTATTGTTATTAGTATTAAGTTATTTATTTATTTTACGTCGATGGTCCTAGTTTATCATCTGTGACTTCAAGTGACAGCTATGTGACCAAAACCTAGCAATGCATAAATATGTAAGCTGTCACACCTTTTATGCCTGGAAGCTTTTATTTAGGTAGTAAGTTTTTATTTACATTTTAATTTTAATTAATTATTTTTTAGCTTAAGTACGTATAGTTTTTATTATATTTGTTGGTATATTGGCGTGGCTAGCTGACATATGGCAAATAAACTAATTTTTATGTTCTGTGCCTTGTAATGTTAATTACTTAACACCTAGTATTGTATACAATCAAGTATCAAGTATTTTCTAACTGAACAGACAGCTGTGCTGCTAGGGAGTTTGTTGCGCCACTTCTTCCCAGCGATAGCGCTAGGAAGTGGTGAAGGGCGGGCGTTTTTGGGGGACTGTCTTTAGTAATTTAGACGTTCGAAAAGTGCTGATTCTCAGCCTAATTTGAATAAGTGACTTGATTCGAGCCGGCAATTTTTTTTTTTTTTTTAGGTTTTTTTAGTATTATTTTATAAGATTATAATTCTGCAAATACATACATATTTGTTACAGTTGCGAATCATATTTTGGTATATACAATCCTATTCTCACCAGTAAATTGCAAAAACCCAATATAATTTTAATTTCGCGGGCTACCTTGGCTCTTTCCTCTTAAACATGGCGGAAATCTATCCATCCCAATTGATGTTATTTTAACTCGTCACCTTTTCCATTTCTGAAAAGTAAGCTGAGACACAGTTCAGTTACAGTCATCTGTTGTAACACAATCACAGACTTCGTGTTATATGGCGTACTTCCAATTAGCGACCGTCGACTGATATACGCAGTTTCGAACGAATTAATCCACTACACATTATCAATCATTAAATATGCAATACCTATAAGCCTTATTTCCCACGAGTATGGGAAAATATATACCATTCACTGCAATATTAATCTATTTGACAACTGATCAAAGCACTATGCCTTTACTACTTTCTTGTAACGGTCGTCATACATTTAAGCAAAACTGTACAAATTTTCATGCCTTATAATTTTTTGAATAAATATTATTATTAAAAAAATATTATTATCATGACATGTTTAGGTGTCAACCTAAACATGTCATGATAATAATATTTTTTTACAGTTGTCAAACTGTGATAAATATAGTAATAATCAGACTCGCATAAATACTTCCATGTGCACTCAACAGCTTTTTGATAAACAGAAGTGTTTGCTTCCAGCAACAAGAAGTATTCCTAACTTCCCGCGTGACGCACGTGGTGCGGGACCGTCCTGCGGGTGCGGGCGGCGCATGGGCGTGCGGGGGCGCGCGATGGGCGCGGCGTGAGGGGCGCGCGCGCGCCGATGCCATGCTGGAGCGCGTGCGGCCGGACCCGCCACACATCTCGCCCAACAACAAGTACATACAGCTCACTGTGCAGAAGGTATACCCCGCCCCCCACCCCCATACACGTGCACCCAATAGCATAAGCAAAGGTGCTAGTTTGATGGATAATATGTGGCATTTAAACTTAAACGGTCCAAGCTCAGAGCAAGATATTTTGTATTTGTATAAATACTTAGGAGTTAGGAGCTTTTCAATTCTTTTTTGCTGCTTCATATCCATGAAATTGATACCTTGTAAAATTGTAATAATTTCAGACAATTGTGTTTGATTTTCATACAGTTTGTGTAAGATAAAAATAATAGTTAGATTATATAGGTCTTCATAGAGCTTCTTGCAATTGAATATCTATTCTATGCATGCAACTTTCTGTCTAAAACTATTAACAATTTTCCTTTTCCTTCTAATGTTTCTATTTATTTATATGATAATGGCGCTTTATTATTATATACATATCTTTACAAAATATTTATTAATCTTTCAGGCTATAAGTCTATTGGATAAACTGTATGATACATTCTTCACGGCGTCGCGCAAAGCGCATGTCACGCTGTTCACTAAACATTTTATCAAGATTGAATTTTTGGACAAGTATGAAATAACATTTTTAAGAAAAAACAGTCTTTTCACTCACTGACAACCAAAAAACTTAACCAAGTTGTACAATTCCAGGTTGTGCAGGCCCATTTACAAGGAATTCGATGAGTGGCCCGAGATATCACTAGAACCGGACCCACCTAAAGAAAAGAAGGAAACTCCAGAAAAGATTACTACCATTAATCAAAATATTAAAGATATTGCCATACAGAAGTAAGCAGGAGTTGCGTTGATGTACATACTGAATTTTCTCAATGTGTTCTTATAGTGAAAAAAATCTTTTTACAGAATGACGAGAAAAAGTCGTCCAAGAATCAAAGAAAAGGAAGAAAAAGAGGTGAAGGGAGGTTACTGTGAAATGTGCAACACTGAGTACGTGGACGCAGCGCTGCACCGGCGCTCCCCGCACCATCTCGCCTTCGTGCGGAACCACACCAACTTCATCGCGTTGGACTCGCTCATCGGCGCGGGCACTGACGTCACCAGCTTCCTCGACAAGGCCACGCCCATCAACGGCGAGAGGCGGTCCCTCAGGAACATGTGCAACGGCGACGTCGAGCAGTCTAAGAACAAGAGGTCGAAGCGATCACAGTCGCCAGACTCTACGGTCAACGGCAACCTAAGCCCGCGCCGCAACGGAGTCGTCGACGACGAAAGAAAACACAACACGCGCTGCAGTAAGCGAGCCAGCGAAGCACTGACTGAAGACCGACAGTACTACAAAGTAGTCGGCGTCAGCACCAAGTTAAGGTCGAGCGGCGGGTTCGCCAACAAGAGGAAAGACTCGCCGCCCGCGTGCAACGGCACTAAACCTCTAGTCGTCAAGTTCAGGAAGGTGCGGCGGTCGGAACTGTCTGTACTGAGCGACGAAGCCGAACAATTCATGTTCCCAAAGCGCGCCAGTTCCACGAGCTCTACGTCCTCCTCTGACGACGACGACGACGACGACAAGGAGCTGAGCGCGCGGCGCAAGCCCACCCCGCCGCCGCCCTCCAGCGAGCGCCGGCGGCTCGCGCGCCCGCTGGCGCTCAAGGAGGAGTCCTCCGAGGAGGACAGCTGGTCCGAGGATAAGCGCAGGCGGAAGAAAAGAGCACCCGCCGTCGCGAAGCGGGCGCGCAGAGTGCCCTGTAAAGCACAGTCTACTGAACCGCCGCCTGAACCACCCGAGGTCGTGGAACAGCTTGTTCCTGCGGAGCCACCAGCAGCACCAGATCCTGAAATCAGTCCATTGAGAGAAGAACCCATTGAGAAATGCATGAAGTGGGAAGATGGGAAGCTTAAGTATACCCCAGCTGTGGAGCAGTTGGAGTTCGCCTTTGAATCTGTGCCACACAGCGAACCCTGGTTCGAGACCTTCAAAAGACAGGATGAGGACAAGGTGCTTGCTAAAAATATTCCACAGTATTTTGGTAAGTAGTGTGGCTATGAAAAATAAAAAATATTGCTTTATTATTTGATTCCTGTTTTCACCAATATTGTTTTATTTGTTACAGCACTATATTCAAAATCGCCAAAGTTACCGTATGAATTCGGTCAGTTACCGCCCTTGAAGCCAAATTGCTGTCCACTGAGTGACTTAGTGAGACGAGAAGAAAAGCCGGGACCGTCGCGGTCGTACGGGACGCGGGGGATGAAGAAACAGAAGATCAGGAAACGAACTGCCGTCGCCCTGCTGGCGCTCGAGGGCCACCCCAGGAAGTCTCCACGCGAGCACGCGTCCACGCTCGCCATGCTCGGCTCTGCGGGGCTGGGGCAGCGGCGCAGGCACCACGACGACAATAAGTCCACGGCGTCGGAAGACACCATCAGCGACACGCATAGCCATGTTAAACTTGATCCTGTCATATCTGAGACTCAGGAGGCATCTGAAAGACTACAACAGTTTCTCTCCGAAGTATTTGAGGACGCAGCGGAGTACGACGTGTCCGACGAAGTGATGGACGGCGAGGCCGCCGTCACCACGTCCACCAACGTGCCCGACGTGTCCAGCCTAGTGTCCGAGTGCGAGAACTGCGACCTAATCAGAAACGAGATCAAGGAGGCGGAGGACAGGCCCAGAGGAAGGCGCGGCAAATTCAAAAAGAAGAACCGTACAGGCTGGCCGAATAAAAAGAAGCAAACTAAAAAAGGCTCCAGAACAAACAGTGTCGAGTCAGAAAACAAAGTGGAGAGCAGCTTAGACCGGTCGTCAGTAGAGCCGCCCGACGACGACACGACGCAGGACACCATCAGCGAGGAGGACACTAATCTATCAGAGACTGAAAAAGAAGATAAGACTATCATAGAAACCTCTAAATCAGAGTGCGACTCGCAAGACAAGACTCTAACAGAGGATTCAATAGAGGAGCCATGTGAGCCAATGGACATATCTGATAGTAAAGATGAATCGTTATCTGATAGTAAAGAAAAGACGTTACATGAGTTGAAGGTATCGGCGGAAAAGGCAAAGGCTGAGGAGAAAGAGGAACGGAAATTGCGTTCAGAGACTGATGATAAGGATAACAAGAAGAAGAAGCGCGCGTTGCACGGGCTAGGCGACTGGCTGCAGCCGGTCGTGCGGGTCGCGCGTGTGGACCCGGGCGCGGCGCGGCGCCTGCGCTCGGCCGGCCGCGCGCGCACCAGCCGCTTCAGATAGCGCGCCGCCCAGCGCTGCCGAGCCAAACAACGATAACTTTATCACCAGTGAACATCGTTCTTAACCTACAGTCGAACACTAGTGTTGTGATCGCGTTCCGTGCGACAAAGCGGCGGTAGACTCCTTACTGAATACGTGGGTTATTGTTTTGTTGTTATTTATTTTGTAAATACGCTGTTTGTGTTCAGCATGAACTTGGCCATTTGTGGCAGTTGAGAAACTGGGAGTATCAGTATTTAAATTGTTTTTCGTTTATAAAAGAATAATATATCTTGAGGCTGCGAACTTCAGATTAAAAGTGTACATAGTGGTGTAATGTAAAATGAGAACTGGACTCGTGCATGTGTGTGTGTAAGGACAGTGCGGTGCGTAGATGTCGCGAGCTTAGTCTGTAAATAAATGTTATTATTGTATGCTTAGAAAGTATCTTTCTTTTCTAAAGATAAATGGAGATGCAGGAATATTGTCGTAATTTGAATAAATAACCTATGTACTACTAAATGTTAATAATAACCGAAATAATTATTGCTGTTAATAGAAACCATAGATATGTAATGTTTTTAATCTCAATGTTGTCTCATGTCTACCATTACCGACTAGTCAAACCTGATACTTCTTTTTGCTGGCACTGCCTACATTTCGTATTTCTGGTCTCATCTCCTTTATCTATGCAAAACTTCATCAAAATAAAGTTGTATAAATACTATGATTCTCAATTACTTGTTTTTTGATTAAACGACAAACTCTTGCCCTTCTTCGAAAACTTTACCCACCCCCAATACGAAGGTTTATTAGAGGTTATGGAACAGGAAACTGAATGTACCACATAAAAACTTTTTTACTAAAGAAAAACAACCGAATTCCAAAAAAGACCGTCTTTTTTTCGAAAGAAGTCGGTTTTTTTTTTTAAGTTTTTACTAGCGTTGTAAACATCAGTGACGGGAAGTTATTATAACACCATCAATATAAACTAAGTGGCAAAAATACGTATTATTGAAGTTAACTCAAAAATTACCCAAGCAAAGTCAATAAAATTGATAGAAGCATACCATAATCATTAAAGAAATAATCTTTGAAATCGATTTACAATTGCCGGAGATATCGCGTAACATACATGCAAAAACAATTTCGTTTTGAATTTTTATGTACCTACCAGTAATTTTGGAATAAAAACCGCTAAACCGATTTCGATGAAATTTCTATGGGACCAATCTGCAAGTACCTACAATAAAAAAATAATTTTGCAAATCGGCGTATAAATAACGGAAATCTGAGGGAAACAAAGGGTTCCGTACCAATAGATCATTGTAATGATTTTATTTTGAATATTTTACTTATTACTTCTTTATTTTTGTACGAAGTTTTCCAAGTAAGCTCATTTTACAAGTTAGGCCTCTATAACTCCTGAATAAAAAATAATTAACAAAGATATCTAAGCCGTTATAGTTTTCTTTCAAAGTTTATCACATGGACTACCATCATGATTTTTTCATATTTCGCATGCTTAAAATGGAACACTGACCCATTAGTAGATAGGTCAGATGTGATTTCCGTTTTTTTTTAACTCAGATCTCATCAATAGTTAATCATAGACGTTCAAAATACAAGCATTCATGATTCATATAGGTAAATCAGTTTTATTTTTAAGGAGAATTTATAAGTCCGTGTTAAGGCCTGTCGTACTTTATGGATCTGAATGCTGGGCTGTGAAGAAGACGGATGAAAAAAGATTGCATGCAGCGGAGATGAGAATGTTGAGATGGATGTGTGGAGTGACGAAAATGGATAAAGTAAGAAATGAGTACCTATATAAGGGGAAGTTTGAAAGTGGCGCTTGTGACAGAAAAATTGAAAGGAAATCGTTTGGCTTGGTATAGGCATGTGATGAGAAGGGACGAAACGCATGTGACTAAAAGAGTGATGAATATATATGTTGATGGATGGAGAGGCAGAAAGGCCGAAGAAAAGATGGATGGATTGTGTGAGGAATGATATGAAAGAGAAGGGAGTGAATGATAGCGTGACGGTTGACAGGGGAGAATGGAAGAAGAAAACGTGTTGCGCCGACCCCAAGTAACATGGGATAAGGGCAGGAAGATGATGAGTTTTATTTTTATGCATCAACAAGTAGGATAAGTCCTCATAGCAAGATCTTTTGCCATTTCCCAAAAATCGTCTTATTTGAGTTAAGTCAGTATTCCATTAAGCATGCGATTTGCCAGCCATTCAGCTTGGGCATATTTAAACAAAAAAAATGCGCTTTAAGTTGAATATCTCGCAAACTGATACCTTAATCAAAAAATTGTCTTAGCAACCTCTCAATTTTTTAAAAGACCTATCTAATGATGACACCCCACGCTATGGGATAGACGCGAGAAAAAAAAATCATGCCCACTTTACGAGAAGGGGAGGTAGGTATCCCAAAAACCTTCCCATTTGGAAGGTAAGCCGAGGACGGACGGACATGACTAAACTAAGGGGTTCCGAAACGTGAACTACGGAACCCTAAAAACAACCGAATTGAGACCTTTTTTTGAAGTTTTAAAAATTCAAATTCTATTGCAACCAAAAACTTATTAGAACCTTTTTGTTACAAATGGTCACTCAAAAATCAACTTCGAATACATTTCAATAAAGTAGATTACTGTTTAAGTGGCGATGCAAAGTAAATTATCTGAGATTATGAACGCTGCTATAGTTCCGTTCTTAGAGAGTTTCAAGGTACTTGACAGAGGTAAAAACAGAACATCAAACAAAAACAAAACGGTATCATTTTATTGACGCTGGACTACCAAAGCGCGCAGTGTATACTAACACTACATTCATTGATATTGCGCTTTTGAGCTGTTGGCTGATAAGCATTGTGACTTGAGCCAATGTCCGTACTCCATCGTAGTTATCTACATAATAAATAATAATATACCTACATCTTTTTTTTGTTGAAGTTTCTAAGAAGCGATATAACTAGTTCCCTACCCTTTATGTGTATTGTACTTATAAAAGAGCAACAGCCCTGTTTCCAGAAAAGTAGCACAGATATAAACTTCTAGGTGTCTGTTACGAAAAATATTGAAAGCATGAACATAATGCAATCTTGCTTGAACGCAAAGACATTAAATTATTTATTTGCTTGAACGGAACTTCGAAGATGCCTAACTTGCGTAAACAAACAATTTAGGAAGGTAAGTAGGTAGGTGATGTAATTCTCCGATAAGAATATTCGAAACAACGCCATCTTGAAGTTTTGTTACAAACTGGCACAACCCATTATTATCATAATTGCAAGTAGCAAAGGTCAGATGGCAGGGCCAGCACTTTTGTGACTTGTTCATGTGTAAGAATAAAATTACACTGGATTTATGGTTGTTTCTGAAAAGCTTCATAATATGGTTTATAGATATGGTTATGTTGTCAACATTGAATGCCCTAGAAGGACATATAACCTCCCGGATTATTATTATACTCTTTGCCTTGCGGTATATTCCCAGTCGCCCCCACATGGATTGCCACCAGGTGGCAATCGGGAGTAAAATTCCCAGTTTCCACCGGGTTGCGACTGGGAAGTTATTGCCCCCACTTCAAATCGCTGTGCACAGCTGCGTGGATCGCCAATACAGATTTTTTTTACTATTTATATTTTTAAGCGTTTTAGATACAAAATTTTAAGAACATGTAGGTAATGGTAATTTTATTGTTAAAACATGATTTTGAATTTACACCAAATTTTTATTATTAAAAGCAACCAAGATGTAAAAAATGTTGTTTGTATGTCCCTAATAATATCACTTATCTACTAATAACTACATATCTACTACATACACTAATAAAACCACATTGGAAAAGTCTGACTGCCAATCCGGTCATCGCGGCCGTAAGATAAACAACGATGAGGGGGGATGGGGTTCACGCCGCAGTGTACAGCGATTTGAAGTGGGGCCAATAACTTCCCAGTCGCTACCCGTTGGCAACTGGTAATATATGATGTATGAACGTAAACGAAGCTAAAAGATTATGTAAGGAAGGATTGAACCAGGTGGTATTCTATAGCTTATGCCTACCGCCATGGGAAGAAGCGTGAGTTAATGTAAAGTGAATCAATGCATTGGCACATGATTCAGCTTCAAAAGGTTTTTAAGTGTAGACATCTCATAAATAAAAGGTTACAAGTTTGTTATAACATGTTATTTGACAAACTGATGATATCACATTAGATCTACAAGGTACTAAATATGAATGACAGGAAAATGGCAAATGCATAGTATTTCATCAGTTGCTTTTCATGAAGTTTTGAGTTGATTTATTGCCAAAAAAAAAACCACTGCAGTGTAACTGAAACAATTTATTTGTCCAGGTATTGATATTGACCAAATGAAAAACAAATGATCTACTCTAACAGGCATATAATCAATAAAAACAATTTACACTTTATACATCTTCAGATAGGATGTTGGATCAGCTGTTTACATTGTTCATTCTTATTTGAATTATAAGTAAAATAAATCAAACTAAACCCTAGGCTCAATATCTTGTCATTTTAGGCCAGTTGCATCTTAAAAGCACTGAAACTTCAACAGGCATCATGTGCAACTGGTCTTAAATTACATAGACAATGCTACTGTGTTCATTTTTATTTTATTCATAAACATCCTCTTTGTCTGCAATGTATTGGATTATGTCTTTGGGCCTAACCAGCCTCTCTGCATCTCCATCAGGAATTTCAAAGCCAAATTCATCTTCCATTGCCATTATGACTTCCACATGGTCCAGAGAGTCCAAACCAAGGTCATTTATAAAGTGGCAGTCTACGCTCAGCTGAAACAGAGAAATACTTTGTTAGTTACTCATTCTATCATTCTGAAATTAAAATAAATGAAAGACAGTAAGCATAGACAGAAAACATTTTGCAAGAAGGCTCTTTATAAGAACATAAATAATTTCAGTATAGGCTACCTTAGCAGGATTAATTTTGTCATAAAGTTGAAGAACAAGTAGCACTCTACTTTTAATAAGTTCTAATGTGAGCGGGGGTCCGCCGCTGTAGTTGCGGATACTGATATTCTGGGCCTGAAACAGAATATTATGGAAATAAATGTTATGTATGTACCTTCATAGTACTGAGTTTGTCGTAAGCCTTGCAAACTTTCAGCACTCGTTCCTCTATTTCCTGTGGCGAAGGCTTAGGATGCGAGCCTGTCGAGTACTGTTGTGCTTGCTGTACCTAAACAATTTGGGTAACACTGTACACATTTGTTATGCAATAAGATTGAGGTTATAATTTTAGCAAGGAGTAATCTATAGAAACTGGGAATCGCCGATAGTGCTAGTAACTTCACTAGCACAAATCCCACCTAAATAAAACAGTTTGTACGCAAAATATCACGTTGTATTGACTGATGAGATTCTTACCCCATTCTGATGGTACTGGGTGTTGTATGTCTTTAAGGCAGCATTTACTGAGCTATATTTTTGCTGCAGGGCAACGGTCGAGAGCCGGCATACTACCGGTGTTCTTATGGTAGTGGATTTTCGTAGTAATCCACTTAGGGCACTGCGGGCAATATTTGCAGCAGCCATTTTCCAGCACTTCGAAAATGATTAGTAGATATACATAGACAACAGAGTAGTGAGAACTGACAAGCACTGACAACAGACAAAGTGACAATCCAAGCAAGACAAAAGAACAGAGCACAGATCAATACTAACAGACCAAAGAGTATCGATGTAACCAAAAAAAATACGTCAAAATAAAAATAAATTGGCAAAGTATAAATGATTAATTAACTTTTCAGCAGTGATGTGGTGGCGCCTTACTCTCCAGAAACACTAACAGCTCTAGAGAGTAAACATCCAGCGCCTGCGGATGGTCTCACCTTCGTACGCCAGCATTAATGACATCATCCGTCGTGGTCTTGTCACCGCCGGGGTGCCAGCTGTTTCAGAACCCAACGGTCTGGCACGCGACGATGGGAAGAGACCAGACGGAATGACCATAATGCCCTGGAAGTTAGGCAGACCTTTGGTATGGGATGCAACATGGTGTTAGCCTATAAGTAATTGTTACACTTGTTAATGTTGGCATACAATTAAACTTAATGTAAGTGTTGTGTAAACAATTGTTAGCTAACCAAATGAATAAATAAATAAAACATGTGTCGACACCATTGCGCCATCCCATCTTCCTAGCACAGTGGGCTGTGCTGGAGCGGCTGCTGCTGGTGCAGAAAACCTCAAACGGCGAAAATATACCAATCTCATTGCGGGTTATATGCTCGAACCGTTCGCATAAAATACAATAGATTTACTATTACTATTTTTCCTACCTAGATGGCTGAAAAACTAGTTTCATTACTTTAAAAACTTTGAAAAGATCCCATATTTGTCTTTGACACGTCGTCTTCTGTCAAGTCAACCATCTGTCAGTTTGTCATTTTTCATTGTTTTTATGAGAACTTGTGTTGAGATGGATTTATTGTATTTAAACAATTAGAAATCGTGAAAAATGGGTAACGCTGACACAAAACTGAACTTTAGGAAAGCTGTCGTTCAGCTTACTTCTAAAACTCAGGTAAATGTTTCGCATCTGATGCAAAAAATATATTTATGAAGTTGATGTCTATGTATTGATGTAATGATTTCATTTTAGCCTATTGACTCCGCGGACGATAGTTTTTGGGACCAATTCTGGTCAGAGAGCGTGACCAACGTACAGGATGTGTTCGCACTGGTGCCTGGTGCGGAGATCCGCGCTTTACGAGAAGAATCTCCAAATAATCTCGCGACACTAGTATATAAGGCTGTAGAAAAGCTGGTGAAGATGGTGGATAGCAGCTGCAGGACCCAGAGGGAACAGCAGACAGGTGACACAGACAACCTAGCATTAACATAAATAGAACATCCTACAATCCTTAACAGAAGGTCAATTTATTTGATCCATATTTCTCATGAGAAATATGGATCACAACTGAACATGAACTGATCATGATCATAATAATATGTTATAGGTATAATTAGAAAAGTAGAGAAAACTGGCAGTGGGATGATTTTTCATTATTTTAATGATTCATTGTAAATAGGAAATATGTCACAAGTACAGTATGTAATTTAATATCAAAAGTAAACACCATCAATCATATTAAACAGTAATAAAAGCTACATATTATGTTGATAAAGGTTATTTGTTTTTTATAGTAAATATATGAAAATCTCTATAGAATTAAATTCTCTCTCTAAATCTGATGCTTTATTTTTTTCTGTCTTAAAAAGAGTAGGTGCAATTAAAAACCTTTCTTTAACTAACCCTGTGAACTAACAGTTAACTTGCTTGAAATATGTGCCAATGCTTAAATTGATTGGGTTATAGAGGCGTGAGGAACCGGGTGTAAAGTTCACTCAACCTCCATAGAAAAGGGAGGATCATCTGACCAGACGGGTGTTGTGTCTGGCGGGCAATAGCCCAACAACTGATGTCGGGAAGTTTGTATGTATGTATGCTAATTGCACAGTAAACTCTGCTTGCGAGATGCAGGATTGATGCAGGATAGGTGTTGTAGATACTGCTACAGGGTGAACAAAAAAAAAAAAACCAATTCAACCAAATTGAGGAACTCCTCCTTTTTTTGAAGTTGGTTGAAAAAAGGTCTTAATTGATTAGTAAAATCCACAATCACTTTGTCATGCATTAATTTATCTACCTATTAATGTTTATTTTATGTGAGATAAAAGATTTGTTTTTCATGTTTCTTTTAACTTTCAATACTATTATTGGCAGTAAACATCTGCCAATATTAATATTGAAAGCCAATCAATTATAAATGCCTTATTTAATTTCAGCATTAAACTGTGCCCGTCTACTAACACGAGTTCTACCGTATATGCTGGAGGAACCGGAGTGGCATGGTTTCTTCTGGTCATCTCTCCCAGCTGCAGCTGAGAATGAGTCAGTGCCTCTCGCGCAGTCTCTTATCAACGCTGTCTGTGTGAGTGCCTGTCATGTCTTATCTGTTTTAATTTGTTTATGGCTTAATCTTAATATTTCGAAAGTTTGGTTGTCTTGGCAACCATGTTAGTTAATTAATTAGTTGCCAAACCAACATATGAAATCCCTGTTCTTGCTATAGTCATTACAACTGCCTTCAATTAGTTGATAGGAAACACAAAACACCACACACATACACACAAATGTACACAATTTCTTCATGTTTTTGATATGCTGCTACATCAGTCTATCAGAAATCTCTATACCTTAGAATTTTAATTTCAATGCTTTGTAGTATAAAAAAATCCTCAGCTTTCTGCTTCTGCTATTCTAGACTATGTCTAGGACAAGAGAGGCAAGAGACATCACTTTATCTTAGAACATGACAGAATCAGGCATTACATTCAAACGCATTGGACCTTAGATATCATTCGAAGATTCGAAGGCAGAGAACACTGAGATAATTGACATGTATGTAAAATTAATAAAAAAAGACACACTGCACAAACTGCAAATATTTTTTTATAAGCGCAGAAGATTGATGATGACCTATAAAAACAGTACCTAATTTTATGCCAAAAAAGACTGGCTGCTCAACCACCCCAAACCTTGGATGTAGTTTTGTAACTTAACATTGCATCTCTATTCCCTGAAAGGTTAGCTAGAGGTGCACCCCATTATAATACACCCACATTTCGCCAGTTATGTTTAAGTCCCAAGTTATAGGATGCAAGCCTATTTCCATTAACCGGGTGCAAATCCAGACTCCGGGCTGTTGCTGAGAAATTCCAGAGACCCTGGACCTCATGCTCAGCAGTAGCGTTTGCAACCACTAGACCAATGAGGCAGTTTTATTTTGAAACATAATCTCTTTGTCTTTGACAATCAAGTATTGTCTAACTGAACAGGCAGCTGTGCCACTGGGGAGTTTGTTTCACCACTTCTTCCCAGCGAAAGCACTAGGAAGTGGTGAAGGAAGTCCGTTTTGGGGGACTGTCTTTTGTAATTTTGATGTTCGAAAGGTGCTGATTCTCAGCCTAATTTGAATAAATGACTTTTAATTTTGTCCTCAGGATCTGCTGTTCTGTCCGGACTTCACAGTCGCCACCACGAAGCGGGCAGGCCCCGTGAGTATTGATTAATAGATAATATTATATTTTATCTAATCAGTATACTGACTGCTATATCTCCCTGTAGGCACAAGTGCTAATGGACTTAGCTAGTTTCTGTGACGTCATCGAAAACCACTTATGTTTTACATGTTTGCTTAGTTAAATATGTTTCTGGTTGTATTTTAATTTAATGTTCATGCTTTCATGTTTGGGAGATGTTTGGTCGTGTAATGTTATTAAAAGGTTCTACTTTGTCCTTATATTAAACAATATTAACAAGCATTTATCCATAATGAGCGGTGGCACTGCTTTCATGTTTGGGAGATGTTTGGTGATGTAATGTTATTAAAAGGTTCTACTTTGTCCTTATATTAAACAATATTAACAAGCATTTATTTATAATGAGCGGTGGCACTGCTTTCATGTTTGGGAGATGTTTGGTCATGTAATGTTATTAAAAGGTTCTACTTTGTCCTTATATTAAACAATATTAACAAGCATTTATCCATAATGAGCGGTGGCACAGTGGTATCGGACCTGACTTACAAGTTGTAGGTTGTGAGTTCGAATCCAGGCAGGCGCCTTACTTTGTGTAAATAATTTGATCACCATTGTTCTCAAAACGGTGAAGGAAAAATCGTAAGGAAACCGGCATGGTCTAGAAACAAAAACTCGAGACATGTGACATCTAACAACCCGCACTTGCCCCATGGTGGATTACCGCCCATTCCCTCTCCGAGAGGAGGCCTGTGTCCCAGCAGTGGGAACATTATAGGGTGATTATGCTTATGTATTTATGTACAGTTAAAGGTTTACTAGCGTGGATATACTGACGGGGAACTAGAAGCGTATTATCAGGGATATACCGATGGGGAATAAGCAATACTTCATTGGTCTTACAGCCTTATAAAATTATTGTATTATGAATCTAATTGCTTTCTCCTCACAATATCGCTGTTTGTTGGTGCAACTGGACTGCGTGTCATCTCATATTCATTATCTTTATTTGCGTTCCATAATGTTAACAAGATCATAAAATGGCTTAAATAAAGCTAAGACATAATAACGGACCGCGTAGGTTACAGCAAAAAGTAAAAAAAATAAAAATGTATGAAACAATTATACAATTTTTAGATAATCCAACTTCCTACTACGCTATCCTATTAATATTATAAACGCGACAAAATTACTGCACGGATTTGATTGAAAGAGGCACATAGATAGTTTATAACCAGGATTACCATATAGGATTTTTTATTCCGATAGTCCCACGAGATCGAGACTTATGCGGATGAAACCGTGGGGCGCTGCCAGTAATATACAAGGTGTCGTTTTGCATCCTCGTCAAATTCAAGACAACAGCTTGTATATTTAGATAAAACATTAGCTAAGCAACCTCCTATATCATATATCTCAAATTATGTCAGGATGCCATCGATGGGCGGGTATTTACTGCCACCATTTCCGCGGTCCAAAATGTGTTTGTCTACAGTTTAGCTTTGTGCAAATATTTATTCAGATTTTCAGCATAATTATACGATATTATTATTCCTACTTCAATATTTTCATCATTATTCATAGCCTTTTTGTCTTACAGCGCATATTTATACGCCATCTAATATTTTGCTAAAGGATAATAAAATATTATCTAAACACGCAACTTGCGTAGGCGGAACATGAACTTATTCAGTTCCCATAGTGTATTCCTTATCGATATACTTTATCTATCGCGTGCTTAGTAGGGCGAGGGCAGGATACGATCACGTTGAGCTAGAAGCCCGGTCGCCATGGTAACATCTATAACAGGTGTCAGGCAAATGGCTGGAAAGTACCTACCAAGGTATTAACTAGAATTAATTCTCTAGAGGGGTTTTGATAGCATTGGCACCACGTACTTATTTTTTTTTTTATCTTGTATAGAATATCCACATACTTATTTCTAGACATCCATATCTATACTAATAATAAAGCTGAAGAGTTTGTTTGTTTGAACGCTCTAATCTCTAGAATTACCGGTCGGATTTGAAAAAATCTTTTTTCATTTGATAGTCCTATTCTTGAGCAAAGCTAGAGGCTATTAAACATCACACTAGGACCCTTAGGACCTGAGCAAAAAGAAAAAAAGTCTGAAAGAACGCTAAGCGAAGACGCGACGCGATGCGATGGGCTTGGTCGAAGGAAAAAGAAATTTCACGCGGACGAAGTCGCGGGGAGAAGCTAGTATTATAATAAAATAAACTCGCTTTTTGTGTCTATCTGACCCCTTAGATCTTCTAAACTAGAAAATGGATTTAGACTCAATACGGTGTCACAACTGATTGACTGCTTCAACTGTACTCTGAGTGAATTCACACGGGCCGCATTTTGTAACTACAAAATTACTCTTGGTTAATAATAAATAATTGTAAGTTTAATTGTAAGCTATTATAACTATAACTACACTATTGTATTAGGTAAGCCTGTGATGATAGTGGATGATAGTGTGATGGTGGTGGATAGTGGTAGTTTTAAAATAAATAAATAAATTTCGGACTCCTGTGTATAATAGTTATTTTGTAACTTAGACATAGCACTAAAATTGTTGTTTTGATATGTCGCCATTGAACCCTTGCGTAGGAGGGGCTGGTCGCTAGTAAGCAAATATATGTGGTTTCCGAACTCATTAAAAAAAACACAAGATATGCGACAGACAGTGAATATTGTTCAGTACTGGTCGTAAATATAGCACAGCGAGTTTTAGAACAAGGCGGTTGTGAGTGCCGCCGGGAGGATACGCCCTGGAAGGACCTAACATAACACATAACATCCAAGCTATATCATACACACGCACCAGCTTATTAGCTGCTAGTGTGTCTAACCAAATAATAATAATAATAACATCACACCGTATTCTCCGAAGGGTTCGGCAGAGGTGTAGTTATAGTTCATTTCGCCAGAAGGACATATGTATTGTGACCTTATTGGTGATGTTCTTCAGAAAGGTCAGGTGCGGAGTATTCGCAAATGGCGTGTGTGTATGACAAGATGTATGAACGTAAACGAAGCGAAAGGATTATGTAAGGATCTAGCAGGTGGCGTTCTGTAGTTTCTGTCTACCCCCTTGAGAAAGAAAGAAAGAAAGAAAAGAAAAAACGTTTATTTGCGGTAAACATGACGCAAAAAGAACATAATAAAGAAAAAAAAAAAATTCAAAATGGTTGACATGCGTCACCTCCACGCAAAACGGCTATCGCTCAGCATTATGCTGCGACCCTATGCAAGACAGAGCCCCAGCGCTGGTTTTCAGCGACAGCCGGCGCCGACGTAATGACGTCGTCCGGTGCAGCAAACAATTATTCATTAACAAGTATAAAACGATTATTTTTATTTTTAAAGAAACGGTTATTAGGACGCGAAGAAGAAAGCGTGAGTTTATGTATGTTTATGTTCACCACATTTTGTCAGGTATGTTTAAGTCCCATGTAACAGGGAGTGGGCCTATTGCCATCCACCGGGCACTATTCTAGACTACGGGCTGCTATTTAGAAAATCCAGAAGGAAAACCTCAATAACACTGCCCGACCCGGGAATCAAACTCAGGACCTTGTGTTCAGCAGTTGCGCTTGCGACCACTACACCAACGAGGCAATCGAGGCTGAACAGCACGATACCAATAATTATAATTAAGCATTAATATTTCATTCCATATTTAGTTTCGTATCGAAATCAGCAAGGAAGCGATTGCGTTAGTTAGGAGCATATAATGTGGTCAAGGCCCAGACACTAGTTACAATGGTTCGCGAAGGTCAATCCTTTCAGCGAATGAACGCTTTGATTTCATTGTCTGATTGCTAGTTAAATATTAATAGGCATACAGATTTGTGTGCACAGCTTAGTGGTATTCTTATGGGCGCCATATTTTAAATGAGCCGTATCTCTTTCAGGTCATGTATTAGCAGGCTTATAATGAAAATTAAACCTCGGTATTTTTGCGCTCTCTATAAGTCCTTTACGTGAATTTTACAACAACGTCAAAATAATTGTTGTGTGCAGATATTATTGTCTAAAGAATATTATTAGGGCTAGGGTATTGCGCAGTCTTTTGAGAAATTAGATCGTGGTTAGTTACAATATTATAGCAGTAGGGCCAGACGAACGTAGCAATAATTTGCTACCCCCCGAATAAGTTGACGTGGATTACATTTGGTTTACGTATACACCTTCCGAAAAATACGCATCGGAAAGCTCGGCGTCAAACTGAAATGACTTCGTCTAACTCAAATTGTAGGCGTTAGCACGCCAAACTTTCGTCGCGTATTTATGTAGGTGCTTTTTACATCATCTGAACCACACTCAATTTTTACCCAGGAACGCGCCGAAGAGCTATCCTCCCTGGACAGTTGCGAGTACATCTGGGCAGGCGGCGTGGGCTTCGCCCGCTCCCCGCCGCGCGTGTCCACTCACGAGGCGGCCCGGACCGAGCTGCTGCGGCTGATGCTCACGTGTTTCAGCGAGACGATCTACAAGCCCGCCTCACATGCCGCCTCGCATCATAATAAATGGATTGCGTGAGTATAAAACATATATGTAATGGAGATTTTTGATGTTTTGACGGCAATGTCCGAAAATAGTTTTGAGCTTTCGTTGGGAGAAATGAAACAATGTATGCAATTGACGACACGATTGGCGCAGTGGCTGAGCGATCGACTGCTGCGCTGCGTGTCGTGGGTTCGATTCCCGCACGGAACAAATATTTGTATACACCTACAAGTAGTTGTTCCGGGTCTGGTTGCCAAGCAATGTGGCATTGCTTAGTTCCTATTTCAAGGCTGAAACAAAGGTTTGGACTTGAAAAAAGTAGCGGCAATCACCTTGGTTTTGTAGGATATCGTTACCACATTCTATCTGATGCTTCTGCTGGATTGACTTAAAAAAAACATTTAATAATATTTAATCATTAATAAAGTACCCATTTTCATTTACAGGTACCTCACAAGTCCAGAGAACCGTCACGCCCTGCCCCTATTCACGTCGCTGGTGAACACAGTCTGTTCCTACGACCCGGTGGGGCTCGGCTTGCCCTACAACCACCTGCTGTTTGCAGACACGCTGGAGCCGCTCGTAGAAGTAAGTATACATTGTTATTAGGGGGGGCAGGTTAGAGGAGGGGGAGGGGGGGGGGGTTTGGAGAAGCATTTAGATGTGTTACACATTTTCGTTTAATTTACTGAAAGCGCTCAGTCACATTGTGGGAGCCGATTGTAGCAAGCAAAAAGAAAATTTGATTAGTCGGTCGTGGATCGTTAGAAGTTTCTCCAACTAGTCTAATTTTCTTTCTGTGAATCAAAGACCAGTGACGAGTATCGGTATTAAATCATAATAAAACATCACTTACTGAATTTAAAACTTGTTGCAGGTGTCTCTACAAGTGTTGATCGTGACGTTAGACCATGACACAAGCAACACTATCAACGAGGAGTCCGATGAAGTAAGTGGCAGATAAGAAAAAAGTCGCAAGTTAAATCAAAGCTTTAGCAGCTTTAGTGGTTAGTTAAAGTATCGAAAAATAATCCTCGATTAAAGAAAGTGCTAAAGTCATAATTGTTATGTATCTTTAAGATCAGCTAAAGTGCTAAGCTATAGCTCAAATTTTTTTTTTTTTTTTTTACCTTCCTATCCTGTCCCACTCCTGGGCAAAGGAGGCCTTTGCCCAGGAGTGTGACAGCCTTTTATTATTAGTTCCCATTATTTGGAAGTCTCCCTTGAATGGTTTAATTTAATGATACATTCCTGTTTGTGTTACCAGCCACAGCTGGGACCTATGAAACAGATGATGACGGTATGACCGGGAAATATATTTATAAAGAAATATAATTTGTTTATTTATATTACAGTAAGGTGAGTCCACACCGCGAACATTGGTTAGGAGCACCCGAGAGCAAGCGTTCACGTGGTTGTAAGAATCCATTTTGTTTCAGCAAACGAATTATTTTAATACAGAAACACGTTGTTCGTTAAAACATACTCACCGATGAAAATGCTCGTGCTCGCGTGCATGCTATGTAATGCTCGGTGTAACGTCAGTGGCAATACTTGAACTAAGAAAACCTTCCTTACTGCTACAACCTAGAGGCGCTGTAAATGTCAAATTGTAACCATGGACGTGCCATTCATTGTACCCACTGCTCAATTGGTCCGAATGCTCACGGTGTGGACGCACCTTGCTTAACATAAAACCATTAAAAAATTATATTTCCTTACAGACTCTCCCAGACAACCTCTTCATTAACTACCTATCTCGGATCCATCGTGATGAAGACTTCCAGTTCATCCTGCGAGGGGTGACGCGGCTCCTGAACAATCCTTTAGCGCAGACCTATCTGCCTAACTCTGCTAAGAAGGTCAACTTGCATCAGGAGTTGCTTGTTCTGTTCTGGAAGATGTGTGACTATAATAAGGTAAATGAGGCTATTTCCTATAATTTATCCTCTTTTTAAAAGCCCTTACTTTCCGGGTTTCCCCTTTTATCTTTAAATTTTTTGGTTAACATTCTTAGGTCTAATTTGACCAAAGTCGGCTATATTTTTTTCGTGGAATAATATTCTATATATATATATATAGACTGTCAAAAATTCAAAATTTATTCTCAGGATACAAAAGATTGGTGAAATTCACCCTTAATAATTATAAAAAATAATGTGTAATGTGATAATTATTTGAAAAACTCGCCTCAATCAGAGACACAACATGAGTGTTGTGTAGGGTGCAATAGCAGTAAAAAAAATACTGTAAGTTACAAATAACAGTATTATTTTTGTTTCAGAAATTCATGTATTACGTTCTGAAGAGCAGTGATGTGCTAGAGGTGTTGGTACCGATTTTATATCACCTTAACGACTCGCGCGCTGACCAATGTAAGTTAACACTGCATATATTTCAAAGTTTTATTATTTGAAAATTGGATTAAATACTTAAATAAGATACTCCGAAAATTCCCCAAATAAAAAGTTGATTCATTTCTAATAGGTTTTTTTTTTTTTCACAATTGGTCGTAGTTAAGCAGAAATGACTGAACCCACAAAAAGTAATTTTTGAGTTATCGAGGTTTTAAGTTTAGGTGTGTATTGCTGCAATCATGTTGTATAATAATATGGAATATTTTGAAATATTGTCACTTATGGGCAAATATGAGTATACCAATATTTTTATGAGTCAAGTTGTATTACATAGACTAACGTAATTTTCGAGTTATTGGGAAGAATGTGGGTTGAGTCTTTTCTGCTTAACTACGTCCAATTGTCTTTAAAAATCCCCTTCTATTTTTGTGCAAATCACAAAAACCACACCACTCACTCACACCCAACTAAAGAAAGAAAGCAAGAAAAAAGTTTATTTGGACACAGTTCGTGAAACACAAAATACAAAATTAATAAAATAAAAATAATGTTTCAGACAACAATAGTGTGTGCCTCACGGCTGGGCCAAAAAGGTTCACTATACAAATTATTTATTTATATTTTACAGCGCGCGTAGGCCTAATGCACATCGGCGTATTCATTCTCCTACTGCTATCCGGCGAGCGCAACCTTGGCGTCCGGCTCAACAAACCGTACACGGCCACCGTTCCGATGGACATTCCGGTCTTCACCGGTTCCCATGCGGATTTACTGGTAGTAGTGTTCCACAAGATCATCACCACTGGCCACCAGAGGCTGCAGCCACTGTTCGACTGTCTGCTCACTATACTTGTGAATGGTGAGTCAAGAATTTGTAAATGATAAATGATTTTATTTTGTAAGTAGGTTTCTACAAACATGTTTATACGTCAATCACATTTTAAAACTAGATGAGGTCGGCGTTTCCTATCTGACTAGTCTGAGAAGAAAGGCCGAAACAAACTCAGAGGTCACAGTCTCTTTTAAAGTCCACACATAATCTTGGTCAGGTCATATGAAGACCATGTAGATCGATGTCTGAGATGGTCTTTTGAGGAAAGAACCACACAGATTGAGAGGACCTGTCCAGTCAGTGCACGCATTTGTCAGAAAACGTGCCGCTCAACTCGAAACTTAAAGAGCTCGACGATTCGACGAACAATACCAAAGAAAGGACATTTGGGTAGGCCACATTAATTACTCAAACTGCCAGACCATGACAAAACTAACAGAACAGAGAGAAAAATAAAAAAAATAATATAAATAAAATGACCCACATTGTCTTAACATTCACAATAATTAGAATAATAGAATACTTTACAAAGTAAACAAATGTCATAGACATAAAATTCATTAATGTCAAAATGTATTTAAAAAAAAAACAACAACAAAACAGAAAAAATAAATAAAAACATTCAATATGTAAAAATTGGAAGCAGCCTTTTTGTCCTCGATATAATCCTTAACGGTATAGAAATGTATGATTCATCATCAGCATTATCTTTCCTTTATTCCAATTTATTTGGGGTCGACGCAACATGTCTTGTTCTTCCATACTTCTCTATCAGTCGTCATCTCGGTAGTCACTCCCCTTTCTATCCATATCATCTTTCACACAGTCCTTCCATCGTTTCTTTAGTCTTGCCCTACTCTAATATAGTTTGACCAAAACCGCTGTACCGCGCCTTCGGTATGTGCGCGGCTCACGGGGAGGTAGTGCAGGCCGCGCATTCCTCCCGCCTCGCCGCGCATTCCTCCCGCCTCGCCGCGCATTCCTCCCGCCTCGCCGCGCATTCCTCCCGCCTCGCCGCGCATTCCTCCCGCCTCGCCGCGCATTCCTCCCGCCTCGCCGCGCATTCCTCCCGCCTCGCCGCGCATTCCTCCCGCCTCGCCGCGCATTCCTCCCGCCTCGCCGCGCATTCCTCCCGCCTCGCCGCGCATTCCTACCGCCTCGCCGCGCATTCCTCCCGCCTCGCCGCGCATTCCTCCCGCCTCGCCGCGCATTCCTCCCGCCTCGCCGCGCATTCCTCCCGCCTCGCCGCGCATTCCTCCCGCCTCGCCGCGCATTCCTCCCGCCTCGCCGCGCATTCCTCCCGCCTCGCCGCGCATTCCTACCGCCTCGCCGCGCATTCCTCCCGCCTCGCCGCGCATTCCTCACGCCTCGCCGCGCATTCCTAAGGCGCGGTACAGCAGTTTCGGTCAAACTATAGGCATCCACATTTAAGCCTAAAATTTTCCCCACGAAATTATCCTCATTCCTTCGCATCACGTGCCCATACCACGATAACCGCTTTTGAAAGTGGCACCGGTTACTGAAATGTTGTGTGGACAACATTTCAGTCACTGGTGCCATTTTTAGACTTCTTCTAATGACGATTACGGGCTCAACTTGAAATAATGAAACAAGTTTTTTTTAATTTATTTATTGTCAAATAGATATTGTTACCTATCCCGTCTATGAAGTTTCGCTAGCTAATAAATTAGCTGGTTAAACTTCAGGGTCGAATTAAAATTTTACTCTGTATAATTTTGTATCGCAGTCTCGCCATACCTGAAGACATTATCAATGGTGGCGTCGACCAAGCTGCTGCACTTACTGGAAGCGTTCAGCACGCCGTGGTTCCTGTTCTCGCAGGCACATCATCACCATCTCGTGTTCTTCCTGCTGGAGATGTTCAATAACATGATACAATACCAGTTTGATGGTGAGTTGAATATTTTAAAAGTGTAGGTACATGTAGGATTCCATGCAAATGTCCAATGAATTTAGTTACTATAATTATGAACTTATGTGATTTAAACTTGACGCGTTTATCGCTAGCAATTCGCATTAATTTATTAAGTTACTTGCATCCAAAACAAATAGCGCTATAGCAGAAAATTTTACATAAACGCGAATTTGTTTGATGTCTGTCACATATCTAGACTACTCTATTTTATTCCTGATGTATGAATTAATACGTATTTTCTCCCTCAGGTAACTCCAACCTAGTCTACACAATAATCCGCAAGCGAGCAGTATTCCACAACCTAGCGAATCTACCGCACGAGCACGGCGCCATCGCTCGCTCGCTAGCGGCCGGCAGGGCTAAGGGACTAGTGCACCATAAGACTACACTACCCAGGTGAGATAGCACTCATTAACTGGCCAAGCTAGGGCACAAGCAGACAACGGTAAGTAAATACAAATAAAGGGTGAATCTGCAACATACTGAAGCAGTTATTATGCTTTGTTCAGCGCAGGCTGCATTGAAGCATAAGTAACATTAAAGATAAAGAATAATAAACTTCAGAACCACGACCCCAAAAACAACTCGTACTCAAACCCTTTAAAGTTCCATAAACTGTTCCCCTTCCTCCTTATTTTTAAACCCTTTTATTCCTACTTTCTATACCGTGAAACGGGGTGAATAGAGATGCAGGGGTGAATCGGGACGAAATTTCAAAATGGATTTTAACGTTGAAATAATATAGTTTATTGCCAGAAAAGACTCTAATGTGTTTACTGTTTTTAATTAAAGATTAAGTGTCCTTATTAGCAACCAACTATATTATTTTAAAGTACAAATCCATTTTAAAGTTTCGTTCCGATTCACCCCTGCATCCCTATTGACCCCATTTTACCCGGTATTTATTTTTTAGTTAACAGTGAAGCATAGTTGCAGTTACTTTACCGATGCTGGACAACGATGCCACCATCTTCTATCTCCTATTACATGAATTATTGTTGTCTACCTACCCAGCTTACGGCACTCCCCAGCTGATCAAACGCCACTGCACCTTGACGTGCCTATAGCCAACGGAGCTACCTCTAAGCCAGTGCTGCCCGTCGATCGACTGCGGTACTTAGTATACGCGCATTGCTAGCTATTCACTTAACACACGTACACATATATACTCACAACTTTTGCCATTTTTGAGGCTAGGCAGAAACTAAAAAGAAAACCTAATACTCTATGCTTTATCCACGTTCATACCTACATAGTGTAAAACGCATATGTATTGTAGAACGCTGGTTGTGTTAGCACCTGGCATTTTTACGGCATCACCATTGAAATCTGTATATGTCCTTCTAGGGTGGCATTTCCACTGACATTCGCCGTAATTTTTCATTTTGCTAATCGCCTCTCATTCATTTTGTATGTTTGTACTACATTTTAATCAACATCGTCTATACAGTGTGGCAGGGACATCGACGTGCAACCTATTACCACGTATTCAGTACAGGATTCTGAACCTGCATTAAAAATTATCGTCGGTGTTAAAAAAAATTTTTGCTGTTCCATACATTTCGACCGCGTAGGCATTGCACTTTTGTCGGAAATAGCTGATTTATTTTTTAATAGCCGGCGGTTCAGAATCATGTATTGAATCCATGGTAACAAGTTGTGCGTCGATGTTCCTGCCACCCTGTATAATCTTGGCAGATGATGATGATGATGAATAAAATCTGTCCAAGTTTGTAATCGTGAGACTAATACCTTCTTTCTGAATGACTTTTCAATTTTCTTCTCCTGTTAGTTAACCCATAAGTGATTGGTTGATATTTGTCATCTTACCGCATGTATCTGTAAGATTACTAGCAATATGCACGTTACTAAATTACTAATATACTTGTTAACCCTTCCAACCAAGATAAATATACTTGTACCTACCTGTGTACTTACAAAGAGTGGGTTCAGGCCGTTCTGAGTAGAATTCTCTCGTCGTCACTTCCCCCTTATTGTAGCTTGAACATTAGTTAACATGAGATCGCTCCTCCTATCAATAAGAAAAAAGTTTAAAATATTATTATGGGCCTTATTTTTTCTGGGGAATATGTATGACAGCCTGACATAACTTTTCTAAACAAATGCCATCAAACCGCAATATTATATAATTATGCAGTTCGAAGTTATCTGACTTTTAAAAAATCAGTCTTTAGTCGGCAAAATCATAGCGGGGCTGATTACTCAGAGTGCGCGAACGTATAAAGTAATTCTCGCCACTCGTACAGGCTATAATGTTACCCTAAAGAACATGAGGGTTAAATTGATAAGGCCTTCAGAAACCAAGGGTGTCTCGAGGGTGTCTTCGAAAATAACAAGTTGATATTCTAATACGATTGTGTCATTCCTAGGTCTCGGAGTGCTGAATCAGTGACGGAGACTCCGATGGAAGGCTCGCGGCCCGCACAGCCTGCTGAGCCGGGCACACTCAACCCTACCCTCGCTGAGACACCTGGTAACTACCCGATAATTTTATTATTTTCTGTTACAAGCTTGGTACAAAAATAGTGAAGGTATTACCTTCACTATTTTTGTACCAAGGTTGTACAGAACAGTTTCAGGTTCATAAGTTAAAAACTATGTTCCACTTGTGGTGTTACCGGCTCCAGCTTAGCAACTTATTGTCATCTTAGTGGTCTTATTGATATAAGTCATACTCCTTCGACTAAGAATATGTTGTAAAACTAGAGTCATTTACGAATTAGTGAATGTATAACCAGTTGTTTTTTCGCAGAGATTTTACATGATCGCCATTCATAATCTTAATGTAGCATTGATTACCATAACATTTTACAGGACACTCCGAAAGTATTCAATTTTCAAGGCACACTACCATTCTCTTTTTCTCCCACCAATAAAATCAATCACCAACAGCATTCCCTTACACAGCAATCAGCACAATGACAGAGCGCGAGTCTGCGCACCCTCCGCCGCAGCGCCTAGAGGGCGACACCGCCGAGGCGACCGACTCGACCGACACGTCCGACGCGACCGACGCGACCGACACCACCAACACGCCGCACGACGGCGACGGGGACAGCAGAGAGCCGAGGGACAGGCTGCTGCCGCAGAGGGCGGGGCCTGATGGACAGGATGGGCCTGACGATGTTGAGATGGAGGAGGATAATGAGAAGCGGACTGTGACGCATGTGAGTGTACTATTACAATTACAAAAATTAAAGACACAGTTTGACACAAGCACATCTAATCTAGCCAGCCAGCACCCTAATTGCGTAACACACGATCAATCGGAATCTGAATCATTTTGAAGCAAATTGCTAATCCATTGCTTCATAAGTTCGAAAAATTTGTCTGCTCAACACGTAAATAACGCAATGAATGTTGTTGAACTGTCAAAATGAAACCGATTCCGATTGATCGTGTGTTACGCAATTAGGGTGCTGTATTGTTCCACTGCAGGGCAGAGACCTCCCTCTCCCTTTTCCACACAATTCTGTCTTCTGCGAGTGCCGGTGGGACGAGCTTGACTCCTACCGTAAGGACATGCAGATAAAAGAGAAAATATAAAATCATCAAGTTTAGGTAAAACAACTTTCTTAACCCGAAAGCTCGCAGGTACAGTACAGTACAAAAAATAAATAACAATGACGGGGAGTACAAGTGACACTTGCCTTCGTAAAGCGTCTTTACATAAACAAACATGTTTCCAGAGGAACAGCATCCAAGTCACCAGTAGTGGTCGTCGTGAGCTGGAGTCGGGCGGAGAGTGGAGGCCTACAGCGGAGTGGGTGTCGAGCTGGCGCGGCAAGCTGCCGCTGCAGACCATCATGCGGCTGCTGCAGGTGCTCGTGCCGCAGGTCGAGAAGATATGCATTGACAAGTAAGTGGGCTTCTACGATAAGAAAGGGTCGGTACGGGTTGTTGGGAGCTTTAGTGCATTTCTGTAAAAAATTCACCTTGAAAACTTAGGTGAAATGAGTTGTCAATCCACACGATGCTAGGGATTGACACTATCAACAGCACCGAATTCTGAAATTAAAGTTTTTTTTTTTTGGGAATTCCACATTTAACCCGTCTGCCTTCAAAGCAAGAGTGAACAGGCATCTTCTGGGCACCCTCGTTCCATCATAGACCTCATCCATCGCTTTCCATCAGGCGAGATAGAGGTCAAGAGCAGGCTCATTCTGCAATATAAAAAAGTAGTTTGTTCAAAACTTTTGTTAAAAATATAGGTTATCCGACGTAAAATCCAAGGTGGATTTTACGTCGGATAACCCATACTTACAGTTTTACAAATCATTATTATGTACTAAATGTTTCCATCGTAGGGGCCTGACAGACGAGTCGGAAATCCTGCGGTTCCTGCAGCACGGCACGCTGGTGGGCTTGCTGCCCGTGCCGCACCCGATCCTCATCCGCAAGTACCAGGCCAACGCGGGCACGGCGGCCTGGTTCAGGACTTACCTCTGGGGCGTTATTTATATACGGTAAGTTCACTGATGCTAAGAATTCAGTACTAGGCTTAAATCATCGTCTTAAGCCTAACTCTTTACCGACTATATTGGGATCGGCTTCCAGTCTAACCGGATGCAGCTATACAAAGTTTATTTTCAAAGACCAGCCAAATTTAAGGAAGTGGTACAAAATCATCAAACTGAACAACTTTCTCCATGGGACCAACGTCGTAATCGCGAAAAATTTATCAACTATCCCATAGAAAACTTCAATATCTAAACGTATGGGACGGCTGACTTTTTATTCGTAACTAGCTGACCCGGCAAAAGTTGTTTTGCCATATAAATTATTTCTAGCTGCCCGGCGCTACTTCGTTCGCGTGGTGTCCTACCCCCTACCCTACCCTACTCCTACACTACTCCTATAAGTAAAACGCTGATTGATTGATAGAACCTAGCGGACCCGGCAGACGTCATCCCACCCGAAAAAGCAGCGCCACCTACCGGGTCCAATCATGTATACAAACCTTGTCCTGACAGTAACGAACACAAAAAAAAAAAGAATTATCCAATTTGGTGCAGTCGTTCGAAAGTTATGGGCGTTCATACATTTTGAAGATCCATTTTTATTTATATAGATAGATAGATTACGATGTTGGTCCCATGGAGACAGTGGTTCAGTCTGATGGTCTGTACCACACCCTTAAAGGTTGGTGTTTGAAAACTAACCCTGTATACTAGTAATTTACATGGAGCGACTGCCTATCTGAAATTAACAACCCAGTTACTAGGTAACACGATACCCCTTATTAAGACGAAGTCGCTAACGTTCTTTGTTAAGATGACATATTTTAGTTCACTATCATTTTCTTATTTACAGCAATGTCGACCCACCCATATGGTACGACACGGACGTGAAACTCTTCGAGATACAACGGGTATAATCTTCGCGACTTTACAAACGACTTAGCTGCAATTATCCATTGAAATACACCGGCGTGATGATCTCCATACCGAGACGCTGGTAATATAATATATATTTTTAATTAATTGATGTTTTAAATTGTATTGAGGAGTTTGGTTGATAGATGAATATTGATCTTATTAAGGTTCATCCACACACTTCCGGGTCAGGCCCTTCCGAGTATTGTGTGCATGTTAAGTTAGTTTTCTTTCTTTGGTGTACTATACGGGGTGGCAAGGACATCGACGCGCTGTTACCATGGATTCTGTACATGATTCCGGACCCCCATGAGTTGTTCCTGGACAAAGGCCTGCCTCCACTCCACCCCACTTCCATCTTTCGCGAGCCTGCGTGTCTTCCTTCCAGTTTTGACGGAACCTATCCAGCAGCTCGTCCCGACATCTCCAAGGTGGTACGTCGGTTATCAAAAAAAAAAATGCTGTTCCATACATTTTGACCGCGTAAGTGTTGCACTTTTGTAGGACATTTTAATAACCACCGTCAAATTTCAATGCAGTGTCTAGAATCATGTACTGAATCCATGGGAACAGGTTGCGCGTCGATGTCCCTGCCAGCCTGCATAATATGTAAGTACACTTCTGCCTAATCCTTCGGAGATTACATTCTCGATGTTGTTTTCTTAGGGCCGATTTTTCAATCGTCTGATAACTTTTCTCTGAGCGCCCGAAGTCTATACAAAATGTAAACTACTGTAAGATACTGGGCCTGGAAGACCATAACCCTGATGTGTGGATAGACCCTTAGACGTAAAAATATACAGTGGCCTCCAAAACTTAGTTGCCATTATTATAAAATTACAAAATAAAAAAAATATCAGGTACTCAGGTAGTTTTATCATAAAACATTATCAAATAACCCCTTACTTACTAGATTACTTAATAATGTTTTATGATAAAACTCAACATCAAAGCATTTGTTTCAAATAAATCATTTACAGGCACTTTTGATAAGTCAAAGGTAGTTGAATTTGTTAATATAAACGTTATAGCAGTTCAAACATTTGGATCACTAGAATTTAAATCATAATGTGGTGTGTCACAGCTGAACTGGAAAAATGACAACTCAATTTTGGAGGCAATTGTACAGACGCCAACACAGCAAGCTACCCGAAACTGTCAAAATTTCCCAATCAACCTTGAACCTAATGCATTAGCGATAAAGTTGAAAATCTATTAAAGAAATTTGACAGATTGTAGTAGCTTGATGTGCTGGGGTCTGTACGTGTATTTCTTGAACTAACGAATATTTGTGTAAGAGCTATCTATATTCTGGCCTAGGCAAAACTTTAGCAGTCCTGTTATTAATGGATACTGCTACGAATAGGCTGCTATATTTTCTAAGTATTTGGTCATATTGCATATCTTAATGTAAAACGGCTATACGAGCCTCTCTGCCTTGACTGAAAAAAAAAACTTCTTCGAATATGTATGTTGTTCAAGACCAATAAGAAATACTTACTTAATTTTATAAATATTTTATGAATTATCATTTATTTTATAAAGTGAAGCTAATTCAGTTAATTTTATGTATTTTCATGGTACAGTCGCCTGCATTAATTTGTTACTGCTCAAGGATACAACTACCATAGAAAAAGGTATAGGTAATCTATTAATGCAGTTGTCTGTACATTTCATTGCATGCTAATATCTTCCAGAGTAAAAATATTTTGAATTTCAAATATTTTACTATCTAAATGTTATAAGATTTTAGTTCAATGCAATTAATATATTTTCACATATTTAAAATAATCTTATGAATGAAATATTTATATAGTCTCTCTCTGTGTGTGTGTGACAGTCAAATGCTGGACACATATCAATGTTACTTTAGTCAATTGAATCATTTCACTGTGACCATGTCTCATGAGCGCTTTACGTGTTTACTTATATAAATACAGGGTCCAATTAAATAAGCTAGCGAAACTGCAGATGTGGTGGGTTTCGATATCTAAACATGAAAGAACAAAGGAAAAAAAACAGGATGTTTCTTTTTATTTGTGGCCAACAACCGTAGGTATTGTGGTTACTTGAAATATCATGTTTATTTTGTGTAAACTTGGCTGTGATAAGTATCGAAACACGATAAAACAAAAAAAAAGTTTTTTTCCACCTCCTTCAAGTAACTAAACTATCAGCGGTCGCTGATCCCAAAAACATATAATAAACTGGCAGCGCCCTGCGGTTTCACCCGCAGGGGTTTCCATCCCGTAGGAACATCGGGATGAAAAGTATCCTGTGTTAATCCTGATTATAAACCATCTGTGTGGCAAATTTCATCCAAATCCGTTCAGTAGTTTTTGCGTGAACGAGTAACACATCCACCCATCCTCACAAACTTTCGCGTTTATAATATTACGTAGAATAGGATATTTTTTTTTTGTTTCGTCATTTTGAGATATCGATACCCACCACGTCTGCGGAGTTTCGCTAGCTTATTTAATTTGAACCTGTGTATTAACTTAAAGCTGACAGCTAGTCATAATTTTTAATCTGTGTAATCATTAATGAATATCTAAACTTATGAATGATCGTTTTATCTTTCAAAACTTGCTAGATGCAACATTTTGTATTTAAATATTTCAAAAGTATTCACATGACATAATACGGTTAACGATGGTGAACCGCTGCCTTATGTTTTCATACAAAAAGTTGCATTTATGAACACTGTCCTTCTTTTTAAAAAACTAGTAATAACTTTAGAACTGGCCAAACCCTGCGCGACAGTTATATTTTAAACGTATTCCGACGAACTTAAAGTTCTTATTGCAAAATTGACAACTCAGACTCGGATTTAACGTCAGTTTTTGTAATAAGAACTTTAACTTTGTCTTTAATAGGTCCAAATAAAAAAAAATGGCTCTATGGTTTAAACCTGGGACCTCCTGGACCCCCCTCCCCCTGGGACCTGGGTCTGGGTCTAAATATTAACCTTATTTTGTAATAAGGCCGTTATAGTTCTATTCGCCGTGAACTAGTGATTGCAATACAGATTCCGCTGATGTTTTAGTTTGCTCTGAGATAGAACAGATGGCGTTGCATTAGCAAAGTTTTTGTCCCTAAATCGGTTAAAAAGTACAATATAAACAATAATATTGTGTTGAGATCCTTTTCATTACGTAATATTGTCTTCTTTATCGTAAACTTGCATTGGCGGACTGCAAATTACAGTCCGGCCGTCGAGAGAATGCGTTCCTGACACCTGTCAGTGCAACAATTCTAGTAGCTAATAAAGATCTAATTCGCAAAATACGTATTCGTTTTTATGAAACTGACAGGTGTCAAGAAAGCATTCTCTCGGCAGTACTGTGCAAACTTCAGCGCAAACTATAAGTTTTGCCTAATCTGTACTTTGTTAAAAACTTAGCTACATCAACAGATGAGCTTGTTTTATGAAGGGCTGCTTTTTCCAACGCCAGATAATTTTATCCGAAGAATAATTTTGAATTTTTGACAGTTAATCCATACAAAATCTGTCAGACGTCAATTTTATTCCACGAATAGAAATTATCTGTCGATTGAAAAATCAGCCCTAAGTATTTTAATGGAATTATTTTATGTTAAGGGGGCCATTCATGGCTCCTTGTTTTTGTATAATTAATTTAGTTAAATAGTAGTGCAATTACCTTTCGAATACATACAAATGGATATAGATGTCGCTACATATTTAATATCGTTTATTTGCAGGGTTTATTTTGTAAATGTTATAACATACGATTTTTTTGTTTTGTTTTTATATTATGACAAGTAAACGAGGCTTATGACAAAAATACAATTATGATGTACATACATTCCATATGATGGTTTTATTTTTATGATTATTGACTTGGATGTCTATAATATTATGAGAATTTAAATATAAAATAGTTTATATGAATTTATCACCAAATTTTAATAGTTGTATACTTATGCATTTGTGTTATGGCTACACGGCGCATGTGGTCTGAAGCACAGAAAATACTAAATCATTTAACAAAAATGGGTTTTGACTGATGTTGGAATCCGTAATTATTCCGCGTTTAACCTAAAGTCGGGGAAATCAATTGTTTTGCAAATTGCCTACCAACCACGGAGCACAAAACCAGGTTTTGTGCTCCGTGCTACCAACATATATTGTCCGTATTATATCCGATATTTAAATCACAATTGCTAAAGAAATGGCAAATTGGCATAGTGTGTTAATTTCATAAACAGTTCATTTCCTTAACTGTTCAATACGCCTACTAAAGCCGTGTCGTGTGTACCAGGCTTTATTTGTCATGTTTAGTGCACTCAACGTAATTTTTATGTAAATTAATAGGGGCCCTAGTGGACGACTTCAATGAGAGAATAGGTTAAAACAAGATGTAATAAAATATAAAATTAACGCAGGAAATTAAATTATATATCGCAGATAAAAATATAATTATTGTATCAGATAAAATAATGGTTGATTTTTCCAACATCAGATTATCTTATCGGAGGAATAATTTTGAATTTTTGGCCATACAAAAACTGTCAGACGTCAATTTTATTCCACAAATAAAAATTATCTGTCGATTGAAAAATCAGCCCTAAATAAAATTAAATGTGTATACCTACAAAGTTTTAATTCCCTATAGATATTTCACAAAATGGTCATTTGATCACTCATAATCACGTAAATAGTAGAATTTATTTGTTAGTTATTATAACTATACAAGCTGAGTTCAAACACTCCACTGCGGCTCGCTTTTAGTGTAACTTGTACTTTTAATAATTTATTTGACACAATCACTGTACTTAATGTTATGTAAAATAGAAAATATATATAATGTGAGCATTGATACTATACTTTTCTTTACATTTCCCGATTTATTTTTGTGCAAGTTCTATAGCCACACTGTATATTGTATACAGTGTGGCAGGGACATCGACGCGCAATGTGTTACCATGGATTCAGTACAAGATTCTGCAGCTCCTGCTGTGCTATGGGGGACCCACCAGTACAGCGCTGATTTTCAGTGTTTAAATGAGAAGGACGTACGGAAACCGAGTCAGGTTTAATGATTGGTACTATAGCTAGGTAACAAAATAAAGTAAACAATGGCACCGATTCCCTGGAAACCATAGATATAGGAAAGAAGGAGATGTGCCCCGGTTGTTGAAAATGTATCAGAACTCAATGTCGCTACGTCGATCCCACCACCGCGCCGCTACTACACATGTAGTTCAGTAAAAGCAATAGATACAAAGTCACGCGTACACTTGCAGTTCATAAATCAGAACGTACTACACAATAATTATAAACCTTAACTCATCAAACACAGTGTGCATTTACCATGCGCCGTACAACTTACTCACACAAAAACACTGTCGCTATCGTTGTGCTGTGCAAAAGCCATTTATTTTACATAATTACGCTAGTGATTGGAAAGTTATCGATTCTCCCATTTATTATTGTACTAAAAACAATTTGGGGTTCTGAAAATAAAATAAATAAAAAACGACATGTCTAGATAATATTATATTATAAATCAATAAAAAATAACAAAAAAAAAATTGAAAATATTTTTTTTTAACATTATATTATATCTCAAGGGTCTTCGAACCGGATTTAAACGTCATCTTTTTAGGTCTTCCAATAGGGTTAAAAAGGTTGACAAATGACAAGACCCGACAATCTGTAATCGACATTGTTGTCGATAGCCTACGTTAGTGGATCTGCACAGCCACATCACTAGCTGGCCGCAATCAGCAGCGGCCGTACCATGCGATGCACGGCATAAATAAAGTAGGTATCGTTTTGTGATTTTTACATTGCTTGTCTAGTCACATATTTAGGCAGTGGTTAAGGAGCAATGTATTTAGGTACTGCGAAAATAGTACAGTCGTTGCGATATTTGAAAACAAAATTAACGTAGTAAAAGCAAGAAATATTTTACAATTTGTTGTTTTTCATGATTTTAAAGACAAATATAGTAAAATACTTTTATTTATATATGGTAAGTGATTCCACGATTTACAAAGTTTTGGTTTTGTTTTCGGTTTTTACAAGAAACCACTGAACAACAATTCTTATATTTTTTCACGATTACGGTCGAAAGCGCACTAATTTAGTTCGCGGAGACTGCCATTTGCCTAGTGCATGATCATTTCGGGCATGCCGCGACATGTGCATTTGGATTGAGTATCTTTTTTTATTTCGTGACAAAATGTGATTGTATATTTAGTCAAAAATTGTCAAAACTCATAGCCCAAAGTAAAAAATTTGTCACTCTCAAGGGTCTTCGGTTATTGCCGAAAATGTGGATCACTCAATTCAGACATTTTGCAAAAACGGCTTTGAGCTAAATCTCAACAAAAACTTACTCTACTGACTAAATTTATATCTTAAAAATTTGTAAAGAATTTGTCACAACATTTGTTAAGCCCATCAAGGCATTTAAAGCTTTTTCCAGGTATCTTTGGACAGTATCATTGGATCACTCAGTACAGACACCATTTTGTCTGACAGATCGTTGTAATAAGGTTTCGGATGACTTTTTCTATAGATCTATTGTTTATCCTAAAATGTACATGTCCCGAATATATTTGTACAATAAATATCATAACACAAATACCTTTTGTTAAAAAGTTATGAGTAACTCAATGTTTTTAAATTTGCTGAACCGAGTGATCCATAATAATACTTATAGGTAACTTACCTGTTTCGTATTGATTTACACAAACTACTATTAATTTTTGTACAACTTTATGACTAAAGTTTTACATAAAATAATTTACATACAGCTTAATTTACGAGATATTACATTTTTAATTTTATTGTTAGAGAAAAGTGCAGTAGGGTGACCATATAATATGAGATCATCGGAAATATAACTGATACACTAAGTGTCACCTATATAATCGTCAGTTGTAATATCAATTATTGTAACCAGGACTTAACTTGAATTTACAGGAGAGGCAAAAAAACGAAAGTCTATTCATGAAAAGAGTGGTAACTTTTTGTGTTTTCATATTATTGCACTGCTGTTTAGAGCATTTTTCTCTTAAAATGTTGTTATCTGAAAGAAGCCATAATGAAGCCTTTTAATAATTTTTCTTTCTGATTCAGATGAACAAACAATACATATCTAAGTTGTTTTATTTTAAATTACTGCTGAGAAACAAAATATATAACAAATTCTACAACTTTTAATAGTGTATATAAGTCTGTGTTTTGGCTGGCGGAAAAGACAACTTTGTTTCTGAATTGAATCGTTTCTGTAATTGCAATTTGCAGTGTTTTTTGATCAGTTTTCGCCGTTGAATGGTAAGGCTTTGTTATCATTAAATTTAACTGTATGTATTAAATGGTAACCTAAGTAAAGTTATACTCAACTTTGTCCTCGAGATTAGCATAGAGATTACATGTAGTAGACATACGGTGTCGCCATCTGCACTGTTTGAGAGTTTTTTTTTTTTTTTTTTTTTTCTATTCCCGCCTTCGTCTGACAGCCCCCAGCGAACTTCATTTACACATTCAGTGCTTCGCCATTAAGCACACTTTCCGTTAAATTTATAATTTTGTGTTGTGCATCGATTCGTTCTGACCATGGGTAAACGTTCTCGACCAGTGGAAGAGAATTATGAAGCTATTGCCAATAAATTCAGAAAGTTAGAACGTAAATTAATGCGTGCACGACGCAGAGATCGACATAACATATCAGCAGGGAGGCGGTTATCATCCTCATCATCGTCGGACTCATCGTCGAGTTCTTCGTCAAGTTCTACATCACCGCGCTCACGTTCAAGATCGCCAAGGCGTGACACGGCGGCGCCGCCGCAGACAGAGCGTCTATGCATTGAAGGTAAAAATTTTCAGCTACCCACATGTTCAAAAATGTAATATTGCAGTGAACTTGAATGGTTATCGCTTTATTGACGCTGACGAACATTATTCTCACGTTTTTTGACTAGTGCTGCGGACAATCTATGGGATTGTCACTTCGCTAAAACGTGATTATTGAACATGACTAGTGCAATGCGGGCATTTTATGGGAATGTCACTTTGCGATTATGATATAGTACTGCGAGCAGTCTGTGGGACTGTTACTTTACTATTTAAGGTACCTACTTAAATCCTGTAAACACAACTAGTCTGGTAATGAACGTAATGCGGGCATTTTTAGGGAATGTCACTTTACTTGAGTTGTATTAACGACTTATATTGTTTAATGCAGTCCTCCTATTAGACTAGGTAGGGTAATGCGGTCAGCTTATGGGGCTGTCACTTTACCTAAATAAATATACCTAAAATGGATTACTTAATGTCTATTTCTGACATGCCTACAACGGCAGGCGCCGACGTCAATCCGCAACCGTCGACAAGTACCGCTGAGCCTCAGCCGTCGACAAGTACCGCTGAGCCTCAGCTGTCGACAAGTACCGCTGAGCCTTAGCCGTCAACCAGTGCCGCAGTGCCATTGCCGGTGCCGACGCCACCGCTGCATTCAGAAGCGTCACCTGCAGCATCGGAACTGGATGTTGAACTGCTGGAAATATTACACGCAGGAACTTTGTACTATACAATCTGAAAAAAGAGTTAAAAGACCAGCTGCAAGCGACAAAAATAGACAAAT
Source organism: Apamea epomidion (assembly GCA_947507525.1). NCBI lineage: Eukaryota > Metazoa > Arthropoda > Insecta > Lepidoptera > Noctuidae > Apamea > Apamea epomidion. The sequence goes on along the minus strand of OX382237.1, from coordinate 2,017,843 downwards.
TCCTTTTCAGTGAAGACCTGTCGGAAGCATTAAGGGCGGCCAAAGCTATCACGAAGTCAGGAACTGACCTAAAATTCACGCCGTATCCACCCAGCAAAAAGCCGGCGAAGAATAAAAATAAACCGCACCAGAGAAATTTAAACTGGCGTGGTCCTCCCCTGAGCCACAGGCCGAAGGGGAACCAGAGGACGAAGGAGCCTGCATACAAGAGTCATCAACACAACTCTTCGAAATAATCGTCGCGTCAAGATCGGATTCGCAGCCACCGCCGATAGACCCGGTAAAATACGCCGGTAGGCTATCTTATTTTCGCGACCAATGGTCACTTTTGACGGGTGATAAGTACATCCTATTATGGATTGATGGTTATCAAATTCCATTTTCAAGGTCTGTGAAACAGACCATTATGCCTACAAAAAGACGCTACTCCATCTCTGAGAAAGCTCAATTTGAAAAATCAATTGATGATCTGCTTAGTATAGGAGCATTCGCAGAATGTAAGCCCTGCGCTGATCAATTCTTGTCCCCTATATTTTTAGTTCCAAAATCGAACGGCAAATCAAGATTTAAATTAAATCTAAAGGCACTAAATAAGTTTATTGATACATCACATTTTAAACTTGAAGATCTACGTACGGCCATTAAGCTTATTTCTAAGGATTGCTTTATGAGTACAATTGATCTAAAAGACGCATATTTTTTAATACGAATTCATACTGATTTTAAAAAGTACCTTCGCTTTCAGTTTGAAAATAGGCTGTATGAATTTAATGTCTTACCCTTTGGATTGAATACTGCCCCCTTCGTTTTGACGAAAATCATGAAACCAGTGATAGGTCTACTTAGATCTTGCGGACATTTATCGACAATTTATTTAGATGATACTTTAATTATTTCAAACTCTTTCGAATCATGCCTGAAAAACATATCGGACACTACTAAACTTTTGAAGGCCCTAGGGTTCATAATAAACACTGAAAAAAGTATTCTTACCCCTTATACTACTTGTAAATTCTTAGGCTTCATTATAGACTCAAAACGCTTACAGATTTCCCTACCTATAAAAAACGGGAAAGGATAAAAATTGAAATTAATAAATTTCTCTGTATAAATCGTTGTAAAGTCAGAGAATTCGCCCGTTTAGTGGGTTTGCTCACCTCTGCTTGCCCAGCCGTTGAATACGGCTGACTTTACACTAAGAAACTGGAGCGCTGTAAATTTCTGAACATAAAGGACCATGTGAACTATGACAAATTTATGAATATTCCGCAGTCTATCATACCTGACCTCAAATGGTGGGCTCAGGCTATAAAAAGTCCCTTTCATAAAATAAAAACAAATAACTATAGTTTAGATATTTATAGTGATGCCTCAACTACGGGGTGGAGAGCAGCGTGTGGGGATGAACGTGCAAGCGGGATATGGAGCTACAGTGAAAAGTCGAGACATATAAATTATTTAGAAATTTTAGCTGCCTTTCTAGGCCTTAAGACCTTTGCCAAGTCGTATCACGACTGCCAAATACTATTAAGGATTGATAATACCACCGCAATCTCATACATTAACCGTATGGGAGGTGTTCAGTTTCCTCACCTCACGAATATTACTAGAGAATTGTGGCAGTGGTGTGAGGAACGTAATTTAGTAGTATTCGCGTCATATATTAGTTCGACAGATAATCATATCGCAGATGCAGAATCGCGACGTGTCCACCCAGATATAGAGTGGGAGTTGTCACATACCGCTTTTCAAAAGATCGTACGAAATTATGGTGTTCCAGAAATAGACTCATTTGCTAGTACTAGAGTTAATAAAAAATGCTCAAAATACGCGTCCTGGCATAGAGACCCTGATGCGTATGTTATAGACGCATTCACAATCTCTTGGTCTGATATTTATTTTTACAGTTTCCTTCCAATAGCTATCATACTAAACGCATTAAGAAAAATTGTTAACGATAAGGCTAGGGGTATTATGATAGTGCCGATGTGGCCCACACAGCCGTGCTACCCGTTATTTAACAGTCTACTTATAACCGAACCTTTGATATTTCAATCAACTAAAAACTTAATTATATCTCATTCTAGCCATCGGGAGGTGCATCAGAAAATTACCCTGGTTGCCGGAATATTATCAGGACGTCCCTTCTAAAAAGATATGTGCCACCAGATTCTACACCTCTTATGATAGCCTCACTGTCAGAGAACTCACTGAAACAATATGATTCATGTCTCAAAAAATGGTTCAATTTCTATAAAATAAACAAGGTTGATTTATATGTAGCCTCAGTTCCAATTGTCATAATTTTTTTAACAGAATTGTATAATTCATGTGCTCAATATGGAACATTAAATAGTTGTAGATCAGCTCTCGCTCTGATTCTTGGTCAAGAATTAGGTAAGGACGACTGTATTAAACGCTTGTTCAAAGGAATTTTCAGATTACGTCCTCCACTACCTAAGTACAGCATGACTTGGGACACATCCATTGTCCTTAACTTTTTGGCTAATTGGTACCCAAATGAGGCACTTAACTTAGAGATAATATCTAAGAAATTGATAACTTTACTTGCTCTGGCAACTGCACATAGAGTGCAGACATTTTCTAAAATGAACATAAAAAATATAGAAGTAATGAATAACGAAATTCGAATTAAAATTCCAAATTTAATAAAAACGTCCCGTCTTGGATCATCACAACCAATATTAATACTGCCTTTTTTCCGGGAACGGCCAGAAATATGCCCTGCCCTTGCATTGCAATCTTATATTTCAATAACAAAATCTTTAAGGAAAAATGATGATCTCTTTTTAAGTTTAAAGAAACCCCATAATTCTGTCACTCAGCAGACATTGAGCAGATGGATTAAATCTACGTTAGGTAGTAGTGGAATTGATGTGTCCATATTTACTGCACATAGCACTAGACACGCCTCCACTTCTAAGGCACACCAACTCGGAGTAAGCTTGGACGTAATCCGAAAAACAGCAGGCTGGAGCGATAATTCCAAAACATTTGGTAAATTTTATAATAAGATTATACCTGGTGTAAGTAACGATTCTTTTGCTAAAAGCATTTTGTTAAATACCGATTGATTTAACATTATTAACGATGAGCAGAAAATTACTAAATTTATATTTTTTGTATTTAAAGGACATAAAAATGATCCTCGGTTTTTTCAAAACTGTGTTTATTTATTGTTGACATTTTCATAATGAACTCTCAACATCTACATGCAATCTCAATGCTAATCTCGAGGACAAAGTTGAGTATAATTAATGATTAAACGAACTTACCTTAAGTGAAGTTCGATCATAATTATACGAAGACTTTCAGCAGTGCGGTGCGGGAGGGGTGTGGTGACGTGATGCGAGAGCTCAGGGATTCGTCAACTTGTGACAACTATCACCCCTCCCGCACCGCGCAGCTACCTCAGGCAACGTTTCAGTTAAGCGGTCGGCCTATACACTATACCTATGGGCACTTTGAATTGTTTGCTTGATCAGATGCTAGGTGCACGGTTCCAATTAGTCGTTTTCTAAAGGAATGTATGAATAAAACAACAACCTCACAGATATATAATCTTTAATAACGAAGCGTCTGTTATAAAAGACGAACCGACCAGTCCCTTTCTAGAAAGGATCCCTTGTAAAACAATAGTTGCGAACGCCAACGAAGTAAAACTTCAACTAAACAACATCACATCCATTAGAGCTAACATGACTAGACTTAGTATTATTATATTATTTAGCGGTGCTGTACTTCTTGTATACTTTCTCGAATATATTTCTAAAATGAAAAATATTTTCAATGAATACTTAGCTAACATGCCGTAAAAAGTGAGGAACGAATACAGTCCTACAATTGATTTTGCATGACGGTCAAAATCAGTGATCTTTATTGTCATGGGAATAAGATTGCTATTGGGTTGCTGCCATTGCCAAGTCTGTCAAAATCACAATGATCTTTATTTTAGTTGCAATAAGGTTGTAAAATAAATGTGAAAGGGCTGTAAAGTCGATATTTGTAAGAGTTCACATGTCTATATACAGTTTTCCAGTAAGAATACTGTTCAGTCAACCGTCTTAAAAAGTGTCACCCGTCAAAAACATTTTCCAAATTCTGTCAGTAGTAATGCTCTTCTCGACTAATTTATTTAAACCCCAAGTCTTGGTAAAATTCCCTAACTATAAGAGCATAAACAATTTACGAGATAACCAGAACTCCAAACGATAACTTTTCTTTGTGCGTCGATATCTCAGTCAATAGCTCTGGTTACCTCGTACAATAGGGTAGTTGCCTGGGTAAAAAAAAAATATTATATTTAGTCCGTCAGTTAGATTATCGAAAAATAATGGACACGTATTTTTTCTTTTGTCAATCAAACAAAAAATGACAAAGAACGGAACTTTAACGGGCGATATCTTCATAATTTTTTATATAATTGACAAAAGAAAAAATACGGGTTCAATATTTTTTAATAATCTAACTGACGGACTAATTAGATTTTTTTAGGAAAATAGCCTATTGTACAAATATTCTCAAAATATACAAGATATCGAACACCGCTGCCAGTGTTATCAATTCGCCATTTATGAACTTTACGAATGAATCCTGCTGATTTAATAATCAGTAAATTTCGGGTTGCCAGAGAGTAATTTACTCGAGTTTAAATTCAGTTTTTCGTTATTATTCTAATTTTAACATACTTCTTATTTTACCATGCATAATGTGTAGAAATAGCTCTGATTAATGGTGCATGAAAACTTTCGAAAAACTACCAAGCATATGTTTTTTTTAGTCTGGCAGCATTTAAATTACATTGTCTGGCAACCCTGTGTTATCAGCAGGTTTTTATCAATGATATTGGCTGTGCACTGATGTGCGATTTTAATGGCATGGAGTCTTACAAAATGTCCTATGCTTTATACCCGATCTACCCTTCTATGTAATTTGGCAGGACTTTTACAAGTTGGTAATTTAAGTAAGAAAGAATGTTTTTTCTTAGAAATTGTCGCAGATTGGGTGTAAAAATGGACGCCTGTAAGCAACAATATCAGCACATATAAATACATGTTTGCTTACCACAGACATACTAAACTATACATACTATACTAAACATGTACAGAATAAATGGGGTTTAAGATAATCTCTCTATCGTTATATGCGATACAAAACTAGTTTCGAGACAATTCTAAAAATATTTCAATTTTTTTTGCCGATTATTGAACACCGTATTTATTGTTATTTACATTTAAAATCGAATTACGAACCATGGCATGATGATTGGTAAAACTCCTAAAATACAATCTATATAATGACGTTAAGTTACATCGAGATCGGTTTAGCAATTACAGACAGAGCAATGTTAAGTATCTTGTCTTGATAAGTCACAAAAACGGCGACTGTCTAGCCGTTATGGATATACCATACATTTAAAACAATCCTTCATTGTCCACATTAACTGTATCGTTTACAATTCTCACTTCTGAATAGCTATTCACAACCACTCCGATACACTTCCGTGCCGTATCGAACATCAATCAATGTTATCGTAGGAGTCTTCTAAACGCTGTTCACAAGGAAAATTTTGTCTGTTCAAATGAAATAGCATGGGGCAAGGCAAGTCAGGTTATCGAAATGTCTCATTTTCGATACGATAACCTGTCGAATGGTTGTGAACAGCTATTCTGTTCATTTTTAACATCGAATGTAGGTCGAAAATCAAGTAATTTTATGGAGAATTTTAAGAAATTAATTCTTCCACCTATATACATATAGCCTATCTTATGTCCTATTCTGGCGTTTTCTGGCCAATTATTCAGCGGAGTAAGCAAGACGAAATATTATTTCCTTTCCATACTCTTCTTTCATACCTTAATATAACCGCACAGGTTAATCACAACATCATCAATAATTATCTTAAATTATAAACTTACAATCATACCAGAATTAATATTCTTAAAATTCCCCATAAAATTCATTAAAACATTTAAATATTCATGAGATCTTGACAAATGTTCCAGATTGTGTGGGACACCAACTAAACAAAACTTAAAATAATTCTGTCTCTTACTGGCAGGTAAATCAAGAAAGAGAAGGAAGCATTTTAGAGCTGTCAAACTTGTCTGAATTTGTTTGGAAGATTTCATTTCAGCTTATTTTGACAGCTTTAGTATATTTCCTGTCGACTTCGTTTTATTTGCTAAAAAATATAGCAAAGTTTTTAATACAATTAACCCGCCCATCAAAATCTGGACCATTGTCAGGTTTAACAAAACCAAATAAGTATTAAAATTGGACTGTTTTAGTAATTGTCTTATGTTCAAAAACACTACCAATGCTTGAATTTTATTTATTGAACAGTGCCAAAACTTTTAATACATATCGGGAACGGAAGTAAACCTTGGAATCATAGGAAACGGTGGGAAATTCGAAAAGAGTGATCGTGAAAATATTTAGATCATTTTGGTGATTATAATGGTGATAATCGTGAGTCAGGATATAAGTGTTTACATATAGACTAGTCTAGGGTAAGGTTTGGGTAGATTATGCTTGGTAATATTAAAATTACGTGTAAAAATATTAAATGCAAAATACTTCACCTATTTTTCGGCAATCTGAGGCTTTAAAGCGACTTTAGCTAAAGTTATAATATTTGGCTTTCTTTTTTTAATTCTTTATTTATGGAAGCCACATAAACTAGTTTAATTTTTTTTTTCAATGTTATAATGTTATAAAAATGCATTCATAGCGATTGATAACCACTTTTTGCCAAGCTGGCGCAAGCATGTCATAACTCATTACTTGCTTGCCAATCATCTCATTATTCCATTTTCTAAAGCTACCAAAAATACTGGCAACACTTGCAAAAAAAACCTCTAGTGTTGCCAACGAAAAAAAATAAAGCTACCACTTTAGTAATTTTCTGTAAAAACCTGTAGTATTGATTGGTGTCTTGTAAACCGCAGTGTTGATAAAACCTTACCCTCGTATGCAGTCTATATGATGAACTCCTGGCTCACGGGCGCCGCTAGCTAGCTGAGCGAGCTGTAGGCGGGCGGCGGAGGGCTGGCGTCGCGCCCGGGCATCAGCACCGCGATCTTGTACGGGGGCGGCGCCTCCGGGGACTCCGTTGTGGCGGGCTGCGATCGTTCTGAAGACTGTAGAAGTGTCGCGAGCGATATGTCGTCTGAGGGTTCTGATGGCGGTGGCTAGAAGGAAAGATATTGTGTGAAAATAACACTACCAAATATTCCGCAATTCATAGCTTTAGACCATGTTTAATATGTCGTTAAGTTAAACGCAAATGGACTTATTAAGCTGGTCAAAATTAGACAACATGAGTTCATCCGGGTGCAACTATTAATTTCCAGTTTGATTTGCACAGCACTTCTACCCGACAAACGATCATCATGGTATGGGCTCCTGTTGGTGGTTTAGGAAACATTTCTCCTCCACTTTGGATGGAAATCGGGTCTAAGGTCACCCCAAGCAATCTTCCCTTGACCCCGTGATCAGCTAGCTCGAAATTATGAGTTTTTTTTAGACCATGATTAGGGAGACACGTTTCACAAAGTCCTACGTACCACGTATATGCTGACGTGCCGGTCACGCTGCGCCGTCGACGACACGCGCTCGGGCGTGCGCACGGGCGGCGGGCGCGCGCGGCACAGCGACAGCGCGCAGCCCACGCCGCACACGCACGCCACGGCCGCGCACACCACGCTGGCCTCGCCGCCGCCGCCCGAGCCGCCGCGCTCGCGAATCACCTGCGGTGTACGTACCCGTACATATGTGATAGTACTTTCTGACGTAGGTGAAGGGGTTCTGATTAGCTACCTAATGATCAGGTCAAAAATCCATCAAACAGTTTCAAAGTTTCAGTTGCTTCTTCTGAGATCTTTTTCAACCAGTCTTACCAAGGGGTATCGTATTACCCAGTAACTGGGTTGTGGAGGTCAGATAGGCAGTCGCTCCATGTAAAATACTGGTATTGAGCTGCATCCGGTTAGACTGGAAGCCGACCCCAACATAGTTGGGAAAAGGCTAGGTACAGTCAGTCTTCTGAGATCTTTTGTTTGCAGGACCCAATTGCCGCACTTGGAATTAGGTGCTCATGTTGAAGTAGAAAATAACCACCTTATTGACTCTAGAAAATAACTAAGTACCATCTGCTGAACCATAGGGGGTTCAGCAGATGGTGGCTTAGACTATCCATAAAGTAACTAAAACCTCAAACTGCTATTATTTCAGCCGTTGAGTGGAAAAAGTTTAGCGATGGACGCAAAAAGAAGGTATGGAAGAAGCCTGTATAACCCCTCCCTCCAAAATCAAGAATTAACAAGAGTTTGCTCGATAAAGGACTATGGCTATTAAATGAGAGCCAGAATTATATAATATACCAAAGTTCGTGCTGTATACGTGTCCTGCGTAAGTTTTAAAACACGCAAGGAGATTTTTTAGATTTGGAAAAACAAAACAACGCGATAAAATATCGATTGCTAACTCGGCACGAAGCTCTGCTGCCTCATTAGGTTGAAAGGTTATTTATACATAGAACTAGGTGAACTAACACAGCAAACTCGAAAGTCCATAAATAAAATGTAAACTTTTATTTTATAAATGAAACCTAAATATTTACTTCTGCAAAATATATTCACATTGGCAGATCCGATTTATTATTTTTCGATCGTTTTGCTCGGCTGGTTTATCGCAATATATTTAACGTGCTTTTAAATCCAGATCAGATTTTACGGTCTTTTAAAAAATGATGATGATTCAGATGAACGCTTCAAAGGCACTTTATGTTATTAGCACTACAGGTTCGTTTGAAATATAGAGAAAATTACTCCTCATCTACTGCAGATGACCAGATAATCAATCCGTAATCATCATAATAAATCTGCCGAAAAACGTCCTGTTGGACATGGGCCATGCCTCAAGTTTCGCCACACTGACTGGTCTTTTGCCTCTCGAATTCCTGCGACCTGCACCAAGTCGCCGGTCCACCTTGTGAGGATCACGCTGCATAGTCTTAGTCGGTTTAAACCAATAAGCGAATGTACAGTCAACAAAAGAGATAAGTATGCAGGTTCGCCGGATATAGTTGAAGTTTAGTAAGATACCGATGGATGTTTTCGAATGAAATTTAGTTTGATAAATGAACTGCTTGTTTTCTATTAATTAAATAAAATTTTATCCGATAACATTAATCCGCACCCTAATTGCGAAACACACAATCAATCTCAATCTGAATCATTTTGAAGGATATTGCTAATCCATTGCTTCATAAGTTCGAAAAAGGTTACCTTCATAAAGTCTGCTCAACACGTAAATAACGCAATGAATGTTGTTGAACTGTCAAAATGAAACCGATTCTGATTGTGTGTTACTACTTTCTGACTAACTGACCGACTCTTTGACATTTCAAAAGTGCATATAAATGGTTTAATTGAAATAAATGCATTAAGTTGGAGTTTGAAAAAATTCAAGAATACAAAGAAAAGAACCCATCTTTATCCTTGATTTACTATTTTAATCTAACTTATAATGAAAAATAAACATCAAAAATAGACTCACGCTCACCTGCCGGTCAAAGTAGTACTTAGCGCCGGCCAAGAACACAGTAGCTAGCGCGAAGGAGACCAGCATGCCGAACTTTAGGTGCGGCGCCATCATCGGCGAGTGGTGGAGGCCAAGGGCTGCGGTCCGCAGTAAAGTGTCGGGGGTGACGGAGCGCGCGGCTGCAAGGCTCGCGATTGTCGGCTGGGGTGGTTCCGCTGGGATCTCCACGTACAAGCTAGGCTCGTCGTTCTGTCGCCGCGCGTGGACCGCCGGCATCGGTGGAGGCCTGAGGGATTATATTTTGCTGTTCGGTGTCTGGACTACAATAAGACGTCATTTGTTACAATGATTTGATTACGCACAGATTTTTTTTGGAAGGAATATCTAAAGAAGACCGAGGGGCTCGTGGGTAAGTAATTACAGCCGCACGGGTCGATCGATCAGGTTAAGCTACGCTGCGACGGTCGGTCCCTGGATGGGTGACCATCTTTACATACCGAAACCCCTCCGTGTTTCGGAAGGCACGTTAAGCCGTTGGTCCCGGCTGTCATTCGTGGATCTTTGACAGTCGTTACGGTTGTTGTGTCGTTACGGTCAGAAGCCCGAAAGTCTGACAACCAGTCTTACCAAGGGGTATCGTGTTAGGCTGGTTTGTGGAGGAAAGATAGGCAGTCGCTCCATGTAAAATACTGGTATTCAGCTCCCTCCGGTTAGACTGGAAGCCGACCCCAGCATATGACACAATCATTATAATAAGTACTAAAATTATGATTTATCTACATATTAAGTGACGGAGACGTACCCAGCATGTCGATGCGAGCGGTGCGGGCGGCGCGGCGGGCAGTCCACGGCGGCGAAGCGGTGCACGGGCGCCGCCATGCCCTTGCGGCCGCCGCCCCCGCTGGCGCACACGCGACCTCGGGCTCGCCCTGTGTGAACACCTAGATGCTTACTATCAAGTAGTTACTCGTCAAACCTAAAATCTCCTGACTGACTCAATATCCCATACCAAGGTACGGGATAGTGGGATTTTCCTTAATTAAATAAAGTTTTTTTTCAAAGAGATGGACTTAAGAGTTGAGATTTGCACTGTAGTTAAAAGGTACAGTTCTGCAAGCGAGCGCAGATCGCAAACCGCAATGACAGGCCGCAGCGACACACAGAAACATATTTTTAGTATTTTTATCTCACGAAGCGACGCGCCCATTACTTGTAGTAACCAAGTGTACGAACACGCTGTGAACGTGTGCGTGAAGACGAGTAGCGTCAGTGGTCAGCACATAACACACACACACACGCACACACGGACTTCCGACTTCGCCATTGTCTTGAACGATACCGAGACACACACATTCACAGCATATTTGTACACTTGGTAACCACAAGTAAAGCGCGCGTCGCTTCACGAGATAAAAATAGTGTACAGCTAAACGATCCAAATAAAATCTAAATATTCCGGTGAACATAAAAATTCACTCATTTTTTAATTACTCAATATTTTCTATAAGTCATACCCTATTTTACAATTTGGTTTTATCTTAATACTAAAATACTTTAACGGCCTTATTCATAAAAATCCCCTAAAATAGGTTTAAAACACTCATTAGTTAAAATGCTCATTAGAACTAATAAACCTATTATAAAATTCTCTATAAACCTATTATAAGTATACATATAAACAAATCTCCCAAAGTTCTACAGTTTGCAAGTACTTTCAGACCCCTTTTACTCTCCCAGACTAGGTCCCCCATACTTTTAACATGCAACTTAACAAAACCAGTAACTACTCCACATACCAGCAGAAAGTGAAGATGGAACACGATGACGGCCGGTGTAGGCACACTGGCTGCGTTTATCTATCCAAAAATGCATTGGTACGCCTCGGTGCTAGCTGCTAAACAAATATCAGTGGCCGTACAATGCCCTCAGTGCGCACATTGGACCATTGTATGGAGTTGCTGCAAGGAGAATATACTTCATAATATTTTTTAAGTCATTTGGTTTAGTTTATGTAGATATAGTGCATTTCAGAGTTATTTGGCCGCTAACAGCAACAATACAAAACCTTACAACAAGAATAAAGATCATAATCAGCCTATACTGTTCTTACTCTCGGTGAGAGGGAGTGGGCCGTAATGCACCATGCGGGAACAGTGCGGGTTTGTAGATAAGAATAAAGATCACTGTGATGCAAAATCTGAGGAGAAATAACTGTGAAAGGGCTAATTTTAAAGTAATTTTTTTTGCAGGTTGAATTCCACTCCCGCTATGCCTGACTCAAACAAGTAAAAAAATGTTAATTAGGTGTTTTGTTAACATAAACCAGATGTTTTTGTGCATGCTATATATTTGATGTTGAAGATCATAGTAGTATTTGTGTTTGTACACTTTGTACACAGCGATTAGAAGAAACATTTTGGTGTTGTACTTTAAAAACTATATGATGATATGGTAATGGTACCTACATAAGCTGAATGGATGTGGGTAGACTATAAGACTTACTGCAGGCATACAGCTAAAACTACTTCTAACCAACCAGCTGTTGTTTGAAGAGTGGAGTGCCACAAGGGATAGTCTTAGGGCTTATAATAAATGATGAAGCTGTGAGCTACTATAAAATAAAATAAATAAATAAATGAGAGACTTCTTACCAAATATTACAAGATATTAATAGATAACTAGTAATATATTATACTTAACTTGCAAGTAAATTCGTAAAACATTGCAAATATTTTATAACAGCAAATAATGATAATATTAATCAGCTGTGACTTACAGATCTAGTATTATAGGAATTGGTGCTTGCAGACAATGGGTGGCAAGGCCTGACCTATAGTGACCTATATTTTAAATCTGTCACTATGTCACACCTAGTTTAGTGATCTCCTGACCCCTTAGGAAAGGAGGAGGGTGAGGGTTTAAGAGTTCCTTTTGTTATGGCACTGGCACACTTGATTTGCCAGAATATGACAGCCACTATGTAAATAAAATAAGATTTTCTTCCTGCATCGACGGCTTCTTTTCGAAAATATTTATGCAAAACAAAATCATCTATACAACTTAGTAGAAGAATTAAATAAAAAAACTGAAATCATAGAAAAATACTTTACCTTTTCATTTATGTTACTCACACTTTAAAAAGAGGTCACAAGCTAAGACCAGCTGAGAATTAATTATCAAATATATACCTAACAATATATCCATTCATGACTATTTTCACTGTATATTCACACGGACACGGCAATATAAAACCTTCTCACTTATTAAAAAATATATACACTATCTAAATACATAGCAAATACATAAATCTACGGTGTTATATTTTCAAAATATAATAAAATAAATCATCAATTCACTTTTGCACTTGACAGCCATTCAGCCATTTGTGGGCGGGGTACGCGCGCTAAGCAAAACAATCAGAACTACCAACTGCACCATGATTTTGCAATCAATAGGTATTAATTTGCTCAATTACTTTATTAATTACCAATACGCGAAGTTTCATGCCATATTCTGAATAGTAGCATTTACAACAAAAAAAAAAAAAGTTTTAGAAACATGAAAAAAGTGGTAAGGCCTAAAAATTATACAAGTAACCTAATTTAAGAGTTTTATTTATTCACTAATTTAAAGCCTTACTATATTATTCGGTATTTGAATATGTTTTTATTATGGTTTTGTATATTTCAAAAGAAAGTAACACTTATTTCTCTAGTTATGAACATTTAATAACATTATTTAAATTTACCTCTCAAATGGGTAGTAGTTTCCGGAAACTTCTACACGTTATCCATCGTTCAGAAACATAGCGAATGAAATATATATTTTTTGCTAGCACTCATTAGAATATAAATAAATCTATTGGAATGGTTAATGTGTCATGTACCAATTGGAAATGGTTGAAAATAGTTTATATTACTCCTAGATAACGTATGACATAAAATAATTATAAAAATAAATAAAATTATATCAAAAGATCTCTTTAGCTGAGCCCGATTTGAATTTCTGAACGATCACAGCTTATAAATATGACCCCCTCCTCTCGAAAATGAAAATCACATTTAACACATTCACATCAATCCGTTAGGGTTATCTATATGTTCTGTGCATCAATCTGTCAAAAATTATCAAATCAAATCAACCAAAAAAGAGTAATTTATTAGTACGGAACAAATCAACTGAACCACCTGAACGTCGTGGATCAAATTAACGGCAGCGTAATTCATTATTTATCATTCCTTATTTAATTCTTGAATCAGTGAGAGATTTCGCAAACTAACAACATTGACATAGACATGTAAAGTTGGATTTTGTGACATTTTACGAGTGAATTTGAAATTTTAATTAATTAGTGCATCGTGATTGTATGAGGACTGAGGACACAATGCTAACATCAAGATTTAGGAGTAGCGACGATCGTCAGAGGTCAGCGAAGCCCTATTGCCAGTGTTGGAATGAGAGCAGGCCTACACCATGGGAGCACACTGGTGGCTGTGCATGTGGAGAACACTCGAACAGTAAGTAGACAAACACAAATCTCGAAAAAAAAACTTACCACAATAATCTTGAAGATTCAAGGAAGATAGAAATAGAACAATTTTAAAAGTTGCTTGATCAGTTAGCCATTTGAAGGCCTCATTACCATAAACTTTCACAACAATGACAACAGGTATACCGTACGTATGTACTAAATTAATACAATATTCATTAGATTCAATTAAGTTCAAAGTTACAATCACAACACAATCTAAGGTACACAAAAACATCAAACAAACAACAAACTTTTTTCAGGAAAATTGACTAAACCCCAAAAAAAATTATTTAACCAAAAAATTTTTTTTTGTTTTCTTGCTGCTTTATGCGTATACTCCTAAACTCCGCCCCTAAGACAACCAACTAACCGACAAACATTAAAATGTAAGACCAATAAGTTAATTTCACATTTTTCAAATCTAGATGGTTTGTTGACAGGTTTTTAGGTTTGACATAGTTCAAAATACCATAGATCAAGGTCTTGCACTTTTTTGTGGCCTAGTATCATTCCCATATTCTTGCCTTGGTCTGTTAGACTGACAAGATACTTTTTAGTGATTTTATCTTTTTTCAGAGAGCAAAGTGCGTTCCTTCACAACCAAAATGTTCTGACCTGAAATGCTGCCTTAAATTTTATTCATGTTTTATGCTTGATTTTTCTCATGAGTTGCTCTTTTAGATTTGTATGTTTGCCTTTGTGTGTTAGGGAGAAAACATATTTTTGCTTATATTTTGGAATCTTAAAATCTTAGTATGAGTCATCATACTAGATTTTGACATGTGACAGAAATAAAAGACGCTTTTACTCAGTAAACAACGGTTATCTAATTCAACATCTATTTAATAAAATAAAAGATAAATTAGATCAACCTTTTTTCAGATTCTTTCTTTCTTTTCTTTTTTTAAAAAACATTGCCCCACACTAGGAATTTCTAAAGTACATACATCTTTTATGGGATACTGTGTTGAAATTAAATGAAAGAAAATTTAAAACTTATATTAAAATTACACTTTGTAAGCAAAGATATTACAAATTAGAGGATTATATCCAAGATAAGAGTGCTTGGAAACATGCTGGTCCTGCTCCATAAGACAATCTCTAGAGTCTAGACAAAATCAAACTGGTTGCTAATGTAATTGAATAATTTTTTTTTTCTTTTCTTTAACATTGATTTACATTCTGTAATTACTTGGGGTCACACCCAGACTTATTACTCCTTATTTATTTATGAAAATCGTCTAATTTTGGAATGTTTGTGAATATTGTGAGCACCATGTATCTATCACATAGTTAATTTATATGTCATGGTTTCATTTATCCATTTTAATTCTTTTACCTATTGTGGTATAGTAATTTTATTTTTAGGTGCATCGTCTTCACATATAATTATATAATTAATGTATGCAAAATATTGTAAACCATTTTAAAAGAGTAACGGTGGAGTTTCTTGCCCATTCTTCTCCATACGAAAACTACCTTTTGGAAGGAGCGGCTAGAATCAATTTTATTTTTGACGTCCAAAAGTGCCTTTTAAGTGCCTATTTGAAATAAATGATTTAATTTTGACTTTATAAATAAAACAAAGTTGGGTTAGTTACACTATTCATAACTCAAGAAAGAATAGCAGAATAACTTAAAACATGGAAAAATTCACAAAAAAATTCTTGTACAATTTGTATGGAATGGCTTTTTTATGATTCTGAGGCAGTACGAAGTTCGCTGGGTCAGCTAGTTATCAATAAATTAGGTTTATCTTGTTCATGGTGTTTCTGAAAACTTAATTAATTTCACCATTATTATTTTTTTCAAATATGTACAAAAGTAGGGTGCTAAACTTTCAGTCTGTGAGACCATGCGTGGGTATAGGTTTTACAGAATTTAGCGTGGGTATACAAAGGTTAAATAAATGTAATATTGTGGAAAACTTTACCACAAAAAAAAACAAAATAAAAAATCCGGCCAAGTGCGAGGCGGACTCGCGCACGAAGGGTTCCGTACCATTATCTATGCAACATTAGACACGATATTATAACCTTTTTTTTTAGTTTCACACATATCTAATAATCTTCTATTTTCTATTTCAAGCATCTACCTGTTGCCGTTATAAATATCGAGCAAAAAACGGCAAAAAAATCACGTTTGTTTTATGGGAGCCCCACTTAAATATTTATTTTATTCCGTTTTTAGTATTTGTTGTTATAGCGGCAACAGAAATACAGCATCTGTAAAAATTCCAACTGTCTAGCCATCACGGTTCATGAGATACAGCCTGGTGACAGATAGACAGACAGACGGACAGTGGAGTCTTAATAATAGGGTCCCGTTTTTACCCTTTGGGTATGGAACCCCAAAAATGGTTGCCATGTGTACAAGATTATAGGTAAAAAGTTGTAAAGGCTATCAAAGTCAAAGATTAACTAGTTAATTGATTCTACAATGAATGATGCAACTCTTGTTTAAGATTGCAGCAACTTTTAGATATTCTAGCTAAATTAATAATTTTTAAGCTGTTGTTGAAGGACCGTTGGTAAAAGTTATTAGTAACTATGCAGCAAACTATAAATCTTTTTTAAATGCTGAGCATGGTTTAAATACTCGTAAGCTTGATTTCTTGACTATGTCTGTCTTCTAAAATTGTTGATAAATAAATGATTTTATTTCTATAAGGTTTGTACAGACCTGTACGCGTCAATCATATTTTTAAAATGGTATAGATCTGTAGCTTTCACCTACAGAGATGAGGTTGGCGATTCCGGTCTGAATACTCTGAAAAGAACTGAAACAAACTTAGAGGCTTCCTTTCACTGTAAGAAAATCTTAAAATATTCATAAAGCCTGATTTACACGGTGCACTAAATTGCACCGTGCAATTTAATAAATAAATAAATATTCCACAACTATCACACAACGTCATCTAGTCCCAAGCTAAGCAGAGCTTGTCTTATGGGTACTAGACAACTGATAAACATACTTATATATTTCTAAATATATAAATATTATAGACAAATTACACCCAGACACAGAACAAATGATCGTGCTCATTACACCAACATTTGTCCTGGGTGGGAATCGAACCCACGACCTCCGGCATAGCAGTCAGGGTCACTAACCACTAGACCAACAGGCCTGTCAATTGCCTGTAGCACGCCACAGCAGAAGCGACAATATAAGTTGCATTGTCTAAACTCATTTCTTGCTTCTATTTTACTGTATGCCAAGGCAAGAAACTTGCATTGTATACATGGGGGTTTTTGACTTAATCTTGACAAAAATGGTTGGTATCTTGTATTGTCAATCTGAGACTATGAATCATTCTCATTATAATGCTATAAATTAACATATACAATTATCATTGCAACAAAGATAATAATTTGTCAACCTTTGTGAAAGTTTATCATGTTTGTTGGAACCATAAAGTAATGAAGAAAAGAAATTGTAATGTAAAATTAGTTTTTAATTTCTATGCGTAACCTTTTCCTGACTATGTTGGGGTAGGCTGTCGCCTGTCCCCCCCCCCCGGTGGGTTTCCGCATTGACGAGGTGGGGGGGCTCAGTAGCCGTGGCTAGCAGAACCACGGTGAAGCTAAGAGGAACCCGAGCGGGGGCCGCTCGTCAAGGCTTTGCGGCTTAGCCGACGACGAGCGGCCGGCGGGTAGGTTGCGGTGCCGCTTGGGCGACATCGCAACCTACCTGAGGCGGGCCGCGATGTCCCCCGTGTGGGAGACATCGTGGCTGAGGATTGGAGGCCGCGGCGGGAGAGGAGTGTCGGTGTTACGTTGCCGCTCTCCCTACCTTCCGCGGCCTTGACGGGGCCGCCACCGTTAGATGGCGGACGCGGTGGGGCCGCAGGGGAAGAGGAGTGTCGGTGTTACGTTGCCGCTCTCCCTATCCTCTGCGGCCGTAGCCCCTAACGCGGGGGGCATGTGGGGCCTGCCCATTAGGCGGGCGTGGAGGCCAGCAGGCAACGGGTGCGGGGGCACCGTTGCCTGTATCTCACAGGCCTCCACCAGTGTGGTACTGGAATGGCCAGGTGTTTCCGGCCATTCCCGTAGCCCCCCCAACCGGGGGGGCATGCGGGGCCCGCCATACCATCTAGGCGGGCATGCGCCGGGAGGGCTGTGGAAGTAAAGGCTATGCCGGTTTCCCATGGCCCTCCCATCACGGCGATGTGAGAACACCGCTGAGTTTTAGTGGGTATACTGTCGTTCCGACAGGGAGTGCCACATACCCCGTCTCGTCCCCCGCGAGACGGGGATGCATAAAGCATTTCTCAGCGAGAAAAAAAAAAAAGGCTGTCGCCTGTCAGTCAACCGGATGTAGCTGAATACCAGTATTTTCCATGGAGTGACTGCCTATCTGACCTCCACAACCCATCTACTGGACAACACACTACCTCTTGGTAAGACTGGTGGTCAGACTTTTGGGCTCCTGACTAACCGTAAAGACTGTCAAAGATCTACTGTTTTTTTCTAACATCAACAAATACCGACCCATAAATGCAAAACGAATTACTGTGTACACAGGACTGACTACTTGTAATCCTTTAAATAAATAACCCTCCAACATTTTTTCCAGTAAGTGAATGGCGATGGGAGCTGCCAGAAAGTGCCGGCCCCAGCTGGGTGATGATGTGTCCCGACTACAAGCAGGTCACCTTCCACCCGTACTACAGCTCCGGTACCGCTGCAGTCAGAGGTGATACTCCACTAGTTCATGACTACCATTACTATTGGGAAGTGAAGATGCTGACTGAGCCTTATGGGACTGATATTGTAAGTATATATTCATATTTACTTCAAAGCATTTTGGTAGAGACGCTGATTGCTTAGGTACAGACAAAATGTGGCCAAGTAACGATATTGTTTCGTATTGTTACGAGCTTCGGGTTCGTGACAATAAAAACTGCCGATAAAAATTACCAAAAGTTACACTTTATTTAATCAACACTAATAACAACTCAAACACACTAATTATAAAACACAATCGCTCTTAAGTCGCACTTGAAGATCGCTTTCGATGTATTCGCTTCTATCGCAGAACCAAGTCTGATTAGTCGCGGCTAGTCCCGGCCTTATATAGTGCCGCAGATAATTCCAGAATATTCTATTGTAGAAACATCTAGAATGTTCGAGTACATACCGGCCCCGACTGACCAGATGTCGATAGTTCTAGTAAGTTCAGCCAATCGATAATAGATGGCGCTAGTGAAGAACTAATAAGTTCTTCTACTAGAAACTAGATGGCGCTAGTGGTAACTAATGTCACCAACATCAGGCATTAATTGTGGCGCGCAACACTGCCCCCTCCTAAGACATGCTCGTCCCGAGCATTATCGGCTCCATAATAACGCGCCAATCGATCCACATGGACGATCTTAGGAGTACCTCTTGCACCTTTCTGTATCCGGTAGGTTACGTCATTGATCTTTGTCACAATCCGGTACGGTCCATCCCATTTAGCTTGAAGCTTAGGAGATTTCCCTTTGCTGCGGACTGGATTGTGCAACCACATTAGTGAACCTTCGTCGAACCCTTTACTGTTCATTTTGCGGTCATAACGGGTTTTCATCTTTTCAGACATTTGCTGGCCCGATTGTCTGACGTGCTCATAAATGTCATTCATTTTGTTCCGCAAATTATTCGCATAATCGGTTATACTGCGTGGGGCATCAGGTGGTATTCCGGTGATCAGGTCTGCAGGCAGCCGTAATTCTCTTCCAAAGTTTGCGAAAGCTGGTGTCACCGATGTACTTTCGTGAACAGCGCTTCGATATGACAACAAAAACGGTTGTATGTGCTTGTCCCAATCTCGTTGCCGATTTTCCACAACTTTTGCTAGGTACCTCTCCAAAGTCTGATTGAATCGTTCCACCATTCCATCCGATTGTGGGTGGTAAGAAGTTGTTCTTGTTTTATGAGTACCCATAACTCGACAAGTTTCCTGGAATATTTGGGACTCAAAATTCCTTCCTTGATCACTGTGAATCTCTAAAGGTACTCCAAACCGACAGAAGACTTCATAAACTAATTTATCTGCAACTGTCGAAGCTTCTTGATTTGGGATGGCGAAGACTTCCGGCCACTTAGTAAAGTAATCCATCACAACCATGAAATACTTGTTACCACTTTCACTTTCCGGAAACGGCCCCGCTACGTCAAGGGCTATCCTCTCCCATGGTGCGCCAACATTGTACAATTTCAATGCACCTCTACTACGAGTCTGAGGTCCCTTTACAGCTGCACAACTTGTACATTTGCGACACCAGTCCTCGACATCGTCCCGACAGTGGACCCAGTAAAACCGTTCTCGTATCTTCAGTAGAGTCCGTTTTACTCCCAGATGACCTCCTGAACAACCATTATGGTACAGCTGTAGAACATCCGGTACTTGAGCTTTAGGGACAACCATTTGCAAATGACAGCTGTCTCCCCGAGCATTTTCCCATTTACGGCACAGGACTCCATCCTGAATCACCAAGCTGTCCCATTGGGCCCAATAGCTTTTTGTGATCGAACTCATTGCTGAGACGTCGCTCCACCTGGGCTTAGGAGCTCTGGCCTTCATCCACTCGAGAATAGGCTTGATGTCCGAATCTTCCTGCTGTGCACGTTGTAGCCTTTCCTTCCACTCGTTGCTGAGGTCTGTCTTGAGCATCCTCACAGGAACGACTTCTATACTTTCTTGCCTAGTACCAACTAGTGTGCCTTTTTCCATAACCTGTTCCTGATCACAAAGGTTCGGCACACGTACCCCTGACATGTCGGTGGCTCTGACCAAAGTTCGTCCCACTTTCCATGAACGGTCATTGTCTACCCTTCCTGTAGTTCGCTTGGGGCAACTGGATCGAAGGTGGCCCCTTTCCCCACAGCCGTAGCACCTAGGGCTGTATCTTTTATTGCAGTCGCGAACTCTAGCCGCTGCAACCTCCCTGACGCGATGGGAACGATGATCCTGTCGCGCGGCTTCCACCTCCAGTGCATGGGCCAAGGCGTCCTTCAGCGTCCCGTGGTGCCCGAGCCTCACAGCAGCTCTAACTTCAAGATCGCGGATGCCGTCGATGAATGCCTGCACCAGGTTCCCATCAATAAGCGCAGGTACGGACTGGTAAGCTTTACGCACCAGCTTCTCCACTTCAAGGGCCCACTGCTGCAGGTTTTCATTACTGCGTTGCACGCGATCCTTGAGCTGCGCACGAAACACGTGTTCCAGGTGAGCGTCGCCATACCGAGCCTCCAATGCCTCAAGGAGCTGCTCGTAAGTCACTTCCTTACCGAGAGCTTCCAGAACAGTTAAAGCCTGGTCGCGCAGGCCTAGGGTGAGGGCAGTCATGGCCTGACTGTTATTCCAACCGTTCGCCTTCATGACAGCCTCAAACTGGATTTTGTAGGCTGACCAGGAAGAAGTTCCGTCGAACGGTGGCACTTTGAATCCACGTAGCGAAGGTGTTGTAGCTACGGGAGCTGCGATTCCATCCCCAAGTTTAAGGTAATCCAGCGTTTTCTTTACATCAGCCATCACGGTTTTCTTTACGTCAGCCACCACGTTGTCAACCCGATTATACACTTGGTCGATCCGGATTTCAGCTTCCGACAGGCGGTTGTCATGTTGATCAACCTTATCCTTCACCTCCTTCATGTCTTTCCCGAAGGTAGCGTGAAGGTCCTTCATAAGGAGCATCTGCTCTTCCTGGCGGCGCGTTTGCTCCTCCTTATCACGTTGGAGCTGTTCTTCCAACCGACGAGCCTGTTCCTCCTGTCGGCGAGCCTGTTCCTCCTTGTCCCGCTGGAGCTGTTCTTCCAACCGACGAGCCTGTTCCTCCTGTCGGCGGGCCTGTTCCTCCTGTCGGCGGGACTGCTCCTGCAGCATCATCATCAGGGCAGCAAAGTCTGGTGCTGCTGATGCTGGAGCTGTTGCGGACGTTTCGGCCTCCGTGGTTGGTAGCTGGCCCTCCGACCTCTGCGGCATAGCTCCACTAAAACGTCTCTGATCCGTCTCCTGTTGACGTTGACTCCGGGTACGGATACCCTCCGTGTCGTCTTTAGGTAAAATCGGCATGATTTTAATCCTTGCTTCTGACACCAATTGTTACGAGCTTCGGGTTCGTGACAATAAAAACTGCCGATAAAAATTACCAAAAGTTACACTTTATTTAATCAACACTAATAACAACTCAAACACACTAATTATAAAACACAATCGCTCTTAAGTCGCACTTGAAGATCGCTTTCGATGTATTCGCTTCTATCGCAGAACCAAGTCTGATTAGTCGCGGCTAGTCCCGGCCTTATATAGTGCCGCAGATAATTCCAGAATATTCTATTGTAGAAACATCTAGAATGTTCGAGTACATACCGGCCCCGACTGACCAGATGTCGATAGTTCTAGTAAGTTCAGCCAATCGATAATAGATGGCGCTAGTGAAGAACTAATAAGTTCTTCTACTAGAAACTAGATGGCGCTAGTGGTAACTAATGTCACCAACATCAGGCATTAATTGTGGCGCGCAACAGTATCATTGGGAAACAAAATGCTTAAAAAAGAGCTTTCTACCAGTGCAACTAACGTATTAATTAATAGGATTCGTTAGCTTAAGGGGTCAGTTGACGGAGTAGTACGAACAGATCCAATGACGGACATTTACACTGGAGTGGCAAAAAGTATTATATTTCTGTGTTGTCCCACTACAAACTTCATAAGCCTTAGCATTTCAATAATCAGCATATAACGTTCCTACCGCAGCCCGCGGAGCATAGAAACGGGATTTGTCGGCGGAGGAATAGACAAAATAACAAGAAATCTGTCTACAATCTGTCATGTTGCCATCTTCCGTCGACAAAACCCCTGTGCTGGGGCACAGGCCTCCGCTCTGAGGAGGAGAGGAGTCATTACCTACATCCATGTAAACTTTTATGATTAGATAGCCACCAGTCAAGACACTTGTATTATTCTTTCATAAATATAAAATCTTATCTTTTGTTTGGCTCACTGTCTGGCTGTAATCATTTTATACATGTTTGACTGAATTATCTTTATTTAGCCTTCAATTATTTATATTTTATGACAGACCGCCGATACTAAATTGCTATGTATTAACACAGGGTCGTAGTTTCCGGCAAATAAAACGCCCATCATAAGCAAGATCTAAAGTTTAAGCTCAATACAAGAAGAGCGGCAACAGCTCAATGACCTTCTTGCCTTAGGTTTTCTGAGTCAGGCGCAAGAAGTCGTGATTTTGAAGCCCGTTCGTTGCACTATTACCTTGAACTCAAGGCTGAAAAGAACCTTAGTTACAGCACATAGGTTTTAATACTAGTAACCCTAAATAACCAAGATTTGTTAAAAACAAGTATTTTTGATTACTCAACAAGTCTTTACTTCTAGTTGTCACCTACAGTCCATTCACAGGTATTTTACCTCTGACCGCAGCAATCTAACAGCAACCCTAGTGTAACCGGAATAAAGATCACAATGATTTTGACAGACCTGTCAATAGCAACAACCCAACAACCACCTTATTAGATTGAGAATAAAGGTCACTGTGATTAGGACAGTGATGCAAAATTAGAGGTAAAATAACTATGAAAGGACTGTAGCAGCCGCCATTGATTACATAAACATTAGACACTGACGTATGTTCATCTTCGATTACAATACAAACGCGTGATGTCACATGTGAACAGCTGTGATAACAATTTGATGCATTACCTCGTTTTGTTTTGATACGCTTTATGATATGCATCAATTCTGCCAATCCTTGATCATCGCAGGATACAGACTCGAAACCTAATAAAAATTGGAAGACTTCTAGGTGTTTAGCAAAATCCAGCTATCTAATTGAATCATTCAGTAATTTCTTTGCCAAATACCACATTACATATTTCATGGTAAAAAAGAACAGCATCGTCATCAACATGTTCCTGCCTTTATTCCAATGTATTTGGGGTCGGCGCCACATGTTCCTTTCTTCCATACTTCCCTTTTAGCTATTTATGCGAAAAAGTGACCATATGCTGTTGATTAGCATAATTATGGTCACTTTGCATAAACAAGCATATAGCGATCATTTCATGGAAGACAACATTACATTAGGCAAATATTTCGCTAAAATAAAAGAGCGACCTGTTAATAAGTATGGAAGATCGGCCAAATAGGTAGGCCGACGAATACTATATCATTATGGTTTGGAAACAAAAAAGAATATCTTTCTGTCTCTTTTTTCTTTCTCCGTCATCTTTTCAGCCCTGAATCACCCACTGTTGGGTAAAGGCATACCCTTTCTGCAGCCTGTCTTCCTTTTTTTTTCTTTCTTATAAACCATAAATACGAAGTCAGAAGATTACGTGTGTTGTTCTGTGAGCACTTCCCGCGTTGGCAGACCGCCACAATGTCAATGTTGATCAACAAGTTCAAACAAATGTGTTGAACGTGAACTTCTACGTGGTTTTTCTAGAAATATTTTATTTATAAAAATAAAACTTGACCTTATGTTTCGCTTCAGATGTAAATAACGAGGTGTAAATATACGTAACTGGTTTGTTAAACTGCAATCTCACCCACGCGGCGATAACTTCATAATAATTAGATGATTTTTGTAACATTTAACACCTTTTAATAATAACGTTTATAGTAGAACATTATAAACTTTAAATTTTAACTGATTGCCGGCGGCGGATAACTTTTCGCATACTAAGGGCTGCATTTACCAAAGTCACGTCTGTCAGTTTATCTTTTATCCGTAGAATAAAATATACTGTCAGACGTAAATTTTATTCTACGGATAAAAGATGAAGAACTGTCAGGCGTGAATTTTATGCAAAATCTGTCAAAAAATCAAAATTTATTCTCAGGGTAAGAGTTATTCTAGCTGTAAAAGTTTGGTGGAATTCGCCCTTAGTAAGCCAAGGGCTGATTTTTCAATAGTCAGATAACTTTTATCTGAAGAATAAATATAGTGGTTTGACATATATATATTTTTTTAATGGTTGTTTAACGCAAAAGCCGTGTTACGTACGTATATTTATTCCTTAAATAAAAATTATCCGACGATTGAAAAATCCCCTATTATTCTTTCGCACACCCTCTAGAAACAAAGCAAGATGGCTTTCCATGGTCGGTAACCAAAGGAACAGTCCCAGAGGCTTCTATAGTCGCGTGGAGCAATCGGTGGAAAAAAAATCCAATTTCTAATTATGATAAATGAAATTCTAAAATTCCCAGACTGAACATTTATTTTTCTTCTTATTTGATACCTCTCAAATCGTTATTTCCAGATGGTAGGCCTGGGCACCGACAAAGTGGACGTGGGGGATTGCCTGTTCGAATTCACGTCATTCCTGGGCAGAGACGGGGAGTCCTACGGGCTGTCGTACACGGGAGCGCTACGACACAACGGCTCAGTCAGCCGGGATAACACCGGCTTTTGTAAGGGGAGCATAATAGGCGTGAAAGTGGATCTATGGCAGGGCACGCTCGAGTTTTATCTTAATAGGAAATCACAAGGTGAGTGCATGTTACAACTTTAGATTATAATGAATGAAACAGTCGATCAAAATATGATTCGCAACCAAATGTGTATTTAGGTATTTACCTACTTATACTTATTTTTTGAGGGGCTCGTGGCTAAACAATAACAGCCGCAAGGGCCTTTTCCCAACTATGTTGGGGTCGGCTTTCAATCTAACCGGATGCAGCTGAATACCAGCATTTTACATGGAGCGACTGCCTATCTGACCTCCACAACCCAGTTACTGGGTAAATACGATACCCCTTGGTAAGACTGGTTGTGAGACTTTCGAGCTACCCGTAACGACTGTCAAAGATCCACGAATGACAGCCGGGACCAACGGCTTAACGTGCTTTCCGAGGCACGGAGGGGTCTTGGTATGTGAAGATGGTAATCCATCCAGGGACCAACCGCGGCAAGCGTAGCTTAACCTGATCGATCGACCCGTGCGGCTGTTATTACTTAGCCACAAGCCCCTCTAAACTGTTTAAAATGTCCTATCAACTCTTTTGTAAAAGTGTGAAAATTGTAATGTTGATACCGACCGGCAGAGGTATGCCAATGACAATGAACTAGCAAGATTATAGCAATTTTGCCTTTAACGGTATACAGGGTGGCAGGAACATCGACGCGCAAAGTGTAACCATGGATTCAGCACATGATACAATTTTTTTATTTTATTTTTTATTGACAATGGGCTCACTCTTGACCTCAATCCAGCCCAGAGGCAGGGATGAGATCTACGGTGGAACGAGCTTGCCCAGAAGAAGCCTATTCACTCTCGCCCTGAAGAGATTCGGGTTGTATGAACTCGGGAATGCAGACGCAGGCAGACAATTCCACTCCTTAGCTGTGCGCATCAGAAAAGATGATGAGAAGCGCTTAGTGCGTATACATATACTACACCTCATAGAGTCGACATTTTTCGTCGGTTATAAAAAAAAATCTTTTGTTTCATAGAAAAGTGCAATACCTACGCGGTCAAAATGTATGGAACAGCAATATTTTTTTTAATAACCGACGAAAAATTTCAACGCTAGGGGGTCTAAACTCATGTGCTGAATCCATGGTACAGTTTGCGCGTCGATGTCCCGATGCCACCCTGTATTATAGCGTTCATTGAACGCCCAAGTTCAGTGACATTTACCTACAATCTAATCTAATAAAGAATAATAATTCTAGTAAAAAAAAGATTTACATTGTAGTATTATTGTTTGTTTTGATTAAAGTTTATCACGAGCCGATAACAATAGTGCGATGCTAATCGTCTCTTGTTCTCTGTGGGTCAAGTCTTAGCAGTAATATAATGATAAGGATACATATCTTTGCAATAACACAGTGAAGCTACTACAATCATATCCAGGATGAATTTTTCATTTAAGGGGCAAGCGCCAGGGTCGCCCCTCGCGAATCATACAAGATGAAATTGAATAGGTGCGACGAATTAAATTAAATTCAGCGTGATATAAAGTAAATTTAGAGCATGGTATTAAGGAAAGGGATGCACATACGTGCGCGTAGGGGAGAGATTTGCAACGTCGTTGCGCGCTTTTTTTTTCGTTGGAAAAGTCAAAATTAGGTAAATACCACTAGTTCAACACGTTGCCAACTTGTTTAATGATTTGAACTCAGAGATGAATAGATTGCTTATCGGGCGTGCGCTAAAATTAGTACTTACTTTAATTTTCTTATTTGTTTTGATAATTTTGAAAAAAAAAAAACTGAAACGACAGTAATTCGTGTCTACTTGAAGGCAATAACTTAGTTTGCAGTATATAAGAAGATAATTACAAGATTTTTTTCAAGAATTTAGGTTTCAGAAATGACAATTTATAATGATTATGTAACAGTACTGCACCACATATTTCGATTTATCGCAAGTATTCAATTTCATCCTGTATATTATTCAACATTCAACATATCACTGACCTGCAAATTGCAAAAAACGTAAGAAAATTTGAATTTCGCGAGCTACCTAGCGCATTCCCCTTAATTAAAAATAACCTACCTATGATGTCCGCATATTTACCCTATGTCCGTCGGAAAGTTTGACCCATACCTAATTCAGGAACTCCCATGCAAGGTGGTTAATTAAAGGCTTTGCCACAATTTCCGGACATGTTTTTTTATTTTTTATTAGCCGTTAAGGTCCCACCGTTGGGCAAACGCCTCCCTACTTCCGGACATGTTAAAGATAGAAAAAAAGAAAAATGTTTCTTTGGTACAGTACCGTACCGGAACACATTTGAACAAAATTAAAAATGATGACTTTATGTTATAATTTTCATAGATAGCCGTAGCCGGTAGTAAGCCGGATTTTCAGGCCATTAGATGTTTTATAAATTAATCAAAGTAGGTACCTGGATCTACAAAACACTAACCGCCTTATTGCAAAACGAGTTCTTACTTTAGAACTAGCATAAACCTTCGAGCCAGTTACTGTATATTGAACTTTATTCCGACAAACGTAAAATTCTTAAGGTGTATATAGGGCTCGCTGACCTTGTGCATGTGGGCGGAGCTAAACGCTCTACCCCCGAATACGTAAAACGCGCGCGGTGGCGCGCTGCACTAAAACGACGATCAAAGAATATGCGGAGACGCAGACATGCCGCACGCAGGTCGCCATTTTTGCCTACGATTCCAGAAGGGAATGGCGGAGGCAAGGCTGATATATTTTGTATAGATTGATACTTATGTTACGTGTATTTTATGTTTTTACTGGACATTATTTATTAGAATTTTTTTGATTTTGTTTAAAATCATACGTGAGAACGAACTTAGTTCCCGACGGGGGTAAAACTTTAAAAATGATATCGAGTATTTTCTTAGGAATGGAATAACATTTTATTTGCATAGACTGTAGGTCTTCTTAGGAGGACTTGCATAAAAATGAGATTTTATAAAAATTAGAACCTGTTTCATCAATTTGAATTATTATAAATCAGTAATAAACCTACCTAACTAGCACTGTACCTAAATGGCTTTTTTAGGATTCCGTAGCCAATCGGATGATGTTATAATCAACTTTCTTCCTGTCATTGTTATTTACATAGCAGGTAGTGGTATTCTAATTTGTGACCGGTAGGTGCCACAACTAAAATGTGCAAAATATTAGCAGTTTCGGTCAAACTATAAGAACTTTGTCGGATTATAGTTCGAAATTTAAAAATAATGATCGATGGTTTAACCGGGGTCTAAGATAAACCTTGATTTGTAATAAGGCCGCATGACATTGGCCATGTATTATTATGTTATTTCTTTATCTAAAGTGACTTTACGTGGGGACGATATGTTATGACGTGGTTGGTTAGTGACTGCTTTTGTTGACTTTACATAATACATCTAAGTATAATTAAACCCGCGACAGTTGCTTTACGTAAAGCTTTTAATTTTCTTTTAAATTCTTTGTTTTTTTAACCGACCTATAAAAAGGAGGAGGTTATCAGTTCGTCGGAATATTTATTTTTTGTGTATTTTCCCCGATTACTCAGACGGCTGGACCTATTTGGAAAATTCCTTTTTTTTACAAGGGTATTCCCAGATGGTCCCATTGTCATCAGGTCAGGATCTGATGATGGGTTCCTGGAGAAATCAAGGGAACTCTTATTATAGCTAGGCACACCTATAGCGGTATGGGTATTTTTTTGGGTGTTCATAAATAAAAATACAAAAAAAAAATAAGTCGGTGGCTAAAAACTAATACACAGATCCGAAGACACCGACTTCCGAAATTAAAGTTATTTTACACTTAGTAGTATTTTTTTACCAACCCGCACTGGGCCCGCGTGGTGGATTACGGCCCGCTCCCCCTCACCGAGAGGAGGCATGTGTCCCAGCAGTGGGAACATTATAGGGTGATTATGCTAGTGTTTTTTTGTAAGTCGGTTGTTTTTTTTTATCAACTTAAATTTTATAGTCAGCCTATGAAAATACAGCAAACAGACAGACAGACATACAGTCACATTTATTGGTACGAATAAGTTTGCTTAACCCTAAGTCCAATGTAACACTGTGTATCGGTTATTTACTCGGGCCTACTGCATGGCACATGACCTCTATCACATCTCTCAGTTACTGCTGTGTCGCTCAGATAAGGAGCGTGTCATACAACCACAATATACATCTGACATGATAACAGAGATAAGGACCTAATTAGTCGCGATGTACTGTGATACAATGTCTTCATTTAAACCGTCTGAAGACAGTATCAAAAAAACCCGTTTTTCTTCTTTGTGTCGCTGCACGACTGTATTTTAATCATGGTGACCCAAAAATTCGGCACTTCCACGGTATGGTCGGTGGCAGCGCAGAAGTCACTTTGACTGTATGTTTTGGGACGCAAAAGGCAGGATAGGAGGTGGAGCATAGTTTTGTAAAGAAATTATAACAGTAAATAGAATGAAAAATTTATAGGTCGAGTGTTTAGACAACTTGTTAACTTGTTTAGTGGGTCCATTGGCATATACTAAAGGACTCGCCAGAAATTAGTATAAGTACACTCAGTAAGGTGGTAGACGTAATTACTCGTTACTTTCAGTCTACATCATCCCACTGCTGGGCAAAGGCACGTGGCCATACAACCGAGTTGAGAACCTCCTCCTTTTTTGAAGTCGGTTGTTTTTTTGTATTAGTTTTATTAATTACTCGTTACTGTCAGCCTTCGTTATCCTATTGCTGGGCAAAGGCACGAGGCCTTATACGTTCCAGCAAAAGTATAGCCAGTCCTAGGGTATTTTAAAGCACCCTGTATATCGTGTATCTCTGCTATACTTTCTCAAGTTAATAACAAATCCAAAGAAAGAGTACATACCTGTAAAAATAAAAACTATTGAAAGTCAAAGAAGTTCAAAGAACTACATTACAATGTATTCTTAAACTAGTAGACTAGAATCAATTTTATTTTAATTTTATTTTTGACGTTCAAAAGTGCCTTTTATGTGCCTATTTGAAATAAATGATTTGACTTTGACTTTGACTTTACTGTTTATTTACTCTAATTAATATTTAATTAACGACAGCAGTGCAGTTGTAGCCCAGTGGTAACGGCCGCGGCTTACAAGTTGTAGGTCGTAAGTTCGAACCCAGAAAGGCGCTTTTGTGGAAATTATTCCATCACCACTGCTCTCAAAACTCGAAAACATGTGACATCTACCAACCCGCACTGGGCCTGCGTGGTCGATTATGGCCCACTCCCTCTCACTGAGAGGAGGCCTGTGTCCCAGCAGTGGGAACTTTATAGGCTGATTATGTAATGTAACAACACACTAATAAACTAGATTATATATTATCTTTTATTACAATTGAACGATTTAATTTTACAATATGTTTACTTACAGTCTGGCGAACGATTTCTTTGATAGATAAGAACAATAGTAAAGTCTATGAATAGTACAATGACCTAATACCTAATATCAGTGGCCGAATCGTCATTAAAAAAAATATTCATAACATATTTTTTTTAAAAGAACATGAATAACGAACAAGTTTTAAGAAGTAACAACAAGATCCTACTAATATTATACATGCGAAAGTTTGTGAGGATGGTTGCATGTTTGTTACTCTTTACGCAAAAAGTACTGAACCGATTTTGATGAAACTACAGTAAAATAGCTTATACATCAGAATAACACATAGGATTCTTTTTATCCCGATATTCCCACGGGATCGCGGGTGAAACCGTGGGGCGCTGCTAGTAGACAATAAAAAATGTGCAAAGTGGAGTCAAAATTCTTCAAATTGCCAAAATGGAGTTTTTTTTAACATAATTTCTTAGACAGACCTCAACCTTATTTTGTCCACCACTATGAGAATATATTTTTTCTAGAGCCCAGAAGGAAAACATCGTGAGGAAACTGGCATGTTCTAGAACCAAAAATGCGAAGACATGTATCATCTACCAACCCGCACTGGGCCCGCGTGGTGGATTACGGCCCACTCCCTCTCATAGAGAGGAGGCTTGTGTTTCAGCAGTGGGAACATTTTAGGCTGATTGTGATGTGTGTGTTGTGATTATACAGTCGTAAGATAGGATATATAATTTTCTCTGGGTCTTCTACTGCCCCCCTGAAAGTCTCAAATACCCACGAGGGGCCCTTATCGCCCACGTTGAGAACCTATGATGTAGATGAACCTGCTCCGATAACTACCTTTCTGGGAAACCACTATCATTATGTAACTACCTTCCATTATACTTACCATCATCAACTATGTTAGGGTCGGCTTCCAGTCTAACCGGATGCAGTTGAATAACAGTATTTACATGGCGCGACTGTCTATCTGGCCTCCACAACCCGGTTACTGGGTAATACGAAACCTCTTGGTTGTCAGACTTTCAGGCCTCTGACGACCCGTAACGACTGTCAAAGATCTACGAATGACAGCCGAGTCCAACAGCTTAACGTGCTTTCCGAAGCACGGAGGGGTCTTGGTATGTAAAGATGCTCACCCATCCACGGACCAACCACGGCAAGCGTAGCTTAACCTCATCAATCGACCCGTGCGGCTGTTATTACTTAGCCACAATTCTTCCATTATACTTACCAGCTAAATAAAATTCCAGGCATATCGTTCTACAACCTCCGTCGCCATCAGTCCCTCTACCCGATGGTCTGTTCGACGGCCGCGCAGTCCTCAATGCGCCTGATATACGCCGCCTCCTGGCAAGCGTCCCTCCTTGTGGACGCGGCAAAGACCCTGGCAGCATCGGTGAATGGAGACAAGACGCTGGGACTACCTCCTGGCTTAAGATGCAAGTTGAAGAATCAGTTCTGGTTGACGTTGCCTAATCAAAGTAAGTGTAAATTTTTGTTCCTTATTCTCAACATTTTTAGTTATTTTTGGAATTTTCTAGGCCTGTAGATGTCGGACACGGCAACCCAGTACAGCAGTGTGATTCTGTAACCATCTCACCGTGAAAACTTAGGTGAAGTGAGCGTGGAGTGAGCTGTCATTCCAACTAATGCTAGGGATCGACACTATTGACAGCTCACTCTAAGCTCACTTCACCTAATTTTTCACGGTGAGATTTTTACCGAATCGATTGGCAGGTCCTGATAGTTTTACGCGCGAATTAATGAATGATTGCGCGTGAATTTAGTACCTAGCTAGCTAGCCTATACCTAACGTTTTGGCTTCAGTCAACCGGATGCAGCTGAGTCCAGTATTTTACATGAGCCTATCTGACCTCCATAACTCGGTTACTGGGTAACACGATATCCCTTGGTAAGACTGGTTGTCATACTTTCGGTCTTCTGACTACGACTGCGAATTAGTACGAATCTATGTTATCATAAACCCAAAGGTTGATACTTGATACTGACATTTCTGGTGCATAAGTAGGTTACTAACTGACAAACGCTGATTAGTTTACTACAAGTATGATAGTGGTCCTGCACTATTTCTTGTGACCTGACACACGGGATCATAAGATGATAGACACTCATCGAACAATCTCTGCTGTTAGGGGTGTAACACATGTTCGGGCGGCGTGATTCGGTAGTTGGGGGCAAAATGGAATTTATATAGATAAATGTTATATACGGGGAAAAGTCATCGTTCCTCGTATTGTGCCGAGCCGACCCGGTACCTGATTGCATAACACACAGTAGCAATGGCTTTCATTTTGACAGGTCAACAACATTCGTTGCGTTATTGACGTTGTTGAGCAGATAAATTATTCGAACATATAAAGCAATGGATTAGCAATATCCTTCAAAATGATATGGATTGTGATTGATAATGTGTTACGCAATAAGGGTGCCGGATATCATTAAGCGAGGGGAGATGCCGATCGTTACTAGCCAAAATTAGGGTAGTTGCCTGGGTAAAAAAATTATTATTATATTTAGTCCGTCAGTTTGTTAGTTTATCGAAAAATAATGGACACGTATTTTTTCTTTTGTCAATCAAACAAAAAAGGACAAAGATAAAGCGCGTCAAAATTTGGGAGTGGGGGTCGTGACGTCACTTGCTTGCAAAAGTGTCGCAAGCACCCGTCACGCGGAACTTTAACGGGCGATATCTTCATCGTTTTTTATATAATTGACAAAAGAAAAAATACGGGTTCAATATTTTTTGATAATCTAACTGACGGACTAATTAGATTTTTTTAGGAAATAGCCTATTGCGTCGGGTCGGCTTTGTTGTTCAACAAATACTACGGAATCGGTCCTGCACTCTAATTGCGTAACATAACACTAACAATCTTAATCTGAATCATTTTGAAGGATATTGCTAATCCATTGCCTGGAAAAATTGGTTTGCTCAACAAATAAATAACGCAATGAATGTTGTTGAACTGTCAAAATGAAACCCATTGCTATTGATACTGGTTACGCAATTACCACGCTGCAGTATTTTGTTGTGACCCTTACACACGGGGTCATAGGCTGATAGACACCCATCGAACAATCTAGGTTTTTATTTTTTAAATACAGATAGCATCGTGGCGTTTTTTTTTTTTTTTGTAAACAAACAATGATAACAACATTCTGAGTATTTTATTTTAGGTTCCTACATATTTTGCCGAAAACTTGGCGGCTTATCTGCGTTTATTTTTAATTAAAAGATACCGGGTGTAGTCATAATATTTAAGTTGAAAAGGAACTGAACAGTGAATTGGACATACAATAATCATTAATAAAGTTATCAGTGTGAATAGCTGTATTATACCGTTGTAATATGCATAGATATAACTCTCAAACTCACAGCATTTATTTCAATTAAACCATTTACAAGTACTTTTGAATTGTCAAAAAGCCAGTAAGCCAGAAAGTAGATAGCTACTTGTAGTATTTTTTTTTTAAACGTTGCCCCACACTAGTAATTTCTCCTGTGTCGTGGGTGCGTTTACAAACATTTAAACTAACATATACAAACAGCCAGACCCGGAACAACTACTTGTAGGCCATACAAATATTTGTTCCGTGCGGGAATCGAACCAGCGACACGCAGCGCAGCAGTCAATCGCTTAACCACTGCGCCAACCGTGCCGTCAAAGTCAAGTCAAGTTCCCCATTCCAAAACGTAGATCTCTATGGAGAATGATATGAAAGAAAGAAAAACAGGTTTATTTGTCACAGAAACATGTGCATACAAAAAGATAATTAATTCTAATAATAAGGAAAAATAAAAACAAAATATCATAAATAGAATATAAATATATGAATTGAATTCATCATCTGCCTAGCTTTTTCCCAACTATGTTAGGGTCGGCTTCCAGTCTAACCGGATGCAGCTGAATATCAGTATTTTAGATGGAGTGACTACCTATCTGACCTCCACTATCCAGTAGCTTAATAATTACCTACTCTATACAACGTGCGTGTACAAAAATTGCGTAATCAAACATAGTAATAGGTACAATTGATTGTTGCAAGTACATTGCTCCTTTTTATGATAATACTAGCTGCGCCCTGCGGTTTCACCCGCATAAGTTTTGATCCCGTGGGTATATCGGGATAAAAAGTATCAAATTCAAATTCTTTATTGCGAACTAAGTGTAGAATTTTGAAGATGTTAACAATATTCTACCTATTGTTAACATTCTTAGAACTTAGTTACCTGTTAGGGCATTGCAATTTAAATGGTTATAATTACAAATTTAAAAAATAATAATAATAAGAATATACATACTCAACATTACATTTATAGAGATTATATTATATTAATTGTCATTATTCATACATTTTCTATTATATCATACTATTCTTTCATACAATTTATATCTTCTCTTTTATATATTAAATAATTATTTTTCTTCAAGGAATTCTTTTACAGATTAATATGCCTTTTTAACCAGGGAGTCTTTTAGCTTACTTTTAAAAATACCAATTGAATGTAGGTACTTAATATCTGTGGGTAACCTAGTGTATATTTTTATATCCATACAAAAAATACTATTGCTATATCCTTTATGTTAATCCTGATTATAAACCATCTGTGTGCCGAATTTCATCGAAATCCGTTCAGTAGTTTTTGCGTGAAAGAGTAACAAACATCCATCCATCCATACAAACTTTCACGTTTATAATATTAGTAGGATAATTGATTAGATAGATTCTTCTTCGTGTCGCTGGCAGTACTGAATTTTAAATCATTTGATAGATTGAATATAATACATGATTTGGGCAATGCGTATATAAACCTGGTAGTTTAGGATATGTCTTAGATACATAACATAACATCACGCCTCTATTCCCCGAAGGGTTCAGCAGACGAGTAGTAGTAACACCTACATTTCGGCAGTTATGTCTAAATAATACTCTGTCCATAATACCATTTTTTATCCACCGTTATGGCGTAGTAACAATAAAAACGCACACAGTGGAACCAACAAACGCAGTTAGTTCAGAAGCCACAGTTCTTCGTGTCACACGAAGTCAGGTGTATGCCTTCGAATAGAAATATGGGCAAGGATTCGTATATGTGCTAAGCACAACAGTCTGGTCTGCAGCCACAAATCCTATCACAATTCCTAGTTGTGGTAATATAACGAAAACCCCATCCAAATCGGATCAGTCGTTTTCTCAAAATCGCGGACATACAGACATACAAAACCATCTTTTTTTTTAAGTCGGTTAAAAAACTTATTACCCAAACAGAAGACGTTAACAATAAACCTAACATTTTTTGAACCCGTACTTCGACCTCAAAAACAATATAAAGAAACCTACAAACATATCACTCAAAACAAACGGGATAACCACGCGCCCTATTAAAAGATAACACTTTTGTACTAACACAGAACACTATCACTGGCCCAAATTTAATGAATGCCAGTGCACACGGAAAGTCACTGTGACGAAAATATGATGACCTTAGATAACATTGGATAAGTGTTGCAATTTATTTGATTTTGTTTGTATTTATTAATTAGCTGTGCCCTCGACTTCGTTCCGAGTGTGCATGTCGGAAAACATTTGTAGCGGTATCTACAACGCCACATGCGAACATCGCGACATACTGACGTCACGCAAATCCTGCATCTCGCAAGCAGAGTTTACTGCGCAATTAGCATAGATACAATTTCCCAACATCAATCGTTGGGCAGTTGCCCGCCAGACACAACACCCGTCTGGTCGGAGGATCCTCCCTTTTCTATAGAGTATGAGTGAACTTTACACCCTGTTTCTCATACCTCTATACATTTATTTTCATTTAAACCTTTTTCATTTTAATTATTTTCTAATATAAAAAGCCTACGTCACTCCTTATAACAACCGCTATCGGCTAGTGAAAGTCCCGCCAAAATCGGTCCTGCCGTTTCGGAGATTCTCAGGAACAAACAGATAGACAAATATGTAAAAAAAAATATATAATTACCGTAGACTCGCCTACGCGCACGTGTGCATCCCTTTCCTTAAGACAGCTTACAGACGGCAACTTTGAATTTTGTTTCGTGATTTTAGAGAGGTTTTCATGTCCAGTTGACGCACGCGTATGCGTCAAAAATGGCGCCATCTATCGACAAACCAAAAAAGGCGTTGTCCGCCATTTTTGACGTATACGCGTGCCTCTAGTGGACGTTGATTTGTAAACGTGTTTATAAAGAAAACAAAGGAATGGTTTACACTAAGAAGTTTAATAATTCACACGCACGCACGCTTGTGGAAAAACGCTAGCTTCTGCATCACGTGCGGGTTGCTGCACGGGCCCGTCGGTTCCTCCCTCTTCTCCTTGATACCATTCTGTAAAGGTTGTGTTGGAATGCTGTTTACTTTTATCTTCAATCTGTTAATTTTAGGATTGAGTTTCAACGCTTTCTTCTTCTTCTTCTTCATCAAAGTCGATTGTTTCGAAATGTGGTACAGTTTCAGTAAATCTAAGTAGTAATTCCTGGGAAGCATGGTAAATATAAGCGCGTAATGCTGTGCGATCTCTTTCCGCAGGTCTTAGGTATAGTCTTCTACCTTGAATTCATGAGTTTCTCTTGAAACAAGTACAGTTCAGTGACGTGTGCGGTCGTACCATGTTCAGCTTTTTGAGCATTTGGTTAATATGGCCTCGGTTGTTGTTCAACTGTTTGGGGCTGATGACTTTCTGTCTCAGAAGTTGTTGGTGACGGTTCTGAAGGAATGTCAGCTCTTTGTATAGCGCGCTAGGGTCTCCTATATCCTCCTTTAATGAGTGGAGCGCATTGCTGAGTTGTCGCAACAGATTGTTTCTGTTCTTAGGCAGGATGCTCCAAGCATTCTGCTCGTTAGTGTGTTCGTATTGTGTGTCGTCCACACTGCTAGGTTTGGGCCTGTCGTCAGTCACGTTGGGCTTGAACCAGTCCCGAAGCTCTGCTTGGGAGGCCTCTTGGTCTTCAGCTTGCCCTTAATACCTAAAAAAGAGTTTATTTCTGCGCTCTCTACTTCTACGGAGTGTTTATCCGTGGTTGTCTTCAACCAGGCCTTGTCTTCTTCAGATTCGAGTTTATCAATAATTTCGTTGGTGATATAAATCCTGGCGGAAGTAACAATTTAATTTGTGTTTGAAGAGATTTAATTGTCTTGAATCATGTTGCCTGTCTTGTCATGGTTAGCGGAGATGATTGGTATGACGTTGGGTACTTTTTCTGTGGCACCTTGATTTTTTCTTAACTTCCGTTTTGTTGGTTTCCTCCACAGCATCTTTGCTGACGGAAGTCTTTATTTGCGGCGCGGGCTTTTAGTTTTGCGTTGTTCATTCTCGTCACCAGCTGACAGATTCCTCTTTTTGTTGACATGTGTTTCATGTGTGGTGGGTGACTTGGACTGTCGCTTGATGTGTGGCGTGGTGGGTGCGGGGGCAATGACCTGGTTGGGGGTTGGTTGGTGCAGGGGCCAATACAGACACACGTAGGGCGAGTTGATGGGCAGGCCCGAGAAGGGCAGGGTCACACAACAGGTGTGCACGAGGTGGCCATGGCGCGTGCAGTCGTTGCAGTACAGCTGGTGGTGCCTCTTGTTTTGGTTGCAGCTCTCCAAAGGAGAGTTGTAGTCAATCTGTTGGGGAGATAATGTTTTTGTTAGAAAGTTTTGATTTGAGATCGCCTATTGTCATCACCATCAAAAGAAGACTACAATACGGCCGATTAATCATGGCCGAATTCTGTATTATTCCCGCGAAATCTTACCACGTGCAAACCACGTCAATATCGGGTCTTGTTAACGGCAAGGAATCGATTGGCCTTCTGTGTAGTAGTATTTGCACACAAACACTTACAGTATAATGGTATCTGCGCCACGTGTCGGGACAGTGGCTGGCCGGGTGGCCGTTCTGTCCGCACTCGGCGCAATGCAGCGCGCCCCAGTTGCAGCAGTTGCGGCACATGTGAGTGTACATCTGGTTCGGGGAGCCACACTGTAAACAGATAGAGATAGATTCAATTACATAAAAAGAAAGAATAATATTGATTTGACGATAGTTCGTAAAATATCAAATCCGTACAAATAAATATTGTTTGAACGAAACAACAACTTACATTAACACGGATCTTCCTAGGGCACCTCGGTTCGAAGTGCCCTGTAGAGCCGCACATGTAGCACACGGGCGGCTTCAGGCGACACGTGTCGTCGCGGTGGCTGGCGCGGTTGCAGTAGTTGCAGCTGTAATGTAACACGTAGCATATAATGTAACAAGCATGTAACTTATTGTAAGTACAGTTTCTGGATGGTGGACCATTTTATAACCATGAATGAGAACTTGATTATTATTACTTGTTTATAAGTTGTGCTCCTGAATAATATTATTGAAAAGTAGAGATTACATTGAAAATTGATATATTATTTAAATTGATATATTTCAAGTTCACACTATCTATCATACTAGATTTAGGGAGCTCAGCAAAAAGATCTCAAGGAACTACCTAAGGATACATAAGAAATATAGGTATCAAATTATTTGATAAATAATTTACTTACGTGATTTTCCTTTTTTCCAGTGATGGTACCCTGTCCTTAGGATCAATCACCCACAAACTCTTATCACCTGAAAAGAAATATAATTATGATTAATTAGGTACACCTCTGCCTAACCTTGATGATGAAATGAATCAATTATTTGAATTGCATGTAATTACAATTCAAATAAATATTTTTGGTACAGCTATTGGAAAATATTGTATGTTAGAGCAGCAATACGCAAAAATCACCACTCAGTGGACCCTAAATAGCAGGAAACAACTACGCCCAGAAAGAGATGGCATGAGGAGCTGGACTCCTTAAAGGATTGGCCCTTAATCGTAGT
This sequence comes from Apamea epomidion, assembly GCA_947507525.1. Taxonomy (NCBI): domain Eukaryota; kingdom Metazoa; phylum Arthropoda; class Insecta; order Lepidoptera; family Noctuidae; genus Apamea; species Apamea epomidion. Next base: position 1,978,025 of record OX382237.1, on the reverse strand, counting down.
AGACTGGGGAAAAGTGAAAGAGGGAAAAGAGGCCTTTGCCCTGCTGTGGGACTATACAGGCTCATAATAATAAATTGGAAAGTGATAAAACAAAGTTATAGTATTGGAGAAAATAAATAAAATAGTGAAATAGCAAAAGGTAAACACTTACGTGACATGCTTTCCTGTATCTCCCTGTGGTTGAAATTCTCTCCGCCCCAGCTCTCGTTATAGAATTTCTCCATTTCTGCACGAACAGTTGTCAAAGAGTATCGTCGTTTGCAAACCTTGTCTTTGCCTTTCAAATGGTCAAAATCAAGGTTCTCGTTCAAAATTGAAGGTATTTTTGTCGAGCCAAATTGGGAAATGTCTTTGGACAGAAAATGACTTTGATACGGAGTAGTGTAGTAGTTCGATGCTAAGTTACCCTCTGTCTCGGCCACATGATGTAGCATAGCATACAGCTGTTCTTCCAAGTCATGCTCGTTAAGTTCCTGAAAAACAAAATATAATTGTAAAATAACCACACAATAACTTCGCTGTATTGTGACACAACAAAAATATGGTAACATTGGTAACCTAACAACTCACCTCTTCCGTTTTTCAGCAGCGAATTTGAAATAACAAAACTCCACACGAACTTAACATAATCGTAAATGGTATTTGGAATAACTGTTAAAGTGGTGACAGCATTACAAGTAAATAAAAAGGGAAATTTTGTTGTCACACGTCCAACACTCCATTGCGAAAGGTGACAGGTTCGTTCAGGCACAGAGTACATTAAAATATAATAGGTACTTACATTCAGGGTTACCGCAGATTTAAAAGGAAGCATGGCGTCCAACGTTTTAAGTTTGCAGCACAAAGAATAGAGATTAGACAGGATCGAAGTCAGAAAATCGACTGATGTTCAATCTGGGTTCCACTGTCAATATATAGCCTGGGTTCAAATAATTATATAATTATCCTCATTTACTGATGATTGTGTCTAATGATGTGATGAATAGCTTTGTTAATCACTTTTGAACGGACTTAAAAAAAGGAGGAGGTTTCGTGTGTTTGGGCATAACTCCGTCATATTTTGTTCGAATGAGGTTTTTCCGAAATGGTCCCATTTAAATTTCGTAAAGATCAGATGATGAGTTTCGGAGACACGACGGAACTCTTCAATAAATGCCAGCAAATCAACCACGATTGCTGCTATCGCTTATGTATGCATTGTTTATGCAATCACACAACATAACATCACGCCTGTACCCTCTAAAGGGGTACGCAGATGTGTTCAGTATACCACGGTACACCCTCATTTCTGTCAAAGTTGTTATTGGGGTAGGTACCTCTAATCTTGTAAGTGTGAATGAATTTGTGTGGGGTAGGTAGGTACAACTAAAAAGTAAAAAATAAAGAACTTATTTACAAAAAAAAAGTACAACCAACTTCCAAAAAAAAAAACTACAAAGTGAAAAATAACTTCAATTTCGGAAGTCGGTGTCAAAAAACGAAAATGCGGAACCAACGACACCGACTTCCGAAATTAAAGTTATTTTTCACTTGGCAGTTTTTTTTTTGTTTTTTTGGTAGTCGGGTTTTTTTGTAAAAAAGTTTTTTTTTAATGTGTTTTAAGAATGAGTTATTAAGCATATCATTAAATTAGACTACAAAAAAAAAGGAATATGCGGGTTTACTATAGGTAGGTATTTGTGTCTAATCGTATGCTGCACTGGTTTATTTTAATTTCATATTTTGATTGTTGTTTTTATTTATGTCTAATCGTATGCTGCACTGGTTGACGTCATCACATCAAAGCCGGAATTGTTTTTGGCATACAGTTTATGTTGACCTCATTACCTTGTAGGCTAATTTGTTTTGGCGTAATTTTAATTCGCATAATATTACAAGGCGTAATGACTATTATAATTAATAATGTAATGATCTCATTTAATAATGTAATGATGCGATGACCAGCTTTGTTAATCATAGGTATTTTAATGTGTTTTAAGAATGAGTTATTAAGCATATAATTAAGTAATTAGACTACAAAAAAAAAAGTGAAGTACGGGTTTACAATACCGCGGCCTAACCTTGATGATGAAATGCTATGTATGTTATTATATTTCAACTAAATATTTTTGGTACAGCCAAAGTCAAAGCATTTATTTCAAATAGGCACTTAAAAGGCACTTTTGAATATAAAAAATTACAGTAAAATAGAATTGATTATAGTCGCCTCTTCCAAATGGTAGTTTTCGTATGGAGAAGAGTAGGGAAGGAACTCCATCGTTACTCTTTTAAAATGTTTTAGAATATTTTTCATACATTAATAAATTATATAATAAAATATGTGAAGACGCATCGTCTCCACATATTATCCCCAAAATAAAATAAAATTATTGTATCACAATAGGTAAAAGAATTAAAAATGAAAATATGACATATAAATTATGTGACAGGCACATGGTCGTGCTCACATAATTATTTACAAACATTGTAAAAAAAGACAACTTTCATTAAAAAAAAAAGTTACAAAATTAACGAGTAATAAGTCAGGGTTTGAGTTAAAGTAATTACAGAATGTAAATCAATGTCAAAAAAGATTAATTTTACAATTAAATTAACAACCAGTTTGATTTTGTCTAGACTCTAGATTGTCTTATGGAGCAGGACCAGCATGTTTCCAAGCGTTCTTATCTTGGATATAGTCCTCTAATTTATAGTGTGCTTGTTTACAAAGTGTACTTTTAAAGTGAGTTTTAAATTTTCTTTTATTTAATTGCAATATATCACAATGTATTTTATTGTAACATTTTACACAGTACCCCATAAATGATGTATGATAAATGGTTGATGTATTTTATCTTATTTTATTAAAAAGATGTAGGTTTTTTCTTACATACATAATATTTTCATAAATGAATTGGCAAGGTACCGTCATAATATTAATCCTTTTAAAAAGTTCCCTGAGAGATTCGCGGCGACGTAGATTATAAATAGCTCTGACAGCTCTTTAATTGGGGTAAATCATTAATGTAAACTAAAAAGAGGAATGGACCCAATATCGAACCTTGAGGAACGCACATTGCCATTTCAAACCCCAACGAGTTTAAGCTTTAAGCTTTGTATCTTTTAGGTATGATTTTAGTAAATCAAGAGCTATATTCCTAATCCCATAGTGCTCAAGTTTCAGCAGAAGTGCCTCATGGTTTACGCAATCAAACGCCTTAGAGAGGTCGCAAAAGATTCCAATGGCATCTTGTGCTTCTTCCCAGGCGTTAAAAATGTTCTTTATTAGGGTGACACCGGCGTCAGTGGTACAACGCCCTTTGGTGAAACCGTACTGTTGTTCATGAAAGATGGATTTTTTAAATTAAAGTGGCGTAACATTTGATTGAGCATCAACTTTTCAAACACCTTACTGAGAACCGGCAGAATTGACACATGCCTATAATTTTTGGATTCTTTACTATCACTGGATTTGAACAAAGGAACTACTTTACTGTGTTTCATGAGATCCGGAAAGACTTCTTGGTCTACACTGATGTTAAATATGAAAGCTAAATAGGGCGCAATGGTTTCGATGATAGATCTACAAACTTTTACACACATTCCCCAGAGATCTTCTGTTGATTTAATTTTAAGATCTTTAAATGCTTTTATAAAAACCTGTGATTTGTAAATTGAAACCTAAACTCCGAAGGGCATGCCTTAACATTATTTCTAAGTAAGGCAGCAAAAAGTGAAAATATTATTGTTTTCATTTGTTAATTACAAATGACGGACTTTTTATCATCATTTCTCTTATTAGTTATATTGGTTAATAAGCTAAGTTAAATTAATATACCTGTGGTGTACTGCAAATATTCTACTTTACCTGTTGCACAATTTTATAAAGAAGTAGGTACTTCATCCATCTTTAATCACCAAATTCTTAGAATACTGTAAAAGCCTGGTGCCCGAATTGGTCATCATCTTTCTATATATACGAGGGTGAATCAAAATATTCTTGGAATCAATATTAAAAAATACAAAGATTTAAACAAAAATATTTTATTTTTCTACATAATTTCCCTCCAATGCAATGCATTTAGAATAACGCGTTTCTAACTTCCTTATTCCTTGTGAAAAAAATTGTTTTTCTTGACTCTCGAAAAACTCCTCTACGGCAGCCATAACCGCGTCATTATCGTAAAAGTTTGTTCCACGAATGTCCTCTTTTAATTTTAGGAATAAGTGAAAATCACTTGGGGCTAAGTCCGGAGAATATGGTGGGTGGTCAAGGAGATTGAAGCCAGCACAGCGGATAGTGTTGAGCGCAACTTCCGACCGATGAGCAGGAGCGTTATCTTGAAGAAACAACACGCCCAACGATAGTTATCCACGACGTTTTTCTTTAATCGCTTTACGTACTTTCGGGATTAAATTTGCATAATAGGGTCCAGTAATCGTCTGGCCTTTTGGCATGTAATCAATAAAAAGGATTCCTTCACTATCCCAGAACAGTGAGGCCATAACATTGCCAGCGGTAGGAGCAACTCGACATTTCTAAATGGATGGAGAGGATGGTCGTTTCCAAGACATGCTTTGTCTCTTAGTTTCAGGATAGAAATGTGTGGACCCACGTTTCATCCATGGTGACAAGGCGACGGCAAAAATTATCCGAATCATGCTGGAACATTTCAAGATTACGCTTAGAAATTTCCAAACGTCGCTTTTTGTTTTCGTCGGTTAACATTCGTGGCACCCATCTTGCCGACACTTTTTTGAACCCAGTGAATTAATTAAAATGGATTGAACGCTACCAAATGATATCTTTAGGATCTCAGCTATGTTTTATAGTTATTCTTCTGTCTTCCAAAACCAGATTCTCAACCTTTTTGACATTTTCTTCCGTAACGGAGGTTGAAGGCCGCCCAGAACGCGGGTCATCTTTACAGATTGATCTACCTCTTTTAAATTCAGCCACCCAGTACGCAACCGTAGAATAGGGTACAGCATCATCCCCTAATGTCTGCTGAATGTCCGAAAAAAATTCCTTCGTAGACATTTTTTTCAAACTGAGATATTTTATCACCGCACGTAACTCACTTTTATCCATAATTTTGGGTTTTTAGCAACTCGTTGCACAAAACAATTTATTACGTGCGAACGAACTGACAAAAACAAGTGACAGTTTGCATAAATATTGTGTGTTTGACACTCTTTAATTTGAATATCGAACTTCTCCCAAAAAGTATATATATATATATATATACATATATATAGTATATATGCAATTCTAAGAACTTTTTGATTCACCTTCGTATATAATTCTTCTGTTCGTGTGTATATTACTGAACTCCTCCTAAACGGCTGGACCGATTGTGATGAATTTTTTTGTGTATCAGATTGGGTCCGTGGATGATTTAGATTTACAATTGGACCCAGTAGGTGGCGCTGTTCGTCCGGGATGAAAACTGTCCGGTCAGCCAGTCAGCTATAAAATACTAGCTATGTTGCACTGCTTTTTATTAGCGTATAATGTCCCAGTGCTGGGTAAAGGTGTCCCACAAATCTTTCCAAATAGTCTTTTCTTGCGCCACCTCGAACCAGCCCTCGTGGTGTACGACCTCGGCGACACCGTCCGTCAAGATTGTATAATAGTAATATTTGCTAAATATAAAATAACTTGTTTCAATCATTTCAGAATGTATCCTAGATGAAGAGGAGATGAAACCTGAAACAAATCAGACGCCGAGTAAATCTAACACAAGTATGGTGAGTTCGAGTTTATATTAGCTCTGGTAATAACCATCTATTTATCTATGGCACTCTTGACAGGCGCGGGATGTTTGCTCTCTTTCTAATGCTAAGTTAGCGTATAGTGTTGTCTCATACTGTCAAGACGAACACGGTTGAGAGTGCCATTGATAAATTGACTTGCCAACAAGTTAGCACAATTTATTAACAAAATACTGTCGGAACTATGAACATAGTATGAATATTGAATGTATATATTGATATTAGCTACATAACCTGAAATGCTTGCGTTTGTAGCGTCTGTCTTACCGCAATCGTCATTGTTACATTTATTTATTTATTAAAACTTTATGCCCAAGTTAAAAAGAAACTGTATTTATTTATTATTTATGAACGCACAATTCCCCACATTTCATGTTGTGCTGCCAATTTTTTTCTGTTATAATTTCACATTACTTTTGATGAATGTGCACGCATGAGCTGGGTTAGAAACCAATTGCCAATTTTTTAAATTTATTTATTTAAGATATATTTTTATTTAGTTTAAAAAAACAAAGCCTTGTATTTTTAACCTGTTAGGTCTTAAAGACAAACATCTGTTATTGTTGTTAAGATTTCTTTATGATTTATTATTATTATTATGTATATTACAGTCGAATCTTCTTAGTTATGGCACTCAAGGCAGTTAGTTAAATGTATAAACATATAGCTTTCTTTTTTTTAAGGATAAGCGAAATAATGCTTTGTTTTTAAGAATAAGCTTTGTTGTGACTTATCTCTACCGGCTGACTTTTTTTACCGTCGAGACAAAAACAGGGCATAAAAGGTGAACGTAGTCTATGGCACAGAAATCTATTTTTTTTTTCATAAAAAAAAAACTAATAAATCGAAAAAAAATTCAATACATAGGCTACTCTACAATACGCGCGGAAATTATCAATGAATTCGAAGTGACATTCAATCCTTTGATTGAAGCCATTGGCCGGCTTCAATCAAAGGATTGAATGTAAAAAAACAAGAGTTTTAATTTAAATTATGAAAAATTGTGAAAAAAAGTCAGCCGGTATGTGTTATTATAAAATAATGTTTTGAGTACGTTTGTGTGTTAAGTCATTGAAATTGGTTTAATTTTTAGCGGATTGCATGGACTGGGGTTACAATACCCCAGTCCATGCAATCCGCCATAAATTTCATAGTAAGTTTCATAGTCATTTGCAAACCTATTATAATGAATATTTGGGTAACTTATGCACAGCAATTTTCGCTAAGGGTCAGGCGACCGAATCTGGTTATTATCAAAATATTACTGGTCATGCATGAACTATAAAAAAATTCAGTCAGTTTGACAGGGGTGCATTGTTTAAACGCAAACTTTTAAAAGTGGTAATTCTTTTTAATAAAAAAAAATTAATACGCTTAGTGAAGTTTCAATTTACTGGAATTATTGTCTAGTGATGTTCGAGAGATCGACCTAGGGCACCAAGGGAAATAATGGTCTTTCATAAAATCTTGCATGCACGATAAATTATCTATTCTTACTACTATACGCTCTTCCCCAGTCCCTGGCAGCTGCAGCTAGCCTGAAGAGAAAGCACTGGCATAGGAGGTGGTAGGTCACAGCGAAATTACGCCGGCCAGGTACGGACCGGCACAGCAAAGATGGAGGGAGGACTCCCATTATTCCCTCATCTTTGCCGTGTCGCTGCCTCACCGGTAATATGCCCTCGCCATGCCGCTGCCGGCAAGTGGAAAACACATTCTTACAATTATATTCACTTAATTTACCCGCCATCCGCCATCTTTGTCATGCCGGTGCCGTACTTGCCAATGGAAAAAATTGGCGTTGTTGCCAATTAATTAAAATAAGAATGAAAATTAAAAAACGGCTGAATTATTTTGTTTTTATAGATGTATTTTTTTATTTGTGGCCATTTTAAATGTGACTCATAAAGTAAGTTAAGTAGGTAGTTTAGAATTAATGTGAAGACTGTAAATATTGACGTAATTAAATGTTTAATATATCAATGAAACTTTTATTGTAGCATTCCTAGTCGTACTTACAAAATGCGTTTGTGTGAGTGAAGGTACCTGTGTAACTTCTACCGCTTTGAGAAGACTGTACTTACTAAATAAAACTTTCAGAGAAATTGTTCTTGTTAATTAATACAAGGCTTTGTTCCGATTATAAATAACAGTAGGTACGCTCTTTTTAATAACGTATGCAGAAATTACAGAACGCGATCTGCTAAAGCTGTTGAAAAACGCGAAAAGGCATCATGCAATAATACATGCTCCATTTATTTTTCATCCACATAGTTGATAGTCATTCAATACACAGGAATGGAATAGATATTTTTGAAGTGAAACTTCTTAGGCGGCGCTTCGATAATTGGACGAGAATTGAGTGAAATTTCAAGGACGCGTCACTGTTAGGCTAATTACGTTACATGAAAGAGAAGAAAGATTATCTCACTGTCTCTTATACTAAATCTCTCTTATTCTTTATTTCTTAAGAAGTTTCACTTCTATGACGTGTACGATGCTGCACTCGCAATTTTGTTTCAACTTCAAACCTGTGTTTTCCAGCTGAGCGACGTCACGCCAAGTCCGTACATGAATGGCTACTACGTTGATAGTATCGAGCGAGACTACCGGATCGTAGTGTGGGAATAATCTAGACTACTGACAGCAACTCAAGCAGCAACCCACCATCAACCTCATGAGAATGGGAATAAAGATCATTTTGAATTCTAGAGTGATGCAAACTCGGAGGTCAAATAAGTGTGAAAGCAGCCGACCAAGTTAACTTAGACAACTGTTAGTCTTGACTTCATGAGCAAATATTTCTCGTATTTGAACGGTACTAAGACGAACACGGGCCCTAGCGAGCGGGAAGCCGAATTCCACCCAGTTGTCTAATTTTCTTTGTCGTCTATTCTAAATACGGCAGGAATAGCAAATACATAAATATTATAGGTACTTGGACAAAGTTTTATTGTAAAACTTTCCCGCCAGAAATGCAACGCGTGCGTTTATGAAGGGGCCGTAGGTGTTTAGTAACACCACTTTTAGCCATAGAGATAAAATCGCCTAAATGGCGGTATTATTCTATATATATTTATATTATGAATATGGATGGGAGCAGTGGTAATACCCAGATATATTAGTTGTAGGTCGTAAGTTCGAGCCCGGTCGTGAGTTCGAGTTCGAGCTTTACATTGTATAGGTAATTTATTTCATCACCACTGCTCTCAAAACGATGTAAGAAAACATCGTGAGGAAACCGGCATGTCCTAGAACCAAAAATTCGAAGACATGTGACATCTACCAATCCGCACTGGGACCACTTGGTGAATTACGTTCCACTGCTCACAGAGAGGATGCTTGTGTTTCAGCAGTGGGAACGTTATAGGCTGATTATGCTATGAATACCTACGGATTGATAGTGTTTAGATTTAAAATAGTTTTAGTGCTCTTGTGTCTTGTCTTGTGCCTTAACAGTGAACATTTCCATCTTTTAAAAAAGCGGATGAACTTTAGGGTATCTAGTACTAGGTGTGGGTCATAGAAAACAACGATATATGTATATTATTTAATATCCTCTCGATGACTTCACAAATTACGCATTTAAAATGACCCCTCAATAACAATAAAATTCTGCCAATTTAAAAAATCATGTAATTTGCAATGTTTTTAGGTACCTATCTATCAAATGCGTTTATATACGGGGTTATTGGTAAATCGACGTATTCCTTGCAGGACGTCATAGTAGGGTGAAAATGCAACAAATTAAACTTCCAAAAATTACGACTTCCCAAGTCAATTAAACCCAATTTTTTTTAAATACTTAATTATTATAACTCTTTATTATATATGTTATACAGAGTTACTGGTAACTCGACATATTCCTTGCAGGACGTCATAGTAGGGTAAAAATGCAACAAATTAAGCCACCAAATGTTCTACCGCAGTTCAGTACTTTTTGAGTTAGTAAGATTTTTAGTATTTTTATGAAAAATCCCAGATTAAACCATTTAAAGCCAATTTGATTTCTACGAAGCGACTGTACTGAAATTTCTGTTATTATCATAGTTGATGCCGTAGCAAATCTTTGTTAGTATGTAATTAAAAGTTCAAAAATGCCTAAAACCTTGGCAAATATCACTAATCAATCATTTAATTTTTTGTAATTTTTGCCATTACTTCATACAAAATGTTGTATTAGTACAAAAAAAAAATACGACGCCAGATGTACAAATTATTAGTAAAATATCCTTGTCTTATCAGCTATCCAAAAAGGTATGAAAACTAATACAAAGTCATGGACTACATTATGAAAATCGTTTTTGATTTAGTACAGAAAGGCGTACGTCTCACAAAAAGGTGTTTATTCGCAAAATCAAATTAAACAATTTCATGAACATAATTATTATTTTTAATCAATATCAATTTAAAAACTTTACACACATTTAACACATCTTGTTCAATGTGCCGACGTCGGTTCCGAATACATGCTCTTATTCGCTTCCTCGCTTCGGTTTTTGTGATTCTTGTTGTGATTGTTACCCTCATCTGGTCCGCCGCATCTGTTATTCTCTCCCTTAGTTCTTCAATTGCATTTACGGGGGTCACATAAACTAGGTCTTTCATATGACCCCAAACGTAAAAGTCTAGCGGCGTCAGATCAGGGCTTCGTGCAGGCAACAAGAATCGGCCCACCGCGCCCTATCTATCGGTTTGGATAGTGGTTATCCAGCAATTGTCGAATTGTGATTCGGAAGTGGGCTGGACATCCGTCATGTTGATGAATCATGTTTGCTCTTCTTTCTTCCGGTACATCCGTGAGCAGTGCTGTTATATTATTTCTTAGGAAATCTTCATAAAGTTCCCCATTTAGTGTTCGAGGTAAAAAATGTGGGCCAATTAACTTTTCGTCGTTAGTACCCATCCAAACATTAAGTGAGAACCTACGCTGTGGTACGTGTGTGGCCTAGGTTCTCACCCTACACACGTTCTTCACAGAAGGAAACCCTAAGAAACTGAAGTTGCTTTTAGGGTTTCCTTCTGCCCTCGGTGCCCAGTAATGTAAATTGTGGTAATTTGTGATATCATCACGGTCAAAACATGATTCATCGGTCCATAGAATGTTTTTTAAAAAGTTTTCGCCTTCGGCGTCGGCACTTAGAATAAAACGACAAAATTCAAGCCGTCTCGGCGGATCTCCCTCTTCTAATTACTGCACGAGTTGGTAGTGATATGGATGTTGGCCTGACAAGTGAACTACAGACCAGACTTTCCACTGTGCCATACCAAGCTCACTGGCTACGATGTTTGTCGATATGTTGGGGTCGTCAATAAAACGTTGAAGAATAAGCTCCTCGTCCTCAGCCGTGTATCTCCGGGAACGACCAGTATCAATATGCCTGCTTCTTTGGACGCTGCCAGTTTCATATAATCGCCGATAAGTCGATCCGAAGACACTAACGTATGGGAGTCACTAACGTGTGGTTGGGAAAGCGAAGTTGATATTTTCTCCGCGCTTCAGCAGCGTTACCATCACAAAGCCCGCAACAGTACATTATGTCAGCGTATTCAGGATTAGAATATGAAGCCATAGTCAGCACTTATGAAGGCACAGCACAACGCAAGAGCAAGATACGCGGTAACAGTTAGGGAAATAGCCAGATAAAAAAACACAAGCTTGCGCGACGTAGAGTTGAAACTAACTAACGCTGACGACGAGATTTTGCGAAGTCGCACCCCGTGTCGTGCCGAGAGAACAATAGTGACCAATCACAAAGCTTGCCGAGTGTTTGGGGTTCAAGCGCAGGTAAAAACTACGAATAATAGGAATACGAAACAATAGGTTGACCGTCTCGCAATTTTACCGGCTTCCCATAAAACTCTTTTCTTCCCTTTCACACATGCAAAAGTATTAACAATCATACCTTTCCGAATAGCTGATAAGATAACAATATTTTCCTAGTAATTTGTACCTAGGAACTCGTAGAATACTATTATTATATCTCAAATTCATATTTTCTACATGATATTTTCGGTTCTAAAGCGAACACATTAAAGCCTGATACTCCAGGGCCACCTATCGTGGGAACACCCAGCGTATCTCTCCGCTCTGGTACCTGACGGACCCTCCCTACCCCTCCGTCCTTCGTTCTCCGTCCTCCGTGAAGGCCTCGAGTACCAGTCGGACCGCTGCCGCGCCTCGCCAAAGGACTCCGAACTCCTATTGGGTCGCGCTTCATCCGAGGGCCGCCCCAGAAGACTCTTCTGTATTTATTGGGCCGCGCTTCATCCGAGGGCTGCCTCACCTGGCGAGCTGACAGCACCCCGCCGTGCCTGCTTCCTCCTGCTGCCGTACTGCGTCCTGCTCCTGCTACGTGGGCCCTCCTACGGGTGTCCTCCGTGCCGCACACGCACCAGCACCTGCCCTCACCTGCACCTGCACCTGTCACCGGCACCTGACTCGCGTCGGCCTACCTCTTCAGCTCCATCTGGAACTCCACCTCAGCTTCCTCAACCCACTTATCGCGCATCGTCACCCATACACCCCACCTCCACTTTATACACACCACTGCCATTCCATCTCCATCCTTATCTGGTAAATAAATCTTTAATTGATTTCTTTACATTTCTTTAGTTTATCTACCTTTGTCTTTAACGTTAAGCTTTCCTTGTCGCTACAATACATTTTGGCCCCACGTCAAAGTTTTGCTACGGCATCAACTATGATAATAACAGAAATTTCAGTACAGTCGCTCCGTAGATAATTTTCAAATTGGCTTTAAATCATTTAATCTGAGATTTTTCATAAAAATACTAAAAATCTTACTAACTCAAAAACTACTGAACTTCGGTAGAACATTTGGTGGCTTAATTTGTTGTATTTTCACCCTACTATGACGTCCTGCAAGGAATATGTCGAGTTACCAGTGACTCTGTATAACATATGTAATATAGAATTATAATAATTAGGTATTAAAAAAAAATTGGGTTTAATTGACTTGGAAGTCGTAATTCTGGGTACATGTATACACTTTAAAATGTAAAATTTACCGTATTTCTATAGTTCTAATTAGGAATGTAATGTAAGATCATTTCAATAAAAAGTGGTAATTCATTTTATTATTGTTTCAATTTACCTCCTCCCAGGTTTCAACCTCGTCATATCGTATTAAGAACAAGAAAACTAAATGACTTCATTCGATTGCATTTCGTAATATCAACAGGTTTGGCATAGTGCATTAGTTCGATTTGCAAGGCACATCATGTAATCGAACTGATGCCGAATCCAAGACACGAATATAAATAATAAGTATGTACATAATACCACCCGTCTGTTGCTGTCCCACTGCATAGAATTAAATAGGCATCTTTTTATACAGAGAAGGTACGAGTTTGGAAAATTATGCAGTGATAATATAAATATTACAATTTTCTATCAATTTTGATTATGAACGTCTAAATTATGATCATTAGGTTGCTCATCATTAATCTACTAGTTCAACAACAGTAAACATTGCCCAACTCTTACTAGTATGTACTAGTTACAATTTTATTAGTCTGTGCTCTCTGTGCACCTCGTCCTCTACCAAGGCAATTGCAAACTTGACTGACACCTGACACTGACAGTTTCATTTTAAGAGGCTACAGTGCTGGTGATACGCGTCGCGCTCGTGTAATTTAATTTATAATATTTCTATTACGTGAATATTTCAGTGTTCGTGCAGGCTAATTGGAATTTGCGGTTTTATTTACAGATATCCAGTGAAATTGTGTCGGTCAGTGAAAGATCTAATAAAAATCTTATTAGTATCTCGAGTGATCGCGTATTCTTTTTGTAACACGAAGAATAACGCTACGTCAAATAGAAAAAATGGTGTTCCAAGTGAGTATTCGATTGCTTGATTTGTTATTTCCTGGTAATGGTGGGCGTAGGGCGGATCCCGGTGACATCAGACTACGAATTAGGGCGCAGGGTACGACACGCAACCTTGACCCGCTCCTTCGAGTAGTAAACAACTAACGAAATGAAATATCGAGCCCTTTTAGACACCAGAAAGTTTTTCTGTTTTATTTCCTTAGATATTTATCTTTAAATCTTTGTGTTTTTATTCAAAATACTCAAAACAAAGCCGCCTTGGCCAGCCTAGTCTGTTTGTGTACTTTTTTTTTAAGTTTTGAACGAGTTTGTAGCCATGAATTTATAAAAAAGATAATTATAACCAGTTTTAGGTGGCCCTGAACTTTGTGAGTTAGCCTTAATTTTGTTTTTTTTTTTCACTTTTTGTTTAACAAACTGTTGATGAAACTAGAAAATACAGACTTAGGTCCTCATTTTGTATATTTGTTTGTATCTACTGTAAGTAAGAAAAAAATTTAGTACAGAAACTAGTACTTCAATGATTATAAAAATGTATGTTTTATTATAAAAGAGTTGTCTTTCTGCAACAAAGCCACTTAGAAAGTTGAAATACTAAATAAGATCTCTTGAACTATAATAACTGAGAAGTGAAAGTAGAAAACAAGTAATTACTCTCCTTTTTATCGCGAATAGCAGAATGTAACATAAAATCACATTAAGACATAAAAAGTTTAACTCTCAATTAAAATATTTTATAAGCCATAAATAAATGCATTTAATAGTATTCTTATAACAACCTGGAATTCCATTCACACTGTGGAATCCATTAATTAACATTTATAGTAGGTTGGAGTATTTTGTAGTATGTCACTTGAATATTAATGAAAATGATTCATGCATCATTTTATGACTGGGCACTACACTATGACCATGCAGTGTTAGTCACACTTAAATGACCATTAACCCAATTTGTTGGTATAAACCACAAATAATGGAATGTTAGTAATAATTCAATGTATTGAAGTGTAGTCAAGGGTTCTGCTTATATACCAATAACCCAAAACAAAAACAACAACTAAAACAGACAAAAATTCTTTATATTTCCTTATTTTTCTATGAAACCACTAGTGAACCCATTTAGACTGTTATATTTTAATGATTCCAGAGAGCACTGTTGGCCCAGTGGTATTCGCCCCGACTTGCTAGCTGTAGGTTGTGGGTTCGAACCCAGACAGGTACTTTACCACTGCTCTCAAAACAGTGAAAACATGGCATGTCCTAGTACCAAAAATAAAAATACATGTGTCATTACCAACCTGCCCTGGGCCCGCATGGTGGATTACACTCTCTCATGGTGAGGAGGCCTGTGTCCCAGCAGTGGGAACATTATATGCTTTTTATGCTATTTTAATGATTCCATGCACACAAAGATATTATTCAGAAATAAATATATTCCATCATAGACATCATCCATCGCTTTCTATCAGGCGTGATTGAGATCAAGAGACAGCCCAAACAGCAAAAAAACAAAACCAGTATAAAATACCATTAGTAAGGGAAGGGCCCGTTTCAGCACCTCGATAAATTAAAGTCAGTTAGGGCTCCCCAGGGTCATTATTATCGATTACTCACACAATGAGGTGTAGTCCTAATTATACAGGTTTAATGACATTCAGACTTACTCATTTATAATTAGTCTGTTACAAGTTACAAGTGTCACATAAATAATACGCCGATTTCTTCGTTGCGACATGACATTGCTTCGCTTTGATGTAGCCGTTAGTCGCTTTTTACGACACACTAGCATTACGGCATGAACGAGCGACGTAAACATAACGTAAATTAGGACGATTTTTTAATAAAAAATACAACTATCCTGTAGCATATTCGTTTATTTTTTTTGCGACAAGCACAATAAGTATCACCCATAGATATGAATAAAGTCTTAAAACTAAGAAATTGTTATGTGCTTAACAAGTATTTTGAATCAAATCAAATCCGTTTATTTGCATAAAATGTGGTAGGTACAAAATATAACAAGTATATAAAATTGTAGTGCAAGGACACATTCCGCCATGTAATGATGGAACGCAAATATTTAATACATGAAGTAGGTATGTAGTAACAACATACAGTAATATACTAATAACGTAGTTAACTAAATTAGTACCTAGTTAAATAAAAGAACAAGTAATAAAAAAATTATTACAATGCATTTCTGAAGTGGTAGGGCTGACAAGATGTTTTGTTCAAAAATTCGTTCAATGTTAAAATCGTTCGAATTTACATTTTTGACGGAAACTTAGGGCCGGCGCCCACTGGCGGCATGGCACGGCAAGGGATTTTTTTTATGCGACGAATAGAAAATATAACTTAAAATGATGACAACAAAATTGAAATTTCATCGGCAACGATGCCGCGGTATCCTTAGGCATGCCGCGACGTCCTTTAGCATCATCATTGGAATTTCCATTTTATTGTCATACTTTTAAGTTATATTTTCTATTCGTCGCATAAAAATCCGTTGCCGTGCCGTGCCGCCAGTGGGCGCCGGCCCTTAGCCGCGCCTACCAGGCAGTACACAGACTTCTTAAACATAACAAAAACACACGTACCTATATAAAGAGTATTCTATTCTAAAAGAAAATTCACTAGGTTGTCTGGAAGAGATCGCAGTAATGCGATAAGGCTGCCCATTGTATATTTTGTAGTGTGTCATGTATTTTATTTTATAAGCTATGTATTTTTTTGGTGTACAATAAAGTATATATAAATAAACCACCCTCTTTTCCCACTCAGCGTGACCCGACAGTCGTGGGAGTCCCCAACTTCAACGCCACAGAGGATGCAGCGGCGCTCCGGGCAGCCATGAAGGGCTTCGGAACCGATGAGCAGGCGATCATCGACATCCTGAGCACGCGGTCCAATGCTCAGCGACAGGCTATTTCCAAGGCCTTCACCCACGAGTATGGCAGGGTAAGTCTTTAGCTTTAGCGATTACTGACAAATACGTACACCAACACAAAACTCTTCAATCGTCCTTTCTCAAAATACCATTCCAAACACTAATTTCAATTCAATTTTATTCAGGAACAATTCACATTGTGTTTGATATCATTAAAATTATAAAACTAACACAATCTTATTAAGGGCTGATTTTTCAATCATGTGATAAGTTTATTCGGGGAATAATTTTGAAATTTTGACAGTTATTTCATACAAAAACTGTCAAACGTCAATTTTATTCCTCGAATAAAAGTTATCTGACGATGGAAAAATCAGCCCTTAATCCATTTCTCATAATCATATCTCTACAATCATCTCATAATCATAAGATACTTATCATAATCTACATGGTCCTCCAAGATGGTGTCTGGACTTTAAAAGAGACTGTGACCTCTGAGTTTCTTTCGGCGTTTCTTCTCAGAGTAGTCGGGATGATAGAAAACGCCGACCTCGTCTAGTTTTTAAAATATGATTTTTGTAACTTACTTACGGCTGATTTTTCATTTAACTTTAATTCGAGTAATAAAATTGATGTTTGACAGTTTTTGTATGAAATAACTGTCTGTAAATTATCAAATCAGCCCTTAGTGAAATAAAATCATGATCATTTAATATTGCTACTTGGTTAATCAGTCGTTTTAGACGAAGATTTCGAATCGACCCCATAATTCCCGTATTTTTACGATCGCATTCTAATCTGAGGCGCAATCTGTCAAAAATACAATCAACTTCCCGACATTTTTGACATTGATTGTCGTTGATGAGATTGCGACTTGAATTTGAACGTTTTTTAAGTACGAGAATTGCCCCTCTGATAAATGCAAACGCAAGTGTGGCGTGCGATTGCAGAGGCCTATGTCCAGAGGACTACTATAGGCTGGTAACGATAAAGATCCTCCTGCCATAATCCCCACTTACATGTCTTCTTTCGTACAAACGCCAGCACTACTACAATCTGTCAATTTTTTAAAAATAGATTTTCAACTTTATCGCTAAAGCATTAAGGTTCAAGGTTGATTGGGAAAAGTTGACAGTTTCGGGTAGCTTGACCTGCTGGCGTCTGTACATCATTCATTCATTTGAGATGATGAGATGTACCTCTATTGTGAGTACGTTACTCAATTAGTCTACTAGTTACGAGTCATTGGCATTAAAACTGTTCAATTTTACTTTACTACAAACTTTTTTGTATCGTGAACAATAGCCATTTAATGTGTAATTTGTAATCAATATTTGCTCAGGTGAGTGTACACACACGTAAACACTGAAAATATCTATACAATCTAGACTTCGGAGAAAATGCTGTGAGAAAACTGTTACTCATACTTATTTGCTCTCAATCATAGCTAAATATATCAACATATTCACTGTGCTAGTAGATAGTGAGCAATGCCGCGTCATATCGTCTATTGAAGACTAAGATAAAGCCCTCTATGAGTCTAGCTCCAGTCGTGAACCCGTGACTTCCATTGTAAAGCCAGAGTAGCTGGGGATTAACTAACTAAATACTTATTATGACATCCTACTAATATTATTAACGTGAAAGTTTGTATGGATGGATGTTTGTTACTCTTTCACGCAAAAACTACTGAACGGATTTGGATGAAATTTGGCACACAGATGGTTTATAACCAGGATTAACATATAGGATACTTTTTATCCCGATATTCCCACGGGATCGAAACTTATGCGGGTGAAACCGCGGAGCGCAGCTAGATTATACTAATGATAAGCTGAAGAATTTGTTTGTACGCGCTAATCTCTGGAACTACCGGTCGCATTTGAAAAAATATTTGATAGCCTAATTCTGGAGGAAGGCTATATGCTTAGACCCTTAGGAGCCGAGCGAAAAGAAAAAAGTCCGAAAGAACGCTAAGCGAAAAGGTTGCGATGTGACGGGGTGGGTCGCGGGTCGGGGGAACAAGACATTTCATGCGGACGAAATCGCGAGCAGAAGCTAATAACAACATAAACATGGCATGCACCTGTTTTTCAGAAGGGTTAGGCAGAGCTGTACCTGTAGAACACCCTCATCTCACCAGTTACATTTAAGTCCCATGTCATTTAGGGCGAGCCTATTACCATAAACGGAGCACAAATCCAAACTCCGCGATGCTACTAAGAAATTTCTTATGGAAACACCCAATAACACTGCCCGACATGGGAATAGAACCCAGGACCTCATGCTCAGCAGTAGCGCTGGCAACCATTAGACCAACGACGCAGTCATTTGACGAGTGTCTGATTCAATCATTCCGTTACCTTCCTTATGTATAAAAAATCTGGTGTTTCGCAACGTAGCATAAACAGCCTAATGTTTCTGCTGAGATTATAACACAGGCTCTATCTGTCTCTTTCTCTCTTATAAATAGGGTAATCTTCTATTACCCGTATAATTTTAAAAGACTATAATATCGACCCTGTTCACTGCTTCAGACTTTGATCTTGATTATTAATGATGAATTATAAGATAATCGTGAGAATGGACGAGAGTAAATGAGTCATAGCTTTAAAATATTACAACTACAGATCGCCCGCATATCCGTTACGAAGTTTAAATGGTTTGTATTATGATGACAACTATTGAGTATTTATCGAAAACACGAAGTACTGGATATAGATTAGGGCTTTATTTGTTGCCTGTGATAGATCTTTTCGTCTCCTATATAATATCGCAAAGGTGGTTTGCGAAAATATCTTCATGTTATTTCTCAGTCTTGGCTGCCGTGTTACAGTCTATCTTCTGTTTTCCGAAAGCCTACCTATGCTGTCGAGATTGAATTTTCAGGAACAGTCATGATTCAATTTAAGGAAACCTTTGGTGGTACTCCCTCTGAAAGAGAGAGGGCAGTGGAAACGTTAGAAACGATTATGCTATGTGGTAAATCAAAATCAAAAGTCATTTATTCAAATTAGGCTGAGATTTAGCACTTTTCGCACGTCAAAATTACATAAGACAGTCCCCCAAAACGCCCGCCCTTCAACACTTCCGAATGCTTTCGCTGGGAAGATGAAGCGGCACAACAAACTCCCCAGCAACACAGCTGTCTATTCAGTTGAAAAACTTGCTTCTATATAATAGTAGGTATGTAAAGTAATTAACATTACGAGACATTGAATTAAATTATTTGCCGTAATTATGTCAGTTAGCCAATATACCAGTAAATACAAAGAAAAGTAAACGCAAGCAAAAAAAAAAAAAAATTAGGCAGGTATGCGATCACTGAACAGCTAGAGACTAAGTTTTAACTATGAAGGTTATAACTATTCTAGATCTTTACCTTCATAGTTAAAACTTAGTCTGCTTCATACACAGGTAATACATTCATCGATCCATATTTAGCTTCCCCAAGCCACTACGAAACTAACATTTATTGATTGTTTCAAACCTACAAACTGTTTAAAATCACCATGCATATTACATGGTGCGGCAGTTCCGTGGGCCAGATACACGCAATCTACTATCAAGGTAACTTCGTACCTCTTATATGGCATTAGTCATGCTTCTTGGCGTATCATGATACATAGTTGAAGGTGTTTGTTTTGGTAATTCAGTACGTTTTTTCAAGGTCGAGATAAATTATGAGTTGATGAGTTGTGAGAAAAACTTGAGAGTTTTTGTTCTTCAAATAGTACCTATCTAATTCAATCTAATTAAAGTTTGAGGTAATTTGCGTAGATTCAGAGCCTTTATATGTACTGTACCTAGATACACACCATATAATACGATAGGTACACTAAACACAGGTGGTAAGGAAACCTGCAAATTCGAAGACATGTAGCATCTATTAACCCGCACAGCGGCTGCTGTCTCGACATTCATAGCGATCGCTTTACGATCGAATTTTAATTCAGTCGCAGTCCCGGATTGACAACATGTAATGTATGGAGTGACAGGACTTTGCGACCGAATTCGGTCGCAAAGCGATCGCTATGAATGCTCGACATTCATAGCGATCGCTATGAATGTCGAGACTGCAGCCCCTGGGCCTGCGCCCGCGTGGTGTTTTCCGTTTACACTCCATCTCACAGAGTCTCTCATTGGATTCTCAATGAACACCCGCCGGCTCTCTTTCGGCTGGACACCGAGAGTTGAAAATCGAATGCGCAATAAAATCCCGCCGCGATATTTTTAAGTCCGTGCCAACGTGGGCTTAGGCAGGTTCCTTAAAAGTTATTTGGACACTGCCACCTGAATACAACCATTGCGAAAATTGCTATGCGCTTGCACCGACTTTTCCCCAAATATTATTATGAATGTGTTGAAATGACACTAAAGTTTCAATAAAACTACCTAACATAAAACGGAGTTATAAGGTAACAAGGAAGGGTAAGGTAAGCTAGTGGGTAGGTAGGTTATAACCAGTTCCTTTAATTCCTAACTGTTCTTCTACCTTCTCATTTAGGACATAATCGAAGACCTAAAGTCAGAACTGGGCGGTCACTTCGAAGACGTGATAGTGGCGCTGATGATGCCCCCCGAGGAGTACCTGTGCAAGGAGCTGCACAAGTGCATGGATGGAATGGGTACTGATGAGGACACCCTCGTCGAGATCCTGTGCACCAGGACCAAGCAGGAGATCGCTTCCATCGTGCAGGCTTATGAGAGGAGTGAGTATATCTTTATTATAACAACATTACGGTTTTATCCCCGAAGGAGTTAAGGGCCTTACTCTCGTTTAGTACCGTAACACGGTCACTTTATGAAGAATATTTCTCATTAACGACTTGATTAGAAGATCTGAAAAAAATATATTGTTGGTATAGGTTCATGTACAACATTTCTGAAACAGGATTTTTTCGTATGGCTAATACTTTTCCCTTAAAAATTTTTTTTTGCAAAACGCTATTTTTTCCTAATATTCCATATTACTTCTAAACGGCTTTGATGTTTGCAAATATTTTTACACTGAAAAATTGATGGTTAGAGGTACTATAGAAATGAAACAGCTTATGTAAATCAATCAACATTTGCAAAGAAAATTTCCCCACTTTGAGATTGAGCTTCAGAGGTGCTCTGCGCGGGCGCGGGCGGCAGTCGTGCGTTAGCACTGAGACGGGAGGGCTGTGTCGCTCGCTGCTCCGCTCCGGCTATCGACCGACTACGCGCGTTTGCATGTGTTAGTGCAAATATTTACGAACGAATTGTATCAGTGTGCGTTTATTGACTAGCTCGCTGCAGATGGCCCATTTCTATTGTGCGCGTCAGGACGCTTACGATAGTATACAAGTAGTAAGGCTTATCTAACTAATATTAAAGTGAGAAAATATTGAATTTGATCAAAATAAAAGTCCAAGATGGCGGCTCCGAAAATTTTCAAGTTTTTCATCATGGGTGTCGTTTTCATACTTTTCGAGGGTGATAAAGCCGATAGTGAGGTCAAAAAAAAATCCAAAATGGCGACTGCAAAATTTTTCAAATATTTCATCATGGGTGTCGTTTTTATACTTTTCGAGGGTGATAAAGCCGATAGTGAGGTCAAAATAAAACTCCGAAATGGCGGCTGCAAAAATTTTCAAATATTTCATCATGGGGGTCGTTTTCATACATTTCGAGGGTGATAAAGCCGATAGTGAGGTCAAAAAAAAATCCAAAATGGCGGCTGCAAAATTTTTCAAATATTTCATCATGGGTATCGTTTTCATACTTTTCGAGGGTGATAAAGCCGATAGTGAGGTCAAAATAAAAATCCAAAATTGCGGCTGAAAAAAATTTCAAATATTTCATCATGGGTGTCGTTTTCATACTTTTCGAGGGTGATAAAGCCGATAGTGAGGTCAAAATAAAAATCTAAAATGGCGGCTGCAAAATTTTTCAAATATTTCATCATGGGTGTCGTTTTCATACTTTTCGAGGGTGATAAAACCGATAGTGAGGTCAAAATAAAAATCCAAAATGGCGGCTGCAAAAAATTTCAAATATTTCATCATGGGTGTCGTTTTCATACTTTTCGAGGGTGATAAAGCCGATAGTGAGGTCAAAATAAAAATCGAATAGTCCGGGAGCCGAGTAGGCCGTCTTGCGACTGCCTACTGCCGCGCGTATTTGTATGAAGATTTTGTTTTTTGTTAGGTATGATAATTTAGTGAGTTGCATAGTTGGGCACACACACTAAAATGTAACTAACAGGCCTATGGTGATTTATCGAGGTAGGCACTGCTTATATGCCTTTATGCAATACACGCCACTGACTGATATACTCGTGAGTATTCGCGCGCGGCTGTTACGCACGAACGCGGAAGGTTTATCTACTGAGCGGCCGTAGGTGATTATTTCAAGGTCACTAACGAGACATGATACTGTTACTTTACTATACTATAACAGTGGTAACAGTTTTCGTAGTTCAACTGTAACTTTTGACGTACGATTAATAGTAAAAAAATCTTTTTACATGAAAAACACTTCAAAGTGAAAAATGACTTCGTCGATGTCTGATGACTGAAGTCGATGTCTTTGGTTTTGAATTTACGTTTTTTGCTACAGACTTCCGAAATAAAATTATTTTTCATTTTGTAGTTTTTTTATGGAAGTCGGTTATTTTTTTTTTGGAAAAAATAATTATTTTGCACATTTTAGTTGTGGCACCTACCGGTCACAAATTAGAATACCACTACCTGCTATGTAAATAACAATGACAGGAAGAAAATTGATTATAACATCATCCGATTGGCTACGGAATCCTAAAAATGCCATTTAGGTACAGTGCTAGTTAGGTAGGTTTATTACTGATTTATAATAATTCAAATTGATGAAACAAGTTCTCATTTGTATAAAATCTCATTTTTATGTAAGTCCTCCTAAGAAGACCTACAGTCTATGCAAATAAAATGTTATTCCATTCCTAAGAAAATACTCGATATCATTTTTAAAGTTTTACCCCCGTCGGGAACTAAGTTCGTTCTCACGTATGATTTTAAACAAAATCAAAAAAATGAAATATTCTAATAAATAATGTCCAGTAAAAACATAAAATATACGTAACATAAGTATCAATCTATACAAAATATATCAGCCTTGCCTCCGCCATTCCCATCTGGAATCGTAGGCAAAAATGGCGACCTGCGTGCGGCATGTCTGCGTCTCCGCATATTCTTTGATCGTCGTTTTAGTGCAGCGCGCCACCGCGCGCGTTTTACGTATTCGGGGGTAGAGCGTTTAGCTCCGCCCACATGCACAAGGTCAGCGAGCCCTATATACACCTTAAGCAAAGGTGTATTGGACCACATTTCGCTAGTCATGTTTAGTCCCCTATAATAGTCGGAGAGCCTAGTGTCATTAAACGAGCATAATTGCGAACTTCGGACTGCTACTGCTAGCTTCAGAGAGTGGTGGCACAGTCGAAACGGCTGCGACTTAAGAGTAGGTAGGTCGTGGGTTCCAACCCTGACAGGCGCTTTACTTTGTGTTAATTATTTCATCACTACTGCTCTCAAAACGATGCAGGAAAACATCGTGAGGAAACCGGCATGTCTTTGAACCCGAGTTCTAAACATTCGAAGATATGTAACAACCACCAACTCGCGTCGTTCGTGGTTTATGGCCTCTCGAAGAGAGAAGGCCTGTGCCCCAGTAGTGGGAACATTATCGGCTGATTATGCTAATATTCACTCACCATAAGTCACGTCGTTTTGTGGAATTCACCTGTACATAACATGACATAATCAGTCAAGTTTGGTACATATTTGTATTTGAGTAAGGCCTCCCTAATTATACAAAAAAATGTAGCTCAGATAACCATGGGTTTTGTATACGCCTTGTGATTTTTTGTCTGTTCAATGAGTAATATTATTATCATGGACAAAGTTCAATGCCCTCTGCCCAGTGCTTACAAAAGGCGTTTCCCAATGTTGTTGGTAGATGAAGACTGTTACAAATTGTCACAACAGACTGATTTCATAAGTGGATTGCCATTTTAGCGGTATGATACACCAAAATAAAAGCAGATAAACTGTCGACAGATCAACCTCTTATTGTGAAGCAGAGCGAACGCCAATTATTTTGTTTTGGTTTGAAGACATTATTTTATACAAAGAGGTCCCTGTAGATTGGATTGTTACTACTATAGACTGTCCCGTTGGTCTCGTGATCACAAGCGGGACTGCTGAGCGTGGGGTCCTCAGTTCGATTCACAGGTTGGGTAAAGTGTATTTGAGTTTTTCCATTAGAAATTTTTTCTCCTCCACGTTTATTATGCGCACAGCCAAAGTGTGAAACTCTCTGCAGCCATCTGTGTTCCCTCCCACATTTAACACGTCTGCCTTCAAAGCAAGAGTGAACAGGCATCTTCTGGGCACGCTCGTTCCATCATAGACCTCATCCATCGCTTTCCATCAGGCGAGATCGAGGTCAAGAACAGGCAAGTACAGCAAAAAAAAAAAGTTGGCGGTGTGATACCCCCGTGCCTCGGAAAGCACGTTAGGCCGTTGGTCCTGCCGGGGCTGCGGGTTGTTCGAAAGAGATACCGTAGCCCCTGGCACAGGCAACTGAAGGAACACGGGTGGGTTTTAGTCAGTAAAAGTCTGACACGCCCTTCCGCTCAGCCCAGTGCGGGAGAGGTCATTTGATGTTTTCCCACACAAAAAAAAAAAAAAAGGCCGCTGGTCCTGCACCTGATCTCTCTCCGGTCGTGTTGGGTTGCCGTCCTATCGGACAACGAGAATGAGGGTAGTGTCATTAGAGTGCACAGACACAGGTGCACTCTGCAGCTGTCTGCGTACACACTTGTGCACTATAATATTTCAAGCGCCGAAGGCTAAGATTGGTCGCCGAAATTCGGTCTGGAGCACTTTACTATAGATTAGGTTCAAAGTGGATACTCAAGGAAGTACCTACGTCCGGTGATTATCCTCATAGGTACTAAGCACAGTCAGCACTGCTATGATTAACTCGTGAAAACTCGAGAGAAGATAGATTTTTTTTTAATATTCATGTTGCTTATTATGATGTTACTCATGTGGATTCTCTTCAATGCGCAGTGTATGATCGTCCTCTTGCCGAGCATATGTGCTCCGAGACCTCCGGAGACTTCCGTCGTCTGCTGACCCTCATTGTGACTGTAAGTATTATGTTATGTGTTGTCATATTGCATGTTTTTGTATTACTTTGTGTTAAAATTATGATAAGGAAGTAGTGGAGAACTAATTTAATATGTTTGCTGACGTATAGAGACTTACTTGCAAAAGTGGAAATTGTAATCTGCATTCGCGACATGTTCGCCAAAAATGTAAACAAATACCTATGAGTTTATGGAAAAATAACTTTAATTCTTACACAATAAAGTTCAGTTTACACTACAACTTCAAACATTTTGATAACTTTTTCAATCGTGCTAGTAGTCACTCTGAAATCAACTTAATTCTGTCGCCATGTTTGATTGTTAAACAGGACATTAATTATTCTGACATGGATCATAAGCAGTATTACAGTATATTCTTATGAACGTAGTTAATATCTGCTATGCCAGCATTGTAGAATTATAATTCGGTTATTCCGTTTATCCTCCACAAAAAATCCACCCTAAAGTGTACGTGGAAACGCATGTCTGAGAATCCACCCTAAGCCTATATATATCGTTTATCCAACTAGGTCTAGGGTGGATTCTCGGGCACGCGTTTTATATAAGTGTCGTCTAGAGTTAGTGAGAACGGGCATGCATAATATATGGCAAAAAACAAAATGTAAGCATGGCTTACATTGGGAATGATACTAATACTTACTAACATAATCTTGTAATGATTGAACTGAATGTGTTCAGGTAAAGCTTTAGCGGTGTTATCTTTTGCACGTAACGCTTAACTAGACTAAAGCGTGCATACAAGCGACACGCGTTAACGTCAGAGGCAACTGTCGCTCTGAGACACGTCGGCGGCTGTCGTCAACAACATGCCCCTCGTGTATTTGAGTACGGTGCTCAGATACACGGCTTGTCGACGGCAGCCGCCGACACGCGCTGACGGCAGCCGGCGACTCTCGTCGACGACGGCTGTAGTTGCCTCTGCCGTTGGAGCGTGTCGCTCGTGTGTATGAACACCAAGGGACAACAAACTATATTTTTTTATATTTTCCGAAAACAAGCCTTTTAAAAGCTATTCCTAAAAACAATGTCGAAACCCAATCGTGCTTCCTATTCAGTATTCACATACGTTACTGAAGTTTTAACCTTGATATCGATCCAAGTTCCGGGTACGCAAGGGGTACATTAATTGTCATTAATTTCAGCGTAGCAACTGTTTAAGAATTCAATTGTAAGATTGAAGGCCAATTTTCAATTGTAGCTCAGAATCAATCTTGCATTTGCCCACTGCGAAACGAGTAGCAAATCTGTAGTTCTGGCACACCCTGGGAAGCCAGTTATCACTTTGCCGATTGACTAATATAGCTGTTGTAACTAAAGCGGCCTGAGCTTTCCTTATACAATACAAAACGCGAAAAAATGTCGTTCCCACTATAACTACTAGAATGGTTAAGGGGATGCGCTAGGTAGCCCGTGAAAATCAAATTTTCTTACGTTTTTAGGGTTCCGTACCCAAAGGGTAAAAACGGGACCCTATTACTACGACTCCACTGTCCGTCTGTCTGTCTCACCAGGCTGTATCTCATGAACCGTGATAGCTAGACAGTTGAAATTTTCACAGATGATCTATTTCTGTTGCCGCTATAACAACAAATACTAAAACAGAATAAAATAATTATTTAAGTGGGGGCTCCCATGCAACAAACGTGATTTTTTTGCCGTTATTTGCTCGATATTAATAACGGGAACAGGTAGACGCTTGAAATATTCACAGAATATTTAGTTGTATTATAAAAATAAATAATAAATTAAAATAAAATAAAATAAATATTTAAGGGGGGCTCCCATACAACAGACGTGATTTTTATAGATAGTGGTACGGAAACCTTCGTGCGCGAGTCCGACTCGCACTTGGCCGGTTTTTTGCAATTTGCAGGTCAGTGTCAGGTTGTATGTTGAACAAAATATGATTTGCGATTGTCTAGCTAAAAACTAATGAGAGATTTTTAAATTTCTTGAAATGGTTTGCGGAATAATAGGAAAAAATACATTAATGACAGGATTAAATTTTAAAAAACGGGTTTAAAAAAAAATCGGCTATATTTTGTATCAAAGTTGAGAAAAGTGGTCCAGCTACTTGCAAGTAGACCATATTATGATGCTGATGATATTTTTTAATGTTCAGAATCAAAAGTTGTTTCTAGTAAAAATATGATCAAAGTTTAATCTCGCGTCTTTTTTTTTTAAACTTGTTGCGATTCCGTTGATTGTCCATGAATTAATTTGTTTGGAAAATGCCTTGCCACATGCAAAACAAAGAACTCGGGTTTTTCAAATCACAAATAATTCTGTTTAAATTATTTTTCCCTTTCTCACAAACTGAACAAAATTGATCAAAATCAGTCGAGCCCCATTGTTCACTATACTCGAATAGGGCCGAGGGCGAGCCCTGTTAAAACTCTCTGAATGCACGCACAATTAATTTTCTTTTGGCTTCGCTTTCGCTCATGATGTGTGTGACCTTGGAGTGTCGTGATCAGTAATTTTTGTGTCGATACTGTGTAAGTGTTCTGTTTGATTGATTGATTGTTGTATAAATTGGTAGTTTTAGTTAGTTTTTTTTTTTTTTAATAAAAACCTTGGCCTTACTAGGAATTTTTCCTGCATCGTGTATATGAATTGCGTGTCGTATTGTGGTGAGTTTGCATGTGTTTTTCAAGGTGAAAATGAATATTTGTAGAATGTATAATTATGGGACTGGAGTAATGTTACATTAACACATATTTAATTTATCAAAACTATTTTGATGTATTTTTATCCGACTAGGACTGCGCGACAGCAAAGACTTTTTCTTTAGTTATTTTCCCATTAAATTACTGAAGCAAATGAATTTATTTCTGTAAGTAGGTTTGTACAGATGAGGTCGTTTCCTATCTGACTAGTCTCAGGAAGAAAAGCCGAAAGAAACTCAGACGTCTCGGTCTCTTTTAAAGTACAGACATAATCTTGGTGAAATCATGTGAAGACCATGTAGATTGGTGTCTGAAATGGCCTTTTGAAGAAAAAACCACATAGTGAGTGGACCTGTCCAATCAGTGCACGCATTTGTCAGTAATCATGCAGCTCAACTCAGAACTTAGGAGCTCAACGATTCGACTAACACTTACAAAGGGGTTGGTTTTTGTATTGCATAGTAAATATAAACTTAATAAATATTACCAAATGTTATCTAGGTATTTATGTAATATCATTACTGACTGTTGTCATGTGATGAAATGAATTCGTATTAAGTTTCGCGGTTAAGAGGCCTTTCTGCGGCTTGTTGGTAAATTAATATTTATTAGTGTAGTGTTTGCTGTACCGTCTGGCTTTTGATTTAGTATGCGAATTGCGTTACACTATTTGAGAATATTTTTATTTGTATACTAGATAAATTGTATATTTTGTACATAATTTTGATAAATGATATTTATTTCTGTAAATTGATTTAAAAAAACACTTTACACGTCAACATTAAATTATGTTTTAAAACTAAATGAGTCGGTTTAAAGTTTACCCAAACCATTCTGCGTAAAACAATTTGTTTTGAAAAATCTTACATAATAGCATTAAACTTCGATACACCTACGATCTAAAAGATAAACACAAGTACTGATCACCACACCCAAGGTATGCAAAGGACATAGGCTACGTGTTAACATAGTCTGTGCGACAGGGCGCACGCGACGAGGAGGTAGGCGTGGACCCCGAGAAGGCGCGCGAGGACGCTCAGGCGCTGTTCGACGCCGGGGAGGCCAAGTGGGGCACCGACGAGGAGGTGTTCAACAGGGTGAGTGGCATCACTGTCATTAAATTAATTAGTAAGCGAGCCTACCTGGTGTGAGAAATATACAAGGTGTCCCAGAAGTCGACGTCAGTCCGGAATCGGGTAATAGGCCAAGTCATAAATTATCAGAAAAAAATCAAACTACCTACTTAATTGCCAAACAAGCATATTACATTTTTTTTTTTCAGTACAGTTACGAGTAGTAAAGTTTGGGCGAAGTATTCATTTTGAATATTTGTTTGGGCAAAAAGAGATATTTTCTTCCAAGCAGTTTGATTTATATTTTAGGCAAGAATTTACAGAAACATTATTCAGGATCCTACAACATTTTTTTTATTTTTTTTTATTTGATTTTTGTAGTAACAGGAGTGAAAAGACTGTCACAGGGTGCAGATTTTCTCATTTTCTTTTAAATGCCAATAATTTTTAAACTACTTACACAACTTTTTTTTTTTCTGATAACTATTATGACTTGGCCTATTACCCGATTCCTGCTTGACGTCGACTTCTGGGACATACTGTATATAAAGAAAGTAAATATGGAAAGGTGCAAACAGAAAGCCAATTCTCGTAATGTAAAACGTTCAAAATCTAGTCGCAGTCTCATTTCGGCGACAAACAAATGTTGTCAAAATGTAGGGAAATTAGACGTATTTTTGACAGATTGAGACTGAGATCAGACTGTGAATATTCTTAAAATTACGAGAATTGCCCCTCAGATCTTATCTGTTCACGCCAGACTTGCTAAGTTCCTGGTTGTCAATATTTAAGGGACTGACATGTCTATTAAAAACCAATTCATATCTATAATCTGTTGCCAAATAGGCTCCATGTTTCCAAAATGAGCTCGTATCTCTATATCGTATATCTAAAACTACTGTGATGTCCACAGTAGTTTTAATTCCCGCTTACGCCACAAATTGCTAAAAACATTTAGACTTACCGTATTTAAACCATCGTTATATTTCTGTCAAGAATTGTGTTTTTTATAAATGTTTAGTGTTAACTATCATCGTATTGAGAGGTGGTGGTGCAAACGGACCTTAGTATTTCGTCTACAGCGTACAATTCATATATTGTCTAAATCCACACCATGTCTTACAGATCCTCGCTCACGAGAGCTTCGCACAGCTGCGTCAGATCTTCGAGGAGTACAAGAACATCTCGGGGCGCACCATCGAGCAGGCTATCAAGGCCGAGATCGACGGAGAGCTTAAGGAAGCACTGTCGGCTATCGGTCGGTGACATTTTATTTACTTAACTCAAAAGTTCATGTAGGTTTCAGTGCTCAATAAGTAAATTTCTTCATATTTGCATAATAGGCAAATGTCCATATTTGGCTTTAGCATTTGGGGCTAGTGTCCACTGCTCTCAAAATTACGAAGGAAAATATTGTTAGGAACCCATCACCCATCGTTAGCATATCCTAGAACCAAAAATTTGAATACGTGAGATATCCATCGGGCGTCCACCGTCCGTACACTGTGCCCGCAATTGATAGGGTGATTATGCTAGGAAAAGCCAGCATATTGCAGAAAAGTCTTTCTAAAAACTACATTCTGATCAGTTTATTAATAAAATATGCGTTCGTGTGCCAATACCGCGACATACTCGTAAGACGCCAGTAATTGAGACAATTGTGTGCCACATTACATCCGAGCCGCGCGGTGACGTCACACGTTGTCAACGGAAGGAGACTATTAATGATATTGTACACGAATTAGGAACTTTGAGATAGGTTCGGTCGTTGCATATGATTTGAGCTCAATCTGTAGGTACAGTAATAACCTTTTTTTTTGTGTTTTTACCTTTTAGTACAACCTTTGAATGGACTGATAATTGGCATGATATTTAAACATGAAATAATCAGTGAACACTGAATAAACTTTATCTTTGACAAAGTTTTAATCAATCCACCATTAATTTTGAGGCAAGGAGGCAACTAGGCCCATAGATAGAAACAGTAGGCCCATACATTTGTTTATGTGTCTGTATATGTATTTATGTGCTTGAAGAAAAAATCAATGGAAATCAATCAAATCAAAATCAAAAGGACGGCGCGTATGTGTTCCACGCGCGCCTCAAAGAGATGTCAGCATAAATGACGGAGCCCGATAGGACCGAAGCCTGCCGGGGTAGCGGGATCGTCCGAAAGGGTTACCGCTGCCCTGGAACATAAAGGGCTAAGGAAGGAACACGGGTGGGTTTTAGTCAGTAAGAGTCTGACACTCCCTTCCGCTCCACCCAGAGCGGGAGGGGTAATTTGATGATATCCCATCGGCAAAAAAAAAAAAAAAAGTATAAAGACATCTACCGACATAACGGCATCTCAGCATAGGATGCTAATGGTTGCCAAGACGAAAAGCACTACAGTATATTTTAAAAAACTAATTTAACGAAAAAGTCTGCTTATTGATAGAAAAATTCAATACTTAATTAAAATATAGAAATGTTATAGAATAGACTACTCTTTATTGTACATATATTCTACTTTTTATCGCAATTTCAAAGTTGGTACCATAACGTTGTTTCTTTTTATGAATACTTAAACAAGTCGCCTGTATTATATTAATCCTGTGTCATCATAATATTTTATAACTTAATATTTATTTCTAAGATCTATAAACTGTGTGGCAAAATAACCTGTCCCTTCACACAAAATAACTCGACTTTTTGCCACCAAAATATTTTCAGTTGAATGCGTGGAAAGCGCAGCCGCTTGGTTCGCGACCCGCCTCCGGAAAGCAATGCAAGGCATGGGCACCGACGACCGCACGCTCATCAGAATCGTCGTCAGCCGCTCCGAGATCGACCTGGGAGCCATCATGGCAGAATACGAAAGACTTTACGATAAGACCTTGGAAAGCGAGATTAGGGTACGTATTATATCTTTGAACCTTCAATTCCAGTGGAATGCGTGGAGAATGCTCCCGCCTGGTTCGCGGCAAGGCTCCGCAACGCCATGCAGGGCGCTGGCACTGAGGACGAGACCCTGGTCAGGATCGTTGTGGGCCGCTCAGAGGTAGACCTGGGCAGCATCAAGGCGGAGTACGAGAGATTGTATGATAAGACCCTCCAGAGTGATCTATCGGTATGTTGGATTGAATGGTGGGGGGTGGTGGTGGACTTTGACCTAAATTTCGCACAATTCTTTGTTAATGCAAACTCTCACTGACTTGCTCGTTTGGAAGCGATAAATGTCGTTTTGATCTTTTTAGACCAAAAACAAAATATAGAACAGCGCCACAATAAAGTTAAGTTATTGGCACTCTTTGGCATTGTAGAAATCATTGTTTTTCCGCGGCCTGCTAGAGGACATACTATGCTCGACTTTTACTGACAAAAAAATATTTAGAATGATACACCTCGCTCTATAGCATCATATTTATATTTTAGGGCTGATTTTTCAATTGACAAATAATTTTATATTCGTGGAATAAAATTGACATCTGATAGATTTTGTATGGAAGAACTGTCAAAAATTCAATACTTTTCCTCGGATAAAGTTATCTGGCGTTGGAAAAATTAGCCCTTAGACTCTTAAAATTCCCTAGAAGTTGATTTATGTCCAAATCAGCAAAGTTTTATAAAAGTAATACTATTTTCTGATATTGATCGAGTCGATCGCTGCCCCCTTTGTAATGGTCGGATGCTTAAACTTCGCACTTCACTCACATACGCCGTAGAAAGCACGTCTTGTCATGCTATCTATACTTTGCTACAAATACCAGACAGGATTAATTGTGAAAATAATTACTTTAGTAAACTATTTAAATTCAGTTATGTATGTCTATCATATTGAAATATCGAACGAATCGATTTGATAACTATGTATATAGTTTCTCGATATATTCGTTATAATAATTCTTAAACTTGTGATGGGGTAGCACATTATTACTTTTGATTTAGCGTTTTATGCGATTCAGATGAAATGTGTTTAACAGCTTTTATGTAGAAAATATAAAAAAAGCGATATTTAATGTTCAAATAAAAGTTATCTGACTATTGAAAAATCAGCCCCTAGATGACAACTCAACTAGACTAAACTTTATGTCATCTTCTGTCGAGCCTTTTCCCAACTATGATGGGGTCGGCTTCCAGTCTAACTGGATGCAGCTGAATACTAGTATTTTAAATACTAGACTTAACTTTATGTTTGGCAAAAATATTTCTTTTAAATCTGAACGCATAAATATACACAATACTATTAAAGCACATTATAAGCATGAAAGTAAAGCTTTCTATTTGTTTGAATCTAGGCATGATATTATATTCTCCGTCTAAGTATGAAAAAATCCCGAACATAATTCTCTCAATTTTTTGCCCCCCTTATTCTATCTACGTTTATATATGCTTTCATTGTTATTTTTATAAATTGAAACATTACTTTTATGTTGTATGTAATGTGGTTTAATATTTTTCACATTTTCTGTAACTCTCTGCCATCGTGATTGGAAAGGAGGTGAGACCTATTTGTTATGAGTATTTCAAAATATACAATGTGTAACTGAATTAAGGCCCAGTATGAAAGTAGTTTGTTCAGAATCGTTTACTGAATCGATTTGTGTCATTTTTAATGTCGGTAATTTTGTAACCCACAAAAATAATTGAAACTAGGGAAATTACCGTCATACTTTCGCTGTACAGTCAAAACTTACGAAAATGGATGAAGTACCTACTACGCTAGACTCTTATACGTGTGCGACTGCGTGCTTGCGTAGATTTGTAATGTTACCAAAATTTTCTCCCACAATCAGTATAACTAATTTAATAAAAAAAACAATGTTTTATACATAATTATAAAAATTCAGTGTCTGTATTATGATTATAACATAATATTCTAATTGGGGTGCCTGGTGGTGTGCGTTAATTCCGGGACATGTTGTATACATAAAGCTTTATGGCTGTTGTAGCTAAAGACATCATATCCAGAAAATAAAAGATACACTCCAAATTTTTAGAAGGCTGACTTACGCAAAAATTAACTAACACGCTGTTAAACTCAGTTCAAGTGATTTGATTGGCTATTGTTATTTTACCCAGCCAGTCACAGAGTTAACATAAATTTGACAGTCTGTTAACTATTTTTTTTGCTGCAGCCTTTCATAAATGGGTGATAGCGTTTACAATAGTTGAATTCATATTTATGTAAATGCCGTAATTATTTAGTACTTACTTCTTATATCATGCTAAATATTTCTAAATGAATAATTAACCCACTATTTCCTAGACCCGTAATGATATTAAAAAAAAACTATTTATAATTAAATCTTAGTTACGGGTCTAAAAAACTCACAAAAATACTAATCATGTCGCGTTTTCTCTTTCCGCACGCCGCATGCGCTCCACGACACATCTCTTCCTCGAACACAACGCCATCTGTCGACGACTCTCGGAACTACTTGGTAACGCCATCTTGGTTTTGCGTCACGTCAGCAGGGCGAGACTTCGGGCGATTACAAGCGCGCTTTGGTGGCTCTTCTGGGACCTGTTTAAAGAGAAGATTAAGGAAATAAGCAAATGGAGGACTGCTGAGCAAATTTGGTCCTTAATTCCGCGTTTGACTGACAGGAACATCTGTATTTGAGCAATTGCACGCACGTACTATGGCTTAGTATTGCCGAGTTATTGACTAGGAGAAGAAAGACATAATTTTGTCTTGGCAACGTATTATTTCTGCCGACCTTTCTTTGCTCTTTAGCGCTCCGTTTGTTTATAATTTTACAAAAACTAAGCTTCTGTGTCGTGTGCAGCTAGAATAAGATATTTTATGTGTACTCAAGTTGTCCTTGTGAACTTGTGTGATAGGTTGCATCTTTAGTGTTTTTTGCAGTTGAATGTTTATAAATAATATGTATTCGGTCGACGGACCTAAAACTGTAGTGCATAATGTTTTAAGTTTTAAGACATTTATTTTATTTTAAGCTCAAATAAGCAGTTGGCGGCTGGTTTGTTGAATCGAATATGAATAAATGATGGCAACATTAAAATCAATTCAGAAACTTGTAATACTTTGTTATTGTTAATTTTCTGTAAGTACAGTGAATGAGAATCTCAAACCTCAAACTCGAATTTAAACTTTTATAAAAAAAAGTGCCTCAAATTATGGCCTAAAATAAATCAGATTATTTATTAATGACGATAACCACTCGAAGTATCCGACTGATTTTACTAAAACATAACATCACGCTTGTCCTCGAAGGGATAGGCAGAAGTTGTAAAAGTACAGATTTTTTTTACTAACGATTGCTTGTTGTGCTTATAACTAGATTAAGAATGAAACACTACATTAGATGTTAGCACACGATCCTGCCTTAGCGGTGCCTTTGGTTTATGACAAATTGTTTCACCAGAGAATATTTATACAAATAATATGTACGGGTGGATATTAATTGCTTATAAAATTGACACTCTACGTCCATTTGCATTAGTATTTTCAGTCCAGCTGGATGCAGCTGTATTTTACGGAGCGACTGCCTATATCACAACCCAGTAACTGGGTAACTTGATACACGATTGATGGTCACCCATCCACGAACCGACCGCGACAAGCGTAGCTTAACTTTTAATCGACCCGTGCGGCTGTTATTATTTAGTTATAGCCATTGTGTAACAACTGTCAAAGAATGACCGGTAGATTTAAATAAACGGACAATTTAAATTGGTAGTCAATTTGATAAACAATTAATTTACCTGACTTTATATTGAAATGAAGCAAGGTTTTGATAACTATAGATGGCAGCTATAATTGTAGTAGTTCTACTGGAAATTGTTAGAATAATTATCTCAGTCAGTTTTGTCCTATTTCTGTGACATGAATGTTTAAAAAATGGTAAAAAAAACTTGAATGTATGGTGACCTAATTCGTTTCACTGTTTTTGTCAATTCTTATAGATGTTGCCTTTTGGTAGAGTATAACAAAATGATAATTGGAAGAATTTAATTTATTTATAAAAATGTTTATTGGAACGTTTGCATTCCACTTCGAATCTTCTTTTTAACATTTGTAGCTTTAATTTTTATTTACGAATAAATACAATTTTAGTGTAATTTCTTGTCTTATTTTATTCTTTAGTCACATTATCCGACAAAGTTTTATCAACCGTACCAGAATTACCTACCTGCCTAATAGGAGGCTACTGACCAGGCTAGCCTAGGCATCAAACCCGGGACCCTATACAACAGCGGTCGCGCTTGCAATAGGCTACTGACCAGGCTAGGAATCGAACCCAGGCCCCTGAAAAGCCGCAGTCGCGCTTGCCATCTCTAGATCTATGAGTTTTTATTTTATTCTTTAGAGTGGAGTCACATTATCCGACACAGTTTTATCAACCGTTCGTAAATTACCTACGAGTACCTGCCTAATAGAAGGCTACTGACCAAGCTAGGCTGGGAATCAAAGCCAAGACCCTAAAAAGCAGCGACCACGCTTGCAATTATTAGACCTATAAGCTACTGAGAAACTTTCTTGACAGATAAACCCAATGAAGCTTTTTGGTCCGATGCAGGATGTCATGATCAACAGCCATATAAGCTAAAGTCCGGCGTTTCAAAATTCACCAAAGATGTAAACAACAATGGCCGCTCGAAATTGTCTATGATTTAGTGATGTGGTGGTATGAATTTTAAGTTTTGGTGCTATCGATGTTACGATTTTTTTTAGTAGTGTTTCATCAGTATTTTTTATATTGAGATATCTTCATAAGTTAAGTTTGATTTGATTTGAAAATCGACAAACCCATAGACCTACGACGTTATTTAATGAGGAAAAAAGACCGTATCTTTATTAAGTAGAACGCGGGTTAGCTCCAACAGCATCTTGAAAATCCTAGCCGAAAAACACGATTATTGTCAGTATAACAAAAAAGAATACATTAAATTGTTTTTTTTTTTTCAATAAAGGAGTATTAAATACTCCTTGTACAAATAGTCGATATTTTTTATGTCAATCACTAGCATTTCAATGACAAGATAAATTTAGACGAGACAAAAAAGGATGTCAGCCGTATGACGTTTGTAAAAATTCAAAATCCGTCCCAGCTTTCGCTTTTATTGATAAATAAATAGTATATTTAAAAGTTTAGAAACACGCACAGTGTGTAAAAGTGAGTGTGATAATACGTGTATCCTATTAACCTTTTGACCACCACGTCAAAAAAGAAAAAGCGTGCCCTCGGCGCTAAGCTCTAAATTCATCCTTTAATACCTATAAAATAGTAGTGAGGTCGAAATTATATCGATAAAGCTCGTGAAAAACTGACAATATTTTTTTACAAGGGTTTTAATTTCAATAAAGATTATTATACCATCCTTGTGTTGAGTTTTATTTCAACCAGATTTGTCCTTTATAACATAAATGTAATAATCTGTGTCACAGTTACGGCCTTTATTATTATTTAAATCCATAAATAGAATCAACAATCTATAAAACCAAGACAATACCATCACAGCACTATTGTCCATCATGACGTAATTTTTTGTCACTCTATGACGACAGTGGGGCAGCTGGCACGGATTTCTTGAAATTGCTCGCTTCTGCTCTAGAGGTGCGACACCGATACATATTAATAATATCGAAATATTTTTTTCTTATTGTTTCGTACTTTCAACAGGGTCAAGTAACAAAATGTAAGTTTCTCTGAAACAACAACCAATATGAATGCTTTTTCAACACACTTGCTCGTAAAGTGGCTCTTAATGAACCGCTATTAGGTCCATAATGCAGTGTATTAGAAACGCGTGCTTTTTACTTTATGTTACTGCACTAGTACTATAACGCCACAGATAACTATTTACTAGTAGGAGGTCGGAGATGCGCGTTTTTTTTTTTAATCTCATCAACAAACAATGACTCTTCGACTTCATATTTTCCATACAAGTTATTATTTAACAATACAAGTCTGTTTTTTTCCTCGCAAGTGTGTTGAAAAACGTCGTACATTACTAATTAATAACATTCAAATAACTGGAAGGTTATACCTTAAATTTGAAATTTATATTATTTAATTTAAACGTTTAAAACGGAACAGTACTGGGTTTATCTCCAACTCCCCACGACCCTAGCTCTTTCTGCTGAAATTTTAACTGGCTGGCAATATTAAGATAAGTATATCTATAGTTACCTACTTAATTTGTTAATGATAAGGTAAATTCGTTTTTTTTAAGGTTCACCTTTTATTGCTTTAGATTTATTTTTATAAATATACGGTGTTTGAGATAGTTTGTTGTTTCTTTATATATCGAAACCAAACCACCTGTCCTTTGGGCTTATGTTAGCTTGCCGTAAGAGGCCAAAATTTTTAATTTGTGAAACGCGTGTGCAATGATCAACATAGCACATATGTATCATAATGTACTATAGTAGGTATACATGGCCACTAACTGATGACATCAGTGCTAAAGTAATTACCGTTTACTGTGTTAGTGTTGTTTACTTTCGAATGTAGACAATTTACAACACTGAAATGAATAGGAAATAATGAGGAATAATGGTACCTACATGGACAAACTTCCTTAAGCGTCCCATAGGTACTTACATTAAGTCCACAAAAGATAAAATAAAACATTTTATAAAAATCTGTCTTTTAATTAAATAGTTAGGTACTAGAAATTGGTAGAACAATCATACCATTTTTAATACCTACGCACATTAAATACTGTTCAATATGTAAGAGGCAATCAACTCTGTCTACCATGATAAACATTTCATTGTTGACTCCTTGCAGTATATTTAATAAGTCTTCACTACTCATATTATTAATATTTATTAACAGTAAATAAACTACTCTATTTGAAAAATTTCCGTTTTTCAAATAGAGAATTGAAGAAATTGACTGTCAAACATAGACCACTGTGGCGTTCCCGGCACAGACAATACAACAGTGTGATAGAGATGGGCATTGCAGTCATTACAATTCATCGATAATCTACTAACACTCGATTTTTAAAGAGCGTTCAGTATTATAAAACTTTCTTGATTTCTCAAACATAAAAGTTCAACATCAAATGTTTTATTTATTTATTAGTGCAGAATTCAGGGTAAATTAAATATAACGTAGGTTGCCGTCGAGGTCGATATTCTTGTTATATTGACTGCTATCTACGAGGGCACTAAGTTTTTCGAACTTTATAACTGTTTTCTTTTTTGTCACCTTAAGTTACTAAACATGAAATCTGACGAAAGCAGTTCACTTCAAATAAATTAATTAACAAGGGAAATAAAAAACCAATGCTGTTTTATGACATTTATTTACGTTTAAAATTCTGTCACCCAGTCGCGACCGTGGCGTGCTGGCTACATTTTGGTGTGTCGTTTTTTTTAAACAAAAACGTCGTGGCCGCGCCATTGAAACGGACACCATTTTGGTTTGTAGTCTATACACGACTGTGGCGGTCAAAAGGTTAAGTGCGTATTTAATCAGTGAGGCGTAGATATCGCGTTCAATTCCCAGCCAGGTTCAATGTTATTGCTTTTGGCGAACGGCAGTCACTTTCAGCTTCC
This sequence comes from Apamea epomidion, assembly GCA_947507525.1. NCBI lineage: Eukaryota > Metazoa > Arthropoda > Insecta > Lepidoptera > Noctuidae > Apamea > Apamea epomidion. The sequence continues at coordinate 1,938,084 of OX382237.1, read as the reverse complement.
AGTATAGTCACTATAGACTTGACTAGACCAATGAGGCAGTCACGAGATCAAACAAAAGAGCCCTGTTAAGTACTTACGTACAACTGGCAAGTCGCCATTAAAGACCGTTAGAAGATTTAGGTTTACAGCGTGCAGACAACACAAGGTCTGACTTCGGCAAACAGGGCCAAATTAAATGAGTTAGCGAAACTCTGCAGACGTTATGGGTATCGATATCTGAAGAAGTTAAAATAGAAGGAAAAATTGGGCAGACCACTTCTGGTGTTGTTACTTGAGTATGCGTTAAGAAAATCTGTATTTTTTGTATCATGTTCAGCCCATCACGTCAGTGGAGTTTCGCTAGCTAATTTAACTTGACCCTGTATAAGGATCTTTGTCCTCCTGTATTGATGCCATCATGTTTACATCCAATTACGACTTGCGTACCCATCGCGTGGTTTCTCAGTTCGTACCCTAGCCCTACGTACAAAAACACATTCTTTAGAAATGATTTAATTCTCATACGTAGGGATGAACAAGCGTTCATCCCTACGTATGGTTTGGTATTTTTTGTTTCCCTGCGTATCTCTTGCCAACGTGTTCGTTTCGGCGAGTTGTTTCCAACGTAGTAATAACGTTGAAGACAGCCCTCTTGGTTATGCAAACATGGACTTGGGTATTGTATGATGTAAATGCTCGGAGAACAGATGCGGCCATCTGTTTTGCGAGCATTAGAGCAACATACCTATGGCGCCGAAAAGTTCTGGAGTGACGACCGCGTACCGGAAGACGTAATGTTGGAAGGCCTCCCACAAGGTGGAGCATGGACCTGGTGAAGGCCGCAGGAATCCGCAGTGAACGTCTTTTGTCATTTTGAAATGATGATGAAGGTGTAATTAGGAAAAAGTGTTCTATAAAATAAACTGCATTCTACATGTTCATAAAACTTATTTAATCGCACGCCATTCGCACGTTACAGCCATTCGTTAACTGATTCTAACATTTCATTATTACAATATAAAATTTAAAAACTTCCATAAAAATACTTGTAAACACATCAAGCTGTGAATTTAGGAAATTAAAGTATGATAAATTTAATAATCGCCCGCCCTCACGTAACGAGAGAGACTGCTTTTAGTTAACAAGTAAAACTTCTCTATAGTTTTATCTGCAAAGCGAAAATAGATATGTTTCTTTTTCCTACTGTACTACTCTATAACTTTTGATATTTATACAATTTACATACAAGACGACTCTTTAGATTATTAAGGCAGTGAGACAAATCATGATTCATTGAATGCAGTTTTACGCTAAGACTCGTAGTAAAATACTATACATAATTTCTTGAGTGACTTGTAATAAGAGTTACAGTACTCCCTAGCAAATGACCTGTGACCGTTACTGGCAACATGGGCAAAAAACAAACAATATATACAACAATTCAACTCTAAAGATTGCACATTCATACATTACATATCACTAAATCTAATTTACGCGAAAGCAACAATAACTAAAGTAAATTTACACGAATACGTACACGATAACATCACATGCTGACGTTACAGTATCAAAAATATTTGTTTAGACTTAATTTTTAAAGCCTCTTTCTTTACATTCAGGATTTAATGTTTATTTATAAGTAGCTTCTTGTTTTCCCGGCGATGCGATGCGACGGTGTGGTTTGTCGCATTGCATCGCCTGATCGAGCTATTATTACGTTTTCGCTTAGTGTTCTCTCTGTCTTTTTTTTATTTTTGCTGGGCTTCTGAGGGTCCTGGCGTGATATTAAATAGCCTATAAAAAGATTTTCTCAAATCTGATTGGTCATTCCAGAGATCAGCGCGTTCATACAAACAAAAAATCTCTTCAGCTTTATTATTAGTATAGATATAGATAACATCTAGCGAATTACGCGCGAAATGTGAACAAATAATTTTGACAGTGTAACTCTGTTATGTGGAGGAACATACGCAGTAAGCTACCGAAACAGTCGCATCCTACACGCACGAGCCCATAACAACTAATGTATTCATTACGCTCACTAAGTTACGGCCGGCACACACTATAGCCATTATAACGCATTATTAACAAACAATCAGACAAATAATTAGGCACAATCACATAAATATGGCCTGAATTTTTAACAATTTATGACTTAGCATGGCCTTTGGCGTTATACGGACACTACATTGTGTCCCGGACCTAACTACGTCTAGCACAGGTTTTGCAAAGCAGATTAGATTATGATTATGTTACGTATTTACAATTAGAGCAGGTTTAGAGCTCTGAACATTATCTCCGGCATCCGTGTGCGACGATACATTAAGTAGTGGCCAGTTGTGTCGATATGAGTATGAAGCTAGAACGCAGAGATAACTGGCATGAATATTATAACGAGCCGACTGTACCCACTCAGTATCAACTTCACAAAACCCGTCCTAGCAAGCGATTGAGGTTCCACTTGTGCTAAAACTTGTCAATTTACAGTTTACTTACAGATATTTCCACGTGCGTCTTACTATGTATTAGGCACAGATTGCTAAATGAAACCCCTCGAACACTACGGTAAACAGGTAATTTGTAATTTTCTGTAGTCAATAAACGCTTATAATATAAATCGTTCCTTGGGTGTCACTGTTTAACGTCCGCTGTTGGGGACGTGGAGCGAGTCTCAGGGCGCGCCCGGCCAGCTCAGTCGTTGGGCCCGAAGAACTTCGCGTGCAGCGCCGACAGCGGGATGATCTGCTCGTCGCCTAGGGCAGGCTGCTGTTCGGCCTTGGACTGCTCGCGCAGCTCTGTGGGTATGAGAAGGAATGTTTGAATGGAGTTATCGAGAGATTTTTATATTGACAAATATATGCTATGCTCACTGAGCCATTGCTTGTCTGGAAGAGAACACAGACTTCTATAACGATTGTTCTATTAAACCGGTACCCAATTAACTCATGCCCTGTCCCATAACATATGGTTCGGGTTGATTACCTAACTATTGTGTCTGCTTTGTGGACAGTTAAAAGTGTTAATTGAGTCCCAGTTTTATACAACAGTCGGGTACAAGTTCTATCTATGCTCTAATGAATTTAGCGTTATGTAGTCTGATGCTCGATTTTTCAATGGTCAGAAGAAAAAAAATCTGAAGAATAAATATTGCAGTTTGACAACTTCCATGTGAAAAAAGTCAAACTGTCATGTTCATTATCCTCAGATAATAGTCATGTGACTATTGAAAAATCCGCCCTAAGTTTTTAATAAAAAAGGTCTATAATCGTTTGCAATGGAATTTGAACTTTCGTTTTTTTTTGACATAGAATTTGTTGTTCCCAAGAACTTGATAAATATCAAGTTTTAGAGTTCAACTATGTCGTCACCTACCCTGCCAGTGCTGCAGCTGCCTGTTGTAGTGGTTGGCGCGGTCGTGTCGCTTGAGCTGCGTGAACACGTGCACCAGGCCGCGGTAGTCGTACTCCAGGCCCGAGTAGCGCTCGCCGAATAGCTTCAGACCTGGAATGTAGCGTTGTATTTACTACAAATCTTATTTTTTAGCTTTTTATTTTGGGCTCAGTATCGCTCGTTTAGCGCAGCAGCTTGGGGGAGACCTATTTCCAGCAGTGGACATCTTTCGGCTCAAATTATGTCTTTTCATTGAATAAAAATTTAAAATTCATTTTTCCCTAGGTCGTAGGGCGAGATTTATAGAGCTACTTTGACTTTGATAGGTAAACTAAGCGTCTGATATGAATAAATCTTATTCTTAGGCAGTTAATGTTCATGTTCATAGAGTTACAGAGTTAATGTTCATATTCGTATGCCAATGTGAACAAACGGCACATACCAATATAAACGTTAACCAATCAAATTAAATCAAGTCATTTATTCAAATTAAGCTGAGAATCAGTACTTTTCGAACGTCAAAATTACAAAAGACAGTCCCCCAAAAACGCCCGCCCTTCACCACTTTCTAGTGCTTTCGCTGGGAAGAAGTGGCGCAACAAACTCCCCAGCAGGACATCTGTCTGTTCAGTTAAAAAATACTTGATTGTATACAATACTAGGTATGTAAAGTAACTAACATTACAAGACACAGAACATTAAATTAATTTTTTTGCCATAATATGTCAGCTAGCCCCGTGGCTAGTTGACATATGGCCAATAAAGTCAAAGTCTTGAATATGTATAATTTTTATTGTATTCGTTGGTATATCGGGGTCAATATACCAACGAATACACAGCAAAAAAAAATTAAAATGTAAATAAAAATTTACTACCTAAATAAAAGCCTCCATGCATAAAGAGCGTGACAGCTTAGATATTTATACAATGCTGGGTTCTACGATAATTCTACGTTACGTTCTACTATAATACGAATAATGTTTATATTCGTATGCGACATTTACTTTGTTATTAATTTTGCCCATTTTGTCTGTTTGTAGTATACTTACTGATAGAAATAGATCTCAGATACAGCTTCTCGGCGGCGAGATGCATGTTCATGTGGTAGTTGTAGAGCGAGGCCAGGTGGCCAATGCTGAGGCCCACTTCGTAGTCCTCGGGGCCTAGGAGTTCCTCCTTTATGGCTATCGCCTTCAGGTGCATTTCTTCCGCGGCCTGGAAATATTATAAATTTGTTAGAGATAAAGGTAATAATTATATTATAAAATATGTAATTTAAATAACTGGACACGCCAAAAGGATTTGAATAATTATTAACAATTATAACGAAGCAAAAATCACCTGTTCCATACGGTTGAATATGCGAATATGAAGAATATAATCTGCGTTGGTCAGAAAAAAATATCTGTTCAACCACTCTTACCAAGGGCTTGGCATGACAATACACTTTCAATAACAATCTGAATCATTTTGAAGGATATTAATCGTGTTTTATGAGCAGACCTGGAACTTCTGCATGCTCTGGTACAGGCGGCCGAGGTTGCCGTAGTGTTTCGCGGTCTGCACGTTTTTCTCTCCGAACGCCATCATAGACAGCTGCAGGGCCGCCTTGTGCAGGGCTTCGGACTCCTCTAGCAGAGTAGGCGCTGGAAACAAATTTTTAGTCAATTTGATTCATAAACAATTTAAATTGTGTTTGAAATGTTTCCACACATTAAATATTAAACTACAATAAGAAAAATGGCTTATTGGTATTAAAACATATTTGTACTTAAGGTGTACAAATATTGCCGCCGGGGCTGCGGGTTGTTCGAAAGAGATACCGTGGCCCCTGGCACAGGCAACTGAAGGAACACGGGTGGGTTTTAGTCAGTAAAAGTCTGACACTCCCTTCTGCTCCGCCCAGAGCGGGAGGGGTCATTTGATGATTTCCCACCCAAAAAAGGTGTACAAATATTCAAATGTCATCTTAACTAAGTATTTTTAAGATTTGTAATTTATAATAACTCCAATATCAAAGAATAATATTAAAATAAGGTAAAGTGAATTTCAAAATGAATTGAATTAAAAGCTCACCGGTCATGTCCTGTCCAGCAGGTGTGTCGAGCGCGATCTCCTCCAGTATGAGGGCCTTTACCCGTTTGGCAGACGCCAGCAGCAAGTGGTCCGGGGGCACCAGGTTCTGAAATGATACACCAAATAGTTTTAGTTCAATTGTTGTAAGCTGCAGTTACTTCCGAAATTCAGAGGTCTTCGGTTCCCATCTTCTCACACCTTTAATTTTTATTCATTTGTGCACTACAAAAGGTACAAAGGTGGACATAATACCTAATTATTAGTGATCTTTTAAACATAAATAAATTTATTTTAAAGTAGTTATAGTAGTCACATCATCACTTTTAAATATTTATATTATACAGTATGTTAAATAACAGAGGGCGTTCCCTTAAACTCGTTAATCTATATCATTAATAGATTAAAATAAAAATATCAGCTTAGAAAAATAAGCATAAAAAATCCGAATTCAAAAAAAATTATTAATTGACGATAAATTCGAAACCTCCTGTTTAAAATCAAAATAGTAGCGCGGAATAGTACCTAGCGTAGTAGCATTGCCGAAAACCGGCAACGTCGCAATGCGTACGATCCCGAGCGTCTCACGAATACTCACGAAGCCGAGCGAACTGGCCGCCGCCGCCGCCCGCGCCGCCGCGCCGGCGCCGCGCGCCGAAATGAATGGCGAGCGGCGACTTAGAAAGACACGTCACATGCTTAATGGACCATTGACCCGTTATTAGATAGGTCAGAAATTATTTCCGTTTTTGTTTTACCTAGATCTCATCAATAGTTAATCATAGACGTTCAAAATACAAGCATTCATGATTAATAAAATCAGTTTTATTTTTATGCATCAACAAGTAGGATAAGTCTTCATAGCAAGATCTTCTTTTGCGATTTCCCAAAAATAGTATTTTTTGAGTTAAGTCAGTATTCCATTAAGCATGCGACGTCGTCGGGTTGTTATCAGTAAAATTAAACATTTATGTAAGTATGTTTAGTTTTAGCAATAACATCTAGGTAACAACCCGTCTCAAATGCCCGGCTGACAAAGGAACGCCACTGAGACACCTTGGGCTTGGAAGGAAATAAAAAAAACATAAATTCATGTACCTACCTATTTATGCCACGTTTCAATAACATTAAAATTAAAATACAGAGTATTAGACAGTTATTCTGCACGCAACGGCCGAGTAATGAACGCGGGGTGGTGGCAGCGCTTCTGCCGACACGTCGTCGCTCGTCGCGGGCTCGTGGCCACAAAATAAACAGATACGAATACAGAAGGTCCATTCACGGAACAAGTACACGAATTTGTTTACCTAGCCACTCAGACCGGGCGGTGGTGTTAATATGAAAAATTAATTGTATCTAAAAAATAATGTACCGCTAATAAATAGTGTGCAGTTAAGTTTGGAGAAAGTTTCATTTATTTAAACCACAGTTTAGGCTAGGAATTAAATGATAATGACGGTATTACACGTTAGCAAGTGAATTTTTTCTCCAATACAGAAATCTAATTTACCTAAGTACTTGCGATTATTCATAGCAATCGTGTAACGTCACAGTAGTTACACGTTCGTTGAACGGGTACATCCTGAGTATAAAAGCAGTTTTAGGAAAGAGTGGGCCTTCTGAACTTATTAATTTTGTGGCACAGTCGTTTAGTGTTATTTTTTATTTTAATGTTTTCGAAATGTTTTAGGTAATAAGATACATTTAAATAATGTTAAAAACTTACCTAGATTTTGAACTGCTCATCAACATTGTTGCAATCGCCGACGGTTATTTTGATGCACTCGTCGCATTAAAAGCGGGTCCTCGCGTATGCGGTTCCTGATAACACGGAATGCTGTGCGGATTCGCATTTCCATCTCCTCCTGCGAGTGGCTTTCTTTTTTATAAACGAGTTGTTTGACCCAACCCCAAAAAAAGAAGTCAAGTGGCGTTAAGTCAGGTGACCGTGGTGGCCACGCCTCAGGACCGTACCTCCCGATCCAGCGGCTATCAAACAACTCGTTTAACCGCGACCGCACTTCTGTTGAAATGTGAGGGGGTGCTCCGTCGTGTTGAAACCACACATTTCGGAGCTCGGCTAGCGGCAATCTGTAGAGGTAGCGCGCGACGGTGCCGTTGAGAAGAGCCAGATACCTCACACGGTTTAGAGTCCCTGGGATGAAGACAGGTCCTATTATTTGGTTTCCCTTTATCCCAGCCCACACATTTAGTGACCACCGTATTTGATGTGCTAACGGCCGAGTAGCACGCGGATTATGGCCTCTTTCTGCCCAGTGATGGCATACACGCCGATTCCACATGCCATTGCGCGTAAATAGGCTTTCGTCTGACCATATGACGTTTTCGATGAAGTGGGTGTCCTCCGCGCATCGCTGCAGTGCCCACTGGCAATAAGTTAACCGGCGCTCGAAGTCAGCTGGACCAAGCAAACCTTGTACTTTTTGAAGTGAGTACGCATGCTGCTTGTTTTTCTTTAAAATTTTAAAGACTGCGACGTGGCTCATGTTTAACAGGCGGCCGGCTCTTCTAGTGCTTGAACCGGGCTCCTCCTCAAAATGCCTTAGCACGTTCTCTTCCTGCCGCACAGAGATCACGGGTCGGGGGCCACCAGAACGACGCGGCACTACCGGTTCATTGTTACGAATACGCACTAGGGCACTCACAATAACACGAGAATTCCGCGGTTGATGTGCATTGGGGTACCTCTCAGCATACATCCTCAGAGCACGTGCACCATCATAATTGCACTCAGCATAAATGAGCACCATGTTCACATACTCCTGAGCACTGAACTGATAACGCGGCATTTTTCACTCAAGAATGACGCAAGATGTTGCAATGCGAAACTAATGCACGTCCGGTCAGCGCGTGAGATTAGTTCCGACTAAAATTAGGTGGACATTCGGGGGTAGGGGGCGGGGCTAGGCACATCAATAATATCGCCGCACGCGCGGCCCGTCATTCATAAATAAATTGCGACGTTGCCGTCCTTCAAGTACGCGTGTACAGAGTGTTTCTTTTACGTATCAATTTAAGATTTTTAGTGAATATTTTAATATAAAAAAATATAAAAACATTTTATTTTCGAATGGTAATATTTTTTTTAGCATGTATGTATGCTATACTATTGCGGGTTAACGGGAACGCCCTCTGTTAGTTAACATACTGTATACAATTATCTGGTTTACTTTCTTACAGCCGTCTGACGCCGTATTATGAAATGTTGAAGCAAATTAACCAATGAATGTTGATGTTGTAGAATGTACAAAGATCTTTGGGCTCCTGGCCAAAATGTAACTAACGCCGCCATCTTGTTTTTCAGTACATTTCAAAAATGTTAATCAACAGCACCACCCTGTCAACGTCTTCCAAAAGCCAAAAGATCCTTGTAGCACTCTAGATTTTGTTGATCTCGTTCCCTTCCCTCATCAAAATGTCGTACCTCAATGATCCGTATGGCCCGCTCGGCGTGGTCCCGCGCCTTGTAGAAGCGTCCCGACGAGTACTCCAGCACGTACAGCGCGTACGCGAGGTCCTCTTGTGCCGTGGCCACGTGCAAGCTGCTGCGACCGAATACGCGGCGGAGAGTGCATAAAGCCTCCTGAGAAGAAATAATAAAAAGGAGTATTAATTTAATTATGAAATTAAAGTGGCGGTTAAAGTATGTATCTATAAATGTGTATATAAAAATGAATCCCTATTTCCCTTGGTCACGACATAACGAGAACGACTTTACCGATTTCATCCATTTTTATTTTTAAGTTTTTTAATACTTTGTAGAAAGTTCTTGCGGAAAAAAAAAAAAAAAAAGTTGCTTTACGCGGACGAAGTTGCGGGCAGAAGCTACTTGGAGATAAATCAGAACAGTAAATGGTTACTGTGACCTGTGCATAGTGGTGATTCTCAGCCCATTTTTGACATCCAAAATGATGTGAAAAGATCACGCCTTTCCTTGCTGAAGCTGCTCAAAGGAATAATATAAAGCAACTTCAGGTGTCGTAAACTTTTAAGTATCTGCCTATCTGATTTATCCAGACACATAGACAGATACGAGAAGTGTGACAGTCACATTACCTCATACACGGCCACGCTGTGCACGATGGAGTCGATATTCAGCAGGTAGAACCCTAGATCCAGTAGGGCTGCAGCATATCGTGGGTGCTGCGGACCAAAGGCTCGCCTCGCCAATGCAACTGCCTGCCGCACCAACACGCCGGCCGAGCCGAAGCGGCGCTTCACGACACACGCCTTGCCGCATGCGCGGAGGACTTCGATTGTTATCCTGGAAAAAACGTGGCTGGCTTAGTTTTAGCACAGGCTACCTTACAATCGGTCAAGAGGAGCGTTTACGCAGACAATAGCCTGGAAGGAAGGAAGTGGGTGGAGCCCACTGCATTTCTCAACGTAATTAGTTTCTGATAATGAATATAAATGAAATCACTTCACGCGGCCATGACAAAAGCCATTTCGACATTGGTGGATTTTGTAGTTTTCGGTGGTGCACATAACGAAAAGAGGTCAATATCAAAATCTAAGACGTCGGCCACAGAACTGCAATATTTTCTGTTTTTTGTGCTAATGCCGAAAATTAGGCGGTTAGGAAGGACTTTAGTCAGTTTGAGTGGTCTGAATAGTTTCAATTTGAAACTAACAATTTAAAAGAGTGTCAAAACCTTAATGTAGATACTAGACTCACTTGGGCGGCGTGTGCGGCGTGAGCAGCTTGAGCGCGCGCATGGCCCAGTCGTAGGCGGCGGAGTAGTCGCAGCGCACGAAGAACAGCGCGCTGAACTCCTTGCACACGCGCGCGCACAGCGCCGCGCCGCCGCACGCGCCGCGCGCGCCGCAGCAGCCGCTGGAGGCAACGTGGATAAGTAAAGGTTTGACAGGTTACATACGCAACATTCGATCGTTAAAAACGTACACTATCGCATACATACACACCTACAGTCCTTTCCCAGTAATTCTACCTCTGATTTTGCATCGCTATCGACGTCACAGTGATCTTTATTCTCAATTAACTAAGGTTGCTTTTGGATTGCTGTCGCTGACAGGTACGTCAAAATCACTGTGATCTTTATTATCGTCACAATGAGGTTGTCACACATGTGACTACGACAGCGTTGCACTTGAAATATATCTTAACATGACCATTAAGGCCCGCTTGCACCGCGACTCACTAAATGCGCTAAACTTATTTAAAACATCATTCTGTCTCGGTCATCTTCAAACAATAGACAGAAACAGCAGTAAGCGGGCCCAAGGCAACGCGTATCGAGCAACTTGCACCAAATATTTATAGTACTTATAGACTGTTGAGGAAAGAATAGGTTGAAACATTGTAGGCAATTATTTTGAAAAGGAGACCAATTGGAACCGTGCATCTAGCTTCTGACGTTTCATACATGCCCAATGTAGGTTTATGTGCAATAAAATATTTCGATTGATTTTAAAGACACAGCTACATTGTTATTATAGAGCTTTAGCATAAATTGAAACTTTACTTATTTTATTTATGAACCATTACATACCTGAAATGACATCTGAGGCAAGAGAAAAATCACTCGTCAATTATTTTGTCAATACTTAATAATAGGGTAGTTGCCTGGGTAAAAAAATAATTATTATATTTAGTCCGTCAGTTAGATTATCGAAAAATAATGGACACGTATTTTTTTCTTTTGTCAATCAAACAAAAAATGATGATAAAGCGCGTCAAAATTTCGGAGTGGGGGTCGTGACGTCATGCGGAACTTTAACGGGCGATATCTTCATCATTTTTTATATATCTAATTGACAAAAGAAAAATACGGGTTCAATATTTTTTGATAATTTAACTGACGGACTAATTAGATTTTTTTAGGAAAATAGCCTATTTGTAAAAAAACGAATTTAAATCGAAAGTCTCAAATTCACATTGACATAATTGACACACAAAATGGCCCATGGAGACGGTCTAGCTACAGACAGCAGCATATTTAGTGCTGTTAAAATAACTGATTCGAAACTTTGGACGATGAAACAGTGAACTGCGCATGCGCAATCCGTCGACGGTTGCATTTTAACCCAACTTGCAACAACTGTTTTTTGTGTTTTTTCTTTGCGTCATGTTAATCGCAAATTACTTTGTTTTTTAGGGTTCCGTATGTCTGAACGAAAAACGGAACCCTTATAGGCTCACTCGTGTAATAATCGGTCCATTTGATTTGGAGCAAATTGTTGTTCCGAATCTAATGGACATGATTAAGTTGAAATTGAATGGACGCGTGACGTAAATAAATGAATTTTGATTACGCGGGTCACTTTTGGAGGGCAAATTAGAAAATTAAAGAAAATCTTTTTGCAAACCGTACTGTGTGACCTAACAAATGAAAGGGCTTGTTTTGAGGATAACAATTTAAAAAAATAAATATTTTTATTTTACAGTAATTTAAGAATATAGACAAAAAATTACCATCTCTCAACATTGTCGGGTCAGATTTTGATGCCACTATGCCCAAGGGTAAATAAGAGGTATCCCTACACAAGTATTACTACCACATTATCGCTATTGGTCCATAGGCCAATTTTACCTTGCTAACTACCTACAATATATGTCTAATAATAAAGCTCATACATACTTGGAGTCACTTTTGTACTCCTCAGTCCGTAGCTCGCGGTCGCTCTCGGAGACGTCCCCGAGCGCTATGGGTCCTTCGGGCCACTCCGTCATGAAGTCTTCGGGCATGCCGAGCAGGTCCAACGCGAGCTCGTATGTAGCCGCGGCACCGGTGAAGCAGCAGTACGCTGACTGTGTGTTTAGTAACCTGGAAGAAAAAAGAATTGTCAATATCGGTCCACAATTTGACGAAAATATAATGCAAAATATACAAACGAATTGCGAACCCTTTTTAAGAAGTCGGTTTCAAATTAATAAGCGTAATATATTTATCTAAGGGCTGATTTTTTAATCATCTGATAACTTTATTCGAGGAATAATTTTGAATTTTTGACAGTTCTACTATAAAAATACTGTCAAACATCAATTATATTCCTCGAATAAAAGTTATCTGGCACTGGAAAAATCAGGCCTTAAATTGTAAATCTTAAATACATTCGCTGGCAGACAACGCACAGCCAAAACTGCTGGGTCTAACTTGAAATGATGTACAAGACTTCCCTTTATAAAGAAGGTGAGCACTAAAGAAGTAATCGACAATATTGTCCTGTCGGGGGACCGCTACTATTTTAAACTTTAACAGAAAGTTTGGCTAATAATTAGAGCGGTTCTCCGACGGGACAATATTTTATCAAAAAATTTCATACGTACTTCCGTAGGGTCATAATTTCAAGATTATTTTTTTCTTATTATAGGGTTTCACGTTGTCGGGGGTTTTTTTAAAAAAACGTTGCCCCACACTAGGAATTTCTCCTGTATCGTGGATGCGTTTACAAACATTTCAACTCACATACACAAACAGCCAGACCCGGAACAACTACTTGTAGGTCATACAAATATTTGTTCCGTGCGGGAATCGAACCCGCGACACGCAAAGCAGCAGTCAATCACTTAACCACTGCGCCAACCGTGCCGTAACATAGTTACGTGATCTGAAGACCTTAGTAATTGTAATGTTTCTACTAGGCTGCTAGAAAAATAAGATCATGTCATCTAAACTATTCATTTATATACCTTTACTATCGCATAAATATTAATAAAATAATAAGTGCATCTGTCATTATTGTTAGACGAGATTATAAATGAAAATTAAAAACATTATTAAAAGCGTAACAGTGAACTTTGTTGCCCATTCTTCTCCATATGAAAATAAGGTGCCTTTTGGAAGGGGCGACTAGAATCAATTATTCTATGTTTTTGTAATTAATGACGTTTTAAAGTGCCTGTTATGTGCCTATTAGAAATAAATGCTTTGACTTTGACTTTGCTGAAGGTAACGGAATGTTGTGTAAGATGATATGGGTAAAAATTACCTATGAATGGGTGACTTCAAGATGACAATAGAGATAGCTAATAGAAATGAAAGAAGAATAAGTATCTGCTGCGCCGACACCAATTTCAGAAAATTCTGAAAAATTCAGATAAACCCAGGAGTATGATGCCTTTCTTAAATATAAAGAAACTATTGCGTGTCTTACCTATGGCAGCATTCTAGAGTGAGCCTCTTGTAGTGCGTAGACTGTGGCATCGCCTGGCAGAGATCGCGTACCTGCAGCAGCACGCGCTGCGCGTCCGCATACCAACCAGCCTCGTTCAGGAAACCACCTGGAAGAACACGGACAATAAACATGAATACTAGCTAGCATAGTTACTATGCACTGTTCCTGTGTCGCAGGTCACTTTGAACATAGTTGAAGAATCTCTTTTTAATGTTTGCTGGCAAACAATTCGGCCCACTTGATGGTCATCGCCGCCGCCGCTGTCAGAGGCATCGCTGATACGTTGCCATCCCAGAGACAAAGTTGAAATGTTTCCTGTGTCAGTTCCCGCAGCTTTGAAACAGAAACACATAGATATGTGTTTAGCGGCAGAAATTATTAAAATATGGCAGTTCAGAATTAATAACCTATAATAAGCATAATCAGACGTTAATGTTTCCACTGCTGGAACACAGGCCTCCTCTCAGTGAGGTGAGGGGGAGTGGGCCGTAATCCACCACGCGAGCCCAGCGCGCGTTGGTGGATGTCACATGTCTTGAAATTGTTGCTTTTAGGACCTGCCGGTATCCTCGCGTTTTTCTTCACCGTTTTGAGAGCAGTGGTGATAAAATAATTTACACAAAGTAAAGCGCCTGCTCGTCTTTGTGTAAATTGTGTACCTCGTCAGTCGGAGCCGATACCACTGGTGGCCCACGGCTCTTATTAATAACCCGGGGTGGGCTAATAACTATTAATAACTTTTCTATGGTCACACATTACCCAGAGCATGAAAGTAATGTGGTTGCTATTAGATGAGGCAACAGGCTTTCAAACTACAGGATTTATGACAGGCGATGTGTCATTTTACGCTCATGCTATGACAGTGTATTTCCCACTAAACTTTAATTCAGAAGTACATGATGTAATGTCCCGTAGGTCTGTGACTAATGTACGTGCAATTTTTAATGTTCCCGCTTCCTTATAACGACTGTGGGTTGTTCTGGGTGTCGGATATGCTGGCAATTGATAAATGGTAAGCCAATTTTAACCCTCGCAAACTGTGCAAAAAGTCGGACGTCGGAAGCCGGTCTGCACAGATTTTTAAAGACGGATTTGTGATTTGATCGTTTGCTCGCGGATTTGTGGCTGTGCGGGCTGTGCCTTTCAAAGTAACCATACTTTTGTAGTTATAAACTGTTTTGTACTCTCCTTTTAAAGATAGTATTGCCAATCGTGGATAGGGTTACCATTCGTCTGGTTTGTCCGGACTTTACGACTTGGGGATTTCTTTTGAGAAAATAAAAAAAGTTAAATGAATAATGAAAAAAAGAAGGATTTAAGTACCTAAAATGTCCGGATTTATTTTTTTTGCGAACGTCCGGTTTTTTGTCAAGATTACAAATTTTGAAATGGTAACACTAGTCCTGGGCGCTATTTAAATGCTATGTTAATCTACTTACTTACCGAGTCTGAGTCCAAGATGTATGAGTGAAGTCTTGCTGTGGCGGGGACTCTCAGCCTTGTTCAGGTAGCTGACGGCCAGTTCCGATGACAGCTTCGAGCCGTGCTCTATCACAGCCTGGGGATAACAATATAAGGTACAGTCAAACCAGAGAAGATGTGCGCTTCGGTAAACTTCAGGTTGCCGAATTCGCACGAAGTCACGAACGGCACGCAACAGAGGAACCCTACTCAGAAGCTAAACTTCTAAGTTTTGTACTGCCGCGCTATGTAGTGCAACCTAGCATTGCGCGTTTTTATGAAGTTATCTCTGTCCGTCGGGTTACCTACTCAGGGGATATACTTTCTTACGGCCGACCCCAATTACCTACCTATCATCAGTTTTCGCATACTGGAGTAAGAAAATCCTATCTATCATTGGTTTTAACGTCCCAATAATCTTTATCAGTTACGATCTGTATGATTATATTATACGGGCAGCTATGATTATACTGGCTACCATCAGTAGCGATCTCTCTTTAACTGAAAATAGGTTATTGGGTTCGGCTGTAAGTCCATCAAAAGCAAGTTCGGAAGTAGTTGATCCGTGACATCAAGTGTCAAATTCAATATTTCCGCCGGGCAAAATACATCCGGTGTAGGGATAGCTGTCAAATCGTGTTGTTCATTCTTAGTTCGGGCCCGAAACTAACTACTCTTGTAAGTGCTACAGAGGAGGACACGCCCGTCACTTCGGACGAAACTACAAAATTCAAGGTTAGGGAGTAGATCAGAGGTCGCAGATCGTCATTTGTCACTTAAAAGTTTTGAAATTTTTTTTGGAGTTGTTAATCTTTTATTTTGGAATAGTCATGTTAAGTATCAAAGATACGCGATAATTACATACTACTCTATAGATATCTGTATATAAATATTTTTAACACACAATACTATAATATGGGCGATTTGTTATGAGAATGTTACGTTGAGCTTTGATACCGAAGATCACACTAACCTGATTAAACATCTCTATTGTCTGACTCATTGTGGATTTTATTCATAATAATAAACGTTTATTCATGATTACGACGCGACTTACGGGTTACGCTACCTATACATACCTATAATCAATTTTCAATCTCTCCGATATTATGTTTTATCAACTACATACATACATAAACTCAAGCCTTCTACCCATGGGGGAAACCAGTATTTACTCTGTGGGGGAGACTACAGAACCTGCTACGATCCTTACATATTACTTTTGCTTCGTTTACGTTCATACACCTGGTCATACA
The DNA here is from genome assembly GCA_947507525.1 of Apamea epomidion. Classification (NCBI taxonomy): domain Eukaryota; kingdom Metazoa; phylum Arthropoda; class Insecta; order Lepidoptera; family Noctuidae; genus Apamea; species Apamea epomidion. The sequence goes on along the minus strand of OX382237.1, from coordinate 1,921,765 downwards.
TGGACGCCGGTTGCGAGTATCATCTGATCAAAATCAAAAGTCATTTATTCAAATTAGGCTGAGAATCAGCACTTTTCGAACGTCAAAATTACATAAGACAGTCCCCCAAAAACGCCCGCCCTTCACCACTTCCTAGTGCTATCGCTGGGAAGAAGAAGTGACACAACAAACTCCCCAGCAGATCTTTCTGAACATCACCAGTAGGAGATTATTCAATTACTAGCTGTTGCCCGCGACTTCGTCTGCGATCCAAGATGAAAAGTCTATGCCTCTCCCAGGTCATGGTCTGTCCCACACAGATCAGAGGCCCATTCCCGTAATTAAAAAAGTTAAAGATCTAGTCGCAATCTCATCTCAGCGACAATCAATGTCAAAAACTTGTCAAAAATGTAGGGAAATTAGTGGTATTTTTGACAGGTTGAGACAGATCAGACCGTGAACATTCTTAAAATTACGAGAATTGCCCCAGATAACCGTTCAGTCGTTTTAGGGTGAAAGCGTAGCAAAAAAACTCACTTTCGCATTTATAATATTGGTTAGGATTTATCAAAACCTAAAACTAACAGGGATCACAACTCACATGTCAAGACACCGCATCCCTGTACAAAATCGCTAACATTGAGCAGGCTAACATTAGGGATATGAAAGCGACCGTATTGATGACATTACAACCGAATTGATTTGCCTGCCGACTCTATTTAACTAACAATCGCTATTACCTGCAGGGCTGTCTCACTCCTAGTCCATAGGATTTCAATAAATTATTTTTCGAATTTTACGACGCGAGGAGACGACGGCTATAAGGACATATAGTGACCTTATAGGTGATGTTCTTCAGAAAGGTCAGGTGCATAGTACTCACAACCGGCGTGGGTGTATGACCACTCCTTAAGCACGAAATCAGTAGTTTTGACCGAAGTTCGGGCGAGTCCTACTCCGTATCACCTACAGACATAAGATTAGTTCGGAGCCCGAATAAGGATGAATCACAATACGATTTGACAGTTGTCGCGATGTTTTTACCCGATTAAAAAAATTATTTGTCATTTGTTTTGACGTATCAACTACTTGTTAACGGACTAAGAGAGTACGAACCGAAGCGAAAGGAGAATGTAAAGATCGTAGCAGGAGGCGTTCTATAGTTTCTGCCTACTGCCCATGGGAAGAGGGCTTATGTATGTATGTATGTTTCAACTATCGATTGTGTACAACTAGAGATATGTTGTCCTAAAAACACCGACTGCAAAATAAACAATCGTTATCTTATCTCTAATTATCTGATTAAAGACAAATTATGAAATTCTTTTTATCACATAATTTGTTGAATTATGCATTATCATCATTTCTATCACCGATTAGGCACAAAGTTGCAACGACGATTCTTATCACCTTCACGTTCTTACCGCATATCGCGCATACGTCTCCACCACACTGCGGTACGGCGTAATATTTTGGGGTAATTCGACGGATAGGGAATTGGCCTTTAAAGCCCAAAAGTGTCTTCTTTGACAGTTCCTTATACAGAAAGCTTATTATACGATTAATGAATATTTAGGCGAAATACAAAATCCGTAACACTATTTTCTCAGATTGATTAATTGCCTAATTTCTTACTTTAGTTCATAAGTTTATAATATTTGTTTAAGAATTATGTTAATTTAATATTTATTTAATATTTTTTGTGTAATATTTGTTTTATAATTATATACTATTTTCTTTGTTTATATTTTGTGTAAAGTTTCTTTGTTTATGCTAAAGATTTAAAACTGTTATTTAGCAGTATTTTTATAATTATATAGGCCTTACTGTACACCCATTACCAATGGGTGAGCAATATTTGTACGCCTTGCAAGGCAACACATAGTGACACAACATATTTATTTTTATTTGATACCATCATGTACCACTACATTACACCTGTGTACAAATAAATCAATTTAAATTCATATTACTGTGGACTAGCGACCCGCCTCTGCTTCGCACGCACGGGTGCAATGAGTAATTGGTACTCAAAACATCGAGATTTTTGTGCTATATATGTGTATCTAAGTTATAAATTAATGTCATGAAACATAAACAAAATATCTAGGTACATTAAAAAAATATGATTGACGTATAGAAGTGTTTGTACAAACCTACTTACAGAAAATAAATCATTTATAATGTATTCATTGTATTATACACATAAACCTCACCAAAACCGCACCAAAATCCAGGTAAAGAAGATCTAAGTGATCACCAGACAGTCACGAAAAGCGACTTTGTTTTAGAAGATATTATTATACATTTACATGTCACGGCCATTAGAACCGGGTAGCCCGACAAGTCTTGGGTTTATCCAACTGAAGAGGTAACACACACACACACGAATATGATGTCAGAGTGATTAATGATCTAATATGTTTGCCAGCCCTAGTGCTTAACGGAGCGTGCACTACCAGTTGTGATGAGTATGACATTGCGTCCGTCGTAAACACAGGCTGTTTACTATTGAGTGTGTACGCGACAGGAGATTTATCTGTTTGGACAGCCTGCTATAATATTCCTTTCAACGTAGGAGAATCTATTTAAGACAAGTTTTGCGTCAAAAACTTTAGTTGAAATAATGTATGACGTAATGGGTTGGGATGTTAAAAGATGCAACAAGAAGATAATGGATTTAGAATACAGGATGCAGGGACATCGACGCGCAAACTGTAACCATGAATTCAGCAATTTTTTTCTGATAACTAACGAAAAATATCAAAGCAGATGGTTCAGAATCATGTACTGAATCCATAGTTTGGGCGTCGAAGTACCTGCCATCCCGTGTATGTAGTTCAGTAAGTTCAAAATTAAAGAACACATGAATTCTAGCCAACTTGCACAGTTCAGAATGCACAATTGCACACACAAGTGCGTCATCATCGTCCTGCCTTCAGCCCAATTTTCCAGGCAGCGACATGCAGCGTATTTCGTCATTTAGTTGGTTGGACTTGTCAGCCCAATAGCTAATGTGTAGTATGTTTTGTGGCTATACATGTATAGAATACTAGCTTCTGCCCGCGGCTTCGCCCGCGTGGATGTCGGAAATTATCCCACGAAAACATTATTGTTTACTTTCGATCCTAGGTATAAATACTGAGTTTCGAGTAAATCGGACCGCGCGCTAAAATTCTTCCATACAAACTTTGAAACCCCCCAATCTCCTTTTAGGGGGTAGTTTAGAAAAACATAAAATGGCAAACTTCATAATTTAATTAGATTAGTATTGGTGCCAAGTTTCAAGTATAAGTGTAAGTGTTGTAAGTATATTCCATACAAACAAAATCCCCTCATTTCACCGTCTTAGGGGTGGAATTTCGAAAAACCCTTTCTTAGTGGATACCTACTCTTCACGAAGACTCCAAATTTCATGTCTCTAGGACCAGCGGTTTAGGCTGTGCGTTGATGTATAAGTCAGTCAGTCAGAACTTTTAATTTTATATACACAGTCTGGCCATAAATACTGTTACAATTAAAAATAAGAAAGATATTACATTTGAATTTGGAATCTGTCATTTTTATACGATTGTTCATTGAGTTTTCTAATTTTGGCGCCAATACATTGTACAATATATTGGCGCCAAAATTAGTTTTTTTTTTTTTTTTCATGTTTCACCTTTTTTTGATGTTTTTTTTATTACTTGTTTTGTGTCTTTTGTTGCACTGAATAAAAGTTTTATCTATCTATCAATATTGTGCGATATTAAAATGGAGTGGAGTGATAAAGAGAACCGAATCGCTGTGATTGCATTACACAAAGTTGGTATGGACCAAATGCAATTTTTAAAACTCTCCATGCGCTTAGTATTAGTCAAATGTTTGTGTACCGGGCTATTAATAGGTACAATGAGACCTCCTCTGTTTGTGACAGAAAAAGATCTGGCCGTCCAGGTAGTGTTCGTACGAAAAAGGTGGTCAAAGCAGTAAGGGAAAGAATTCGAAGAAATCCTGTCCGAAAGTAAAAGATTTTATCTCGGGAGATGAAGATAACACCCAGAACCATGTCGCGTGTTTTAAAAGATGACTTAGGACTTGCAGCCTATAAGAGACGCACTGGTCATTTTTTAACTGATAATTTAAAAAAGAATAGGGTTGTAAAATCGAAACAACTACTGAAGCTGTACGCAAAGGGTCACAGAAAAATTTTGTTTACGGATGATAAAATCTTTACTATTGAGCAACATTTTAACAAACAAAATGACCGTATTTATGCTCAAAGCTCTAAGGAAGCTTCCCAATTAGTCGACAGAGTGCAACGTGGGCGTTATCCAACTTCAGTGATGGTTTGGTGGGGTGTTAGCTATGAACGAGTGACTGAGCCATATTTTTGTGAAAAAGGTATCAAAACATCGGCACAAGTGTATCAAGATACCATTCTTGAGAAGGTAGTTAAGCCCCTTAACAACACCATGTTCAATAACCAAGTATGGTCCTTCCCACAAGACTCGGCGCCGGGTCATAAAGCTCGGTCCACGCAGTCTTGGTTGGAAGTGAACGTTTCGGACTTCATCAAAGCTGAAGACTGGCCTTATGGTCAGTTTTAGAGAGTACGGCTTGCTCTAAACGCCATGATAATTTGGAGTCCCTAAAACAATCCATACGATTGGCAGTGAAGAATTTTCCCATGGAAAGAGTGCGCGCTTCTATTGATAAGTGGCCTCAACTTTTAAAGGACTGTATTGCAGCCAATGGAGACCACTTCGAATAAGCTTTTTATATTTTAAATTGTTTTATATTTATGTATTAAACTAACACACTGTACAAGTAATAAATATTATTTGCAATAAAAAAAATTTTTTTTCTTCGTGACAATATTTATGGCAAGACTAGGTATAGACTATGGAACAAAGATTATTTATATACAATTCAATGAACGATTAACTTGTCGATCAGGTTGATAAAACGTCTTTTTCCAATACATCTCTATAATATCGGTCATCTCAGAGCACATAGCAACATTGGCTTTAATAAAATTAATGTTTTTACCTGGAAACACTGCAACAGCCTGAGCTGCGAGCTTGCGAACCGCATCAGCCGTTCGAATATGTCCAGCTCGGAGAGTTCTGCACCCAGGATGCACAGGCGCTTCTCCTGCAGCATCTGTAACAAAGATAAGACAAATTAAAATATGTTTGATAATAACCTTGCATTTGAACGGTGAAGGAAAAAATGAGGAGAAAACTGGCATGTCCTAAAAAGATATCACAGTTCTTCTCTATAAGAACCTATTACGCTTTGAAATGGGTTTCATCGTTCTGATTGACCGACTCCTTGACAATTCAAAAGTGTCTGTAAATAGTTTAATTGAAATAAATGCGTTTGATCAAAACTTGAAACACATGTGACATTCACCAACCCGCAATAGGGCCCGAGTTGGAGATTACACACGGCCCACTCCCTCTAGCAGATTGAGAGTCCCGAGTGCTCGGCACACAACAGGCAGTGGACACATTATAGGCCGATTGTGTGATGATAACATCAAAGTTACCTTGAACTTGGCTGCTCGTGTTATGAAGAAGACTAATGAATGAAGGACGCATAGTTATTTCTTCCCAAGGCCCATGCTTAAACTTCTAATCCTTGGAACGGGCCCCGAAACTTATTGATCGGTTACAAAGTGGATTGACCTCCTGAGAATTCATCAATTAGCACTGATTGTAGTTTAATTGTTATTCGTTAGCTTACAGAAACAAAAGATTCGTCAATCAGAGGTAATTCCAAGAGAGAACTAGCCATAATATATGTACAATGTTACTACGCATACTTTGTTCGTAGCAACTAAACAAACAATATCAACAATGTAAAGCTGGAATCCCGTTGCCGACAGGCTTGTCCTATAACGTGCAATAAAAGCAATGTCTTATGTCAACGAACGCGTTTCTGAAGACAAACATTGTAAAAACTGCTATATATACTTTATTCATTCATTAGGTGGCTTTGGTATAAGCGTCAAGCGGTAAATTATCAATTGGATTTTATTGAATAGTCATCAAGGGAGTCAGTCCCCCATGATTCTAATCACGGCTTAATCAAATCAAAAGTCATTTATACAAACTAGGCCCGTGAGAAGCGCGTTTTGAATGCCAAAATTACATAAGACAGTCCATCAAAACGACCGCGCCCCACCAGTTCCGAGTGCTTTAGCTGGGAAGAAATGCGCAACAAACTCCCAAGCACAGAACTGAACTCGGAAAATATTAAAATCAAATAGGTAATTTTTTCATGTCGATCGAATGTCAACTTAATTATAAAGGTTTTGGTCAGCAAACAACCAAAGTACTTAACGTTTATAATTTGGAAACAAGCTAGAACCTAAATAAAAGCATTGATGACGGATTTTCTAAGCACCACCAGCAGGGTAATTGCGTAACACATTAACAGTAGCAATGGGTTTCATTTTGACAGTTCAATAACATTCATTGCGTTATTTACGTTGTTGAGCAGACACATTTTTCGAACATATGAAGCAATGGATTAGCAATATACTTCAAAATGATTCAGATTGTGATTGAAAATGTGTTACGCAATTAGGGTGCAGTTCCTTCAACTGCATTCCATCATTCAAATGCTCTTCATCTTTTCCTCCGCCATTCATTTCGCACTTGCACCCCCCACATTATAGGACAATGTCGTCGACAAGCGGTGGACAACCAACTCCATACATTGTAGTACCTGTGGTAGTACTTTGTGGTCACATACATTGAGCAAAGTGTTTTTATGTGTTTTTATTAGTCCATACGTTTTAACGGATATCGCCTCACCTGCGAGTGCAGTGGCCACTTTGTTGCTAACGTTTTTGTCTTGTTTTTGTTCGATGAGCTGTTTAGTTCCGTTATTGCTGTAGTAAGAGGAGCATCAAAAATATTATAGTCTCTACAAACATTGTTTGTAACTGGCTGGTCAGTGCCATCATGACTAACTCCAATTGACGCTGTTTTATGTTGTTTTATTCCTCGTAGCGTGGTTGTGCGTTCAACCATCTATCTTTTCGCCTTGAACTTGAACAGGAAAAAACACATGAAGTAACAATGCGTGGTATTTATCTTGCTAGAATTGCTCTCAGGGATTTTGGGGCACCAGGTGTTAAGAATTATATGAAGAGTTTGTTCAAGCAACACCTGGATATTAATACAATTATATTATTGCGGTTTACTTATCATCGACTGCTTCGTTGGTCTAGTGGTTGCAAGCTCTACTGCTGAGCATGAGGTTCGACTGCCAGGTCGGGCACACTGTTACTGTGTTTTTCCATCAAGAATTTGCCAGTAAAGGAGCCTGGAGGCTGGATTTGTGCCCGGTTGATGGTAATAGGCTCGCCCCCTATTTCATGGGACATAAACATAACTGGCAGAATGTCGGTGAGGTACACTTCTGCCTAACCTTTCTGGGATTACAGGCGTGATGTTATAATGTAATCAACAGTTGTAATAACGTCAGTATCCCCCCCATAAGTTATTTATAGTTTACTGTGGGGGAGGTCCAAGATAGATAGTACGTTACATATGGACATTTTGTAACTCTACCAACTAAGTATGAGGAATACCACTTTCGTCCTTCTATACAAATGGACATTTTGTAACTCTTCTTTGCCAACACAGTAAGAAGTCTAAGCTTCCATCCTTCTACTTAGTTCATTCATACACTTTGTAAGTTATCACCACAATCAGGACGTTGTAGGTCAAAGTGAACTAAATTGTAAGCAGGATTATTCGAGCGAATTTGTGTGATTTCCTTCTCGCATACGATGTGGAAAAAAACGAGGACCTTCTTGGAAGTCTTTAAAAACAAAGTATGTTTAAAGCTTCAGATTATGTTGCTTTACTGGTTTTGCTTAGTTATTGAGTGAGTCATTGTATTTGATGTAAGGGATCTGCTTTTTAAGTGGTTTCTCTGCTTCTTTATAGGACCCTCATTTGTATCAAACTTAATTAATCATCAAAAATGAGTCATTTCCTGTAAGTAGGTCTACAGGTGCGCAAATTAAATTAAGTTATCAAATTGAAAACAATGATCTAAATAATATGTAAGTAGTCCATCTTTGTGCGCATATGAGGCAAACCGATGGTTTGTTGCATACAATAGTGTTTGTCACGTTCACCTTCCATAAGAGGTCAGGACAAGTCCTAGTGATGTGTGCTGGTGTCTGTTATGGAGTCGACTGCATGATAAACGTAGATTATTACTAATAATAAAGCTGAAGAGTTTGTTTTTTTGTTTATTTGACCGCGTTAATCTCTGGAACTACCAGTCGGATTTGAAAAGTTATTTTTGAATTTGATAGCCCAATTCTTGAGGAAGGCTATTTAACATCACAATAGCACTCATAGAAGCGGGGCGAAAAGAAAAAAAACGTATGGGGTCGAGGGACCCTCGGCAGGAACGAAGTTCAAAATGAAAATCCAAGATGGCGGCTGCGAAAATTTGAATATTGGTCTACCAACGATTGTTTACACCAGTAAACAATCGTTGGTAGACCAATAAATAAATAGTAATTATTAGAGGTATTACTCATCAATAAGCGGTCGACTTTGACCCTAGACAACTAGGACATTACAGGTTACGTGAATGTTTACATACATACAATGGCCAAATTGACTGAAGACATTCATTTAAAACTAGGTTTCATCACAGAATAATTACGACGATTCAATTTTGCTACGACAATAGATTTAGAGTAGGTAAGTCATATATGCAGCAGTGGTGGCCTAGTGGCACGATGACCGCTAGACAAAAGTCTCCACAGAACAAGGGTTTCACGTTACTGGGTTACTGGGTAACATTAAAACCTTTGGAAAGACTGGTTGTCAGACTTTCGGGCTTCCGACTACCCCGTAACGACTGTCAAAAATCTTCTAAACCCAGTTGTGCCCTATAACAGCCGGGTAGCGCACAAAGAATCTTATGGAACACATCTGGAACCAGACTATCTTGTTACCAAGGAAACGTTGCCATTTGAACTGATTGCACATTAATGAGCAGAACAGTTCAATTCGGTGCACGAGTAGTTCCTTAGTAATTTGATAAGCTAATTGTAATGCCATTAGGTTGGTTGCAAACTTGATAAGAAGTTTTATGTATGCTAAATTACTGATGAAAGAAAGATAGTGTGATAGTGCATTAAAAACATATTTACTATGCAAAGTAGTACATAATTAACGAAATTACGAATTTTCAATTATTAGGTATAGACAGTTTCAGACCTGCCGATCGATTATGTAAAAATTTCTCCGTGAAAAGTTAGGTGTCAATAGTGTCAATCCCTAGCATTAGTTAGAATGACAGCTCACTCCACGCTCATTTCACCTAAGTTTTTTCACTGTGATATGGTTACAGAATCGCACTGCTGCGCTAGTCGCTCCGCCGCCACAGTCTTCCAAAGAGCGATGGAACGCAGCATCATGGGCGAAAAAAGACAAGAGAATTCGGAACACCACGCTGCCTTCCAAAACGAGTATAATGGACGTAGGCAAGGCTGCTTGGCTGAAATGGGATTGGACGGCTCACATCAGCCGCATGCACGATAACCGCTGGGCAAAAGTCTCCACACAATAGGTGCCTGAATAAGGCCGCTCAGAAAGAGATGGCGAGATGACCTAGATGCGTACCGGCCATACTGGCCATGGCTGGTTTGAGATGCTGCGGAAAAAAGGTTCCAGGAAAGATTTGGGGGAGGCCTTTGCACAACAGGGGGACAGTGTAGGTTAGGTAAAAAAAAAAATAGACAGTTTTTATATTTCAGGTAAGTAAGTAGGCGTGCATTAAAATAGCTTCCAGAAAAGGCTGCTTCTAAATGCAGGTTAGACTACTACCTACCGCTACTATCTTGACTGGCTAATATTTTTATCACGACGCGAGCTATTCTCAATTATAATTCGAGCGAACCGATACGAGAGAGAAAAGAAGTTATGTAAGCAGCCGCCAAAGTCTGATTCACAATGTGTGGTCATCTGAATCGTATTCAAATCAACTTACAACAAATTGATAGGTTTGGCCCACTTGCGAATTGTGTTACTAGTTGCTATGCTACTGATAAATACCAGCCAGCCACATAACAAACAATATTAGATTACTTATTGACGTTGGTATCACTGAATTGACATCTTGAAATGCATATCGTTGCTCTAAATTGAAGTTGGTACCACTGCAATGACATAATGATACATCTTGGTACGGATTCCCACCTTGACCTTGCAGGCGAAAAATCAATACATAAATTGTGAGGAGACCTTCCAATTGACTCCGCATCTTTGTAATTTTAATCAATTGAAGGAGTTGGGGCTTCGATGTAATAGGATATCAAAACATTTTATGGTAGGATTGAGGCATTGGCATTGGAATCATTTGATGAGTGCGTTTATCAGAGGCTCTAACACACAAACGCGCGAAGTAAACGAAACGTCGCGTCAGTTGGAACGATTTTTGAATCGAGAATACAATTATCCTATAGTATTTTGGTTTGAAATGTATGGGTGAGTAATACTCCGAGCAAGCGCACACGAGGCACCGGCCACAACCAACGACGGCTGAAGAGATATGAATAAAGTCTTGAAACTATAATAAATTAATAATATAAAATATTGTTTGCAAAAGGAGTATTGTTAATTTTAAACTCGTTAATTTACGTTTACTTCGTTTGGTTGTACTGATTCCCTATGAATACCTGCGTGCTTATTCTACATAGATTCTGCTCGCGACTTCGTCTGCGTGAAATTTTTTGTTCCCCCGACTCACCGCGTCGCATCGCATCGCCTGCCCGCGCTATTACTTTGTTTTCGCTTAGCGTTGTTTCTGACTCTTTTATTCTTTTTAATCGGGGCCTAAGGGTCATAGCGTGATATTATATTAAATAGCCTATAGCCTTCCTCATGAATTGGGCTATCAAAATGCATTTTTTTTTAAACGAACGGTAGTTCCTGACATTAGCGCGTTCAAACAAACTCTTCAGCTTTATTATCAGTATATAGATAGATACTCGTAGTATACATGGCATGGGTGGCAGGGACATCGACGCGCAAACTGTAACCATGGATTCAGCACATGAGTTTAGACCCCATAGCGTCGCAATTATTCATCGGTTATTAAAAAAAATATATTGTTGTTCCATGCGTTTTGACCGCGTAGGTCTACTACTTTTCTATGAAACAGAAGATTTTTTTTTTATAACCGACGAAAATTTTTTACGCTATGGGGTTTAAACTCATGTGCTGAATCCATGGTTACAGTTTGCGCGTCGATGTCCCTGCCACCCTGTATATTGATTTATTTCCACTTGAGACATTCACTTGAGTACAATTCGTTGAATTTCCAAAAGGTGAATGGGCACAGGGCATTACCATTGGACTGTAAACGAATATCATCTTACTGTGAAATCCGAGTCTCTTTTGTGAGCAAGAATAAAGACATTACTTGTGCAATGCCCAATGAACAAAATCAAATCATTTCAACTAAACATATCTACTAACATGGATGATATGGCTAGAAAGGGAGTGAGTACTGGCATGACGACTAATAGAAGTATGGAAGAAAAAGGGCTTATTGGTAGATTCGAATGAATTTACTCGCCCAAGACGGGCGAATCAGCACTTAAATAATATTATTTTTCTGTAGGCGACTCGCACGAAGTTTATTTATTTGTGGGCGAATCGACAACTCCAGCAATATGCATTAGCCATTTGGCACATTTTGAATTGTATGCAATAAAGTTAAGAAAACAGAAAGTTAAGAAGAAATCGATTGGACGGAGAAGGCACAGCACAAGGAAAGGTGGAAGAATATGGGGGAGGCCTTTGCCCAGCAGTGGAACAATATAGGCTGACGGAAAAAAAGAAGAAATCAACCAATAAGCCAGAAAAAGACTAGTTACGCCGGCCGACCCCAAATAAATTGGGATAAAGACAGGAGAGTGGCGATGATGAATATAATACTTACCTACATCAATCATCATTACTCTAAATCTAATATTCATCAATCTAATATCAAAATGGCGTTAAGAAATGTAGAAAATATTATTTTATTCAAGACAGAAACTCAATATTATATCAACATTAGGCCTTCACAAATGTAATAAGAACTTCACGACTGTCATAATATTTTTTACGCTCGGAAGATGAATCGGTTTTTGCAGGATTTCGTAATCTATCTATAGTTCTATACTAATAATAAAGCTAAAGAGTTTCTTTGTTTGTTTGAACGCGCCAATGTCTGAAACTACCCGACGGATAAGAAGAATGCTTTTTGCATTTAATAGCCCACTTCTTGAGGAAGGCAATAAAATAGGCTATTTAACATAACGTTAAGTCGCTTAGGAGCCGAGCAAAAAGAAAAAAACGCAGAGCTAAGCGATCGGGTGAACAAGAAAATTCACGCGGACAAAGTCACGGGCAAAGGGTACTAATTTTATAAAATGTGTTTATTCCTGAAGAAATATGAACGCGACCTTCTGTCATGTTGACGAACGCGACGTTGCTTAAGAGTCAACATTAATGCTGTATTTAGTCTGTCTCCTGTCTGCTTTGGAAGGAGGTACACGCTTTGCAGCGATATCTCTGCTTTATTATTTAAATCTTTCTCTTACTTAATGTATTCAATCCATAACTCGCACACATAAATCACCATCAATTCCAAAAAGGATAAACTCATTCGACTGCTTCGTTGGTCTAGTGGTCGCACGCACTGAGCATGAGGTCCTGGGTACTATTCCCGGGTAGGGCAGTGACAATAGATTTTTCCATCTGGAATTTCAAGTAGTAGCAGCCGGGAGTCTGGATTTATGCCCTGTTGACGGCAATAGGCTCTCCCCTGTTACATGGGACTTAAATATAACTGGCAAAATGTGGGTGTATTATAGGTTCGCACGACGACATAATATCAAGCTATACATTTCCAGTATAAGCTGACTTCTCATTGTACGAAACGCCTTTAACAATGCGAGGTCAGCTAAAACTGGGTATACCTTCGTCGTGTGTACACCTCTGTCCAACCCTTCGGGGAAATAAGGCGTGATAAGGATTAACATCACGATAACAGATAAAGTTTGATATTACACTAATTACTCAAAACACAATACCTAATTAAAGCCTTTACAGCGCGGCTCTAACATAAGTATTTGCACTACAATTTGTAGTGTAAATATTAAATGACTGTAGTTTACAATTAACATGGTAATCGTTTAAGACGTCAACATGTTAAGTCTTGTTATTGTTTTACTATGTTGCAACTATTACTACTAATTATTTCATGTTTGTAAGGCTTTACGTTGACACAGCGTATACGTAACGTATGTACCTGTAACATAACAAAGTATACTCAGGGACTTTGATTGTTGTGTATAATCCTATAATGTTGCCACTTTCGGGACACAGGTCTCTTCTCTGTAAGAGTGGGCCATAGTCCACCACGCAGGCCCAGAGCGGGTTGGTGGATAAAATTGTTGTCTTGATTGTTGGGTAGTAATTACTTTGCATACTATTGTATAGCATGAAGTTTTTGTAAGACAGCTGTGCTGCTGGGGAGTTTGTTGCGCCACTTCTTCGTCCCGGCTAAAGCACTAGGAAGTGGTGAAGGGCGGGCGTTTTGGGGGACTGTCTTAAGTGATTATGACGTTTAAAAAAGTGCCGATTCTCAATGTAGTTTGAAGAAATTACTTTTTTTTTTGACAATCTTTTTCAATATTAAAGAGTTTCTTTCTCATTCTTTTTCAATAGAAAAGTATGAAAGAAAAAGAAATACATTGTGATAAGGGTGGGAGAATGATGATAATGACCTTTTGAATAAATCATTTCTATTTTCTAGAAAATCAATAGACATATTACAAGGCCTAAAAAGGCCGGACGGTGGGACCATGTCCGGAAAAATCCGGGCGGATGGTAAAGCTAACCCTAACCGCAGCCCGCAAGCTGGCCTTTTCCCTCAGTAAATAAAGTAAGGGTTGTTTTGTTCAAACAGACGTTGTTTTGTTGTTTGATTACATTTGGAAGGCTTTGAGGCTGAGGGTTGTTTGTAACCTTGAGCTCAACGGTTTAAATTAAAATGTTTTTGCGTTGTAAAAGAGAAGGTTGGAACAGTTTCAGCAATACTTTTGCGGTTGTTAGTGTGTCGCATTGTCTGGCAGTTTGAGTACTTTATGCGGCCCACCCAAATGTCTTTGGTATTGTTAGTCGAGTCGATGAGCTCCTTAAATTTGAGCTACACGATTACTGACAAGTGCGTGCACTGGAGGTCCACTCAAATCTGTGTGGTTCTTTCCTCAAAAGATCACCTCTAGACTAATCTGCATGGAGAACAAGATTATGTTTGGACTTTATAAGAGACTGTGATCTCTGAGTTTGTTTCGGTTTTTCTTCTCAGAATAGTCGGTTAGGAAAAACCGAACTCGTCGAGTTTTAAACGGTTTTAAATTTAATTTTGACGTGTAAGTGTATTTTGTAAGCAGTTTTCAATTAGCAGATACAAGGCATAAGCCAAGTAAGACCATTATTTACTTTGTTAGAGATATTCAAGTTCTCTGTGGGCACAAAGTAGATTGTTTCCGAACGATTTACAACTTAATTAAACAGCTATAATCGTAAAATATGCAGTAAAAAGTAAATGTTCCTATAAAAACGTCTGTCAGTCACGAAATAGCTGTGTTTAATATTGCTGTAAAAATGAATGTTTAATATACTCTACTAGCGAGAGGCGTCGTGGCTAAATGATAAAAGCCGCACGGGTCAATCGAAGGATAAGCTACGCTTGCCGCGGTCAGTTCGTGGATGGATGACCATCCATTAGATATCGAGACTCCGTGCCTCGGAAAGCACGTTAGGCCGTTGGTCCCGGCTGTAATTCGTTTATCTTTGGCAGTCGTTACGGATAGTTAGAATCCCAAAGAGTCTGACAACCAGTCTTAGCAATGATTACCCAGTACCCAGTACTTAACTAGGTTGTGGAGAAAATAGCAGCTAACGAAAGCATTAAGTCTGATATCGATGTTACGTTCATTCTATCTTTCACTCGAAGTGTCGAACGTCTGCACACAAAATAAATGAATTCATTAGTGAACCAATCCAACGAAGTCGGATTTCGGAATTCGGAATCTTTCACTCGCGCTCTGAATAATTGAAAAGTCAAATAAAATGAGCAGATGATCGTTCTTTTCTGTGTCAATTTGTTGGTGTCGTGTGAACGTGGAATGAAACAGAACTGAACATTCACTTGAGTGGTGCGTCTGATATCAGCTTTAGCAAAGAACAGATGTGTGTGGATGGAGCCGGATGAGAGTAGCCGGGGATCGACTACAACGGCGTATGATTGGCCATGTCCAGCAGTGGACTGCTATATAAATATGTCGCCGATGGGTTGTAGAATCCGCTGTTTTACAAAACCGCTAGTTGTTTTACAAAACAGTTCCGTTATGTAAAACCACTGAACAATGTTCGGCAGAATTGGCATTGCGCTACGTTTTATAAAACTGCTACGGACGTTTACACGTAATGCAGAAAGGCTTATTTGCAGTCATTAATGAGCGTCTTTCATAAAACTCTGATAACTTTTAATCAATATTGTCCTTAAAATCATTGTTTTCACTTGAGTTAAAGTCATTTTTACTTGTATTAGTCGTTTTATTTATTTCTGTTTCGGACGCCATTATTGTTGTTACGACACACAGAGCCACGAGCGACAAAATTTAGAACTAAAATCTATAATCTGATGCTTCACTTCACACTGTTTTACAAAACGTGTAATCGCTAACCCGCTGCATTGATAAATGCAAAACGTTTACGCAATTCTGCGTGTTCAAGTTCAGTAATTATGGAAAACCGCTGAACGTTGTTCACTTGTTGGTGCGAACGTTGTTCAGATAGATGTGTGTGTGGAAAAGGGAGGGGAGGCTGTTGCCTTGTGGATCAATACAAGCTAAATAGAAAGATAGAAAGATATAATATTAAGAAATAATGTATTACAGTGCGGCTGACGAGAGAATGCGTTCTTGGCACCTGTCAGTTTCATACAAACGAATACGTGTTTGGCGAATTTGATCTTTATTAGCTATTAGAATAGTCGCACTGACAGGTGTCAGGAACGCATTCTCTCGACGGCCGGACTGGTTCTATGCAGAATTGTTTGCATAAGCAAGTAATAATGATAGTGGATAATAATAATGCCGATGATAATGCACGTCACTTGAGAGATTATTGTGAAGAGATTGCACACAAATAATATAACAATTACCAATGACGTAGGCATAATGTGACCCAACTCTCGTCAATTCTCAAACGCGTACCATATTGTTAATCAGGCATGCCTGAATATAATTACCTTGAAGGAAACGGTCACGATTTCAGGGTAAAAACTGAATTAAGGAAAAAAGCTGCTACTATATGGAACATTTTGATATTCGTCTTCAGGTCTTTGAAGCTCGATATTATAAGTATACCTAACGAACCTAGCTATTACATTTTGATACAATCTCTTTTAATCACCATTCTCCTTCTCTTATCCCAGTTTATTTGAACTCGATGCAACATGTCTTTTTCTTCCATACTTCTCTATTAGTCGTCTTGATAATCATGCCCTTTCTAGCCATACCATCTTTCACACAGGCCAATACAATACTATCTCTTTTTAAACAGGGTTGACAGGGAAATTGACGCGCAAACTAAAACCATGAATTCAGCAAATAATTCTAGATTAACGTAGAAATTTTACGTCGGTTAAAAAAAAATTTGCTGTTTCATACAAAAGTACTGGACCTACACGGTCTAAATGGTAAGGAACAGCTATTTTCAATAGAATAGAATCATATACTGAATCCATGGTAACAGATTGCGCATCAATGTTCCTGCCTCCCTGTATGTAGCAAAAAGCGTAACCATCAAACGGTGCGAAACGAAAAAATAAAACTAATCCCTGTCCCACCCAAAAATAACATAAAAATTCACATTACCAGTCCACAGCACATACTGTTATGTATGATAGTGTATTAATAGCTTAGCACTAAATAAAGATGTTTTGCTACAAGGTCGCCACTCGCTACACCGACGCGGTTGTACGTCAAGCCAAGTTTCTCTACGTAACATTTGATTTATTTCAGTAATCTTCCAATTCCGCTCGCGAACGTGTTGAAGATTCTGAAGAAATAATACAAAATATTGTACAAAAAGTTAGAAGGCCCCAACTCAAAATTTTTACAGCATTTATTTTAATTAAACTATTTACGGGCATTTTTGAATTGTCAATGAAACTCCATGGACACTCTTTGAAATCAAGATATTCCAAAACTGTCATCTACGCAAGGTGAAGACATCTATAAGTGTTTGATCTTGAGCAAGGTGAGTCCTCCGCGAAATTCAATTTTGCGGAAGTGTTTTCTAACCAAGATAAAACAAAGATTATGTGAAAAAGGATTACATTTCAGGGAGAGGGGCTACGTTATCTGTAGATGGATTTCGGATCATAGAGTTTAGCGAAAATCAACAGTACTTTTTCATAGCTTTGCTTCTCTCTCTACCACCCCTATAATAGCACAAAATCCACTACACGTGCCCAGTGCAGGTTGAAAATTTTGGTTCTAGGACATTTCCTCACAAAGCTTTTTTGCGCCGTTTTGAGAGCAGTGCTGGTGATAGAAGCCAACTAATATTATAAAGAAAATAGATTTGATATTTGTATATTACGCTTTCACGCTAAAACGGCTGAACAGATTTGAATGAAATTTGGCACATGGGTAGACCATGATGGGTTAGGACATTGAATTCTTTTATCCCGTTATTCCAACGGGATATTCCCGATCGAGACTTATGCGGGTAAAACCGAGGGGCACAGATAGTAAATTACATTATGTGCCTGCCTGAGTTCGAATCCGACCTACGACATGTATGTTGGAGCCCATACCACTGGGCTACCAGTACCATATCACTTCTAGGTCTTCGACTTCTAGGTTTTTGTAGTCTGGGCTAAGTAAGAAGCCAGCGACCCGAAAAGACTAGACAATAATGCGTGGCTTGTGCTACAAAACTGCAAACAAACAGTGTTCTATCATCAGCTACCACACGACCAGTCGGACCATCCATTCTCTACATAGTATTCACTTGTAATGAAACAAACAGCTAGTTTCAATTGTCTGCTCATCTGGCGTCAGCAAACATCGAAATAGATGACATTCTCGGCATGCAAACTACCACACCTGTCAAACACTACTATTTACGTCAGAGTAGGCCTGTATCCTAGAAAGCAGAATTTTGTTGATTTTTATTTTTTCATGGTAGATATGTTTGGATTCTTGATGCCCAGATGTTTATTGAATGTTACGAAGGCATCAACACTTCAATTCTTAAATGTTTTATAATTTGTTTTAGAAGCTATACTTTCCATTATGATCTCATTTATATTGTTTAGTCTTAGTCTTAAGTATGGGCAAAATTGCAATGTTGTTCGTTTTTTTAGTTTACGTTTTGTTATTAATCTAAAGTTTAAGAAGTATTTAGCCATAATTTTTAAATTCTAGCCTTTAGTATTGTTATTATTATGTGTGATCACTGATCACTGATCACTTATTTCTGAGATTGCTGGTAAATGGCGACAGTGTAAGAATGAGGCTATTGTGATCTATAGTACTTAAGATATACATATTATACATAGAAGCTGTTGGTGTACTTTAATAAATAAATAAAAACATAAAGACTTTTTCAATGTATTTGAAAGAGGAAGCTCTGCTTATTGTGTCCTAGTCTGCCTGTGATACATTTCCCCAGGGTTCCAATTGCAATCAAGTGGTAATGACCAACTGTTAGGAACATATCTATAATTCCATACTTACAAATTTTAAAGAGGTAATTATGAGATATATAGGGGGCGGTAATCTTCGAAACTAGTGATCCGACTCCGAAAATTCTTTCACTAATGGGAAGCTACAGTATTGTCGAGTCTCACAGCATATTTTTTATTTAAATAAGAAATTTCACGCGGATGATATCTCGGGCAGAAGCTAGTGTCTATACTCTATAGATAGTGTATCTGCTAACAAGAGCAACAGTGTTTTATTTTCAACTCTAGACCAATACTTTAAGAAAGCACGAAGAAGAATCATCTCAGTGACACCATTCCGAGAGCCTGACCGTATTCTTTAGCAACAATACACCTATCATTTTTGATGCTCGTATTACAATCAAGCTATAATCAAGTAACGGGCATGGCAGATACCGTGAGAAAGGTCGCCGGTTTGACTTTCATTCTCTGTATTAATAATAACATCATCGTGTGAACGTGAATTAAATTTCCAAGCAATTATTTAAGAGTCTGAATATTCGCGAAATATTTTTACGTTTTTTGCAATTTGCAGGTAAGTGTCAAGTTGTATGTTGATTTAAATATGATTCACGAGCGTAACAAGTATGTATTTACAGATTCATAATCATTAAAATCATCAATACAACCCTTTGAGTTCATCTTATCCTATTCAATGACTATTTCATGAAATATTAATCAATAGGATTAGGAATATGAACTGACATGCAAATTGCAAAAAAACTTAACAAAGTTTGAATTTTGCCGGCTATCTAGCGCATCCACTGAACACACTTTCTGAGAGTATCTTCACTGTCTCTCAGTTCTATCGTGCTTAAACTAAAATAAGGAAGAAAGTTAAGACAGAAAATAAAACAATCATTTTAATGGCACTAATATTCATAATAGCAAAGCACACATGTCAGGATAATCTTATGATATAAAGGCATAAACATAAAGAATGAGAACACGAAATACGGTACGGAACAACCTAATCTGCATTCGCGACATTTTAGCCAAAAATGTAAACAAATATGAGTTTATGGAAAAATTACTTTAATTCCAACACAATAAAGTTCAGTTTACACTACAACTTCAAACATTTTTATAACCTTTTCAATAGTGCTAGTCACTCTGAAATCAACTTAATTACCATTAAAATAAAACGTCAATTTGAAACAAATATAATTTGGATATAGGTACGGAAGTAACACTGGCTTTAAAGACTGCAGTTATTTTATCGCTGTGTGTTTATCAAAGCAGTTCCCAAAATCAAACCCAAAGAGTGGAAAAGTAAAGATCCTAGTCAACCTAGTGGAGTTGTACATCTTTCTATAACCTCCCGACTGATTTCAGTCATAATGGCCAATCCCAACGGAGATTAGCCAGGTACGCAGGAGATATTATAGTGCACAGGTGTGTGCGCGAACTCAGGTGCACTCTCTGTTCCTTTACTCTCTTACTCCGATGGGACGGCAAACCGACACGACCGGAGAGAGATCAGGCGCACGATAACCGGCAATACATGATACGTGCTTTCCGAGACACGGGGATATATCACACCACTAACCTCCAAACTCTGAGCTGCTACTGAGAAATTCGGGCTACATCTTATAACCAATATACGGTTAAACAGGTATTATACAGTATATTTTCGAAGGTGTAAAGGTATAAACTAACTCAATACCGATAAGCGATGGTGTGGGTGGCGACCTCGACATAAGCGCCGACACAGTGTTATGTTACAATATTGCGCAGGCGCACCTTGCACAACTGTGGGCTCAAGATTAGATGTTGTGCTGTTAGAGGTGAAAGGTTACTTTCACTTAAGGCTGCGAATTAATGTTTTAAGCGAATTAAGTTTATCATAGACTGGATTTTAACAAGAAGTCATATTTTTCCGTACGACCTATCAAATTCTGTGGCCCAAAAAATTGATATTTAGCGTTCCTGTATTTTCATGTTATAACTTGAAAGAACATTGGCATGTTAAGCATCCTAGTATCGTTTTTCAATCACCTTTACAATTTTTCAGGCTTTATTAGTACTTACTCTCTTGCTCTACTACTACTCTTGCTCTCTGCACTTGACCCCAAAGTCAAGCACAAAGAGCAAGAGTCTTATTTAGCAGATTATATCGCGCATCTTTTAATCGACTAAACACAATCACAGATATCTGCGTAGCTGAGACTTTCCCGTTCACCACCTACGTGACTATTCACATGAAGTTATATATAGTTACCGTTATAATAACTCCTCACACCTCATAAAGCCGACTTATTTACAATAATCCTATGAATAATAAATGTAGATGGGACCCTAGAAAGGTGGATAGTCTAAGGAATGATATAAAAGAAAAAGGGGTCAATGATAGAGCGAGACCTGACCCCAGGGGAGAATGGAAGAGAGAAAAAACGTGTTGTGCCTACCCCTAGTAACATGGGACAAGTGCAGGAAGATGATGATGAATGACAATAAACTAACAACGAAATAACAAATCGTTTCCTCACAAAAGATCAACGAGTTAGTTTCCCAAGGTCCTATCTAATCAAAAATGCTCGGATTCTATCGAACCGGACGTGGCAATGGGGCAACGAGCAACAATGGCGGGAGACAAAGGCTGAGTCAGCGATGTGAACTGCCAATAACCGTTCCGACAGACACTTGAACTTTACAAGGTCGCCTCACACCTGTGGGCCTATGTCGATGGGCAAACACAGAATAAGACTTAGTAGTCTATAGGCTCTGCTGTACAATGATTTTTGGCGCATGGCCAAAATCGGAACTAACGCCGCCATTTTGTTTTTAGGGTTCCGTACCTCAAAATAAAAAACGGATCCCTTATAGGATCACTTCGTTGCCTTTCTTCGTTGCGTTGAAGACCCCTTTTTCTCAGGAACGCGTGGAGATATCAAGTTGAAAACAATATCAAATAGGTAAGTGTACAGTCAGTCCCTTGGAGATCTAAAAAAAATCAAGCTTCTAAGTCAACGCAATAAAAAAATACGGTCATTTATGCGACATGTTTTGATATTCGCAAATAAATCAAAACCGGTAGGTACTTCCCGTTGACCTAGGATCATGAAAATTGTATTACATGTTTACTTGTAGCGCCCCCTATCAACGCCATCCCGGCGCTAAACGATCCTTGTAGCAATGTACCTGAAACTGTCACACAAGTATCAACTATGAGGTGACAGAAACAACTATCTACAACTTTTTCTATAAGACTATAACACGATTTATGCCATATTAAATGACCGCGTACTGCATGCAGTAATAGAAAAATATGGAGATAGCGATATTAGCGGCGCCTTTTTGACTAGCCCACACAACATCATCATCATTTCAACCGAAAGACGTCTACAGTTGGACGTAGGCCTCCGCTAAGCACCGCCACTTCGACCGGTCCGTGCTTCTTGCATCCAACGGACTATGACTAGACTAGGTCATACCAAAGTGCAAGTAATAGATTTCTACATTTTTGCCGGTTTTTTTTGCAACACATCACCCACCAGCTGTTCATGGCGTTCTACTGCATTCTATAGGCTCCCTCGACACACAAATGTCACCTGTTTTCTACACCAAATGTCACCTTTCAAAAGCCACTTAGACACCGGACGTGTATCTCTACACGACCTTGACCCCGCCAGTTTGCACAACGCAACTCGGTCATCCGCCGCACTATTGCCACAACACACGACACATACGGGTTAAACCCTGGGTTGCATTCGTTCGATGTTGTTGTTCTGCACTATATTATCAGTGTGTAAGTAAAGAGATCTTATCCCATCGTATCGGCACGGGCTTTATGAGTGTAGCTTATGGCGTGATAAAAAGATTAGCCACTATCTGATACAATGCAAGCACAAACACGTCTCTCTCCAGAGGTTTAAAAGGATCCCGCAGACAGGCGCGACGCGACACTGGTGGAACAATTTCTATAAGAACTTCATGGAAATTCTTCTATTGAAGTCGCGTCGCGCCTGTCTGCGGGAGCTTAAACGATTGAGCATTTGGTACGATGGCACACAGCATTAGAAATTAGATAAACAATAGAAACCATAAAACACACTTGACACTACACAAAATATTTCACTCAACCTAAGGTCCAGTTGAAAACCAGCGTCAGGTACTAGTCGTCTGACATTTTTTGCTGAACTGTGCCTATTTGGCGCAGCCAGGCACACGTAATATATTGTTTTTTTTTTATGTAAGTAATTAGTAAGTATTGTAATTGTTGTGCAGTAGACCGGGAACATGGAAAGAGGAAAGTGAGGTATTTGCCCTGCAGTGGGACAACACAGACTTATAATAAGGTGCCTCATTTCATTAAAAACGTCTAACGTTGGCTTCGGGTCCTAGTAAGCTTGCCCAAGGTCCGGGACCCCAGGGCAGCGTGCCCGGGGTCCCGAGAAATGTCAAAGAAAATTTATATTGTAAGTACTTGTTGTGTCAAATAAACCGATTTTCTGTCTTTCTCTTCCTTTCTTTTCATTTAGTGGCACAAAGCACAGACATGTGCAAACGACCTTGACCCCGCGCCATCTTACTCAACGTGACCCGGTCAGCGCAGCACGCAGCCAAAACCTACATAACACAGACAAACAAGCCAATTGGGTAAGAGTAAGCTTATTTAATCTGTTATCAGATAGCAGAGATAGTGTTGTGTTGACAAAGTAAAGCAACGCAGATGACGATACTTAGTCTGCGACACAAATTGCGATATAAAAAACCACTGTGGGACGTTTTGCGGCGCGTACGCACACTGACGTTTCTTTAGTTAGATTTGTTTACTAACATAATTTATAAATAACGGTGTACTTTATGTTGTCTTGCCGTGAGTGGCCATGTTTCTTGCGTCTAAGAGGCCACTTGTAAGTTCACGAGGTGTTAAGAGTCGGCACTTGATCTTCATACAAATATCACCCATGGCTTTTTATTTGCGATCAGATCCATAACCCACTTTACAGCATTTTTTTAAAGCTTTGCAATAATCAGCCTACAATGTTCCTACTGCTGGGACACAGGTTTCTCTCTGTGAGAGCGAGTGGGCCATAATTCACCACGCGGGCCCAGTGCGGGTTGCCGGATGTTACATGTCTTCAAATTTTTGGTTCTAGGACATGCCGTTTTCCTCACGATGTTTTCCTTCACTGTTTTGAGAGCAGCCTTACAATACTATAGGTATATCTTGGGTGCGTATAGGCGAATTCCCAATCATTCTGGAATTGCCAGCTTAGAAACAATTTCAAAAGTTGCAGGCGGAATTACCATGAAAACAAAACAGTGGAGTTTCAAGTGCATTTCACACTTGAAACCTGCAATCAGTTATGTGCAATTTTGCGGTCTGTTTATACCAAAACTGAAAACAAGGGCTCCTGCAGACATTCGCTGCTAAACAATAACTTTCGAAATTGGCGTCTTTTTTTTTCTAATTCCGTTTTTTGCCACTGACTTCGGGAATGAATGTGTTGTTTTTTTGAAGTCGGTTGTTTTTTTTTTACAATTTTTTTTTATTTTTCACTTTTTAGTTGTTGTACTTACCCCACACAAATTCGGATACCACTACTTGCTATGTAAATAACAGTGACAGAAAGTTATTATAAAGACTATCAACATTCACTAAGGGCTGATTTTTAAATCATCTAATAACTTTAATCGAAGAATAATTTTGATATTTGACAGTTATTTCATACAAAAACTGTCAAACGTCAATTTTAGTCCTCGAATAAAAGTTATCTGGTGATGGAAACATCAGCTCTTAGTTGAAAAAATACGTATTATGCAAGCTAGGTAACTTAAAAACTACCCAAGCAAAGTTAATTAAAAAAATATGGGACCACCTCACCAGATTCCTCTAAAAAAATGAAAAAATGCAGAGCCTCCACCTCTTTTTAAAACTCGATTAAAAATTTAAAACAAACGCACACATTTGCTGCTAAACTATCTGACCAAGATTATTTCTGGACTTCTGTATTATGAATATTATGATTGACGTGTACAAGTGTTTGCAAACCTACTTACAGAAATAAAATAATTTATTATTTACGTTTTTTTGAGCAAAATTGCACCAAAAAAATTAATAACACCTATCTTTTTGTGGTCAGTCGCGTTCGTCATAGTACCTAGAGATGTCCACATAATATTAAATGTACCTACTTTACATATTTTACTTACAAGGAAAATTATTATAATTCAAACATTTTGTAGCGTTATCTATGCATTACTGTGTCATTGTTTGTGTTCATTTGTAATATAAGGTGACATTTTATTAAATTATGTATACAGCAAATAATACAGTATTAGTAAAGGCGCAAAAAAATGAATAAACTTGTAATAACAATGTAATAAACATGATAAAGTCAAAACTCTTCGTTATTGATAAACAAGTAAATATTACAACACATTACTCAGTTCTTATTCGGTCATGCATAAGTGGTATACACCATCATCATCATTTTTTTTTCCAATTTGGAGTAGGCTTCCAGTCTAACCGGATGCAGTTGAATACCAGTTTTATATAGAGCCACTGCCTATTTAACCTCCACAACCCAGTTACTGGGTAACACGATACCCTTTGGTAAGACGGGTATACGTGGTATGAGAAAAATACAAGAAAATAAACCTTAAATACTTTACGAACTATAGAATTTGGATCCTGCGTTGAGGTGGAGTTTCCTCAGGTCTATAAATGGCCATTCTCTAATGTTCTATACGTATTACGTTATAGTGAGGTAAACACAGAAGATTGCTGGGATGCTAAAAATATTACAGAAGATCTAACCCACATTGCATTGCAAAATTAACAAACCACAGAAATACTCCACAAAATGTCAAATTCACTAAAGGACTGAATACTGCTGACTAGGTGCTCCTAAAGTGCCAAATCACAAACAAGCAGGACTACTCCTCAAAATGTTATCACAAAAGGAATATACTCCACAAACGACCAAATCATCTAAGGACTACTTGGCAAAATGTTCCAATTCACGGAAGGTAGTATACTATATACGTGAATGTGGACATGAACTTCTTCCGGATAATTTTATTTAGCGTTTAATTTAGATTGATGGTTATAAAGACAGTACCTTTGTGATCTTGGAGGAATGTCGGCACCCTGAGCCCCTGACTTCACGGCGATTGAAGCGAAATATTTGTTTTACGTGAAAATTTGTTTATTGTGCCAACAGCGGTGTGCGGTAGCCATGCATACGGTTGTTTATTATTTTAATTCAAGATGAATCTCAGCTGTCTGTTTTAACAACGGATAAAGGCTCCCGCAGACAGACGCGACGCGATTCTGGTAGAACTATTTCCATGAAGTTTCCATAGAAATTGTTCTACTAGAGTCGCGTCGCGCCTATCTGCTTGGCCCTTAAGATGAATTATAAGATTATGGGTGGATAGAAGACCTGATGCTGAGAAATTTTTGACGATCATAAATCAATTAATGCTGCGTCCTATACTTTCAATGAATCAGCTGTTGCTATGGACATTATCATATTATTATCTCATCGTTTGAACAGGTGATGGATGACCTTGCTGTTTATGTAATACGTAATGTTAAATGCATGTCATGTAAAAAGGTAAGATAATTTGTATATGTTTAAATTATAATGTTCATAGCCTCAGGTGACGTGCTAGTTGCACGTCACCTGAGGCTGAGGAATGTCGCTAGAGTATGATACTAAAAAACAATGGATGGAATGTGTGTTTGTGCTTTGCTAGAAAGGGGGTGAATTCTGATAGAAACGTATGGAAGAAAAACTCGCCATGATGCACAAACCCCAAATAAATGCAACTAAGGACAGAGTAATGATGGCTTGGGAAGTCAAGGGAGAGCGTTAATAAGATAGATAATGTTTCTGCAACACCATGGAACTTAAAGACTGAATAGGATGGCCGCATGCTACAGGGCAAGTCCATGCAAAGCGGATCCTGGCAAAAAGCCAAGATGCGCAACGTGCATGATGCGTGTACCCGCATCTTTACAGCCATGCAAAAACATAACCCACCCAATACCTAACATTAAATCAACTTCGTCAACTTCCTCATCTGTCAAGTGATTATCATTCATACCACCATCCCGCCAAATGTTTTATTTACTAGTGTTGAACCCACGTCGGATTACAATCAATATTGGTAGCTTCCCTATGTCGATTATGGGTTGTGCTTGCAGAATTATAATTGGGAGTTAATGGTGACACCTTAGTCATGTTAGTTTTGGAATGAGACGATAAATAAATATATAAGAGTTTCAAAATTTCCATTCAGTGAAAATATTGTCAGGTTAATTCCAATGGTTGTTTTCTACAATAGAAGAAGGTTGAAGGGAGTTGAAAGTTTGTGAAGGAAGGCTTCAGCTTTAGTTTGCCCAAGTAAGCCCAAGCTCAAGTGCACAAACACACACACACACACCCACACACAACACAAAAACACACACACACATGCATAAATGCATGCACACATGCATAAATGCATGCACACATGCATAAATGCATGCAGACATGCATAAATTATAGTGTTAGTTAACATTTTATCTCTCATGTTAGTTCACATTTTCTGTGAACCAAATAAACAAGCATTACCTAAGAGAAAACTGACCGCCATCGCATAAGTCCTACAACGTGTTGACGAGAGTCACTTCTTGCAATTTCGAGGTTTGACATCAATCGACAAACTGTAAGGCCGCATCCACACGGCATGGCACACCCATCAACCCGCTACCATATAACGCTCCACCCATAAACGTGCAGCCGCGCAAGCGCAACGACATCCGCGATCTTTTAAACCGAGACCTAAAAACAGCAACCAGTCGGACTTCTAATAAATCCACATAGCACATATTTTCCCAGAAGCCGGAGCCAGATAATTAACAAACATAATTGTGACCAACGATCTCCGTAAACGCGTACGGCGCGTACAAAAAGGTGCGCTCGCACAAGTGTGCAAGCAGGCCACCCGGTTACCGAGTTGGCAGAACCTAGAATGTCTAGCGCATATTGCCTAGATACGGCCCAGTCTAGACTTGTGTGAAACGCATGACACACATTAACGCAAGTTAATAACAGCCGTATGTAAGTGTACCGATGGCGTGAGTGGTCCTTGTGAGCGCAGACAATAGAAGCACGCGGTGTTCAGGACCAACAGGCGACAGGTGCTGCAAAAGTGTGAAAGTTATGATAAAAATCAGTCCTTGAGAGGACCTACAGCCTACTTGTTGCGGCACTAATGTTTATTAATAACGTTGATTAACATTTATGGTAATCCCATCGGTCCCGTTGGCTCAGCACGTCCTGCATCAATATCGCATGTCGGAAATGCGGTCAACGCACCGATCATTGGATGAAGTGTTTTGATTGGGATGGTAATTGAATTAGTTAGGTTAGTTAGTGGATACAAAGACCTAGGAGTTATGCAACAAGTAGGTGCCTCTTAGAGTTGCAATTCTTTACAGGACAAAATATTCTATACATGATAAATACAATGAAGAACAACGCCTACGCTTTAATTAGCAATGTACAAAACTTCACCAAGTCACTACACTAGATAGTGACGTGCAAATCAAAACAAAAAAGGACTTACTCTATAAAACAAACGCCAAATATAAACGAGCAAAGCGAAGTTTACACAAAAACACCAGGAAACGAGGTACAGATTTAAAAGTTGAGCAAAAAATAGGTGCTAACGATCTAGGACCGATTTGGAATAAGGCGAACTACACGGAAGTAACATTAATTGAAGTGGCAATAGTGGCATAGATTAGCGTATCGTCTGGCTACTCCTAGCACCAGACGTTACGAATCAAGTTGATAATATAGTCAACGCACACGCATTGCACCATCTTCTTCTTTTCGTGTCGATGGTACTCTTCTTCGATATTTTATATTGTTTAACCCCAGTAGGTGGCCACATTGATTCCGGCATCAGTGGCATTCTTTAAGTCATCCAAGGAGCAGGTGAACGGGGACTTAGAGCACTGCAGCAAGTGGGCCATGGTCTGATAAGAGGCACCGCACTCACACTGGGTGTTGGATGGGTCAGTAATCCCTCACTTCAACAAATTGTGTCTGCAGCGCCCTACTTGGGTACGCAATCGATTGTCATTTTTCAATATAGGCCACTACAGATCAAGACCGGGAATTTCACCATACCATTGTATGTGAAAAGAAGAGAAGGACCAAAACTTGATTTTTGGGTAATGGAGGACCTGGATGAAACTGGCAGAGACCAGAGAAGCATGGCACAAAAAGGAGGAAGCCTATACTCAGCAGTGGGTAGAACAAGGCTGCCGATGATAATGATGATGGAGGAGAACTGACTAACCATATGGGGAAAGGTCCTAGTTTTGTAAGACTACCACAACCATAAACGTCTCATTCGACATTTGTGTGGGAAGAGGGCCAGATAAACTTTCATGTACGTTTAAATCACAACAATACTAAGAACTGTTTTAGTGTTAACTTCAAACAAACAGGTTTGCTGTTTGTTTCAAGTTAACAAGTAACAAACAGTTTAATCTGATAAGAAAGTCATTAAAATATAAACTACTGCAGTATTCAATGTTCTACACATTTCATACTGCAGTAAGTAGTAGTATGTTCCACTACAAGTCAACCATGAAGACTTGACTTGACATTAATGATGAAGACATAAAATACTTCATGCAGATGTGTGTTGCAAGCTTATAGGGCACAAAATAGTAACGTCCAACAGTTCTAGTTCAGTTCGTTTCTATTGACTGTGTATGGATCAACAAACTGTTTGGACCCTGTTTGATACATTATAATGTAATGAACTTTTGTACACTCTTTGATTAGCATAATACTGACATGGGTGTCTCTAGAAGTAATGAATATCAACCGATAGATGGCAGAGTAACCCTCTGACAGGTCAAAGAAGCCAAAGGCCATTATGCCAAAGGTTCCCTATCCATTTGCATAAAATTGTAAGCCCTAATATAACTTGGCATACTTTTGTTTCTCCTAATTATATTTTCGCATAACATTATTTACCCATAATAATATTTAAACACATTTTTATAGGTATAACAAATAAGCATAATAATTAGACTCCTAAAATGTTAGACACTAATACACATTTTTATACAATATAAAATTTGTAGGCACTTTACATTGTAGGTAGAATAAATCTTTTTTTTTTTTTCTAAGTGGGCGGTGGTGTCATAAAACTGTTGTCACTAAGTGTATTATTGCAAAGTTGTAATTTAATCCTTTAAAAAAAAATCAAAATTCTGTAATGAATAAGTAAATATCAGGAAACATCATACTGTTATAACCTCATCTAACCCAAATGATTCACCAACAATAGAGGGGATCTGGTTTTAACGTTAATGGTCACTGCTCTAACCTAACCCATATGATTCAATAACAGTAGTAAATATCAGGAAACATCATACCTAATAATTGTATGCCTAAATACTATTATGCTAATAGTCATTAGGCCCAGTAACATTATGCGAATTAAATTTATGCCAAAACCAATTAGCCTTCAAGATAATTATGCCAACATAAACTGTATGCCAACAAAAAATATGGCAAAGTATTATTATGGCAAAACAAATTATACAAAAATCGTTACGCCAAAGTATATTAGGAAAAAGAATATTATGCGAAAAGAAGGGATCCCTATGCCAAACTGTGCTTTGGCAGATACTGACAAACACATAAAATGACAATTGATGGTAATTCCTTTCATTTGCCAGTGCAGCAAGTTCATTGCTTTTTTTTACGTCATTGAGCAGACGAAATTCAAACCTATGAAGCAATGGATAAGGAATTTCCTTCAAAATCCTTGGATTGTGATAGAAAGTGAGAAAAATTACGCAATTAGTGTGCTAGTCTAGTGCTGACCAGTCATTTAGAAATGAATTAAACTATCCAGCTGTGATGTGACCCTTCTTTGTCACAGTTTGTTTTCGCCGCATTTAAATTCAATTGTTTCGAAACAAAAGCATAAATAATTGCACAATCGAAACCTATTTAAATAGGAAATTGCGAACGCAGCTATCGAGAGCAATAACCTATTTTACTGCACATATCGATAAGACTTCTCGATAACAGCCCGGTTTCTCGATATGACTTTGACGTTTGACCCAAAATGTATTCGATTTGATGTTTGTTTGTAGTCTATGGTAAGTAGCAGTGGTGTTTTGTTTACAGAAGCGTTTTGTTCGATTAGAACTAGGTGAAGCCAGGTGATTAACGTAGGGTAGCACGCCTCCAGACTAGGTTGGGCGAAGAACTTCGCACGGAGGCTGGTAGCAACTGGATAAGAGTAGCCGAGGATTGAGTTAAATCTTGTATTTATTGTAATACAGTCATTTTCAATCTACTCTAAATATAGTTATTTCAGTAGTTTTAATGTCTCTACTTTTCTGTCCTCTTCTTTGTCATATTTTTCCATTCTATAATTTAAGATTTGAGTCTAAAAACATATTTCTAAAGCTGTTACAAAGTTACAGCGTAGTAAAGCCAGTATTAAAACCATTTTAACACATAATTAAACGTGTGCCGACACCGATATAGTTATTTACGTAACGCGTAACGGTTGGCAAGACGTAAACATGGCGAAGTGTAGGTACATTGGTACAGTTGACTTGGCTCATTGATGCTGCGTGGAATAGCGTAGCAACTGCTTTTGTTAGGACAAAGTTGAAGGACCAAACTGTTTTGCACGATTATATGGGAAATATGTAATACGTTGCATAATTAAAGGGGAAATAATACTTATTATAAACACTTGGAAAGGCTTCAATTAAGCAGTTAAAAACCTTGGACTCCTTGTTAGGTATCGATAAAACTGCTTACAACACTAGTCGCAACATTAAAGTACACTCAAGCAATGGCGCTCGAGTTCAAACTCAAATTAAAAGAATTTATTTCAATTAAACCATTTACAGGCAATTTTGAATTGACAAGGAGTCGGTCAGTTAGTCAGAAAGTTGAAGCTTTGCCCGTTCCAAAACGTAGATCTCTATGGAGAAGAACGGATAAATCGTCGTGAGATGGCCAATAAGTGCTAAACCAACTGACGTAGTACTTCCAAATTAGTAGAAGGATAAATTAACAAGGTACTTTACCAAAACCACAGCAGCGCGCAGTGGGAAACATGACGATCATTGTAGGTGTAGCATTTCATATTATTTACCTGTGAAGAAACACATACAACATTATTATCATTGCAACATTATTATAGCAGTCAGTACATTTTAAAATTATACGCGCGGTCGATCGGTTCGTGGATGGGTGACCATCAATTACATACCGAGACCCCTCTATGCCTCGGAAAGCAGGTTAAGCCGTTGGTCCCGGTTGTCATTCCTAGATCTTTAACAGTTGTTAGGGGAGTCAGAAGTCCGAAAGTCTGACAACCAATCTTGCCAAGGGGTATAGTGTTACCCAGTAACGTGGAGGTCAAATGCGCAGTTGCTCCATTTAAAACACTGGTATTCAGGTGCATCCGGTTAGACTGGAAGACGACCCCAACATAGTTGGAAAAGGCTAAGCAGATTAACTCAAGTGCGGAATTATAAAAGTATTAAAACTGTTTGGCCCTAGTATACGAGACGTCTAGACGTAGGGTTTCCTTTGTGTTCTATCGAATATCGATTATCTTATCCTGAGGGGAATGTGAAAGGTCATGTTTTCAGAAAAAAAAAAAAACAGTCGTGTTGTTCTTTAGAACTGTTTCATTTAGTATATGGCGCAAAAGCGGTGTATTAGGGGTATGTTTAATATCAACCAGACTGATAGCTGCAGACCATATTTTATCAAATATAACAAATTAACATTGCCGTATGTCTACATTCATGAGATTGCTAGCTTCGCAAGAACTAACAAACATCTTTTTGATAAATACAGAAGTAAACGGCACACTGATAAAATTTGTTGCAAATCTAACAAGACGGCCTTATATGCCAGAAGCATTTTCAGTTTGGCACCGCGTATACAACAATCACTTACCAAAGTCTATACTAGAAATTCCATCCATCGATGAATTTAAAAAGATTCTTTCTATTTAAATGTTATTTATTATAGTATTCAGGATTATTTAACAGAGGATGTAAGGACATAATATGTTCTCAGAAATATTGTTGTTGATGTGTCATGTGACATGTGATTAGTGCACTAATTAATTATCTATTATTATTACTTTAACATTTATTTACAAAAATATATCTTGACATTCTCATTTAATACATGACATTTTAATCTTTTATTATTCTTGTGACATTATTATTTGCGTTTTAGTATTATTTGCCACGGTGAAATTACCAAAATTGTGTTATTAATTTATTGTTGCAAGTAATTGTACAATGTTGTGATACAGTCAAGGCTTTTTTTTTTTGGGTGGAAAATCATCAAATGACCCTTCCCGCTTTGGGGGGAGCAGAAGGGAGTGTCAGACTTTTACTGACTAAAACCCACCCGTGTTCCTTCAGTTGCCTGTGCCAGGGGCCACGGTATCTCTTTCGAACAACCCGCAGCCCCGGCGGCATCGGCCCTAGCGGACCCCGTCAGTTCGTGCTGACAGCTCTTTGAGGCAGATTTGCATGCCTCAAGGCGTAATATGGTTGAACTATGCTCTATTTTTTTATTTTTTTTTAACATCTTTATGTAATTACCCATATTAGCAAATAAATGATTTTGAATTTGAATTTAGATAAAAATAATTTCCTTGTTTTTTAATATTTTGGGTGGTATTCGGCTGCATCCGGTTAGACCGGTAGTCGACCCCGACATAGTTGGAAAAAAGTTAGGCAGATGATATTTTAGATATTTTATAGTAAACCAAATGATGCTCAAGCGCATTTTCATGGCTTACGGAAAAGCTTCTTGCAAATATGGAAAAATCTGTAAGTAGGAAATCTGGATTTTAGTCTGCCTAGATTTATTAGAAACCAAGCGTTTAAGATACAAAATTAATTCTGACTAATCAATACTACCAATTCAAAATTTTACAGTCTAGGAAAAGAACACATTACCTTTATTGCACAGTTTTTTATTCCGCACCTCGCACATTCTAAGAAATAAATACTGCAAACCATAAACCACAAAGTTAAAGACCCTAAGTAACATTGTTATAACAAATTATGCTAAAGAACCTATTAATATAACTCATTGCCTTATTTGCACACACGACGACATATCAAGAGTTCTAGGCGACATTTCCAGTTTTAGGGGACCTCCCATTGTATAGGCTTTTCGCACAATGAGAAGTCAGCTTGTACTGGAACTGGTTTCCTGAAATGTTAATAAGTGTATGCATAATTAATTCAATTGGTATTTATACTTCAAATAACTGTTGCCCGTGACTTACAAACAAACTTACTTTCGCATTTATAATATTTGTTAAGATATTTTCAATTTTGGTATTGTTTTCCGGATTGATTTATGGTTTTAGAAGTAAATCAGAATTTAATAAACATTTCTGTAATTATTATGAGGAAATTGTCATACACAATACACCATTGTGGGTTTTCTTCTGATTGGCATTTCAATTATTCTTAGTAATTCCTTCATTTAATTTTCCTCGTTTCCTTTACGTTTAGGTTACCTCCAATAGATACTTAATATGTTATTATTCATAATAGGTAAAAATTACTAGAATTAACTTTTATGATCATCACTCACTGGATGCCTGAGGCAGGACATCGCCGTCGAGGTAGACCACGGCGAAAGTGGTGTGACGATGTGATAACGTTTGCAGGGCCAATGTGCCCAGAAATACAGATAAGACAGGGAGATTTGGAAGAAAAAAGAGGAGGCCATTGCCCAGCAGCGGAGCACAATTGAAATTAAAAATATTTGTTTCAGACCAAGCGCACAGTAATTGATACCACGTTTAGCAAGCAAAGCTTCCGTTGTGTTCTCAATTCATAATGACCATTCTGTGCAGCTTCTAAATCATCCAGTGACCACTCCGGCTTACCAAAATAAAACTAATTTTGCAGTTTTATGTATAAATACATGGCTCAGTGAAAGTCCATATTATGTTAGAAGGTAGATACTTATATAATAGCTATGTTAGTAAAACTTAAACAATATAGTATAACAAAAAATACTTTTATGAACGTCAAAACAAAAATCTGCAAGGAATGCGATTCATAACAATTTTATTATTAATTTAATACGCGGACTTCGATAACAATATTTGTTATTATTAAATTATGCAAGTACCTACGTCACAATAAGTAGGTAACTATCTTAACATATTCTGCATTCGGGATTTATTTGCCAAAAAATATAAACAAATATGAGTTTATGGAAAAATAACTTTAATTCCTACATAATAAAGTTCAGTTTACGCTACAACTTCAAACATTTTATAACTTTTTTAATAGTGCTAGTCACTCTGAAATCAACTTAATTGCCAGAAAAAAGTTGATATTTGTTTAACTTGAAATTACGGGTACATCAATATTTGAAACATTAGTTTGAATAGACTTTAGACGGGTTGGCGATTATATTCACTAATATAAGTCTAGAATCGCCAACCCGTCTTGCGCAAGCGTGGTTGGTGATCAATGCTCGTGCCTTCTCTGTCTGAGAAGAGGCCTTTGCCCTGCAGTGGCCTCCACCAGCATAATAGGCTAATATTACTAACATACCATTATGCTTACATGTCGTATAACAGTATTATCTACAAATAGAGGATCAATAACAAAGTTATCTTAAATGCAATCAGATAAAATAGCCGATTAAAATAGGTTGTCAACATATACACAAATACTCCTCGTTCGTGATATCAGTATCCCTGATAATCAATAGTTTCTTTGTCACTTGATATAATAAAATAGCTGCTAGCTGAATGAATAATGAAGTATTTGTCATCGACTGGCTCGTTGGTGTAGTAGCAAGCGCTACTACTGAGACTGGGGGTCCTGGGTTGGATTCCCAGGTCGAGCAAACTTTTATAGGGTTTTTCCGTCAGGGATTTTTCAGTAGCAGCACAGAGCCGGGATTTGTGGCCGGTTGATGGCAATAGACTCGCCCCATATTACATGGGACTTAAACATAACTGAAGAAATGTGGGTGTATTATAGATACATTTCTGCCTAACGCTTTGGGGAATAGTGGTGTGATGTTATGATATTGTAAAAGAGGTACCCTGGCAACCTTAAGGTCGCATTCCACCAAATTTAAGTCTTTAAGTCTTATACTGAGAATAAATATTGAAATTTTGACAGTTTTTTCATACTAGAGCGGTCAGATATCAATTTTATTCCACGGATAAAAGTTATCTGACTTTGGTAAAATCAGCCGTTAGAAAGATAGATATACTCCACTCCTAGTTCGTTATTAAGTATTCTACTAATATTATAAATGCGAAAGTTTGTATGGATGGATGGATGTTTGTTACTCTTTCACGCAAAAACTACTGAACGGATTTGGATGAAATTTGGCACAGAGATACTTTATAACCAGGATTAACACACAGGATACTTTTTATCCCGATATTCCCACGGGATCAAAACTTATGCGGGTGAAACCGCAGGGCGCAGCTAGTCCGTTATAATCAATAGCCCTTTGTTACGTGATATATGATGATGGCTGGATAAATATATAAGTATTTGTAATCAATACCGCAATCATGTGTTACTAACAGTATAACCGGTTTATGATTCAAAATAAGTGAAGCGTTCCGGAGAAATCTTTAATGCGTAGGCGATTATATGTATTGTTGCAGTCCGAATAAACAGATTCCATAAAAAAAACGCGATGAATCGTCTAAAACCTGCCTAGGGCTACGAAAATCAATCTTACTGCTAAAAAGCTGCGGCTGTCAATGTCAAATCGTTACAACAGCTGAGCTATTCTGTAAAAATCTGACCGTGTAAGCGCTGTCAAGTGTCAATCCCATAGCATCAGGTGGAATGGCAGCTCACTTTAAGCTCACTTCACCTCAGTTTTCACGGTGAGATCTTTACAGAATAGAGTGCCTGATGCGCGGTTGACTGAATTTTGTATATAGCGCAATTGTGGCCCCAACTAGGTAGACCGACGACGACCTTAAAATGGCGACGGAATAAATTAAATTGGATGGGATCAATTGGATGTGAGAGGCGGAGAACCTGGAGTTGTGGCGCGACCTAGGAGAGGCGTTTGTCCAGCAGTGGCAGTAGTAGACTGAGATATGATTGTGCTACTAAGCTGGTGTGGAGACGGCAGATGGAATAGATCAATGGAAGCTGCGAAGAGATACCCCATTCATCATTGCCCTTATGCGCCTTACATGTTTTTTATAAAACGTTGCCCCCACTAGGAATTTCTCCTGTATCGTGGGTGCGTTTACATTTAAACTCACATACACAAACAGCCAGACCCGGAAAAACTACTTGTAGGTCATACAAATATTTGTTCCGTGCGGGAATCGAACCCGCGACACGCAGCGCAGCAGCCAATGGCTTAACCATTGCGCCAACCGTGGCGTCAAAATGTTTTTTTCTTCCATACTTCTCTATTAGTCGTAATCTCCGTATTCAACCCCTTTCTAGCCATATACCCCACATGATCATAGTACAGAAAAAACAAACTTTCAAGACACTACTTAAAATCTGCCATTTTGATTTTTATAAAAACAAACCTATTCACATACAACGCGCGACACAGACGAGTTGATATCATCTCATGAATTAAAATCTATCCTGCCGTTAGGATGCTGCGAGCGCATAAAGAATACCACATAGAAAGATACATAAAAACGCGAGAAAACCATAACCCTCTCTTTGCTGTCGCGCAGTCGGGTAAAAAGGTTGAAGGCAGAGATGAAAAGGGATCGAGCATAGATAGAATCAGAATAAAAAAGCACACAAAGATCAATAAGGAAAAGCTATTAAATTCACAACATTAAAGA
Organism: Apamea epomidion; assembly: GCA_947507525.1. Classification (NCBI taxonomy): domain Eukaryota; kingdom Metazoa; phylum Arthropoda; class Insecta; order Lepidoptera; family Noctuidae; genus Apamea; species Apamea epomidion. The sequence goes on along the minus strand of OX382237.1, from coordinate 1,884,097 downwards.
AGTCGGTTTCAAATAATCATTAGCGTTATCATCGCCATGCGGCATGCTGTGCACATGTGAGTATCTGATAAAGCGACGTGTGTGCGATCTTTGCATTCTTTGTCACTTTGTTTACACAACATTGACGTAGAATTAATCGAACATTGCTTTTCACTTTTGATTAGGGCTCAGGCATACAACGGCACAAGGATATTTTGGCGCGTGGCCTAAGTTGGAACTACCGCCGCCATCTTGTTTTTCAATACAATTTCCAACAACATCCCCCTGTCAATGTCAGTTCAGCATAGGTATTCACAACCATCCGACAAGCTATCGTATCGAAAATTACACGTTTCAATAACCATTTGCCTTGCCCCCGACAGGGAACAGCAGAAAAAAAGCAGTCGTTTAATTGATTTAAACTAACAAAATTTTCGGTGAACAGCGTTTAGAGGACTCCTACGATAACATTGATTGATGTTCGATATGGTACGGAAGCGTATCGAAAATCACTCTAGAATATTTATGGCTCAGGTAAGGTAACACAGGCTATACTGACCGAATCAGTAAATCTGGTGTAAGTAATCTCATGTTAGATGATGTGACTGGTTGGCTTAAATAACTTTCAGAATTCAGTAGTGGAGCTAAATTCATGAATACTTTGTTACTATCTTAGTGTTACACATTGTGTATCTTCTGACCCCGTTTGATACAATGTTACGAATCTAGATTTTTGTAAACAAGCAACAAATTATTAGCAGCAACTCTCTAGACAATGTGGGTCGACTTGCAACGTAATAAGCTTGCAATGTAGTCCATCCTTTACATTTTATCTCCTACGATGTAAAAAATCACACACACACACACCGCACAGGACTGGTCGAAGTGGTCGAAGCGATGCTTGTGCTTATGTCCAGCAGTGGGCGTTTTTCGGCTGAAATGATGATGATGAATGTGAAAATTCATGGAGCAACTGCCTATCTGACCTTCACAACCTAGTTACTGGGTACCACTTGGCAAGACTGGTTGTCAGCCTTTCGGGCTCCTGACTACCCGTAACGACTGTCAAAGGTTAAAAGTGTTTTCCAGGGGTTGCAGTCTCGACATTCACAGCGATCGCTTTACGACCGAATTCGGTCGCAAAGTCCCGGATTGACAGGCGAAATGTATGGAGTGACAGGACTGCAGCCCCAGGGCATGGAAGGGTCTCGTTATGGTCATGTATCGACGGGCCGACCTCGGCAAGGGTTGCTAAACCTTAAAGATTGACCCGTGCGGCTGTTATTATTTAGCCACGAGCCAATAACATTATCCTATACAATATAATCAGGAACAAAAGATCCTCTTTACTTTTCCGAACTTCACCGATTGGCATAAAGTTGCACACACACAGACGCGGCGTAAATTACAAATGGCGTGATCGTCGATAAAAGGTCGCAGTAGTTTATGTAAGCAAGCGAAAGTGAAATTTTCGCGGAGCCGCGCGCGACCTGCACCGAGTTAAGGCGACATACTCGTCTTAAAATAAACGCGAAAGTTTGTGCATTGCCTAATGCTTGAAATTATGCGACACATAGTGAGTTGTTTATCCTTGAATTGTTGGAACATGCTCTGCGGGTAATGTTTTTTGTGTAAAGGGCAAATGTTTGGACTATATCGAAGGAAATGCAATGCATTTTGTTATATGTTTATATTGCCACGAATCAAAGACATGTAAAACTTACGAAAGATGGGAAAATCTACCTGCAATTACTTACAGATCGCACTTCGCTCAGTTTACTTTTGTTTTGTGTCATACGCCCCACATGACAGGTCGCATTTTGTGCAAAAAGAAAATATTACGCTAGATGGCGTCACTGAGACATGAAACGTCTTTATGAGAATCTCAGCGTAATATTTTCTTCCACAGTTTTCTATTGAAATATGAAATCTCTCCTGATAGCCTATAGATAGATTTTCTCATTTTTTTTAATATAATATTGTTTTTTTATTTTTTTTTATGATAGTATTTAGTTTGTAATTTTCCTGTAGGAGTCACAATAAATACTTTTCTTTCTTTCTTTCTCTATTGTAAAATCTCTTTGCCAAGTTTGCCATGAATAAACATGCAGTAGGACATCAGAGGGGCAATTCTCGTAATTTTAAGAACGTTCACAGTCTGATCTCAGTCTCAATCTGTCAAAAACACCTCTAATTTCTCTACATTTTGACATTTGTTTGTTGCCGAGATGAGATTGCGACTAGATTTTGAACGTTTTAAATTACGAGAATTGGCTTTCAGATTTTATAATTAAAAACAGGCCGTATTCTAGTCTATTACGTTAGGTTAGCTAAAAACTTTCATAAACGCCAAACAAACATAATTATCAACTTTCAAACAACACGATTACAAAACAAACTTGTTTATTTTTCTGTTTTTCGCTTAGATAATGCGTTGCGGTCGGAAACAGTGTCGGTCCCAATTATCTTGCGCTGATAGCTTCGAATAGAGAGGTCTTTGCCCTTGGAAACCAATAGACTCGCTATAGAGGAAAAATAACCAGTCACAATTACCAAGTACCTCTGTAATTACTTCATTTTGTGTCGCATAATACCCAGTGGACCATATTGGCTGGACAAAGTACAGACTTGAGTGTTGCTATCAGAGCCAGAATCAAAGATATTACAGTGTATTTTACTGTCTCTATATCATCATGCCTGTAATACCCGAAGGGTTAAGCAGAGGTGTATCTATAGTAAACCTACATTTTGCCAGTTGTGTTTAAGTCCCATGAAGTCTATTGCTACTGAAAAATTCTTGTTGTTTAATAACAGTGCCCAACCTGGGAATGGAACCAATGACCTCATGCTCAGCAGTAGCGCTTTCGACCAATAGACCAACGAGGAAGTCAGTTTACAATGAATCTGTTACTGTAACGGTTCATTTATTTTTTTCCGTTCATTTGTTCTGTATTTGATTTTATTAAATTTAATTAACTTATGTACACCTATAATTTGTATTTAAATCAGTAGTAATACATTTTCTAAGTACTTTTGTAAATCAATGTTGAATAATTATGCTGTTGAGTGTTTTTTCATAAATAAATAAACACCCAAGCTGCAAGCAAAACCGTAGACAACTTATTTAAAGCCCCTTCAACTTGATATAAAAAGAGCAAGATTTTGTGAGTACCTATGTTAAAAACCACGAACACGTATGGAAAGCACTTCGCCTTAACAGTTGTCTGCTAGAGAAATTCCCCTTGAAAAGCGAAAGGTGGTCACATCACGTGTATCTCGTTCGATGGTAGGCAGTGTGGGTGGCTTCTGAACGACAACGAGTTCCCAACCGAAACTTGTAGAAAGGAGTATCAAGGTAACCGATGATAGCTTTTGAACACACCCACGTTTTGTTTGAAGGAGTTGAGTAAGTTTTGGAGAGTGGTAATGTTGCTTGCTACTGCATTTGCGTCTTTAGAAACCAGTGTCGTTTAAATAACTTGTAAACAAAAAAAATAAACAACAAAAAGTTCAAAACAAGCTCACTTTTCAAGCAGTTCGGGGCAGTTATTATAGTTAAACTAGCTGCACCCCGCGGTTTCACCCGCATTAGTGTAGATCCCGGTGGAATATCGGGATAAAAAGTATTCTATGTGTTGATCCTGGTTATAAACTATCTGTGTGCCAAATTTCATCCAAATCCGTTCAGTCGTTTTGGCGTGAAAGAGTAACAAACGTCCATCCATCCATACAAACTTTCGCGTTTCTAATATTACAGTAGGATTTCAGATTTGATGCTACCAACTGCATCAAACTCTTTTGACCGTTTTGGGTGTTATAATATTTGTGTATGGCTTGTCGCAGGTCAAACTAGGAGGTTGCCGGCTGCTTAACCGGGCTATCCTGTAGGTGCCTCAACAAATTAAAGTCTCCAGTCAGGGCATAAAACTTTATAAATTATGCGACTACACGCTAAGAGCAACCCCTGTGGGGTGCGAACGTCAGCTTTGGGCATAGCTGGGGGGAGGACAGCAACGGATAGGCTGGATCGGAGCTGACATGGAGGATGTAGCAGACTTGATCCTGTACTGTTACTTTAGCACGCACTCATTATTTTGTGTTGTTTTAAGCCACATCTACAAACATAAAGTCTGACTTGTTTTGTAGTAGTTTAGCTAATAAAAACAGTTAGATGCCGGAAATAATTAAGTTTATTTTTGGTAAATATGTATCTAAAGTCTATTCAAACTATGGTCCAAATTGATGTTATTTATAGTTAAACAAATATCAACTTTATTATAATGGAAATTAAGTTTATTTCAGAGTGACTAGCACTATTGAAAAAGTTATAAATATGTTTGAAGTTGTAGCGTAAACTGAACTTTATTGTAGGAATTAAAGTTATTTTTCCATTAATTCATATTTGTTTACATTTTTAGCAAATAAATCGCGAATGCAGATTACGTACTTTGTGCTAAATGTCAACAGCAGATTTAGTACAGGGGGCTGCAGTCACGACATTCATAGCGATCGCTTTACGACCGAATTCGGTCGCAAAGTCCCGGATTGACAGGTGTAATGTATGGAGTGACAGGACTTTGCGACCGAATTCGGTCGTAAAGCGATCGCTATGAATGTCGAGACTGAAGCCCCTGGGGTACTGTAGAGGCTGGTCTGCCGAAGACGACCTCATATAATGCAGGCCGGCTATATTTTAGCGCGGGTTACATTCGAACGTTCAAGCTAGTGTCAGATATTTTATATTGGGACTTTGGTTTGAACTGTCAGTAAATAATTTAAATAGAAATATGTAGAGAGGTTCTACAATATAAACTTAAAGGAATCATATAGTGTTTGATTCCACCCGTTACCTCAGAGGGCTCTTCTAGCCTTCTACAGTACTATTAGTTATTCTGTGGTACAGGTTAACACGGGCGATTTCTTTTTTGTACACCCTATTTTCAACGCTCTGCCTTGCGCCGAGAGTTGAAAATACAACAGTGTGTTTTTTGACGCGATGGGATGCGCTCTGTTGGATTCGGGGTTTATTTATAAACGATCATTAAAGTGAAGTGACGTTTAAACGTCAAAAATGTATCGTTAAACAGGCGCTAATCACTACTTTACTTTAAGCAACGTTTATGAATAAAGGGGTTAATGCTCGGCCCAACACTGAGAGTTAAAGTCCAGTGCGCGATAAAATCCCGTCGCGATTTTTTTCGTAGACGCCAGTAGGTCAAGCTACCAGAAACTGTCAAATTTTCCCAATTAACCTTGAACTTTTATGCTTTAGCGATAAAGTTAAAAATCTATTAAAGAAAATTGACAGATTGTAGTAGCGATCCTATTGATTGTCACTATTGTATTGAAATCTCTCTTCACCTTAGTTTTCCCGGTGAGATTTTTACAGAATAGATCGGCTGAAGTTAGAGGGGCCCGTGGCTAACTAATAATAGCCGCCGAGGCCGATCGATCAGGTTAGGCTAAGTTTGCCGCGTTTGATCCATCTTTACATACCGAGACCCCTCCGTGCCTCGGAAAGCTCGTCAAGCCGTTGGTCCCGGCTGTCATTCGTAGGTCTTTGAGAGTCGTTACGGGTAGTCAGAACCCCGAAAATCTGACAACCAGTCTTACCAAGGAGTATCGTATTACCCAGTAAATGGGTAGTGGAGGTTAGATAGGCAGTCGCTCCATGTATAATACTGGTATGCAGCTTCATCCGGTTAGTCTGGAAGCCGACCCCAACATAGTTGGGAAAAGGCTAGGCAAATGATCGACCTCACTTCACCTAAGTTTTCCCGGTGACATTTTTACAGAATATTATATCGGCTGAAGTTCAAAACGTAATGAAATAGAATTATGGTTGAGAGGGAAAATAAAATAAACGATTATAAAGAAAACAATACAGTTACGTACGTTTGTCACGTGCTATTTATAATTTTATAATAGTATTATTCTAAAGAATTTATAAACAATGTTTATAGCGTATACGTTTCTGGTACTAACACAGACAGTAGGCACTCTAACAATATAGGTACTTTATGTTGAAAGTTCAATATACATATGTCACAATAATAGTCCGGTCAATTTAGACATCCAAGGTTACAAAAATTCACACTCGGCTGAAAATTGGTAGGATTGTTCAAAACACTATTATAAATGAAATGTGAAAAGTCCTCATCGATCCGACACCTGGAAAAAAATTTACTCGGGGTCAAAGGTTACAAAAACGCGTTTTTCAGCAAAACGGTAAGTTTTATCATAAAATTATCCCAGACAGAAATGTCTTCTTCTTTCCTAAGAGCCACCGTTTTTGAGCATCAGAACGCGCCTGAGCTGTTTCCAGAACCAAATCATTGAATGTAGTTGTACTTACTAGTTAATAGATGAGGACTTTTCACATTTCACTTATAATAGTGTTTTGAACAATCCTACCAATTTTCAGCCTAGTGTGAATTATTGTAACCTCGCCCGTGTTTTTTGGTCTAATTTGACCGGACTATAAGTTCAGTTGCATGATTACTGACACATGCGTGCACTGACTAGACAGGTCCACTCAATCTGTGTGGTTCTTTCCTCAAAATACTGTTACGAGCTTCGTGAGTTCGTGACAATTTGATTTTAGAGATGTAAAAAAAAAACTGCCGATATAAATTACCAAACATTACACTTTAATTGAACAACACTAATAACAACTCAAACACAATTGCACTTAAGTCGCACTTGAAGATCGCTTTCGATGTATTCGCTTGTATCGCTGATCCGACTCTAGTCTGGTCGTGGCTAATCCCGGCCTTATATAGTGCCGCAGATAGTACTAGAACCTTCTATTGTAGAAACATCTAGAAAGTTCGAGTACATACCGGCTCCGACTGACCAGATGACGATAGTTCTAGAAAGTTCTAGCACCGAAATTTCTAGAAGAATCTTGACTCTATTAGCTCTGCTACTCGATACTAGATGGCGCTAGTGGTTAATGTCACCATATACCAGGCATTAATTGTGGCGCGCAACAATACCATTTCAGACGCCAATCTACATGGTCTTATTCGAAGGTTCGATATCCAGGTCGGGCAGAGTTTTATTGGATTTTTCCATCTCAAATTCCTCAGTAGCAACCCTGAGTGTGGATTTCTGCCCGGTTGATGGCAATAGGCTCGCCCCCCTACACACATTTTTACATGGGAGTTCCATGTACAAGGGGCCAGTTGGCGGACGAAATGTGGGTGCACTATTGGTAAACCCCTGCCTAACCCTTCGGAGAAATACAGGTGTGATGTTATGTTAATATGTAAATAAAATTGTGGGGGTCTGGCAGACTGCAGAGTAAACAGATGACACCGAAGAACACAGTGGTCTGATGGTGGAGCGCGAAACATGAAGTAGCATAATCAGCCTAAAATGTTACCACTGATGGGACGCCAGCCTCCTCTCTTTGAGACGGAGTGGGCTGTAATCTACCACGCGGGCCCAGTGCGGGTGGGTACATGACAAGTATTGCGAGCGATTCATTACTTGAATATGTATTGAAAAACCAACATAATTATTAATTATAATTGTTCACCGTATGTTATTTTACACGCAACTTAACCCATCGTGCGATCAGTGCACTTAATGTCAACTGTGTAAATATTTATTCTGTATATAATCCACCATAATAAAAAACAAGTGTCGTAAGTTACATTGTCTTGTTAAAAACAAGTATTTAGAGGACTATGTATTGTCATAGACAATTGAGTAAAACGTACTACCCTCATACCCATTAATCTATGGTGGGTGCAGGGGTGGGCCAGTGGTTAACGGCCGACATACCGAGTTTTAGGTCGTGGGTTCGACCCAAGGCGCTGTACTTTGTGTGGATAATTTCATGACCACCGCTCTCAAAACGATGAAGGAAAACATTGTGAAGAAACCGGCCTGTCTTAGAACCAAAAATTCGAAGACATGTGATATCTACCAACCCGCAATGGGCTGGTAGATGTGACAAGGGCTGCGCTGGCCTGTGTCCCAGCAGTGGGAACATTATACACTGTAGGCACTCGTTCGACGTCCAGTTACATGTCTGGCTGCATCAGTAGAGACAGAGCCTGTACATACCACAGAACAGATCATACATACATAAACTCTCACCTTCTTCCCCTTCTTCTATGTCTGTACCTACTGATAGTTATTTAAACAGATCCGGAATACATCTTATCATTTAACAGAATAATAATTATAAATATATTAACAATGTATCGTCATGTGTCGTATTTTTATTACTTTTTGTATTGATTAAAAACTGACCTCGGAATTAAAAACGTGAGACGTATCAGCATTCAGTCAGCCCCAGCGCAGCAACCGTATCATTTATATTTTTCGATTAAGTAAGTACGTCTGATTTATTTACAAGTTTCCATACATAATATGGTTTATAATTGTCTGATTTTTATTGCAATTAGTACCGATACCGAAAGCACGTCTTGGCTACTTTACTATGTTATAGTCAACGCATAAAGGAATTGCTAACCATCTATGCACTGGCTCAATTTGGCTTGGCTATAGTTTATCATGAAAAAAGCGAGTGGTTAATAAAACTGACTGTCTCACGACCTAATGATACTGACAGGCTGTCACCCTCAGGCCCTTTGTATACACACGTTTTTCTTGCCGTGAAAAACTGCGGTTATTACGCCGTGTGTAGGAACGATCGTCAGTTTTGTATGGATCACTATTATGGAAGTTTGTACGCGGATACGTGGCGCGGTTTATCAGCCGTACTGTAATGAAACCGTGTCGTGTACAAACGGCCGTCCTTTTTCCCATACTTATTTTATAAATGCGAAAGTAACTCTGCTTGACTATCTGCTACCTTTTCATGCCTTAACGGCTGAACGGATTTAGAAGAAATTTTGCAAAGGTTGCGACATCTTGATTCCCGTTAGTATAGTACGTTCCCGTGGAATTATTCCCGACCTCCGAGGGCGATGCCGCGGACAGACGCTAGTAAATAATAAAAAAAATTATAGACATTTTTAATTAATTGTGTGTCATGAAAATTATTTGTAAAATTTGCCAGCTAATACATTTAAGTCGATTTATATGGGCGAGCCACACCTATAGGATGCATCCAGACAGACGGGCCAGAAACGTCACACAGTGGGTGCCTGAAGACGGACGTCGTCATCGAGCCAGGCCTAAGAAAAGGTGGCGTGACGATTTGGACTCGTTCCTAATAACGGATTGGTCGGAGAAGGCACGGCACAAAGAAAAATTTGAATAATATTTGCTCAGCAGAGGGACAACTAGGTTAAATGAAAAAATAAAAACCATTTATATCTTATTAAACAAAAAAGGCACTGAGGGTAAGTAGGACTGCAATTAACATCTTTGTGGTACAGTCACGAGCAAAAGTATGTATACACTCGGCTTTATTCAAAAGCGATTTACTCCTTTATTTTTTAAAGAAATTTTATGTTGTTACGAACATAGCCTTTACGAACCCATAGGTTTATGTAATGTGTCGTATTTCAACGTTGTATTCGTTATTTCTCGAAAAAATCGCTATTGAAAGTGGCCAAGTGTTGACATATTGGTGCTCGTGACTGTACCTATGTGAAATGAATGACAGCAAATTCTGTCTTCCCATCATCTTTGCAAGCAATATAACCTTAATAAAATAATACGACGACGTCTGAAACTTTCACAAAATCATAACGATTGTAGGTCGTGCATTTTAGCGGTTAGCATCTTAAAGTACCGTTGCAGATACAGGAACATTTGGTACAATTTCTACCTGCTGACAAATGACTCACCGATGATAGGAGCAATGACCTTTATTTTCTTATAATCTTCGTACTAGCTTATCGATACTCTTTGTAAAGAAACTTCTCTTTTAGAAGAAGCATTCCACCGTGATAATTTAGGTGAAGTGAGCTGTCATTCTACTGATGCTAGGGATTGAAACTATAGACAGCTTACTCCAAGCTCCAAGCTTCACCCTAGTTTTCACGGTGCTATTCTTACAGATTACATCGGAAGTTCTCAAAGTTCGCTGATTAGCATATAAACTTTTTTTTTAAGTTAGCATACGCTATCCCACTCCTGGGCTAAGGCCTCCATTACTTCCATATTTATCGAGAACAAAAAAAAAATTAAACAAACATGAATTCACATAATATTTTAATCAAAATATTTCATTTACGCCAGAACTCTCCGACTAAACTTCTGTTAGTCTCCAATGGAATGCTAATTTGATGATGGTGATACAAAATAAATGAATACTATCCAAACAATATCGTAAAGGACGCGGAGTTTCAATAAAAAATAAGACGTTTTATCTAACAGCCAATCAATTAGCCAACAAAAGTAAATCTTTAATCTAAATCAGAGGGGCAATAAAATTTTCGTAAGTTTAATAACGTTCACAGTCTGAGAGGTAATTCTCGTATTTTAAGAACGCTCACAGTCTCAATCTATCAAAAATACGTCTGCTTTCCTTACATTTTTGACATTGATTGTCGATAGCTGTTCCTGACCTCTGCTGTTCCTGACCTATAGGTCAGGTTAATATATTAACGACCTGCCCAAAGCTATAGACTTCCTAATACTACTCCCCTACTTCCTTCCTTCCTTTACTTTTTTGCTGACGATAGTACGATACTAATAGCACGGGATAAACTTGACTCATATGAAGCTGTGTTAATAACGCGGTAACTTCAATAATCTCTTGGCTTGATAATAATAATCTAAGAATTAATCTTGACAAAACACAAATAATGCACTTTGGCCATAAAATACCTCGTTCGAAAATGGAGGTCCAATACCAGAAAAACAAAGTTCACGATGTAGATAGTGTAACATTTCTAGGTTTGATAATTGACAGGCAGCGCAATTGGAAGGATCACATTGAAGCGCTATGTAAGAAAATCAGTAGTTCATCGTATGCCTTGTATAAATTTGCCCCTACAGTTAACACAGATGCACTACTTACAGTAAGCTGTAAGATACGGGATTGTATTCTGGGGTAACTCTACAAATAGAGATATCGCTTTTAAAGCGCAAAAGCGATCCATCAGAGCCATGTTCAGACTACAAATAACGGACAGTTGTGAACCATATTTCAAAAAACACAAAATTTAACACTACCGTCTTTGTATGTTCATGAAACTTTTCGTTTCACAACTTATCGGATACAGTTAAACGTAACAGGCGGAATGATATTTTACGCGGTCGTAGAGCCAAAACAGCATTCATGTGGAAGAGCATATTCTGTATAGCTCCGCAAGTTTTTAACAAAATCCCAAAGCAAGTCAATCAGGTAAATTTAAATGGTTTTAAAAGGAACTTAACGAGTTGCTATGTAAAAAGTGTTATTATAATTTAAACGACTATTTGAATAATACTTCCTTTTGATTGACATCCTAATTTAATTGTAGTTTTTTAAATGTACTTTGAAATCTCTTTTTGATAGTTGGACATTGAATAATACTTTGACATTGACCTAGATAATATTTTTAACTGACATGCCTCATTTTGTAACATTCATTCTTAATTATTTAACCTAATATTTTTATTTTTGTATTGTAATAATTTTATTTGTGTACCTGATATTTGCGCGCCCCACGTGGCAGAATGTGATGAGAACATTTATTAATTTAAGACCATGTAATGTACCATATTCGGACAAATAAATGAATTTGATCTGAGATGAGATTGCGACTAGATTTTAAACGTTCTTAATTACGGAAATTGACCTTCTGTTTAATTAGAATGGGCCGATTGTCAGTTCACAAAATCACGTCAAGTTATCGACTGCCAGTGACACGTCAGTCATCACATAACACATTATTATTATTTTTTGTAAATAATCGACTTTCTTTCTGTAAGCCGTCAGTCAATCAAATTCTTACTGTATACCGAGAAAAATAAGGTAGTATTTTCGTCGGATCATACCGTTCAGTTCACATGCCGGTTTGCCTTCACCTAAAATGCTAATCGGTGTAGCGGTAACCGAGCCGGCCGGCCAGATATCTCTAACGGTAAAGGATTGCTTGTAATATCTCCACGGTACTTAACATTTCGACCGGATCATTCAGACACGCCTTCCGTAAACAGCTACTGTTTCATGTTTATGACGATATACGACTATACCGCCACTTTTTTTTCAGAAACTTTTTAATCCTGGTCGTTTTTGGTAAGAAATGTAATTCCGTTCTATAGTTTTGTCAAATTATGATTATATTGTTACGTTGTTTTTTTTTGTACCTACAAAGGGTTGATATAACACAGCTTCGTTACTAATAAGTAAAGTAGCAATTACCTGAAAACATAAGTAACATTATGAGGTTTCCGAGTAATATATTTCATTGTGGTTTGTACAATTGACTTTGGCCTGCATTTGATTGAAGGACTCATTCCTTCAACTGTATTTCATCACTGGAATATTTAGTTAAAACTTTCTCACAATAAATCACTTTTATAAACCTATTAAACAGGTTTGCACAATAAATTAGATCAAATATTGTAATCAAGTGGATTATTTACTTTCCCAGTGTCATTCAGTGAACGTCAGTTTCTGACAGTTAAAGGCATAGATTAATATAGTTAAAGGCGGCATCTGGTGGTCGCCGATTCAAAGTTGTAGTTTAATCGATATTTTTAACAAATTGATTGCTAACTATCGAAATAATATCGTATTGAGCAATCCCTAATAATTTTCAGCATTCAGTAAAAAATCATAATAAACTAAATAACCGAATACGGAAGTATAATTATTTTTTCTATATAGACTTCTTTCTAGAAACTTCGTTGTCAAATAAATCCCATTTTTAATCTGTGCATTGTCTTTGACATAATGTGGCCAGGTTGTAAATTCTAAATTTGCCGAATGAATATTCTGGGAGAATTACCCCAATCAGGACACATTTCGATGTTGGAAATCACAAATAATTTGTTTGTTGGTCTGGATCATGAAGATTCTTATTGTATCAGCATTTAAACGTCACGTTTGACAGTTGTTGGTGATTTGCAAGAATTAAGTGTATTGGTGTAGTTTGATCTTATAATCATTTTACCCGAAATAATTGATAACATTCAACTAACTGGAAGGTTATACCTTAAATTTGAAATTTATATTATTTAATTTAAACGATTAAAACGGAACAGTACTGGGTTTATCTCCAACTCCCCACGACCCTAGCTCTTTCTGCTGAAATTTTGGCTGGCTGGCAATATTAAGATATAGCTATATTCACCTACCTAATGTGTTAATGATAAGGTAAATTAGTTTTTTTAAGGTTCACCTTTTATTGTTATAGATTTATTTGTATAAATATACGGTGTTTGAGATGGTTTGGTTGTTTCCTTATAATATCTATGCCGGACCACCTGCCCTTTGGGCTTATGTTAGTTTGCCTTAAGAGGCCACAAATTTTAAATTGTAACAATATTGATTAGATTTGTTGTTGAGGCGCTCCATGTAAAATAATGGTATTCAGCCGCATCACCATAGTATAATTATGCATTAGTTATAAAAGGATAGGCAGAGGGTTATATGGAGGCCTTTCAAGCAAATAATGATGTTTTCATCAGATTGCATAAATATTTTTTGGTCTAAAAATAGTGATGAAGATTAGATTGTAAAGACAAAGATATGAGGCGAGTCACCGCATAATATTCAAATGATATCACGAGACCTGTTTTTAAGATAGCAACAAAAAATCATGAGGACATTATAACCGGTGACAGTCAGTGACTTTAAAAAAAACAAAACCGTTTTGATTTTGACCGCGAGACTTCGAGTATATTCTGAAAAAGTTTCACATACCGTCATAACATCATTCCTTCAGTTGCCTGTTCAGGAGAACACCGGTATTGCTTAAAGTGGCCTTTTTAGGCCCCAAGGGCAGGAACCCTTGGGGCCTAAAAAGGCCACTTTAAGCAATACCTCTAAAAGTTATTCATTTCCTGAATTCCCAGCAGATCATTAGCAATTCCTCTAATTTTCGTAAAATTTCATTTCATATTTGGTGTAAACATTGCCGCATGAAAAAAATAAAAACCGTAATTTTATCGGTAAATTTTTCATTACAGTTTTTATTAATCGAATTGATTTTTTATTACTACAGTTTAAATGTTATTTCATTGTGATATGAATTGCACACAGATCATATTATGAATTGTAAGTTTGTGACCATTTTACGATTTTTAATATGATTCATATTGTTATCCTATTATGATTCTGCTAAAGTGGCCTTTTTAGGCCAATCCTTATCCCAATTTATTTAGGGTCGGTAAACTTATCTTTTTCTTCCATACATCTCTAGTAGCCGTCATTTCGGTAGTCACTCCCTTTCTGGCCATAACATCTTGCACACAGTCCATCCGTCTCTTTGATCTTCCCTACTCGTTTAGCAAAACGCATATCATAAAGATATTATATCATGGAACGACTATATAACATAAATGAAGTTTAGAGTTAATAATAAAAGACTCGTGATCAAGAACCGCAAAGAATGAGTATAAGAACAATGTAGGATCATTTTCAGTACGTAGCGTGTAGGTAGTATATACCTCTCACTTTAAAGTTAGGTTTTGCCACTGACGTCTCAATTTCTTAGAAGTTATGAGTAAGTTGGAAAGACCGAAAACAAAATAACTCAGTAAAGAAAGTTGGTATCATGTTTTGATGACGTGGCGTGCTGATGTTACTTGTGCAAAAAGGTATAAAAGGAAGGAAGTATATTCAAATTGTGAGAAATGACTCGTAAATGCACCGTTACGAGCGAAGTTTTACCAGCGTTTTGTTCAGCCTATAATTATATGTATAGGCTGAACAAAACGCTGGTAAAACTTCGCCCTTGATTGATAAGATCAGTGCAATTAATATTGGGCTGCAGAAATCGTTTTTTCACTGATTTTCCCGTTATGACTACATGAGCCTGGTTAATGCGTTCAAAATTTTAAATAAGTTTTGTAGGTACGCAGTGGTATCACCAATTTATTATGTATGCCGTAGGTACGATTTTTCACGCTAAATCTACGCGTAATGTGAGTGTACAATTGGCACGCCTCTGCCCAGCCCTTCAGTGAAACAAGGCGTTACGTATGTTCTTCAACCGTTTTCTGCATTAGAGCTGTGTTATCAGTGGATTTAAAAGTCAGAACAAGCAGTTATCTATGGCCTCTTACTTAGCAACAGTAATCACTGTTAAACACCACTGAAGGAGACCTATGACTTCAATTTGTTTACCCCATATCATTTTTCTAAAAGCCATATTTGTACTAACGTAGAAGGACCAAAAAACTGCATTACAAAATTGGCAACTTGGCACCCGTGACTAATTATTTTGACTTGGTTCGATATTGCATCATCACTACTCAAAATCAAAAGTCATTCAAACTAGGCAGAGAATCAACCTTTTTTGAATGTCAACATTACATAAGACAGTCCCCCAAAACGGCCGCACTTCACCACTTCCTAGTGCTTTAGCTGGGAACAAGTGGCGCAACTAACTCCTCAGCAGCACAGCTGTCCGTTCAATTAGAAAAACTAAAGCAAAACTGGGGTCCGAGTGCTCATCGAATTTTTCGGGACATCGCCAAGCGGTTGGTTGACTCTTCACGTGACCAGAAGACTGGCCTATTTTTACCCCAAAGAATCAGCAATGCCATCCAACGTGGTAATGCCGTGGTAAACCTTTTGGGCACTTATCCCTTTGACAGTGATGTGGACGAATTTTTTGAAGCCCAATGAGCTTCTGCCTTTTTCTATATTTTTTCGTATTATATAATTGTATAGTATATATTAGTGTTAGCTTGTAAAAAAAGTAATTAATCTGTGTATGTTAAATAAATTATAATTCTCACGTAAACGAAGCAAAACTCAATAATAATACAAAATATTTAATTGAAACAGCCACTTTAGCTAATTATAATAAATTAAATTAACATTCCTATTGCATATGCACCAAAGAGGTTCAGGCAAGAATCATTTTTCACTTTTTTTACCAGTTTGCTTGCTTTGCTTATCGTAACCAAGTGAAAAAGAAAATAAAAACGTAATTATAATCTAGTTTATCATTTAGACAGCTTTTCCAAGCTTCTTCGGAACTGTTCATCCTCATGCTCACGTATCTGTCGACCTTGCTTTTCTATTTTAATAATAATTTCCTCGAATTCCTGGAAACCACAATGACCACATTTAACGCAAAAACTATAGTTATACCCCATCAGGTTAACCGTTTTTTGACCGCTGTCTTAAAACGTACATATTTCAGATTACATAAAAGTATTATAAACTGCCTTAACTTATTGAATTATCCTATTTATGGCTTCTTACATATATTATAATACCGTACGTGTATCAATCAATGTATTGTGTGTTGCTGTAATCACTAGTTCCATCTGCCAAAAAACGGTTTACCTAATGGAGAGGGTATAATTGGCTAGACTTAGTTGAGAGTAGAGTAGGTATCTACCTAACTTCCAACATCTGAGACAATTCCCGAATTTTTAAGACCATTTTTAGGGTTCCGTACCCAAAGGGTAAAAACGGGACTGACTGTAGACTTCGCTGTCTGTCCGTCCGTCTGTCTGTCACCATGCTGTATCTCAAGAACCGCGATAGCTAGACAGTTGAAATTTTCACAAATTATGTATTTCTATATTATGTATTTCTGTTGTATTCCATACAACACGTGATTTTTATAGATAATGGCACGGAACCCTTCGTGCGCGAGTCCGACTCGCACTTGGCCGGTTAATTTTTATTTTGGACTACCATTTTGGTCTAGTGGTCGCTGAGCATGAGGTCCTAGGTTAGTCCTAGGTAGGATTCCTGGGTCAGGCTAAGTGTTATTGAGGTTATTCATCTGAAACTTCTCAGTAACAGCCCTGAGTGTGAATGTGTGCCTGGTAGATGGCAATAGACTCGCCCCCTATGACATGGGACTTAAACATAACTGGCGAAATGTAGGTATGCTTTAGGTACACCTCTTGTTTGTCGCTGACTTGAGATAGGGATCGCCTGGATTTTTATCGATCACAGTAATTGAACATAAATAATATCGAGATTACAATTTTCGAATCTCGACCACTCAGTATACTGTACTCATTATTATTGTTTGTATTTTTCCTCATTTCACCAATAAAAGTGAGCAATAGCCGTATGTCAGGACGGCCATACACATACACGCACCGGTGTACCGTGTACCTGACATTAAAACCAGACGAAATTGCAAAAGGACCTACCTCTTGTACCAGCAGTAATCTATACAATGTGTTAACTGAATTGATGCACATTATGAAAGTAGTTTGTTCAGAATCGACTTCTGTCATTTTAAATATAATTATGTAGGTAACTTTTTTATACTAAATATAATTTAACTATATAAATTACAGTCACACTTTCGCTGTACGGTCAAAACAAACCAAAATGGACGCAGTACCTACTACGCTAACCGCTAACCCTTATACGTGTGCGATTGTGTACGTACGTAGATTGGTAATGTAACCACAATATCCCCCTACAATCGGTATAACTAATGAATAAATAAACAATGTTTTATCCATGCTATTAAAAATTCATGTATGTATTATGATTATAACAAAATGCTAATTCCGGTGTTTGGTGGTGAAAGTTTGTATTGATGGATGTTTGTTATTCTTTCACGCAAAAACTACTGAACGGATTTGGATGAAATTGGGCACACAGATGGTTTATAATCAGGATTAACATAAGGATACTTTTTATCCCGTTATTTCCACGGGATCGAAACTTATGCGGGTAAAACCGCGGGGCGCAGCTAAAAAATTTTTTACATAATAAAGCTGAAAAGTTTGTTTGTTTGAACGCGCTTCTCTATAACCACATATATAAGTAGGAGGGTAAGCAAATAAAGGTTGACTATGAAATTGGTGTCAAGTTGTCAACATAAATCCATAGAACAAATGGCTGGGGGGCGCATGGCGTGCTTCACTAAGCCCAACCTGGTAGCCTCGCCTATTAATAAATTAGCCGTTCAATACGCAAACCTTGACTAAAATGTACGTAAGCAACCACCCCCACAAGTGACGTCCATGGTAGTGACCCTGGCTGAATAATAACAGCCGCATGGGTCGATCGAAGGAAGGTACGCTTGCTGCGGTCTGTTCGTGGACTGCACCCAAACATCCAATATTTATATAGAGACCCCTCCGTGCCTCGGAAAGCACGTTGAGCCGTTGATCCCGACAGTCACTCGTAGATGTTTGGCTGTCGTTACGGAAACCCAAAAGTCTGACAACCACTCTTACCAAGAGGTTGTTACACAGTAAATTGGTAGTGGAAATCAGATAGGCAGTCGCTCCATGTAAACTTCTGGTATTCTGCTGCATCCGGTTAGACTGCAAGCCGACCCCAACATAGTTGGAGAAAAGGCTACGCAGATTGATTACAGGCAAAATAAAGTTGGACTTAGAGAAACCAAAGAATACAAACTTGAATGTTGTTTTGTCCAAGTAATAACTAAATTAAAAGAAAAGTAAGATATAAAATACCGCGATCGCACCACCTTTTAGTACTTCTATGAGGCTGATGTTAAGCGTAAAACTTTTCGCAAGAAATTATCATGCATTTCCTTTTACTTCTACCGATATTTACATTTCTACTATACCTCTAAGCTTTTGTTAAATTTTTTGCGACCTCCACTTATTCACTTTCAAAGTAAATATCTATTAATTTTGGTTCAAAAGGATGTCAAGTGATTTTAAAAGTCAATTGTCTGAGATAGAAAGTGACTGTTTTTACTGCCATACGAGATGATGACGCGTAAGGCGCATTACTCAGACGATATTACATTAACCTCATCTTACCTACCTAATGGCAAGTAAATGATAATTGGAAGACAGGATCTTTTTAGAGTATAGCAACACAAATCGATCCTACTTCAGCACTATCGTCTGCCTCTTTCTAACTCATAAATATTATTTTTATACTATCCGAACCCGCCCTTACTAATTGACCGAAATCCTTATTTTCTCATAGTAACTATTGCTCTTTTAGCCTTGTGTTGATCACACGTCTCACGTAATATTAGTAAACACACCTTCCAATATATAAATAAAAGGATAATAAACGTATTATTGAAATCTTTAGAAAGGCCTTTCCTTTGGTGTCTCCCTTTAACCTTAACAGATGTAACAAAAAAAAATTGTTAATCAACATAATCCCCAGAAAAAAAAAAAGGAATTTTCAAATTTCAAGTTTCCACTTATCAACAAAATCCTCCACCGACTTCTTATTAGTTGTCAGCTTGCAAGTCATGAATCTTCATAACATTTCGTTAACGTAACCAGTATAAAGTAGGCGATATCCTTTGTTGCAAGCCACTACCTCAACTACGTGCTACCTCGCATGTAATCAAATCACATGTCCGCGTCAAAATACGTCACAACTTGTTTTTACTAGATGGCAAACAAGCTAACGGTGCACACTGGGATCAACTCTTTAAGCACGAAATGTCGCAAACAGTCCGAAGTTACGAGCATTTATTACTCACCTTCGGACATAAGACATAGGACATCTTGACAACAGATATTCCTGGAAGATTAATGAAGTCAGATATTATTGCTGAGCTGTCCATTGTAATATATTTATGCTCGTGACTGTATGACATGTGAAAGAAGTGTTTGATAGCAAAAACTGTGCGAATTCTTCACGTTTTTAGTAAATATTTGCTAGGTGTGGTCGAAATGTAACCGGCCTGCAGTGAAAGTAGTGTAAATAAGTTGTTCGATTTAAGAGAGTTCTGTTTTAGTCAATGCATAGATCATAAATAAAGCACCATAAAAAAAAATCTTAAATAAATAATAAATCATATCCTGGGTACACTTATCTATGCATTAAAAAATATCTGTTTATTACAAAAAATTAAGATTGAAAATAATTTACGTGTGAAATTGTTCATTGAAGTCGCACTTCCACAGGTTTGAAATAATTATAAATTCTTAATTAAACCAGAAGACCAATTGCCGTAATAAAAAAATTTGAGAGTTTAAAATCTACCCGCAATCTCATCTCAGCGACAATCAATGTCAAAAACATGTCAAAGATGTTGGGAAATTACAGGTATTTTTGACAGATTGCAACTGAGATCAGAATGTGAACGTTCTTAAAATTACGGGAATTGTCCTTCTGTCTGTAAAATATACAAGTATCAACGATAAGTCAATAATATTAATTTGGCATGTCGCGCGAACATACACACCAACATACAATATAACTCCAAATAGCTTTATAATGGATATGAGCCAATTAAAAATTCACGAGATGAACCGTAATCAGACATGCAAACACTAGAGCGAACTGCGACCATACGCTATAACATTATCAACAGATGTAAACACATTATAGTCACCAAAACCAACGGAAAACTGCGGCGTAATGTAGCAATGTCTTTCATTCTGACAGTTCAACAACATTCATTGCGTTTTTTACGTTGTTGAGCAGTAGATTTGGGTAGTTCCGGAACGAGTCATGAAAATGATATAGTTCCAGTCCCGGTACTACACCACTCACTCGTTCACTACCAATTCAAATGTGTCCTTTAGTTCCTCTAGTACCGAGTAGTCCCGACTATTACTCGTACCAAAGCACTCTGCTAGCTCTCGCATGCTCTCGCTCGCGCCATCGCACATCGACGCACCGCCACGCCTATGATAGAACGAGATGGGAAGACATCGTATGTTCGTAATAGTTTTGTACTCGTATAGTCCCGATGTAATAAATTAATAATATATCAGTTTTGCTTTGATAGTTCAGAACTACACGGTATTGGAGCTATTCTGTGGTACTAATGAACTGAAAGCGTTCCCCGGTACTAAAGGACCTAATGAACTAGATGAGTCGACTAGTTCCGGAAGCAAAAATATACATATCACTTCTTATCTTTTGTTGGACACATTTTGCGCATCTCTATTGAGGAGGCGAATTTTTCGAACATTATGAAAAGTCAAAGTCAAAGTAAACAATGCAACCAATAGATTAGCAATATTCTTCAAAATTATTCTCCTCCTTATCCCAATTTATTTAAGGAGTAAGCAGCAGCATGTCTTCTTTTTTTCCATATCATTATTGTCTCTAACATCAACGTTCACTCCTTTCTTCACCCGACCACTATGGCAGTTGGTCGAAATGTAATATGCATTGTTACAAACTCAACTCAAAACATTTATACCAATTAAACCACTTTTGAATTGTCAAGGGGTCGGACAGTTACAAAGATGAAACTAGTTGCCCATTCCAAAGCGTAGCAGGTTCCTATGGCGAAGAACGGGCAAGAAACTCCATGGAAACTCTTTTAAATCAAAATATTGGTTACACCATTCATGTTGAGTTGAGTTTATTTAGGCTTCGCGAGTTCTCTTACTCTTAAATAAACCAAGGAAAATAAATAGTCCAAGCAATTAAGATATTATTGTTCTTCTTATAAAGTGAGGAAAAGGCTCACAAAATAAAGGTTCTTATATAAAACCTCCTTCGCCACGGCTCGCAAATTGGACGGAGTCACGTTTTCAGCACCAGTGAGGCTTCCACGTTGTATACTGTTTGTTGATTGGTCTCTCAGCAAGTTTCAAAGTTACGGGTGAACGAACATATTTAAAGTCACGAGGACTTTTCTTGTGAGATGAATTTGGAATCACGTGTAAAAAAGGGAAACCAACATTGTGAATTTCAAAAGCATTTATCTTCTAATACCTACATAACCAGCCTATAACGTTCCCACTGCTGGGATACAGGCCTCTTCTCTTCGAGAGGGAGTGGGTTGTAATCCACCACGCGGGCCCAGTGCGGGTTGGTAGTTGTCACATGTCTTTGAATTTTTGATTCTCACAATGTTTCTTCATCGTTTTGACAGCAGTGGTGGTAAAATAATTTTAACAAAGTAAAGCGCCTGCCTGGGTTCGAACCTGCGTCCCACAACTTGTAAGTCGCGGCCGTTACCAATGGGCCACCACTGCTCTCATATATCTCCTAATATTCCATAGAAATTCTGAAATATTGGCTTCTGTGAACTGTCATATTAATCAAATCTTTGAGAAAATAGCTTCAAAATTCAATCTTTTCCACGTGACTCTACCTCATATTCGCTGTTAAGGATTTCGGTAACATATGATTGTAGTCCCTTGAAATAAACTTGAGAAATCAGGAAATACTGTAACATTGAACTGAAGCCAAATTCTCGTTTATTTTTCCTGTTATTATCCACTTTACACTTGAATTCGTAATAATTGAAACATGCGCGATTGTGCACCGAATTTTAAAAGAAACTTGTGCGTGTGCTATATTAAAACATTATCCTAGTTCGAGAAATTAATTTCAAAATTTAAAAAAAAGTCGCCTTTGATAATAATTACAAATACATTTTATGTAAATGGTCATTAGAACCCTGGCATATAATAGGATGCGACGAATTACCCATCTATACTAATAAAAAAGCTGAAGAGTTTGTTTTTTTATCGCGCTTATCTCTGGAGCTGCCAGTTGGATTCGAAAAATTATTTTTGCATTGGATAGACCAATTCGTGAGGAAGGCTACTTAATCACGCCAGGGCCCTTAGGAGCCTAGTAAAAAGAAAAAAAATCAGAAAGAACGCTAATCGAAGATGAAGTAATAGCGCAAGCAGGCAATGCAATGCCACGGGGTGAGTAGAGGGTACAAGAAATTTTACGCGGACGAAGTCGCAGGCAGAAACTAGTATATATGTATAGACAGCAGTACCTGCCAACACTGAGGAAATCACACGGAAAGGTGATCTTCTTGATCCAATGCAAAATAAATCATTGTGAAGGTTCTGCTTCTGTGTTTCACACAGACACAACCACTCAGACCACCCACACCGGATCCTTGCTAGGGCAACAGAATCTCAACAACAACAAAAATAACTTTCGCTGAACCATCAACATCCCATAAAGACATTTTACATCATCAACAACATTACTGATGTTCGTTACATCACTAAGGATTATCATAATTATCTCGCTACGTAATAAATAACTTTCTATTGAGGAAAATGAGGACGAACGCTTTTTGTACTGGATCAGTATTCCGTATGGCAGACACTTTCGATCAGACCGCTTGGTCGCATGACAATCGACCTTTCGCGAATTCGAGAGTGCATGTAGGACTGTAGGCATGGGTAGGTGTTGAAAAGGTCTTTCTTACTTGCAAATTTTTGAGGATAATGCGAACAGGATACTGAACGTAGATCCGAAGATTCCAATCTCGATTGAGTTTATATCGGCGGATTGACGGTGATATATATATATTTTTTTTTTAAAACGATGCCCCACACTAGTAATTACTCCTGTATTGCGGGTGCGTTTACAAACATTTCAACTCACATACACAAACAGCCAGACCCGGAACAAGTACCTGTAGGCAATACAAGTATTTGTTCCGTGCGGGAATCGAACCCGCGACACGCAGCGTAGCAGTCGATCGCTCAGCCACTGCGCCAACCGTGTCGTCGATATAATCAGAAGAAATTAATTCAACGATTTCCACTCCTTAGTAATTACAGTAAAGCAGCTGTGTGAGCAGAGATATTGTGGAAGGATATGTATGAGTCCTCAAATGCAACAATTAACAGCTTGAGTTTCAAAGATTATCATCATTGCCTTGCTCTTATCCGAATTTATTCGTGGTCGGCGTAACATGTCTTCTTCATCCATACTTCTTTCTCTATTAGTCGTCATCTCAGCAGTCACCCCTTTTCTATCCATATCATTTTTCACACAGTCCATCCATCGTTCCTTTGGTCTTCCCCTACTCTTACAGCTATCCAGATTCACACCTAAAACTTTTCCTTCTTCCATAGTTCTCTATTTGTCGTCATCTCAGCAGTCACCCTCTTTCTAGCCATAACATCTTTCACACAGTCCATCCATCGTTCCTTTGGTCTTGCCCTACTCTTATAGCCATCCACATTCATACCAAAAACTTTCCTCACTTGAGTTTCATAGAATTCCGCAAAAATATCTATGACAATTTTCTGTTTAACTCCAGTTGCAATGTCAATGAACTTCATGTGGTAATGTTTAGAGTTCTTCGACCAATAAGGAAAAAGAATGAGACGCTCCATGGCCATGTCTGGTCGCGTATTAAGTTTCTAGTTTATAGAATGATTGAACCAATTGCACCAAGTTTGTAGTAAACATAACATAATGCTGTCAATGACCCTTGATCTATACAGCATTGCAATCGATTAGTAGATTTCTAATGCTTTTCAAAACTCTAAAATTAGAGGTAACCATGTGCAGTTTGTAGTTTGCATTTTTTTATTTCGAACTTTATTCTGAAAAACTGAATTTAAAACTGAGTCCAAGTTGTCAATTTTGCATTAAGAACTTTACGCTAGTCGCAATAAAGTTAAAAAATAAAATAACTGTTTTGTGATAGACCGAAAGCATTTATTTCAATTAAACCACTTATAGGCTTGTCAAAGAGTCGGTCAGTGAGAAATATGAAGCTAGTTGCCCATTCCAAAGTGTACTGTGGTCCCTATGGAGAATATCGGGCAAGAAACTCCATGGACACTCTTTTAAGTTATATTGTTTTAAGCCATTTTGGAATTTCGATCCTTATTCCGACTAATGCAAAGTTCTAAATTCAAAAACTGACGTTAAACCTGAGTCTACGTTGTCAAGTTCAAAATAAAATAACTGTCTCGAAGGTTTGGGCTCGGACTAAAATTGGAACTCGTTTTGTAATAAGACAGTTTGAGCCACTATAATGACCAAGACACGATATGAACCACACACAGAAAATATTCCTAGACACACAATCGACAATAGATATCAAATGTACGCACAGTTGTTGCACGCATTGAGCAACCGTTGCATCAGAGTATTGTTCGTCAGCGGTGCCAATAGTACGACTGACATGACAATTGAAGGATATCTACTTCTAGGTATACATGTGTCGACTATCTTTGTTGAAGGGTAAATAGTCTTCTACTTGAACTACGAACCAGAATGAAAAATAAGCGCTAGGCTTTGAATTAACAAACGAATTAAGTAGGAAAAGCAATGATATAAAATTTGGTTACTAACATAGTGGGTCCCGCTTAATGGCAAACTGCATCCCGGCAGGCCCAGACGGAGCCGGCGGAATGAGTTAGACTCCTTTCATACAGATTGGTCCTTGGCAGCTCTGGACAGAGAGAGGTGCAAAGAGAGTAGGGAGGCCTTTGCCCAGCAGTGGGACATTAACGGCTAATGCCATTCTGGTCTGGTGGGCCATTCTTCTCCATATGAAAACTACCTTTTGGAAGGGGCGACTAGAATCAAATCTATTTTAATGTAATTTTTGACGTTCAAAAGTGCCTTATATGTGCCTATTTGAAATAAATGATCCAGTGCGGGTTGGCGGATGTCACATGTCTTCGATGTTTTCCTTCACAGTTTTGAGAGCAGTGGTGATGAAATAATTTACACAAAGTAAAGTGCCTGCTTGAGTTCGAACGCACGACCTAGAACTCGTAAGTCGGTCGTTACCACTGGGCCACCACTGCTGGTGGTCTATCCGTGTGCCAATTTTCATTAAATCTGTTCAGCCGTTAAGGCTTGAAACGGCAACAGACTTACTTTCGCATTTATATTTTTAAGTTTCGTATGGATAATAACAACAGTATTTTATGAAAATCGCGTGATATTATTATCCTTATCTCTTCAAATAAAGTGTTTCATGGCAGTAGAACGCATAAATTTTTATGACAGCCAATTACTCGCCCCATTTGATGTCTTCATTATTTATATTCTTTGTACAATCAACAGACAGCTGTGCTGCTGGGGAGTTTGTTGGGCCACTTCTTCCCAGCGATAGCACTAGGAAGTGGTGAAGGGCGGGCGTATTTGGGAGACTGTCTTTTGTAATTTTGACGTTCGAAAAGTGCTGATTCTCAGCCTAATTTGAATAAATTACTTTTGATTTTGATTTTGAATTGTTTTACATGGTTTGTTGAAAAGTATAGGTAATGCGCGGGCGCTCACGGCCTGATAGCCTAGAATAGCTTTTAATGGCATAAGCATAAGAGTAGAGATGGATGGATAGAGAGGGAGAGGACGGCTAAAGAAAAGATGGATGAGTTGTGTGAGCCTGTGAAGAATGATATGAAAGAGAAGGGAGTGAATGATAATGTGACGGTTGATAAGGGAGAATGAAAGAAGAAAAGGTGTTGCCCCGTCCCCAAGTAACATGGGACAAGGGCAGGAATACGATGAAGATTTAAGAGTAGAGATGAGACTAAGGCCATTAGAGATCAGGGATAAACTAAATTCAGTCTTGTTTAGAAGCAAAAAGTTTTTGGTAGTTTTGTTCACACTGGTAACCTGTAGCCTTCCTCCAGTCACAGTAACGAATACCAAAGCGTGGTCTTAATGGAATCAGCATAGCTATTCGATACGCTTCCGTGCTGAATCTAACACCAATCAAAGTTATCGAAGGAGTTCTCTAAACGCTGTTCACAAATCAGAGACCTGAAAATTTCGACAGTTTAAAGCTATTAGACTGCTTTTCTCGAAGGCTATTTGCGGTCGGAGACCAGGCAAATCAGGGGGTCTACTCCGAAGTGGTAAATGTATCGTATCGGCCGAATGTTCGGCCGTTTCCTGCAGTAGGTAACCGAAAATGTGTTAATTTCGATTCGGAGCTATTCCGAAGCCTGTCGAACGTGAATAGCTATGCACAAGCAAAAAAATGCCTAATAAAGAGGTTAGACAGGATTATTTATAAATCTATGACCTTTAATAAAGTCTTAAGTTTCAATATCACATAATTGCATATTTGTACAAGTATGTTAATTAGCTTAACTAAAAACGTAATCCGTTAACGATATAATAACGCGACATATATACGTGTTTGTCTGTCTGCGACAGTCTCGAAAATTACTGATCCTTTGTTGACAAAGCAGTTTTTATTTCTCAATACTTTAACGGCGCAGCGTGTCATTATAAAGACGAAAACAGGAAAATTACAAGATATTAGCCTTGCCAGTAAGAAGAAAAATATTTACTTACTATAAAAGATTAATTTCGACGATAAACAATGTTTAAGAAGAACAATTAATCAAAATTAATGCCTACAAAGTAATAAATATTATTTACTCAGTTATAAGAAAAACGGAAGGAATGTATGGAAAGTAACTATCGCTGAATTCGCGAATTAAGCCATAGTCCACAACATAGTCGTTAGAGGTCTGTGTGCCGCTACCCTACGGATTATGGAAGTATGAGGAACAGGGTGGAAAGTTCCTCTTCTTCCAATGAAAAGGGAGGGTCCTCCGAACAGACTAGTGTTATGCTTGGTGGGCTACTGCCCGATGGTTGCTGTCGGGCATATACTGATCTCGCGGAAAACTCTGCCTGCGCGATCTAAGATATGCGTGACGTTCTGTGCGTAGTTAGTATGTGGCGTTATTGATGCTGCTACAGAATCACGAAAACCACTGACAGTTCTCGGAGTTTTACGATAGCTAAATTGTTAACAGCTTACGTTACCGCGAAACCCTACTGGAATAATAAACTCCAAACAAAAATATAGTTATAAGCTCCCTAGGCCCTAACCTGAAACAATGTTGGAGCGGAGACCATCATCACTTCGATGACAAATAAATGTTTTTGTGACAATAACCTCACCTAGGGGACTAAGTAAACTGTTGTCAATGAGTTCACTGACACACCTGTTCCAACTTAAAACAATGGTCACTTATCGGAAACTCATACATTTTTCATAGACTGTTTTGTTATTCGACTAAAAAAAAACAGGTTTAATGTCTAAGGATGGTCTGGGACCGACAATTTGTGCGGTATGCATCATTGTTATGCAGCAATCAGTTGTCCTTAGGTCTTCACTATTGCGATTTCAGCGACATTGCTGGATGTATTTTAGCCCTTCAGAAGACCTGTCTGCCTAACCTTTTCCCATATATGTTGCAATCGGCTTCCAATCTAACCAGAGGCAGCTAAAATACCAGTATTCTATTTAGCAGTATTGTGACGTCTATGTTGCAGCATTTTGCAAACAGCTAGTTATATTGACATTCAGTTAGGCGGAACAAATAGACCCTAGAAAGCCTGGTAATCACTGGCTGAGTAGAGGTTGTGCAGCTATGCCAAAGATGGAGGACATGGAGTGTAGAAGAATCATCTGATTTCGATCAGAAGACGTCGCTTTGGCACATGACAGAGCAGTTTGGTGCATGTGGTGCAATTTCCCATCGACTTACACCTCTCATACATGAGAATGCGACGAGAAGATGAAGCACTGTAAAAGACCTACAGTACCGACGTCACCAAGTAGGAAACTGTCAAATTGTGACATTTCTGACATGAAACGTGTACGTGTCATGAATTTGTATGAGCCGGTGTGTTTTGTTTACCTATGCACATGTAAATATGTATTGTTAAACAAAATGTAATGCATATATTTGTCATTGATTGACACACATCACGGCTGTCTGAGGGTTCAGAATAACAATGTCGTCACATTGCACTGATGCACTTAACAACGGGTAATAAAAAAAGGCTTGGTATCAATATCAATATGCTTGAGGTCTTTCAGATTGTTGAGGATATTGACCTCGTGATGATGTCAATCAATAAACTCAGCCTATCGCAGTCCACTGCTGGACACAGGCCTCTCCCAGACAACACCCTGTCCTCCGCCTTCCGCATCCAATGTGTCGTAACCACCTTTTGTCTTTCGAGATGTAGGTATCATAAATTCATCAGCCTATTGCAGTTGGATGTGTCCTTCAGTGTGTTGGAACGGGACTCGCATTAGTAACTTTAAACTTGCACCAATTTCGTGTAGAGTAGATTATCTACTGTTTAACTGTTGGCAGCTGTATCTTATCGCGTCATATCGCTGACTGCCTTCACTATTGAGACGTATTCCGTTGGTAACTTATATGAATACCACTATCGACGGATGGTGAGAGAGATTAGTTTATCTATAGCAAAGTTGGCGGCGAAACTATAGTTTCTGGCGTCTGCGTGTGTGTTGGTCATTTAGTTCCCTTCAAAATGGTTGAGCTAAATATTCCTAGTGTTGTTGTTGTTGTTGTTGTCGTCGCGATTACGTCATGTTCGTGAACGGGCGCCGTCAGTAGGGACAGGTGATCTCTTAGCTGTCGCGGGTTATTCTAATTTGTTTACAATTGACGCTTTTAACGTGCCCGCATTTCTACATCGTTCTCACTATAGATATAAGAATATTTCTATGGTTCTGACATGTATAATTTCAACATGTATGATGTAACCAATATTTTAATTAAAAAGAGTGTCCATAAAGCTTCATGCCCGTTCTTCTCCATAGGAACCTACTATGGTTTAGAATGGGCAACTAACTTAATCTCTTTCGACTGACCGGCTCCTTGACTACTCAAAAGTGTCTGTAATTGGTTTTTATTCAAATAAATGCTTTGAGTTTAAGTTTTTTTGAGTAGCTAGATATTGGCGCCGATTCCCTTGTGCACAAACTAAACTAAATTTAAGTTCAATGCATCTTTTTCTTTCTATTTAATTTAGAAAAGGATAGAAGATAAATATTAGTTTAGTCCTGTCAAATTAGTCAGCGCCTGGCGTAAATTGACGTACTTTTAGTAGCCATGTTTTTAATTACGTCTAATCTGTCTATGGAGTATCTTAATTTGACAGGACTAAACTAATATTTTATCTTCTGTCCTTTTCTTAATGAATTATAAAGAAAAAGATGCACAGAACTTAAATTTAGTTTAGTTTGTGAACAAGGGAATCAGCGCCATTGTGTCTTGAGCTTTTGGACGAGTAGAGGACCGACCTTGTCATCCGGATAGGCTTTACCAGTGGTGCGTTAAATTCATTCAGTATTACTATAGCGCCCACATACACCCATCTAACTATCGTCCTACACTGTCGACCGACAGTACGTCGTACTGTTTTCTTGTAAGTACGTGGCCTGGATATCGATTTATGTTGGCGAATGCACTGACCCGAACTACCTACACGAAAAGAGTATCTAAATCAAAAGTAATTTATTCAAATTAGGCTGAGAATCAGCACTTTTCGAACGTCAAAATTACATAAGAAAGTCCCCCAAAACGCCTGCCCTTTACCATATCCTAGTGCTTTCGCTGGGAAGAAGTGGCGCAACAAACTCCCCAGCAGGACAGCTGTTCAGTTAGAAAAACTTGATTCTATACAATAGTATATCGATATTATATATAATAGTAGTATCGATATTCGAATGACAGTTTAGTTTGATGC
Source organism: Apamea epomidion (assembly GCA_947507525.1). Lineage (NCBI taxonomy): Eukaryota > Metazoa > Arthropoda > Insecta > Lepidoptera > Noctuidae > Apamea > Apamea epomidion. Next base: position 1,853,871 of record OX382237.1, on the reverse strand, counting down.
CAACACCCTCGCTTTACAAACCTTGGCAGGCTATTGATAAAAATATACTTTCTTGCGGAAATATGTACATACAAAATCGGGCAATAACCTCTGAGTTTTCGATGAAGCCAGTAAACTGTACGACATTGTATTGTTTAGTCAACATCGTAAAAATCTCCGTGAGTGTTGAAACCAAACATAGTTAATTAATTATCCATATTTATGTTCCTTGTTCTTAACTGTGGTTACAAGAGTTTTACCTCAAACTTGTATGTAATTACAAATATTGCTATCTATCAGTGGTACGTAATTACCTATTTTATCAGCGTATTGTAGTTTATATCTAGATTTTAAACAGATTTTGCAACTCAAAAATGTACTGTATTAAGTTGTTTGACTTTTAAAAATAAGCTTTATAGTCAAAACTAATTGTAATTTTATATGAATAAGATGCACATGACAGTCTGATCTCAGTGTCAATCTGTCAAAAATACGTCTAATTTCCCGACATTTTGACAAGTTTTTGACATTATTGTTTGTCGCCGAGATGAGTTCGCGACTAGATTTTGAACGTTTTAAATCCAATCGCAGTCAAATCACGCCTTTTTGGGGAGAGCCCTGGGCCCGTAATACGAGCCCAGGGCTCTCCCCAAAAAGGCGTGATTTTGCGCTCTTTAAGGAAGTACGAGTTTCTTAATTACATAACCTACTTTTATTTAAATTCGCATCTATAGCAGTCGCATCGGTGTAGGGACTGACCTTATTTAAAGTTAATCGCCAGGGTTCAGTTATCTTATTTATGTAGATAATTTCAAGTACATTTTTCTTACAAAAGAAACAGCCCATGTGTACCCATGATTTTTTTATCACTAATTTCTAAAACTAATAACTGATTATATCTTAAATGGTAACATAGATAGTTGGTTTTGTTTATTATTATTCTTTAAAGTGGTCAGATAACTATTTAGGTAAGTAATTATTTTATCTATAAAGATAATTAGGTAACCTAAACAAAACTTACTGTTTACTTAATCAAACTCATTTCCTAATTTGATAAGATGGTATTGATTGTTTTGTAGGCCAAAGAAAAGATATTCATATTCATATATTTATTTGAATTCCATAATGTTGTAAAGGAGATGGGATGGATTGTGTGAGGAATGATATGAAAGAGAAGGTGAAGAATAGTGTGACAGAGGACAGGGGAGAACGTGTTGCGCCGCCAAGTAACATGGAACAAGGGCAAGAAGATAATGATGGTATTGTTTGTTTTCTGTACTTATTTACATTTCGAAATAAGTACAGAGAAATGGCACAAAAAAGTGACCCTATGGTACCCTAGGGAGGGGAAGATAAAGAAAGAAAAACCCTTGAAAAGATGGCAGGATGACTTGGTAAGGGCGCCAGAAAAGACATGGACTAGACAAGCAAGGAACAGGGAGAATTGGAAGGGGTTTGATGAGGCCTCAGCCAAAGGGCACACAGACTCAGAACTGATATTAACCGTTTTGTACTAAAACTATCACCCTGAAAAAAAGGCTATAAATAAAATTACTTACATTTGCAATGCCTAATTGGTATGGTAAATAAACCAAGATTCTTACCTGATGACCATCATTGAGGGTTATAGATTTATTAAATTATTATTAATATAAAACTGACCAATTAATGATGCTGTTATGGACCACATTTTAGTATCAGCTATCTGATTAATAACTGAACATACTTAGTATTATCATGTTCTTCTTGTTCTCATTAACATTTTATGATTAAAATATGCAAAGGTTAAATTTTTTAAGTAATTAAAACTATACATTAAAATAGTTTTGTGTTTAGGCCCATGTAAAGATCATAAGCAGATAATGTTTATAATTATTGGCATGTACGGTTGCGCCACTTTTCCTTGGATTATATGTTTTCTGAGATTCTATTGACAGTTTTCCTTACATTACATGTAGTAGAAATAAAAAGCATCTGCCCTCTTTGAAATATATTGCAAATTCTTATTGGATTCTAACAAGTTTTTGTTTAGTAGACAGGCACTAGGCAAATGTTTCATTGGCTCAGTACAATGAATGACTCACTCATGTTACTTGGGTCTTATTAAAACCTGTCTGATAAAAAAAAAAACAACATGTCTCCATCTTTGTTGAACAAACTAAACAATCCAGTTGAATGCCAGATAAACGTAATCATACCAAATTATTACTAAGCCACTATCAGGATATATGACTGGTTGCAACACCCCATTATGTAAATAATAGGAATTAACTGGTAAACTATAGCTCTGAGCCATTTTTACCTATTGTTAGACCAAACAGAGCACTTTAAATATTATTGTTCCACATAGACTACACATTATCAGTGTCTACTGGGGGTCAAACTTAAACTTAATGCAGTGAATACTATCGCATTATTATCGTCTGGAGCTACAGATTAAATTATTGAGCCGATATTATAAGTGCAAGGAAATGGCTACTTGAGCACTCGCTTGCAATCGAACATTTTATTGCCACACAAAGCAACAAATTGGACTTTTATGGGTCGTATGAAGCACAATAGTGGGCAGATTGATATCGACGCACGCTGGCGATGCACAGCTACGTGTTTCATAACAAAGAGCGATCGTGTGACGGTGCAGCAGTGAAAGTGACTAGCTGCGAATACACGCACTGGCTACGTTCACGGTCACTGCCCAATCCAAACTAATTACTAAACACCCCACTATCGATTCAGCGCACCTCTGATAACGATATTGTCGCCCACAGTCACAATATCTGACAATAATAACGGTATTCTCACTGTACACTGTATTTTTTATCGATAAGAGAAAGACGAGCTAAGTGTGGCATAACTCACCTTGTAATAGACATCCATGCGGACGGTGTCCGGAATCCCTTCGAGCACATTTCTGTCGCACTTTGCTTTCTGTAAATAGTTCACTAAATTCGTGAGGCACAGCTCGTACAAATTATCGGGTATTTTCTTTGAACGCATCGCCGACGAAGATGCGTCAGCCATTTTGCCGAGATAAATGAAAACTCGATTCAATTTGCTTCGCTCGCCGAGATGTCACCGAGCGCGACTGTAGAGGATTCACACGAACTTCACGTGGTATACGACGTTCCTATTGGTCGAACGTAAGCTCGTTTTCTAAGCTCAAATTAAGACTATTTCTGATTGGCCGTGGCGATTTATAAGTCGGAGTACAAAACATTGTTAAATTGACGTGCTATGGAACAAATCCAAAGCAAATCAATGTTTTGGAAAGAGATGGAGATACGTTGTCATGACAAGTTCATGAAACAGCGCGAACAGCTGTGTGCGCTGGCGAGCTGGGTGAGAATGCTATCTGCGAATAATGAAACGAACAGCTGTCAGCTGACTGACTACAATAAAGTTGTGAGCAGACATCCGAGATCGGAAAGCGCGGGATATTTGGACAATCAGTATGGACTAATTAGACTATACTATGTTCCTAATCTGGGCTGATAATCAAGACAATGATGATCGTTCTTTTTTCACTTATTTTGTCATCAGTCAGCTGACAAGTTTAAAACTGCCACTAAGACATCGTATTCTGACTGATTTTTCCAACACTAAATAATTTTATCGGAGGAATAATTTTGATATTATATACATACAAATACAAAAACTGTCATACGTCAATTTTATTCCACGAATAAAAATTATCTGTCGATTGAAAAATCTGCCCTTAGCACATGAGTCAAAGTTCTAGTTGCAACTTTTCTTCTGCAGTAGGTACCTGTAAATACTCTGCTGCTGCTGCAGATACATACGGTTGGGTACACATGCCTTACCATCATAATGCTGACATGATGTTCGAGTGAGGCGTACTTATCGGCCAGAGTACTATCGCTATAGCTTTTGTAGGTGTGGTATAAATTATAATTATGTATATTATTTATTTATTGGGTTTTGTGCAGCAACGGCTCAAACGGTCTAGTCTCGTCTTTCTACAAGCGGCACCATCAGCGGGTATACATTTGGCCATTCTTCGAATGTTGCGCGCGGTGGAAAGGAAAGATTTATAGACAGCCTCCAAAGACAATTAGGGCCGTCACACATGGCACCGGCGAGTTTTGTAATCTTAATACCGCGGCGGCGAAAAACGCTACTGTTGGGGTGTCATGTGTAAACGCTCTTACACTCGTCATTAACAACCGACGGTCAAACAGGGCTCGAATTTCGGATGATCCTGAGCGGTGAAGTCGTCGCTCAAGTCTTAAGTAAATAAGGTATTTTTTTCCACTATTGTATCGATCAACGCTTGCTAAGTGTGCATCGACCTTCATCTAGGGGATTATAAATTCAAAAAATTAACCCTATAGCAGGATCTGGGAATAATGCTGCATCGCTGATACCAAAAAGGAAAGATTCCTTTTTTCTTGCCCCATGTCTGCCAATCGAAGTGTTTAAAATTATAAAACAATTGAAAAATACAAATAGTGTAGGACATGATGGCCTCTCAACAAGTTTTAAAATCTGTAGCGGGAGAAATATCACCGCATCTAAGCCACATAATTAATCTGTGCATCGAGACAGGTGTTTTTCCCGATGCACTAAAAATATCTACCTTTAGGCCACTATTTAAAAAGGAAAACAAAGAGCTAATGCAATTTTATAGGCCAATATCCCTTTTTAGTTATTTCTAAAATATTTGAAAAGAATTTGTATTAACAGTTGTATACTTACCTCGAAAGAGAAAATATGCTCGCTAACGAACAGGGTTCAGAAAGGGTAGAACAATAAACTAAGCTAAACTAGGCCTTATACGATTTTTTGCATAGTGTCATGCAAAAAGTGGATTCGAATGTACCTGTATGTACAATATTCTGTGACATGACACAGGCTTTCGACCATGTTCGGCACGACATACTTATTGAGAAGTTGCAAGCATATTGCATTAGAGGCAATGTCTCAACCCTTATTAGATCGTATTTAGGCAACAGAACACAATTTCAGCAGTAAATTAAAGCAATAAACAGGAAATTATTTATAAATCAAGGGAACGTGTAGTTAAATATGGCGTACCGCAAGGGATTGTCGTAGGCCCGCTATTTTTGATGCTATATATTATAGACCTACCCAAAAATATTGAACACCCAATGACACTTTTTGCCGACGACAGTACCATAACAATCGCTTGCAAAAATAGAGACACATACGAAACAGACATTAACAATTCTATAGAATCAATGGTAACATGGTTAGAAAAAAATAATTTTAAGATAAACCTTGGGAAAACTAATATTCTGCATTTTGCCCAAAGATTATCCATACCAAATGTAAATGTCCATTATTGTAACATCAACATAGACAAACCACGGCTTAGTGTCCTCTTACTTAAGATATGGACTCATTTTTTGGGGAAATTCTACAAATAAGGATGTGGTTTTTAAAACGCAAAAGAGGTGCCTGAGGGCTATGTTTGGACTACATGTTCAGATAGTTGCAAACCATATTTTAAAGCGCATAAAATATTAACCCTTTCATCAATGTACATTTTAGAGACCACTATGTTTGTCAAATCAAATCCACACCTATCCCACTTAGTGTCAGATAAAGTAGTTCGAAATAGACGCGACCATAATAAGCTATGTACCTATCCCGAGATCCAGGACAACTCTAATGCGTAAAAGTATGTTCTGTATGGCGCCAATTCTTTATAACAGATTGCCAAAACATTGGAGGGAATTTACTACTGGAAAATTAATAAATATATTAAAAGGCCCTATGTTAGAGAAAGTGTATTATAGCACTGCCGAATTTGTAACTGACAAACTTAATTTGACTTGTATAATGACATCATAATTTTATTAATAATTGCTTTTTACATTGGATTTTTTTTAATTTGTATTATTTACTATGATGAGCTTATGACATCTACTTGATTGTATTTTATTGTACCTTTTAGTTTTAAGTTATGGTTTAATCTAAATTGGATTGCTATATTTGACGTGTGTAATAGACGAATTAATAAAATCATATATAAATAATAAAATCACTTGATGCTGTGTTGTCCTACGTTTTATATTTGTACGCCGTTCAGGCAAAACATGACTGTCAGATAATTTGACGTAACATCTTGCATACCATGTGAATGTATACTCATGTTTTCGACAAATAAAAATTATCTTATCTTAAAGGAAACTACAAAAATAATAATTGGAACAATTTAATTGAGATAACTAACATATAACTAACATTAAACAAAACATCACCATGACACAACTAAACTATTTTAAAGCTGGCTACAGCATAAATGCTTCACTCCTTACAACGGTAACATTTTAAATGAATCAACATTTTTTTTTCTTTCATTTAAAATATTACAGTAGCATGTTTGAAATTTATTAAATATCTTTTGGATCTCTCAATAATTGCCAAACTGTGAGTTTATTAATTTTTTGAGTACACTACCTAAGAAGAAATATGTTTACAATTCGTCTCAAAATTCTTAACAACTCTCAAATATGGCTTTTACATGACAGAAGTAAAATACAGCCATTATCAATCCGACTATTTAAAGTAGTTTACATTAAAAAAAAAAAACATAACATCATTATCTTCATAAACTCAGATAAAAGACGAATACTAAGGGCAGTCATACAGGTAAGAGTGACAGAGATACGCTCGCTCACGCTCTACAGAAAAAAAAAAAGAGAGAAGAAAAATAGAGACGAGTTCTTACAAAATTTTCTGTGCCATTTTAACGGCCACACACTGTCTTTGGATGATTTTGAAACACTGCGTTAAAATAGTCGAATTTTCAATGAGGTTCTGTAGTATTTGACACTCTAGTTCTTTGTGATTTTAAATGGGAAGCTGTTTAGGTCGTCTATTTCCCGATGGTAAAGCGCGAGACGGTCTCGAGGAGGTTGATGTAGGCGTGGTGTTCGTAGCCCGTGCTGTAGTCGGAGAGCTTGTTAACGAACTCGTTGCTGATGCCCTTCTCTTCAAGCAAGTTCATCAGCAGGTCATACAGGTACTGTGGAAGGTAGGAAAAAATAACGTTAAAAATTTTCGGAAGGCAGAATCGTATGATGAAAAAAAACAGTGAGGAAAAAATAATATGAAGGGCTTGTTACCACGTCTGGGTTGGAACGATGTACTAAACTCTGATTTTTAATTTGCTAAACCAAAATGACAGCGAATATTTAATAAAAAAATAATATATGTCATGTTGACAAAAAAAGTTTGACAGCAGATGTCATTGTAGTGTAGCAAATTAAAAAAACATAGTTTAGATTGATTACAATTTTTTTATTTTTTTTATTAATATTTTGACAGATATGTTAAACAGAACCTATTGGCGTAATAAACCCGAAATTTATAAAAAAGTAACAAAAATAAAGATAAAAAAACAAAAAGAGTTTAAAATAAAACACAGGCGAAGAATGTTCAACAAAATTTTTCAAAAACGACTAGTTGGAACAGTTACTATTCTTGTTAAAGTTATTTATTACAAAAATGTAGCACCTCAATGAATATCCCACACACATGTTGCGAGATCGACTTCACTTCAATGCGTCAATATACCCCGATTTTGGCACCTGACAACTACTTGTGGTATAGTATCAAGTGTGGCATAGAAATGGGGCGACCCGGAATCGAACCTACGACCATAGGATCACGAGTAGGCGTGATTAGCCGCGAGGCCATAGTAACATGGGAAATTATGGTGAATTTGAACCTTACTATGAAATTATGAATGTAATCGTGATGCTAATTAAATAAGTGTGCACTGTCATTTACTATTAAAAATTATGACCAGAGAAATGAATGTAGTTTTTTTTTTTTGTATAATCGAGAAAAGGATGACCAACGGTCACTCTTTTGCCATAAAACTATTGTTGCACGAGGGTCAATTTCTATGGGAAAACTTTCGAAAAATATTTCGTGTCCATCGGCGAGACGAACCTTAATAGTCGTGCAAGTGTTATCAATGTTTACTGATATTAATATTATGTAATTTGGTTATAACGTACCCCGTCAAGCACATCGCCAGCGACAGCATACACTTTGTCGTTCCACTCGCCCTTGTAGACTGTCAGCTCGTCGATACCGAATACGTCATCTGTTAACAAAGGACACAGAAATATGGAATTAATAACTTTTCAGGGAGGAAATGATTCAATTTTTAATACAATTCATTTTGGGTAGAAGCAGCATGTCTTCTTCCATATCTCTATTAGCCATCAACTCACTGTTCACTGGTTTTTACAATCCATCCTTATTTCTTTGACTTTCCCCTACTCCAGGCTTGCTATACACTTGTTCCGATCGACATGATTCGGCCTAGCGGGGCGGATAAAATATGTATCCGATTTTGCTCTTGGCCATGCCGAACCACGCCGATCCGACCGAACAAGTATGTAGCACCTCTGATATTCAGATTCACACAAGAACTTTAGACCAATAAGTCCCTCAGTCATTCCTTTGCATCACAGCATATCCAGTGGAAAAACTATCACTAATAAATATCTGGAAATACAGTGGTATATTTGTAGCAGTACTGTTCCATACTCACTAGCATGTGGCTCAGTGGTATTCTACTAGACTGCGTTACTGTACCCCACACTTGGCACCCGAGCATGCCATTGAGTGGCAAAGTTGAGCGTGGCAATTGTGAGGGGATATGTGCTAAAACTTTCTTCATTCAATAGGGCAATTGGGACTTTGAGAGTTGTATTGATTGGTCGCGAATCATATTTTGATCAAAATACAACCTGATACTGACCTGGAAATTGCAAGAAACGTAAGATAATTTGAATTGCGCTGCGTGTCGCGGGTTCGATTCCCGCACGGAACAAATATTTGTATGACCTACAAGTGGTTGTTCTGGGTCTGGCTGTTTGTGTATGTGAGTTTAAATGTTTGTAAACGCACCCACGATACAGGAGAAATTCCTAGTGTGGGGCAACTTTTTTTATTTCGCGGGCTTCCCGCTTCCGCCTTAAAATGTTTGTGCATGCAAGCTGCAGCTTGTTACCAGAACTTTAGGGAAGGTAAATATCTCCCACGTGTTGACTCTAGGAAAACAATAATTGGAACGGAAATACAGTATTTAATACTATTTTAGCATGCTTTGTTCCATATTTAGAATCTATTTTGTCTAATTAATGTAAGTTATGTATGTAACATTATTATTATTCAACTAGGGAAAATATTCATATTTCATTTATGAATATTTCAATTTGAACAGTGTAATTTTAAATATAGATATTTACTTTTTCGTGATCTGAGTTCATTCAACTTATATTGTAAACCTATTTTCTTTCTTTTTCAGTCAGGTGCCATTTATTTAATTTTGAAAAACACGTTTTTTCACTTGGAACATTAAAAAAAAAAAAGATTGGCATATGACATACATAAGCTAACGCCTATTTCCCATGGGGGTAGGCAGAAACTATAAACGCTACCAGTACGATCCTTACGTACACCTTTTGCTTCGTTTACGTTCATACATCTATCACCCACGCACGCCGTTTGCAAAAAAATAAGAAGCAATACATACTGTATTCATCAGCGCTCGCATTTGCCGCTGGCGGCTCCTGCAGGTAGGAGCACGTGAAGCCGAGGGTGGTGTCTCCGCGTACGATGTCCACCTCAAACTGGGGCCGTGACCTCATCTCCGCAAACTCCTGCTTCTCTGGCTGTGCCTCACCTTCAAGGTCTTCGGAATCCACGGTGTGGTTCACGTTAAAGGTTATTTTGATGCTGTAGGAAAGGTAGGTAATTTGTGAGTATGACCCAAAGTCCTAATCAATCGCGCTATACGCGATCGTCGCGTTCATATGTCATTCATGTATTTGGAAAACCGGAAGCCCTCTATCGGCGCGACCACACATTCAGGTTCGCGAACAGGTGCGGGAGCTGAGATGCCTTCAGAATACTTTTGATTAGTCGTTGCTTGTATCTTAAACTACAATTTTAAGGCATCATGGTCTGTGACTGTGTAAGTTCGTGAGTGACGGTTTTTTTATCTTTTAAGCTGGGGATTTAGTTAAATCTTGATGTGAAATTCTAATGATGTTTTAAATTAAGTAAGTATGTTGAAATCAGAAAAGAAATTGCTTTTTTAATATGGTCTTTAGGCCTGATAAGAGTCTAGCAAACTATTAGGGATTTCCTAGCTACGAATAGTTCGTCTGTGTCTTAAGTTAAAAAACTAGAGTAGTTAGATGTATTTGTAGCAGTACTGTTCCATACTCACTAGCATTCGGCTCAGTGGTATTCTACTTGACTGCGTTACTGTACCCCACACTCGGCACCCGAGCATGCCATGGAATGGCGACGTCGAGCGTGGCAATTGTGAGGGGATAGCATGAAAATAGCTTTATGTAATGGGAAATGTGTTTCAAACCAAGTAAAAAATATAGAAGTACACAGAGTACACACTGAGTCCGCGTTCTCACGGGCGCCTTTTTAACGCGACGCATATATACCGCGCACTTGATTTTCATTTCTATTCTATTCTAATGCTCGGTTTCGCGCCGAAATTAAAAAATCCAACAGTATGTTTTTTTAATGTTCTAGGGATGCGCTCTGTCGTATTTTGGACGCTCGGCACAACGCCGAGAGTTGAGAATGCAGTACACTGTAAGAACAAACGTCGCGACAAAAAAGTGCCCTTGCTTACATGGGTTGACAAGATGGTAAATTTTAATAAAGCTAAAATGATGGTGATGAAATAAACCCTGTTTGCTGCATACAAGCTTTTAGCTTTAAGTTTCTAGCTCTATACTTACAGTTCTTCCTTGAGTTTCTTGGTGAGCACAACCTCAGCACCGTCTCCGGCTACAACAAAGCCATCAAGTTCCTGTGGCAGCACCTTCATCTTCTGCGCTTTGCGTTCAGCCACAATTTCCTCAGTCAGGAATTCCACCAGCTCTCTCTCTCCTAGAAATATTATATAGTGAGTGTTTAGGGGGATGTGTTTGTTTGGAAGATTTGTGTAGTTACTTGGATACAATAGCTATCAACTTCTAACTTTTTTACATACATAGTTTTCCTAAGTATATTGTTGTTGTGATTAAGTATTTGAAATGCAGCCAGGTGATGGTAGGTATGTCATTTAAATATGATACAATCATAAATACATTTTGTGTCCAATTTATGTTTGTGGTAAAAAATAAAAAAGCCTTGTCAGAAATGGAATTAAAGTAATACAAATTAAAAAATGGTTTCTTTAATCTTCATATGTGTGTTGTATCAGCTCCAGCTTGTATTTGTGATAACTGATAACATCTCTGTATGTATGATGCAACGTTTTCATAAATTGTAATTTGTTATCACCATCAAACAACGGATGAGATATTTTCATCTCAAGCATGAGGAAGAATGTTTGAACCTGTAGTTTTTGGCCATGTTAACAATTTGTGACAGAATTACTTTCAGTTTATTTTAAGTCCAACACAAAAAGTAGTCATAAATTCATAAATTAATTAGTTTAAAACTACTTATAATTAAGATAATTCTAATAATGTCCCATGCTTTTATGAAGAAACAAGACACAGGTCCGTGTTCCTGGATGTGAACATGGTTTTACTCTCCCCGGCATCTGGCTCCGCGCCTCTCCTGATTGGAGGACACAGTGTGGCAATAGTGCAGGGGGTAGGCAGTACTATACTATGTATGTACTGCTAATATAATAAATAAAAGTATAAATAACTAATTAGGTATCTACATCTTTATACTTCTTTTTACTATGTTTTTAATACTAAAATAATGTTATAGTAAGAAATTAAGGGATAGAAACGATGAAGTATCTAATTTTATAAAGTAAATGAAGAAAATGGAAACATGTGAACAAAAAGCTAAGGAATCTTACCTTATCTCGACGAAACTGTTGCGTAGGAAGGGAAAGAGGAAAGGACTCACCAAGGGGCTTGGGTTTGAGTTGATGAGGATTTGCACAGTCAATTTCTGTATCTGGAGAAACGATAGCATTTTGAATTAAAGCCATGCCTAACAATGTGTTACGAGAGGTAAATCGGCAAAAAAAGCACGGTAATGTCAGCAATCGAAATTCCAGCGTGATCTTTGCGTGTGGTGCAACCATATAACCTCAAAATTGTTCGAACAAAAATGGGTCGTCTTACCTTTCGTGTGCAACGCTTTCAAACCGCAACCGCAGCCGCATGTGTTGGAGTGGTTGTGGAGAAGGGCTGACGTTGCTGCAGTTCCATCTAGCCTCTTTGAGCAGCTCATGTGCCATATTCCCCTAGTGAAATCACGTTTCACGGGTGCCTGTGCTCGGGACACTAAGGCACCCGTTAATGTTGTGGTTTTAACGCAATTTTGTAGTACCCGTTGCGCAGTTCTCCCTAATCCATTCATTTTTACTAGTTTAATGTAAATGTGTCACTTAATTTCTTGAAAATTATTCGAAAGAATGTCAGAGGACACAATAGAACGCCGCCGGTCTGAACTCGAAATTGCCAGCAGTGTAAAATCGGGTTGCAATCTTTTCAATGAAACAGTAAGTTATCGAGAATGTCGGCATGGTTACTACACATAAACCGTAAACTTCTGGCACTAAAATTGGATTGTTTTTCAGGTGCATCTCTACTGTCATATCGATTAAGTGTTACCAGCAAATGCGGGTAAAACACCCAGTAGTATGAGCACTTTAAAAGTTTTTGGAAATCATTTTAAATTGAAAGCATAAACGAAGGATACATTTTCAATATTACGCCTCAGTATTTCTATGTAGTCTGTGTACGTCTCCGAAATGATGAGCAAAGCCAGGACGTAAAATGGCTGAACTCCAAAAATAAGACCACTAATAGAGTTACACGATGTGAATGTGAAGTCCTCCGGCGATAAAATACTCGGTATTTCAAACCTTTGTGCTTGCAACCCTGAACATTCTGTTGTCAACGTGACATTAGGAATTAAGAAGGCTCTTCTAACTTCTTTTTTGTCACAGTCACATGTGTTTTGAAACATTAAATTCCTTATTTTTAAATAATAAAGTAGCTGAAATTCGTCAATATGCCTAAAAAACGCAAACTAGAGTCAAACGACACCAATACCCAGAAATCTTTACCCGTGGAAGTGGTTATAGAAGATGTAACTTCACATCCAATATGTTTGCATGGGCCGACGTTGTTATTTTCTACCGAAAAAGGCCGATATTTCGCTTGTGCCTCGTGTAGGAATAAGGAATGTACAGTACACATAGACGAAGAAGATTGGCAGAAGGAAAGTGTGAGGAAACGCAATGAGAAGTATTATGGTTTGATTCCGAAGATTGATAAAGCAGCAGCATGGAGTAACTTTAGTGAGGTTAGTTTTGACTGTAAACAACTTTTTAACATAAATTAAAGCTCGACGGCTCATATTGCTGTGCTGCCGCCGCTGCATGACGCTGGCAGAATAGTCTTCATTGGCTCAGTTGCCAAAAAGGAAAAAAAAACATAAATTAGGAAAAAGTAAATTAATAAACCTGAATTAGGTAAATTAGAAGATCAATTTAATTGTAAAAACTTAATTTGCGGGACAGAATGGGAAGATGTAAATAATATTCACCAGATTAAGTTGTTCGAATTAACTAAAAACAATAATATAATAAATTGCCAGTTTGATCACTTTTCTTCTAGTTATATGTTAATCAAAATCACTGTAGTATAAATTAATATCAACGTTTTTATTCTAGGTAAAATCCAGTCATTATGTAGACCGAGCATTCTGCAACACATGCGAGGAGCTCTACTTAGTCTCAAAGCCTTTTAAGAAGCATGCCAAGGACCACAGGATCATCACACCATTAACAGATGAGCAGCTAACCAGCCCCACTACATGGCTACCGATGTTAGAGAATGATGCTGTTGAGGCACAGTATATGTTCACTAAGAACTCTGTCGGCACTGTGTTTGGGATACTCAAGAATAATAATATCAGGTATATATTTACAAAAACATGAATGCATGAATTTTTGAAGATGTATTGTAGCCACAGGATTATTTCCATTTCTGTTTAATCTTGATTTGTCATTCAAAACTTTAAATACAAGTCGGAAAAATAATGAATGTACTGCTTATTTAGGCATTTAAAAAACCTAAATAAGAGTTTAAAAAAAGTCCTAATTATAAAAAAAAAATATCAGAACGAAAACACCAGTTTCTTCAAAGGATTGCTTTCTACCAAGTCACTTATTTAACACTATTATCATTCTTATTCCAGTAATATCCTCTGCATCGGCACCCCCTCCATCCACTACGAAGCCCAGTCCCGGGATGACTTCAACTCCATTCTTCTTGATTATGACAAGCGTCACAAGAACTTCAATCCACCAAACAAGTTCGTCTGGTACAACATGTTCAATAACTACATGTTTCATGGAAATGAGGATGAGAAGGTGCTCAAGAAATTCTTTAAGCAGTCTCGGTAAGTGTTAAGATGCGTAATGCGTAATAAGTAATGATAATGTTCCCACTGCACACAGGCCTCCCCTATCTCTGAGAGGGAGTGGGCCATAATCCACCATGAGCCCTTTGGGGTGGTGGATGTAGCATGTCTTCAACATAATATTTTGGTTCTGGGACGTGATGTTTCCTCACAATGTTTTTGCTAAGATGCTGGTAATTTAAATTGTACACCACAGTGTTCAATTCTTATATTGAAAATATGAAAGAAGATGATGAGATACTTTAAAGGGATTGGCATAACAATGCAAAATTATTACAAAGAATAATCATTTGTTGCTTATTTATACCTGCATCCATACCAGTTACCTCTTATTATTTGGCACTAGTAAATAATTCAATAAGAATACCATGGTAAATAATCCTACTAATATTACAAATGTTAAAGTTTGTATGTTTGTTACTCAATCATGCAAAAACGGCTGATAGGATTTAGATGAAAAATGGGTACACATAGAATACTTTTTATCCTGGTAAACAGACGAGTGGGCAGAAGCTAGATCATAATAATTATGAAACTAACTTGTATAACATAAAAATCGTAACAAACCTCTTGTGACTTTCAGTGAGGGAGGCATCTGCATAGTAATGGACCCTCCATTCGGTGGCCGCGTGGAGCCACTGGTGCAAACCCTAAAGGAACTGACGGACTCTTACAGGGAGATCACTGACAAGTCTGGCGAAGGCCTCCTGCCAGTATTATGGGCTTTCCCTTACTTCTCTGAGCCTTATATTACTAACACGGCTCCGGAGATCAAGATGCATGACTATCAGGTATGTATAGCTAGTATTTGTTCAACGTTTTTAGTAGACTAAAGACATATACTGTTTTTTTGTTGGTGGTCTTGCTATTAAAAACCTTATTGTAGCAAAAAGCTGCCCTCATAACTATTTTATGCAAGTCTTCATAACAGTTTGCAGAAATACAAATTCTGACTATCAAACATTATTTAAGCTCCATAATGACACTAATATTGTAAAGGCGAAAGTTTGTGAGTGTGTGTTTGTTTGTTTGTTTATTACTTCTTCACGCTCAAACTACTTAACGGATTTGGATGTAATTTGGCACACAGATAGTTTATAACCAGGATTAACACATAGGATACTTTTTATCCCGATATTCCCACGGGATCGAAACGTATGCGGGTGAAACCACAGGGCGCAGCTAGTATATCATAAATATACAATATGCTCTTTTTTCCAGATTGAATACACAAACCACAAAAAATTCCTAAACAAGACTAAAGATGGCAGAAAATTCGCGTCACCAATTCGCTTCTTCACCAACTTGCCACTACGGACCATTGACTTGTCCAACGACAGTAACTACAAGATGTGTAACAAGTGCAAATTCTATGTCTCAACGTCCAACAACCACTGTCACAAATGTGGGGAGTGTACTAGTAAGAATGGCATGACGTACAAACATTGTGATGCTTGTAAACGGTGTGTGAAGCCAACCTTCTTCCATTGTAAGGTGTGTGGGCGGTGCAGTCAGCAGAGGAATCATGTTTGTGGAGTCGTTGTTGAGAGTCAGGTAAGAGATGACAGCATTTTATTATCTTGCCTGGGTAGTATAGTCAAAGGGAAGCAATGGGCTATCTTTTAAATATTTCCAAAGCGATTCGCCGATTCTTGGAAGTTTAGCCAGATGTGTATATTTCGAATTTATGTTATCTTAAAATTTTAGGCTGGTTGTCAACCAAATTATGTTATATTTTATGACTATTCATTTTCCGACTGACGTAAATCTCACAGAAAAGACCTTAGAAGCTCAGGGGCTTCTCAATTAATCGGGTTTCGGTACAGCCGAGCGGCAAAAATATTTTACTGCTTGGCTGTGGTGAATCATGCCGTCCCTGACAAGTGTGTAGCCTCACAACCTCCAAAATTAGACTGTAGGATTTCTTGGTAATCACAGTTGAGTAATAACACCTCTGTATTTTTCTCTACAGTCCTGCTTCAACTGCAAAGAGAAAGGGCACAAGCAGGCCGACTGCCCACAACTACAGGGGAGGAATAAAAAGAAACGAAAAAGTGCATAATTGATAATAATCACTATATTCTTATATGTACACAATAAATCATTATAAAAACACTAATTGCTTCATTATCATTCTATTCGTCAAATCAACATGATTGGTATCTATTCTTTCTATAATCAAATTAAACCTATACAAATAATTGTAAAATAATCAAAATTTTAGTAAATTGAGGTAACACGCGGAATGGTAGCAGATCTTAGATTGCACTGAAACAAAAAAGGTTTTCATTATGTTATAACTTTTTTTGGAGATTCAAGCAAGGGTATATTAAATTAGTTAGCGAAACTCTGCAGTCGTGATGGGTATTGAAATCTGATCAAAAAAAAATTATAGTCTTTCTTAGAGTCCATGGCCGTAGTGGTGTAGATACTTACTTAAAATGTCAGTTTTTTTTTTGTCTTAACTTCATAGGCATGATAATTTGAGTTTGTATAGATCTTTGTAGTAGTACAATAGCTTATTATAATGTACCTACTTATAATGGTACAATTAACGAGTTAATTTTGACCACTTTCTGACTTCCACATGGTAAGCAAGGTTACGATCGACGGCGGATATAGGCACGTAGAAGTAACTTAGGGTTCATACGCACTATGCGGGTAGCCGCATTACGGCTAGCCGCGCGGCTGACCGCAGGATGCGGTTGCGAATGCGGCCAGCCGGATCGCGGGCAGCCGCATTCGCAACCGCAACGTGCGGTTGAAGAACCGTTGCGATTTGCGGTCATGTCGATCCATTTCAAAGATGGACGTTGGAAGAAGTTGCAGCTATTTACTACATTTACACACGTTACGTAAAGAAGAAAAAACAAAGAAAGAAGTACTGGGTGCATCCTTATTTGCAAACACGAGATGAGAGCAAGCATTTTGCAATATTTTTCGAAGAACTAAAAAAATATGAAGATAAGTTTTTCGGATTTACTAGAATGAGCATAAAAACGTTTGAAGAATTATTGAACATTTTAGAAAAATTTATAACAAAGCAAGACACACAATTTCGCAATAGTATTAAACCGGAAGCAAAGTTAATAATAGTGCTACGGTAAGTAAAATAAATATGTATAATTCAATTTTTATTAAAATAATGTAGGTACACATTTCAAGCATCATCGTCAGTGATGGAATTAAAAAGTTCCATATAATCACTCTCCTGAGAATTTTCGGAAATTGGCGATTGTGCATTCGTCGGATTCCGATAATCACTCTCCTGAGATTTTTCGGAAATTGGCGATTGTGCATTCGTCGGATTCCTCACAATTTCTTGAGACGTGTCTCGTCCAAACTCCAAAGACTGCACAGGCTGCGTGTAGACATTACTTCCTGAATACTGTGCCGTTTGATATCCATGATGGGTATTCCCTCGTCCAACCTCCGAGAAGTTTGTACGGTGAGAATAGGGACTATTACCAGAATAATGTGACGTTTGATATCCCCGGTAAGAATTAGGCCTTGGATAATCAATGTTCGAATAATTGAAAATCTGCGCATCTTTAATTACCTTTAAAATATCTAATTTACTTTGCAATTGCATATGTTCTGGAATTTTTTTAAATTCTTTTACTAGAGACAAGAAAAAGAGGCGATCCTCGTCATCTTCAACACTCTTTCTTTCTAAATTTCTATTCAAGGCCCCGACTAACTCTCTACCGATAAGATCATCACTATTATTTTTCTTGTTTCTCTTTGGTGCCCATGAAGTATTTGATGGAAGTGTTTCTTCATTTTGCATAGCTGTGTTACCATCTTCATTTTCTGTAGTTACATTCCCCGTTGTGCTATTGACAGTTACAGTATCTTTTAAAAATAACAAACTATCGTAGAAAACATATGAAGTCTTTTTTTTTGCCGCTGATCCGCTCTTAGTCTCTTTCGCTTTATGGGCCTTCACAAAACAGTCGCGAATATTTCTCCATTTTTTTTGAATACTCAAACCTAAAAAAAAAACATTGTTTCAGATATTTGGCGTCAGGCTGTTCATTCGCAGAATTGCATTATATGTTTAAGATTGAAATTAGTACTATCGCCGAAATAGTTCGAGAAGTATGTGCAGCTATATGGTTTTGCTTAAAAAATATATGCCTACCACAACCAACCAAAGATATGTGGCTTCAAATTGCAAATGGTTTCTCTACTAGAGCACATTTTCCGAACTGTATAGGTGCTTGTGACGGAAAACATATTAGAATTATCGCACCTAACAATAGTGGATCAATGTGCTTCAATTATAAAGGATATTTTTCTTTGGTATTGCTAGCAATTTGTGACAGCAGCTACAAATTTGTGATGATTGATGTTGGAGCATATGGAAGATTCGGTGACTCAGCAATATTTCAAAACTCAAACTTTTATAAAAAAATTCAAGAGAACCGCTTGAACATTCCTGAACCAGCACCTATTTCAGGAAACAATGCAACTTGTTTCCCCTTCGTTTTTGTAGGAGACGAGGCATTTGCTTTAAGTACGAGTATGATGCGCCCTTATCCGAGAAATAATTTAAATATTACAAAAAGAATATTCAATTATAGACTTTGTGTGGCTAGACGTTACATTGAATGTACTTTTGGCGTACTTGCGAATAAGTGGCGCATTTTTCACAGACCAATTAATGTTCACATCGATTTAGTTAGTGATATTATTAAGTCTGCTTGCATTTTACACAACTTTGTAAGAGACAGAGACGGATATTCTTTTAGAGACTCATTAAGTAATCCACTAACTGAAACTATTACTCGAGATAACGTGCGAAGAAACAATAGAACTGCTTTCGGATATCGAGAATTATTTGCAGAATATTTTATGCATGAAGGGAGGGTAGAATGGCAGGATAATTACATTAAAAAATAAAATGATTTTGATAATTACCTAGTTTTTGTTTTTCCTCCTTTTTTTTTTGTCAATTCCGTACCGTGATAAATATGCACTAACTCTTCCCATGCTCTTTGTTTTAATATTCTATCAGAATACTCTGGTAATTTGGTGTTCCAAATTGCTGGCTGACTCTGGATTTCGATGATAAATTTTTCGGTATCGAATTCCATTTTACCAGACGTACCACGTGCACACACTCACTCAATGGCGGGCAGCCGCAGACTGAACCGCACAGTGCGTATAGCAACCGTCCGGCTGGCCGTCACTCGGGCCGCAGCCCTCCGAGCGACCGGAGCGGTCTGCGGGTAGCCGCATCGCAGTGCGCATAGAAATGAATATTACGTACATAATTGTGCTTGCGGTCAGCCGGACGGCTAGCCGCAATGCGGCTACCCGCATAGTGCGTATGAACCCTTAGTTATACGCAGATGTAAAAAATCTTGGGAAGATTGCATCAATGAAGACTTTCTAGTGCTGACAGACGTCTGGGACTAAGGGCTGATTTATCCAACGCCAGATCATTTTATCCGAGGAATAATTTTGAATTTTTTAACAGTTCTTCCATACAAAATTTGTCAAAATTTTGATTGAAAAATCAGCTCTAAGAAGAACACCTTCAATACAATACACAATATATACAATACTTACTTAACATTGATCTTGTTGAGGACTTGCTGCGCAGAATCATAGCGAGCCTCGACCTTGGCGGCTTGTTCTAACCAGGCCTGTCTGACTGCCAGCCATCGAGACGAGTGTGAAGCCAGGAGCTGCTCCCGAGTCGGGGGCGGGGCCTCGCGCTGTGGGGACAATATTTATGAGGACTAGTATAACGTAGGTCTAAGGCATAGGTACTCAACGTGGGAGATAACGCCACCTCGTGGGTGTTTGAGACTTTCAGGGCAGCAGTTTGAGACAGAAAATTATACATAATATCTTACGACTATATAATAATATTACATGTTCAAATAATTAAAAATTGTGGCAATAGCTGTTTCAGATTTGCGACAGATGGGAAGTAAAAAAAATGGGGGGCGCTAGAAAAAACTTACCTAAGTGCTAAACTTACCTAACCTTCTCAAAGTGGTCAAAAAACTTATGGTCTAAGAATAATAGGTACTCAAAAGGCTACACAATTTAAGTCACCGTAGTCTTACCCCATGTCCTGAAAGAAAGCGTTCGTCGCGATCATTTGGGAGACCGCGTTCTAATAGAAAGCGATCGTCGCGTTCATATGTCACTTTGTTCGGTAAACTAAAATGCGTGGGCCAGAGGGCCCCCTCTACTGGCGCGACGACGCGTTCGGGTCCGCCGAACAAAATGAACGCGATCATCTTATTTACGCGACGATTGCTTATATTTGGACAAGGCCTTATGCTGTTGCTGTCCCTACAACACAATACGTTACGGTGTATTGAGTGACAGCAATATTTTAAGAATGTCTTAAAGTTAAGTGGGTATTGTTCGAAAGGCAAGAAGGATTGTGTGAAAGGTACCAATCAGTTATTATAATATAGGTACGCCAACATTCTTGAGCCCTGCGGTCATAAAACACGAGAGAAGAAAGACACGACTCAGTTTAGACTAGAGTTTTTAGAAAAACTTGATAAAGTACCTTCATAGTCTCACTTTTTATGACCACCTCAAACTTTATGGCGGCTCTGAAGTGCGCTTCTCGCTGCGCAGTGCTTCACCCCTCACCTCCGCTGACATGTGAATTTGTTACTGCGCAGCGACTCGCCTCATGTTTCGAACCGCCATAAAGTTTGAATCGGACCGTAACTTTAGTCCATGAATCAACCGGGTGATTTTCATTGACAAAAACTTACATAGTTCAAGTTGATATTGTTTTTGTTGGCCTTTAGTTGTTCAGGCAGGAGAGGCGGTATCTTGGACACGTGTGAACCTTCCGGTCCTGGGAGCTCCATTCTGTCTGAACTCTGGTCCACTTCGTCATTCCTGCTAAAATTAAATTGCAAAAAATAAGTACTTGTAAGAAAAAAAAAAACCGGCCAAATGCGTGTCAGACCACGCACAATGAAGGGTTCCGTAGTTGGGATGAATTTACGTATCCCAATTACAAACTTAGCATTGTAGTTGAAAAACATGTTCTTCCATACATTCCAACTGCAAATTCACGTTGGTGGACTATTTATTATTCGTTAACGTATAAAACCTACCTAGCTGTGATAATTTTCCTTTTTACTTAATGATACAGGTTTTACATGATTCGTGATTTTCTTCACATATCCAAAACCAATCCAGCTTTTTAGTTTATTCATTCGTTCGATAAGACCGACTCGTAATAGCGAGAATGCACAAGTCCGCGCCGCCGCTAGTCATGTCACATTGTGCATATGCACTTCTCATCGTTCGTTCTGTTGTTCGGTCAATAACAAACAAACAAAAGAACGCATGTAAGAGCAAAGCGAGCGAACGATCTGCCTTTCTCTGCTACGAGACGGGAGCTAACAAACTAAATGAATGACTTAGTTCCCTAAGGAGCTGCGAACTAAACTGAGCGCTCCAGGCCGCGAACTGAACTGAGCGCTTCAGGCCGCGAACTATTATGTGCAAGCATAAGCATAATCAGCCTATAATGTTGCCACTGCTGGGACACAAGCCTTCTCTCGGTGAGAGGGAGTGGACCGTAATCCACGCAGGCCCAGTGCGGGTTGGTATATGTCACATGTCTTCGAATTTTTGGTTCTAAGACATGTCGGATTCTTCATGATGAAATAATCCTTCACCACTTTGAGAGCAGAAGTCGTGATGAAATAATTTACACAAAGTAAAGCCCCTGTCTGGGTTCGAACCTACGACCACTACCGTTAACACTAGGCCACCACTTTTCACTTTATCCTATAAGCTCTTTAGCACATTTTATGAGCAAGACTACTGTTATAATTATTTCAAGAGGTCTTTTATTTCAGAAAATATTCTTACCCAGACTCGTTGTAATTAGCTCTGGGCTGATTAGCAATCCATGCTCTGCATATAGGATAAAGTGGGGACTCCTCGTTGAACTGGGATAGGTCGACACTTCGGTCAAATAACTTCAGGACATAGGACTGCCGGTGAGGGGAGCGCTTCCTTCTGTACGGTCTCTCTTCATCTTCTGATCTCTGGTCTCGGCTGGAATTATAATATTTAATTACATTTTGTAAAATTTAAATTATATAAAAAATCCCCCTCTCGCACAGAGGACTCTGTGATGTTTTACATAATTTGCCTGTGCCCCTGCAGTGGCATCTGCCAACCCGCACTGGGCCCGTGTGGTGGATTATGGCCTACTCCCTATCACAGAGAGGAGGCTTGTGTCCCAGCATTGGGAACATTAGAGACTGATTATGGTTATGCTATGTAAATAATAAAGTTTTGTCTCTTCTATATAGGAATCAAAATTACACCAAAATAAACGACACAATGTTGGGACCTTGTGTTGTTGATTTTGGTGTAATTTTGTTGGGGACACAAATAAAATGTAGGCTGATGGAAATATGATTTGTCTATGAAATTAAGTTTTTGAATTGTGATGTAAAAGTGTATACACCTAACAAATATTTTATTCTATATAATTTTTTACTTAAAAATGTATAGATAAAGTTTTTCCCATGTCTAAGATTAAACAAACCTTTCTCTCTTATCTGGAACGTAATCAGAGGATGCATCAGACTCATCAGCAGTGGGGTCCAGTACCTCCATCAAGGCTCCTTTGAGCCTGCCCCGGGCTGTGGACACTTCTATAAAAAAAAAGAAAATATAAAGTAGTATTATTTCTTCAAAGGAACTATTTGAAACACTTCCAGCTTTAAAATAATTAATAAATGTTTTAGGTAGGTATTTATTTTTTTGAAACATTAATATAATAAAAAGTTACAGTAAGAGGATCAGCACTGCTTATCGAATACATAACGTATTTGTAGGTACTCTTAGTTCAGAATATTGTAAAAGTATTGATTAAATAAACAAAGAAACTGTTGATTAGCTCATAGTCACTTTCACAACAACGAAAGTGAATTTGGAAGTGGGTCATTGCTGTAACAGTGTTTACAATTTGTCACAAAAGTAACAATAAACCCAAAAGTCTTCACTCTACGTGGCGTATTTCGATACTCGTAAAGTCCCTTCATATTTTTTTTGGCACAGCATCGATTTCTTTGTACTTCGCGAGGGCTAACACGCTAAGATACTTTAAAACTTGCAGTAACACATCAATTTTAAAAGTTACTGGGGCTATATTGTCTAAATAAGAATTTAATGACTCGGAAATTAAAATAAAATACTGAGGGTTGTATTCTATAGAAAGTGATAACTAAAATTAATTACCTCTTGTATCGTTGCTATCTCTATTGAGATTAGATTTTGTTTTGTTTTTCAAAGGCGTAAACAATCTCCTTCGTTTAGGCATCGCGTTAATAAAGTCTTAATTAAAATTTTAATCAAAACAAAAACAATACGATTATTGACCAAATTTCTGTTTGCCTGGCTGAAAGGCGCTGTCACTGGTCACTCATAAACTCGTAAAATAATTCGAAATTTCGAAGAATTAAAAACACTAGAGTTGAACGAAATCACACTAAGACCGGTTTTTTATGTTTTCCAATAACATCACTAGTGTTGTATAACTGTGGCAACATTTTTGTTTCTGGATTTCACTTGTTTTTTTTCATGGCCTCAAAGTCTTCGAATTCGCGTCAGTAGAAAAAAAAAAAAAACTATTCGTCTTTTTGTGAAATGTCAAAATAGTTGTGTACGAAAATAGCGAAACGAGAATTTCGCAAGGCCCACCAGGTTGTGGAGATTTTTAATTTACATAAACTTGTCGCTCCAAATCAATGAATTATAATGGCCACAACAACAGCGTATGAGCATGATGCTGAAGGTAAGCATCCTTTGTTTTTTTAATACGTTTACGGCGTTTGTTTATTTAATTAGAAATTGAACAGCATTTTGGTGCGTGATAATATTTGTCCCGACTTTCCATATATTCGTGCGGTCGATGTACAGCTGCTAAGCCAGTGAAAGTCTGCTGAAAAAAGTTTCAAGTGATAAATTATTAAACTTTACGTTGCGTCAATTAAAACATTCTTGTCGTTTTGCTTATTAGTGTCATTCAGTTATCAGCACACGCTTCGCCATACCAACACGCCGCACTTGAGACCTCAGGGAAGGTACAAAGACATTAATTAAAACTTTTATTCATCATCCAATTAATATGCAGAGTTTTTATCGAAACATCTTTAACTGTTGTTTTAAATTCCAGGTGGGAAATTTATCCCAGCAACGCAACGTCCCGACGGCACTTGGCGCAAACCTCGAAGAATCAAGGATGGTTATGTCCCTCAGGAGGAGATCCCGCTTTATGAGAGCAAGGGCAAACAGTTCAAGGCTCGTCAGAATACTGGGCTCCCTGTGGGCCTCACCCCTGAGATAGTAGCGCAAGCACAGAAGAAGAAGAACCATGGTGTCATTCAGCCCATACCTGGCATGCTCATCAATGTTGACAAAAAGAAGAAGAAAAAGAAGACAGGTGGGTTGACATTATTTTTTTTTTAATTTCAAAGTAAATGTTAGTCTTTATTTTCATAATCCTTTCACTAACTATTTACACTAGGTACCAAATTAAAAGACTAACTAACTTTATAAATAAATACAAAAACAAAAGGATATTTACTTAATTATTTATTTTTATATTGGCAAAATTGTGGTCACTATTCCAGAAAAGCCACTTAAACAAAGTTGATGTTAAGAAACTCAAATAGTTCATTATGCAAACTTCAGTAAACCATTTTATTGCTAACAGGAAGACTGGGCAAAGTATTGCTGTATTCAAAGCATGTATAAATATAAAGCAAAGAAAGATACATTAATATTTAAGTGCTTACTTTGCATATCTAAAAGACTGTAAGCTATTACTAGTAATTAAAGTAAATATGTTATGATTCTCATATTAGAATAGATTACTTCTTATTATGTACACCATATAAATTACAGACAAAGAAAAATATAAATTTTACAAAGGGTGACACAATGGGCGGTCTTGTTATTTTAATGTTGACATTTGTCGGGACCCTGGGGTCTCGGAAGGTGTTTGAGAAGCCGAAGCCAACTTGCAGAGGCCCGTTAGACATTTTTTAATGGAATGAGGGATCTATTATTAAAAGCCTGTGATGTCCCACTGCTGGGCAAAGGTCTCCAGGGATTCTCTTTCCACTTCTCTCTGTTTAAATCAGCTCAGGATGATGTTTCTTAGAATAATGATAATTTAATTTTTTGTGTACATACATAAAGTTTTAATTCAACAATAGACATACCTAATTAATTAATATGCACTTCATGAATAAGAATCATTCACTTTCACTCTTGTTATGTAAAAAGAAACTTATATAGAACTGTTAATTAAAAAATAAAATATCAGCAGTCTGGTTACTCAAGAAAAAGAAGTGCATGTCTACACTAGCATCTGCATTGCTGCTGCTTCTTGTTCCCCTGACACACCCTGCACCAAATTGCCTGCCTGCGCTATGATTTTGTTTTTTGTTTACCATTCTTACTTTTTGCTCAGCTCCTAAGAGTGCTAGCGTGATGTTAAATTGCCTATAATCTTCCTCAAGAATTGGGCTATCAAATGCATAAAGATTTTTTTAAATCCTACCTACCTACTTTCAAAGATTAACCCGTTCAAACAAACTCTTCAGCTTTATTATTAGTATAGATTTTTAAATTTGTGCTTTCATAGATCAACACAAGGGATTGATTTGTACTTGTATTCATTTCTTACTACTACAAGGATCTCTTTAAGAATTTTGATTGCGACTTTTTAATCTCATCTAATCAATCCATCTACCACTTTTTCAGGAGCTGATGAAGCAGCAGACAAACTTGCCAAATGTGAGATAACAGAACCTGACTTTACTAGTCCAGCACCTTCCACCCCCAGTAACACTTCAACAGATCCCGTCAAACGCCTCAAGAACTTAAGAAAGAAACTCAGAGAGATTGAAACTCTTGAGGAGAAAATAAAGTCTGGTTCCCTTAAAACCCCAGACAAGGATCAAAAAGAAAAGATGTCAAAGAAAAATGATATCCTCAGAGATATTGAACTTTTAGAGAAAAATAGTGAATAAGTTATACCAAATTGAATTAAACTTTATTGTTGAAAAACTATGGGATTATGTCTATGGTTTGCATGAATGATTGTGTTCTTTGTGTGGGTGCAAATGAATGAATTTCTTTATTATAAATTATTTACAAAACTATTTTTCGGTGTTTTGTTCAGTAATTCTCAATACATTCTTATAACAGATAGTTAATATATAATAAACATAGCCTGATATAAGTAGGAACTGCAATAAAAAAATAAAATAAATAAATAGAAAAGAAATATTTATATTTTATCAAATAAAGTAATTGAAATTCTGATTTTGAGATTGTACAAAATTAATAATAGCCTTTTCCATATCTCTACAGCACAAGAAATATCACATGGTAGCATTGCTGAGGCTTTATCTGTTTTCAGACAACAATATTTGTGAACATTTTAACAGTGGAATAACAACATCACACCTTTCCTTTGGGGAAAGAAGGTGTGAAAGAAGGTTGGGCAGAGGTGTGCCCATGTACACCCACATTTTGTCAGTTATGTTTAACAGTTTCAAGGGCACTTACGGCTATAGCCATCATAACAATAAAACTTCTATTCTGTCTTTTTAACCACGCCGGAATCTGTAAGTCCCAATATGGGGGTGAGCGTATTAGAATAAATTACCTGAAGATTTAAAGTATTATTATTACTGTGCAATCTGCATGTGGGTAGGTAGAAAATCAAAATTGCTCAGATAAGTTCAGGGAAGTTTGTCTGAAAACAGATTTTTCTCTATACAAAAAATATACTTATATCCTACATTTGCTACATATTCGATAGCCTTATAATGATAATAGTGGAGACTAATATTACAAATAGTTTTTGTTTTCTGCTTCAATTTATACCATCTTTACACAATGTTCATGGCCGAAATGTGTTAAATTTATGCAAAAACTATTTGATCAGCATGGTTATTATTTATTTTTCGTTACAAAATGGGTGTGTTCGTCACTTCCTTTATTTATATCAGTGCTTGCATGTTCTGGAAAACAGAAATAAAATATCGTTAGGTTTTGGTAATACTTGGTAGGTATAATAATGTAACCTCATTATGGATCTATTACGGTTAACGTTCTATTGAGCAACTTAAATAATTGATAACGTGAATACAAGGACGCAATAACCGGTTTTGACGATTTCTCTATCAAAAATAACTTAAAAATCTGTATTTAGATCGAAATGTACTCACCAGATGTTTTATATGAACTCATTTCTTGCCTGCTGTCTTGCATATTTGCCTAAACATGCAAGAATGCCTGTAACAGCAATACCAAGTCCTAAAACCGTCGCCACGAAGTCGCCGAAGTCGTAGCCCTGTGCTGCCTCAACATTTGTTACGGTCAGCAAGGTGAATAGAAATACGCACAATTTGAAATCCATTGTTAATATGGAAGCAATTCTTTTTGTACTTGTTGTTGATTATTTCGTGTTATTTTGTTGAATTTTTTTTTCTTTGTCACGTCTTTATTGTTATGTCAAATTGACAATTTAAGAATTCGAGGGATGCGCCCACAATATTGATTCATTGCTGGATTAGTCGAGTCAGAAGTAAAACATCAATTCTATTCCAAAAAGTAGTGCGAGAATATGCGCTACTCTTTTTCATAGACAAATAATTAAACTTTTTGATGTGCGGCAACACAGTCAACAGATGTCAACGAGCGCCGTAATTGTCATCATCGTTTTCCCGTTGAAGTTGAGAATTTATTGTTTTTATTCGCAAATAACTGGTTAATTCCTGTAAAAATATAAATTATGAGCATTAGAATTGTGTGATGTCATCTTGAAATCGAAGATTTATTAAAGACATTGTTGTAAACATAAATAAAATAACCTTAACGTGGTAATGAAAATAGATTCCCTACGGGGTGTTTTTATTGTGATTTAGTGGCTTCAAAACAATCAAAATGAGTTATAATTCGGGTGGGAGTGGTAGTAAAGGCTTTGGGTTCGCTGGTTTTACGATGCCGAAGCGTAACCCATCGAACGTGTCGCTTCATGCGGTGCCTCCGCCGACGACGCCGATGCATGCCGTGCCGCCTCCTTCCACCGGCCTGTCGAAGCAAGGCTACTCGACTATGAACGCGATTACACAGAACGCTGTTACTGGGAACTGGGGCTCGTTGGGGAAGAAACGGTCCAAGACAGAGGATGAGTAAGTTTGAAAATTCATAATAAATTTGTACTAACCATTTGCTTCATAGTTTATTTGATTTGCATAGGTATAGGTTAAAATCAATCATACACTACAATGTTTTTAAACATTGTATTGAATCTAGCCCATGTTCCTGTTCAGGTATTTTGATGAAGATGATGAGCCACCAACTCCAGCATTGGCATACATCCCTGCACCCGGGAGCCCTACATATGAAGCTGCTTGTAGTTCTAAGGTATGGACACAACTCTGCTGCATCTATTGGAATATATTCATCAAAGTTGTATATGACTTACTAGCTGCACCCTGCGGTTTCACCGCCATAAGTTTAGATCCCATGGGAATATTGGGATAAATAGTATACTATATTAATCCTGGTTATAAACCACCTGTGTGCCAAATTTCATCCAAATCCGTTCAGTAGTTCATGCGTGAAAGAGTAACAAACATCCATCCATCCATTCATACAAACTATCGCATTTATAATATTAGTAGGATTGATTGTGAAGTGGTTACATGTTAAAGTAGTGTCATATTTATGTTATCATCAGTGATCGGAGTAGGTAGATTGATTTTTGGTACTTGTATCATAAATGTTCACGGAAAGAATAACATGGATAAGTCATTTTCCCGGAAAGTACTTCCGGTATTTCCGGATCCAATTAAATATTGTTAATGTTGGTAGTGATATTATTACTACTCAGTTCATTTAAGGGAGCGAGTGAGCTACCTGGCATGTCGTCGCCGGGCGTACGCATTGTTTTGATAACCGGTTAGTGCACCACCCATGATCCTTTGCTCTGATTGGTCGTTGGGTTGTGTCAAATCGTGACTGGGTAACGTTAAAAAAAATTATGAACAATATAATATTGCTCATTTTAATACAATTTCTACCTAAGTTCCGGTTTTTTAAATAATCAAACAATTCCGAAAATCCAGAGGATTTTTTTTTTGTCTAACTCTGCTCCATGGCAATCTGTTGCACACAATAATAAGCCACTGTTTTGGCTGATATTTTTATCTGGTTAAGGCAAATCCAGAGGAATGTCCATATTAATATATACGTTTCGGATCAATGACCCCGATTCAATCTACCTACTCCGATCTCTGGTTATCATACATGAAATTGACATCACAGCGGGCCCTATCAGAATACCAGCACTGCAACATTTATACTTTAAATGTTGTAGCATCATGCTGAGATAGGAGCCTTTTGGCCTCGTACAGGACTTTCTGTTTCATTTTTATTTTTGTTACTTTATTTTTTATATAATTTGGTTTTGGTACCTACTTTTTTTTATATAATTTGGGTTTTTTATTTTTGTTTGTGTTTAGTTCAGTTTTATGATCTTCCTGTGCGAGTCGCAATAAATACTTTTTCTTTCTTTCTTTCTAAATAATGCTCACTATAGTCTGGTTTAAGTTCCAAAAATATCTGGTTAAAATTAATCAAATGGATCAGAAAATGTACCTACCTTTGTAGAGACGCTTACAAATGGAGCGAACCTGAAATTCTAATATTAAATCACCTTAAAGATTTTTTCATTTGACAATTTTATTGAGGTCTCAATTTTCATCCCTGATTATTCAGTTACAATTTAAAAAAATGTTATTCAAATAATAATGGTTGGAAAATATGAGTTTAGTGAGTGATTGCTTAAAAACTTATCCTGAATAGGATTTGCTACTGTTAGTGAATTATGTAATTATCCTCATGGAGGTAATCATAAAACCAATAAAAGCATTTATTGAAATGTAGGACCTGCCACAGCCTACATCAGTTCTGCCTTTTCCCAACTATGTTGGGGTCGGCTTCCAGTCTAACTGAATAGGTGGTAAAGTTAAGATTTCATTATAGGCACAGGAAGAAGATGAAGAGGATCCCCTGGATGCCTATATGGCTGGCTTGGAGCAGCAGGCAGCTAAAGACTTGGTGGCCAGCAAAGAGAATGCAGCCAGTGGCAAGGGAGACAGCGGGAGAGGGACCAGAGGAGACATTGATGAGATGGATGATGAGGAGAGCTATTATAAGTAAGTGTATCTTCTTAACTTTGTCAAATACCTAGGAATTTCTTCTGTTTGTACTGCAACTTTACACAAATAACAACAGTTTTGTGGATTCAACTAATTATTTTTAGTGAGGCTAAGAGTTTTGTTGGTTTTCTGATTAGATTTTTGAAAAAAAAAAATACAAAAATATAAAAACACATTGGTTTCTGTTATAATTTGTGACTGCATGTTTTGAAATTATAATTTTTGCTTATTTTCGTGATCTTGCGTAAGAGCAATCTAGATCCCTTTCAGGTTGATTCAGTTTATTGATAGGATTTGTTTTATTATTTAGTAATGAAAGCACATGCTTCAAGATAACAATATCAGTCAGTAAGGTTGATAGTCTACCAGAGTATTGGATGAACTTGAATATCACCACAAATGAAGAATCTTTTTAATTAACTGTATGCTGCAGTTAGAAAACATTTGATTGCCTCACAAACTTCCAACTTTGTAGCAACTAAATGAAACAACTTTTCGCCATAGATACATGGAAGACAACCCCCTCAACCACGGCGACGACGGCTCCGACATCGAGATAGAATACGATGAGGATGGGAACCCCCTCGCGCCGCCAAAGAAGAAGTTCATAGACCCACTGCCACCCATAGACCACTCCGAGTTAGTGTACGAACCTTTTGAGAAGAACTTCTATACCCCACATGAAGATATTGACCAGTTAACCCCACAGCAAGTTGAGGATTTGAAGAAGAATTTGGGCGTCAAGGTGAGTGTTATCAGTTTGGTGTTAGATAATGCCCGCATTCCCGGAAGGGTAAGCATGTAAAGTTTAGTACAGGTAAATCGAAAAACGTATGCGTTTCGGTAATAATCGTGTTTCCGAATTAGCGCGAACCTCGCACCACAGAGTGAACCCCACAGAGGCTTCTGAGTTTGTACTGACGGCCTATGTGTGTACGTATGGCGATTATCAGACTGCACCGCGCTCCGTCGCGTAGCGTAGGGCGGAAGATTAAACATTGTATCTGTTTGTATGGGAACCACAATTTGTTATGGCCGCCGCGCGCTACGTGACAGAGCGCGGTGCAGTGTGAAAATGGCCTATCATTGCGCATTTGTATGAAGTTTTCTCTATGTCCGGTTACCTACTCTGGTCGCAGATCGTCACCTGACTCGTTTAAAGTTTTTGGAATTGCATAGTTGTTAATCTATAGTTTTGTAATCATGGTAATGCGTAAAAAAGGCGTAACTCCGATAGTTGTGAGAGCTCTATTATGTTAGGCCTCAACATCGCGCGTTTACAAATTTCCGAAGATATACAATGCGCATATTTTTCTTAGGAAACTTGTACACCCAAATTTGGCCAGTTCTGTTTAAGTCGCATTTAATCAGAAGTGCTAATTGCTACCAAGCGGGCACAAATCCTGACTTCAAGCTACATAAAAAATCCTAAGGTTTCATTTGGTGATATTTCTGTTTAGATATCAGGCCCAGACCCACCGAAACCAGTCAGCAGCTTCGCCCACTTAGGCTTCGATGAACAACTGATGAAGGCTATCCGTCGCTCCGAGTACACACAACCTACGCCTGTGCAAGCAGCTGGTGTGCCGGCTGCTTTATCTGGGAGAGATCTTATTGGTAAGATCTGTATATTTAAAGTTGAATGTGTTCGCAAACCAAGTAATAGCCACTCAACGACTTCGTAAATGGGACAGTAATAATAATAATTAGTCAAAAAGTTAAATAAAAATTGTGAGCCACTAACTGAGCATTGCTTGTATGTTGTGGTTTAGGAGTCGTTCAGTATACGCAAAACATATCCATAGATGGCGCCACCAGCACAAGCAGTAAATAATTAGTTATACACTTTATTTGAACATGCAGCACTGTTGCAGTAATGTTTAAATTATCTCAAATCGTTTATATATAGAATATCAATTAAAACCCTTTTACCTATTTTTTCTGTTCTGGTTTTTCTTGTCTGTTTATATTATGTGTGTACATAAATGGTAAAATAAATAATAATAAATAAAATTAAGTGGACAGTGACGCGCGTAAATACTTGCGGTTACACAAAGACCAAAAGCATTTTTCTTGTGAAGTTATTGATAGCAACTTTATGAAAAGACCATTTTCATTTTTCAAATTAGTATGGATTCAAAAATACTATGCTCACACCATACAATTTCTATCAATACTTTAGTAGAAAATTGCTTTTGAATTTTGCGCAAATTTCATATGTCCACTATTGCATTACCTCTAGTTTATGCAATTACAAAATATTTGGTCCATATTGTCATATCTTGTGGTCCATGTCTACATTACTAAGACCTTCATGACGTCCACAGGTATCGCCCGCACAGGGTCGGGTAAGACAGCGGCGTTCCTATGGCCCTTGCTAGTGCACATCATGGATCAGAAGGAGCTGGGGCCCGGGGACGGACCTATTGGGCTCATCCTAGCGCCTACTAGGGAGTTGGCGCAACAGGTAAATATTATACTTGTTGCATTTCATAAACGCGCGTCAATAATTGCAATTTAAACCTTATGCCATTGAGATTTGATTGCCTTGTATACATTATGGAATGCAATAAAGAATTGAGTATTGAGTATTGAGTATTGAGATATGGGCCAAATGATGGTAATGAGTCAACGCCTTTGAAAATAATACAAAAACGTTTTATGGATCACTGTGTAATTCCACTTATAATAAACATTTTAGACGTCGCTTCGTTATGTGACGTCACTTTATAGTTTAAGAAAATATGAATTCTCTTCTCAAAATGATGTACGGGCTCATTGTTACCTATTCACCATCACCACCCACCCACCATCTCACCATCTGCCTAGCCTTTACCAAATTATATTGGAGTTAGCTTCCAGTCGAACCACCAATATCAATATCTTTGTCAATCATTCTATCTATACAATATTTATTTATTTATTCAAAATTTCGTAAATAACACCTTAACAGCTATAACGCCAATGCAATGTTATTTCCACAAAGATACACATATATCTAACTTACATTGAATCCAAAAATACAATTAAAAATACACTTACTTATATTAATTAATACTAAAAATTAGAAAGAAATGGAATAAGAGGTTTAGCACTGCAGTGGATTGCATCTTATTTAAGTAAGCGCAATCAATATGTTGCTATTAGTAAAGTAAATGAAGATTTACTAACCTCATACTCCTCGGAGCTCAAAGTAAAAAAATGCGGTGTACCACAAGGGAGTGTATTAGGCCCTTTATTGTTTCTATTATACGTAAATGATTTACCACAGCAGGTCAATCATAAATGTATATTATTTGCAGATGACATTTCAATCATAGTGACATCTGATAAAAAGTATAAATTAAAATCTGATCACGAAATTGACATAAATAATACTATTGACAACATTTTAGAATGGCTACAGGTAAATAAATTAAAAATCAATCTAGATAAATCTATGTACATACAACTTAATAAATCTAAACATGCCAAATGCAATTTCAAACTTAGTATTGATCGATTAAAAGAAGTTTCACATACAAAATTTCTGGGTATACTCATAGACCAAGATTTAAATTGGAAAATACATGTGGATAATTTGTGCAACAAGTCTAATAAGTTCGTTTATGCACTCAGGCAAGTCAAGAATGTGACGAATAAAAAAACCGCCATTATAACCTACCATGCTTACATAGAATCGATTTTACGATATGGACTTATTTTATGGGGTAACAGTACAGATAAAAACAGAGCGTTTATCGCGCAAAAGAAATGCATCAGAGCCATTTGTGGGATCCGTACTGACGAGTCCTGTAAACCGCATTTTAAAAGGCTTGGTTTATTACCACTTCCTTCACTGTACATCTACGAGATATGTAAATTTGTATATAATAATAAGGAATTATTCAAGAAAGTCGATCAAATATACTCTCGTAATAGGGATCCATGTAGACTTGTATTGCAGGATACTCCTAAATCAGCCAAGTACTCTAAAAGTTTTCTGGTGATGTGTGTACGCATTTATAATAAAATTCCAAAAGAAATGAAATTGCTATTTAATATTAATTCTTTTAAAAACAGACTCTATAAATGGCTGAATTAACATAATTTTTATGACATCAAGGATTTTTTTGTCATTAAATTATAATTCACAAATAACGACATACTGGATCGTCGATCATGTTTATAATAACGACATACTGGATCGTCGATCATGTTTATAATAACGACATACTGGATCGTCGATCATGTTTATAATAACGACATACTGGATCGTCGATCATGTTTATAATTTTGACATTTTAATTTTATAATTATTGATTTTATTGATTTCCCTTTTTTTACTTTTAGTTATATTGTTATATGTTATAGAACTGTTGCAAATAATGTTTACAATTATGACTTTTTAATTTTGTTCGTGGAGATTAATTTCTGACATTAAATAATATTATGTTATGATGATTGTATTGTGGAAAATGTTTCAAACTCAAACTCAAACTATTTATTTCAAATAAACCAATTACAGGCACTTTTGAATTGTCAAGGTCGGTCAGTCAAAAAGATGAAGCTAGTTGCCCATTCCAAAGCGTAGTAGGTACCTATGGAGAAGAACGGGCAAGAAACTCCATGGACACTCTTTTAAATCATAATAATATTGTTACAAAGTATTGGTTACATCATTCATGTTCAAAATTATGCATGTGAGAACGATGGAGAACGTTAAAAGCGTCCGTAATGAAAAGATAAAAAAAAAAAACAATTCAAATATTAATTTAAATCAAAATAAGCCATGGCAGCAAAGAGTTGACCAGTCCCTACTGACGGCGCCCGTTCACGAATATGATTTTATAGCTTTGACATTTTATTTCTACTTACTAATTGATTCTAAGTATTTTGCATGCAATTGATACACGATGTTGTATAGCTAAACATGTGGACTATATTAGATTACCAAAATGTTTAAGGCAAATAAAGACCTTTATACCATGTTTAAGGCAAATAAAGACTTATCTTATCTTATCTTAAAAATACAATTAAAAAAAACAATCATAATTACAATTAACATTACAATCAAAAAAACAATTACAAATACCATTAAAAATACAACTAATATCACTTCTCAACATTTTATAAATTTTATATGTAACATAATTAACGCAAGACCTCATACACCCCAACTAGAATAAAGCTAACTATTATTATTAAGAAAATCGTTTTACCCAAGACGATTCTCTTAATAATAACTAGCATTACTTTATGCATTTAAAATTTAGTCTTACTGCCTTGAAATAAGATTAAATTTTCTATGGCTCAATCGGCGGTCCGTATGGCAAAATACATTATTTTTGAAAAAAATACCTATATTGAAATTTACTGAAATATATTCAATAGTGAATTATGAGCAAACTACTTTCAGGACTGTCCTTTACTCAGTTACACCTTGTATAATGTAGTACAAGATCTTAACAAATAACATTGGTTTAGATCTACATGGAGGCGAAACGTTTTGGCAAAGTGTACAACATCAGGTGCGTGTGCTGCTACGGAGGTGGCTCCAAGTGGGAACAGTGCAAGGCTTTAGAAGGTTTGAACTTACATACGAAACATCTAAATTCATGGAAGTATATAACGTGGAAGTGAGATGGCTTTTATTAAATATACGCTGCCCTACTCGTACGTTTCATGACCGTGACTACCAAATATCAGTGTCTGTGCAGTTAGTATATAACAGTTAGTATACAGGCTGATTTTTTAAAGACCAGCCAAATTTAAGGATGTGGTACAGACCATCAAACTGAACAACTTTCTCCATGGGACCAACATCGTAATCGCGAATAAAAATTCAGCCGTCCCATACATTTAGGTCGAGTAGGTATTGAAGTTTTCTATGGGACAGTTGATAAAATTTTCGCGATTACGCTATTTGTCCCATGGAGAAAGTTGTTCAGTTTGATGGTCTGTACCACATCCTTAAATTTGGCTGGTCTTTAAAAAATCAGCCTGTATAACATGCAATGTGCGTCATGCGGGGTCGTAGAATGATACAAATCGTATTAGGAAGACTTACGAAAACAAACTATTCTAATCTCATATCACGACATATTCGCCAAAAATATAAACAAATATGAGTTTATGGAATAATAACTTTAATTCCTACACAATAAAGTTCACTTTACGCTACAACTTCAAACATTTTTATAACTTTCTCAATAGTGCTAGTCACTCTGAAATGAACTTAATTGCCATTAAAATAAAGTTTATATTTGTTTAACTTGAAGTAACGTAAATTTGAAACATAAATAAAATTTGAATATACATAGGAATTTTTTAAAAGTAATTATTTACAAAAGACAATCTCTCATGTTCCTTATACATTTCAGGAGGCGGAGCAGAGATAGTGGTGGGTACTCCCGGTCGTGTGATCGACCTCATAAAGTGCAAGGCGACTAGCTTGCAACGCGTCACTTACTTAGTGCTGGACGAGGCTGACAGGATGTTTGATATGGGATTCGGTAAGTCAACAAATTTTTGTTTTGTATGGTTATATTCTACTACCCCTTTGCCCGCGGCTTCGCTTGCCTGGGTTTCGGAAATTATCCCAACGGAACATGCTACCGGGACAAAAAGCCTATATGTTACTCTATAACATCAGCTATCTGCCAGTGTCCCGTCAAAATCGGTCCAGCCGTTCCGGAGATTAGCCGGAACAGACAGACGGACAGAATTAAAAAATATATATTTTGTTATTATTTTTCTAATTTGGTTATTGTAAGTATATAGCTTAGGTTATTAGTTTAAGTTCTTAACTGTCGCATTAGGGTAAACCCTGTAATGATAGTTTAAGCTGATAAAAAAAAAAAAAAAAAAGTAGCTTATACGGGATGAAATTGAATAGGTGCGACAAATTAAAAAATCTAATTCAACGTGTTATAAAGTAAATTTAGAGCATTTCATTAAGGGCCTGTACTACCTCAGATTGCGGAAATTGTCTTAGCATTAATGGCTGTAGTTTCAACAATACTGCAGTATTCACTTTGTAATTAATATACAATAAAGATGAGGACTCTAGCCTTGAAGACACTTAAATTATAATCGGACGGGAAGACCGCTGCAGGCGCCTGCCGGGGTAGCGGGATCGTCCGAAAGGGTTACCGCTGCCCTGGTACATAAAGGGCTAAGGAAGGAACACGGGTGGGTTTTAGTCAGTAAGAGTCTGACACTCCCTTCTGCTCCACCCAGAGCGGGAGGGGTCATTTGATGATTTCCCATCCTCAAAAAAAAAAAAAAAAAAAGATGAGGACTATTGCGAGGTCCTTTGGACCTCGGAGGTTGCGTCGTCGTCTGTTGCGAAAACACGATGCATGCAATTTTCTCGATACAAAGAAATCTCAAAGTTGCCTCTAAACCGTACAATAAAAGAAGAATAATCATTGAAAATTTTCAAATTAGGTCACGAAACTTTGCAGGCTAACCGAGCTATGCATAAAGCAGGTGTCATCTGTTAGTTTTTATTTTTTAATCGTTACATTTAACGTAAAGAGATTGGGAATACCAAGCTTTATAACCACACCACTCACGCCTTGGAACCGCCCTGCTGCCCGGCCCCCGACAGGTCCTCGATTCAGTACCTCTTCGGCTATCAGACGGGGAACCCGTGTCACTTCGCTTGCGCTCAAAAGACCCGATTGACAACGTTTTATGTTCTGAAGAAATTATATAGTAATGTAAAATTAAATTTAGATGTGAAAATAAGGCATCCGTTTTTTTATTTTTCCAAATTTTGTAGTGTTAATTTATAAAATCATCTTTGAATCGAAATCTGACGTGAATGTCAAAACATTGTCAAAAATTTTGGGAGGTAAATGTACCTATTTTAGACAGTTCCTAAATTTTTATGGTGTTTTCAATATATTCAGCAAAACTTTTTTTATAAATAACTTTATATCGAAATATATTTCCATTACCACAAACCTATCTTGGTTTGTGGTAATGGAAATATATTTCGATTACCACAAATGTATCGCCTAAACCGTTGTAAAATAGTAATATGTACAGCACAAAACTAATTACTGGGAATAGACTTTTATTTTTGGTGTGAAAATTTGCTGTTTGCGCACTTACCACAAACAGGCTCCGTAAGTCACAAAAGGCAGGACGCACTGATTAAAGATCTTTGTCTTTAGGCTCTGTGAATTACTCAACGAGAAGACTCGATGAAGCTTCCTAAATGCTGCCCAGTCCAGCTAAATTCTTTTGCTAACTTCTCAAATTTGTTCTTACCAAACTGCTAGTTTTCCGTATGTAAAAGTATTCTCGCACAACCTTGATAGCATTACATTGACAGCAATCGTTGAACATAACCTGGGTTTTGTCCAAGTTCATCCAGACACCAATGCGTATGAATCAACTAGGCTCTACAGCATCTGCTGCAAGTAATGCAGAGGTTCAGCCGCTATGATAATGTCATCTGCAAATATTAAGTGTTAGATGTACGCTGTTGATGTTAATAATTTCGGGGAAATTACGTCCCCTTTTCTCACCCCTTTACATGGATAAGTTTAGATTGCTGGACTTGAGGTTGGACTGTCGTTGTCGCGTTTTCATGAAGACATCTCAGCACTTGGATGCATCCAATGGAATTTGCATCAATGCAGCGACTCCAAAACAGACCAGGTTTCGGAAGAGTCAAAAATACTTATAGAAATACATGTCTATTTGACAACCAATTTGATAGAGAGTTGATTCAACTTCATAATAGATCTCATCATCGCGCGGTCGTATTTTACAAGATAGACGATGATTTCCGAACCGCCGATTTTTTGTTGGACATCTATACGTAAGTTATTTTGGTAAATTAGCTAAATTATTCATTAACATTTTTAACTTTCAATAGTTTTCCATTTTATTCTATACAGAATACGTCGATTTCGTATAATAATATAATACGAGTATAATCATAATTTAATCATTTATTATCAAGCCTACGTCCATCAACAGTCTAGTTCACCCTAACTGAATCAGTTTGTCTGTACGAGCGGGATAGAGCGATACATGGCGCGGGGAAGTGGGGGCAAAATATGAATTTCAGCTGAACTATTACAAGCCCTTAAGGAAAGGGATGCACAACGTGCCCGTAGGCGAGCGATTTGGCAACGTCGTGTCGTCGTCGCGCGACCTTTTTTCATAGAAAACGGTCAAAATTGGGTAAATACCGCTAGTTCAACGCATTGCCAACTTGCTTAATGTTCAGAACTCAGCGGAAAAAAAAAACAATGAATGGATTGCATATCGGGCGTGCGCTAAAATTTATACTTTAATTTTGACCTCTTTGTTTTGATATTTTTTTCAAGAATTTAGATT
The DNA here is from genome assembly GCA_947507525.1 of Apamea epomidion. NCBI lineage: Eukaryota > Metazoa > Arthropoda > Insecta > Lepidoptera > Noctuidae > Apamea > Apamea epomidion. Next base: position 1,813,849 of record OX382237.1, on the reverse strand, counting down.
TGTGAAATGACAATTTATAATGATTATGTAACACGTACTGCACTTCCTATTTCGATTTGTCGCAAGTCTTCAATTTCATCCTTATACTGTCATATGCATTTGGTAAACAGCTGTTATTTTGATATTACAAACATACACTTCAATTTAATTTATTTCGATTAACGAGGTCTGTGAAAACTGGAAAGCCTAAAATCAAAGAATGGTTTTTGAAAATGATTACCTAAAGGCGTAAAGAAAGAGACTTAAAGTTGCAAAAGTTCAGCTTTGTAGTGTGTCGACTGTCATTTATATCTGAGCGACAAACTCGCTCAGATAAATCGGGCGTCCCGAAATTGAAAGTAATACTTCAGTAAACGTATGTATTCAAAGTGTGATCATGTATTCAGAGCCGCAAGTCCGCTCCATCTGCAACCACGTGCGGCCCGACCGCCAGGCGCTGCTGTTCTCGGCCACGTTCCCGCGCCGCGTGGAGCGCCTCGCGCGCGACGCGCTGCACGACCCCGTGCGCGTGCAGCACGGCGCCGCCGGGGAGGCCAGCCAGCACGTGCTGCAGCACGTCAGGTACGCGCCCGCGAGGACCCGACGGCTTCCATACGTTTTCAAAACTTGCATTCATTCGTACGCTGACGGACAACTAGAGGAACTCGTGGCCGAGTAGTGACGGCCGCACGGATCGATCGATCAGGTTAAGCTACGCTTGCCGAGGTCGGTCCGTGGACGGGTGACCATCTTAACGTACCGAGACCCCTCCGTGCTTCGGAAAGCACGATGAGCCGTTGGTCCCGGCTGTCATTTGTGAATCTCTGACAACCGGTCTAACCAAGGGGTATCGTATTACCCAGTAACTAGGTTGTGGTGGACAGATAGGCAGTCGCTCCATGTAAATTACTGGTATTCAGCTGTATCCGGTTTAACTGGACGCCGTCCCCAACATAGTTAATAATAAATAAATAATAAATATATAATGATAATGATAAATATCGACTCATAATTCAAAGAAGGTAAAAAAAATATGTTCTTTGAAAAAAAATCTGTTGATCCATACATTATGTCGAGTTATGCGAACATAAATCTATGGATCAACTGGTTTTTTTTTGTCACGATTTCAGGGTTGGCCCTGTAGTAAAACTTGTTCATAATGATGAGTACAATGACCCCTTTTAAGGATTAAAACGATAAAAATTTAACGGTGCATAACATTATGTTTTGTTTCCAGAATATTCCACAAGCCAGACGAGAAGTGGTCATGGCTTCTACATCACTTGGTTGAGTTCCTATCGGCCGGGAGTGTGCTAATATTTGTTACTAAGAAGGTATGTATTTGTAATGTAATGCTCTAATTGTTTGTAGATTGTTGTAGGTGAAAATACAATGTTTAAACATATTTTGAAAATTTTATCGTTTGTATTTTTTTTTTTAAATCGTCTGTGTATTGTAATTTTTTAGGGAGGCTTAAATTCGAGATTTTGCGTTATATCTAAGTACATATGTAATTATCACTAATATCTTTATAGCTAGAAGCAGAACAGACAGCAGCGAACTTAGGTGTCCAGCAATACGACGCGTTACTACTACATGGAGACATGGAGCAAGCGGACAGGAACAAAGTGATCACCGCCTTCAAGCGCAACGAGAACAACATCCTCGTCGCCACCGACGTCGCAGGTCAGTAACTACTGCACGAGAAAGATCCTTTCACAGTTATTTTCCCTCTGACAGCAACCCAGGAGCAACCTTATTGCAACGAATATAAAGATCAGTTTGGTTTTGACAGAGATGCAAAATCAGAGATAAAATAACTATGATGAAAGGACTACATGAAGCAAGTGGACCTCAATTTCGGTATCAGCACCCTCGAAAATGACACCCGAGACGATCCATATCATGATAGTGGCCATTTTTAAGGAAAATACATTTAATTTTTTTTTATTGTTCCTATTAACTGTCAAATTCAACTACTGCTTCATTTTTGTTTGAATTCTATCAATTCTCTGTTACAGTTCAAACGTCCGTTACTGTCGCGGCCATGATGTGACGTCATTATCCGCGATACAGTTTTGTTTACATCTCTTTTCTAATGAATACCCTTACTCTCACCCCTCAGCTCGAGGTCTGGACATCCCGCACATCAGAACAGTGATCAACTACACAGTAGCCCGCGACATCGACACACACACCCATCGCGTGGGACGCACCGGTCGCGCCGGAGTGAGGGGAGACGCCTACACGCTGCTCGACAGAGGGAAGGACAAGGACTTCGCCGGACACCTGCTCAGGAACCTCGAGGGCGTGCAGCAGGTAACACGACCTCACAATCTATCCTTGTCACCTTCCACATATGATACTACCCTCATGCACTCCTAAATCGCGCAAGTCGCGTTTGAGGAGGAATCTGCAACCAATTAGATGCTAGATGGACAGTAGCTCACATTTTATCGAAGAAACTTCACACCTGGTGGCCCAATCGTAGTCAAACCAATCGTAGTTATTAATAGAAAGCTGATTGAAGGCTTTTATTTGACCTTAACGAATATATTCTCTTAATAAAAATCTTATATTCATTCATTCACAACAATCTGAACCGCTAGGTCTAGAAGCATTAAATTTTGTACAAGAGTTTTTTTTATACCGAAAGAAACACGAAGGATTTTTAAAATTCATCCCCTAAAGGGGACAGGGGTTGAAAGTTTGTATAGAAGTACGCCATTTTTTCCGATCGGAAATACCACTGGGCACACAGCTTGTTACAAATAAATTGTAGAAGTTAATCTATACATTTTGTAAAAATTGTGAGTTAATAGACCTTAAACATAATCGTTACATCCATAATAATGTTGTACACAGGAAGTGCCAGATGATCTGATGCAAATGGCGATGCAGTCTGCGTGGTTCCGCAAGTCCCGCTTCAAGAAGGGCAAGGGGAAGAACCTGAACGTGGGCGGCTGTGGCTTAGGGTACGTACTAAATTTATTTTTAAGACATACGTGCACAACATAACATATTTGAATATATCTAAGGAGTAATACAGTCAAATTATAACAAAAAATAAATTAAAAGAACACGGAAAATTACAAGTCTCAAAATGGACACGACCGGCACGGCAGCCGTCGACACCCGTCGACGGCTACAGTTGCCTTTGCCGTTATCGCGTGTCGCTTGTGTGTATGCTCACTTACGTAACAAATACAAAAGTTTAATTATTTTATTCATATAACCTTTTTAACTGTCTGGGTACAATTTTCTAATAATGTTTTTCGCTCTTCAGTTACAAAGAGCGGCCCGGCCTGCCGCCCCCGAAGGAAGAGGCGCCCCCTAGTCTGAGCCTGGACAAGTCGCACGGCCCCGCCACAGACCGACTGGCCTCACTGAAGGCCGCCTTCCGCTCGCAGTACAACCAGGTAGTCGATAATCTGTCCTATTCGGCTGTGCGCTGACGAAGCACAGTCGCGACCACTGGATGCGAGTTACGATGGATGGAAAGGAATTAATCAATAAGGAGTTCGAATTCTTCCTCGCGAATTTTTCTTCTTTACCTGCTTTTTAGTTGAGATGGAACATGTTAGTTACGTTATTGTTAAAATGGCTTGTTGCTATTTACCTCCACGCTAAATCAGGTCCTCGGCCGTCCTATGACGGTTTCAGCACTTCATAATGTTCCGGCCTCAAATTGCTTCAGATCAGTTACGGCAACCATTTAACAGCTAATTCTACGCCCCCTAAAATATCAATTTCCTCCCCCAGTTCACAGCATCAACAGACCACTCCTGGGAACAGACACGCCCTGCCATCCAGCCGGGCGTCAACGCTCCCGCCGCGCAATCCGATGAGCAAGGCGACGATCGTGCCGACGAGCAAGCCGAGAACTCTGAGGAGCGAGCCGAGCGCTCCGAGGAGCGAGCCGACCGCAGCGGGGGGCGAGCCGAGCGAGCAGAGCGGGCTGAGCGCATCCGCAAGAGTGGCAAGAAGAGTCGGTGGGAGTAGAAAGAGCGGATGAGGTTATGTGTGACCGCTGATGGTCGTGGTGGTACTTTGAATGTCACTGGACTTGTGTTTTGGGGAGAAGACCGTATTAGCTTTTGGAGAGATATTATATTATGTATTGAGAAGGAAAATAGGTTTACTAATTGATAAAAGTAAAGATAATGCGATAAATGTTTTCATAGATCCCTTAGAATATAAACGCATTTGAAGAACTGCCTCTCGTCTTGGAACAACTGTGGGGTTGTAATAAGTTTGGCTATTCTGATTTTTAATAATAAATCGGTTTTCATAATGGCTATATTCTATTCTGCCATTTTAGGAATCATCCAACCAAAGAGTTTGTCCCTTCCTCAAAACATGATTTCATTAAGACAGTTGTTTTTTAAGAGATAAATAAAGAGAGGTGAAAATAGTTATGGCACTCTGAAAGTATTTTAAATAATGACGATAATAGCTGCAACCGTAAATAAGACTTATAACATGTTTCGCTAACGTATTTTGGTACAGGACAAGCCTAAATATACATATACATATTCTTTACTTAAAGCGTTCGATGGTATAATATAAAATTTATATTATGTGTAGTGTATATATACAGTAATACCTCAAAGTTACGATAGTTATACATTAGCATTAACCAAAGTCATGCCCCAAAATAATTAAGTAAATAGTCTTAAAAAATGTGCCCTGTACGATATTGTTGCCCCCAAGTGGATTCGTCGAGATTACCTAAAAAGGGTGTAAAAAGACTCCTAACGAAGCCGAGGGTCACTTGTTCTTCCTGTCACTGGGATCATTTTTAGTTGACCATACCTGCGCGGTAATTGCGTGACACACTAACAGTAACAATGGCTTTCGTTTTGACAGTTAAAAAATCAAAAGTCATTTATTCAAATTAGGCTGAGGATCAGCACTTTTCGAACGTCATAATTACAAAAGTCAGCCCCCCAAAAATGCCTGCCCTTCACCACTTCCTAGTGCTATCGCTGGGAAGAAGAACTGGCGCAACAAACTCCCCAGCAGTCACAGACAATCAAGTATCAGTAATACTTGATACTTGATTGTATACAATACTAGGTGTTAAGTAATTAACATTACAAGACACAGAACATAAAATTAAATTATTTGCCATATGTCAGCTAGCCACGCTAATATACCAACAAATATAATAAAAACTATACGTACTCAAGCTAAAAAATTATTAATTAAAATTAAAATGTAAATAAAAACTTACTACCCAAATAAAAGCCTCCAGGCACAAAGCGCGTGACAGCTTACATATTATGACGTATGCATTGCTGTGTTCTGGTCATATAGCTGTCACTTGAAATCACAACAAACATCATACAATGCGTTATTTGTGGTGTTGAGCAGACAAATTTTTCTAACAAGTGAAGCAATGGATTAGCAATATTCTTCAAAATTATTCAGATTGAGATTGATTGTGTAAATGTAGAAAGACGAAGGTCCAACTTGTTTTTGTCTTAAAAAAAAAAGAGATACGTGGAAAGGAAAACCAGTTTTAATGTTATAACTTAACTTTAAATACCCCCACGACCGCTGTACCGTTGCATGCACCTATTCACAATTTTTTAGTGCGTTTATTGTGCGCTACCGTAAACGTTTAAACTAATATTATAAAGATAAAAGATTTGATTTTTGTATGTTTGTTATAACGCTTTCACGCTAATACGGCTGAACGGATTTGGATGAAATTTAGCACATGGGTAGACATGGATTATCACATTCGGATACTTTTTATCCCGATATTCTCATGGGATCGAGAGTTATGCGGGTGAAACTGCAAGGCGCAGCTAGTAAAAAATTAAAGTTGTTTCTCAGTTATTTTTTTTTCTTAATGTTAACTTAGTTTGATGTACAGAATGCGTAGATAACGGCTATGTGATGGGTCTTTTTACATCCAGTATTTATTTATAAGAATGGCTAGACTCACGTTTATTTACTATCGGTCATAATGGAATGTTATATGCCTTTTAATTAAGAATTTGATTAAAATATGATATTGAGATATTAGTCAATATATTTAGCAAAATGTACTTTGATATGCACTTAAAAGAGAATTTATTACATAAGTTCCCCATAAGTTAAAATAAATAACTCAACTATATTAAAATAAAAAATTTGAGATAATTTTCAAGTTTTGGAACAAGAAACTGTATGTAACAAAACTGGCCTGTAACTGTATGTAATAAAACTGTACATAACAAAGTTCAAATTCCATTGCAACCAAAAACTTATTAGGACCTTTTTGTCACTCAAAAATCAACTTAGAATACAGTTCACTAAAGTAGATAACTTATTAAGTGGCGATGGAATGTAAATTATCTGAGATTATGAACACTGCTATAGATTATGACATCCAGAGTGCCACAAGCTTCTTCATTCGCCTGAAAGACATCGACAGGGGGGGATTTGTTGGTAAACATTTCTCAAATTGTCACAGAAATTGTATTGACAAAACAAGATGGCGTTGTTGGTTCCGATTTTGACCACGCGCCTACAATCCGTTCACAGTTGTCTCCGAGTTTGCCTCTCTGTTAAAATCACAGTGATCTTTATTGCTGTTGCAATAAGGTTGCTGCTGTCAGAGGTAAAGTAATTATGAACGGACTGTGAAGTTACTCGCCAGTTCATTTAATTATAAGCATAGTGCAAACAAAAGAAAATAATAAGTTAGTGTAGCTTGTGGTATTACTGTATTCAATAGATATACTATTTCGTATACATTGGTCTCTATACAAGATTCGTATCTGTCACACATTATTAATTATATCGTTAGTGCTAAGTGTCGTATACCATGGAGTTGTAAGTAAATGGAGTGATCAAAATATGCGGTTTAGTAGGTGTATGTGCCATTGCTGACTCAGTTTCACTTTCATATTTATTTGAGAGAGTGATGGAGGGATCAGGTCGTGGAGGTCCTGCAAATACTCTCCAAAGTACAGTCTGTAGAAGACCGACAGGCAATTAAGCAACATTACGCCGATAAGCCAGGCTGTGAAGCCTAGCCACCAGCGACTCGTCGCCTTTGAGCCTTTTTGCTCTGCGTTCTGCGTTCCACAGAGTCAAGTGCGCAGCAATCTGGTATTTTGTTGAGCTATCCCATAAGGTGTTGAAAGGACCTGTGCTTTGTAAAGATTTAAAAGTTGTCCAGATATGAAGTACCGCCTCGACTTATTTTAGGATGCCCAGCTTTTTGGCTGCAGTTTGTGCTTTTGACTCAATAATTGAGCTGAATTTGAGATCTGACGTCAACTCCATGCCCAAAAACTCCAGGCGGTCGGTAACTGGTACAGATGCACCTCGGAAAGTAGGAGATAATTAAAACTGACTGCATAATTTACTTGTCACATTTGTGTAAGACATAACTAAGGGAATGCGGATGTATTATACACTTCTGCCTACCACTTCGGGGATTGTCGGAACGTTACGTCTTGTTGCATTGTTATATTATTTTATTTGCAAGTGTTCTGAATACTCCATTTTACTTACTACTCCGTGTTTTTATTTACAATGAAAAAGCTACACGGTTATGGTAAGTTCGGCGACGCCATGACACTCGGCGGTGGGCTCCGAAACAAGCGATTTTTGAAGTGGAATCATACGCGGAAGCGTGGTACTGATCATTAATTGTTATTATTTAGTAGTCAATGTAAGATTTAATAGGGACTTAATGAGTATTTGTCTTTGTTTTAATTATTATTGTTATTGAATTTGTTGCTATTTTCAATCTTTTCTTTATTCGTTTGAATTAGATTGTAAACAGTGGATCCAATATTTTAGGATCTTTAGTTATTTACACAAGTAATACATATTTATATTTACATAATTATAGATATTTTTGTTTACATTATTATGTTTATGTTTATTTAAGTTATATTTCTGCTACTCGCTAAAAATATCGCTTGTTCCTGAGCTAATTTGGGCACAATATGTAAAATGTACTCTATTTGTATAGTGTGAGAGTCAATATTTGTTTGTAACCACTATGTTTTCTGTACCGATGGTTTTCGTCGACTGCGTTAACTAAGATGGTTATATATTATGTTTATTATGATAGTTAATGATTCTATTAAGGAGATAAGCAGAGATACTAGTTCCATGATGGACTTATTACCTCATTTGTATACTGGGTTCGAGGTTCGATTACCGCGTCGTATTTAGTTGTTACTAAAAGGGAATTTTAATTAGTGGAGGTTTAAATATTCTTGCCTAATATTCCTATATTCTTTTCTCTTCTATTATTCTATTCTTATTTTTCTATTTTCTTTGCATAGACCGAATAATCGCGCAATAATTTAGTTATAGGACTTAATTTTAAGTATATATTTGTCACGGGTAGAATCGAATTGTCACATCAGTATTTGCGTACAGCAGTGGTATCGGCCCCGACTTGATAGGTCGTGAGTTCGAACCCAGACAGGCACTTTATTTTGTGTATTTAATTTCATCACCACTACTCTCAAAACGGTAAAGGAAAACTTCGTGAGGAAACTGGCATGTCCTAGAACCAAAAATTTGAAGACATGATTAGGGCCCACTACCTCTCACAGAGAGGAGGCCTGGTCCCAGCAGTGAGAACATTATAGGCTGACTGCTCACATGCTACTCAATTGTAAGTCGTGATAAGTCTCATGCTGTATCAGTCACTTGTATTTTAACGAGGTTTCTGTCGCTAAAATACACTTAATAAAGTCTATAAGCTTGCTGTCGTTTGAGACTAGCGGGAGGGAGGATCTCTGCTTATACTGCGAATATGTAAGCGTGAAGTTTTATAATAAACACGTATCTTAGTTAGCGGAGTCGAGCTGTTTGTTTGTCACTTTGTCTGCCTGCACATTATACATGAATTAATTATTCTTAATTTTAACGTGTAAATAAAAATAAAGTGCTATTTAACGAATATGAGTTTTTAATTACTATTGCCCATCATGACATAAATAACTCGGTTTATAAAAACTTTCCAATATTTGGTTAGTAAATATGGTTGAACGTAAATGTAGTAAAAGGAGTTTGTAAGGATCGTAGCAGGTGGTGTTCTGTAGGTTCTGCCTACCCCTAAGAAGGCGTGGGTTTATACATGTATGTATATGAATGGTTTCCAATTTTCATGCAAGCTATTGTAATGGTTGACTAATATAAGTAACTATGGAGTTATAAAAACACCAATCATAATGAGAAGCATGGAATTGCAAGAAGCTTGCATGTCTACTGTCTACGTGGGTAAGTTAAGCACGTTTTTTTTTTTTTTTTTTTGGGGATGGGAAATCATCGTATGACCCCTCCCGCTCTGGGTGGAGCGGAAGGGAGTGTCAGACTCTTACTGACTAAAACCCAACCGTGTTCCTTCCTTAGCCCTTTATGTACCAGGGCAGCGGTAACCCTTTCGGACGATCCCTCTACCCCGGCAGGCTTCGGCCCTGTCGGGCCCCGTCAACTATGCTGACATCTCTTTGAGGCGCGCGTGGAACACATACGTGCTGTCCGGCACGGGCCTGGTCCTGATCGGACGGAGAGGTACCCATTGCTCACCGCCCGCAGGCCCGCGCCTACGGTGGCCGGGAGTCGTCACGCGGCTCCCGACGTCCGGAGCCTCTCCCGCGGCGGCTCAGGCGTGAGGATCTCTCCCTCGCCCATCCCGCCACCTCCTTCGCTAGCATGACTGCTTCGCAGAAGGAGGTGACCGCCTCCCACTCCCTCTCGCCTCGGACCATGGCTTGAACCAGGGCAGGACGCGAGAGGTCGCCGCCGCTGCCGATCGCCTCTACGAGGACACGGCGGTGCTCTGCCCAAGCGGGTCAGACCTCCACCGTATGCTCCACCGTGTCCTCTGGGCGATGCTCGCAGTGATGACACCCGGGCGTCTCCTCCCGCCTGATGATGTGCAGGAACCTCCCGAAACATCCGTGTCCGGAGAGGACCTGCGTCAGGCGGTAGGTGAGAACGCCGTGACGCCTCTCAAGCCACTCCTCAAAAAGTTAAGCACGTCTGACTTTGAATTCATCAGCCAGAACGTTGTCCACATAACATGACGCCTGTGATTCCTTCTATGTACCTATAATACACCCACATTTCTCCAGTTATGTTTAAGTCCCATGTAATATTGGGCGAGCCTATTGCTATCAACTGGGCGCAAATCTATATTCAAATTTTATTTGTTTTATATTGATGTTATTTCAAGTTAAACAAATATCAACTGTATTATAATGGTAATGAAGTCGATTTCAGAGTGACTAGCACTATTGAAGAAGTTATAAAAATGTTTGAAGTTGTAGCGTAAACTGAAGTTTATTGTGTAGGAATTAAAGTAATTTTGCCATAAACTCATATTTGTTTACATTTTTGGCGAATATGTCGCGATATTTGATTAGACTGGGCTAACTCGACCTGGGAATCAAACCCAGGACTTTATGCTCAGCACTAGCGTTTGCGACCGCTAGATCAACGAGGCAGTCATTTTACGATAACCTTCAAATAGCAAAACATACCATATAACCTTGACTTAACCTTCCCCAACTTCACATAACTACAAAACGAACATATTCAACTCAATTTCGCGATAATCGCTGAAACTTCCAACTTTAGCGTTAGATTGCCAGGAATCTATCACTGCAGTAGGTACAGTCGGCCTCAACAAGATATACGAGGGTGGAATGATAAGTCTGGTAAAAATGAAACAAGGAGTCAATTTAATTTAATTATTATTATTTATTTTTCAACGTAGTATCCTTGTAACTCAATGCACTTCATCCTGCGTTTCTCTAGCTTTTCGATCCCTTCGGGGAGAGGGGTATATGGGGGGGGGTCGTACTTTATGAAGTACGACTTAGGTAACCCTTCGAAATAGGCATTGGTTTTGGCATTGGTGCATGATCTCTTCGTTGGAGCCAAATCTTTTTCCACCAAGCCATTTTTTAAAATTCGGAATCAGAAAATAGTCGCAAGGGGCTAAAACTGGCGAATACGGTGGGTGAGAAAGCAACTCATAGCGCAACTGGCGAGTGACGGCACGGTTGGCGCAGTGGTTAAGCGATTGACTGCTGCGTTGCGTGTCGCGGGTTCGATTCCCGCACGGAACAAATATTTGTATGGCCTACAAGTAGTTGTTCCGGGTCTGGCTGTTTGTGTATGTGAGTTTAAATGTTTGTAAACGCACCCACAATACAGGAGACATTCCTAGTGTAAGACAACGTTTAAAAAAAAAAAAAACTCGTGAATCAGAATTATAAAAAAAAAATCAGAGGCTTACCCTGATTTTTTTTTATAATCGTCGAAAAATTTCTACGCTACGGGGTCTAGAAACATGTGTTGAATTCATGGTTAAAGTTTGCGCGTCGATGTCCCTGCCACCGTGTGTCGGATAGGTAGGTACCTAATCTTTGAAACTACTCATCCGATTTAAAAAAATCTTACACAGATAGGATTTGTTTTATGTTAAAACACGCGTTCAAAGTCGCGGGCAGAAGCTAGTGTTTAATATGTTCTGTGGCTATACATATACACACATCAAAAGTGTCTAGGGATCAAGTACATTATTAAGTGAAGGGCGGGCGTTTTTGGGGGACTGTCTTTTGTAATTTTGACGTGCGTAAAGTGCTGATTCTCAGCTTAAATTGAATAAATGACTTTTGATTTGTTTGATTTAAATTATAAAAAAATATCCAATTAATATTTACCAAATCTAGTCTTGCAGACTGGCTTCTTACCTTAATTCCTATGTTAAAGTTAACAACTTATCCCTATATTTTGTAAAAATTAAAAAAAAACAATTTTTGCAAATTGTGAGAAATTAACCTAAGTTAATGTCGTCAATTAAATGGCAAGAAAAGGCAAAAATGAGGATTTTTTTATTGTAAAGATAAAATAATTAATAATCTGTGTTTCCACCATTGACACGAATCACAGCGATTTGGCATGCTTAAAATCAGTTCATCAAAACCACTTTGAGGAATGGCTGACCACGTTCTTTCTAACAAGTCAAAAAGTTGTTGTGGGATACCCCACAACGGCATCCATACTCGGCAGAGCTCTTCTTTGGAGTATATCTCATGCGTGCTCAATTGGGTTGAGGTCTGGCGATTGAGCAGGCCACGGCATCGCGAGCATCGGCAAGAGTGCGTGTTACGACTCTAGCCGTGTGTGGACGTGCATTATCGTGCATTAGTCGAAACGAATCACCCAACCGGCTTCACAAAGGGATGATTACGTCTGAAACAATCCTCTCCGCATAAATCTCAGCATTGATGTTGCCCCTGATCCAAATGAGATCAGTTCTTCCACCGATCAAAATACCGACCTAAACCATTATTGTTCGCCCTCCATATGAATGAACTTTCTGACAAAATTTCAAACGTTCTTGACGTCCAGAGGTCCTCCAAACACGAGTACGTCTTGTATCCGGCCTCATACCGAAACGAGATTCATTGGAAAAGCAAACACAACGCCAGTCTTCTTCCTCTCAATTTCTGTGTTCGCGACCCTATTGTAAACGGGCCCTACTATTGCGGGGTGCCATAGGTGGAACTCTCAGCGGCCTTCGGGAACACAGACCCACTTCAAGTAAACGATTTCGGATGGTTTGTTCGCTTATCAGCAAGCCTGAAGAGCTGTGGAGCCTCGTAGCCAACAACATGGCGGTCATGGTACGATTCCGTCGAGCAGCATTTTTGGATGTACCGGTCCTGTCTGCAAGTGGTGATGCGAGATCGTCGTTCATGTCCCTCGGCCACGCTACCCGTGATGCGATAGCGTGTCCAGAGGCGGCTTATGACGCTCTGTGTTGTGCCAAGAGCGACAGCCACAGTACGTTGCCTGGAACCAACTTGCAACATTCCAACGGCGCTCATCATCTCTTCTCCTGCCAATGATGTCGTCACGCCACATCAATGGAATTTTTTTCAGTTCTGATGCAAAATTGTAATGGTTTTGTTAAAACGCAATTACACACTTCTATAGGAATCCTGATTGACAGTTGATTTTCTATTTTTAATGAAAATTTAAGGAAATTTTTTATTCAAATAGTGAAATTAACTAAAGAGAATCAATAACGATCCCAAAAAGTTAAAATAATAATCTTCAATGGCGGCAATACTCTAAAACGTACTTGATCCCTAGACACTTTTGATGTGTTTAGAACAAAGATTGTAGACAATTATATAAATTCTTGTTGATGTATACCTACATCTTTTTGAGGCTGACTCTACCCACTCGGTGTGCGTGCCAGCGTACAGTTTGCAGAATAAATTAAAACTTGGTGGGCTATTAACGCCGCGATTACAACTGACTGTCGGTAGAATCGCACCCTTTATCGAGGTTCTTGTGCCGATTGTTATGGGTTCTAATTTGTGAGGTGTTGAATAAATTGCAGGGTTGGTATGAATTCCCAGGGGGTGGTTGTATCCACCCGGTTAGAGACAGCACTCAAAAGCGAAAGTAAATAAATCAGTAATCTAATCGTATGTTGCACTGGTTGACGTCAACGCCGGCTCTCGTTGAAAACCAGCGATGGGGCTCTGTCTCGTATAGGGTCGTAGCATTGTGCTGAGCGATTGCCGTTTTGCATGGATGTGTCACATGTTTCCCCTCAACTTGTTATTTTTTTGTGTTTTGTGTTCTTTTTATGCGTCATGTTTACCGCAAATAAACGTATTTTCTTTCTTTCTAAATAAATAAATAAAACAGATGAAATCATGCTCATTTAACAACATTAGGCGCCTACTAGCAAATTAGCAAACACATTCCTGCACTTTCAACGAAGCCACAAATCGAAACCATCGTAAGGAAACCGGCATGTCCTAGAACCAACAATTCTAACACATGTGACATCAGAGGGACAATTCTCGTATTTTTTTTAGGAACTAATCTCAATCCGTCAAAATTACCTCTTAATTCCCTAAATTTTTGACATGTTTTTGACATTGGTGGTGGCTGAGATGAGATTGCGACTAGATTTTGAACGTTTTTAATTACGAGAATGGGCTAGCAGATATCAAGAGAGGAAGCCTGTGTACTAGTCCCAGCAGTAGGAATGTTATAGGCAGATTATGCTTATGAAACGAAGCAGAAGAGAGTCTCTTGAGAGAGAAGAGTAGGTTCACGTCATAGGAAGAGACAGGTGTAGTTCGAACTCAATTCAATTTCGTGGATTCGATTCCCGCACAGATTATTTAGTCAGCCTGATTTATCATCTGCCTAGCCTTTTCCCCAGCTATGTTGGGGTCGGCTTCCAGTCAATCCGGATACAGCTGAATACCAGTATTTTACGTGGATCGACTGCCTATCTGACTTCCACAGCCCAGTTACTGGGTAATGATAACGCATGTTGAAAGTGTCACGGTTCTCGACATAGGTACAACAAATACTAGTAGAGGTTTAATGATTTAAATTTCCAGATAAAAAAAGCGTCTATTCCTTCAGTGTTAGGTATCAACAGCAGTTCGGTTACAGTACTCATTATTACAGAAACTTATTCATACTCCATCAAAAGACGAAGTTGAACGTTTTACTTGAATCGCTTACAATCTTGCCACCACGCAGGCATAGGCAGAAGACCTGGAGAATGAGTATGGATCCACATGTTTACATCAGCAACAAAATCAAAAATGCTTTTGCGGCTGATATACTTACGAGTGTTGATTATCTTGTGGCATTTGCCACAACGACCGGTTCTACACTACTTCCTGTGGATTCTCGAGTACCTTCCTGCCTACGCACATATATTTTAGTTTTAATAACTAGCATGGCCTTCAAAAGCAGTTTTATTCTTAAGTTTTAGAGTACATTACCTCCAAGTTGTATGAAAATAGCATCCGCAAGCGGGGATAACTACTTATTGAACCACCTTCGGGTGCTTCCTGTCTTCCCTTGGCAGTCAGACGCGCTATCTTGCTGACTAAACTATTTTGTTTCCAGGGCATGACATGACCTATTCTCAAATAGTTAAAGCTGTTACGAGACAAGGGAAAAAACTTTTTTATATGAATCAGTATCACCTAATGTACTACCCAAATTCAACCAAATAAATTATTGGATATTATTTGAGTATTCAATTTTGTATCAAGCTGTACTTCTACTGCTCCATTTCCCAGTGTCCACCCTGCCTGGGGGTGTAAGTTCCCCAGATAACGCTCTGTGTGGATAGCAATCCGAGCCGTGCTCAAACTGCTTCGCCTGAAAGTATTCCACTCGTGTTGCTGAATCGCGAGCGTCTTCCTAATTTTAAAAGTGCTTATTCTTTAGGTTTCTTTTGGATATATTCTTTCAAGTGAACTGAAACTTGAGTAGCAGTATCCAATGCAGTTTTACCTACTGCGTAAACGAAGAGGTTGTGGAGTCGATTATTTTCTTACCATAATCTCGGTTTGGCTAGATGACTGGGTATCGCTGTATGTTAAACTAGCATCTGCCCGCGACTTCACCCGCGCTGTAGTCAACTATATAAGATACCTAATAGCACTCGGCAATAGTGTAGTTACTGCCAGTGAAAGAATTTTCGAAATCGGATCAGTACTTCCAGAGAATACCTCCCACATCTAAACTTTACGTCCTTATAATATTTGTGTAGATGTAATTGGATTATCAGTACATTTATAGGGGCTTGTGGCTAAGAAATAGCAGTTCGGGCGATCAGGTTAAGTTATGCTTGCCGCGGTTGGTCCGTGGATGGGTGACCATCTTTATATACCAAAGCCCCTCCGTGCCTCGGAAAGCACGTTATGACATTGGTCCCAGGTGTCGTAGATCTGTGACTGTCGTAGATCTGTGACTGTCGTTACGGGTCGTCAGAAACCCGAAAGTCTGACAACCAGTCTTACCAAGAGGTATCGTATTACCCAATAGGTGGGTTGTGGAGGTCAGATAGGCAGTCGCTCCATGTAAAATACCGGTATTCAGCTGTATCCGGTTAGACTGGGAGCCGACCCCAACTTAGCTGGGAAAAGGTTAGGAAGGTGATGATGTAATTAGATTATTAAAAGGTGTGAATTGATGAACGTGAGACAAATGGGCATTGACTTCCTAGTTGTTTAAATTATTTTATAGATGGGTAGGCCTTCCGTTCATAAAAATATACCCTAGTTGCCGTCGTAAAAGAACCACGCCTCTAGTAAGTAGTTATCAAACAAATTCATTGCGTTCGCCGTTCCTAATAGCTTTTTAATACTGTTGAACGTAGAGACCTACATTTGGGGCAAAACTTCGCGATAAGGCATTTCGCCGGCGCCTGATAACGAAACTATTCAAGTTTACTTACGTAACTATGTGTCTACGGGGATTACAAGGATGGATAATTTAGTATACTGTGGAGAATTTTGAAGTTTAGTAGGATGGCAGTCCTTTGTTGGTTAAACCAGGGTTTGCCGGAATATAACGAGTGTAAAAAGACACTTAACGAAGTCGAGAGCCACTTTTACTCCCCGTAATTGTAATAATTATTTTGTACTCTGCACAACCCACCAGAAGGTTTCCAGGTATGCCTGGGAACCTTCTGGTTACGGAGATATTGAAGGTAAAAATTCCAGCTTATACTGACGATTTTTTTACGAAAACAAGTTTTTGATATTATAACACAGCTTTAAATTCCACGACCCCCCGGTACCGTTGCATGCATCCATAAACTCGAAATGTTTTGCGTGTGTTACATTGTGCACTACCAGAAACAGCACACCAAAAATAATAGTCGTTTCCCAGCAATTAGTTTTGTACAATGTTACTTAGTTTGATATACAGAATGCGTAGTTGACGGCTCTGTGATGTCTTTTTACACCCCGTAGGTGCCTACCTACCTAGGTAATTATTAATAATTATATAATTATCTATTAACTGTCGCATTAGGGTAAACCCTGTAATGATAGATTAAGCTGTAATAAAAAAAAAATATTGGGTACCTACACCCAAACACTAGTTATTTTTAAGTCCCATGGAGTCAATTTATAACTATCAGCGAGGCACGAACCCAGGCCCTGGAAAGAAATGCACGATAGAAAAACAAAATAACAATCTCTGTCTCGCCCGGGAGTCGAAACTAGCACGAGCCCACGTGCTCAGCAGTCTTTGCCTTGAGCCCAATATAATTATAGACCTCATTGGTCTTGCAATAAGTAATAAAAAAATTCATAAAACAGGAAAAGGTAAAGATTTTGGTTGAGGAAAAGCTGATTTGTGAGTTACAGATTCATATCTAACTACATTAAACTGTGTTAGATAGGTATCATCATCATCATCATCATTTCAGCCGAAAGACGTCCACTGCTGGACCCCAAGCACCGCCACTTCGACCGGTGCTTCTCGAATCCAACATATTCCTGATTGCCTAATTTTAAAACCAGAAAAACCGACAATCACGGCAAATTATTACTTAGTGCTGTAATAGTCACTAATAACACGCCACATGCGCGGAAAAACTAAAATTTTTTTGTCCGAAAAGAGTAAAGCAATATGATAAATAATAAGCGACTCGTCCTCCAACGAACCTCCATGGTAACAAAGGCAGAATGACAGTGTAAACAGTGGTGTTCGGACACAAACATTTGTTGTGTGGCTGTATGCCGCGGCGCCTGTGCCTCGGGAAAATACTCGTAAAGTTAGCGCGGCAATTTTGACAGCAATGGAAGTTTGTTTTTAGTTTCGTTTTGTGCTTTTATTATTGTGAAACTTTTGGAAAGCAGGTATTTACGTTTATTTTGTTTTGTGTTTAAATGTTATGTTTTTTTTTTGTTTTTGAGAAAATTATTGTAGTACCTACAGGAAAATAAAAATCCATTATTTATAAATGGCTATGGTTTTGCTTTTGGATTCCAGTTAACTATACAAAATGTGTAATAGGTGCTTTTAAGTTATGTTAATAAGTTAGTAAAGACTTACGGATCTTCAGAAGTGTCGTCGTTGTAAGACAAATTGTGACCGAAAGAAGCAATGTTCTGGAATGGGAATAGAATGACAATGAGTTTGGGTTTGATTCCTAGGTTGGACAAAGTAAAATAAGTTAAGCACTACCAATTAGCTTCCAAATAAAATAAGAATAACGTGGTAAACACACTTAGCGTAGGTTATATTTGCTTGAATTCGAGACAACCCCTACCAGATCCCATACATAAAGTCACGCCATCTTCCCATGGGGGTAAGCAGACACTACAGAGTGCCACCTGCTGCGATACATATGTACATACTCCTCCTTCGTTTACGTTCATACATCTAATTCCCGTATTTAAAAGCGTTCAAAATCTAGTCACAATCAAATCTCAGCGAGAATCAATATCAAAAACTTGTCAAAAATGGGAAATTAGAGGTATTTTTGACAGATTGAGACTGAGATCAGACTGTGAATGTCCTTAAAGTTACGAGAACTGCCCCTCTGGTCACATACGCACGGATTCCATACTTTCAAACAAAACGATCAGTTTTGCTGTTAGCTAACCAAAACAAAAAGAAAAGCCTGCAAATGAAAGGATAACTACATCATTAAAACTGCAACTATGACAACCTCACAAAGACCTACATAGTTTCTCAACACGTTGGTATCATCACTCATTTACTCGCCATGATAATCTCCCTTATCTATGGCAAGAGATTGCCTCGTCACTCCTAAGACCACGCACCATGACTCGTGCCATCCACCATGGTTTATGGGAATTAAGGTCACTTTGAAGGTAACAGCGAGTAATGGAATCATAATCAATTGGTTACTTATTAATTGCTTTTAAGTACAATTTCATGATAATTTTAGTTAAGTAGCAAAAATACGTGTTAGATAAAAGCAGTGTGCAATTAATATTCTTGTCGTAATAAAAATGCAGTAATGTTCCCATTACATAAAGTTGCTGTTATTAATAAAGAAACTACAATATCTACTGTTCTCAAAACGGCGAAGAAAACATCGTGAGGAAACTGGCATGTCCTAGAAACAAAAATTCGAAGACATGTGATATTCATCAACGCGCGTGGGTGATTACGGCACTCCTTTTCGCTTGGACGCCTATGTCCCAGCAGTGGGAACGTTATAGGCTGATTATGTAATAGATACTTACTTTTTTAGATTTCAAACATGGAGAGGATAAAATATACTTAACTGGGCTTACAGCAACAAATTCCAGATCAGGAATGGAACCCCGTTTACTCTTTCGTTTGTTATAATTATGTACAGAAACGACGAATAGTCAATTTTTAGGTGATTGATACTCATTGTTGCGAAAATTATCGTCTACAAAATGCGATTGAAGCGATTAAAAATAAACACACAAAACATTGACAATTGTTATTGATCGTTTCAGGGACTCTTTATACTTTAAATTGGCCTAGCGTAGTATGGAGTTTCAATAGAATGTGAGGTCAGCTTATACTGGTTTTGTAGCCGTGCGGCCTGACGCAATTACTCAGTGTCATCGTCTCTCTTCGATTCCCTTGTCTTGCTTCTTAATCTATCTGTCATATCGACACGACCCCATCTGTTTTATCAAATCTTTTACTTTTTACTAACCAGAAACAGCAAAACTTCAGTATTTTTAAGGAGCTGCCCAAAGGTAGGAGACCGTAAAACGCTTACTTTTTTGGAGTATTTTTACACACGGCTACATATCAAGCTATACAATTCCGGTTTTAGCTGACCTCGCATTGTGTAGGCTTTTCGTACAATGCGAAGTCAGCTTATACTGAAAATGTATAGCTTGATATGTCATCGTGCGTACATACTCGTATGTTCAAAGAAAAGACATTCAAAAATATTTCACAAAGCCAAAATAGTATCATGATACAACAATCGTAAAACAGAGCTGAAAAATATTTTTCTCATCGTATGATTCTCAAAATGTTGCGCGTAAACTACTTATCATATTTTATGTAATGACAATAAAGAGACTTCAATCAACTAAAGAAATACCTAAAAATTATTCCACTGAGCCGTGCATTTATTTTGTTATGTAATTAAAACTGCAAAATTACTTTTATTTTTGTGGTCATTCCATTTAACTGGCATCGCTTTTTTTCTTTTATCGATTTAACTAGATGCGCTATTGTCAATAACCTAAAAACTGGCTTCTTACTGCACCTTAACAAAATCATCTCCAATATTTGTAACATATTTTCTAAACCATTGTAAAATCATCTTCACCATTCAGCCACATATTCCACATACATCACTGCTATCGTAATGACCACGATTAGTCGTAAAATGACTGGTCATTCATTACCTATTGTCACGGAGACACGGAAGGCAGTCGCCCGTAACTCAGTGGCTCGCAAAAAGATAAACCACTCTATTAGTTTAAAAAAACATAATTGGTGAGTGTTGAAGGCTTGAAGGGTACAGCAGAGATTGTGGGCTGTCATGTCCGCTTGTCTTTTGTTTTAATTATAGAAGATATTTGTAGAAGGTTGTAGTTAGTTGTGTTGTTTTTTTAATGTGTATTTGTATTAGTAACTAATCGCGGTTCATCGTAGAACCCAACTCTCTGCCGTTCATATTCAGTTAATTTCATTCGACTGCAGTAGTGAAATAAAATGTTTATTCCGTTAATAGGATATCGCAATCACTTTTACACGTCACTTAAAACACAATAAGCTAGATGAAGTCGACATTTTCTATCTGACACCCCTGAGAAGAAATGGCGAAACCAGCTCAGGTCAAAGTCCAGACATAATTTTGGTCAGATGAGTCTGGTAGTCTGACTCGTAATTTATTTTCGTTTACCAGTGTTCGGTGCCTGCTACTCTTTCCACGACAATGACTGTTGAAGCCATAGATATCAGAGTAGGCAGCATGTCCTTCGAGAGACAAGCGCCAATGTCGCCAATGTTAATTAATTAGGTATAGCCTATAGCAGACACGAAACCTAAAAAAAAAAACAAATAATATATATATATATACCTTCTCTGTGTGTACTCGTGAGAACCTGTAATTGCAGGCTCTGTGTCGCTAATACAATTGTTATTAATTTGGTTTAGCTGTTGGTTCTCCTACCTATAAATAATTAAACATCAATCGTTTCATTCAAGTTTTTTACGTCTAACAGGTAGGTACTGAGGGTAGGTACTTACTTACTTGGTAATTCATCAATGGAAGTCGCCGTATTATTGTATGAATGACTCATTCAATTGTGTACAGGTAATGGATTCTACAGATCCATTGAATGGCAATTACGTAGGAAAATGGCTTGAGAGAGGCTCTATATTATTGGAGAACTTATTGGTTCAATATTTACTTAGTTCCGAAATAATTACAACGTTATGCGTTACCGCATCATCATCTGCCTAGCCTTTTCCCAACTATGTTGGGTCAGCTTCCAGTCTAACCGGATGCAGCTGAATACCAGTATTTTACATGGGCGACTGCCTATCTGACCTCCACTACCCAGTTACTGGGTAATACGATACCCCTTGGTAAGACTGGTTGTCAGACTTTCGGGCTACTGACGACCCGTAACGACAGTCAAAGATCCACGACTGACAGCCGGGACTAACGGTTTAACGTGCTTTCCGAGGCACGGAAGGGTCTTGATATGTGAAGATGGTTACCCAACCGTGGACCAACCAATCATTTGACAAGGTAATAATAGGTAGGTAATAGTCCGAATTAGGTTTTTATGGAATGAAAAATCGGAATTCCAAGATTCCCGAAAATAACGAATTCAGGGAAAACTGAAAGGGCCTTTGTTGTATGAATTATTGAAAATTAGACAGGACAACGTCTGTCGGCTAAGATAGTAAATAATAGTTTGTCATCTACGTCGAGATGGTTAGAAATGGGAACAGACAGACAGAGTGGTAGGTGCGGTATAGTGGCGAGTACCCGGGCGGGGGTTTAGGATATGAATAATTCCCAACCTAGGACTGAATACCTAGTGTCGAATTACGATTTGTGTCTTATGTAAATCGTATTCCTAGTATGATTATGGAATCTCAAGAAACACGAAAATACTACCTAAACGGTGGAGAACTAGCTACTTACGAGTATGTAGTTGTCGTGTGGATATCTTACATCGGACTTCACAATTTTAATTCGATTTTTATTTTTTGTTTTATATGCTGTATGTGGTGTATTGTGTCTTTTAGTCTCTGCTAAATAAATATATCAAGTAGTGGGCAGCCTTAGAAGATTGGTTGATTTATAATGTTTTAATACAATTTTCTCGTGCCGTGCCTAGTTCAGAAGCTTACATTTCTGCTGTTCTCGCATCGGTCCTCGAAATATTCGTTCATAAATCAGGTAAACAACTCCAAATAGATAACAGACCATGGTCACCTGCTCGCATGACCGGCACCACATAATGCGTTTCCGCCGGAAGTGCGACAATCGCCGCCATTTTGATTTCTGCTCATATTGTGCGCCGGCGCACACCGTATCATCAATGTTACACAATCGATTGTGGTTGTATTGATCATCGTGTTTGGGGTAACTCAGTGGGAAGGAAAGTCTGTGTAGGAAACATCTAATTTGACTTGTAATGACTGTCATAATATCAACATATATAATACCTATAGTTTGTTCCAAAAGTAGCTAATGAAAATGTAAACAAACCCTGTTCAGGTTAAATTCTTACGCAATCACTCATCAAAGGGAATTAGAAACACATTCATCTGTATGTAGAAGGTTTCACCCTTTTAATATGTTTAAATAACAATAATAAATTGTAATTGAAAAATCGTCGACGAAAGTTGAGGTTATAATAGTGTTCATTGATGAAGAACCTCCCTTTCATTCTAGCAAATACAGCTATTGCGTGTCCTGTCAACTGCACGTTACAGAAACTGATGGACGCTAGTGATAGCGCCAAACACGTAGCCAAATTCTGGGCCGAGTCCATTTAGATTGTCATCGACACTCCAAGAAGAAGCTATTGCGATAAATTTTAATTAATGATGACTTACAGAATAAAACTGTGCTACATATTATTCTCCCTCTCACAGAGAGGAGGCCTGTGTTCCAGCAGTGGGAGCATTGTAGGCTAATAATGTATGTATGTACATATTGCCAGAATCGTCCACCAGACAAGCACATCAGGAATTTGACCACTCCATATTTTTACCAGTCTAACGATGACCGTTTAGTAAATAAACAATAAGGCATGAAGGTAAAAGGTCACGTTATTCGTCACGCCAAACGTGTAGGACATTGTATTAGCACGTCCAATGTCAACCGCTCATCATGGTGATAACATCTAAATAATTAACTCCACTGACAGTACCGCTTGTTTTATTACTTTTTAACACGCACAGATGTTTGTGTACACCTGTGATTTCTCATCATATATAGGTAGGTACATGTTTCACTACCGTGGTCTACTACTCTTTAGGTGTAACAACTAGTTGCAAGCTTGACTGCTGAGCCTGGGAGTCAGCAATGGGATCAGTTCCCAGACAGAGCCAAGAGTTGTTGAATTTTCCTATTAGGAAATTGATTATTAGCAGCCTGGAGTCCCAGACTCCAGGTTACTACTAATAATTTTTACTTTGTTCGGTTTAGGCAATCGAATTTCTGCCTTACGTTTTGGCGAAAAATAGGCGTAATGATATGTTATATTATAACATAACTTATGAGAGTGACGGAGAGAGTGCTTCTGTGTGTGCGCACACACTTGTGCACTATAATATCTCCCGCGCCGATGGCTAGTCTACGCTGAGATTGGTCGCCATGGTCGAAATTCGGTCTGGAGGACTGTATAGCATAACTGGCGAAATGTGGATGTATTTACCGAAGAGATGGGTCTCCTGCCTTCTTTTCCGAGGAATACAGACGTCATAGTATATTATATCTCTTCATCTGGTATTTTTATTAACAGGAGCTATGGGTTCAGGAACATCAGGTCTTGCAAGCGAGACGCCGGGTGGAGACCTGCGTCTACCAGCTTCAGGTTTGCGGTTCTCACTCAACCAGCTGAGAACACTGAACTCTTATGTGGACAATTTATGGGAAGAGGATCAGACAGGTATGATTCTAATTAGGAGTTTTAGAGCTCAGGATCGGTTCGGATATATGAGTTTCCTGTGCATGAGACAAGTACTAACTAGCTACTAGTAAGTAAGTCTGAGAACCAGAGATTAGCCTTTTATGAGCAGAAAGAAGCTATGAAAGAAGTGGATTTCTAGTTATGTAACAACATTATGTAATTTTGTTGACTCTTAAACAGGACGTATTTCAACTGAGCTGGAGAGTGCAGTAGAGAGCCTGGTACAGAGGATAGTAGACGGAGCTGGACAGAGGGACCCAAGGTTCAGATGCTGTCATCTAATAGCGCTACACAGAGGGAAGAAGGTAAGATGCTAAATGAATGTACAAAACTAATGGTATTGATAGACAAATGTGGTAAATCATAACTGCTACTTAGCAAATCTTTAGACAAAGTCTTGAACCAGCAGGATAGATGACGTGACTGCTGTATTTTTTTTAACCTTGGCTGTTGCCCCTACTGAATCTACTGGTCTCTTATAAGGTAATTTAATGTAGCCAGGTAGATAAGGTACAGTTCAATATACCATGATGTATATTCTCTCAACAGATGCGTTCCCGTTCCCTGGAATACCTGGTGACTTTGGACTCTTTACCTCCCCTAAACTTGGGGGAAGACTGTCGTCTTCAAGATGGACCTGTGGGCTACGGGCGCGTTCGGCTCACAGGAAAGGAGGCTGATAAGTGGGAGGAGTTTCTGACGCCTTCGGGATATTTGTGCAGGTATAGTACCTCCTGACCTCCTTTTTAAGAGGTCAATTTCAGATGTGGGATCATATATAAAATTGATCGTAACCTCTCAAAAAATAGGACCTTACTTTTTTTGACCTCTCCCGCTCTGGGCTGAGCGGAAGGGCGTGTCAGACTTTTACTGACTAAAACCCACCCGTGTTCCTTCAGTTGCCTGTGCCAGGGGCCACGGTATCTCTTTCGAATAACCCGCAGCCCCGGCGGCATCGGCCCTTTTCAAAGCGGCCTGACGATACTAAATTATCTGCTTGACATTGAGGGATTCGGGAGACGGGACTAGAGACAATAGCTTATGTAGTGTAAGTGTAATGATGATAGAGATACCAATTCGGCTATTCATTGTCTTTATTTTTTCTAGGGATAAAGTGGTAGAACGCTGGGTAGAGCTGATTGCTCGCTGCACGTCTGCGCGCGGCGGGGGCGGCTCGCGTGTGTTGTGTGCGCGAGCTGTGCAACATGCCGCGCCTTACAGGCATTGCTACCTGCAGAGAGGTGAGTGCATGATTTTACAGGAAATATATTGTGCTGGAAATATATACCTACTTAGATTTAAAACATCTCCTTATTGTTAAAGACCGTCCTACCGATTTACAATATAGGAAGAGTGCCAGCCTAGGATCTAATTAGCATTCTTCTTGGGTTTTCAGTTTCAGTCAGTAGGTTGGTAGGTAAACCTAAAAAGATTTGTCGTCTAGCTTTTATTTTCATCCATTTTTTCATCATAGGTCTAAAAGGTGGTTTATGTAGAGGCGACATTCAGAGTGTTTAAATATGTAGTTCATAGAACTCCTATTTTAACTGCTAATCTCAACGTTATTTCCACTGAGCTTAGCTCAGTAATTTAACTAAATTGAAATTGAAATTTCCATCTAAATTTCATTTGGACTTACAACCATACCTTCAAAGATATCATCACTTCTTTTTATCTCTGTTTCCTTACATAAAAAAACGTAACACAGATATAGTCCTGCTGACACCGTTCCGTGCGAACATGGCCGAACATGGTTGGCGCTCAGGCAGGAATGTAATGCTATCGCCTCGTCGGGAATCCGTACACGACACGAACTTGGAGGACGCATGTCGATGTATGATGTATTAGCTATCGTTACGTCAGATATTATATATCTCTTGTGATGTATGCCAAGACTGGCCCCTATTTACCCCTGTCTGTAGTTATTTGTGCGCGATAAATAATGTATCGCAGAGTGAAAGCTTAGAAAGAAAACATTTATCTGCGGTAAACATGATGCAGAGAAAGAACACAAACACAAAAAAAGAACAAGTGGGCGTAAAATATGCGTCACATCCACGTAAAACGGCCATCGCTCAGCATAATGCTACGATCCTATGCGAGTCAGAGCCCCAGTTTAGAATAGAATAGAATATTGTTGTTAGTTCGTGTGTAAGGTAGTTACCAAACAAAGTTGGTGAAAATTAAGGCTTATTGCTTGATTCGCACAAATTTACTCGCCCGAAACGAGCAAATCGGCACTTATTTCTTTTTTTTTGTAGGGCAGACAACTCCTGAAATACGTATTAGGCGGATTTTATGATTGCAGAATAAGAAATAGTATTTGGTAGTATTTTTATCCTTAATCGAATCTAATGAGCAATTTTTATACGGGAAGGCATTAAGTTTAATTGGCATAGTTTGAAATCAAGCCTACCATTACACTTTAAACGGTTTAAAACTAGGTCAAACACTTCAGACTTGAAACGCCGTTCAGTCAGATCCATATCTGCTTTGTGACTAACATAAAAACGTCTTCTGAACCTCGGTCGACACGCTAGGAATTTTCAGAATGTTGCTATCGGCCCCAGCCTCCCCGGGAATTTGTAGACAACCCGATCAAACGGCCGGAGAGTGGAGATGTCAATGCGGTGGTTTTTGAGTGTGAAAGGAAGGAATGTCTTTGATATTAGACAACAAAGTTTTTTGGGAATTGTGAAGTAAAAACTAAAAGAAGGCAAAAATTAAGATTGCCTGTGATTTAAAGCTAACTAGCTATATGACAGAGACAAATATAATTAGCCCTTAACCCTTTGCCCTGCAGTGGTACAATACAGGCTGATTATTATTATTATTATTAAACCACTTACATGCAATTTTGGATTGTCAAGGAGTCGATCAGTCAAAAAGATGAAGCCCATTCCAAAGTGCGTAAATATGGAGAAGAACGGGCAAGAAACTACATGAATACTCTTTTTAATCAAAATATTATATAAGTCAATTGATAATAAGTTATAATAAGACTACTGTCTGCTCGCGACGTCGTCTGCGTTACGGTTCTTGTTTTATCATAAAACACTTGGCACTAGTGTAACTTTCCATCAGTGAAAGAGTTGTTGTAATCGTATCAGTTCTTCCAGAGATTACTTACAAACAGACAAACAATTTTACCTCTTTATAATACAGTGCAACCTCGATATAACAAATCGGAAGGGAACAAGTAAATATTCGTTATATCAAGTAATTCATTAAACTGAGGTTTGTTATATTGAGATTAGGTTGGTCTAAAATTTGTTATAAAGAGGTAAAAACGTGTCGAAACTTGTCGCGACTGGATCACATACTATTGGGAACGTTATATAAAGGTTTTGGGTTGACAAAATTCGTTAATTAGAGGTTTACACTTTTTTTTTATAGTTCAAAATTCGTTATAAAGAGGTTGTTCGCAAAAAATCTTCGCAATGTAAAGGTATATTTTACATTGACTCTTATGGACAATTCAAGGGGATTACGAAGACTTCGTTAAATCGAGAAATTCGTTATATTGAGGTACGGTATATTAAGGTTGCACTGTATTATTATTTAATAGTGATGCATTTATAGGCATAGCGGCGTGTGTGGTATAATACAAGCGGCCCATGCCATACCAGCTAGGGGAGTTACAGACACTCATGTTCGTATACTCTCTGACAGCGCCTCAGTCCTCCAATCCCTAAAGAAGGGATGCATCACATCAAATCTAATACTAGAATGTCACAAGGCGCTTGAACAGGTAACTGTATCGAACCGCAACACAGTGACACTACAATGGATAAAAAGACACAGTGGATCACTAGGTAATGACGCGGCTGACAAGGTGGTCAGAAGGGCATCCAGCACGCCAGTCTATGGACCGGAACCAGTCGTGCCGATCCCCTTCAATCAATTACGCAGGTGGCTACAGAAGCACACTCACACACAAGCAGAGAACTGGTGGTCCTCGTCACCGGGCTGCAGGCAGTCCAAGGAAGCCATGCCATCATTAGATGGCAAGCTAACGAAAAGATTACTACGCCTGGACAGGAAAGGCCTGCGCCTGATTGCGGGGACCATCACGGGACACTGCTCACTAAACAAACACTTCCACACGATAGGCATAACGGACAGCCCCCTGTGCTGGGCTTGCATGGAGGCTGATGAGACCGTCGCGCATGTGCTCTTTAAGTGCACAGGCGTCACCCAGATTAGGTCGGAAACCCTCGGAACACCCAAATCGTACACAGATGTTCTCAACAGACTAGGAGACTTAATAAGCTTCTGGAGGGAGGTGGGCTGGTAGATTAACCACCGACGGCCGCCATGGCCCACGCACAATGGTCCACTTGAAGGACTAAGTGCGGAAACCAAACCCGTAACGTAGAACATAGAACTTAGGCATAGCGGCTGTAAGATGTGTTTATGTGTAAGTACCTACCTATATTTCTTTAAGGTCTACTGTACTGTTTGTGCCTGTACTGTAAACCCACACACAAAATACCACCCCAAAAGTCTTTTAAAACGAAAAAGTGCTCCAACTTTCTTTCACTTTATAGATTTTGTAAAGATACAAATTTCCCAGAACCCCTAAAACAAAGCAAATGTTTTAATTACCCACATATTACACCCTCCTACATTTCCATATCCACCGCTCGGTTCGTGGAAGTTTTAATTAAAGGAAATTTTCGATGCACGGGCTGATTGTATAGACGCAAGCAGGTCCAGCTACCCGAAACTGTCAAATTTTCCTAATCAACCTTGGCCCTTAATGCTTTAGCGATAAAGTTGAAAATCTATTAATGAAATTTGACAGATTAGTTAGTAGTAGACAGGTAGTAGCTTGATGTGCTGGCGTTTGTACAATAAACCGCTCATCAGTAACATTTGAACTGCTAAAACCACCCTTACTGCTACGACATTAAGGCGCTATCTGTACATACATACAAATAAATAAATTTGAAGTGTCTGTTTGTAATGTCAAAATAACAGCTTTGTACTAAATGCATATGAAAGACTATAAAAAAAAGGTCTGTCTGTTTGTTCCGGCTAATCTTCGAAACCGCTGGACCGATTTTGATGTTATTTGATGTGGGGATACTCTGAACCCTGGGTAAGGACATAAGCTACTTCTATCGACGAACTTTTTATCGACATACCATACGGGTGAAGCCGCGGGCGGCAGCTAGTCAATGATAAAGTGTTACAAGGACATGCGTATGCGGTTCTTTCTTTCTTTCTTTCTTTTATTTTTTTGATAAAACGTTGCCCCACACTAAGAATTACTCCTGTATCGTGGGTGCGTTTACAAACATTTAAATTCATACACAAACAGCCAGACCCGGAACAATACAAATATTTGTTCCGTGCGGGAATCGAACCCGCACGAACAGTGCGGTTGGCTGTACCCGAGGCAGTTTAACTTATAAAGTTACGTGGTTACGGCTATTGGAAAATGAGAGTTGAGTGTACAAGGGTCTGCGTAACCTGCAGTTAAGTGGGAACTTTTGCTTATTTCCTCCTAGGGTAAAAGTTTCAAGGCATGCAGAAGTAGGTTAAACGATTCACTTTATTTTGCAATCTATATGTACAGGGTTCTGGGAATTTTTCGAAAATACATAAAGATGAGTTTTCTCGAATCCAATGAATTTTCGCCTTCGCTTTATGGGGTGCTTTAAGCCACGTATTCATGGTAAACATTTGTTTATAAACAAAGTTTAATCAACATTTTGCTGAGTTGCTTGCAACACTACGTGTTACAGAGTTGCAGAGTTGATTACGGCATGTTGGCAAGTTCTCAGTCGCTTGGCGAGTGACATCTGTTTATCAACCATTGTTGATGTATGTGGACGTGTTTGGAACCAGTTTATAAACACACAGTAGTGAGAAATACATTAGATACAGAGAACACAACAACACTACATCCACGGGCAACATTTAGACGCAGACTGTCATGTGGACAAGACATATTGATATAAACTTTGTTTCCAGCAACTTTGTCGTTGGTCATCAGCAATGTTGATCAACTGTTGCTCAACAAAAGTTTACCATGAATACTGGGCTTAATTATTGCAATTGGGTCACACTATCACGTCCTGGAAGAAATACGTCAAATTACAAGTCAGCCTATTTATTATGTACACATAATAAAATAGTACCTAGTATGTGTCACTTTTATATCGATATTTGTGTTTTTCATTTTTTTTTTAATGGCACTTTGTTTTTATATTGTAATCATGTGGGTATTTAGTTATCATCTAATAGTGTACTTTTGTGTGTTGTGCTGTATTTTTTGTGTGCGCCAAATGAATGGTTTATCTATCTCTACCTAACGAATTTTGTCCGTTTGGCTGTTTGTCGCGATATATGTTCCGCATTGGCGCAAAACGGGTAAACTGATTTGACACACTGATAGTTTATAACCTGGATCTACGCGGGCAAAGCCGCGTGCAAAAGCTAGTTCAATAATATTCATTACGTTATTTACGTTTTCGGAAAGACAAATTTTCCAAACATATGAAGCGTAAATATGTAAGAGCTGTCGAATGGTATCACAGGGCAAAATAAGCAAAAAACTACTTCATTTTCAAACTGCATAGGTAGTCGCTTTTAATAAAAATATGTGTACCTTATAACGTAATTAGGTTTATTTGTAAATAAACCTTTATCAAAAGCAATTATTACGATTGAAAATGAAAACAACTTTTTTATAAGGCTGCCAAATAAATTGTAGCAATTATGAAACCGCAATCGAATAAAAGACGGGGTGAAATATACAAGAACGGGCAGGATACCTTCAGCGAGTCACTGTTACATAAGGAGTGGAAATTTTGTTAGCTTCAACGAAAATAGTTCCCATAAAATGATTGAATTTAAAATGATATAGGTACCACTTAAAAAAATATGTAAAGTGTAGTAATAATTACTCACTTTTGGAAAACGTTCTAAATGTCGTACTCGATTTACTATTGTGATGAAACGCTTAAATATTGGAATACCGTGAAAATATTATTCAGTATTCGAGGAATCGGCTCTGAAACTCTAGTGAACTGTCCCAACTTTCATGATATGTTGTTATGTTATTTTCCTCTCATTCACAACAGCATATGCGCAGGGATTGGTAGCGAACTATTTATTCAGTTTGACAGTTGGACACGGTGGACACAACTTTGTTACGTGGCTCCCTTTCGAGGATGTGCATGGATTCCACATAGGAAATAGACTGTATTTTTTAAAGTATACAATGTGGTGTTTATCTACGGAATAGATGAAAATCCTTTCCTTAGAAATGAAAGGTTTAGTTAAATTACAAATTCGAGGAAGAGATGAGAACTTTTAATTTGTTTGTAGTTACGGAAATTCTCTTGAAGAGAAGTTTCGCAGAATTGATCGGTAACGTTTGTTACTATGAAATGCTAGCCGTTTTGAAATATAATCAAATTGTATAAAAACCAAACAGAGCGTTTATTTTCATATGTTGCAACCACAGAGCATTTAATATCACATATGTTACAAAAATTACAATATATATTCCGGTATTAGTTTGCGGTACGCCCGTGGCCGCACGATTTAAATGCAGTGAATCATGGCTAATTTCTATATAATGATAGGGATAAACAACAACAACACAACAACAATCGTTACGGGTCGTCAGAAGCCCGAAAGTCTGACAACCAGTCTTACCAAGGGGTATCGTATTACTCAGTAACTGGGTTGTGGAGGTCAGATAGGTAGTCGCTCCATGGAAAATATTGGTTCCTATTCAGCTGCATCCGGTTAGACTGGAAGCTGATCCCAACATAATTGGGGAAAGGCTAGGTAAGGATAAACAGTATGAGTGCTGTTTGTCTATACAACTTGCCGCTACAATGGCGATATTAATTTAACACACGGGTAGGGCTAGTGGCCAGTAACATTAATAATTATAACACCATCAAATATTCGTAAATTGAAAACGACTGCCTGCGCCGCTCTCTGACATAGGGCTCTCTCTCTTTCCTTCTACTCGCTTACTCTTTGCACATTATTCGTTTTAATTTCATTGATGCGATATTATGATCCGTGACCCCGGCAAATGATCCCTGCGCTACAGTTCTTTAAGTACAGGTTGCTCCAAGATGTTATTTAAAAAAATAATAATAATAATAACGTTGAATGAAATTAAAATATGTTCATAAAATGAAAACGCGAAACAGTATACGTGTTAAATTAATGCCACCATTAAAGCGGCACGCTGTAGATTTCGATACTTCAAGGGTCAAGGTGGCCTTCTGAAACTTTTTGAAACGGTTTTACATACACCGTGCTTGGACGATATACTCGTATGTACATAAACTTCGACCAGATGTTTCAGACCATGGAAATAAGCATTTTTCATTATGGACACATTAATGAATTCTTATTTTTGTTAATTTTCATACAAAACTATATACTCGTACCTTGACGTAAATCACCGATATGCATGCCTCTTTATCAGAATTGGCAAGGTCGTATTTTCATTCATAAGATGTAGCGGGCTGAAACTTGTCAAAACTAAATTAAATTTCAAATTAAGACTCTTTCTTACTCCATAGCTCAATTCAATTTCATTAAATGAAATTACAAATATCTTTGTAACGAAGCCTTTTTAAGTACTACTTCCTTTTGTTAGATTTGATTTGTAAAAGCTATAGAAGCGTTTGCCAAACTTTATGGATAACGTATATATGTATGTATAACACACCACAGCCAACATAAAAAAAAATCGTGAAACTTTCAAACAAATCTATTATAAATGATAAAGAATATTATCAAGAACAATGTATGTATGTAATTGAATAACGCCCGTTATCTTCCACTAGGTCATCATTCTGCTTTGCTACATTTACGTATTTCATTAGTAACGTTCTTAATATCACGTCGAGTAGACATCCTAATATTTCTACAGAAGCACTCTGGGGGACTGAGCATGAAATATGAAGAGTTTTTTTTTATAAATTAGGGCAAGCTCGCGACTGAATGGCTCAAGATGAATAAATGAAACTTGCAAAGTAGAAAATGAGCGCCGTATTCATCTTATTTAGCGTTAGGGCTATGTAGGTGAGAATAAAAGATGTACTGCTGCAGCTTAGAGCTTTTCAGGTAAACGCGTTTTCATAATAGATTACGTAACTGTTATAATTAGCCTATAATGTTCCCACTACTGGGGCTTCTTCGCGGTGAGACGGAGTGGGCCGTAATCCACCACGCGAGGCCAGTGCGGTCGGTAGAAGTCACATGTCCTCAAATTTTTGGTTCTAGGACATGCCGGTTTCCTTACGATGTTTTTCTTCACCATTTTGAGAGCAGTGGTGATGAGACAATTTACACAAAGTAAAGCGCCTGTCTGGGTTCGAACGTACGGCCTACAACTCGTCAGACGCGGCCGTTACTAATTGCCCACCACTGGTCTCTCGCTCCGGCAAAGAGGCTATCTTCTTCATTTGTAGGTGATGTAAAAGGTGACAAAGAGGTATCAAGAGGCAGCTACGGCCTTCTATCTAAACTAATATTTTCAAGAGGTAAAATTGTTTGTTTGTCGAGCAATCTCTGGAACTGAAAAAAACCTACACTATTGACATTTGTTTCACATGGAGGTGACACCGAGGTAGCAAGCTAAACCGCGATCGCGAGGTATCGCAGTGATGCATCTTCGGCATGTCATTACACTTAAGTTCAGAAAAATAGACTATTACGGGCCAAGACATGATAGGTTAAGGAAACGTTTTACTACCTAGTTGATTTAAACAACCGACTGTTAGATACCATAGTGCAATGTCATACGGTATTCTATTGTAGGGAAATGCCGCTGATATTCAGACTATCTTTGTTTTGCAGAAGCGAGCTGTTCGATCGATTTATAAATTAAGTCCGAGACACTCGCTCAGATAAAAATTTAAAGAGATTAATGTCATGACTGTGCCTTCTCAGTATATTTATGAAAATCTTTTATATGCCCATAAAAATATAAAATTGTTTAAAAAATACAGTGATATCCATGATATAAATACAAGGAACATACACAAATTTGTTGTACACCTACAACAAGGCTCAAGAAAATAGGTGGCTCGTTCAGATGCCAATGTATACGCTTTTATAATAAACTTCCAAGCCACGTTCAAGATCTAAGCCTTAATAAATTCAAAATGTAAGTTGTGCCAGAAAGCATTTTATACCGTTAAGGAATATATCGAGGACAACTTTGACATTGAATTGGATCTGGGACACTTGCACGAAAGCCATTTCTGCGAAAGACATTTCCGCGAAAGATATTTGTGCGAACCCACTTGCGCGAAAAGACATTTCTGCGAACGAACTTTTGCGCGAAGGGACGTTTGCGCGAAAGACAGTTGCGCGAATTAACTTGCGCGAAGAGACAGTTGCGCGACAAAGTTGAGGAAATGAGTTTTCTTCATAACATCACGCATGTATTCTTTCAAAAGGTTGAGCAGGGGTATATAGTACGGACACAATTCACTAGTTATGTTAAAACTGGTGTCAAAATGAAAATCCAAAATGGCGGCTAAGAAATTTTAAAAATTTTTCGTCATGCGCGTCGTTTTCATAAACAATGAAAACGACACCCGAGGGTGCTAAAACCGATAGTGAGGTCAAAATGAAAATCCAAGATGGCGGATGCGAAAATTTTCGAATTTTTCGGTTTCAGTACCCTCGAAAACGACACCCATTATAAAAAAAAATTAAAAAATTTCGCAGCTGCCATCTTGGATTTTCAGTTTGACCCCAGTTATAACATAACTGGTGAATTATGGCCGTACTATGTACCCCTGCTTAACCCTTCGAAAGAATACATGCGTGATGTTATGAATAGAATAGAACAGAATTTGTTTATTTGTAAGAATGTAGTTTTACATGGTATGGTGTTAATTTTTTTAAAGTTCTATACATTCTACCATAACATATGGTGTACAAATATTAAAATGTCATTTTATATAACTAAGTACAATTAATTATAAGATTTAATGATTAAAAATATGTCCAATATGAATTATTATAATTAGTTAGTCGTTAAATTTAAATCAATGTCAAAATTAAGTACATGTCATCTTGGATTTTTACAATATTCCTTATATTCACCAATGTCATAAAAACAATTATCCAGTAACCAACTTGTCAGCTTTTTCTTGAACATGGGGATAGGAAGTTCCTTAAATGAGTTTGGTAACTTGTTATACACCTGAATGGCATTAGCATATACATTCCTCCTAAATATTTGCAATCTACATTGAGGTACATTTAATTCGTGTTTGTATTTATTTCGAGCAGAAGCCTTTTTGTGGCTCACTTCTGATTGCATGCGAAAATAGTGCGGATTTTGCTTTACTAGCATACATAGTTCCTTGATGTACATGCAGAGTAACGGTAAAATGTGAAGTTTTTTAAATAAAGGTTTGCAGCTGTCCAAAAACCAGACGCCAGATATTGCCCTAACACACTTCTTTTGTACTCGAAATGCCCTTAGAACTTCAACTGAATTGCCCCATAGTATCAGACCATATGACAGCACAGACGCTACGTATCCGTAATATGCAGTGACTGCTGCGGCTACTGACACTGTTGGTCGAAGACGTTTTATTGCGTATACGAATTTGTGTAGCTTATCGCATACGTAATTGATGTGTGATTTCCAATTGCAGTTTTGATCCACTATTATGCCCAAGAATTTTGTGTTTCCTACTTGTTCTAAGATCGTGTCGTCATATTTTATACTAAGACTCTGAAAGTTTGATTTATAAGTTTGAAATTGAATTATTTTTGTTTTATTTATTTTTAAATTGTTGTTATTAAGCCAAATTATTATGTCTTTGATTGCTTCATTAATTTCCTGTTCCAAGTTATTTTTGTCCTTACATTTTATTATTAGTGTCGTATCGTCAGCAAATAAGATTGTTTCATGACGTGTTGCATTGGGAAGGTCATTGATATATAGCAGAAATAAAAACGCTCCTATCACACTGCCTTGGGGTACTCCAACTGCGTTAGATTTATAGTTAGATTTATATTCTATGTACTTTGTTTCCATCAACGACTTTTGATATTTGAAGAAAACACATTTTCTCAACTTTGTCGCGCAACTGTTTCTTCGCGCAAGTGAAATCACGCAGGTGTCCTGCGCGCAAGTATCTTTCGCGTCAACGTCCACTCGCGCAAAAGACCATTCACGCAAATGTCTTTTCTCGCACAAGTGTCCCTTCGCGCAAAAGTCCGTTCGCGCAAAAGTCCATTCGCGGAAATGTCTTTTCGCGCAAGTGGGTTCGCGCAAGTGTCTTTCGCGGAAATGTCTTTCGCGCAAGTGTCCTGCTACCTAATGAATTTTATTGTATACAATGACATTTGCTTACTTTGTAAAGTATTCTATTATTTTAATTATTGTGAATGTGAAGACTATGTGGGTCTTTTTATTTTCTCTCTGTTCTGTTAGTTTTTGTCATGGTCTGGCAGTTTGAGTAGTTAATGTGGCCTACCCAAATGTCCTTTCTTTGGTATTGTTAGTCGAATCGTTGACTTCCTCAAATTTTGAGTTGAGCTGCACGATTTCTTACAAATGCGTGCAATGACTGGACAGGTCCTCTCAATCTGTATGGTTCTTTCCTCAAAAGACCATCTCAGACATCGATCTACATGGTGTTCATATGATCTGACCAAGATTATGTTTGGACTTTAAAAGAGACTGTGACCTCTGAGTTTGTTGCGGCCTTTCTTCTCAGACTAGTCAGATAGGAAACCCCGACCTCATCTAGTTTTAAAATATGATTGACGTGTAAAAGTGTTTGCAAATGATAAATGATTTTATTTTGTACGTAGGTGACGTACAAAATAAAATCATTTATCATTTACTGCTGCTCATCCTCAAAGATATACCTCACAATTTGGAGGGCACTGCTCCCGAATCCCGATCCAACTCTTCCCCTGAGTGTCGGGGGTTATATCAGGTGAATTAGTACATATTCGCTCATAATACTGCGGACTGTGGAGCCCTGATTTCCCTGGAGATGGCGAAGTTATTCAGTGACCAGTAATAAACTTGTTCAGAGCAGTGCAGTCGCTTAATTTATTGGTACTGGTTGGTGTAAATTATTCCATTTGTTGGTGGAGCTTTTGTTTTTAAGTATGCAGGGTGGCAGATACATCAACGTGCAACCAGTTACAATGGATTCAAAACATGATTCTGAACGAATTTGAACGCAAGAAGCGTTGAAAGATATCGTTGGTTATTTAAAAAGTAAAAATAGCATTTCCATACATTTGACCGCGTAGATATTGCGCTTTTCTAATCCGCGTAGGTATTCCTGTTTTTTTTTGATAACCGACGAAAAATGTATACTCTAGGGGATCTAGAATTATGTGCTGAATTCATGGTTTCAGTTTGCGCGTCGATACTGCCACCCTGTATACATAATTATCGTCATGGTTTATGGTCTTATTTTTGCTTTTATTTAGATCCAAATAATATGTATGTCTAGCTGCAAAGTATTCTGCGGCTGGCTTGAACAGCTTCTGGAACACGTGCTGTATCTCACAAAGTGGTCGGTTAGCAAAGCTATGCTAGATGCTCTACACAAATAAGCGCCCTTATCTGTACGTTCTGACTTCACAACTGTGACTCACCGATATAAATGTGGAAAATATTACTATCTGCTTTTTTCTGTTAAGAGTTATTCAATTTTATGGCTACAACCATTCAAATTCTCAATTAGTAGAATTATATCGTATTCAGCTGCATCCTGTTAGACTGGAAGCTAACCCCAACATAGTTGCAAAATGGCAGATGAGTAGTCATGTGAATGTTAATATTTATGTTTATGTTGTGATGTTTGTATTTTGTGTTTCACGAATTGTGTCCAAATAAACTTTTTTCTTTCTTTCTTTTGGTTGGATAAGTTCACATGATTTTTGACATGGAGCGGTTTCCTTTGGGTGTGATTGAAACAATGGGCAATAGCTGGTAATAAAAGTCTCCATGTGATGTCGTATTGTCATGTTATCTTCTTCTCAGGGGCATCACTTTTATCCAGCACGGACCGACGCCTCGCCATCGTGGAAGGAGCAGCCTGGGTCATGGTGCGTGTTGGCGCTGGTGAAGCCGAGGCCAAGCTGATGCTGGGAGCCAGGGTCGAGGGGTGCAGTGCAGCGGCCTATACGAACAGGGTGCCGCTGACGCATCCGATGGCGTTGCTGCATTACACTAGTGCTCAGGGGGTGAGTAACTGAAAGAAGTAATAGTTTATTTTTATTTTCATGGCCTTATAGGTCTCCTCTAATAGTGATTGGTACCTATAGTTTTGTAAGGACACTAGTTTTTCAGCTTTGTACAGACCTTGGACAAAACAAAGAAAGAGAAAAAGAGCACAAATAGTAAAGAAAGAAAACCAGGAGCAAAAAAGAGCGAAATAAAACGTATTCTATTCACTTCTTGCAATAACTGGCAACCCTTATCTAAGATATTTAAGATAAGTTTACCCAAATAATGCTGGAGTCAGTAATTATTTGTAGCTATATGTGTGCGTTACTGTGTCTATCTTGTATCAAGAATTATTGTTTTTTTTAACCTTTCCCAAATGAAAACTAGTTTTTAATAAACACTGTACATAAACATCAGCTGTTCTGTATTTTTTATGCGAATAAAGTGAGAAGGCAATAGCCTATTTTGGGTGAAGGTGATGCTTTAATTAATGAGTAAACTAGTATAGATCTACACCGAAAATAGGCCATTTCGCAAATAGTTTATTTATTTATATTATTATTTATGTACAGTAAGGATCAAAAGTGGAGTGACAGTGTCACGAAGCAATAGATTGACACTTCTGTTTAACTTACGACCTTCTTCTAATGAGTAATTTCTATACTATAGACACACACTCTCACATTCGTTTGCAACTGATTAAACTTTATGATTATACCCACATAAATCTAAATAAATAAATTATAAGATAGACAGATGCAGTTAACTTGCGACTCATTCACCACGACTAAATAGAACGTTATTTGTTTTTGGTTGTTTTTTATTGTAGATTAGTGACGTGTTTGTAATCTATTAGCGGTGTTGTAGTTCATTTTGAAATGCAAGGAAAATTTAATATTGAGATGAAAGCAGATATTATCGCGCTGCGTAAAAGTGGACTTAATATTATATCACAGATATTTGATGAAACCGGACTGAGTGTGAGTATTATGATTTGATTATTTTATCGATTTTTTTTATAATTAAAGTATAACTGCTGATCCTTTTACTTAGTTATTTACTTAGGTTTTAAACGTTTTATATTTATCATAAATCCTAAATAGAAGAAAAAAAATACTATGAATATAAAATATAACATTAAGTATAATAATAATATAATATATAACATTTCTATTTTCAAAATAATTTTGTTTCAAATTCGTGTTTTGCTAGTAGCCTAACAGTACTCTTTTTTTGTTTTAGAGAAATACCTACTGTGAGTCGGAGGGTCAAAAGATGGCCCCAGCTAGTCCGTGAATAATGAAACAAGTGGTTTCATACCAACGAGATATTTTGACGAATTATTCGACACATCTTTACGAACCGTTCGCCGTGCAAACGAAAACAAAGAAAACCAGCTTTTTGAGCTGGTTTTCGTTTCGCCCATATGTATTTGAAAATCATAAACAAGAACGTTTACATTTTGCGATACAGCGATGGGAAGCACGGAATGAGAGATCTGATGAGCAGTTGAAGTTGCATTGCATGGAAATATGGGAACATTTAAGAAGAACAGATATACTTGTATGTTTCAATATTGTTGGATCCATGCGCCAGCGTTTACTTGATAGCATTGATAATAATGGGGGTTATACAAAGTATTAAGTTATAAATTACCAATTGATTTTAGTAATATTAAAATAATATTGTGTCATATCCGTAATAAGGATTATTTTAAAGTTTAGTTTCAATCTTCTTTTCATAATGAAAATGAATACTTAAGCTATAACTGCAGGGGGAAACTCTGCACCCGCGGCAAATCACCGCGGAGCGGACGGACCTCCGGCGCGATCTCATGGCGGAATGGAAGGCGCGACTATCGCAACCCAGCGCAGGGCACGCCACGATAGCGGCGGTAAGACCCCTCTTTGAGGAGTGGCTAGAGGGGCGTCACGGCGCTCTCACCTACCGCCTGACGCAGGTCCTCTCCGGACACGGATGGTTCGGGAGGTTCCTGCACATAATCAGGCGGGAGGAGACGCCCGGGTGTCACCACTGCGAGGATCCCCCAGAGGACACGGTGGAGCATACGGTGGAGGTCTGCCGTGCTTGGGCAGAGCACCGCCGTGTCCTCATAGAGGCGATCGGCAGCGGCGGCGACCTCTCGCGTCCGGCCCTGGTGCAAGCCATGGTCCGGGGCGAGAGGGAGTGGGAGGCGGTCACCTCCTTCTGCGAAGCAGTCATGCTAGCGAAGGAGGTGCACGCCTCAGCCGCCGAGGGAGACGCTCCGGGCGTCGGGAGCCGCGTGACGACTCCCGGCCACCATAGGCGCGGGCCTGCGGGCGGAGAGCAATGGGTAGCTCTCCGTCCGATCAGGACCAGGCCCGTGCCGGACGGCGCGTATGTGTTCCACGTGCGCCTCAAAGAGATGTCAGCTTAGATGACGGGGCCCGACAGGGCCGAAGCCTGCCGGGGTAGCGGGATCGTCCGAAAGGGTTACCGCTGCCCTGGTACATAAAGGGCTAAGGAAGGAACACGGGTGGGTTTTAGTCAGTAAGAGTCTGACACTCCCTTCTGCTCCACCCAGAGCGGGATGGGTCATTTGATGATTTCCCATCCTGAAAAAAAAAAAAAAAAAGCTATAACCGCAATAAGTCCTAATAAATACGATTTGTTAACTTTGACGTTTGAGATAGGCTACTAAAGTTAAAACGAACGCACTGGCAGTAAACAAAAAGTAGTACTACTGAGTAATTTAATTGTATTGTGACAAGGAGTTCAAACTTTTTTTATTTACGTGGGTAGATTTGCTAGTTGTGATTTCTTAGAGTGCACACATTAGTAGTTAAAGCACAATATTATTATATTACCAAGATACAATATTTTAAGTCTAAGGGTCGTAGTTCAATGATTACCTGCTTTACTTCAATAAATTGTTCTTTATGAGAAAATAAACTGTTTTGACTAGAAGTTTTTTTTTTTTTTTTTAGTTTATAAAATCATAACGAATAATCATTTTGAAATCACTTATAAAACATTTTAATTTTAACCCCGTATTACAGTAGCAATATAATAATGAAAATAAAATAATTATTACATTATGATTCTTGTTTATTAATCTATAAAAAACGAATAAAAAAATAACGGATAAAGATTATTGTTGGAAAAGAAAAATAAAAGTCCCAACTCGAGATTGAAATCCACACCTATGCGTTCAATAATCCAATACATAAGACTACCAGCTATCGGTTTTGAGTTATCAATTTTAGCAATGGTTTGAACCTACCAGGGTCATATGTAATTACGTAGCCTGTGTGCAAAAGCTACGATATATTTTTTATTTCGTTCGACGCCAGCCAGTGTGCGAATTATGAGGTGAGCGTTCTGTGTTGATACATCACTTTATGCACACAGACGTAGGTACGGCCTTTATGGCGCGTTCACAGCAATACAATCCTTAAGGTGATTTTGCATTAATGATCGCGACCAGTAAAGTATAAATTTTTACTAATAATTTTTATAATATTTACCATACAGTAAAATTTCGAATGCTAAATCTAGACTGTACTGAGCTCATTTTGCACTGGACCAACAATTTCAGGGATCATAAAATATTAACTAACTCTAATCACTATTCCTCCAGGGCTATTACGCCGTCGCAGTAGGTCCACCTTCCTCCCTGGTCTGCGGAGACCGCTCCTCTACCTGGCAGCTGTGGCATCCATCTTTAGAAGCAGAGCTGGACGCACACTGTTCTGAACTGTCTACTGTCGCCAGGATCGCAGGGGCGCTCAATGTTCTGATAGACAAGATGAGGGAAGGAGTGTATCAGGTAAGTTATTATTCCTCCAAGGATACTATACTGTTGCAGTAGGTCCACCATCCTCCCTGGTCTGTGGTGACCGGTCCTCCACGTGGTAGCTGTGGCATCTGAACTGGATGCACACTGTTCAGAACTGTCCACGGTAGCCAGGATCGCAGAGGCGCTCAACTCAATGCGCTCATTGATAAAATGAGGGAGGGAGTGTATCAGGTGAATGGAGGTTTTAAATTTTCTGCTTAGATAAAAATTTACAAATATAAGAGAAACTAATTCCATCTAATATATAAATCAATCGACATAATATGGCTCTAGAAAATTGGCAGTAAATTTGTGCTTAGGTATGTACCTCCTTTTCTACAAATGAAATTAAATGTTTATTTCTATAAGGGCTGATTTTCCATCACCAGATAACTTTTATTCGAAGAATAAAATTGACGATTGACAGTTTTTGTATGAAATAACTGTAAAAATTTCAAAATTACTCCACGACTAAAGTTATCCGATTGAAAAATCAGCCCTTTCAAGACATTTAGGGCTGATTTTTCAATCGACAGATTATTTTTATTTGTCGAATAAAATTGACGTCTGACAGTTTTTGTATGGAAGGACTGTCAAAAATTCAAAATAATTCCACCGATAAAATTATCTGGCGTTGGAAAAATCAGCCCTTACACGTCAATATTTTCTTGGTTAATATTTCAAAACTAGATGGCGCCGGCGTTTTCTAGCTGTCTGGAAGTACAGTTTCTTGATTCATGAAGCTAAATAGAAAAATGCAGGTCTATTTTCGAGCCTTGATTACGCACTTTAAGTTAGCTAAGTTTAAAAATAATGTTTTCTTCTTTGTTAAACATGAGACGAGTATTTTACGCTTTTGTGTTTACGAAATCTAGAATTTGTTCCGTTTGCATTTAATAGTGCCCTTTCAAGCTCCCTTCTGCCCACTGTCCGCAGGGCACCCTCCGCGTGCTCAGTCGCCACGCGGCCAGCAGCGTGCTGCGCCGGCGCCTGGACCGCTGCGGGGCGCACGCGCATTCAGCGGCGAGATGCTGCGTAGCCGCACATGCCTCGCACCATCTCTTACTGGCGCTGGATTCGTGAGTTAACAGTCATACCATAATATACCTATTGCGAAATGGTATCCAAAAAACTAAAAGCATTTATTGTATTTTGGGAGGCCTAGTACTAGAGGGGGATATTATAAATATTTGTGTAGCGGTATCTACACCGC
Source organism: Apamea epomidion (assembly GCA_947507525.1). Taxonomy (NCBI): domain Eukaryota; kingdom Metazoa; phylum Arthropoda; class Insecta; order Lepidoptera; family Noctuidae; genus Apamea; species Apamea epomidion. The sequence continues at coordinate 1,770,665 of OX382237.1, read as the reverse complement.
CACATGCAAACTACGCGTCATACTGACATCACGCAAAATCCTATAACTCGCAAGCAGAGTTTACCGCGCAACTAGCATATAAACAACGGCCCGACATGAATCATAGGGAAGTAGCCCGTCAGACACAACACCCGTCTGGTCGGTGGATCCTTCCTTTTCTATGGAGGATGAGTGAACTTTACACCCTGTTCCTCATACGTCTATATTTGAGATGTTTTATTTTTTCACCGTGAAAAATATCTGTCTACACTACGGGGTGAGCAGTGCTGGGCTGGTGGCCCAGTGGTAACAGCCGCGACTTACGAGTTGTAGGTCGTAGGTTCGAACCCAGGCAGGCGCTTTACTTTGTGTAAATAATTTCATCACCACCGCTCTCTAAACGGTGAAGGAAAACGGTGAAAAAAAAAGAAAAACCGGCATGTCCTAGAACCAAAAAATTCGAAGACATGTGACATCTATCAACCCGCACTGGGCCTGCGTGGTGGATTAAGGCCCACTCCCTCTCACAGAGAGGAGGCCTGCGTCCCAGCAGTAAGAACATAATAAATGCAAAATAAAAATAAATAAATGGTTAATAAATGCATTTTCTTTCTTTTCTTTCTTTCTTTCTAACATTATGGGCTGATTATGACGCTACGGGGTCTAGAATCATGTTCTGAATTCATGGTTACAGTTTGCGCGTCGATGTCCCTGCCACCCTGTATGACAGAACAGAGGTGCAATAGTAACATGTACATCTTCCAGCCTATACGCTCTGTGTGACCGCGGCGGCGTGGCTGGCTACGTGTACCCGGTGGAGCGCGGGGCGGTGGTCCGCCGGGGGGCGCGGGATGCCGACTGGCAGTTCGATGCTGCCTGCGTCAAGAGCTGTCTGCAGCAGATGCATCATGTTGCTGGTAAGACAGTATGAACAACTATGGTCTGTTCCGAAAATATCTGATGCAAATGTAAACAAATGGATCAGAAAACGGACCTGTAGGTGTCAATTCGTAGTGCCACTTAAAAATTGAGTGCTTAGATTAAATTACTTTAAAGATATTTTTCACTCTTTGTAAGTTTAGATGAATGTGTTACTTTAGTCAATGAATGCATAAGAATTTAATCTGAATAGGGTTTGTTTACAATTTCAGCAAATACTTTTTGAATAGACTATACAAGATGGCGTCAATAATGTAAATAAAAAAGCACAACTGCGTAATAGACAAAAATAGAATAAACCTCTCAGCCTCGCTTGAATATTGCAAAGTTTGTGAAAAACGTTAATAATATGTATTATGGTTCAAGTTTTCTTTTGACACGGACTTTGAAACTGAACTCTAATTAATTAAATGTACACTCAAAGACGTCGACGACAAAACGAACTGTTTACATTGAAACAAAGAAAGAGTAGTCTGTGGGAAAATCTTAACTGCCTTCACCATTACGAAATTATACATTAAATTCTCTTCTTTGTCTGTTCATTCTAAAGTTAGGCTAGATTACAAAAACTAATAAAAGCACAACCACCAGGTGAAGATATCCCGCCATCCCCTTCAGAATGCCTAGAGACCGCATTACTCAGTCGCTGGGAGAGTCTCAACAGAGAGGCGCGGCTCTCTGCAGGGTCTAACCCTACGTACTCGAGCAGACAGCTGCGCTACTTGTGGAGGGTGGCTAGTGAGCTGATGAAGTGCAAGAGTATGGTGCTGTGTGTAAGTGAAAACAGACAATTTTGGGCTCTGTTGCTACGGGTTAATACCTGACTATGAAATCATTTAACGTAAAAATATTGACGAATCATAATTGCGGTGGCGTTTCTTTTCAAGCTGATAGTGGTTTTCCTGATACCTTATTTATTATATGGTCGACAGATCACCAATATACGTTACTTTTGTATCCTTACGTAACAATCATACAATTCCATCAATTTACATAACAAAAGTGGACTTTCACTGGTTCTCATATAGTTGGAGTAGAACAAGGGAAAATAACATGGTTCTTTGAAGGATAATGGAAAATTTATCATTAAGTTCGATTTTGATCTTTCTCCAGGAGAACCACAGCACATTTAGAGCGAACCTGATCCACGTGACTTCATTAAACCAGGAGCCCATTGAGGATCTGATCCACATCCTGGCGATTATGCTGGATCAGGCCCGGGACCTGTATCTGAACAACTTTCACTGCAGGAATGTGGGAGAGTTCGATAGGGAGCTGTCTGCTTATAGGTAAGTTTCCATACATTCTGGAAAGGCTTTTGGCTGCTATTTTAGAAGTATAGGTTAATACAGCTCACTATCTTATCCTACTATAAGTTAAGGAACACCAACGAATACAGGGTGGTATGGGCAGCGACGTGCAACCTGTAACAATGAATTCGGCACATGATTCTAGCGTAGAAATTTAACGTCGGTTATCAAAAAAAAATATAGACAAGTACGCGAAACCTACGTGGTCAAAATGTATGGACAGCAAAAAAAAACGACGCTAAATTTCAGCGCGTTCAGAATCATGCCCTGAATCCATGGTAACAGGTTGCCCGTCGATGTCCCTGCCAACTTTTATATTGTTAGTAAAAACTGACTATAGAACGGATTTTTTGCAATCTAGTTTCTGAAATTCAACTTCTCAAATTATGTTGCTCCTGCTGCAAAGGCAATTCATTTCTAAAAATAATTTTACATAAGTACCTTTATCTGTCTTAAATTACCATATTCAAAATCGTGCTTTTTATCACACTTGCCGTCAGATCAAAAAAATGGAACAAACTTAAAGACTACTACGACGCATCATCAGCCTGCCTCATCGACGCCGTTCGAAGAGACCCCGACCTCCGGCGAGAAGACCTGAAAGACCACCTGGTCATCATGAAGAACATCCTCAACTGGCTGTACAAAGGCGCGAAAGATGACAAGAAATACTTAGGACCAGTCTTAAGACCATATTTGGATGGCCTATTCGCCAGTTCTTTGGAGAATGCATGGTTTATAGAAGATTTCGATGGGAAGAAGTGTTTGAAGGAGTATGATGGGTTGAAGGAGTATTGCTTAGGGGTTCATGATGGGTCTGCAGAGCCGTGCATGGGTCTGCTCAATGCTGCTAAAAAGTTTGCCTGGGCCAAGGCTATGGTTGATTTTGTGGACAGATTTCGGCATATTGGTGAGTACCAAATGATCTTTTTGTTAACAAAAAAAGTTACTAACTTATCTTATAGGTAAAGATATTGCCGTTTTTATTTACCTCAGATATTGCGTTAGGTACGCTTTTGTATAAAACGTCTTCTTTTCTAGATTATCAGTCTCTATAACTTTGTTTGATTTCTAGTTCAAACTTTTAGAAAAATAGAAAACATAAAATAAATTCAGTAAAGAAGAAACGTTTTTAAATGTACGTCATGTAACTTTTTAATGGCTTTACTACAAATTCCAAGATCAGCCTACAAAATTGGCTAATGTACAACTAATTATTAGTAAGTACACATACAGTTTATATAATTATAAGACATGGTTACTTAATCCACACGGACAGTACAATTTCGGAAGACTTTTCAATATACATGGTTAAAAAAATTACTGACCTCCCCACCCCTTCGCTTTTAATAATTGACAACGCTCAACAGCATTGTATCATCATAAACTCTGTCCCGGTCGTTGCCCTCATGAATACATGCAAACATTACGCCAGTTTGATTGTTAATTTACAAAGCCCAGGGGTCTGAACCCCGCTTTAAACTGTTGTGGTGAATTGCAAGCGCTCACATTTAGCTAAATTCTAGGGATAATAGAGAAACGACCGCTGTGAAATTGGGAATAAACCACAAAACCTGAACTCTAATAATAGTAGAATGTTATTGTCAATGTTGGGCGAATTCCTCTTCTTATACAGAGAAGGAACCATCATTGATCATCATGGTGTGGGTGTAAGTGCTTATACACACCACCGGCATGCGTCAACGGTAGGGACAACTTCAGCCGCCGCCGTGTTGACGGTTGCCACAGACACGCGTTGACGGCAGCCGTCGACACCTCGTTGCCTCTGCCGTTGACGATTGTCGCTCTTGTATAGAGCACTTGCTATGAACGATAGGCAACGGTGCGGTTTAAAAGAAGGCGTAGTGACAAAAATTTAAAAGCTTAGATAGTCTGAGAATGTTGAGTGGATGAGTGAAAGGCTATTAACAAAGGGTATTTACAAGGCAGATGTGATTGGAAACACTAGGAGGGGACGTCGTAGAAGGACGCATAGTATCCTTATTGGTGATGTTCTTCAGAAAGGTTAGGTGCGTAGTACTCGCAACCGGCGTACGAGTATGACCAGATGTATGAACGTAAACGAAGCAAAAGAAGTACGTAAGGATCGTAGCAGGTGGCATTCCGTAGTTACCGCCTACCCTCACGGGAAGAACACCTGAGTTTATGTATGCATGTGGACTTAGGTAGGACATTGCTAAACATACACAAAACAAAACAAAACATTCGTTTCAAAACAGCACTGAACCGAAAACACAACTTTCAAACTCCAAATAATTCCTTTAAAACGTACACAACAATAACAGAAGCCACTATTTTATATCACAATCCAGTGGATCAAAATTTCAAGATCGTTTCGCTTGCAACGGAATACGTTAGCATTTTTAATATGACCAGTGTATATAGGTATTGGGTCTGGTGGGGCTGCTTGAGCGAGGCGGGTCAGGGTTGAGTGGGCAGGAGTTAGTGCTGGCTGTGGTTGGTTTGGTGTGGATGTAGATCGCTGGATGGGACTGGAGATGATTTGGATTGTGGTGAGAAAGAATGTGTGTTTGTATGTAGTTCTAGTAATCTATAACTCGGTTCCAATTTGTCCGAAGAAGTGAACAGGATTTAAATCTGACATGGCCAACTGTTGTTTTTTTTTTAACATTGGGTATCGATATCATTAAATCATCCCAGAAAATTGAGAATATAGGTAGGAAGGCAGCGGCCTGTGTCCAGCTGTGGACGTCTTTATGCTATAAATATGATGAATGATGATATAAGTAGAAAGAGCCAGCATTTCTAGAACGAGGTTCCTTAATGCGGCTTGCGGTGGGTGTTGGCGGGTCTTGTCGCGTCCCATGCAACTTTCCCTCTCACTGTCTCTTTCTATTAGATTCGAGTGTGTGTTATCGATAGCTATTCGATTCCTTGTCGCCGGTAGGATGGTCACCTTAATTATTATTGTAATTTATTGTAAGCACCTAATAATAGTCCTCCAGACCGTGTTTCGGTCATGGCGGCCAATCTCAACGGAGACTAGCCGTCGGCGCGGGAGATGTTATAATACAGGCGTGTGTGCGTAGACACAGTTGTACTCTCTTTTCCCTCACTCTCATAGTCCGAATTTTCAAACTCCGGGCCGTTACTTAGACATTCCTAATGGAAATACCCAATAACATTTTGCCCGACCTGGGAATCGAACCCCGGACCCCACGCTCAGCAGTCGCGCTTGCAACCACGAGACAGTTGCAGTTGCAGCAGTAGTACCTACCTACTCAGTAAAACACTTCCAGCTCTCTATCTCCTTGTTAAAGTTTGAAACTGTGGCGAGTTGCAAATCCCGCCTAAGTTGTGGATACGGCGCCGAGTCTGTTCCGCGAGCTGTTCCCGATCTTCCCATCGCTATTACTATGCCATTATTATTTGTGACCGTTTCTTATATTGTACATTTAAAATAGAAAAGACTTTATCGTTTGCAGTCGCCAGAACGCAGTCGGCAAACGAGATCAACACTAGTTCCTTCTCTTAAAACTGATTTACATTCGCATTCCATAATCAGCCTATTATGTTCCCACTGCTGGGACAGAAGCCTCCTCTGTCCCAGCTGTGAGATGGAGTGGGCCGTAATCCACCACGCGGCCCAAGTGCGGGTGCGTGGATGTCATCGAATTTTCGGTTTTAGGACATGCCCGTTTCCTCACGATGTTTTCCTTTACCGTTTTGAGAGCAGTAATTACACAAAGTAAAGTATCTGCTTAGGTGAACCCACGACCTATAACTCGTAAATCGGTGCCGAGTGCACAGGGCCACCTTTAAATTTACCACATCTTGTAATTGTCACGTTGGATGGTAATACGCAAATGCGATTCTTTGGCCTAAATACAGGTCAGCCGGCCACGTGAAGAGTCAAACTTACCACTTACTTATAACACACTAAGGCAAATGTGAATCAGCCAATTTAAAGGGATCTTATGGTGCGATGATAAGTAATTGATACGATGTATTATCGAGAACAGTGGTGGCCCAGTGGTAACGGCTGCGACTTACGAGTTGCAGGTCGTAGGTTCGAACCCAGTTAGGCGTTTTACTTTGTATAGACATGTGGCATATACCAACCCGCACTTGGCCCGCGTTGTGGATTATGGCACATTCCTTCTCACAGAGAGGAGGCTTGTGTCCCAGCAGTAGGAACATTACAGGCTGATTATGTATGTTATGTACGAGTATGTATTATTGAAAAAGGTCGTATATATGCCTAGTTATATGGCAGTAGTAGCTGCGACTAAAAGGGACCAAACTGCCGTTAAAATTTCTATCCAAAGAGATTTACTGTGAGATACTGTCGCCCGCGAGAGTAACTTACAATAGTTTTAACATTCAACATATTCCACTGAATTTCAAGCGCTTCGCAGCGCTTGTGACTGTAATCGCTAAAGCAGTAGGATTTATTCTATGCTAAAATATTATATGTCACTGTATAGTTGGCTTTACTGTTCAGAATCGTCCGTAGCTGCATTTTGCCAAATAAAAGCTCTGGCTAAATAAATGTTTGGCTGGTTTAGTAAGCAGACGAACAAATTCATAAAATTATAGCCGCTTAGACTTAGCTGAAGTGTGTATAATTTTGTCTGTTGAGTTCCACAACTCCTAGTTAACGTTGCTTAATGGTTTAAGCAACGTTAACTAGGAGTTGTGGTACTGGATTATTACTAGAGGCACATCATCGTCATCATTCAGCCGAAAGAGCATCATGTGCCTGCCGCGTCATCCCTTCTGTAAGCAATATGTCCCGCCCACTGCCACTTAAGAAACTTATTATATCAGCCTATCGCAGTCCACTACAGGACATAGGCCTGTCTTAGTCTGCACCACAAAACGCTGTGCAGAGAGCATTTCATATCCAGTCTGTCTCAGCCATCTTTTTAAGGTCGTCGGTCCATCTAGCTGGAGGGCGTCCCGCATTACACTTGCCGATAAGGTCTCCACTCCAGGACTCTCCACCGGCTGTTAAGGCGACTTAAGTGATTTACTATTTTCTTTAAACCAGCCTGTTGTTCCAGATTTCCGCCTCGTCTTCCCCACCGGTGAAGGCATGGCGATCTCGTACCCCGTCAAGCTCCCCTCCCGCCGCGAGCACAGCTCGGCGCGCACGCTCACGCTGAGCCGCCGGGACAAGGCCGAGGCCAAGCTGCGCCTCGCCAGGAGGTGTGTGCTGGGAGCGTTCGCTACTGGGCTGGTAGGAGACAGAAGGTGAGTGACAGGAAACAAGCCGGAGGTATTCTGGGCACCAGGGGTCTCCCTACACTCTAGATAGAGATAAAGGAGGAGGAGAATTTAGCTACGAGTTTGGCACCTTCAGTAGCCTCCATCAGTTCCTGTAACATGCAGGGAACAGGACACGTTAGACACAATGTTAAGTGAACATTATTTTATATTAACTTATCTAGATGAACAATGAAGTGTCATGCGATTATATAAACATGGCCCCAACATAGTTGGGAAAAGGCTAGGCAGATCATTGATCAGAAGGCCAATTCTCGTAATTTAAAACGTTCAAAATCTAGTCCCAGTCTCAAATCAGCGACAAACAAATGTCAAAAACTTGTCAAAATGTAGGGAAATTAGATTTATTTTTTGACAGATTGAGACTGAGATCAGACTGTGAACGGTCTTAAAATTACGAGAATTGCCCCTCAGATCTCTACTCCTAAGTCTTTATCAATCAATGTATGTAGGTACACAAGTTCAAACCATTCACACGCCTATTTACCATAATAAATAACATCTCATCTGACCTTACCTATTATCTACCTATTTACCGGTATCGGTCCGACCTGAACCGGTGTCATCTAACTATCGCGTCGCACCGTGTCTACCTCTCTGGCAGTCAGCCAGCAGTCAGCTAGATATTATACCTCGTTGCCAATAAACTTACCGGTGCTTTTTGACATTGATAAAATTGTTTTGAAGTCCGAAATAGGATGTTGTCGTGTATTTGTGGAAGTAAATTATGATTGCTGTTGCATTTTTCTCTATTTGTTATTTGCAAAAGAGCTGTTGTTTTAATATTGTTGTGTTCAAATGTTTTGGTGGCTCTCAGAATTTTAATAATACTCCGTATGAGAATATTTTGATCACACCGGTAGGTTGTACCAACTATACTATTGACGACACGGTTGGCGCAGTGGCTCAGCGATCCACTGCTGCGCTGCGTGTCGTGGGTTCGATTCCCGCACGGAACAAATATTTGTATTGCCTACAGGTAGTTGTTCCAGGTCTGGCTGTTTGTGAATGTAAGTTTAATTGTATGTAAACGCACCCACGATACAGGAGTAATTCCTAGTGTGGGGCAATATTTAAAAAAAAAGAAAAGACTGTACGTTAGCAATTATAAACTATTATGAAATATGTGCAGTACATTGGTATTAAGACTGGTATTAATACCGTCGGTTATCGCATCAATATTGTTTTCCTAATTTTAACTTATTTTAATTTTTCCACCTGCCTATTTCCCATGTCACACACCACGTTATTACCAGTACTCATTACGAGTTCAATTAGTTCAGTATCACAGTAAGGGTCAAAAGTGGAGTGACAGTGTCACGAAGCAATAGATTGACACTTCTGTTTAACTTACGACCTTCTTCTAATGAGTAATTTCTATACTATGTATGACACACACTCTCACATTCGTTTGCAACTGATTGTAGTTCATAAATTCAACCATTAGGTTAAATGGCATGATAGCCTAGCGGTTATCATACGTCGGTAAGCACGTTCGTGCGTAGCGAGCCGTGGGTTCGAATCTCGCACGCGGTGATGATTTTTTAAAATGTTTTTATAATTACCTACTCGAATAATCACGCTATTGAATATAGTTCCGTATCATGTTCGCCTTGTTCACATAATTCTTTTAACTTTATTATTATACCCACAGGAATCTAAATAAATAAATTATAAGGTAGACAGATGCCGTTAGCTCACGACTCATTCACTGCGACTAAATAGAACGTATTTGTTTTTGGTTGGTTGTTATTATAGATTAGTGACGTGTGTTTAATCTATTAGCGGTGTTGTAGTTCATTTTGAAATGCAAGGAAATTTAAATATTGAGATGAAAGCAGATATTATTGCGCTGCGTGAAGGTGGACTTAATATTATATCACAAATATTTGATGAAACCGGACTGAGTGTGAGTATTATGATTTAATTATTTTATCGATTTTTTTTTCTAATTAAAGTATTGCTGTTGATCCTTTTAGGTATTTTTTTTAAAGGTTTTATATTTATCATTAAGCCGAAATAGAAGAATTTTTTTTTATTGATGAATATAAAATATAACATTAAGTATAATAATAATATAATATGTAACATTTCTATTTTCAAAATAATTTTGTTTCAAGTTGGTAATATTCGTATTTTGCTAGTAGCCTAACAGTACTCTTTTTTTGTTTTAGAGAAATACCTACTGTGAGTCGGAAGGGTTAAAAGATGGCCCCAGCTAGTCAGTGAATAATGAAACAAGTGGTTTCATACCAACGAGATATTTTGCCGAATTATTCGACACATATTTACGAACCGTTCGCCATGCAAACGAAAACAAACGAAAACCAGGTTTTTGAAGCTGGTTTTCGTTTCGCCCATATTTGATTGAAAAACATAAACAAGAAAGTTTACGTTTTGCGATGCAAAGCACGGAATGAGAGATCTGATGAGCAGTTGAAGTTGCATTGCATAGAAATATGGGAACATTTAAGAGGAACAGATATATGTTTCAATATTGTTGGATTCATGCGCCACGTTTACTTGATAGCATTGATAATAATGGGGGTTATACAAACAAAGTTTTAAGTCATAAATTACAAATTGATTTTAGTAATATTAAAATAATATTGTGTCATATCCGTAATAAGGATTATTTTGAGGTTTAGTTTCAATCTTCTTTTCATAATGAAAATGAATACTTAAGCTATAACCGCAATAAGTCCTAATAAATACGACTTTGACGTTTGAGATAGGCTACTAAAGTTAAAACGAACGCACTGGCAATAAACAAAAAGTAGTACTACTGAGTAATTTAATTGTATTGTGACAAGGAGTTCACACTTTTTTTATTTACGTGGGTAGATTTGCTAGTTGTGATTTCTTAGAGTACATTAGTAGTTAAAGCACAATATTATTATATTACTAAGATACAATATTTTAAGTCTAAGGGTCGTAGTTCACTGATTACCTGCTTTACTTCAATAAATTGTTCTTTATGAGAAAATAAACTGTTTTGACTAGAAGTTTTTTATTTTTTTATTTTATAAAATTACAACTAATGAACATTTTTATTTTAACCCCGTATTACAATAGCAATATAATAATGAAAATAAAATAATTATTATATTATGATTCTTGTTTATTAATGTATAAAAACCGAATAACTAAATAACCGATAAAGATTATAGTTGGAAAAGAAAAATAAAAGTCCCAAAACTCGAGATTGAAACCCAGACCTATGCGTTCAATAATCCAATACGTAAGACTACCAGCTATCGGTACTTGATATAATGAGTTAAATTTTAGGAATGGTATGAACCAACCAAGATCATACGTAATTACGTAGCCTGTGTGCAAAAGCGACGGTATGTTTTTTGTTTCGTTCGACGCCAGCCAGTGTGCGAATTATGAGGTGAGCGTTCTGTGTTGATACATCACTTTACGCACGCAGATGTAGGTACGGCCTTTACCGCGCATTCACAGCAATACAATCCTTAAGGTGATACTACATTAATGACCGCGACCGTACATGTGTACGCAGCATCGCATCTGTGGCATTGAGATACACGTATTTCTTTGTAGACTGCTATTTATGTATGACATACCGATCTCATTTTAAACAATAGCAGCCAACTTCATACGCATACTGAATGATAACACAAGAACATAAATAAATAACAAAGTACGTACGTAACATTACTTTGGTACCTGCTTTACGGGAATTTATACTCGATAATAATAGCCGCACAGGTCGATCGAAAGTTAAGCTGCGCTTAACGCAGTCAGTTCGTGGATTTGTGACCATCTATTACGTATCGAGACCCCTCCGTGTCTCGGAAAGCATGTCAAGGCGTTGGTCCCGGCTGACATTCGTAGATCTTTGACAGTCGTTACGGGTAGTCAGAAGCCCGAAACAAAAATCTTACAACCAGTCTTACCAGTCTTGTCTTTGACGCATGTTTATCCCCAACTTGTTTTTTTTTTGTGTGTTTATGTTCTTTTTTATGCGTCATGTTTTCCCGCAAATAAATGCATTTTCTTTCTTTTCTTGCTTTTACCAAGGGGGCAACTGGGTTGTGGAGGTCAGACAGGCAGTCACTCCATGTAAAATACTGGTATTCATCTGCATCCTGTTAGACTGGAAGCCTACCCCAGCTTAGTTGGGAAAAGGCTAGGCAGATTCATTGCACTATTAAACTACGTCGAATCATCTTCATTGCCATGGGCATTTAACAAGTTTGACTTTCCAAAAGTCATTATGTTGCACTAATGTTAGGAACCCGTCATCTATTTCTATGTAACAAGAATTTATGATTTGTCATTGATGGGGAAGCGCCAGGGTGGCCTGCAATATTCAAATTTTCATAAGTTTTTTGCAATTTGCAGGTCAGTGTCAGGTTGTTTGGTGAACAAAATATAATTCGCGACCGTAACAAGTATGTATTTACACAATTATAATAATTAAAATCATTAATACAAGTATATACATTACTATAAGTTCATATAACTCTATTGAATGACTATTTCATGAAATATCAATCAATAGGATTGTAGCGGTATCTACAACGCCATATGCGAACTACGCGTCACTGACGTCACGCAAAATCCTGTATCGAGCAAGCAGATTACCGCGCAATTAGCATATATACAAGAGTCCGACATGATTCATCGGGCAATTGCCCGCCAGACAAGGAGGATCCTCCCTTTTCTATGGAGAATGAGTGAACTTTACACCCTGTTCCTCATACCTCTATACTTTATATGAACTAAGTGGGTTGTATTGATGATTTTAGTAATTACATTTCTGTAAGGTCGCATTTGTTACGGTCGTGAATCATATTTTAATGAACATACAATCTGACACTGACCTGTAAATTGTAAAAAAAACTTAAGAAAATTTGAATCTTGCGAGTTACCGCATCCCCCTTAAGTTGCGGTTAAAAAACAATCTCTTCCTCTAAACGACACAATTTCGTTATCTTTGTCGTAGATATTGTAAAGGGACGATTAATCAAAGGCTTATTTAGTATCATTTTATTTTATTTATTTCTATAGACGATGCTACTTCTTTTACACCATAACGTGCCCTGTCCGCTCTTTAAGCCGAATCTTAATTCTTTCATAATCTTTTCTTATCTTCTAAATAAGAAAGCGTGTATCTCATCAAACATGCTCAACTTATTAAATACTAGCTTCTGCCCGCGACTTCGTTCGCGTGAAAGTTCATGTTCCCCTGTCCCAACCCGTCGCATCGCATCACCTGCCCGTGCTATCACTTCGCTTGCACTTAGCGTTATTTCTGCCTTTTTTTCATGTTGCTCGGTTCCTAAGGGTCATAGCGTGATGTTAAGTAGCCGATAGCCTTCCTCAAGAATTGGGCTATCAAATCCAAAAATATTTTTTTTGCCGACTGGTAGTTCTAGAGATTACCCCCTACATACATACAAACAAACAAACAAATTTTACCTCTTTATAATATTAGTATAGATTCGGGCTTTACCGTACACCCTGTACGGTAAAGCCATGCAGACTGACTTCCACATTTCCCATTACTTTCGTCATAAAAAACTGTACTACATAATAATAACATAACTATTAATGGCTGTCTAGGATTGTGGTTTAAAACTGCTAACTCAATCAGATATAAAATGAACTGATCGTCGAATCCGTGGTTCAAATGGTAGAGATTGTTTGCTGGCAGTTAGCAGTTATGCCGGTCGATTTTAACCATTGTTAAAACTTTTGCTACGGCAACTTTGGGGTGGTTAGGTAAGCAACGTGACTTTGCTTGTGTAGGAGTACCTACCTAAGTCAAACAGATGTTATGTAAATGGAGTTTAGGGGTGTCTGGTTTAGGGATGAACTGCGGCAATCTTAGCGGAGGTGGAATAAAAGGATTAAAAAAACAGAATGATTGTACAGTCAACAAAATAGATAAGTATGCAGGGTCGTCGGATATAGTTGAAGTTTAATAAGAAACCGATGGGTGTTTTTAAATGAAATTCAATTTGATAAGTGAACCGTTTGTTTTGTATTAATTAAATTGAATTTTATTCGAAAACAACCGTCGGTTTCTTACTAAACAACTATAAACAACTATATCCGACGACCCTGGTTACTTATCTCCTTTGGTGACCGTACATTGTACCTTTACTTAGGAAATAATCACTATTCAAGTTACCATTTCACTCCACAAAATGTTCCGTAAACATACTCTATCAGATCCAATCTGCGAGCTATTCATACAAAGGGACATAAATGTACTATATTTCAGAAAAAAACAGTTTTGTGGCTCCGTCTCCTTCTAGTCGATTTCTTAGTGGTTCATAATTAAACCGGCTCCACTAAGTAGTTGCTGGTACTGTACCTGGCGGTGGCGGTAAGGCGGATCAAAAACTTAAGCTTGGGGTTATATCTCCACCACATAATTGAGCTGATTGTATATATTAGACCTCCGTTACATATGGGGGTGGATGCTGCTGAGGCAGAGGTACGGTCCTTGTAGAAGTTCTGCATTTGCGGAGGCGGATTCCAAGTTCTGTTACTTATAGCCTTATTATGGTAAATAAACGTGTGTCATTTCCACAAGAAACACAAAAAGATTTGTGTTATAATAATATATTTAAGGTAAAAGGGTAAAATACCACACCACTGCGACTTCTTTTATAAAGTTTTTTAATATCATTCCACGGTGAAGGAAATCTACATTTACTATATGTCTAAAAACGTGACTACGTGTGGATAGTGTAAAGTTCGGCTCCAGACTTTACCTAGCATAAGATTATTATTAGGATACTAAAATAAGTTGGAAGTTTTCTTTACTAACACTATTGCATGGATTTCTTATTTATGTATAAACCTTTATTATCAAATAAAGGTTTATACATAAATAGTAAAGTTAGCGTAAGTAGGAACCCACTAGTAATTACTGCCCTTTATATGTACCGACATATACATAATATACATATAGAAAGAGTTCATTGCCCTGCAGCAAGGCTGAGGCTGTAAGACAAATGTTAGCAGATATTAAATTGCACTCAATATAAACAATCGTTAGACCGTTAGTGAAGATATCGCCCAGTTTGGCTCAACTCAGAACTCTATATCAAACCAAAACAAACCAACTAAATCGATAGAGTTGTTGTTCCGACATCGTGACAATTTAACTGAAGTTGAGCATGAACGAACAAACGTCCCATCATTAGTATACTAGTGAGTTGTAAGGGCGCCACTCATTTGTCATTCAATAAGGGAGAAGCTGGCAGTTAAGGCGCAGTTCTATTGCTGCTTTTGTGGCCCAAAGATACGCTATAAACGTGTACAGTCACGAGTATAAATATTGCAATGTTGCAATGGATATATCGGCAATAATGTCTGATTTCATGATTTGTTCATTAATATCTGTCGTCAAGATGACGGCAAATATATGTGATCATTTGTGGAAGGCATTTATAAAAGTGGGAAGCACAGATATGTGACGTCGAAGTAACGCTAAAACTATGTGACGAGACAAGCGACGCCAAAATATAGGGTGCTGCATCGGCTCCAAAAAGCTGTGTCATCTCTTAGAATGCAATTATATCCGACATGTTTTGCGTTATAAATATTTTTTTAGCCCAAACGTTATAAATAATTCAGAGTAATGCGATATCTCGTTGTGATCAAAAATATCTGAAATTACTTTGTCAGCAAAAATACCCAACATTATTTAAAATTTTCTTCTATAGTGCAATCAGTGGCGCTCATATTGCGGAAATTGGAAGCTGGAAGCATGCAAAATGACTTAATGAGTCATTTTGCGTCCAAACTAGTGACAATGATACAAGGCGGTGCTACGCTACGGAGAACTGATACACAAAACTTGTACAAGTGTGGACAACGTGCGAAAATTCTCCCTGCGTATTTGCACGCAGTAGTGGAATTGTGCCTTTACATGTAGGGGTGAAATAAATGAGGACTGTTGCCTTTTGAATTTAGTTTTATATAATAGCTATGTAAAGTGTAACTCAAGATAGGTAGAGGCGTATCGGCACAATTTTAATTAATACATAGCTAGAGATTGTCCAACGAAATATTTTTTGTAGAAGCAATTTTCTATGGACGTTCTACTTGGAAATTGAACCCTGTTTTTAATTATTTTCAGACAAGTAATCTACGCTAGGCAGGTCACAAGTTCACAACGTTTTTGGACTGTGTGTTTTGGCTATAGTAACCATATCGTCGTTTATAAACAATTCCCGCTAAAACTTTTTTTTCTGAACTTTGTATGAGCCCTCCAGACCGTATTTCGGCCACAGCGGCCAATCTCAACGGAGACCTTCGGCGCGGGAGATATTATAGTGCACAAGTGTGCGCGCAAACACAGGTGCAAGCCCCCTGAACTAAGCCTGGACCAAGAACCAACCCCCCGGAACTAACCCTCGATGGTCCTGTCCTGAACTAAGTAGGTACTCTACCATTATGTTTTCCAATTATAAGTCTCGGGATATTTCACTTCGGAAATTAAAATTCAATGGATCCGTAGAATCCATTACCTGTTCACGATTGAATAAGTCATTCATTCAATAATGCGGCGACTTCCATTGATAAATTTAACTACAGATGTAGCTAGTCTAAGTACCTACAAGATGTAAAACACTTGAATGAAACGATTGATGTTTCGCGTCTGCTTCAGGCTATAGCTAATTCATTTAAAAAAAAAACGGTCATTGACATTGGTGCTTGTCTGTCGAAGGCCTACTTTTTCAACAGTTTCATCGGTCATTGTCGCGGAAAGGGTAATAGCACCGAACACTGGTAAACGAAAACAAATTACAACAGACTACCAGACTAAAAAAATCTGCATAGCCTTTTCCCAAGTATGCTGGGGTCAGCTTCCAGTCTAACCGGATGCAGCTGAATACCAGTGTTTTACATGGATCAACTGCCTACTTGACCTCTACAACTCAATTACTGAGTATCACGACACCCCTTGGTAAGACTGGTTGTCAGACTTTCAGGCTTCTACTACCCGTAGCGACTGACAAAGATCCTCAAACGACAGCTGGGACTAACGGCTTAACGTGCTTTCCGAAGTACGAAAGGTTCTCGGTTTTTGGATGGATGGTCACCGCTCCACGGACCGACCTCGGCAAGCGTTGCCTAAACTTAAAGATCGACCCGTGCGGCTGTTGCCACAAGCCCATAATAAATTAATTAAAAAGTAAATTAATTTTCTGACGTCACCTCATAATTATACAACCACAAAGTAAAGCTACATGGGGATTATTTAATTAAAACCAAAATCGTGTCGACGGTGACGACGCGTGGCACCTGATATAGATACAAAGCCTAATTAACTATTTTGAATTAATTGACTTGCGTGATATTAGCGTACGAATTTGTTCATTCATGGGGTTTCTATTGTTACGTATCAGTGGACTTGTTGCGGTGGTTGTTATGTATGTATGTTATAACAAAACACGCTATGTTAACAATGTTATCCAAATCTACCTAGCCTTTTTCCCAACTATGTTGGGGTCGGCTTCTAGTCCAACCGGATGCACTGTATACCAGAGGGGCAATTCTCGTAATTTTAAGAAAGTTCACAGTCTGATTTCAGTCTCAATCTGTCAAAAATAGTTCTAATTTCCCTACATTTTGACAAGTTTTTGACATTTGTTTGTCGCTGAGATGAGACTGCGACTAGATTTTGAACGTTTTAAATTACGAGAATTGGCCTTCAGTATTTTACATGGCGCGACTGCCTATCTGACCTCCACAACTCAGTTACTGGGTATTACGATATCCCTTGGTAAGGCTGGTTTAGACAATAACAATGTTATTCAAATGCCTGTAGAAAACATTCTCATAGTAACCTTTTTAAGGTTGGATAAAAAACTGTTAAAGGGTTAAATAAATCTTAAAAATAACGCATATAATTATACTGTTGTACTAGAAGTTGCCAATTGTTGTAATCCAATTACTATAACTGCTTGCCAAGCTGACTGCTTGCCAATGGAATGATAATGGAAGTTCATTATCAAATAACTAGTTTCTGCCCGCGACTTCATACGCGTATTTCTTGTTTTAAAACATATTCTCTGTTACTCGGCAATACAAGAAAGAAAGAATTTTCGGTATCGGACCTGGAGTTCCGAAGTTTACCCTCTACATAAAAATTCACAAATTTTACCGCTTTATAGTTTTAGTATAGATTATGAACGAACAAGCCAATCCCACATGTCGCCACGTAACTGTAACGTAGGGTAGCGATTTGTCAGGTACTGATAACTGATAAGGGTAGAACGTTCGTTATCAGTGAGTTGTGACGATGATCTGCAATATGCTGCGGTCGTGTGCCGAATTATTATTGCTATCAATGTTCAATTTTGGGCTCTTTATTGAGGTAATTTTTTAATGTAATGCTGAATAATGAACTACATAGTGATGAATATTTTCTGTTTCTACGGGATAGAGGTTTACAATGCACATGTCACCATATAATTATTATGAACATCGTTTCGTTCGAAAAATTGTGAACTGCAACAAACCATTAACAATTTAACGCATTATTTTTCAAACTAACCGACAAATTGTGAACAGGTATCAAACTTGTTCACAATCGTATGATTATGAACAAGGTGACACATACAAGTCATACATTAATTCAAGCTTTATTTCGATAAGAACAAATCAAAAATGTTTTCATATTACATACTGTTTTTCTTGTAAATACATTTCAAATCAAACATCAAAAGTCATTTATTCAAACCCGGCTGAGCATCAGTACTTTTTGAACGTCAAAATTACATATTGAGCCCTTTTCACTACTTTCTAGTGCTTTAGCTGTGAAGAAGAAGTGGCGCAACAAACTCCCCAGTTAGAAGAACTTGTTAAAAGTTGAAATTACATACCTATTGTTATTTTTAATCTAATTAAGTTCCTACCTACTACCTTTCTATATTATAGCTTTTACAAAATCCTGAATCCTGGTTTACTGCAAATATTGCCAAAACAATGGGTAAAAAAGTGGCAGCCCATAGAATCACGCTATCATCCGTATACTCGTATACTGATTGATGCAATCAATCCAAACTTTACAAATTAATGTAAGGGTATTGAACTCTATAAACTTCTAAAGTTGGTTAGTATATTGTGTCTAAAATTCCACGGCTAACGGTATCGCGAATAATTATCACATTTTTAGTATCAAATAAAACACACTGGGTAAAACATTAACAACCTCTCAGGACTATATTACTAACATCATAAACAACAACTTTTGTTCTATGACTTTTATTATCATCAGATTTTAATTCATCAAACTTTCATACAAAAATAAAAATACTTCAATTCAACCAATTGAAATATTATATTTTCAGTTACGAACTTTACACGAAGCAAAAGAAAGCGATAATTAGGTAAACAAACTACTGTGTCTAGTACAAAATCCAGCGGAGGGGAGCGGGGGTCAGATAGAACAGGGTTTCTTTTTGGTAAATGTATTATATTTTGTAAAAAGTCATAGAATAAAAGTTGTTGTTTATGATGTTAGTTATCCAGTCCTGCAAGGTTGTTAGTGTCTTA
The DNA here is from genome assembly GCA_947507525.1 of Apamea epomidion. Lineage (NCBI taxonomy): Eukaryota > Metazoa > Arthropoda > Insecta > Lepidoptera > Noctuidae > Apamea > Apamea epomidion. The sequence goes on along the minus strand of OX382237.1, from coordinate 1,751,616 downwards.
CCAATAATCCTGTATAAACTACTGGACTCTTGATGTCAACAATTTCATTACTGATTTTCAGATAGGTTAAATACTAGTATTTTACATGGAGCAACTGCCTATCTGACCTGCTCAACCCACTGGGTAACACGATACCCCTTAGTTTCTGGTTGTCAGATTTTTGGACTGCTGACTACCCGTAACGGCTGTCAAACATCTTCGAATGACAGTCGAGACTAACGGCTTAACTTGCTTTCCGAGGCATAGTAATCTCATTTGTACTATTTATATATATATATTGTGTACTTCGGACTGATTTTTCAATGGCCATATATTTTTTATTCTGTCAAAAATTCAAAATTATTCCTCTCATAAAATAATCTGGCGTTGGAAAAATCAGCGCTTAGTTATGTAATTTCAACTTATCTACGTTCTTTTTGACCACCAGACAAAAACAAAAGCCAATTTCCCGCCACGAGAGCAGCGACGAGATTCTCGCAAACGTCAAGACCGGTAATTACTGGAGGACGACAAAACCAGACATCATACCCTCCTCATCCATCCAGGACATCTCCAGAGACACCCTGGACAATCTGCCCAAGGTCAGAAGACGGTCACGGAGACACCGACCAGCTACTTCTTACGGCTTTCCAGAAATTTCCATTTCTGACCATGCGGACACTAAGACCATGAGAAGGAAGTACCATACGTTGAAGAGTCTGGTGTATACGGAGCCGGTGGAAAGTATCAAGGAGATGAGGGAAAGACCGCGGTCTGCTGGGTCTACTGTCAAGAATAAAGAAGCGCTGAGTAGACCGAGTCTACTGGAGACGCTGGATTTTATTAACAGCGTGAAGAATGCTTTGTGTGGTAAGTATGTTAAACTAGAAATATATAAGTTTATTTGAGTATTCATGCATGGAAAGAATATTTTTTTGGTAATTATTAATACACACACACACAAATAATAATAATTAAATAATAATATATATGATTATAATATATATACATATATGATTATGATATTATTATAAGAGGAACAGATACAGGCTGATTTTTTAAAGACCAGCCAAATTTAAGGATGTGGTACAGACCATCAAACTGAACAACTTTCTCCATGGGACAAATAGCGTAATCGCGAAAATTTTATCAACTGTCCCATAGAAAACTTCAATACCTACTCGACCTAAATGTATGAGACGGCTGAATTTTTATTCGCGATTACCCCATGGAGAAAGTTGTTCAGTTTCATGGTCTGTACCACATCCTTAAATTTGGCTGGTCTTTAAAAAATCAGCCTGTATAAATGATTTATATTATTAATTATAATTATTAATCACGCATGTACACTTGTGTGATTAATAATTACAAAAAAATTACTCTTTTCATGCATGACCAAAGCGTCATTGGTGACACTTTGGTCATTTTCAGTGACACTTGGTGACTCTCAGTGAAACTGATTCTCAATGACACTTTGGTTAATCTAAGTAGCATTTAGGCGAATCTTAGTGACACTAGGGTGATACTCAGTGACTCCGAGGAGACCCTCAGTGATGCTATCTAATTAATTTGATAAGCTACGTTATGATGAAGTGGTTGTTCCGGGTCTTGCTGTTTGTGTATGTGAGCTTAAATGTTAGTAAACGCACCCACGATACAGGAGTAATTCCTAGTGTGGGGCAAAGTTTAAAAAAAAAAAAAAAAAGAAGGAAGGCTCTGACCTAAATATCTTACGTACAGTGGAAGAATCCGGTGCCTCAGACGCTGAAGACTCAGCCTGGTCGTTGGAAGACGAGTGGCTGGTAGGGCAGTGTGCGCCTCTCAACTTGATAGCAGGTCGCTGTGGACATCACACTCTGCATCTTGCACTCGGAGAGTTGGTACTGGCGTTGCTACATCGTGGCAGGTTCACTGTGAGTATGCTTATATAGAATGACTGCCATTTGGAAAGTGTTCGACCTGTAATGTTGTAGATCCTGATCTTACCTAATTGCGATTTCAGACGTATATAACATCTTGACTCTCACCTTTTTGTAACCCTATTACTAAGCTTCCGCTTTCCGTGCGTCCGTCCATCTGTCTGTCAGCGGGTGTAATCTCGTAAACTGTAATTGGTAGATAGTTGAAATTTTTACAGAATGTGTATGTCTATTGCCGCTATAATAACAAATAATAAAACTAAAATAAATAAAAAAATAAAGGGATACAAGAACCGTGTTTTTTTTTTAAATTTGTAGTGTTAAATATTGTACGTGTGCGAGTCCGATTCGCACTTGGCCGGTGTTTATTCTTGTGTAATTATCAAGGGTGAAACGACGTGTGCTCCAGATACTACAAGAACTATGCTCATTCCTGGGAGACGCCAGTGAGGGTGCGTTGTTCGCTCTGCACCGACTCGCGAGGGCTGCTCGCTCCAGGAGTAGTGAGAGAGCCTCAAGGTAATATTATGTTACAATTTAATATTTAGTAACACTCCTCCGGTTTACTATTTACAAAATGAGCACTACGTATTCATATTATAGTTTAACATCACAAAAACGCTGTTTTTTTATATAATATCTTTACGTTGCACTATCGAAATAGTAGAATAGAAAACTTTTATTTCGGACAGGAGTCCATAGGGTTAGTATAATAATATCTATAGAAAAGATCCTTGTGAATTTCGTCTGAGGAAATTCTTCGAAAAACCTTATTCTTGCACCAAGAATATACACTGAAAATCATTTTAGATTACATTGCAAAGTGATACTGTTAAGAAACTTTTCCGAAGCTGCGGGGCGTGGGCGCGACACTCGCGGACAAAATGTAACTTATAAAAAGTAATTGAACTATGCCCAAACTCATTTCAAATAATCTCGACCGACGCACAACGTTGACCTTTTCAGTTAGTAGGTTCAAAATAAAAATCAGCCGATCTAATCTAACAGTATAGTGCAATGTTACTACTATATCGTGGTATGTCTTGCTCTGTCATGTTGTTTTAGACTGTGTACACCTGTGTCTTCTTTTGACTGTTAAAAAAGAGCTGATTGTCTCATTTGGAAATCTGCCAGGTTATTTTGTAACCAGTAAGCAGGGAAACTGGAGGTTGTCTTTTGTAACCCTTGACGTTCACAATGATTAGATTATTCTCAGCCTAATTTGACTGAATGATGTGTAAAAACTTGACAGTTCCTGGCGCCTACCTGAAGCGGAGGGTGCGATGACGGAGTCTCCTCAGAAGTACAGAGCGCGGCACCCTGACTATGTGTCGGGAGACGAGGGGCCGCCGCCGCCGCCGCCTCTACCCAGGACCTCCAGTATTGGGAGACAGGTGCGTCATGATTTTCTTGTCCTTATCACAATTTGTTTGAGTTTTTTCTTCCATACTTCTCTATTATTCGTTATCTACTTGCATCTCGGTAGATGATATAGCTAGAAAGGGGGTGCTTTCATCAATGAGCCATATATACCTATACGGTTCATCAAGATGATAGACTCATCAATAGTTTCTTTGGTCTTTCCCTACTCTTATAACCATCCACAATTTCATACTCCTTCTCATAACATTACAACTAATAAGGGATATGTCAGAAATTAAACCAATTCTATTAATCTCATCATCACCTTCCTGCCCTTGTCCCATGTGACTCGGGGTCGGCACAACACATTTTCTTCTTCCATTCTCCCCTGTCAACCGTCACGTTATCCTTCACCCCCTCCTTTTACAAATCATTCCTCACACAATCCATCCATCTTTTCTTTGGCCTTCTCGCTCTCCATCCATCAAACTTTTATATTTGTCACTCTTCGTCACATCGTCAGGTCCTCCATTAATCTATAACTCTCATTTCTCTTCCAGGTATCCAACCGCTACTCGGACTATCTCCCTCCAAGTCGTCTCCAATTAGAACCTACCATAACCCCAATAAACCCCTCATCGTCCCCCCCTTACACCGGCATCATCAACCCTATATACGACATCAAAATACCTAAAGACAAGTTCTCAGTCAAAAGATCTAAATCCCTAGGTCGTAGCTTCAGCTCTAGAAACCTAGGCCTGGAAATAAACAGGTATAATATAACCTTAGGTCATAAAAGCGGGAAGAAGACCAATGACGTGGTGACGGCTATTACTGGAACGACGGGAGAGACTGGGCTGGAGACGAAGGGACATTTCTTCCAGAGGTACAGCACTGCAGAGGTGGTTGGGGACTCGTACAGAATTAGCAGAGTTACTATTGATTGATTGAAAGTAAATGATGAGGATGACCAGAAGATGGAATGAACTACGTGAATATAAAAGAGCTGATTACAAAGATGAGGTTTTATTGAGAGTTCTAGAAATTACTAGAATGTCGAAGAGGAGGAATAATCGTGATATAAATATTTTTGAAGACATGGATGAAGACCTGCGGGGTAATTGCGTAACACACTAACAGTAGCAATGACTTTCCTTTTGACAGTTCAACAACATTCATTGCGTTATTTACGTTGTTGAGCATACATTTTTTGTCGAACATATGAAGAAAATGATTCAGATTGTGATTGATAGTATTTGCTATTAGGGTTCGGATCTTGAAGACTATAGAATTGTGTGATGAAAGTCACGGGGTAAGATGGAGTCACGCTTGACTGGAAGTTAGTCTTCTAAAAGTTTGAGTGGTATTCTGAAGGAAAGACCAAACAATGCATAGAAGAAATTGATTATGAATTAAATTAGTACTTACGTAAAATTAAGTAGTGTCTGTGTTATATTTTGTTAAAATATTTTGCTCGAAGCCAATTCCGGAAATTGGAATGCAACCATTTAGACAAAGTTCCAGGAAAAAGATGTAACAGAGAGCAATTTAATTGCCATGCGAGCAATAAATTGATGCCAAAGTAAATCAACTACAGTGCAAACTAACTTTGTATAAAACAAAGGTTTGTTGATGTTTTAATTGATTGTTATTTGCAATAATATTGTGCTTTTATTTATTGTACTTCATATAAAGATAATGAATGAACTTGTTTGATTATTTTATTTCTTATAATATAAGGCGCTTTATACACGGCACGGTTTTTTACGGTAGTATAAACCGTGCCTTAGACAAAACGGTTCTGGCAGCTTCCATAGTGATCCATACAACACTGACATACCGTGCCTACACACGGCGAATAAACCGTAGTTCTTCACGGCAAGAAAAACGTGTGTTCACAAAGGGCCTTATACCAGCTTATTACTATCCCACTGCAGAGCAAAAGCCCTCTTCTCATTCAGGGAAGGCACGAGCATTGATTACCACGCCTGCTGAAGTCGGGTGGCCATCACAGACTTATATTAACTACAAGTTCAGGTTTCCTCTCTCAGGTTTTCCTTCACCGATGTCAGCAATGTCGAACATAAACTCAGAAGCAAAAGCATTAGCATAATCAGCCTGTAATGTTGCCACTGCTGCGACACAGGCCTCCTCTCTGTGAGAGGGAGTGGGATGTAATCCACCACGCGGGCCCAGTGCGGGTTGGCAGATGTCATATGTCTTCGAATTTTTGGATCTAGGATATGCCAGTTTCCTCACGAGGTTTTCCTTCACCGTTTTGAGAGTAATGGTGATGAAATAATTTACACAAAGTAAAGCACCTATCAGGCTTCGAACCTAAGACCTAAAACTCCAAAGTCACGGTCGTTTCCACTGGACCACCACTGCGCAGATAGAATATTGAAAAAGTCACATTTTATTTCTTATGTTATCAATATTCTGAAAATAATGTTCAATTCTTGACTGAAAATTTCCAGTCGCTATCGGTGGCGACCTAAATTTAATCTAGGTGACGGCACAGTTGGAATTACCGATGAGTTCAATATTATAAGGGGAAACTGACCTAAACACTAATCATTACATATTATAAAACGAAATCTTCCCGCTGTGTCTGTCTGTCCGTCTGTACGCGCTAATCTCTGGAACAACCTGTCGAATTTGAAAAAATCGAGTTTGCATTTCATAGCCCAATTCTTGAAGAATGTAGTAGGTATGTTAAGCATAATGCTACGACCCTAAGGAGCCGAGCAAAAAGAAAAAAGTTAGAAAGAACGATAAGTGAAAATTAAGTAACAGCGCGGGCGGGCGATGTGATACGACGCGGTGGGTCGGTTACCGAAATTTCAGACGGACGAAGTCGCGGGCAGAGGCTGATGGATTTTGGCTCACACAATTTGGTTTATACAATAATCGCATGTTATATTATAATTAAATCATTCTCCATTTCTCCTAACAAGTTCACGTCACAGTCTCCAGTTTCCGCTTCACCCCTGGCTGCTCAATAATTAACCTTTATCTCGCTATAATGAAGGCAATCGGCTGCAATCCGGCCCATAATGAGTCGCCGCGCTCTGACCCAGTTCAAACGGTCACGTGACCCCAGCGAGCACAACATCCTTTAACTGTGGCTTCGCTTGCTTTACATTACTGTTTAAATGAAACAATAAACAACATAACAATATAACGCTTGTAATCCCCGAAGGGTTAGGCAGAGGTGTACCTGATTTTTCGCCATTTATATTTTGTCCCATGTAATAGGGGGCCAGCCTATTGCTATCAACCGGGCACAAGACTAAGTAATTCCTTTTTCTTTTGCCCGACCTGGATATCGAACACAGAACCTCATGCTCAGCAGTAGTGCTGGCGACCACTACACCAACGAAGCAGTACAAATAAACAAACAAACAACACCACAAAAAACAGTAATGACGAAATAGCATGAGGACAGTATGCCGCACATCAATGGTTGCTCGCGTTACGGAGTTTAAATAAAATACAAGGCCAGCTTATAGCAGTCAGCACTTTACATTAGGGACTGACGTTAACAAAGCCTCCAAGTGTGGCAAGATTGATTCTTCAATCAGTGCATCCTGCCTTTATGACTTACGGAGCCGTAACGGGGACACTCACGGTACTGCTGGTCCATAAATTCAAGGTCACTCAGCGAGCTATGGAACGAGTTATGCTTGGAGTCCCTTCTGAGGGATAGAATCCGGAATCAGGTAAGCAGAGTGGTTGACATAGCTTACAGAATAAGAGCTGAAGTGGCAATGGGCCGGCCATATTAGCCGTAGAACCGATGACCGTTGGGGTAGATATGTTCTTGAGTGGAGACAGCGAATCAGCAAACGTAAGGCAGGACGCCCTCAGGCTAGGTGGAGATACGAACAAAGATCTACTAATGACAGCAGTAAAAGTTGAACGTGCTTTCTGAGGCATGGAGGGGTCTCCATATGTAATGGATGATCACCAATGGTCACCCATCCACGGACTGACCTCGACAAGCGTACACCTTCGATCGACCCGTGTGGTTGTTGTTACTTAGCTACGAGCCCCTGACATCAAAAACTGAGCTATGCTACCCTATATACCCTCTATAGAAAACATTTTAGCATTTTAAAGGTACCTATCAGATACTACAATTTACAATATTATTAAAGACAGCATACCTCTACATACGAGTATGTACCGCGATGTCAATGAGGCACAAATGGGCAGTTCCATTTAAAGATATGTATCAGTATAGCTGGCAGTATGGCAGCGACACTAAACAGTTCGTGTGTGCACCTCGTTATTCAATTGATGAAATGGTTCAATCATGTTTTTGTTATTGTGTTCGGTTAGTGTGATCAGACCACCTATATTGTGAAGGTCAACATTCATAGTTCTAGCTTTTACGTCTATCTGTAATAATAATATGGGTCGCAGGTTATTAGTAAGTGAATTCCGAATATTGCTGATCACCGACTTGACATAATTCCATAGTAATGAGCTAAGTTATTAATAGTTAAGTTTTCTAAGTGACCACTTCATGATACACTTCAAACGGATGCTCCTGAACGGTACGACGAACTGTCCTATCTTTTTGCTCGGATAAATTATGCCCGTAACAGGAGGCACACATTGTTCGCCGTGCCTGGGAGTGGAATCGTCTCTCGAGCTTCGTTTCCTGTCCCTCGTACACAGCACACAGCGCAAAGACGCTCAACTATCTAGCTATCTTGGAAGCTAAGCTTGACTGTGATGTGTTCGCGGTCGAATGGAAGAAGATCTTGTCAGTATGTTTGGAGTATGTGAGATGAGTGTATTACTGACGAGTAGTTATATACTTTTCGTTATTGTACTTATGTGTTTGTCTTTAACCTTGGCTGTGTTTTTATTAAAGTAAATAATAAAAAATACCTACCTCTCTTGTCTGGCGACCTCTTACTATGCAAAAATTACATAACATCATTTTTTGCCCTGTAATTCTGAAAGTCACGGCATAGAAATCCAAAAAATCTTCACGATAAAATGTCGTCTCATCTGTTTTCCAAATAGAAATGGTCGATTTAGACCAAATGAACCAGATATTTCCTAACGAGCGATTTTTTAAATATTTGAGTACATATAGAATTATGAAAGAATGCTGTTTTCTTGTTCATAAATGGATAATTTGGCAGAGTGGAGATATCAGTAAGGAGAGAATGTGCATTCGTTCGTTTGGTGCAAACTACATACAAGACATCCAAAACTACGTACTGCCCTTAATATCATAGAAAACATATATGTAATTGATATACCCTCATTATCATTACCACTAAAACCAGAGAATGAACCGCAAGCTGGACGATTTTTAATGTCCCCAATCACTTGCGGTCTCTTGGGGGACAAGGGGTATAATCATCTCATTTCAGTAATGATAATGATAATGCTCACACTAATGTGTTTAGGTTCTAAGTGCTAGACATTTGGGGACTAATAGACTAATTAGAGGTAAGTAATGGGGGGATAAGTCAAGGATGCAAGGGTAAGTGTAGGATGAAGAGATGCCTAAGTATATAACAGGGTAGTTGCCGGTAAAAAAATAATTATTATATTTAGTGCGTCAGTTAGTTTATCGAAAAATAATGGACATGTATTTTTTCTTTTGTCAATCAAACAAAACATGACAAAATTTGGGAGTCGTGACGTCACGCCATGCTAAAAAGTGTAGCAAGGCGTGACGTCACGCGGAACTTTAACGGGCGATATCTTTATAGAAGTATGAGGAACAGGGTGTAAAGTTCATAAGTGGCAGCGGATGTCGTAGCGGTTTTGGTCGCTACATCTTCATCATTTTTTATATAATTGATAAATGAAAAAATACGGGTCCAATATTCTTTGATAATCTAACTGACGGACTAATTAGATTTTTTTAGGAAACTAGCCTAAGAATTAGGATTTGTCTAACAAGATTAGGGAGTGCGAAAATACTTCATAGTTTTTTTTTTTTAATTTACAAAGCTAAAATGTGCATTTCCCAAAAATTACGACTTTGTCAGTCCAGTGGTTATAAGCTTGACTACTGAGCATGGGTTCGATGTCAGAGTCGAGTAGTAGTTTTGTTTTGTGTTCATTAGTTTCCGCAGGTACCCGGTTTCAGGAGTTTTTTGGTTCCGTAATATCCTATTCATTGGCTCGCCTTATTGCATTGGTTTTAAAATATAACTCTCGAAATCTGCCCTTCCCTTCGGAGGGTACAGGCGTGATATTATAGTGAGTTTATGAAATATATATGTATTTGATTTATTCATCGTTATCCGGTCTCATTACGGCGGCTGTCCGGAGTAATTAGTGCAGTCGGACGCACTTGACACTATTACGGAACTACCCGCCGGACGAGTGGTCGTTTTGTTTGTTTTATTGAAGACATACAATATTGTTTCATTTCTGTCTATCTATACAGGGTGGCAGGAACATCGACGCGCAAACTGTAACCTAGAAGCACATGATTTTAGAACCCCTAGCATCGATTTTTTTCAGTTACAAAAAAATCTGCTGTTGCATAGAAGTGTTCAGTTTCAATACCTACGCGGTCAAAATGTATGAACAGCTAACTTTTTTTTTTAAACTGACGCAAAATTTCAACCTAGGTACCTGCAGAATCATGTACTGAAACAGGTTCTGCGTCGGTGTCCCTGCTACCCTGTATAAATAAAGAGATACTCCATTTAGCCCGTAATATCCCACTGCTGGTCAAGGCCTTCCCATTTGTAACTTTGTAACTGTTGAAATTAACGGGCTGAAAGAGTGTGCTGTGTTATATGCCAGGTCTATGTAATAAATGTAGTTTTTCTCAGTACATATTGGGTATTAAATAGTTATTGATTTCGAAACCCAGTCGAGATGCGAGTATTTTTGATTAAAAAAAAAAAAAATCTTGAAACATTGCCTTGATGAGTTTGCAATCATGAGTTATTCCGGTCGGATCCCCTGCTCTGAAGGCCAATTCCCGTAATTTAAAACGTTCAAAATTTAGTCGCAGTCTCATCTCGGCAACAAACAAATGTCAAAAACTTGCCAAAATGTCGGGAAATTAGAGGATTTTTTGACAGATTGAGACTGAGATCAGACTGTGAACGTTCTTAAAATTACGAGAATTGCCCCTCAGATTCCTTGCGGGTTGTTATTACGTTTTAATTCTGACCCACTATAAACTTGTCATTCCGGTCTGATCCAAGGGGATCAGACCGGAATTTAAGAAAAGAAGAGGAGGAGGAAGAAATTTTTTATTATTATTATTTAATATTGATTTTATATTGATTTTTATATATTTTGTTGCTGTCTGTCCCAAAAATCTGTTAATAGATAACTAGGGGATCCGACCGGAATAAAACAAAAAGAGGAAGAAGGCCTCTTTTTGTTTTACTCCGGTCGGAATATTAAATAATAATAATAAAAAAAAAAAATAATAGCCGCCTTGTTGCTACGTCACTATGTGCTAGCGACAGTTTCCGGGGGCCCATTATAGAGTGTGCAAGTCACCCCCTGCCATTTTATCCGTGTATATATAAAACATTGATCAGGCAGGGGCCATAGTTCTTCCATAGTTATTGGTAACCAGTCCACTTTAGGCACCCAAACCCATAGTCCAAATTTGTATTTTTCCATATCCTGCAATAGTCCTACATTAACCGGGGGTTATCCTTGGGTGCACTTGCATAGTGCATACAGGGATAATCGTCGGGTTGGTGCCACATTTCAACGAAATTTCCTAAGGGGCCTCTGCGAGTTGGCTTCGGCCCCTCGTACGCCTTCCAAAGGACCGGGACCTAGTGGTCCCGAGATATGTTAAAATATAATAATAATAAATAATATATTAATTATTATTATTTTATTGAAATCAATATAAAATCGTAACTGGTCGCCGTCTGTACATGGAAGATATATAAAAAAACTATTATACTCGTATATATATAAAAAAAACTATTATATAGCTTCAATTAAAATACGAGTCTTATCCATATCCATTTGTTTATTAAAAAAATATTGCATTGAAAATACAGTTTGCATTTTAGTACGTACCCAGCAATTTCTGAGAACTCTGTTTACGTAAAACGATGAAGCATTCTATATAGATAAAATAGTTAAAATTCAACATCACTCCTTCACTTGGCTTTAAGTTAAAGTGCTTTTAAGAAATACTTGTATACTAACTTAGTAATATTTATGCGAAACAACTCGTAGCACTATGTAAATGAACACTGTTCTACGTAAATTACGTAGAACGGTCTACACTGCTACGGTGCTACGACGCTACGGCGTAGCACCCGCAATGTTGTTTAGTTATTTTGTGAGAATTTCGTAATTTGCCAATTCTGTTTAGTAGTTCTGGCTACATTTTCAAAGTCTAGTAGTGTTATGGAACTACCTACTAACTGAATGTTTTGTAAGAAAATTCATTAAACAACATGAAAAAAGATGGCGTTGAAGTTGAGAAAACAAAATAGCGTTTTTTTAATGAGAAAGTTCCTTTCCTCTATGATATATGTATGCATATATATATATATATTATGGTTTATAAACAAATCATTGTGTAAGTATTTACTACATCATAGTCATCATAATAATCGACAAAATGAGACTTTATTTGCTATAAATTAAGACGCAAAAATATTCAAGGTCAGAATGACAATAAAATAAATATCGTATATATATAATGACGTTCCCAGTCTGGATACAAAATTCCACCAAATATATCCAATAGTTTGGTCACTATGGCTAGTCAAAGATTGTCAAAACTCACAGTCGGCCCATTTTTTCGAAAAAAGCTTAATGGTTGTGCCATTAAGTTTTTTTTTTTGGAAAAATCACCTTTTATTTTCGATGATAGGATTTATTTAGCATAATCATAATTAACCCTATAATGATCCCACTGCTGGGACACAGCCTCCTCTCGGTGAAAGGGTGTGGGCGACATTAATCTACCACGCGGGCCCAGTGCAGATTGGCGGATGTCACGTGTCTTCGAATTTTTTTTTAACCGTTTTGAGAGCAGAGGTGATGAAATAATTTACACAAAGTAAAGCGTCTGTCTGAGTTCGAACTCACGACCTCGTAAGTCATGGCCGTTACCACTGGGTATTAGTTCCAAAATACTCTTACGGCTGAGTATTGCCTGTGTTTTCATTTATTGTCGTCTCCACATTATATAATTATTTTTCATACGTCCACTACTGGTTTACATTACATTACGTAGGTACAAATCCAAGCCAATTGAGACACTCCTGACCTTCACAAGGTCATGCGCACCGCTGGGGTCACTCTCACGACCCGCTATCCTGTTTACGATCGGTCGTCGCATATTTGAGCGGGATTTATTTACAAAAGATATCAGTTTGCAACGTAACATCACGGCTGTAACCCACGAAGGGTGGCTGAGGGCTACCTATAGTACACCCACATGTTGCCAGTAATTTTTAAGTCCCATTGATTTTTGTTTAATAGTCAATCCTTTGATTGAAGCCGGCCGATGGCTTCGATCAAAGGATTGAATGTCGCTACGAATTCATTGATAATTTCCACGCGTACAGAAGGGTACCTTTAAGATGAAATTTTATATTATTGTCGATATTTTGTTAGCCTTTACTCTCCCATTTTTGGGCAAAGGTCTCCCCAAAATCCTTCCAGGAACTGCTTCCCCGCCCCACCTAGAACCAGCCGTCGCGGTTCGCGCCCAGGTCATCTCCCCATCTCTTTCTGGCGTTCCATAACCCCAGCAGTCCTCGTGCATACGGCTGATGTGACCCACCCAATTCCATTCGAGCTTGGCAGCCTTGTTTCCTACATCCAGTATTCCCGTTTTGGTACGCAGCGTGGTGTTCCGAATTCTATCCTATCTTTTGACACCCTTTTTATTTGTCGATATATACGTTTTTTTTTTGTTGAAAAAATAGATATTTCTGTGCCATAGACTTCTACTCTGTTCACCTTTTATACCCTGTTTTAGTCGGTAAAAAAAGTCAACCGGTATATAAACATATCTTCGTTTGTATAATGGACAAGTTCGCTTATTAATAGTACCATGCTATCCTATAATCAGGATACATGCAAGATCTATAATTATGACAAAGATCGTGGGTTAATGCTGTATGTATTTAGCTGGTTTAGACTTGTATAAATAAACTAGTGAACCGCCCCTGCTCCGCACGGAGCACATCGAATTTCTTAATAATATGTAAGTTCATAAATGAATTGTACACATAAACCTTTAGAATAGAATAGAATAGAATATTCTCTATTCTATCCATAAACCTTTCAGAATACATTCTCTAAATGATACCGAAAACCGTATCAAAATCCGTTGCACAGTTTAGAGGAACAACGTTGTCACACAGACAGACATGAATAGCGAATTTAATGTATAATATGTAAAAAAAAGTATAAATAAATAAACCTCCACCGTATGGTAACGTCAGTGGGAACCCGATATTACTTCTACCAGGTGCATGAAAGCTGGAAGATTTTTACACAAAAATGTAAGTACCCATAAGTATGCACTGAAGTAGTCGTTGTGACGATGCTTGGGGATGGGCTATGTCCAGCATTGGACATATTTTGGCTGAGTGTCAATGAATGGTACAATTCCCGCACTTTTAAGAACAATCGAAAGACCCCCTGACCCCCGTGGTCCCTATTTAAGACCCTGACATGTATGATTAATGTATATATGTTCTTCACCTATGTTTCACAAATAAATAATTCTGATTCTGATTCTGATTCTGAAAAGATAACAAAGTCTCAATCTGTTAAAAATACCTCTCATCATCACTTGAGCCGAAATACGTCCACTACTGGAACCAGGCCTCCGCCCAGCACCGCCAATTTGACCGTTTCTCTGCATTCCACATCCAGCGGATTCCTGCGGCCTTCACAAGGTCACCAGTCCACCTTCCAACGCTACGTCTTCGGGTCGCCACTTCAGAACCTTTCAGCCTCATCGGCCATCTGTTCTGCGAGCAATGTGCCCTGCCTCTACCGCTAAAAATACCTGTAATAAATACATTTTTACAAGTTTTTTTCATTGATAGTCGCTGAGCTAGGCTAGCGACTAGATTTTGAACGTTTTAAATTGCGAGAATCGGCCTTCAGAACGATACATTCCAAATAGGCTAGCCCTTATCCAATCAACCTTAATTCCCACACTACAATCATGTTTACAAGGAATATTCCGCCGTATGAGTGGCGATGAGTGGCGACGCCTAACACTCGTAACGACTCGCCGTGTCCGGTGTGCCTACACCTTTATCTGACGGCCGCCGGTCGCCGGCGATGGCAGCTGGATCCCGACTGGTGGGCGTTATTGTCGCCACTACTACGTGTTAAGGGTTTTTAAAGAAGGTTTTTTTGTTGTTAAGGAAAATATGATCAAAAACGTGAGGAATACGAATGAATGGGTTCTTAAAAGCATGAGCAGGGAAAATCCGGACTTGGAAGTTCATGGTATCAGGAAGTTGGTTCCAGTTCCTTCAGAATGTGAAATTGCGGCCAATACTTTGATTTCAACTCTCACATAACAATTTTATCAGACCGGACCCTGGGCATTCAGACCTGACACTAATTTAGCTGGCTGGCTAATGTTCTTCTTACTATGTACATAGGTCAAGTAGATAAGGATGAAAAAAACTATCGTCGCATTTAGGTAAAAGATTAGTAAGTGCAGAACATGTTATTCTTCAATATTGCAAAAAAAAAAAAACATTTTATACAAAAAAAAGTAGAAGAATACAAAATACATAATAATTTCTAACTTTGTTGTATGTATAGATAACTAACTATTTACACTAATGAAATGACGAACTATACAAATAAATACAAAAACAAAAGGGCACTTAGGTGTCGAAGTACTCGTCATAATAAATAATTTTAATTTGTGACTACGTCGTTATATAAAAATAAGTCAATTTTTCGTCCGTAATCTCATAGTTACTTTTTGATTCTATACCCTGTCCATTAGGTAAACCGTTTCTTGACAGATGGAACCAGTGTTTGCGGCAAAACACAATATATTGATTGATACACGTGCAGTATTATAATGTATGTAAGAAGTCATAAATAAGATAATTCAATAAGATAAGGCAGTTTATATATTTATTTTATTACGAATTTTAAAGTTAACTTTTACGTAATCTGGAATAGTAACGTTCTAAAACAGCTGTAAAAAAACGGTTAACGTAATGGGGTGGAGGATATATTTAATGGATATATTTGGGGTTAACTTCTGTTCTATCAAAGTGAATACCAAGCGAATATCGACCGGTAGTAGGGCCCATCGACACGTGCATCGCACAATAAAGCGCGGAAACAATTACTTACATTGTATCAGAAACGTGTCCAACGCCAGCAAATTGAACGTAGGTATCGACGTGCGCGCATGACGCACTGCGTTGTCGCCCCTGTGAATTTGTATAATCATTTGAAGACAGAAGGGCGTTTTGCTAAGCTGCTTGTGCATTATGACGGTTTAATTTAATGCCATCATGATTCCAGTGTAAGAGAGAGACGGAGCTAGACATGACCAGACACTTATACTTCGTTATACAGCTCCTGGTAATTATAAGCATTTGGTATTTGTTGACTGCCTCATTGGTCTAGTGGTCGCATGCGCTACTGCTGAGCATAAGTTCCTGGGTTCGATTTCCAGGTCGGGCCAAGTGTTATTGGGTTTTGCCATCTGGAATTTTTCAGTAGCATCCCGCAGTCTGGATTTGTGGCCGATTAGTGGCAATAGGCTCGTCTCCTATTACATGGGACTTAAACATAACCGGCGAAATGTCGGTACTCTATTGATACACTTCTGACTAATACTTCGGGATGACAGCCGTGATGTTATGCGATGTTACATCTGTCTAGCTGTTGAATACTATGAAGTCATCCGAAAACGAAGTGGAGTTACCGGCAAGCGACCAGCTGAAGTGGCAGTGGGCTGCTGACCATGGCTGTTGAAGTCTAGTCCTCCAGGGAACCTCATGTATTGGTAAGCGTATTTTAATACACTAACAGACCAAAATCTCTACACAGCGGAAATATCTCAAATGAACACCGGCTAGATTTCTCATCGCAGACTTTATCTCATCTCTGTGTAGAATTTGAGCCTGCAACTCTGCAAGGAAATCTAACAGCTTATCAATCAAGCCTTGAAACTTCAACATCCACCTCCGCTTTTAAAAAATACCTCAAAAGCCATAAAAAAACAAATCCAATAAAATGCAAACGCATCATAATACCGCGGTATCTCTTCGCTCAGATTCGCTCGTTCGCTCAGATACGCTGACGCGTCGCTTTACCGCTCACTTCGCGAATTAGCGAGCGAATGACAAGCTCTTTACTCTTTACGTGATTGTGGAGATAGAAGAGGGTGTGTAGTTAGGAATTAAAAGGGAAAATATCGTGAGTCAGTTTTTAGCTGAATTTAGTTGCTGAAAATGATCATTTGGATATTTCATTTTTCTGGAGGATAGTGCCACCACTATCTGGCAGAAAAATTAAATATCCAAGTAAACGGTAAAGCGACGCGTCAGCGTCTCACTCGTAAGTCGCGGCCGTTATCACTGGGCCACCCCAGTGGTAACGGCCGCGAGTTGTAGGTCGTAGGTTCGAACCCAGACAGGCGCTTCACTTTGTGTTAATTATTTAATCACCACTGCTCTGCTCTCAAAACGGTGAAGGAAAACAGCGTGAGGAAACCGGCATGTCAATTCGAAGACATGTGACATCTACCAACCCGTACTGGGCCCGCGTGGTGGGTTACAGCCCACTTCCTCTCACTGAGAGGAGGCCTGTGTCCCAACAGTGGGAATATAATAGGCTGATTATGTTAAGCTTATGCTGCAGGATAAAGTCCGCTTTGTCTAGAAAGTCATAGATTGTTATTATTGCCAAGAAAGCCGCAAACATTTTCTTGGGTGCGTGAGTCCAGCCAAAGGCAACCCTTCCATGGGAAAATGTGATCCTTGGAAAGAACAACATATTCCTCCTGTTCTCTTTGTTAAACCATCAGAGAGTCTCTTATCCGGACATAAGTTGCCTGTAGGCCGCAGCAAGGAAAACCTCCACAAGTGGCGGTTCATGGAAGGCTCAGACCTCCGGTGTGTCTGCGGTGTCGCTCCACAGACAATGGCTTTCCTCCCATCTTGCACCGCATGCCCTGACACCTGCACATGTGAGGACTTAATGGCTGCGTCAGCGAATGCTATCCGCATCGCTGTATTTTGGGCCAAGCAAATAAAAAAAAAAACTCTATTTTTGACACGCAAAGGAGAATATTATTGGCAAGCTTCCAAATATATATATTTTTTTTTATTACGTAAAGCTTGGGCACTTATGAGACATCAGAAGCTAGGTGCACGGTTCCAATTGGTGGTTCCCTTAAAAAAACAGGCGTTAACTTTTAATGATTATGTAATCGTTAGCCGACTCCACGCCGTCGTACAATCAAAACAAAACTAAACTAATATACACACAAATGAGGCTACGTAACGTTGAAGCGAAAGGTTCTAAACCGCAAGACAAACACAGATAGAGAATGAAAAGCGAACTCAAGTTGAAAATCCTTGAAAAGTGATCCAAGCTAAACATTTCAAAACCGCGTATAGTTTATAATTAGAAATTGAGGTTTATTGTACGCTCACTACTCGACTTTGGGCCAAAATATATGAGTTGACGTGGGCGAGGGGCTAAATATGCAAGCTTCGTGCCTGCCCTATATAATGCTACATATAAGTACCGAATTTGATGGCGAATCAATAGAAAAATTAAAAGAAATTGTCGTTCCTACCCCGCGTTTACAACAATGTATGAAAGATGTATTCTACATGTTGTAATTGCGTAACACATTGTCAGTTGGAATGGCTTTCATTTTGACAGTTCAACAACATTCTTTGCGTTATTTACGTTGTTGAGCAGACAAATTGTTCGAACATATGAAGCAATGGATTGGCAATATCCTTTAAAATTATTCATAATGAGATTGTTAGTGTGTTACGCAATTAGGGTACTGACGTGGGCGAAGGGTTAAATCTATGAACTGAGGTGGGCGAAGGGCTAAATATGCGGGCTTTGTGCCTGTCCTTCGTCTTTTAGGCAAGCTAGGGTAACAATAAAAAAAGTAATTGTGTCTCATTAGTGACAGTTGATCTCATACACTAATGTAAGTACCGGTTTTTGTAGGGAAATCAATGTCCATTGTTTTCATATCGTTTAGGCCTAAAAGAAGTTGTAAAGAGTAAGTAGTCGTGTACAAAACTTTTATAAATGGTGAACAAAGTAGTTTATTATATTATTTAATTACAATACATATTTGAAACAACATTAAACCTGTATGGTACATGTTATTAAAACTTGTTTATGGTTGTATGCGGGGAGTTATATTCATCATGAATGTGTTATAATTGCTGTATTTCGTAATACCCTGGTCCAAGCAAGCCTACACTCTCTTCCGTTATCATGTTTTTATAATTGCGTGGTTCTCCTTAGTGCAGGCGAATCTATCATCGCACATAACGACACTGTCATAGTTTTTCTACCGATTCGTTTTTCGATAAAGAAATGGGACATTACTGGGTACAGTTGGAGTCACTGATATTGAGATGTTCGCGTTTTAGTAAATCATTTTGATATCCTTAACATACAGGGTGGCATACATCGACGCGCAATCTGTTACCATAGATTCAGCGCATGATTCTGTAACCATTGCATTTAAGTATTCGTCGGTAGTTAAAAAAAAATTTTGCTGTTCCATACATTTGACCGCGAAAGTATTGTACTTTTCTATGAAACAGTTTTTTGATAACTGACGAAAATCATGTGCTGAATTTGTGATTACAGTTTGCGCGTCGATGTCCCTGCCACCCTGTATATCCAAGATTAGCTATAACGTTTTCCTACTACTTCATATACTTTATGAACACTTAGTAGGTTACTATCTACAAAGTCTGCTCATCTAACAAAGTTAAAGCTACGTATACACAAACTTACCTTACGTAAAAGGTCTGTAACCATAGGGTCCGTTAAAACCGACAGGAAGAGAAAACTTTCAGTTAAAACTACAAACTCAATATGTATACATACTAGTACATTATACAGTTTGTTGAAATTTCGACCTTATCGCTTCAACATAGAGTGCGTATTGCAATTAATGCTAAGTTATCATTTGTGATAGTGTATGAGCGTGTGGTCTATGTTTTTTGTGGGTCTTAAATTTGGTGTTAAAATATACATACTGGCTACACATATACATTTAATTTCAATGTAGAATATAATAACAACTAAAAAGGACTTAGGAATTAAACATAATATATTTTTATTGTCACACAACTCGTTGATTTCACCTACTCCACAATGGAAAACAGTTTAACAGCGAGAACAAAAATGAAACGGATACAAAATACCTTACCTTATACTTGTCTTGGCTAAAATTTTTCATTTGTTTGGAGGTTAAACGAGTTACGAAAAAAACATTAATTAAATAAAACATTAATCTCATCATTTCCATTACAAAGTTGGTCACTTTTTATGTTCACTTATTAACTTTATCTTCATGAATCAACACTTCAACAAAAAATAAAAAGCGCGCTCTATGAAAAATATCTTTTTTAAATTTCGAACGTGCCTAGACAACAAATTGAGAGGATTATTGCACTCACTTCGGTAGTATTGTCGTCTCATTCTTTTGTATGAAGCCGGTATTGGTATCTCGCTTTAATTTTCCAGTTCACGCCTGCGCATTGAGGGTTTTCCCGAAAGATGTGGGCCAGTCGAAGCTTCGTATGCTGATAAAAATTCTGCGAAATAATGGGACTTCCAGTTATGTTTTTTTTATATTATTGTATTCAATATAAATATTAAGACAACGGAGACTATTTGTAATTTGCCTTCCTTTAAGTATTTTTTTTTCATGTCATGGGCATTTTGTAAGTTATAATTGACTGCGTTACAAAAAATACGTTAAATCAAATAAAAAGAAAGTTCTAAAGAAAATATAATATTTGGAAGTCAAGATGAGGTAGCCTAAAGAAGCTATTATAATTTACAACAATATCAGTTACGCAAGAGGGGAGGCGCAGTATACGTAGCTTCGATCGCCGGTCGAGCCAGAGTCAGCCTCTGGAACCGGCGAGATCTCCCGGGCGAACGTCGTGTACGGACGAAAAATCCCGGACGTCGCCGCCGGACAAAATTCGATCAGTGCCCTCGTAATAATTAAAAAAGTAATCGAACTGTCAAAAAATGTGTCTGCCGCGTTTCAGAGCGGTCACATTTGAATTTGGAATTTATTTCTTTTTTATTCGGCCAGTGTGAGAGTGGAGGTTCCGTGTGTGATTGTGACCTTTGTTTTAGAAAAAAGCGAAATTCTTTATTGTTACGGTTAATTTTTGAGTTGTAGTGAGGTGTCAATTTGTGATATACAAATCGGACCATGCGATTTACGGTAAGTTAATGACTAAGCTAATTACAATTTATTCCGATTACATTTGTGTTCATTGTTCATTTTACAAAAAAATTAGATTATAATAATGAAATGTGGCCGAATTATAACAAAGAAAATTTAACGAATTACGGTTGATTAAAATTCATGGTTAAGGCAACAAGTAGCAACTTATCTTTACCGGTTTCTTGAAGGCAGCAATGCAAGCAACAATTGCGCGATCTACATTTATGTAACTAACGTCGACTGTGCTTTTGTCAACTTAAGACCTCTTTGACCTCAAAAGGCTGAGGATTTGAGTTTATCTCGTCGCAGTCTTACCGGTTTGCCTGATTGGAGATTTCAGTCACTTATAGGATTTTCTTTGCTGAATGTTTAACGGAGTTTTCTTGGTTTTCCTTATGTAAAGGTGTGATTTGTGAGGTTTTTGTGTATTTTATTTCCATTTTTAGGGTTACTTGATTATTGATTTACGGTACCTTTGCGATGTTAATTTAAGCTCTATATATTACTGACGTTAATTAAGTATTTGGTGGCGGTGCAATAATTTAACTGCCGATGTGCGGTCACACATCATTATTGTTATTGACAATAGATTCAATTGGCATTAATAATTGATTTACGCATTTGGCATAACAAAGCTACTACCAAAATAAATAGCTGCTATGAGCTTTGACAAAAAAAGTATATTTAGTAGGTAGTAACGGTTTTACAGGTAAAATAAAATGTCACACCCAGTCGCAACCCTATTATGTCAGCTGTGTGTGCTGGCATTCTAAATTCAAATTCTATTATGCTAATGTTCTGATGGGAACGTAACAGTTGGTAAAGTAACGATTACTTTATTTATTCTTGAGCTTTAGTTTCCGAAGAAAGCGGCGAGCGGTCACAGAATAGCGGTTATCAATTAGAGTGCGCATTTTGACACCTTGATGTCGAGTATTAGTGAAAATTATAGATTTTAGTGACGGCCAAACTAAAACTTTGGCGAGGATTACGAGTTACGAACAACGCTGTAATTGCTTTAACGTAATCTATGCCGAGGAATCTACCTATGCTACTAAATTATCAGCCTTATGGCTAAATTTGTGCCTGCTTCCATTTTACATCGAGTGATTGCCACCTGACCTTCACACTCAATTGTTTGGTCACATAGGTACCATTATTTTTGTAAGTCATCAAGGTGTTACCCAGTAACGGGGTTGTAGAGGTTAGAAAGGCAGGCGCTCCATGTAGAATACAGGTATTCAACTGAACCCTGGTGTACAGAAAGCTGACCCCAAAATAGTTGGGAGAAGGCTAGGCAGACGCTGACGATGGTGTTAGCCATGGGTTGTCAAATTTTCGGGCTTCAGCAATGATTTAAATCTGTAGATTCGCCCTACCGCGTGGCGATGCCATGGAAACGCCATGCACGAGATGTGTTCAACACTGTTCCCAGTATGGACACTTTTTCGCGCGATCGTAAATATAGAGCATAAGTACGATGACGATATATCTGAAAGAACAAGGGTAAAGAGAGAAAAAAAAAAAGAGTGAATAGTATTCTATTCTATATTACGATTTAAATCTTTGACCTTCAGACTATGTAACCTCAGCCCAAAAACTCAAAGAAATATAACAGTCACAGTTATTTACGAAACTTCGTATTTGTCGTCAAGAGACGAATACAACATACTTCAAAGGAAGCCTTACTGCTGGATGTATTATGTATATGGTTGGTAAGTATGTATACTTACAAACCATATACATAATGTACATTTTGTCGGTATCTCGCTGGTAGCGAAGGTCGTCCCAATAATGTAAGCCAAGCCAAGCCAAGCCTTCTTGAGTACGTGTTGGGTCGGCTGCCATCTTACCTTTACCAATTCTGGTATATTGTTGACCTTGGCAAGGTTAATGGTGTTTAATGTACCATGTGAGCTCCTTGAGGTCTCTTTCGTAGAAATCAATTTAAGGTTTGAGTTGCTACGTCAAGTTTCATGTGAAAAAAATCAACGAACGAAAATTATTTCTTAACGTCGGTCGTAACAAGATTTGTCCGCAATAAAGCAATAGAGGAAGGGAAATCTAGTCTGAAAGTCGGTTTCCGAAAGAGCCGATCAAGTCTTTGAATAATTATATATTATCCGATGTCGATGTTAAATGTCATTTTAGTAATACATATTGGTTAGCGGAAAAAACAATAGCGAATCAAATCTTCTGATTAATGAGATTTGACATCAGAGGGGCAATTCTTGTAATTTTAAGAACGTTCACAGTCTGATTTCAGTGTCAATCTGTCAAAAATACCTCTAATTTCCCTGCATTTTTGACATAGATTGTCACTGAGATAAGATCGCGTCTAGATTTTGAACGCTTTCAATTACGGGAATTGGCCTTCAGATTAATTTGAATAACCTTTCCTAAATCATAGGTTACTCCATCTTTGTTTAGTCGAAAACATGTACGATCTACGTGTCAAAAATAAGCCAAACTTCAAGGTTACACTGTCGGAATCCTAACTGCTTCAATAAATCTATTGTATGCGAATGAAGTGAGGCCTTGGAATGGGTATAGGAAGCCAATGTGCTCCGACCACAATTGGTATTTCCGACCGTATGGAGCCGGATCAATGTCTCGAACTAACAAAGCCCAGTGAGTAGGTATCAAGAAAATACCTACTATTAACACTGAGAAGTGTTAATTAAGGGTGAATTGATAAAAAGCCTTCGTCTGTTATTAAGAGCCGGTTGTTTCAAACGGTTCGTTAACGTAACATACACACGTCAAATAATAACGATTACGTACTCGTTATTATTTGACGTACGGCAAGGCCATCATTTTGTAATTTTATTAGATAAACTTAATAACAAACAAATAATTAGAAGACTAACTAACTATATAAATAAATACAAAAACAAAGGGATATTTTGTAATTTGAAACAACGCTTTTTTTTTGACGATAGTTAGCGCCATTTTTGACGTATACGCGTGTGTCAAGTGGACGTGAAACAACTCGCCCTAAGCCCTCATTTACGGAGACGCGGGGCGTCGCGAGTCGCGTGCGGCGTGGCGTCTCGCGGCGCGTCGTACGATTTTTCTGTGACGGAGCGGCGGCGCGTCAGGCGGCACTTACCATCGCATGCGTAAACACAAACGTATGGCAATATAAGACGTTGTTCATATGCGGGGCGGGAAGCGTGGCGGTGCCCGCCGCTGCGCCCGCGGCGAATCCTCAAGCGTAGCAAAGCACGCGGCGGGTAACGCTGCGGTGCACGCGGGATACTCAATCAAACCGACCAGTTTTCTAAAAATCGATCATATCGTATTCCATTGTGACAGTGACTACGTCTGCGTTCTGCAATTTCCAAACGTGACTGGCATAAGATTCCGCCGCGGGCATCGCTTCATCGAGAATTGCCGCTGCGTGCGCCGCCGCGATACGCGGTGTTGCCAGCCGCGGGCTCGGCCGCAAAAAACGCTCCATTTCAAGCAAACGCGTCTAAAATCGCTTTTCCGTAAACGCACTCATACAACGGCATATGTTTGAATTCAGTGCGGGCCGCGCCGCACAACGCGACGCGCGACGCCCCGCGTCTCCGTAAATGAGGCCTAAGTTTGGTAAAAATGGAAAAAATAATGGTGTCGCATTAGTGACAGTTGAGCTCATAATAGTAATATAGAGCTGAATAATATTGTATTTTCCTCCAATATACTTGTCTGGGGAGCTCTTTCATAATCATTATTTCTAAGAGCAGTGGTGGTCTTACGAGTTGTAGCTCGTAGGTTCGAGCCCAGTCAGGGACTTCACGTTGTGTCAATTATTTCATCACCACTACTCTTAAAACGATGAAGGAAAACATCCCCTATCATCCTTTCCCTGTAAGGAGTCGAGGAGCTACGGTGACCCAGTGGTAACGGGCTAGAGTTACTAGTTGTAGGTCGTAGGTTCGAACCGAGAGATGTGCTTCACTTTGTGTCAATTATTTCATTACCACTGCTTTTAAAACGGTGTAAGAAAACATCGTGAGGAAACGGGCATGCCCTAGAACCAAAAATTGGAAGAGACGTCACATCTATTAACCCACACGGGGCCCATGTGGTGGATTACGGCCTAATCCCTGTCACTGAAAAAAGGCCAGTGTCCCAGCAGTGGGAACTATGGCTGATTATGCATTTAGTATTTTCCTGCCGAATACTTTTCCTGAGAGCTTTCCAACACCAAAAATTCTAAAGCTACGGTTGTAAGGAGAGCGATGGCCGCCACAAAACGGCCGCAGTAATAGCCTCTGTGAAAGTAATGTAACCGGGGTTTGACTTAACGGTGTCAAAAAATGCTCTCTAGATTGAAGCTACGGTTTTCTTAGAAGAGCGTTTCCGTCATATTTATAAAGGACTTCATAAATACGTCATCTGTCATTTTCAACAGTATTTGACATGTAGGTGTCAAGAAATGCAGGGGCTTGTGGCTAAGTAATAACAGCCGCACGGATCGATCGATCAGGTTAAGCTACGCTTGCCGCGGTTGGTCCGTGAATGGGTGACCATCTTCACATATCAAGACCCCTCCGTGCCTTGGAAAGCACGTTAAGCCGTTGGTCCCGGCTGTCATTCTTTCTTTGACAGTCGTTACGGGTCGTTAGTAGCCTAAAAGTCTGACAACCAGTCTTACCGGAGTATCGTATTACCCAGTAAGTGGGTTGTGGAGGTCAGATAGGCAGTCGCTCCATGTAAAATAGTGGTATTCAGCTGCATCCGGTTAGACTGGAAGCCGACCCCAACATAGTTGGGAAAAGGCTAGGTAGATGAGGGAACAAAAGATAATCGTTGTGATTTTGATAGTGTTTTATAGTGTGTAGTGTTTGATATTTGGACATTGCGGACGCATGTGGCGGTCACCGCTCTTCTAGGAGATCGCAGCTTTACACACTTACTTACTTTCATAAATAACATTTCGGTGACGTCACTCGAATTAAGAGATCCGCAGGAGAAGCAAGGTAACCGACATAGTCCGAAGAATTGCCAAACTTAAGTGGCAGTAGGCAAGGCACATTGCTCGCAGAACAGATGGCCAATGGGGCCGAAAGGTTCTGGAGTGGCGACCGCGTACCGGAAGACATAGCGTTGGAAGGCCTCTCACAAGGTGGACCGACGACCTTGTGAAGGCCGCGGGGACCCGTTGGATGCGAGAAGCACAGAACCGGTTAAAGAGGCGGTGCTTGGGGGAGGCCTATGTCCAGCAGTGGACGTCTTTCGGCTGAAATGATGATGATGATGACGTCATTCCACGTAAACTTTTAGTGGGTGGTTTCTATTATTAAACATTCAAAACAATGTTTTGTATGTAATACAACTTTAGTAGCCGTTTATGTTTATGGTACCACATTTAAAAAATATAGATGTTTTATGCCAAATTCGAGCATTGTGATAGAATCTCTCTAAAACTTCGTGGTACATAGTTGAGCCTAACCCTTCTCGCTTTTATCGCGTTCAAGGTGCCCGAGGCCTTGGTAGATTGATACCTAGATAAAATAGTGCTCTTTAGTACCTAGCCTATCAGCTTAACTTTTTCTTTCAGCATTTCTAAGGTTCAGTATAAAATGACCACCTTGTAATTTCAAAATTGCTTTAATGTGAAGGTGATATTTATTTATTTTCAAGCAACATAATATTTACATCTAAAATACTTATAATATTATAAAAAGAAAAGTTTTGATTTTTTGTTTGTTTGTTACACTTTCACGCTAAAACGGCTGAACGGATTAAATTTGGCACATTGGTAGACCATGACCTGGATTAATAAATAATAATATGTACAAGTACATAAAAAAGGAGGGGAAAGATTTATAGGGCATCGAAACATTCGTCCGCATCGCTGTTAGCAGCAAAAGTGCTCAAAAGGATGGCAGCATTTCCACGTTGTATGGCAAAAATAATAATAACAAAATAGGCCAGCCCTCAGGCTGGCCTATTTTTTGCCCAAAAAATAAGCTTCGCCAAATGAATGGTGTCCAGAGGGTCACGTGAAGAGTCAACCAACCATTTGGTGATGAGGTGGTTCATCATAGTCATTGATTTATCTAGCAGCATCTCTGTGTGCAAGTGTGAATATTTTTTTTATTTTAGTTTTTTTCCAATCCTCGACAGTGGTCCGTCTTTTGTAAAGTTATCGGTTCGGTTTCCAATTGAAGTCAAATAAAATACCCAGCTAGCCAATGGTGACCATTCCAGTTTTTGCGAATAAAAACTAACTACTTCTAATCTTCACGAGAAAAAGAATAATATAAAGTACCGCCCAAGGAAAATAACACATTTTCTCTATTCCTACCATAACATTTTCCGTTCTACATTTTCTTAAGCGAGTACGTAATAAATAAATCAGCTGTTTCCAGCGGAGCGTAGGTCGACTGCCACAATGGCGCTCATTTGTTTCTACAGCCGCCATTTTCTTTTAGCGCCAAACAAATATGGCGCGAAAATTGTTGTCATTAAGCTTAGGACGGACTTTTCCTCAAACTAGAGAGGGTTTTAAAGAAAACCTTTGTATGCTTCAAACAACCGGGGTGTGTAATTTTCTTGTAGAAAGTGTTTTTCTAAGAAAAAATTCCAGTAGAATTGGTGCCCCAAAAAGACTCAATTCCAATCGCAGGGGACCTCCTGTCATTGACAATTTCATTGAAAATAAACCTTAGTATATAACACAAGCTTCTGTCCAGGATTCCGTCCGCGAGAAATTTCTTGTTTTAGCATTAAAAAATATATCTATGACACTCGACATCATAAACATCATCATCGTAAATCCTCGTCATTGTAAACCTACATTCTCGTAAATAAATGGATTTGATTTGATTTCGACAATACTGTGAAAGAATTTTCGGAATGGGTTCAGTAGTTCCGAAGGTCACCTCCTACATACAAGATCACGACCTCGTTTATAATATTACTAGCTTCTGCCTCCGACCCAAACGTCGCATCGCATCGCCTGCCCGCTCTATTACTTCATTTTAATTTTTCTCGGCTCCTAACGATTTTAGCGTGTAGCCTTCCTCAAGAATTGGGCTATCAGATGCAATAATTTTCCAAATCCGACTGGTAGTTCCGGAGATTACCCAATACTTACAAACTTACAAACAAACAAATTTTACTTCTTTATAATATTAGTATGTAAGTGTGTATAGATAAAACTACCTTGGAAATTAAAGGTATGAACTATAACAATATTAAAAAAGAAAACTGAGTGTCTGTGGTGATCGTGGCAATGTTCCGTGCTATTCTTTGTGGCCGTTTGTGGGGGAGGAAGGGGGGACACATATGTCACAATAGACGTTTATAGCCTTTTGTGCGAGCGTGTGAATATGAATCTTTGTAGTCACTATAATGGAAAATCTTAGAGATGGCTAAGAAAGGTATTGGTTTGCATATTAATATGTATTGCTTTTGTACGGTGAAGGAATTTAGGATAATTGGGAGACTTCTGTCCCTGGTATTGATACACAAAACGTTTAAAATAGAAGTTTATGTCTTGTCTAAATCGTAAATACTTTGTTTCCAATAGTCGGTTTTGAAGTAGTCTAGCTCCCTATGGCACTATAGGCCGCCCGCTTAACTGAGACGCTGCCTGAGGTAGCTGCGCGGTGCGGGAGGGGTGTGGTGACGTGATCCCAGAGCTCAGTGATTCAGACAGACACCCCTCCCGCACGGCGCTGCCACCTCAGACAACGTCTCAGTTAAGCGGTTGGCCTATAATATGTAACTGGCAACATGTCCGTGTAACAAACAATTCCACCTACCCCTTTAAGGAATACCTGCATGATATTTGAAAACTTAAGTATTTAGGTCCTGTCTTAACAACCTATAAAATATATTCACCAAAACCACATGGCAGAAAATGACCACACTTACAAAATAAATCATCTACCCACAATTTTTAACATCAAAAACCACTTAAATATAAAAATTCCCACAAAAAGGTCAACACGTAACGACTCTGCACGTTATCTGTTATAAGAAGCGATTGGATCGCCCCCATCGCGACGCGTAGCTTCGATATTTCACGTCTTTATGGGACGCAGGCCTTACCTTCAATGATTTGTTGGCACGCCCCGTGTGTGTGGGGAGGAAACAGTAGGTTCTGTGGGTTTTTGAGGGTTATCTTGCTAGGTATTGGGTATTTTTTCTAGTACTCTAATGGAAAGTAAGTAATAGTAAAAGAAATGAATATACAGGATGAAATTGAAAACTTGCGATACATCGAAACAGGAGGTGCAGTAACTGTTACATAATCATAATAAATTGTCATTTCCCAAATCTAAATTCTTGAAAAAAATCGTGTAACTATCGTCTTAGATAGTGCAAACTAAGTTATTGCCTTCAAGTAGCCACGAACTGTCGTCGTTTCAGTATTTTTTTTCAAAATGATCAAAATAAATGAGAAAATTAAAGCATCAATTTAAGCGCGCGCCCGATAAGCAATCGATTGATCGCTGAGTTCAAACCATGAAGCAAGTGGGCAACGTGTGGAACTAGCGGTATTTACCTACCTAATTTTGACTGTTCGTACGAAAAAAAAAAAGCGCGCGACGACGTTGTAAATCGCTCCCCTACGCGCACGTATGTCCATCCCTTTCCTTAATAACATGCTCTAAATTTACTTTACAGCACGCTGAATTAGATATTGTAATCTCTTGCACTTGTTAAATTTCATTCTGTATAGGAGGAAGTTTGAAAGTCGCACCGGTGCATGGTGACTGAAAAGTTGTGTCGGAAATCGGTTGTCATGGTATGGGCAATGAGGAAAATGTGGTGAGGAAAGGCTTGAGTATGATTGTGGGCTATAAGATTAGGGGAAGAACAAAGAAATAATGGATGGACTGTGTGAAAGATGATATTGCAAGAAAGGGGATGACTACCGAGATGACGACTAATAGAGAAAATAGGCTATTTTCCTAAAAACATCGAATTAGTCCGTCAGTTACATTATCAAAAAATATCGGACCCGTATTTTTTCTTTTGTCAATTATATAAATAATGATGAAGATATCGCCCGTTAAAGTTTGTGGGAAATAGGTCGCAGGAGGAATGAAAAGACGTGTGCACTGTTCAACGGTCCGATTTATATTAAACAGAAAACATTTGAATAACCGACATCAACGAATGATCGAAAGAGTGAATGATCTAATCGAGTGATTGAATCGAGTAATTATTTTAATCTGATAACACTGGGATTTTTGTAATATTCCAACAGTCCCCCTCAAAAATGCAAGTATACAGAAAAATAAAATTTATTTCAATCACTCAATAAAGAAAAATAAAAAATAAAAAACTGTTTGTGTACTTATTTAGAATAATTAATATACATTTTTATTATTATAACAATTAAAATGTTGATTTATGTTAACGATCAATCTTATTTTAATAGTCACTTCTTAATCAGATGAGATAAATCTTACGAATTAAAGTTTAATACAAATTTAAATTGTGTCTTAAATCTAGAAACCTTTTGGAAGGAATCGCCTTCGTAAACATATCAGCAAGTTGATTTCCTGTGGAAATAGATTCTAGCTTTATTATTTTACTAGCGATTTGTTCCCTAATGAAATGGTATTTTATATCTATGTGCTTAGATTTTTTATGATTTGTAGGATTATTCGCGATACAAATGCAACTATTGTTGTCTTCATATATTATAATAGGCTCTTTAATTTGGACTAAAATGCTGTTTAGTAACGATTTAATCCAGACTGCTTCTCTTACAGCCTCAAATAAAGCCATATACTCAGCTTCCGTTGAAGAGACGGCGACAGTATTTTGTTTTCGTGTGTTCCACGAAATCGTACAATTATCAAAAGCTTTGAATAAATAGCCTGTTGTACTTTTTCTGTCGTTTTCATCGCCTCCCCAATCCAGAATCTGCATAGCCAGTTATTAATTGCTTATAATCACTTTTATGATAAGTCAATTTTATACCGACTGTACCTTTTATGTATCGCAAAAGATGTTTTAAGCATTTCCACAATTCTTCATTATTTTTAGATTGGTATCTACTCAATATACTTATAGGAGCACAAATATCTGGCCGTGTACAAAGCATTGCATACATAAGACACCCAATTGCATTTCTACAGGGTGCTTCATACTATGTGTCAGAATTTAAAGTCAAATAATTTAATTTACAAGATAAAGGTGATTTAGAAGGGTTGCAATCACTCATAGAAAATCTGTTTAAGACATTTTGTAGGTATGTAGATTGATCTAAAGTGATAGTATTATTTGATTTTTCGATTCTGATCCCAAGGAATAACTTTATTTCTTTTAAATCAGTCATTTCAAATTTTTGCTTAAGACTGTTCTTATAAACTTGTAATGTGTCAATACTTTTAGTGGAAATTATTAAATCATCGACGTACAATACTATATACACATTTTTATCTACATCATTTTTATCTAACACATAGAGACAAGGATCTACTTCCGAATTTTTAAAACCCATATCTTTAAGATATGGGATATACGATTATAGTATAATATAATATATAATACTACAATATTAATATATATATATATATTATTATATATATTAGTATTAATATAATAATAATAATTATTAATAATATAATATATATATTTATATATATATATTAATATATATATATATTATATATTAATTATATTATATATATATATATATATATTATAATATATATGTATATATTTATTATAGTATGAGGGACGCGATTGTGTAAAATTTAACTCATCGAATATGACATAAAGAGCTATGAACACTTCATTATTTTCTACATTAAATAATCTATAACCATTTGCATCGTAGCCAACTAATATTGATTTAATAGATTTTTGATCAAATTTAGTTTTTCTTGTTTTATTATGAACATATGCAGTAGAGCCAAACATTTTTAAGTTATTTATTTTCGGTTTTTTACCATGCCACATTTCGTATGGTGTTTTATTTATAAGAGCTTTAGTGGGTAAAATATTAGTCAAATAAGTAGCTGTTAAAACAGCTTCACCCCAAAATATTTTTTCTAATTTCGCACTTGTAACCAATGTTCGAGCCATTTCGGTTAACGTACGATTCATCCTCTCTGATACACCATTTTGCTGTGGAGTGTAAGGTACCGTTAAATGATACATTATCCCCTTTTCAACACAAAATTCTTTGAACTCGTTAGAAAAATATTCTCGGCCATTGTCGCAGTATAGATTAACAACCTTAGAATTAAATAAGTTCTCACTCTTAGCCACAAAATCCTTAAAACATTTAAATACCTCTGACTTAGAATGCATTAAATATGTAACTGTATAATGAGTAAAATCATCAACGAAAATAGTAAAATAATTTTTATCATCAAATGTGGGTGGTGTTATGGGACCGCAAACATCAGAGTGAACAATAAAAAGTGGTCTGTTGTTATTGGATCTCTCTTTTGAATTAGCAAAGGGTAGTCGTGATTGTTTGCCAAGTATACAAGACTCACACAACTCATCACTAGGAATTACATCGTTGATAATATGATTATCCTGAATTAGGTATTTTAAAATATTAAATTTTTGTCTATTCAAATGACCGAGACGTTTGTGCCATAAATCATAAGGTATAATAATAATAATATAATAATAATAATAATAAAAGCTAGCAACACCAACGTCAACGTCAACGTCTCTTTTGTCGCCTCTTCACAATTTGTTATTAGATAATTTTTAGAAACAGTTTATAAATTCATATATATGTGCAACCATATCAGGAAAAACCAAATTTACTAAAACATACCTAATTTTAAACAAATACAATGAATAACCTACACTTGCATCAAAAACTGCCGAACCGGAGGTGACATCTGTCATGTCACCTCCGATAAAAAGGTGAAAATGAAATATTGAAAATGTTGACGAGATTAGCAGCTCGCCGTGCACGCCTACCACCTCCGGAGTCGTCGCTCAGCCCCGCCCTGCCGCCGCCGGAATCCAGCCCCATCGAGAGTGCTGTGACACCGGCCGTAGCAGTTGCGTCGAGCTCGAGCGACGAATATTTTTCCCCGCCGACGTCGCCAACACCTGTACGTCGGCAGGGGAGAGGCCGGCCACCGAGGAGCTTGGGACTTAGGGGCCATCCGGCCCCGAGCCGGGTCCCCGCTGCCGGTGGTTGTGTGCAGCGCATGAGATGGACTCAGTCTATGAACGAGAACGTCATGCGCGCATACTACGGGTCTACAGAGGGGGGAACTAACCTCACTGCGTACCGTGATAGGTTGCTGTCTCTGTTCCAGGAACTGGAACCAACCGTCAACGTCTCGGCCCAACGACTGTCGGATCAGGTGCGGGTCATCCAACGCAATCACAGGTTGGACGACATAGCACTTGATAGGCTGCGCTCAGAGGTACTGAACAACCAAATCGTCTCGACTCTGGCACAAACCGCGGCACAAGCGTCAACTATTGATGCCATCCCGCCGCGGTCCAATCGTGTTGAAGAAGATGATGATAGGGTTGACACAGTAAGTAGCCAGTACAACGTCCGACTGAGGAGCGCACTGGAGGATGCGTTTCGCGAGTATAGGTCCACTCCAACCGAACTTAGACCCCGAATACCACGGCTACCTATGCACAAAAAAAATAGGGCGCTAGTGTGTGCCTTGGACTCGCAGCTCAAGAATTTCTTCGAGAGCAGCGAGGATCTCGTTGATACACACTCGATCTTGTATTGCGCGGCTGTGGCGGCATGTCGTTTAGCTAACGTCAAGTTTCCAAATTGTGACGCAGCTACTCGACCAAAACCAGCCGTACCAGCCTGGCGATACAGGATCGAGCGTCGTATCGATGGGGCCAGGGTACTCATCGGTAAACTATACTGCTTCAGGGAGGGCAACACACGACCACGAGTGATGCGCTTTGTAAGACAGGCATTTTCGGGGACTGGAATCAGCCCTCGGGAATACATGTCCAATGTCACAGAGCGCATCGACTTCCTGAAGCAGAAAGTTTGTGCATGGGCGAGTCGTATTCGGCGGTATAAGCGGCGGGTTGATCGGTACACGCAGAATCGCATGTTCCGGAGCGATGAGAGGTGGGTATATAGAACTTGGGAGCGACCTGAACAAAACGTGATGGACGTGTGCCGCCCGGATGATGCCACCACTAGTGCATTCTGGCGCAGCATCTGGTCGGTGCCTGTCTGTCACGCTGAGGGTGGCTGGATGCGCGATGTCGAGCGAGTGTGTGGAACTATACCAGAAATGGAACCAGTCATAATTACGCCATTAGACGTAGCCAAAGCAGTCCGTCCGTTACCGAATTGGAAATCACCGGGACCGGACGGACTGCATAACTTTTGGTTAAAATGGCTAATTAGTTCACACACTTGCCTGGCATCTCAGTTCCAGTCATCCTTAGAGTCTGGGTCACTACCACAGTTTCTAACAACAGGCGTTACCCACCTGCTCCATAAGTCAGGTAGTCCCGCGGAACCCAAGAATTATAGACCGATCACGTGTTTGTCGACGGTTTATAAACTTCTTACATCCATTTTGAGAGCGAAAATTAACACACACATTGACAGTTACTCGATTATGTCTGCCTCTCAAAATGGATGTAGGAATGGGTCTCGCGGTACTAAGGAGCTACTCCTCATAGACATGGCCATTAGCCAACAGGTTCACCGATCCCGCAAGGATATGTCGACATGCTGGATAGATTATAAGAAGGCCTACGACTCGGTGCCACATACATGGCTCATGAGGGTGCTGGAGTTGTACAAGATAGATGCAACTCTACGCACCTTCCTTGAGTCGTGTATAAGACAGTGGAAGACGGTCCTTCGCTATCCAGGGTGTCGACAGATCCAGGGGAATGATGAGCCTGTATGGATTAAGCGGGGAATATTTCAGGGCGACAGTTTGAGTCCACTTTGGTTCTGCTTAGCCCTGAATCCTCTAAGCACACTGCTGGAGGACTCAGGTCTAGGCTATCGGTTGAAGAGAGGTGGTCAGGTCATATCTCACCTCCTCTACATGGATGATTTGAAACTCTTTGCCCCTAACAAATTGCATCTGATGGAGCTACTGAAGGTAACTGAAACTTTTAGTAGTGCCATCAGGATGGAATTTGGTGTGGACAAATGTGCAGTCATGCATGTAAAGGGGGGGAAGATTATGGAATCCGAGGGAATTCCACTTTCGGATTCCATACACCTTAGATCCCTCTCCTCATCCGAAAGCTATAAGTATTTGGGTATGTCGGAAGCGTTAGGCATCAACGATGCTGACATGAAGCAATCGTTGAAGGAGCGCTTCTTTTGTCGCCTGAAGAAGGTATTAATTAGTCTTCTTTCGGGCGGAAATAAGGTGCGCGCCTTCAATGGTTGGGTAATGCCGGTTTTGATGTACTCTTTTGGCATACTCAAATGGACTCAGACTGAACTCGACGCCCTAGATAGAAGGGTCCGTACACTGCTGACCGCAAACCGGATGCATCACCCACGATCATCGGTGATGAGACTGTATATCCCGCGGAAGTGTGGGGGTCGAGGATTTTTAAATGCGAAAACCCTCCACAACCGCGAGGTGTGCAGTCTCAGGGAATATTTTTTAAAAGCCGAAGTGGGTATGCACCGTGATGTGGTCGCAATGGACAAGGGGCTCACCCCGCTCTCCATGGCGAAAGACACTGGCGCAAACCTGTAGTACTTACTACCGATGACCGCAAGAAGGTATGGCAAAGCAAGGAGCTTCACGGGCGCTTCTATCGGGCTCTTCATGAGCCCGGTGTAGATTTCTTAGCGTCCGTATCCTGGCTGCGTTTCAGTGACCTCTTCGGGGAAACTGAAGGTTTTGTCTGTGCAATTATGGACGAAGTTATCTTGACGAATAACTACCGGAGACATATTATGAAGGACGGGACGGCTGACGTGTGTCGGGCATGCCACCGTCCGGGTGAGTCCATCAGACATATTATCTCTGGTTGTTCTCGTCTGGCTAACAGCGAGTACTTGCACAGGCATAACCAAGTAGCCAGGATTATTCACCAGCAACTTGCTTTGAAATATAAACTTGTCGACTCAGAGGTACCGTATTACAAGTATGTGCCCGACCCAGTTCTCGAAAATGACCATGTCACGTTGTACTGGGATCGGTCTATCATCACTGACAGGACTGTTGTCGCTAACAAACCTGATATAGTGGTGATAGATCGATTAGTGCGCCGCGCAATGATTGTTGATGTTACCATTCCACATGACGGGAACCTCGTGAAAGCTGAGAAAGATAAACAAATGAAATATCTTGACTTAGCACGCGAGGTTGTTGACATGTGGAATGTGAGCTCAACTGTCATTGTGCCGATTGTCGTATCGGCCAATGGCCTGATGGCCGACAGCCTCGATCAACATCTATCGAGGCTCTCGTTAGGCGGTTGGATCAAGGGCCTGATTCAGAAGGCAGTACTCCTCGATACGGCTCGCATTGTGAGGAGGTTTCTATCTCTGGAGCCCTAACCACCGGTAGCTTGGACCCTGCTCCCGACACCGGTGGATCACTTTTTTTTTATATTTTTAAATGTTTTTTTTTTTTTTTTTTTTTTATTTAATCATACTAATATTTAAAAATGTAACAAAATAAGACGACTAAATAAATAAACGACATAATAATAATATTTAATTCAGACTTGGTCCATAAATTTGTTAGTAACAATTTTCTTAACCTAGTGTTAGTAAAAATACACATACATACGTATAGAAGTCTTAGATAAATTTAAATTACAATGAGATCGCAGTACTTTAAAATGTAACTTAAACAGGTTATTATTACTTACACCGGACACTAAGCATTTGTTATTTTTGTAAATATGAACTTTATTATTGTTAAAAATAACCGACATACCTGCTTCTTGAATACGATTTACCGATAACAAATTATATGGCACATCTGGTGAATATAGAATGTTATCGATTGATCCTTGAAAACCTAGATTACTAGTAACGTTTATTTGTCCTTTACCAAAAGCGGGAATGTTAGTGCTGTTTTTAGCTACCCCAATTTTTTGCGGAGTGGGTAACTCTAAGTATGAACAGAAAAATTCCTTTGTATGCACAATGTGGTCAGTTGCGCCCGAGTCTAAAATAAAAGAAATTGTATCATTAGTAGAATTAGACTGCAAATGAAATGACTTACATGTTGTAAACATAAAAGCGAAACTGTCCTCATCATTGCCGGAAATCTGCGTTGTATTTGCAGTTGGAGCCTGGTGACTTCTGCCGCTATCCTGAATTTTCTTGTAGAAATGGCAATCCTTCTTGACATGATTTCTTCGGCCGCAATGATCACAATATAACTTCGAAATCTTATGCATTGAGTTTCCAGGACGTGGCTTCTTCTTATTATCGTGGAACTTTTTCTTGTCAAATCCAGATCTTGATGTAAACTTTTTTGTAGATGCATGTAATACTTTCAGTTCGGTTGTAGTATCAGCTTTTAATTTCACTTCGTGATCTAAAAGACGTGTTTTAACAAACGCTAGATTTAACTGTTCTTCTCCTAATGTGTCTAATGCCGTTATAACGCCGTCGTAGGAAGTAGGTAAGGTTAACAATAAATGTGATATTTTGTCCATCTCATCTAATTTTGCACCAGCTGAAATTAGTTCCGTAATTATATTGTCAAAATTATTGAAGTGCTGGAATAACGTCACATCCGGTTGCAATTTTAAACTTAGTAATTGTTTTCGCAGTGCCAACTGTGTAGCTAAACTCCTCCTTTCGTTAATTTTATCCAAATCATCCATCACGGATTTTGCCGTAGCAGAACCTTTTGCAAAATTCATAAATGCATCGCCTAAATATTCCACTATCGTACCTTTTGCCAGCATATTTTTCTTTTTCCATTCTTCATTTGGGTTTGATGGCGGTAGTTCATCAATCACACTCAACACTTGCAATTCTCCTA
The DNA here is from genome assembly GCA_947507525.1 of Apamea epomidion. Taxonomy (NCBI): domain Eukaryota; kingdom Metazoa; phylum Arthropoda; class Insecta; order Lepidoptera; family Noctuidae; genus Apamea; species Apamea epomidion. The sequence goes on along the minus strand of OX382237.1, from coordinate 1,713,976 downwards.
AAAGTGATCTAACACGAAATTTCCATGTGCTGTAACGTTCACCGTTAAATTGTTGAATGTTTCTTTTACTTCGCGACTCCATTTTAAAATTATTTTTATCGAACTAACAGCTGATTATTTTTTGAACACTAATATAATCTTAACACTGTATTACTACGTAGCCTGGGCCCATAACCTGTGGGAAATAGGTCGCAGGAGGAAAGAAAAGACGTGTGCACTGTTCAACGGTCCGATTTATATTAAACAGAAAACATTTGAATAACCGACATCAACGAATGATCGAAAGAGTGAATGATCTAATCGAGTGATTGAATCGAGTAATTATTTTAATCTGATAACACTGGGATTTTTGTAATATTCCAACAAAGTTCCGCGTGACGTCACTTGCTTGCGACACTTTTGCAAGCAAGTAACGTCACGACCCCCCACTCCCAAATGTTGACGCGCTTTATCTTTGTAATTTATTGTTTGATTGACAAAAGAAAAAATACGTATCCATTATTTTTCGATAATCTAACTGACGGACTAAATATAATAATTATTTTTTTACCCAGGCAACTACCCTATTGGAAGGAAAAGATGTTGCACCGACCTAAATAAGTTGGGATAAAGGCAAGAGAATGATGGGGATGATTGTAATAGTTACTGATAAGTTATTTTTCGTTTTTGAAATGTGTCTTTCGTTTACTTATGGGATGTGGTAGACGTCTTAATATATTAAAATGTTCAGAACTGTCAATGTACGTAGTCCATTCTGAAAGTGTTTTATGAAGAAACTAGTTTTTGCCCGCGGCTTCGCCTGCGTGGATGCAGGAAATTATATCAGGGAAACGTAGGTACTACCGGAATAAAAAGGATCCTATTTTCTAACCCAGCTCATTATCTATATCTGTGCCGAATTTCATTCAAATCCATTGTAAGTATGTGTTAAGGCCGGAAAAGGTAACAGACTGACAGTTACTTTTACATTTATAATATTAGTAAGGATACCCGCACTCTGCGTAACACACAATCAATCTCAATCTGAATAATTTTGAAGGATATTGCTAATCCATTGCTTCATATGTTCGACAAATGTGTCTGTTCAACAACGTAAATAACGCAATGAATGTTGTTGAACTGTCGAAATGAAACCAATTGCTACTGTTAGTTTGTAGAAATGTACCCAAAAACTTGACTACAATTTTAGTAAGTAAGGCTATATAAAGTGAAGCCTGCCGGGGTGAAGCCTGCCGGGGTGAAGCCTGCCGGGGTAGCGGGATCGTCCGAAAGGGTTACCGCTGCCCTAGAACATAAAGGTCTAAGGAAGGAACACGGGTGGGTTTTAGTCAGTAAGAGTCTGACACTCCCTTCCGCTCCACCTAGAGCGGGAGGGGTCATTTGACGATTTCCCATCCTCAAAAAAAAAAAAGGCTATATAAAGTGCTCCATTGCTATGCGACCACTAGATTTTTAGTTAGCTAATTGCATCTGTAAATTACCTAGTTATAACGAGTTTTTTTCGAAAGTTTTCCACACAATTAAAAAGCTCGGGGACCGACTTTCTAGTTATGTAATTCTCCCAGTTATGTACATAACATTTGATGACAATTTGAAGAGTGTTACGTAACTGAACCAAAAACTAACTACGTCTTCCCTTCATGCCGTAATAATATCGCTTCTGTCGGATTCTATCTGTCGTATACTATTTATAACAGTACCATGGATTCAGTACATGATTCTGAAACCCTTGCGTTGATATTGTTCGTCGTTTTTGATTATTAGCTTATGCTGTCCCACCCCTGGGCAGAGGCCCCCCTCCACTTCTTCCATATTCGCGAGCCCGCGCGTCCTCCTTCCAGGTTGGACGGAACCTATCCAGCTAGTCCCGCCATCTCCTACGTGGTCTGCCGCGACCCCGCCTCGCTGTCTCAGGGCACCAGTTCTGTGCTATTCAGCCCACAGTTTGTGCGGCAGACATGACCTGCCCAGTACTAAGTCGTAATTTAGAAAAAAAATTGCTGTTCGATGCATTTTGACCGCGTACCTATTGAAACCGTAGATTTTTTTTTTGATAACCGACAAAATCTTTCTACGCTAGGGGATGTAGGATTATGTGCTGAATTCATGGTTACAGTTTGCGCGTCGATGTCCTTGCCACCCTGTATAGCTAGCTGTAGATACAAAGTTACGTATCAGCGGTCACAATACGTAACTCAAGGAGCTTAGCTAGATGTGTTGATTCAGGCAAACACTTGGTCGTGACGTGCGATGATGTGTGTCTATGGCTATCAATACAATAGTACGGCAACTGCCTTCGTAGGGTTTAGATTCTCTTACCTACATATACCTACCTACTGTTGACCAGCTAACACGTTTGATGCAAATAGTGTTCAAAATTCTAAGTAGTAAATACAATTAAGAACCCCGATTAAATCTTGACCACATCGTTTGTCAAGTGGTCACAAGTGCGAATGCTGAGCGTGGGGTCTTAGCTTCGATTGCCCTGTCAAGTGAAGTACCAGGAAAACACATGCCTGTAACTTGCACAAAAGTATGCAAGTAGCTTGCAAGCCATAATTCACCAATCAGAAGTTGTTATGGCACGTAATCGCATGTAACCTACTTGCATACTTTTGTGCAAGTTACAAGCATTTGTATTCCGGCCTTTAGGAATTTGTCACTGCCTGGATTTGTGTACATATGCCAGCAGGTCAAGGTACCCAAAACTGTAAATTTTTCCCAATCAACCTTGAACCTTAATGCTTCAGCGATAAAGTTGAAAATCTATTAAAGAAATCCCCGCCCGACCGCTCTAATTATTAGCCAAACGTTCTATTAAAGTTTAAAATAGTAGCGGTCCCCCGACAGGACAATATTTAATCAAAAAATTTCATACGTACTTACGTAGGGTCATAATTTCAAGGTTATTTTTTTCTTTTTATAGGGTTTCACGTTGTCGGGGGTTTTTAAATTTTTAATTTAATTTTTTGTTTTATGCTTTATGCTTTTTGTAGGGACTCCTTGTTATTTCATTTCTTTTATTTTCTTGCGTTTTAAGATTCAGGTAATTTGGTATTTAATCAGGTTTTTTGTAATTCGCCATTTTGTGGTAGTGGCCATCTTGAATTTGAAATTTGTCATAGTGTATAGTTTTCTACTAGTCAAGCCCTTTCATTTGATACCCATATTGAGGGAGTTGTGAAAAAATATGTAATCCGCCATTTTGTGGCGGCGGCCATCTTGGACCGATTTTCATCAAACATAGCTAATAACACTCCCGAAAATTTCACCTTTTAACAAAAAAAAAAACAAAATTAAAATCGGTTCATCCGTTCGGGAGCTACGATGCCACAGACAGACTTTCACACACACACACAGACACGTCAAACTTATAACACCCCGTTGTTTTTGCGTCGGGGGTAAAAAACAGAAAAACCGCGAAAAACAAATTTTGTTAACTAATGACATTGCCAACGCGTTTGACGAAAAAATGCACACAAAATAAAGCAATCCACTTAAAAAAATGCTCCTACATCAACACTACACGCTCCATTAATACAAAACAAAATGACGTATATTTTTAATAGAGTATACAGGAATTCTAGTGTCCTCATAAATATGCAACAGCAACGTTCGTGTTCAGCCAGATTAGCTAAAAACCTCTCTTTTTTACCATCCACCCGCAGTTAATCCTCTGTCGTGACTCGATGGAAATGTATTGATAATATGAGTCGGAAAGTATTTCAATTGAACTGGTAAATTGAATAGGATGTCAGCTTAGAGGGAATTGCGACACGATGATTTTTAAGATATAAGAAAGGGCTTGGTCACTTAGGAAATTCTTTAAAAAATGTTTTTTCTTTCTTTCTTATGCAAGATAGCGGGATAATTGCGTAACACACTACTTAGCAGCAATGACTGTCATTTTGACAGTTCAACAACATTCATTGCGTTATTTACGTTGTTGAGCAAACAAAATTGTCGAATATATGAAGCAATGGATTAGCAATATCCTTCAAAATGATTAAAATTGTAATTGATAGTGTATTACGCAATTTTGATGCTGGTCTTATTGTGCTATTTCCGACTCGTCACCGTTACAATTCATTTTTAACAGTTTTATTTCCAAGATATTATTAAGCTAACAGTCTTAAAACAGTCATAATAATATGTACTAGTAGGTAAGTATATAAAAAAGTTGACCAGTTGTCAGCGGTGCGGACGAATTTTTTGATGTCCTATGATTGTATCTCCTCCATTTTTTTATATACTTATCATTAATTAGGGTACCATTGATCTTTTGCAAGAAAGGACAGAGCGACTGTGCCTGATAACCCCGAAAAGATTTTTTAAGCGTCAAGTAATAATTAGAAAATTCCTATCGGACTAAATCATATAGAATAGAATAGTATAAAATAAATGTTACTTCATTAAGTTTAGCAGAAAAAGGAAAACATGTCAATATTATTACTCAATTAATAACAGCCCGCTACAAGAAGTTGATACTATAAGGGACCTTGGTGTTTTAATAGACAGTGGTTTGAGTTTTAGGAATCATTACGACCAAATGATTAGTCGGGCATCTAAATTGTCAGGTTTCATCGTCAGAGAAATGAAAATATTTAAAGAACCATTTTTAACTATTTCCATCTACAACAGCGTTATTCGAAGTATTTTGGAGTATTGTAGTACGGTATGGAACCCGTTTTATCAGGTGCACTCTGATCGGATAGAACTCGTTCAAAAAAGGTTTTTATATCACCTAAGTTACTCGGATAACAGATGTCGTAGTCTTACCTCGTATAACTCTAGGCTGAATCATTATAAAATGAAATCTTTAAGCGCACGTAGGAAATCTTTAGATTTTATGTTTTTATTTAAACTAATAAATGGCTGAATAGATTTTCCTGAGCTTTTAGAAAAAGTGAATTTTAGTGTCCCACGAAATAGTAGCCGCTTACCTACCGAAAGACTTTCGTCCTGCCTCATAGTCGGACTAATATCGGTAACTTCTCACCCATTTGCCGCATGCTTTCTCTTGCCAACTCCATTCGTGGTGAAATAGATGTCTTTGCTGGTTCTGTAGCCTCAGTCAGGACTAAACTTAGAGTCTTAATGGTATAATTTTTATATATATATATATTTTTTAATTTAATTGTTTTTTCCCAAAACTTTTTTATTATCTATGGAAAAGCTCACATTTTGTAAGTTCTGATTTTGAATAACTAATTGTTTTACTTCAATTATGCATGCTAGATTCACATCTAGTAGATGTCAATCAGAAATATTGTGTCGTAAAGGTTTTAATGCAATTGTGATTGTACATCAGTTTTGTGAATTATAATCAAAAAAAAAAAAAAAAGTATAGAATACTCTTTATTGCACACCATACAAATTATAGAACATAAATATATAAAATTTTACAAAGGGTGACACAATGGGCGGTCTTATCGCTAAGAGCGATCTTTTAAAGACAACCTTTGGATGGATTAAAATTAAGGAGAGACAAATATAGTAGGTAGTCTGTGGCGTACCACTTACATTATACAATTAATATATACATAAAGTATATTTTACTCAGCTAAATAAATATATACATATATTAATAAACATGAAACAAGAGCAAAGAAAAAAAAAAAATCTGGAATCTGAGGTGCCGTATGTGCCCGACCCAGTTCTCGAAAATGGAAATATCACATTGTACTGGCATCAATCCATCATCACTGACAGGACTATTGTTGCCAATAAGCCTGATATAGTGGTGGTGGATCGATCAGAGCGGCGCGCAATGATTGTTGACATAACCGTCCCGCATGATGAGAACCTCGTGAAAGCCGAGAAAGATAAACAAATCAAGTATCCTGACTTGGCTCGCGAGGTTGTCGACATGTGGCATGTGGACTTGGCAGTCATTGTGCCGATAATCGTGACAGCCAATGGGTTAATAGCCAAGAGCCTCGACCAACACCTGAGGAGGCTCTCGTTGGGCAGCTGGATCAAGGCCTTGATTCAGAAAGCGGTACGTCTGGACACGGCTCGCATTGTCAGGAAGTTCCGCTCTCTGGAGCCCTGACCGCCGGTAGCTTGGATCCTGTTCCCGATACCGGGGGGCTACTATTTTTTATATTTTTAAATGATTTTTATCTTTTTGCTTATAAAAATATTTAAAAATGTAATTTGTAAGGATTAAGTGAAATAAAGGACATAATAATAATAATGATGGTGTTTAAGGAGAGTGCTTTTTTAATCATAATTTTGAAAGTACACAAAGATTGAGCACGCCTTACCGACACGGGCAAGTCATTCCATAACCGTACTGCTTGAACGGTAAAAGATTTGTCAAAGAAACTGGTGGAATGCATCGGCATGTATCGATATGACACAGTCTTCCGCAGTCGATGTTGCTTCCTTATTAATCGTATTTTTTAAGTTGTTTAAGTTACATTATTAACAATCAAGTTAAACATAACTTGTGAAATATGGGTTTAACCCATCCTCAACCCTCTGGGGATAAAAGGCGTGAAATGTTAAGTTGAAGTCAGCGTGCCCTTGCACACAACATGGGTTCAACATGGTTTCGAAATGCTCAGTCATTGAAACTTCATGCCAACCCAAATAAGTTAATTGGTCTACCAATCAAAACAGTTAACTAAAACTTTAACCGAAAATTAATCACGCTTTCAAAACCCATTTAATGTAAGGATAAAATTAAACTGCAACTTTGCCAGATTTCCGTTCGTTACATTGTATCCACCCTTTCACGTCCATTTTACCATGAAAACACACTGTTCAAAAACAAAACAGCATTTAATAGTGTGTCATGCTCATATCATAGCCCCGCGGCCGCGGCTCAAGCGACACGCGTCTTGCGACAGCCACAGACAACAAATGAAAGAAGTTGCGTATGTTGAGACACCGACACTGAAATCATTAAATTAAACGAATGTTTCAAGTTGTTGTTATTTCAAGTTAAACAAATATCAACTTTATTTGGAGTAGTAATTAAGTTGATTTCAGAGTGACTAGCATTATTGAAAAAGTTATAAATATGTTTGAAGTTGTAGCATAAACTGAACTTTATTTTGTAGGAATTAAAGTTATTTTTCCATAAACTCATACTTGTTTACATTTTTGGCAAATAAATCGCGAATGCAAAGTATGAACGGCTCATCCGTTTCTATCATATTTCTTATTTTTCTATTATTCTGTAGGCGAGTGAAGCCAAAATAAAAACAAAAAAAAATCATTTTGTGTTCAGACGTTTCACTTCGAATGATAGATGCCGAGAGAACGGCAAACATGAACGAAAATTGAAGCGTCTGATTTTGGCTTAACGAGCGGATGAATTCATATTTTCCTTATTTATTTATATATACTTTATTGTACACCACAAAAATACATAGCATAAAAAATACCTCATACACTGCAAAATATACAATGGGCGGCCTTATCGCTTTCTGCGATCTCTTCCCTTCCTTTCTTTTTTCTTCTTGTATTTCTTCTTATTTTTTTAAAATTTTCCTTCTGTTTCATTTTGTGTCCGAAATATTTCACTTCGAGTGAAAGACGCCGAATGAAAAGCAAACATTTGCAAACAGTGAAGCGGCTTTACGAGTCACCACGGCTCGGCGCGACGATGGTATTCACGCGAAGGAAACTAGAGACGCGCTCGCTTGTCGCTTGACGCACGTCGCAAGTCGCCCCGCCCGAGGTCGTGACCGGGGGCCTAACTCCATGAGTGGAAACATTTTGGCATTGTTCGGAATACGTCGATTATTCCGGTCGGAGCGAGAGGCGGCCCGTCATCTGTGAGATTAAATACTATGGCACTTGTTCATGCCTTTTTGGTAACTTTGAAATGACTAGTATGTTGCGACGTCAGGCTTAGCATTGGTGTTGGCGACAGGTGCTTTAAAAAATACGGTAGGTACGGGGTTTTAGTCAGGGATGGAAATCTCTCATGGAACATAATTAGGCAGTGATGTCATTGTCAAAGTCGCGGGAACCACCTGGATGAGGGACGCACGGAAAGGAAAGTATGGCAGAAATAAGGGAAGGCCTGTAGCGGTATCTACAACGCCACATACGAACAACGCGTCATACAGCAGTGGGTGATTCTGGGTTGAAATTATGATAATCTTCTTCTTGTTCGTGTCGCTGGCACAACTGTATTTTAAATGTTGTTTTTCCAAAACTTTGCCACTTTCACGGCATTGTCGGTGGCAGCACAGAGGTCACTTTGATTGCATGTGTTGGGACACAGAGGGCAGGACAGGAGGTGGAGCATGATGATAATGATTCTAAGACTACTACTTGTCATCTTAATTTCGTGCGAGATAATGGCGTGACACACCTTTCATTTTAACAGATCAGCAACATTCATTGCGTAATTTACGTGGTTGAGCACAGGAATTTTTCAAACCTATGGTGCAATGAATTAGGAATTTTCTTAAAAATCCTTTGGATTGGGATTAAGAGTATGTTTCACAATTAGTGTGCTAGACTTAAAGAGGGCTAGGTGGTTCAGAAGGACGCCTTTAGTCTATGTGAAAAATTGATCCTAAAAATCCGACCGATAATGTGACAAAATAATCGAAACCAATCCTACTATATTATAAACGTGAAAGTTTGTATGGATGGATGGATGTTTGTTACTCTTTCACGCCAATACTACTGAACGGATTTGGATGAAATTTGGCACACAGATAGTTTATAACCAGGATTAACACATAGGATACATTTTGTCACATACTTTTTATCCCGATATTCCCATGGGCTCGAAACTTATGCAGGTGAAACCGCAAGGCGCAACTAGTATAGAGAAAAGATTTGAATTTTTGTGTTTCTTTGTTACGCTTTCACGCTAAAACGACTGAACGGATTTGGATGAAATTTGCCACATGCGAAGACCATGACTTGGATTTACACATAGGATACTTTTTATCCCGATATTCCCACGGGATCGCGACTTATGTGGGTGAAACATCGGGGCGCAGCTGGTGCCATTTAAAAAAAAATGGTGAACGATTACAATCGGATTTTATTAACAAAACGTAATATCGCATTGTATAATTCCAAACGGAAACAAATCAAATCAAAGAAATTGAAGATAAGACAGTCTTTCCAACAAACCTTTGAAATGATAATGAATGATTATTAAAGAGTTTTCTTTCTCTCTCTCTCATTAAGTGAAAAGAAAGAGAGATAAGCAGAGAAATGAAAATAAAGAGCAAAAAGGTACTCAATATACTTAAAGCGTCGTAACTCCGTTTTTGTTTCCAAATTACATTTTTATTGTTTCTGAAGGGCCTTTCTGAAACATTGCAATTATTTTTATCTAATTAAGTGAGCTGTAACGAATGTTGTAGCTGAAGTTTTAAACGTTTAAAGACTGCTCGGTTGGAATGCTGATGCTAATAGAATCAGACTGCCTTTGCTACATTGAGTTTTTTTTATGAACTTTTTAGCACTTCGCCTGCGACTCCATCCGCGTGGCTTATATTTTTTTTAATGACCTTTGACTTTCAGGTATAATGTAGCTTCATAGCTATTCACAACCGTTCGATACGCTTCTGTGCCGAATCGAACCTCAATCAATGTTATCAAAAGAGTGCTTTAAACGCTGTTCTCAAATAAACAACTCGAACATTTAGTCGGTTTAAATCAAACCGACGACTGACAGTCTTCGGACATCTATTTGCTGTCGGGGACAAGGATAATTTAGTAATTGAAAACATGTCATTTTTGATTCGACAGGCTGACGTATGGTAGTGAATAGCTATGCGGTTGTTCCAATCATTACCCCCTACATTTAAACTCATAAATTTTACCTGTTTATGATATTATTGGTATAGAATATTATTTCATTTGTAAGCGGTTTTGGAACTTGGTGACACTAAAAGGTGTCTTATTGGCGAACCGTCACTTTTAAATAATATTATTTTTTCGATAAGAGCACGAACAATCGACTAATAAGCCAAAAAGGTCACGCTATTGTTTATTCACTACCTATACAAAATTCATTCAAATCCACCCTAGCCGTTTTAACACGATTACGTAACAAACAACTACTTAAACATCACTTAGGTACTAACTTACTTTTGCTTAGAAGTATCAGCTTGGCTTAACAGCGTTACTTACCTACTTTTTATGTTTTGCGTAACAAATGTTGGACTTGACCGTCGAGTCTTTAATTTCGAGTTATTAAGTAAGGCGAATGCGTCAGAGTAGCTCGCGAAATTCGAAGTTTCTTACTTTTTTTGCAATTTGCACGTCAGTATCAGGTTGTATGTTGATCTAATTATAATTCGCGGCCGTAACAAATATTTATTTATAGAATTATAATCACAAAAACCATCAATAATCTACGAATCAAAATGTATGGAACAGCAATTAAAAAAAAAAAATCCGACGAAAATTTCAAACGCTTTAGGGTTCAGAATCATGTACTGAGTCCATGGTAACAGGTTGCGCGTCCATGTCCCTGCCAGCCTGCATCTAATTGTCAGTCATCGTTTTATATCGGCTGTGACTTTACCTTAACGTATAATAATCCCCCTGACCGATTTCAGTCACGGTGGCCAATCTCAACGGAGATTAGCCAGGTTCGGAGATATTATAGTGCACAAGTGTGTGCGCAAACACAGGTGCACTGTCTGTTCCTTACCTGTCATAGTCCGATGGGACGGCAATCCGACACGACCGGGGAGAAATCAGGCGCAGGACCAACGGCTATACGTGCTTTCCGAGGCACCGGGATGACACCACCAACTTCTAAACTCCGGGCTCCTACTGAGAAATTCCAAATGGAAAAACCCAATAACAGTGCCCGACCTGGCCATCGAACCCAGGTCCCCATGCACAGCATGCAGCGCTTGCGACTACGAGAGCAACGGGGCAGTACGGGGCATAACGTATAATAGTGCAAAAAACCGTAAAATTCACGTATGACATCCCTAATACACATTTGAGTCAGGGCTGCACATAATTTGGCTGTCACTCGCACGCAGCTGGCATAAAACGTTTTTATTTCGTAAAGGGAACACGTGTCGTGTGGGAGACCGTCATGTCCTTAAAACAAGGTTGATTTGAATAAATAATAATATGGCTACCCAGTAACCCAATGTTTTGTGGGTAAACAAGGAGGCTTTTTAAATAAAATCCGGCGGCAGAGGAAAGCGGACTATGCAAATAAAAAACGGGGAGGCTTTTTTTTTGCTTCTGGGTGACAGACACAAGTTAATAAAGAGAACGGTTTATATGTAGCCTTTGAGATACTTTAGCTGTATAATGATGTTGAATGATCTCATTGCCGCATTCCAGCAGTGTGTAACAAAACAGCACGCCTCGTTTCCCCGAAATGGACAGGCAGAGGTGTACCAATAGTACACCCACAGTTCGCCAGCTATGTTTAAGTCCCATGTAACAGGGGGCGACCCAATTGCCATTATCGACACGGTTGGCGCAGTGCCTGAGCGATCGACTGCTGCGCTGCGTGTCGCGGGTCCAATTCCCGCACGGAACAAACATTTGTATTGCCTACAGGTAGTTGTTCCGGGTCTGGCTGTTTGTGTATGTGAGTTTGAATGTTTGTAGACGCACCCACGATACAGGAGTAATTCCTAGTGTGGGGCAACGTTAAAAAAAAAAAAATTACCGTGAAATTTGCTCGACCTGGGTATCGTACCCGGGACCTCAAGCTCAGCAGTAGTGCTTGCGACCATTGGGTCAACGAGGCAGTCTATTATAGGTTTATTAACTTGGATATACTTCTTTATCGGATTATCGAGGATTATAATAGTGACCGATAAAACACTATTAAAATCACAACTGATTATCTTTTGTTTATGTTACAAAAAGTAAGCGAATATTGAGGGACACTATTACTTAGCAGTGGAGGGGCTTGTGGCTAAGTAACAACAGTCGCACGGTTCGATCGATCAGGTTAAGCTACGCTTTCCGCGGTTGGTCCGTGGATGGGTGACCATCTTTACATACCTGGAAAGCTGGTGGCTCGGAAAACACGTTAAATCTTTGGTCCCGGCTGTCATTCGTGGATCTTTGACAGTCGTTACGGGTAGTCAAAAGCCCGAAAATCTGTCTTACCAAGGGGTATCATATTATCCAGTTACAGGGTTGTGGAGGTCAGATAGGCCGTCGCTCCATATAAAATACTGGTATACAGGTGCATCCGGTTAGACTGGGAGCCGACCCCAACGTAGTAGGGAACAGGCTAGGCAGATGTTGATTAAATAATAATGATAAATGATTTTATTTTTGTAAGTAGGTTTGTACAAACACTTTTACACGTCAATCATACTTTAAAACTAGATGAGGTCGGCGTTTCCTATCTGACTAGTCTAAGAAGAAAGGCCGAAACAAACTCAAAGGTCACAGTCTCTTTTAAAGTCCAGACGTAATCTTGGTCAGATCATATGAAGACCATGTAGGTCGATGTCTGAGTTGGTCTTTTGAGGAAAGAACCACACAGATTAAGAGGACCTGTCCAGTCAGTGCACGCATTTGTCAGAAATCGTGCAGCTCAACTCAAAACTTAAGGAGCTCAACGATTCGACGAACAATGCCAAAGAAAGGACATTTGTCAAACTGCCAGACCATGACAAAAACTAAGAGAACACAGAGAAAAATAATATAAATAAAATGACCCACATAGTCTTCACATTCACAATAATTAAAATAAAAGAATACTTTACAAAGTAAGTAAATGTCATAGTATATATAAAATTCATTAATGTCAAAGTGCATATAAAAAAAAAAACAACAAAACAGAAAAAAAATTAAAACATTGAATATGCAAAAAATTGGAGCCAGCTCAATCGCAAGCGTTTTTGTCCTCGATATAATCCTTAACGGCATAAAAGGCTTTCTGGCACAACTTACGTTTAATGAATGATTTGAATTTATTAAGGCTTAGATCAAGAACGGGGCTTGGAACTTTATTATAAAAGCGTATACATTGGCATCTGAACGAGCCACCTATTTTCTTGAGCCTAGTAGTAGGTACAACAAATTTGTGTTTGTTCCTAGTATTTATATCATGGATATCACTGTATCTATTTTTATGGGCATATAAAAGATTTTCATAAATATATTGAGAAGGCACAGTCGTAACATTAATCTCTGAGCGAGTGTCTTGGACTTAATTTATAAATTGATCGAACAGCTCGCTTCTGCATAACAAAGATAGTCTGAATATCAGCGGCATTTCCCCACAATAGAATACCGTATGACCTTACACTGTGAAAATAGCTAAAGTACACTAAACGGGCTGTCTCTATATCAGTTAAATTACGAATTTTTCTAACAGCGTATGCTACGGAACTTAGCTTTTTTGACAATTTATCTATATGTGGACCCCACTGAAGCTTAGCATCCAAAGTTATGCCCAAGAATACTGTGCTGTCTTCAGGATTAAATTCTTCGCCCTTTATCAACACATTGGTTTTCACCTGCCTAACGTAACGTGAGGTAGCAAATTACTTTTTGATTGATTGCTTAGTAATGGGCTTATTAAGGTTTAATAAAAGTATCTTTTTGATGTTACGATCCATATGATATTAACAATCTGTGACTCCCGCATTCCCATCAACTTAAGGGGAAGATGTATAAAACAATGGTTAGACCTGCTGACTTGTATGGATCAGAATATTGGGCCGCGAAAGGGATGAATGAAAGGCAATTGCATGCAGCTGAGATGAGAATGTTAAGGGGGTGTGTGGAGTTACGCAAATGGATAGAATGGAGTATATAAGAGGAAGCCTGTAAGTGACACTGGTGACTGAAAAGTTGTGAGGAAATCGGTTGTCATGGTATGGAGGTGAAGCTTAGGAATAGGGAAAATGACGTCAGGAATGTTTTGAGTGAGAACGTGGATGGGTATACGAGAATGACAAGGGGGTAACTACCGAGATGACTACTAATGGAGAAGTATGGAAGAAAAGTACATGTTGCGCCGACCACGAATAAATTGGGATGAGGGGATCCATCTGGTATTAAGTGATAACTACTGTCTATTAAAAACTCTAAATTCAGAGCATTTATTTCAATTAAACCATTTACAGGCGCTTTTGAATTGTCAACTAGTCAGTTAGTTAGAAAGTTGAAGCTAGTAGCCCATTCCAGAACGTAGATCTCTATGGAGAAGAACGGGCAAGAAACTCCAAGGACACTCTTTTAAATCAATATACTACAACATCCTGGGTACATTATTCTTGTTGCTTCTATATTGTGAGAACAATGTAAAAAGAAGAAACAATTCAAAATATAAGATTAAAAATAAGCCCCGACAGTTAATGTATAATGTAATAAGTCAGATATTTCAAATCTGAGGTCATGTCCTTCTAGTCTATTCTCGTCAGTTACTAATCATGTGACCTTCTAACCCTAACACGTTGCGGTGTTGTGTCCTTTAGGTCACGTTTGTACGTCTAACATACTTAGCTAGTACGGGAGGGTTCGCTGTCATCCGCTCAACAATGATTGACAGACGATTAAGCAGGATTCTGTGTGTGTGTGAGCTGTAAGATGAGTGGCTAAACATTGATTTATTTATAAAGTATGATTTGTATCAAGTATGTAAGTTTGATTTATTTACCTAAGGACGACGGAGTGTGGAGGAAGATTAGGTGTATAACTCATTAAGGTTTTATGTAAATTGGCTTAAAAATGACGATGATTGAAGGTATCGGAAAAAAACATGCCATCTTTCGAGCGAGATAGTGAGCGTAAACAAATATAGCTATGTCATCATCGTAGCCTAGCCTTTTCCCAACTATGTTGGGGTCAGCTTCCGGTCTAACCGGATGCAGCTGAATACCAGTGTTTTTTTAAATATTTAAACAAATATAGGAATCATTCCTGTTAGGGCTGATTTTTCCAACGCCAGGTTACTTTATCGGAGGAATAATTAAAAATTTTTGACAGTTCTTTCATGCAAAACTGTCAGACGTCAGTTTTATTCCACGAATTAAAATTATCAGTCGATTGAAATATCAGTCCTTAAAAAGACATCCACGCGGGCAAAGCCGCGGGCGAAAGCTAGTGCTATGAATAAGCAAGTTAGGCATTGTTTTAAAACCGGTTTATGTTGTTCTGAGTCGTTTCGAAGAATTTATTTATTTACATAGTAACGAAGGTCTATCACGCGGCCGTCTCATTATATTTGTCAGTACTTATTGGTTTATTTTTGCAATATTACTCAACTCACACTATTTATGTACATATTCGTTACTATTTTTTATCTGTCACATATTTTTCTTATTTAAGTATGCATTCACACGTCACGTTGCAGTGTAAAACTGATTTACATCCGTCCCCTCACACATCAGGTTCAGTTGAAAACCCGCGTCAGGCACTATTGTCTGGCATTTTTGCTGAACTGGGCCTTATTGGTGCAGCCGCGAGGCACACTTTCCTGCTAATTTCTTACATCGGTCTCTATACTTTCTATTTGTTTTTTTATTAGTTGCTATCTGAGGGGCAATTCTCAAAATTTTAAGAACGTTCACAGTCTGATCTCAGTCTCAAACTGTCAAAAATACCTCTAATTTCCCTACCTTTTGACAAGTTTTTGACATTTGTTTGTCGCCGAGATGAGACTGCGACTAGATTTTGAACGTTTTAAATTACGAGAATTGGCCTTCTGATGTACAGTCACGAGCAAAAGTAAGTATACACTCGGTTTTATTCAAAAGCGATTTACTCTTTTATTTTTGAATTAAATTTTATGTTGTTACGAACATAGCTTTTTCGAACCCATAGGTTTATGTAACGTGTCGTATTTCAACGTTGCATTCGTTATTTCACGAAAAAATCGCAATTGAAAGTTGCCAAGTGTTGACATATTGGTGCTTGTGACTGTATGTATCTGGTCTATTGTATGTCTCTTAGTCAATGCTAAATAAAATCGTTTTTTCTTTCTTTCTTCTTTCTGAAAGAAAGGCGTCTACCAAACGACCCTATGTGCATTGATGTTTTTACATAAAGACTTTATGTACATAATAATATACAGTGTTTTATATATTGGAAACGTGCGTGGGTTTGACGTTAACCGAAACTGACATGTGACTGGCCGCCATTTTTCATTCAACACCGACATGTAAAGGAAAATGCTGGGATTATTTTACGGAAAGTGTTTTTTATTGACACAAAAATATGGGCTTATTTTTAAAACAAAGTGTACTTTGTAAGCTTTTAAAATGTGGTGTTACGATCCAGCAAAAGTTTGTTGTATAAAAGACCATAGAACGTTTTGTAAAAACTAATCAGTGGTCAAATAAAAGGCCAAAGGCCTACAAAGAAAGTGGCGCAGTTATATCTCCATTCAGTTTTAAAGGACATCTGTAGCGGTATCAGGCATGACAATTTTGGCCTAATACGGTTAATGTAACAGTAACGCAATCTCTATTTGATGACATACAAGCCACCGCTACGCTACTTAAGTACCTTTTTTGTCATTCATTCATTTTACATTCGTTCACGCCGCTGCAGAGTCTCGGTGTTTTTGAAGAGAAAAAGATAATAAAAAGGGAATACGAGGATATATCGTAGAGTTAGATATTATTTTGTAATAAAATTATTCGTCTCTTACGGGGAAAATGACGTGCGACTGTAATTTTACTGTTAAACTATGTACGGGTTTACGACAATATTTGAGTGCCCCCCTCAAATTATTGAGCTTTTACTAAAACAATTACGAATTTTAAATCATAAACATACTTCCAGCTTCCTGAACTCTACTATAGCACTCGTTGTGTCAGATTACAACCACCATCACATGGCATTAATGTTCCTTTTGAGCTTCTCCTGTGCGACGTTGTTTCCTCATATTGTCTTTTCCCTTCTCGTCCATAAGTCCCACTGTGTTTGAATCTCTTCCAAGTCTCTATATCCATGTTTCGTAATTTATACAAAATATTATGAATCAAAATGTCAATACTGTTGTAGAAGAGCGATAGAAATGCCTTTACAAAACCGGATTATCATTTAAAATCATTGCCAGCTTATCTTTATATACAGTAATTATGTTTTAAAAGAGAAAGGATTTCCGTTATAGTACTATTGTGTAATAGAGGAACAGTTATAAAAGTGTAATTGTGATAAGTTTATCACTACGACTATAACGAGCATTAAAAAACCTTTATATGACAATTTAAGCTACATAAATGTAATTTGAAACTCCGCTATACCACCAAATCACTCTGTTGTAGACTTATTGTGACAATTATAGTACTATGTACTGTAACGACGATCTAAAAACCCACAATATCACAATATCGCCCTATTCTTGAGTTTTCATCTATACTATAACGAAAGACCCATTATAGTTCGTTCATAACTTTTATTGCGTAAATCAGGCGCATTAGGGCGACAGTAAACACTGTTATAACGTTCTATCGTTGTATACTAGTCACATTGGAGGTTGCTATAACGCCTGACTATAACAGATATACAAAGTCGCGAAGTAAACCTTTACATCAATTCCTAATAGGTCGTTTTTGCTGTATAAACTTATAGAGCCAAAATGTATTGTCAAACGCTTTTACACAACAATCAATCACCACCAAAACCTTTATACATCGTTTACCCAGCTTTTTTGAGAAATAAGGTTTGGTTGATTGGGAGTGTCCATGGAGTTTCTTGCTCGTACTTCTCCATAGGTACCTAAGCTTTGGAATGGACAACTAGCTTCATTTTTTTTTGACTGACCGACTCCTTGACAATTCAAAAGTCTGTAATTGGTTTAATTGAAATAAATACTTTGAGTTAGAGTTATAGGGCAAAATTGCTGGTTGGCATAACAGCAGAAACGCTGTCTCGAATAAATCGTGCGTCATAGTCATAGAAATGTTATTAATATGACCTTTATTACTTAGTTTTCGTTAAATTATCAACTATTCTTCATCAATTAATTTAAAGCTGACAATTATTTATTAATTTTTAATTTTTCTGTGGTAACTTGTATCTATAATATTAATTGTTTGAAAGAAAGAAAGAAAGAAAGAAAAAGTATTTATTGCGACTCGCACAGGAAGATCATAAAAAAAAAGCAAAAAAGAAAGCATTTGCACGCCGGAAGGTAAAATGTATCGGGATTATTGACATAAAAACATCTTATCTGTATACCTACATCATTGGCAAATAAATGATAATGAATTATGAATGAATACTGGTCTTACACACAGCGTAGTTCAAATCTATAATGTAATTTTATTTTTTAAACCAAACCATTATCCGGAACTTTTAGAAATTATTTTTGTTGTTATAATCAAATGAAAACATTCCCAATGAACTGGATATAAAGACTACTGAAGAAAACGACTTTCCAGATTCCATATTAAAACACATTATAAAATATGTTTTACGTGTTTCAAAACGTGCTCTTATAGGCTGACGTTTTTATCGCTTTAGATTAACACTAGCTTCCGCCCGCAACTTCGTTTGCGTGAAATTTCCCACCCCGTCGCATCGCATCGCCTGCCCGCGAGAGTATTTCATTTTTTCTTAGCGTTCTTTCTGACTTTTTTTCTTTTTGGTTGGCTCCTTAGGGTCCTAGAGTGATGTTATACAGCCTATAGCCTTCCTCAAGAATCAGGCTATGAAATGCAAAACTAAGTTTTCAAATCCAGCTGGCAGTTCCAGAGATTACCCCCTACATACAAACAGATTTTACCTCTTTATAATATTAATGTTAAATATAATAGTATCGATAACTTAACAGCAAAGATAACACGCATGACTTCTCACACAAGTATAAAACAGCACCTACGTAGACATTTAAAATTAACAAGACTTGTTGCCTAGCAACCGTCACCCCCTGTCGTCATAATTAGTGACGTTAGGGGGCGCCCGCGTCAATTGCTCATTAGAACAGCCTGTAAGTATGTTAGAACACCCTGTATATTAGCATGCACACCTAAGACGTGCACAGATTTAATAGGCTACTCGTTATTGCATTTAATGAGATTTTTTATGTCTCTCGACATTTCTCGGGACCCTGGAGCTTTGGAAGGCATACGAGGGGCTAAAGCCAACTCCCAGAGGCCCGTTAGTCGTTTTTGATGAAATGAAGCACCGACCGACGATTATCCCTGTTCGCACTTTGAAGTGCACCCAAGGGCAACCACCACTTGGTGTAGGAATATTGCAGGATATGGAAACAAAGATAATGGAGTATGGGCTTGGGTGGCTTAAGTAGACTGGTTATCTATGTAGGACTACGGAAAGACTATGGTCCCTTCCTGACCAATGTTTTATATAAAATATACAGATAAAATGGCAGGGGGTGACTTGTACACTCAATATTGGACCCCCAAATACGGTCGTAAGTAATTCCAAGCTAATTCTCATAGCAGCGCTACAGCGCTTTAGACCCCTGTCCGACCACCGGCGGTTAACGAGAAGCGAGTAGGTAGAGCTAGCAACTAAAAGTAAGTTGGCGAGCAACGAGCATCCTTATATGTTGTGGATAGATGGCACCACAGTACAGCGGACAGCGCCATCTAACAATTTGATTGGTAAACGAATAATCATGTGATCGGAAACGTAAGCGAGCGCTACTGCTTGGACACGATCGTCGCTGGAGGGGATGCATTGAAGACTGGCGGCGGAGAGACCGAGTGTTGCGACACTCTACAGTCGACAGTCGAGCTCGGACAGTCTTGCCGAACGCTCAGGACCAACGCACGTGTGTGTTTTAGTTATTATTCGGTAGTTTATTAAAGTTACATACTTTAAATTCAAATTATCTTTTGGTTCGAGTACCCACTGCAGTGCCCACACCTATCTAAATTATTGCGGATTGTGAAGTAGACCCAACGTTTCGCATTTCGTCCACCCATGGTGCGACATAATTATATATTTTTACATACTATTGTATAGAACGTATTGTATAGAACGTTGAATAAACTTTCTGGTCTGCCATTGCCGCAGTGTTCCTCTTTTGAGTTAAATCAAGTGAGTGAAAGTGAGGTCAAACAATCTATGTGTGCTATCTCCTCTACTGCAGTTGGTAATGATAATATTTGTTCAAGAATGATTTCTCCTATCCTCCCTACACTACTTCCTGTCTCGACCCACATTTTTAATTTCTCCCTGTTCTCTTGTACTGTTCCTGAGGTCTGGAAGCAAGCTCATATCATCCCCTTACCCAAAATTCCTAAGCCGGTCTCACCCTCCGATTTCCGTCCCATTTCTATCCTCCCATTTTTCTCTAAAGTTCTTGACCATATTGTTCATCAACAACTTTCTGCCTTACTATCTGCGAATGACCTCCTGAGTCCTTTTCAGTCTGGTTTTAGACCTGGTTATAGCACAGTAACGGCTCTTTTGAAGGTTACTGATGACATCCGCTGGGCTATGGACCACATATCTCTTACTTTACTTGTACTTCTCGACTTTAGCAGTGCCTTTAACTCTGTCGATTTCGACATCCTTCTAGGGATCCTTAAATCTTTAAAGTTCTCCTCTTCCTCTATTGGTTGGTTTAACTCCTATCTTAATGGCCGCTCACAGCGGGTTCGTCTTGACGAGTCATCTTCTGATTGGTGCTCTCTTACCGCAGGTGTGCCTCAGGATGGCGTTCTCTCTCCTCTTCTCTTTTCTATTTTTATTAACTGTGTCACCAGAGTCATCTCTTCTAACTTCCATCTCTATGCTGACGACCTGCAGATTTACAATAATTTCCTACGGGAAGATGCGGAAGCCGCTGTTTCAGCCATGAACCAGTGACCTGGATTTGATTAGTGAGTGGTCGCGGTCTTTTGGACTGCAAATCTACCCTAGGAAATCCCAGGTCATAATTATCGGCGGCAGGTATATGCGGAATAGGCTCGATGTAGCGTCGCTGTCTCCACTCTGTCTGAATAGAGTTCAGATTGAATACGCACAAACGGTTAAAAACCTAGGGCTGACCATGGACTCCTACCTGTCGTGGACTGCTCATGTTGCTCAAGTCAGTCGCTAGTGCCCTATACTTTCCATTCCTTGAAATGTCTCCAGGGCTTCTTGGCCTTGAACACCAAAATCTCTCTTGCTCAAACCCTCATTCAGCCCATTATTGATTACGCCGATGCCTGTTACTTGGATACCACGGATGAGCTTTTAAATAAACTTGAGCATTTGCAAAATATCTGTATTCGTTTTGTTTTAAATAACCTTAAAAAGTTTGATCATGTCTCCAACTTTCGCAAGATACTCAAGTGGCTCCCCATTCGACTTCGAAGGAACTCTCGGATATTGTGTCTGCTATTCAATCTCCTTCACAATCCTAAAACACTATCCTATCTGTGGGAGCGTTTTTCCTACGCCCGTCCTTCAGATGCACCTTGCAGGTCGCATCTTAAAAACCTTCTCAAGTCCCCTCCCCACTCCACCGACTTCTACTCCTACTCCTTCACAGTGCACGCGGTGCGATTGTGGAATTCACTACCGCCTGACATTAGGGACTGCCAAACTATTGCAGTTTTTAAAAGAAGAGTGAAAGAACACTATCTGTCCACTTCATCATAGTTTTGTATGTATTTATTATTTTGAATATGATATAATTATTATCATTCTAGTAATATTTATTTTAGAAGCATTTATGTATGTTTATTTGTATGTATGTTAGTATATTCTCGTAACTTTTGTTTAGTTTTTAAGTGAATTGTTGATTCTATGTAGTATTTTTTGTCTCCTTTGCTCTATCACACGTTGTCTACATCTCTGTATCTATTGTCCTATCTCAGGTATGCTGGAAGAGGTTTCTTATGAAATAAACATCACCTCTGTACCTATTTTTTCTGTTCTGTTTTTCATTGTCTGTTTATACTATATGTGTGTGCATAAATGGTAAAAGAAAAAAAAAACAAGTTCTTCTTGTTGCGTCACTTCTTCCGAGCTAAAGCAGTAGGAAGTGGTGTAGGGCGGCCGTTTTAGGGGACTGTCTCATGTAATCTTGACGTTCAAAAAGTGCTGATTCTCAGCCTAGTTTGAATTAATTTTGATTTCGAGCAGCGAATGCGGGATGACAACGTGCAATTACCCCCTTGTACGCGTAAGTACTCGTACCAAGCGTGCATCGAGCATCGAGCGAGTGTTCGCTGAGCAAGCGTCGCTGAACGAGTACTCTCTTCGATAGCACTTGTCGCTGCGACAAACGAATACTCGCCGGCGCGGCGGTGTGAACAGTCAGCGATCAACTATTAATATATTTATATCTCTTTTACTTACACGGGACCTACAATCTTTTGTACGTTTCTTGAGCGAGAAAATTGTGGATGCTGCCTCGTCAGCGGTGGGACATGTGCCTTACAGCGCAATACTCGTACAGCGCTGTTCGCCGCGGTGACAATTACTAGAGGCACTAATTGTGATTGTTCTGTGTGGCGGGTACTTCGCGCTACTGTACTAGGTAAATAG
Organism: Apamea epomidion; assembly: GCA_947507525.1. Lineage (NCBI taxonomy): Eukaryota > Metazoa > Arthropoda > Insecta > Lepidoptera > Noctuidae > Apamea > Apamea epomidion. The sequence continues at coordinate 1,691,575 of OX382237.1, read as the reverse complement.
TTGCCGTTAGTTTGTTGAATTGATGTGGTTCATTTGTTTCGGGTTCATTTATTTATAGCCAGAAGTAAATTCTCGTAATTTAAAACGTTCCAAATCTAGTCGCAGTCTCATCTCGGCGACAAAAAAACTTCAAAAACTTGTCAAAAATGTAGGGAAGTTAGAGGTACTGTTGACAGATTGAGACAGATCAGACTGTGAACGTTCTTAAAATTACGAGAACTGCCCCTCAGCTTGCTACACTACTAAACCCCCTATATAACAAATGCCTCTCGCCCTTATTGGGAGAGCGAAGCTGCAAACTGACTCAGGTCATCCAATGCACAATAACGTCAAAGTGCCATGGAAGCTGAAGAGCTGAAAAAGTTTCCTTGAGTGTGTGGGTCCAGCTAGTCCAGACAATAAAAGAATTCAATCAAAATTCTTTAATATAAAATTTCCCTTCACATATTGAAGGTTATAAATAATAATAGACCCTGAATTTAAACCCTCCAAGTTCACGTTTTCCCAATACAAAATATGTAACTAATATCGAACTGAAACCTTTGTAAATTATACAAGGGCGCGCTTTCTACAGCAACATAAGGGGTTTGCAACAAAAACCTCTTACGAAAATAAACCGTCGAGCTACTCAAAGGCAGCCAATTTCACCCTTATTTCCATTAAGTAAGACGTTGAGCGGAACCCGTTGCGAACAATTACTACCGAGAATTAGGGTTCCGTCGTTGCTTTTTTAGTAAATTGCTGTTGGAATTGCGTGGAGTTAATTGTTTTTGAAACTGTTGATACTTACTCGGTGTGTTTATTTTAATTGATTGAAGGATAATGTAGTTTGTGATATTAAATGGATGTGTTGCTAAGCTTGGTTGTTTAAATTTTAAAAGGCTTATTGCTGCACTTAAGTCTTTTAATAATAATCGATAATTTACTTTAATTGACTTGCATATTTTTATAAAAAGAGGCTTGACGACGCTGAGAGTCGGTAATACTCCCCGCCATTTTGATAATTTATTTGGAGTGGACTATACCTTCTGGTATATTATTGAAGGTCAAAGTTCCAACTTTTGGGTTACTTTGTTTTACGAAAACAGGTTTTAAATGTTATAACTTTACTTTAAATACCCCACATATCATGTGATATCGTATACACCCATGCAAAATGTTTTGCGTGCGTTACATTGCACACTACCGTAAACAGCGATATTTTTAGCACACCAAAAATAAAAATCGTTTCCCAGCAATAATTTTTGTTCAATGATATTATAGTTTTATGTAACTACAGAATGCGCAGATAACGACTATGTGATGAGTCTTTTTAACCGACTTCAAAAAAGGAGGAGGTTCTCAATTGGGATGTTTATAATTTTTTTTTGGTTCCTGTTTAATTCAGTAAAAGCTCTTCTATGATTTCCTTTAAAATCTTGTTCCAAACAATGTCGTCTATGTTCGTGAAAAACGCTCGATGCTGTATAATTTATTATTTCTTGACGACCTAAGAAGTGTCCACGGACCTTCGAAATATGCTGCCGTATAACCTTCTCGATATTTTTACGAGTTCACCAGTTAATCCTTTTCTCACGAAAGAGTCCGTATTATCCTACTAATATTATAAATGCGACAGCTTGTGAGGATGGATGGATGGATGTTTGTTACTCTTTCATGCAAAAGCTACTGAACGGATTTTGATGAAATTTGCCACACAGATTATAACCAGGATTAACACATAGGATACATTTTGTCCCGATATTCCCACGGGACCGTAACTTATGCGGGTGAAACCGTGGGGCGCTGCTAGAAAATAAAATAAAAATAACTTCAATAAAATATTACCTACTAACTGTAAGACAATTTTAAATCTCTTTTATATTTGTAGCAAAACTTCAAGTCTTTAAGTTTATTTTTTACTAAACTCTTGTCTAGGCATTCTTTGTTCTAAGCCTCATTAAACTTGAACATGTGAGATGAGCTAATCGAGCTTTTTTTTGTTTATATATCGATACGCAATATAGCCATCTTGTATGCGTAGTTTCGCTACCTAATTTAATTTACACCGAATCTTTATTCGGTGTAAATATACAGGGTATCGATACCTAAACATGATAAAACAAAAAACCGGCCAAGTGCGAGTCGAGCTCGCGCACGAAGGGTTCCGTACCATTAGATATCTATAAAAATCACGTTTGTTGCATGGGAACCCCACTTAAATATTAATTTTATTCTATTTTTAGTATTTGTTGTTATACGGCAACTGAAATACATCATCTGTGAAAATTTCAACTGTCTAGCTATCACGGTTCATGAGATACAGCCTGGTGACAGACAGACAGACAGACAGACAGACGGACAGTGGAATCTTAGTAATAGGGTCCCGTTTTTACCCTTTGGGAACGGAACCCTTAAAATACATTAATTTGATGACTTTTTGTGGGCTCCTCGACCGCAGTTGGTGTAGTCACTTTTTTGTGTAATTTCACAGAAGTATTGATATCTAAACACGATAAAACAAAAGAAAACAGATTTTCTGAGCTCATACTTCAAGTAACAACACATTAAATATTAAAAACATTAAATATGCACAACGCCTGCAGAGTTTCGCTAGCTGTTATTTGACCCTTTATATGAATAAAATCAACAGGTAATCGTGACGGAATGTTTGTTGGGCCAGAAAAGGGTTGAATGAAAGGCAATCGCATACAGCTGAGATGAGAATGCTAAGAGGGATGTGTACTGTTACGCGAATGGATAAAATAAGAAATGAGTACATAAGAGGAAGTCTGAAAATGACACCGGTGACTGAAAAGTTGTGTGGAAATCGGTTATCTTGGCATATCTGATGCGGAGGAAAGAGGAAAATGTCGTGAGGAAAGTTTTGAGTATGAAAGTGGATGGCCAGATACGATGGATGGAAAGTGAGAAAGATATTATGGCTAAAAAGGGGGTGACGACCGAGATGACGACAAATAGAGATGTATGGAAGAAAAAGACACAAATAAATCGGAATAAGTGCAAGATAATGATGAACCATGACGGACTGTCGTCATTATGATTACCAAGATTTACAACAGTAAAGCAGATAGGTTGTTAAGCATAAAATTCTTCCTTCATAAGTAACTTTTCATGTGCTGAAAACATAATTCAGTAGTGCGGTAGACACCCGTATTACAACTTTTAAGAAAAACTGCATCGGGAATCTGCAATCATGAAAAAGACTTAAGTTGCTTATATTTTATCATAGTTCGAAAGATCTTGATTCTTTAAAAAAAAACGTTGTTTTTGATCCATATTTTCTGACTAATTGTCCACTAATTCCAAACTCACCACACTTGATACAAATAAAACAGTGAGTTTTCCATTTGGTTCAGAAAGACCAGCCGATCGATTCTGCAAAAAACTCACCGTGAAAACTCAAGTGAAGTGAGCTTGATGTGAGTTGTCAGTAGTGTCAATCCCTAGCATTATTTGGAATGACAGCTCACTCCACGCTCACTTCACCTAAGTTTTCACAGTGAGATGGTTACAGAATCACACTGCAGGTGCGGAATACTGCTACCGGCGTGGGTGTATGACCAGAGAGGCAATTCTCCTAATTTTAAGAACGTTCACAGTCTGATCTCAGTCTTAATCTGTCAAAAATATAATTTCCCTGCATTTTTGTCAAGTATTTGACATTGATTGTCGCTGAGATGAGATTGCGACTAGATTTTGAACGTTTTTAATTACGGGAATTGGCTTTCAGGTGTATGAACGTAATCGAAGTGAAAGGAGTATGTAAGGATCGTAGCAGGTGGCATTCTCTAGTGTCTGTCTACCCCCATGGGAAGAAGGCGCGAGTTTATGTATGTATGTAAGTATGTATTTGGAAACCATGTTTGCTATTACAAGACCACTGGGTTATTCCACCGAATAAGGGTGAAGCATTTCTCGTAGTAAAATGCTATCTAAGTATAACTGCATGCCCTCCTAAGGGAGTGATAGGGGAAATGGCGCAAACGACATAGAAGAGTAATAAAATCGAACGTGTGAACAGACATGGGGGTGGTAGAAAGTGGCAGGTGTCACTTCGGGAGGACGTGATGTGGTTGTTATCGGATCTTAGAGCTTACTAAGAATTGTTTCTGGTTAATGGTTTAAGTACGAGTATCTCTAAATATAAGTAAAGTGGCACTTCCTGTCTTCTGTGTTTACGGAGAAGAGGACTGTTTGATGGATTGGATCTGTGTGAAGGGCGGGCGTTTTTGGGGGACTGTCTTTTGTAATTTTGACGTTTGAAAAGTGCTGATTCTCAGCCTAATTTGAATAAATGACTTTTGATTTGATTTTCATGTGGTGTTGATTTTAATCTTAATTTCAGACACAGTCCATAAAACTGAAGAAATGCAAAAAATTATAAAAATGTGTTAGTATTTTATTACTCAACAAGAAAAGTTACATAAGGATTTCTTATAGCCTATGTGCTTAGCGTGTCGATGGCAATCTAAATAAACTCGGCCCAGAATTCCGATACGTGTTTGGCGCTATCACTAGCGTCCATCAGTTCCTGTAACGTACAGTACACTATCCTATTTCCCTGCACGCTAACGTTCTGAGGACAATGTTGGCTGTTGGCGCTACCACGGACCCTGCTCATCATTGATGCAGCTTCTTTTATTATTACGACGAAGAAATCATCAATTGATGTCTCCGCAAACATTGCAGAAGCACTGTAGTACTGGGGTTTTCTCAACACTGCCTTCCTACACTCCAGTCCCAATTAAAAATAACCTAGTTATTGAATAGCTAAGAACCTAAAAATATGCGTATATAATACTAGAAGGCCAATTCCCGTAATTAAAAACGTTCAAAATCTAGTCACAATCTTATCTCAGCGACAATCAATGTCAAAAATGTAGGGAATTACAGATATTTTTGACAGATTGAGATTGAGATCAGACTGTGAACTTTCTTAAAATTACGAGAATTGCTCCTCTGGCCAGTCATAAAAATCGAAAAAGTGAATAATATCAGATTCTGAGAGTAATGCTCATTACATCGTAAAAAAATAATTTTAAGCGCGTTTTATAATAGTTCAAAGGTAAATAATTGCACTCTGCACTACTTAGCAGCTTTCCTCATTCAGAAATACAAGTAATAAGTACCTGGAGCTGTAGACACACAGAGCAACTTCTCCTTACAGTAATAAAACTTTAACTGAGGGCAATGATTTGTGCTCAGTGAACTTTAAAGCCGGTTTCACACCTGCGAACTTTAGATGACGAGGAAACTCCTTTAACTTATTACCTACGACTTCTTGTGACTGCGCTGTAAGGAGATTTTCTAATTAATTTTCGATATAAGATTGTAACAGCGTTGGCGATGTAAAGGTCAACACTTGTATGCAACTGACATATATACTTAGGTAACATAAGATCACTTCTATATTTCTCAAAGGGTTACCCACATTTCGCAAGTTGCGTTTCAAGTCCCGTGTAATGTCCCGCGAGCCTATTGGCATTAACCAGGCACAAATCCAGACTGCAGACTGGTACTAATTCCTGATCGAAAAACCTAATAAATTATTGCTGAACCTAGAAATCGAACCTAGGACCTAATGTTCAGCGTGTGTTCAGCACTTGCAAATAGACAGTCTACCCTACAATAAAATTATGCTATCAACCTCAATGCTTTACGTAGAAAAGTAATCACTCTAAAGTTGTATTATTCATTTGGATGCAAACCTCGGTTAAAAACGTTTACAAAAGCTTTTTTGTAAACTAGTTTGTTAGTCCAACACCTCTCTCCACATAGCTTACTTGCCCGGGCAGTAAAATGCTCCGGAACAACGTTTTTCCTTTTCAAAAGCAATAAAATAAATTCTGGAGGACGATCATCTAATTTCAATGAAAGCTTCTGCCGCAGTAAATCTGCCGCGTCTGTTTGTTTGCCACGAGGGAGGTAGATGCAGAAGGCTTATACCCCACAGACAATGGCTCACCTTCCATCCTGCGCCGCATGCCCTGTCACCTGTGCACTTGATGATCTTATGACTGCGTGAGTAAGCGGAATTCGCGCAGCTGAATTTTGGGCCAAAGATTTTTGAACTTTCATATGCTAAGAAAAGTCTCATACCAGCTCTGAATGAAGTCAGGAAACTAATATTAGCATATCAGCCAGTTTCGACCAATTACTTAATAGGGTGCATTCTGAAAGTTGGCAACGTCGCAAATAGCTGTCAAATATTTTGCTGTTTTGATTATTTTGTCAACATTACTAAATGAAATTATGAAATATCACTTTGCGGGGTAATTGCGTAATGTTCTTACAGTAGTTTAGTTTGTGTGGCAATGGCTTTTATTTTGACAGGCCCACAACATTCATTACGTTATTTGCGTTGCTGAGCAGACCACTTTTTCGAACCTTTAGAGCAATGTATTAGCTTAGATTAGATTCCTTCAAAATGATTCAGATTGTGATTGATAGTGTATTACGCAAGAAGATGTCACTAAAATATCGATTAAAAATTGCAATAATAACATTGAATTAGCTGTAACAGTTTTAGGTGTAAAAAAAAATGCAGGTATCTTCTATGTTAATATAAATCGGTAAAATCGGTCCAGCACCACAGTAAAACGACTGGACCGATTTGGCTATTTTTGTTGTAAAATGTTTCTAATAGTCCGAATTTACCCGGAATATTAAAAAATGGGAGTCCTTTTTTCTATAGTGTGTTTCTATGAACTATTGTTTGGACAGGTCAACTATGTAATGTACTATAAGATGGAGACATAACATTTAAAAATGCTTCAGAATTCTGTTTTATAATGAACCTTCTGAACCTCTCTGCTCTGTGTCACAGATACCGCGGCTTACGAAAGATACGAAGTAAACACTTCGTATCTTATTGTTATACCGCTGTTATTTTGAAATATATGTATGTTGCAAGCGGTTAGGGGTAACCGTGTATCTTACCTGCTTACGTGTACAATTTTCAATATACCAGCGATTCTTCTTACCTATTGTTAATGATTCCAATGTAGGAAATATTGGAAATAATCTATGTATCTGTGTATACAGGGTGGCAGGAACGTCGACGCGCAGACTGTTACCATGGAAACAGTACCTGATTCTGAACCTACATTGTTCGTCGGTAATCTATATATATAAAAATGAATCCCTATTTCCCTTGGTCACGCCATAACTTGCGAACGACTTTACCGATTTCATCCATTCTTTTTAAAAGTTTTCTCAAACTTTGTAGAAGGTTCTTATGGAAAAAAAAAATAAGAAAGTTGCTTTACGCGGACGAAATCGCGGGCAGAAGCTAGTTAACAATAAAATTAGCTGTCCATGCATTTTGACCGTCTAGGTGTCACACTTTTTTATAAAACAGCTATTTTTTTTGATAACCGACGTAAATCTCTACGCTAGAGGGTCTAGAGCATGTGCTGAATTCATAGTTACAGTTTGCGCATCGATGTCCCTGCACCCTGTATAAATAATAAAACGGCGATTTTTCTTTGGGATTTTCGAATGAATCATTGAAAATTGGGCAGGACGACGTCCGTCAGCTAGTTTACAATAATAACTAATGTCCTATTACGGATAACCAAATTTTTTTCTACCCATGGATTTTGATGTGATTTTCAACATCGTTAAGAGCGTATAATTCGGAAGGTTTATGTGTATAATACGTTCAGATACAGAACAGAATCCTCGATATTCTGTAGGTACTGATCGCATCCTTGCGGAGCAAGGGTGGTCATCGTTAAAACAATAACAAGAATCTCTGAATATTTCCAGAGATTATTGTATCAAAAATAAAGTTATAAATCGGGTCAGTCATATGATATAAATTATCAGCAGGGACGTCATAAAACGCTTGTAACGAAACCATAGCGCGATTCAGAAAAACGTACAACGCCATCTATCGAGCAAGGAGGTAAACTTTGTGCTTCGTGTTTTTATAATAAAATTATTACTGTACCTCGAGCTTTTAATTGTCTACGAGCTCCGCGTGTCTTTGCTAGGGCCTACAAAAGAGCACTTTAGATTTTGCATCGAAACAGTCGCGATACTGAATCGACAAAGTCTTCGAAAGCTTCTGTCATATGTTGCAAATGCGACAAACGGCCAAACGTAGCGATGCAGACGCGCATTGACGAAACGCACCCCTGAATTTCTGCAAAAAGTCGCCGTGGGCGACCGCCTCAATAGTTTGTATATAGCTACAAAACTCTTTATGATGATGTCTCATTTGTATAGAGGGTTCCGAGGGAATCTAGATCAAATCAGAAGCCCAATTCTCGTAATTTAAAACGTTCAAAATCGAGTCGCAGTCTCGTCTCGGCCACAAACAAATGTCAAAAACTTGTCAAAATGTAGGGAAATTAGAGGTATTTTTGACAGATTGAAACTGAGATCAGACTGTGAACGTTCTTAAAATTACGAGAATTACCCCTCTGAAGTAGTAAAACGGCTTATTCAAGGATTTGATTTGTAAATCATTGTAAAAAAAAAGGAAATATTAATGAATCTGACAGAATACGTGAGGGGGACGGTCTTGTGGCTAAGTAATAACAGCCGCACAGGTCGATCGATCAGGTTAAGCTACGCTAGCCGCGGTTGGTCCGTGGATGGGTGACCATCTTCACATACCAATACCCCTCCGTGGCTCGGAAAGCACGTTAAGCCGTTGGTCTCGGCTGACATTCTTGGATCTTTGACAGTTGTTACGGGTCGTCAGAAGCTCGAAAGTCTGACAACCAGTATTACCAAGAGGTATCGTATTACCCAGTAACTGGGTTGTGGAGGTCAGATAGTCAGTCGCTCTGTGTAAAAATCCGGTTAGACTGGAAGCCGACTCCAACATAGTTGGGAAAGGCTAGGCAGCTGATGATGTTGATAGGTTACGGTCCCACAATTTTCGTTTATCGAAAGATAAGGCTATCTATGAGTTCGACATGCTCTTTCCCGACAAGTTACCAATTCTAGAACCGAAGCTACGTACATAGTGATGGGATCACAACAAAAAACAAAGCGTACAGCCGTACATTATATAATATTTTAAAATCTCGACGGTTATGTGACAATTTCCACAGAACGCTCTAAAAAACCTTTAATTTCAGAGGATTAAAACTGAATTTTGTAAGCGGACGTAAGCTTGCAAAACGTATTTTAAATCCTGTATTATTAGGTAACAAAAGTGTGTGTCACGATGTATACAAGGTACATACATGACAGTGCTGTTGTTTTAAAAATAATTTCGACCCTGAAATAGTATACGTAACGGCTTTGGATTATACCCGGAAAACTTACCTGCCAGATAACCTAGTAAATAATCTGTTATTTTTTTTATTTATTTGGTAGATGGCGCCTATCCAGATTATTAGAAATCAAGTCCTATATGGCACATTCGCTGTTTGTATTGCATGATGAGTTCGGTTCCAATTGACGGATAGAGCCTATGCACGGTGTAGTATAGGTACACGGCTGCCTAACCCTTCGGAGCATACAGGCGTGATGTTATTTTATGTTTTGTGGATGGAGCCACTCGAATTTAGATAAAATCGTGGGGCGATTAATCTTGGCCTCTTTGCCTCTGTGGGTGAGTAAATGTCGTTACAAATTATCGGAAAACAAAAATGTTTGGCAAGTGGCTGAGCCAGATAAGGTCCAAATTAATGCCATAGTCAGAATAGAATAGATCATTAATTTGTTCAAAACATAAGTATACTCACACATGGCATGCCAGATGTTACATAAAATTATAGCACAGTCCTGTTTTGCCTTAACGGCGTACAAATATAAACAGGTAGGTTATTTTTATTAGTAGGTTGTCCATTATTCAAAGTAATTAACATATTCAATTAAAACTAAACCAATCAAATTATAATAAATATACAACAGAATAGTGTCAAAAACACGTCATCGAAATGTATAATAAAATAAAAATTTGCCAGTCAAAAATCACAGTAATTAGGAATAAAAATCTACATTATTTATGTCACACGAGTCAGATTAACTGACTTAAATACTATACAAAACATCAATAAGAACAAAAAACAAATGCTAAAACCAAATGTAAATAAAAAATAAAACTATATCAATACTTTGTCAGTTAAAAACTCGGAAATATTAAGTATAATAGGCTGAATTAGAAAGTTTTTCTTAATGTGGGCCGGAATGTGATTGAATACCTTTGGCGCCATGCAGAACACACTTTTATGCATCAGCTACCAACTGCTTTAATATTGCATTATGAACTGCAAAAATTAAGCTGCAAAACTCAATGATAGTCACTCCGACCAAAATACTGAAATTCAGCCTTATCCTCCTGAAGGAATCCTTTAATCTCCTTAACGACATCCCCAGCCATTTTTTTGCAGAAAATCAACCGACCAAAACGGAACAAAGTGACCAATTTTCCCGATATTAAAAAATACCGTCGTGCGCCCCGGAGCAAGCCGTTTGTCTCGTTCTCACTCAGTGTAACTTAAAACAATAAGAGCTTAGTGTGCATAACAGTGCATGTGTGACAATTTAACCCATCGGTGTTATTTGTCGTTGTTCTTTGTGGTCGAACCCGTTTACCTGCTTTGGCACAGAGGAGTGTCGCGGACAGAGACTTATAAACTTATTACCAGTTATGAATAGTGTAAACAGCACCTACGATCAAATTAGTGACGTCGACAAGCCACTGCAATCTGGTGAAATGAGCGTTGATGGGTCATTCATTGAGAAGGAGTCTCCTCCTCCTTACGTCACATTTCGCAGAGGCCTTTCATGCAATAAGGACTCGGACTAGCGTGACGAACTAAAGAATTTCCAGGCAAACATAAAGTCTATGCTCGAGACCTGTTTAATAAAACAGGATGAGAAATGTGCCTTACTGCTGTCCAAATTTGAAGATGTGAAGTCGTCTATTAAATTCATCAGCGACAAATATGATGGTCTGGAGGTGAAGTTGAAGGATTTTGATTCTCGTGTGATGCAGCTTGAGGAAAGGGTTACTTCGCCCGATGCAGTGCAACAACGAATTGCGACATTAAAAGAAAAGTTTGAAACCGCAGAAAGAAATCTCGGAACTGTAAAATCGAGATAAGTAACCTGCCTGAGAAGCTTGGCGAAAATCTATTGTCGGTCCTTGAAAACATAGTTACCTTAATTAAGCAACCGATATCGCCTCGTGACGTCATTGCTATAAAGTCCACAAAACAAAAAAAAATTGTTGTAAAATTTTTCGTCTAAATACTACGTGATAACTTCATTGCAGCAGCGCGTCTTAAAAAGGGAATCACATCTGAAGACTTGAAGTTGAGTGGTAATCCACAACAGATATATGTAAACGAGCATCTTATGCAACAGAATAAGAAATTGTTTCGTCAAACAAAGGAGATTGCGAAAATTAAAACACGGAGAACACGAATTATAGTATAATTAAAAGGCATGTTCCACTGTCTCGTCTCAGGAACTCCGATTCTCCGTTGATTCTGATTTTCCGTTATGGTTCTCACCTTTTCTCATTCGTATCTTCAAAACCAAAGAAAAAGCTTGGTTGAAATGGAAAACGTACGGTAATGCTTGCAGGACTACGTAACTTTTTCAACTCATCGTAAACGTTTTAAATCTGAGTGTGACGATTGTTTTGAAAAATACATGAGCTCAGTCACAGACAGTATTCCACTTGGCATTAAACATTTCTGGATGTACGTTTCACACAACAAGAGCAAGGCGCAGATTCCAGCAAATATGTTTCTAGAAAATCTTAACTCAAATAACCCAACTGAAATATGTAATATGTTCTCCACTTTTTTCACCTCCGCTTATGAACCTACGAATGTTAACCCCGCGAAGTGGCAGCCACCTAGCACATACGCACATAATTCGCCCTGTCTCTCTGAAATCTATTTACCAGTAAACGTTGTACATAACGCAATAAAGCAATTAGACTTAAATAAAGGTGTTGGTCCCGATGGCTTGCCACCCGTGTTTATAAAGAAAACCGGAGAGAATATTGTTCTACCAGTTCATATTATATTTAATGAATGTTTAAGAGAAGGCACTTTTTCCGATATTTGGAAACGGGCACATATCACACCAGTGTTTAAGAGTGGTGACATAAACAACATACAAAATTATCGCCCTAGAGATAGAGTGATAATTTTGTATGTTGCTAAGACTCTCGAAAAGCTTCGACAAGGTGGACAGTATAGAGAGTCTTGCACACAGCGAAGTGTATTCCCACGTTCACAACCTCATTGATTTGTAAAACGCCGTTCGAAGAATACTAATATCATGCTGTTCACCGACTTCCTGTTCAAAAAAATGGATGTACAAGTTCAAATTGACGCTGTGTACACGGATTTTCGGAAGGCTTTCGATAGGGTGGACCACAAACTGCTTCTAGATAAATTGCATACAATGGCATCCGTGGCAATTTGTTACGATGTTTCATGGCTTATATATTTAACAGGTCGCAAAAAATAGTTATTGATGGTTTCCAATCGAGCTCAATTATTGTCATCTCTGGGGTGCCCCAGGGCTTAATAGTAGGTCGCCTAATCTTTACTCTGTTTATCAATGACATTAAGAAATGCTTCATTCATTCCCAATTTCTAATGTAAGCCGACGACATCAAGATTTATAAATCGTGAAAAAGCACACAAGATTGCCTTCTTCTACAGGAGGACCATGATAGACTTTCTCGATATTGTTCATCCAACAAACTTCACCTTAGCTTACCTAAATGCAATGCAATCACTTTTACTAAAAATAAAAACATTATAACATTTGATTGTAGTCTTCATGGTTTGCAAAGAGTTGACCACATTCGAGATCTTGGGGTTCTAATGGACTCGAAATTGCACTATAATCTTCATATTGATAACAAAGCGTATCGTATGTTTGGTTTTGTCATGCGATCCTCTAATGACTTTAAAAGACCGTCTACTTTTCTACTTCTATACCAAGCTTTGGTCCGGTCGCAATTGGAATTGGCAGTACCGATTTGGAGTCCCATTTTTGATGTTTATGTAAAAAGAATTGAAATGGTTAAAAAAAAAAATTACGTGTTATGCAGTACAGATGCACTAAGTCAAAATTACCATACACTCTATTATTAAAGCGTTATAACATTCAAAGCTTGGAGTCTAGACGTAGCTTACCGATGGCCATGATGCTGCATGGTCTGTGTAATAACAGATTCGATATTACTAATAACCTATGTTACATTGTACCTAGAACTGTAATACGCCGAGAGCCGCGCGTGCCCGGCTGTTCCACACTGCAAGGTGTAGAACTTACGCGGGCGCACGGGCGCCTCTCCGACGCATTGTAGATACATCTAACACACATTTTATCGAACTTGATATTTTCGCGCTTACACACTTTAAGTTCAAATGAATGGCTATTGAATCCTTAAAGTAGCTATCCAATACCTAAATCCCTAAATCACATATGAGTACTTACTTAATTTTCTGTAATTTTAACGCATGCATTTAACTATTTTCTTTAATCATTATTTCGCGGATATTGGTATGGGTTACACGTTTATTTAGTTCATAACTTATTCTGTCATACTTTTTGTAATGTGTAACTATTAAATGACCCAATATATATAGTAAAAGACAAGTAAAATAAAAAAAATACCATTTCAAAAATGTGTTTTCGATCTTACCGCGGGCGTCCACAGAAACCCTTTCTACGTTGTCAGGTTGGTGTCGTCATTCTAAATATTCTACCGAGAGCGTGTCACTCGAAATCTTGTAATACACGCCTCGTAGATTCTGACACATTAGTCAGCACTTCTGGTAGATGTCATGCACATGTCATGTGAGATGATTTGTTTATGTTTTCAGCGTTGTCATGAGTTTTTGAGAGCTGTAGGGTGAACATTGAAGAGAATTAAATGAAGAAAAGGATGGATGGGTTTGATTTTGGAGAAATGCCAACTGTTTTTTTTAAATGCAATTTTGTTTTAAGTCACGAGTCATTTATTCATTTGTTGAACATAGGTAATTATAAGCGTAACTAATATTATAAATGCGAAAGTAAGTTTGTTTGTTTGGTTGTTAGGCTTTCACGTTAAATCGGCTTAACGGATTCGGATAAAATTTGCCACCCAGATAGACCGTGATCTGGGTAAGGACATAGGCTACTTTCATCCTGTATCGCAGACGAAGTTGCAGGCAACAGCTAGTTGTACATAATGATAAAACAGAGCACTATTTTATGACAGAGACCAAGCGGTTTTTCTGCACCAATCCGTACGTAAAGCTACCAGAACATCAAATCTTGTAAAGGAGTTTAATATGGTAAATGAAAATTTATATTTGTTTCTTTCAATCTTGAATCTTTCAACCATTTTTCTCTATTCATACTAATATAATAAATGCAAAAGTAAAATTTTCACGCCTGAACTGAAGCTGAACGGATTTCGATGAAATCTAGCACACGGGTAGATCATGACCTGGGTCGTACGTTCCCGTGGGATAATTTCCGACTTTCACGCGGCCGTAGCGGCTGCAAAATTTAATTCTTTTTAGTTTTGAGTTTATAGAAGTAAGAGGAACACGCGTCACACTGAACTAACTGCTCGAAGGCTAACTAACTGCGTAAATGTCCATGTTCGAGGTCACCAGTATAGTGTATGAGTAATATAGAGAGATCACCAGTATAGTGTATGAGTAAAATAGAGTGGAAAGTTCACCCGTCCTCCATAGAAAAGGGAGGATCCTCCGACCAGACGGGTATTGTGTCTGGTGGGCAACTGGCCGACGATTGATGTCGGGACGTTGTATAATTTTTTTATGCTAGTTGCGCGGTAAACTTTGCTTGCGCGATGCAGGGTTTTGTGTGACGTCAGTGTGATGCGCAGTTCGCATGTGGCGATGTAGATGTCGCGACAAATTGTAATCCTTAGTTCTACACTTCCTAACATAAAGCTACCCGATTGCCTTTTCAAACAAAAAGATAAGCTGAACAGATTATAACGGATATATCAAAATAATCTCTTTAACAACGAGCAATAGAATTCGAAGTATTACTTGGTGTGAAACTGAATCGCGTCCCATGGGAAATCTGCAGTTTAAATTAACTTGCCTTACAGACTGTGTAAAGTAATAAACACTGTATTTCATGTAGGCTTATTGTAGAGAGAGTAGGGGGAGTGTAAGTCATGGTTATAACTTTCACTCGGTAAAGGAGTTGCATTAGAAGTACTAAAGCAGATTTCAGTCGCTGAAATTTTTGTTCATTTTTGCCTTTCATTCGGGGGTTAAAAATGAATCAAAAGTGAAAAAATAATTCACCTACCTATCCAAGAAGTTGCATCTTTCACTCGCCTTCAGAATTATCTAAAATAAAATGAGAGGAGCCGATGAAAGTTTATTCCTTTATAAAACAGAAGCGTCTTATGTCAGCTTTACTTTGCTCCACAGGATTGTGACCTCAAAACCCTAGCCTCGAGACCATTAAATAGTTCGGACTTTTCATATTTGACACCAAGGCATACTTCGTAAGACGTAGTCTCAATTACAAGAGCAAACAAAAAGTAATTGGGTTCTTAGCTCAGAACATTTCCAGTCACTGCTCGTAATTGGAACTGTGTCAAAAAAGACGTGTTTGCAAACGTTACGAACTTTCTAATTTCAACAAAATGGCTACCAACGTAGACGGTACGAGTATTCTATCTCTTTTAAACGTGGCATTGTATTAAACTAGTTTTAAAAGCACAATACCTTTTATTCTCTGACGTTCCAGTCAGATTGCAGCGACTGTTGGAGTCTCCGTGTGCCTGGAAATGTAACGGAGCGGTATTTTCAAGTACAAAAGTGGTTGACGTTAGCCTCATTGCCTCTGCCCCACTGGCTTGTGCCTACTAAAAGGAAAAAAAAGGAATGGGCCCCAAGGGATTACACGTCGAGTGACGCGTGAGACTGCTGACTAGACGAAATAATGTTCGAGCATGTAGCGACGACTTGAGGGACAAATCCGAGCTATGTATGAAAAATTGCTTTTAGCATTTAATATTAGTAGTCAAATTGTCTCGTGAGGAAAGTTTTGAGTATGAATTTGGATGGCTCTAAGAGCAGGGGAAGACCAAAGAAACCATCGATGGACGGTGTGAAAAGAGATGACGACTAAAAGAGAAGTATGGAAGAAGAGGAAGACATGGTGCGCTGACCCTAAATAAACAGGGATAAGGAAAGAATGATGATAGTACTTAGTCAAGTCGTGATTTTTCCTCGTGTGTGGAGATACTGAACCCATTTTTACATGACTCAGTATAATATGTTTAGGCGTACATTTAGGCTGGCACGTCACACAAGATAAGCACGCTCCCGGTAACCTATATTAAGCTCTAGCACGCTGGTGGGAATTTATCTAAAAAATCTAGCTCATGTAACCGCTTCATTGATTTTGCTGAAGTAAGCGCGTCTGCGCTCATGAGAATGTAGGTTCAATGCTTCTATAAGACTAAACTTGGATTTTATTAGAAATCGTATTCTTGGCCAGCGGCCATGGTCTTTCTCTTTTAAGTGTTTTCTAAACTAATATTATAAAGAGAAAAGATTTGATTTTTTCCATGTTTGTGTGTTAGTTACTTTGTACACACGTATGGAATAGATGTAGGGTTGTGTCCTAGGGTTGTTCCTCGGGTAGAACATTGTTAGTGGGTTTTCCATTTGGAAATTCACAGTAGGAGCCCGGAGACGATTTGTGCCCGGTTAATGGGAATCTCGTCCTCGGCTCGCATTTGCAGAGGACTTAGTACATACGCCAGCACATCAAGCTACCCGAAACTGTCAATTTTTTCCAATCAGCCCTGAACCTTAATGCTATATCGATAAAGTTGAAAATCTATTACAGAAAATTGACAGATTGTAGTAGATTGATGTGCTGGCGTCTGTACATCGTTCGAGACATGTTATGTACTTTACACATATTATCTCTTTTGGGATATTGGCGTCTTATGTAGTTATATACATAGGGTATATAATATTATTATTTATTTATAAAGGCTTACCAACTAAATATTTATCATAGCATGAATCCACAGTCTTTGATTTAATTATAGATCTTGCATGAATCTAAATTATAGGATAGCATGGCATTATTAATTACCGAACGTGTACATTATACAAAATATTTATTTATACATACTTTATTGTACAACACAAAAATACATAACAAAAAATAAATCCAAACAACAAAACATACAATGGGCGGCCTCATCGCTTTCTGCGATCTCTTCCTACCGAGGATTTTCCTGAACATAAAATGGGAGTGTCGTTGGTGTAAATATTAAGTTCACAATATAATAAAGTAGATACATATCTTAATAATTAATAGAAACATACTAAATATATGTATATAAGCAACGAAAATAAATGAAGACTATAGATAATTACATTGAAATATATTGTTGTTATTTTATTATTGTAGTAAAGGTTCCAGTTTCCTACAATTGCTGGAATTTGGAGTTAAAAATCAACTGTTACATACATTCTACGTAAATTGTATGTAGGTACTAGATGCAGGCGGGTAGCGTGACAGAGATAAGCACGCTCGCGGTAACCTAATAGTTCACAGAGTGCTCTCTGCACGCGCGCGGATTTTATCACTCTTATACTGCCCGTTAAGAGTGTAGATAAGTCTTTAGTTGTGCCTAGGCAAGCTATTTTCTATCCCTGCGTACAATCTAGTACTTTTGTGTAAAGATTGAAGCTGTAGTTTTAGATATACTACCAATATTTGATGGCGAAAGCGTGGTTGTTGGTTTGTCCTTCTTTGACGCAGTATCTGAAAAACGGAAGGTTCCTGTGCGAATCTGTTTAGCAGCTAGTGGGACTTAGTATGCATACTCCCGAGCGACACGCGACGACGACAGACGCAACTGCCGTCGACAACACGCCGTTCGTGTATTTGAGCACCGTACTCAAATACTGCACGAGTAGCAAATTTTCGACGGATGCAGTTGCCTCTGTCGTTGACTCGTGTCGCTCGTGTATATGAGCGCTTGAGTACCTAGTATTTTTTATTATAAAACTAAAATCGACATGGAGATTCGACTAGTCTCGCAGATCTCAGTCGTAAGCAGTCCCTGGGTCGTAGGTACTATGATTGTGATCAACTGATGATGACCAGGATGACGCTTTCGTCCTGTAGAACTCGCACTCGAAAAAAAATGGCTCTAACATCATGTACGGCCTCTACATGTAACAATTCTATACGAATATAATAAAGCGTTTGATTTTTTTTTGTTTGAACGCGCTAACTCTGGAACAGCCATTGTTAGCCCAATTCTCGAGGAAGGTTGTAGGCCATTTAACACGCTATGACGCTTCGGAGCCGGGCAAGAAAAAACTTTGGAAGGAACGCTAAGCGAAAACGAAGTAACGGGCGGCGATGCGATGCGATTTAGTGCGTCGGGAAACTAGAAATGTCACGTGAATGAAGTCACAGAACCCAGGTATAAATAATTTCAACATAGGTTTTAGTGTCTGTACATATTCTGGCATGTGGCTAACGCCGACCACGAAAATAAATTAAATACACTCTGAAGATTTTGCGTAAATAATAAACAAGTATGTAAGGTTTGGGGTTATTTCGGGTCTTTGAGGTGGTACCCTTTTCCACCACAATGGTTTTAAAGCCCCAACATTTTCAAATGGGTAGTTTTAAAGTGACCCTGACATTATATAATCTTAAATACTTAACAAACGATTTAGTTGCTACCTAAGTACGGCAACATTTATGTTATTTTTATAAATCATTACTGTGTTTAGTTTAGTTTATGATCCTGTACGAGTCACAATTAATACTTTTTCCTTCTCTCTTTCTTTCTTTAGTAATTATCTCAATTGTGCCTATATTTGTTCGGCACCTCCCCACAGACAATGGCCCACCTTCCATCCCGCGCCACATGTCGGTTGTGCACTTGATGATCTTATGACTATGTCGGTTAGCGGAGTTCGCGCAGCTGAATTTTGGGTCAAAGATGTTTGAACTTTTTGCCATCAATACACTAAGAAGAATCTTCAATTAATTATTTGAATAAGCTCCTTACTAAGATATTCATTTTTGCATGCCAAAATATGGCGAAATGTGTCATCGCACAAGAATTTTTATTTACTACCTTTTGTATTACCGCATTTAAAGAAATAAATGACTGACTTTGCACAGTTGACGCAGTCGTTGTAAGATTGACTTTTTCGCTACGTATGGGTTCGGTTCCTACACGGAAAAAATATACAGGTAGTTGTTACGAGTTTGGCTTTAAATACACTTGAGATTCACAAATATTGATAGTAGAATTTTCAACAAAAAAGAACACTATGTCTCAGAAAACCTATTATTTTCCACTAAATCTCAAGTTAGCTAAACCAATAAAAACCCCCGTTACAAAAGACATGTCATTGAACAGAATGAGCCGCCACTTCTGACTTTGACAAATTGCCGGCAAGTCATTCCTAATTCATACGTTATGGGCCACAAGCTGACGATGTTAGGGCCCTCTTCACTGCCACCGAGTTAGTGCGCTCCTTACTCCGGATGTTTAATGTTGGATTGTGAAGCTCAGATTGCGTTTTGGTGATTTTTTTATTTACTGCTTATTGTAGTTGCGTGTTCATTTATGTTGTAGTGAGGGGAGTGGAAATTATTCAATTTAGGGTGTGATGGAGGTTTATCTTTTATTAGTAGACTTCGCCCGTGTCTTGGTCGGCTCCTGCGCTTACACATAAGCGTGTTACATTTGGTGTGCCGACCACAAGTAAACCGCGCGTCGCTGCGTGAGATAAAAATACTATAAGTTTTAGTCTTTTCGAATGTTTTCTATTTAACTCATTCATACATGAGTTAAAGCTAGCTAGTAATTAAGGTGGTAGTTATCGCACCTGGCTGCTTAGGGTACACTTGATGTAGCTACGGACTGATAAATTAATTGCTAAGCAGATTAACACACTAAGACAATTTATCTTGTTATAGCCATTTCATACAACTGTCAATGACGGTTTTGATTTAAATATGCATGTATGGACAGTTTAAGTTGGTCGCCAATTTGCTTAACAATTAATTTCCCTGGCTTTATAGACACACTAGATGCGCCCCGCGGTTTCACCTGCATAATCCTCGATCACGTGGTTTTGTTTTTAAACGTTGCCCCATACTAGGAATTACTCCTATATTGTGGGTACGTTTACAAACATTTAAACTCACATACACAAACAGCCACACCTGGAACAACTACCTGTAGGAAATACAAATATTTGTTCCGTGTGGGAATCAAACCCGCGGCGGCACGCAGCGCAGCAGTCGATCGCCCAACCACTGCGCCAACCGTGTCGTCTAATTCCTGAATGTTAGAATACAAAGTAGTCTGTGTCCTAATCCAGGTCATGGTCTACCCGTGTGCCAAATTTCATCCAAATCCGTTCAGCCGTTTTAGCGTGAAAGCGTAACAAACAAACATAAAAAATCAAATCTTTTCACTGTCACTGGGGCTTGTCAGTCAACTTGTGTCATGGTAGTAGACTGTTCATCTTCTTCGTTTCGATAAGCGTGGAAACAGTTTGTTAATGGCTTTCAATAAAAGACATTCCACGTCCGGCGCATCCTGGGCAGAGGATCTTGCTATTAATCTTGCTGACTGGCCGATCTATTCAACTTGGTGCGACGTGAAATGTTCTCGAGGAACGAAATGGATGCCCAAGAGCGGAAAGTAGCAATAGTAAATGCTAGTAACATCATACTGTGATAATCATCAAGTTGTGTGATCAAAGTCAAAGTCAAATCATTTATTTCAAATATGCACATAAAAGGCACTTTTGAACGTCAAAACTGAAATAAAAATAAAATTCATTCTAGTCGCCCCTTCGAAAAGGTAGTTTTCGTATGGAGAAGAATGGGCACGAAACTCCACCGTTACTCTTTTAAAATGTTTTACAATATTTTGCATACATTAATTATATAATTATATGTGAAGACGATGCACCTAAAAATAAAATTACCTAATTAATTAAAATTAATTAATTCTTTTACCTATTGTGGTATCACAATAGGTAAAAGAATTAAAATGGATAAATGAAACCATGACATATAAATTAACTATGTGATAGATACATGGTGCTCACATATTCACAAACATTCCAAAAGTAGACGATTTTCATAAATAAATAAGGAGCAATAAGTCCGGGTGTGACCCCAAGTAATTACAGAATGTAAATCAATGTCAAAGAAAAAAAAAAGAATAAATAATACAATTACATTAGCAACCAGTTTGATTTTGTCGAGACTCTAGAGATTGTCCTATGGAGCAGGACCAGCATGTTTCCAAGCATTCTTATCCTGGACATAATTCTCTAATTTGTAATACCCTTGCTTACAAAGTGTAATTTTAATATAAGTTTTAAATTTTCTTTAATTTAATTGCAATTTTTCACAAGGTATTTTGTTGTAACATTTAACACGTGGAAATCAGTTGTCATAGTATGGGCATGTGAAAAAGCTTAATATATGTTGTATACTTGATTTCAGGAATGTATTGATACAACATTATTGAATATCGAGTGTAGCTAGACAATAAAATGAATCCTTGTCTATGTTTACATATTTTTTTCTTACTGAGGTTACGCATTTAAAAATATGTAAAGCTTATCGAAACATCTTCTTTACAGATAAATAAAATTGTAGTGTCTGCTTGTAATGCCAAAATTTTTGTCCGTCTGTCAGTGGTTCTGGCTAATCTCCAAAACGGCTGGACCGCTGTTGACGGGACTTTCACTGGCATATAGTTAATGATATGAGGAGTAACATAGGCTTTTATTTAGAAACCCATGACATCAAATTTTCCGACATACACGCGAATATCGCGGACACAGCTAATTTCAGAATATAAATGTACCAAAAACCACCAATGCGAATACAAGAACCACTGTTGATAACACTTTGAGGGACACCAAACGTCCATAGGCGTAATAACAATAAAACTTCCACCGTCTCTCGTTCAGTGTCCTTCCAGCGATTAATCAGACTGCACTTACGCTAGACCACAGTAAGTTGTATCCACAACAATTTATCAGACCGAGCAAAACTTCTACCTATATACGCGGGTTAGTTAAACGCATCGCTACATTGTTAGACGTTCAGAACTAGGTCAACGGGCAGGGTTAGACTGAACGGTTCGCCAGTCAGACCAATTACACTGTTTAGATCGCGGGTAGCGGATCGTGTGGTAAATGTATTTTGTGATATATTAACATGGTCTATGTGATGAGTTGTATGTTGTGGATACAGTGGCCTGATCGTCCTTAGGGCTTAGCTTGGAACTTGGTTACTTGTTAGACTTTTGCCCGAATAGTTAAAGAATTTATCATTATGTAGCAAAGGACAAAGCTCATTGATGTATGGATTCCGTACCATGCAACATCAAAGTCAAACTTTGTTTTTTATAGACTACACTTATCATAGTTATCATATTAACTGCTACAAAAGTTTTTTTTGTAAACATAACCATGGTTTCTGAGATTTTCAAAAAAATCGAAATAACCTAAAAACTAGGTACTTACCTACTATATTTTGTTTGACATGTCATAAACGAACAGCCATTATTGTTCTAAAAAACAGCGTAATCGGACAATCGCTTAAATAAAAATTCTATTCTATTATAATTGTTTTTAATTAACGTAGAATCGGCAAAGTATAATTTTTTTACACGTTTTTTGAAAGACGTGATCATAACCCTTTCAAAATTCAAGGTTATATTAATCATATCATTTGAAACGGAACGCCATGTAAAGGGAATAAAACAATATCAACACAATTTTACTTTAAATTACATTCCCTGTTCAAAAATCAAATCCCCGACGCGTAATGTTGTAAAAAACTATGAAAATAATTACTATAATATTTTGATCTTGATGCATGAGACTTCTTGGTACGACTTTTGATCATTCTCTTTTAGCACAATTTGATTAAGTACATAGTAAAAAAATATTTGGAACACAAACTTTCAGAGAATGATTATTATAATATTATCTTCAGCTAATTGGATAACGGGAATATTTCGTAGACACTTAATTAAAAACTAGTTTCCAACTAAATGAAAATTCAATAGAATATTGTAGCTTATTTAATAATAAAGTTTCATCAATCCATTCCATCACAAAGCAAGCGTCCACGTGAAAATTAATTAGCCAGCCATTGTTACCACCAGACATTAATCAAGTTAGTGCAAACTTTAATAGATAACTGTTCTTTGTCCACAGATGTCCGCTGACAGACACTGAAGCTACAAAAATCCTCTTATCAAAAATGAACTGACACTAAAAGAGTAATAATGAACCCTTGATCAAATAAAAATGACTAACGTTAAATTAAAACTCATGTTCTTCCTCTTGAACGCTTTACTAACAGCTGACATAGTCCACGCGAGACCATACTCCGACATGAACAGTAACACCACAGATATCGTCATCAAGTTTGGAAATAAAAATAACACTTTTAATATACCTATTGATCCAAACTCTGATACTCTTATTGTGGCTGAAGACACAGATGAAGAAATAAGAGAGACAGACAGAACATCGAAATCAGAACTAGAAGGTCTCATGAACGCTGAACAAGGTAGAGACGAGGATCTATCCAAGAAGGTCATGAAAGATCAGAACACGAACAGATTAGAGCAGAGAATGATGGAGATACCGAGCGGGGAGCCGGGCGCGGTCGAAAAACAAATGAACATATCAAGTAGTCTGCTAGATGACATCATCAATTCGGAAACAGACAGAGAAGATACTATAACAGACATTCTATTTAGGCCAGAATCTGAGTTCGCAGAGGACATGCCAAAATTTGAATTTTTGATAGCTGCGAAAATAAATGAGAGTGAGTTTTCGAATAGGAATGTCAATGAGACGGAAAGAGGTAGGAACAGTAGTGATGTGCTGAAGAAAATTGATTATGTGGAGCTGGTGGAGGTAGCCAAGCCATCGAAGGAGAATAGAAGTGCGTTAATGATGAACATCACAGGACATGAAGTGGATAACGATTTGGCGCCCGATACGAGTGAGTATTCAGATATGTTATTTTAGTTTTTAATCAGATAAGAACTATATAAAAATCCTAAAAGAAAAGTTTCAAAAAATCAAGTTGTGATAGTTTTTTTTGAAAGCTGTTAGCAGTATCCCTATTTAAGTATTCATGTTTAACTAAGTTCCCTCAACAACTGAATAAAATATGCTGAGAGTGCTTTCACTGTAAACTATTAACAGGAATATTAGTAACCACTAGCAAATTCACCTTTACTGCCTTCATAATAAGGCCCTATGTATTGTGCTTGGCTTATCTCTTAGTCCACCTGACCGGTCTCTAGACACTAAATTTATAATCAAGAAGACTTTGAATAGAGTCATTGAACTGGATCATTGCACCTGGGGCTTATAACTAGTGGGAATACGTTTCTTAGAGGTATAATATGTACGGCGGACTTAATATGACTAATGATGGATTCATGTTGGTAAGGAATAGTACTGTGAGAGGTATTAATGCTTCCTTTTTGTTGAGTCTTCGCCGAAGCTAAAAAAATCTGTTGTATGTTAGTTACATCTTTTTTTTTACCTTAAAATTCAGATGAAGCAAGCTAATCGTACTTACACTTATAAGTTGTACTTCTTTGATCAAGATACAAAGAAGGTGTAAGTCTCCCTTCAGTTTGCACCAAACATTTTTATTTCTTGCCTTTTCACCCACTTCCTGAACTGCAACTCAAAGCAATTTTGCCCATTCCAAAGCATAGAAGGTACCTATGGAGAAGAACGGGCAAGAAACCCCATGGACATTATTAAATTTTATTGTTACAAAAATATTAATGCAAATATAACACAACCGTGACTAAATATACGAATGAGAGTAGAAAGTATTCCATAGCCCGCTCCGGTCTGCTTTGTCCCGAGTTCCTTTTTTGACAAATTAGGGGGGTTTTTCAAAATTTATCTCGCTCACTCGTTGCTCAGCGTGAATTTGTATTCAGTCCCTAAGGGACCTCGGCAGCACTGAAGCGTATGGTGTGTGCTAAGAGCGGGGGCGAAAGTAAAGTTAGAATGGGAAAAGTAGGGTAATGGAAAAAGATAAAAGATTGTAAGAACCGTTTCGAATTGCAGT
This sequence comes from Apamea epomidion, assembly GCA_947507525.1. Taxonomy (NCBI): domain Eukaryota; kingdom Metazoa; phylum Arthropoda; class Insecta; order Lepidoptera; family Noctuidae; genus Apamea; species Apamea epomidion. The sequence goes on along the minus strand of OX382237.1, from coordinate 1,666,441 downwards.
TTAATTTGTTTTAGAATGGTTTGGTTTTTCTTTTCGTTGTAGTAAAGTGGTTTATGTACGAATAATGTTTGAATTTATTATTAAAGCGGTAGATCATGGTTTGGAGAATGAAAATATAGTGATTGTGGACTGTAGAATCAGAGGGGCAATTCTCGTAATTTTAAGAACATTCACAGCCTGATCTCAGTCTCAATCTGTCAAAAATATCTTTAATTTAACATTTTGTGACAAGTTTTTGACATTGATTATCGCTGAAATGAGATTGTAACTGGGTTTTGAATGTTTTTAATAACGGGTATAGGCCTTCTGAGGGATAATAGTAGTAATTTTAAGAACGTTCACTGTCTGATCTCAGTCTCAATCTGTCAAAAATACCTCTAATTTCCCTATATTTTGACAAATTTGTGACATTTGTTTGTCGCCGAGATGAGACTGCGACTAGATTTTGAACGTTTTAAAATACAAAAATTGGCCTTCTCTGTTCTTCATCTGTTCAGGTTATCTTGTCATCATCACTGTTAAAAATACAAATTATTCATCGGCAAAAGTTTGTAAATGATTAGGTACCTATTTTTTTTGCAACCGCCCATAATCAGCCTATAATGTTCCCACTGCTGGGACACAGGCCTCCTCTATTCGAGAGGGAGTGGGCTGTAATCTACCACACGGGCCCAGTGCAGGTTGGTAGATGTCATATGTCTTCGAATTTTTTGTTCTAGTACATGCCAGATTCCTTACGATGTTTTCCTTTACCGTTTTGAGAGCAGTGGTGATGAAATTATTTACACAAAATAAGTCGCCTGTCTGGGTTCGAACCCAAGATCTACAACTCAGTAAGTCGGTGTCATTACCACTGGGCCAGCACTGCTCTCCAGTTGCTACACATGATACCCAACCACTTGGACCAAGCACATTCCTGTTTGATTCCGCAATAATGGATGAGAGTTTGTACTGTTCACAAATTATAATTAAATGAATAGACAGAACAAATGATGCTCCATTTGTCCATCGTGTTTGTTATTCAAAAGCTGTTTACAATGTTTGCGCCAATTAAAGCTGTTTAATTCCAGCGAATCGGCGGCCATTGTTCCAGTTCGTTCTGCAAAGGTTTCAGTCAAGTTATTGATTTCTATGTAATTATTTTAAGTTATTTAGGAATTTAAAGGGAGTTCGTTGTTAGAAAATAAAAGGAAATCGTTTTAACGCTCAACTGGCACTAACAGATCACTTTCCGTTTCGGAAATCGGATTACGGAATGTGGGTGAGAAATCGATCAAGTTTCAACTGTGACTTAGATAGCTAATTTGTTAGGTGTGGGTACAGACAGACATAAGTATAGTCTTTATGGGTTTTGTTCTTCAGGAAGGTCAGATGCGTCAGATGTATGAACGTAAACGAAGCAAACGAAGTATGTAAGAATCGTAGCAGCTGGCGCTGCGTATTTTCTACCTAGCATAGGAAGAGGGCGTGAGTTTATGTATGTGTTGATTTTAAAGAGTAACCATGGACTTTCTTACCTGTTTTTCTCTATTAGAATCTACCAAAGCGTAGATTCTAATAGAGAAAAACAGGCAAGAAAGTGCCACTAGCTTCAACTACCTGATTAAGTACCTGACCGACACTTTAGTTGAGTATAAAAATGAAACGCAAAAATATCATTTTAATACAGCTAGGTCCATAAATTCATTCCGATAAAACCTTCCGATAAATAAGAAACCGAATGAACCGAATAAAAGTAGACAAAGCAAAAAGAGCCAGTAATACAATTTCATTGCGGCTTATTATTGGCTAATTCCTCAACCGGCTAATTGGTAGTTTGGTCACGTAAAATCGATGCTTGTAACAGAATAGCGCCGAGATTTTCAGCAGCGGCAAGATAGACCGGTCCCACGTTGGGTGCCAATTGGACGACTGCCCAGGTTTAGAATGTTCGGTTCAAAGAACATCGGAAATCGACTTATTTGAAGCGTGTAGCTCTTTAACGGTGGAGTTTAGAAGTCTGCTGTATAAAGTCCGTTGTGGTTACGCATATTTGTTTTTGGGCAGTAAGATCGAACTCCAGATTTGGTTAAAACATTATTATTGAAATAATAACAGTCTGTTATTTGTAGTCCCACGCATGGGCGCCATTTTAACTATTGGCGCCCAAGGATGGGTTACATTTTTTTAGAGTAAGGAAAGTACTATGATAGTTTAATCTACTTTGAATAATTTAATAATATTTCTTACAACAGTTTTTCTTTATCGATGGTTAATAGCTGTTGTGAGATGACATTATCTCTGAACTTTATACTATTTTAATTGTATCTATGTATCGCTACGAGGTATTAAAATAGCACGGGTCTGAAGCAAAGGAGCTTTGCACAAAAAATATGCATATTATATTGTTATGCTCCACTACAACACCGCTTCAACTTTGCTAGAAAACATTTTTGCTATTTTCATATTATTACAATACCAATTCAGTTTTATCGTAGCGAAATCAAACCTATCATAACGATATAGGAATGGAGATCAAATCGCCTTGTGTGCAAATCCACGTAACCGATATATTTTGCTCATTTTCTATTGAATACTATGCTATCTTTTACTTCGTATGACTAAGGACACGTCTGCTCAGTTGCCACCAAACTGCTAAAAGAGATAATTGACACTAACAGACTTTCAGACGGCGATGAAAATATACGACCTACCCACGTCTCAACAGTAATTTCTTCTTACGTTCGCTCCATTGTTTTTCTCCGAAGTTTATATTCCTAGAAACTTTTTATTATGAACATTACAGTTTTCCTACAACCTCGTCTGAAGGTAGGGAACTGTGTACATGCTTATGAAAACACATCGGTGCACACCTGAAGGCTATTGCAGGTTTATAAACTTTTTATAGCCCTTTTATTTACAAAGGAGTAAGTGCGCTTAGTTCTACGAGATAGATTGTTTGTGCACTTTAAGTGCTAGAGTGCATGTTTATGTAACTTGTTTAATTAAACGATGTCATTTACTGCTCACAGTACCTACTAACTGCCTTGTGACATGGATGTGTTCTTGTACAGACTTGTATAAAAATATAACTAAAGTTATTTATTTTTCGGAAATGAACTTATTTTGTTTGATTAAATTTCAGTAGTTACTTATTCTTTGTTTATTTAATGGTTAAACTAGCTTCTGCCCGCGACTTCTATCACGTGAAATGTCTTGCTCCCTCGACCCACTGCGTCGCATCGCATCGCTCGCGCTCCCGTTCTTTCTGACTTTTTTTCTTTTTGCTCCGCTCCTAAGGGTCGTAGCATGAAGTTTTTTTTTAATGATGTAAAATAGTGCTTAACTGCGATCCCGTCTGTTGGAAAGCAGTGATGCAATCGTTAATAGTAAAGCGCACTAATTTATTATGAGGCTATTCACTCTAGCCTTGAAGACACTTAAATTATAATCGGACGGGAAGACCGCTGCAGGCAAACTGTTCCAGTCCTTCGATATACGCGGTATAAACGACGTTACGGTATAAATGACGTGTTAATTGGCCTATAACCTTTCTCAAGAAATAGGCTATCAAATGCAAATAATATTTTTTCAAATCCGAATGGTAGTTCCAGAGATTAGCGCGTTCAAACAAAAAAGCAATCTCTTCAGCTTTATTAGATCAGTATATATAGATGTCACGAGGGTGCAAGCATTTGGAAGTGAAGATTAATTTTATTACGAACGAGATTTGAGAAAAACTGATATTGAAGGGTCTAGATAAAATTTGGTGTCTATTACTAATATTCCTGTTTTCAAAAATAATGCTTGCTCACGGCTAAATATACCATAATTAAATTTATATCAAATTAGTTAGATTTAGAAAGTTTATTGATGAACATAGTTCTCAAAAATACAATAACCAAAACAAAACATGTCATCAAATACAACGGGTTTTAGCTAACATATGCAGCGATATCCATTTTTCTGATTTGTATCATGTCAATTAAATTTGATGGAGTGGTTTATGCGTAGTCGAAATCAGAACACATTGTGTACTACACGTTTACCGATGTTGTATGACAATTGTCTAAAACAGACCTACCTATAAAATGTGAAAAGGTAACAAAATGGCCACATTTGTTAAATGGGCTTCAATATTCAGGTTGTTGATTTCAGAGGGCAGGTCTCGTATTTTTAAGAACGTTCACATTCTAATCTCAGTCCCAATCTGTCAAGAACACCTCTAATTAAGTTTATTTTTGTCAAGTACTTGACATTAATTGTCGCTCAGACGAGATTGCGACTAGATTTTGAACGTTTTTTTAATGGAATTGGCCTTCAGATATTACTTGAATAAGATATTCTCAGAAAAAAGTTTTAACCGTTATTTACCAGCAAAGCGCAAAGCTTTTAAATGACTTTCTCGAAGAACCAGTACCAGTACCAGTCTGCTAGATGAGCCAGTACATGCTAGTATTCCAAGCTGCCCTGTCATGTGAACTGTCGCAGTTTTGTCTGTTTTCTCAGGCTACTCGGACGTCCAGACTTTGTTCCTCGCGTGCTTCGGGACGCTGCTGCCGCTGCTTGCCGTGCTCTTCGCCACACTTCTTATCAGGTAAGAAGCAATCTTTATTATTTTTTGTTGGTAATAAATTATTGTATAATTTTAGCATCTGTAAGGACGAATTTTACCAATGAACTGCGTTCAAGACCTGTCAGTGTCAATTTTCCTCAACAATATCACACTGACAGCTCTTGAAAGGGGTTTAGGTGTGCTGATCGCGTTCAGTTTCGTTGATAAAATTGGCACTTAACCCACTTATGGTTACTTAAAAGTCTAAGCTCATCCGTCCACGACGCCTAACACAAAGCGTCTTCCATTAAGATGACAAAAGTGTGATATTATTAGATTACATTCAGGTGCAAAAAGTCAGACACATTTTAACATTTTTTAGTTGTTTACTACTACTGTTAGAGTACCACGAAAATGAGAGCTTTCCAAGTCCTACAAAAGTGCTAATCCTAAACACTAACAGCAACTACAAACTTCAATCCATGTGCCACAAACATTCAAATCCAAAATCCCCAAGCTCTCTAAGTCTCCCAGTAAACAGTTTACATCTAAGACTAAATTTCTAGAAATATCTCAGACAATACCCCGCGTATCCCACAACTAAATACGATATTACTTACAGTGAAATCCAAAACGTTGTGTAATCGAGAGCCACACAATCTCGACTCATAATTCATGTCTTAGTGAGCGTTAATTAAAATTAAACGTGTTGGAAGCTGTATTGTTGCAAGTAACGCTCGCTCAGGTGCGAGTAGTCGGGACTATGCATGCGGTTACCCGGTTTATGGTAATTATTTATTGTTTTATTTTGGTAGCTGTGAAAACTATTTGTGGAAATCTACAGGTGGTTAAGTATTTGCACTATTATGAAGATCTGCATTAATGATCGTCAAGTCGTTTGGAAGACAATTGTCAGCGCTCAATTTTGACGATTTTTTGTCTAACGTAAAACATTAAGTAGGTAGAATAGAATATTCTTTATTATGTTCACCATATGAATTCTTAATTTTACAAGGGGTGACACAATTGGTGTTATCGGTAAAAGCGATCTTTTAAAGACAACCTCTGGATGGACTAAAGGGAGAAGGAGAGACAATGCTGCATCTACTACTTTATGAGAATTGTATTGTTGGGTAGGACTAGTCGAAGATAAAAAAGTGTATGAAAAATATTGGTATATTACGTATCTCCAACCGCAGTGAAAATAGTAATGTAGCGGTATCTACAACGCCACATGCGAACAACGCGTCATACTGACGTCACGCAAATCCTGCATCTCGCAAGCAGAGTTTACCGCGCAATTAGCATAGATACAATTTCCCAACATCAATAGTTGGGCAGTTGCCCGCCAGACACAACACCCGTCTGGTCGGAGGATCCTCCCTTTTCTATAGAGTATGAGTGAACATTACACCCTGTTCCTCATACCTCTATAGTAAAAAGAAGACAAATATGTAGGAAATAGATATCAAAGGAAATATTAGGAAGAAAATATTACAGCATATATCCCTCTTTCAATAGACGACTTATGACAAATAACGGAGCATTACTTAACAGTCTGTCAATACCCATTGGTACACTCACTCCTATACATGTGCTTATACCGCACACAAACAAAATTCAACCTTACAGGTCGAAAATACGGTGCAATATACAACGGTTAATTTAAAAGTATAAGCGTATAATATGAGGGTATTTGCACACGGGAGGATGGACTTACAAATAGTTATTGGATTCGTTGAGAGTACCCGACCTATTTTTTTGTTTCATAGTAAACGAGCGGCCGTGTGTCGCAGGTTTTATTTAAGCTTTATGGAGTGGGCGAAATATTATAAATGTTTTGAGGGCTTTTTAATGTTTTATTTTGTTTTACAAAGCCCGTTGTAGTGTTTGCAATTTCACATGTATATAATGAATCTGTGTTGGGAGTTATTTAATCTAGTTGGGTATTTAGTTTCTGCTGTCATTGTTCAGACACATTATGTATAAAAGCTTTTGGATTAAAGGGATAAAGTACTAGGCTTACTTGTAGCTAGTTACTAGGCTTACTTGTAGTCAGCCTAGTAAGTTACTTTGCCATGTCATCTGTGCGATGATCTCATGACTTCGTCAGTGAGCGGAGTCCGCGCAGCTGAATTTTGGGCCAATGATGTTTAATTTTTTTCCCTTCGAAAGAAGAAGAAAAAGAAGTGAGCCTGTCTATCCAATTTGAAAATCAAAAGGCTTTTTCTTTGTGCCCTTGAAAATAGCACACTGGTTATAAATAAAAATATCCTATTCATGATGACTTATTTTTCTTTGAATATAACAAGTTTCAACACCCCATTACCAATAGTATATAGGTATATAACACTTCTACGAGCTATCTTGAAGCACAGTTTCCAGTAATTCGATAAGGCCGGGTTGACCCGTCCTTAATTGTGTTCCTTACAGCCCATTCAGGCTCTATTGTGTTAAATATATGGCGCGGGTTCGAAGTATGGTGTCTGAGAAGGTCAGGGGTCGAAAGTTTAGTAAGTAGGTATTATTGATTTTCTCAATTCTTGTAGTTCTATCCGTAAACTTCGTTGGGATTCTGAATTATGTAGGTATTGGGAAATCTAATTAGGAACGAGATTTGGTTCAGATTTTTCGGCGTTATACCTAATTATCCCAAATCATGTTGATTAATAATAAAATAAATCTTTTATTTCAGACAATTTTACACACAGTTCATATTATCACAAGTTAATTAAGGATAATATTAATAGTACTAATTAACATTGATTGAACAGTTTATAATTAATATATTTCAAATGATATACTTACACTACAAACTTGTTTAACATATCAATGAGATCATTTATTCATGTTATGCTCAAGAGGCTTTTGTTTCATTATGCGCACGTTGATTATTGTTAAGAAAGTTCTTAAGCCATAATCGGCCAGTGTCATTTAAATACGAATTTTATCGACATCGATACATTTTTGTTGTCACTTTGTATATCATAAGCAGCATAATATAATGCTATAACAATTTGCGTAAAACATCTGGATCCGACACAATACATTTTGTTATTTTTTTCTTGAGTAGCGTCTCTTTGTGTGTTTGACATAATTAGGTTCAAATTGAAAGGATAATGTACGATAAACTGGATTTGTTCTGATAGTGCCTATTTATGCCACCTGTATGGTTGTTTATGCACTGAAAATGGTAGTCTTGTACAGTTTTGTTGTGTTGTTAATAAATATGTGTCCCGTGTTGGGTGCCATTACGTAGTTATGGCGCCCACCGTGGGACACTATGTTCGAGAAGTGATTATTTTATATAATTGTAAGAAACAAGGTGGCCTATTGTGTTCTTCTTTATTTTCATGTGCTTACACAAAATCAGTTTCGTATGTTTGATTGTCAAACACTCTACGTTCATTATTAAAGCCTAGTAGATCTTTATTTCTTGTTTTAAATAATAAATTATCACAAGGTCCTAAACAATGAGTGTTTGCATAACCAAATCGTATAAAAGGTTAAATTTAGAATCATGTGACTGTGTCCCACTCTGGGCGCCATTATCTCGGGTCAGGAAACGTATGTTTCTTTAGTAACGAGCTGACAAGGGGCGTTCTCGTCTTAATAGAATTATTAAGGTAAGAACCTTTCTTTAAAGGGTTCTGTATTTATTGGGTTACAAGGAGATCTTGGAATAGTCCGGTAGACAAATGGGAGGGTACTGTGAGGTAGGTAAACCTTGAAATTATATTTTTGGTACCCTTTCAAATTATAAACTACTAGCAGTGCCTCGTGGTTTCACCCGCATAAGTGTCGATCCCGGGATAAAAAAGTATACTATTAGTTATTCTCATGTACTCGTATAAGTTATATTACTGTAAAGTTTCATTAGAATCCGTTCAGTAGTTTTTGCGTGAAAGAGTAACAAACATCCATCCATTCTCACAAATATTTGCGTTTATAACATAGTACGCTTAGACATAGTAGGAAGTAGGATTACCATAATATAAGCAGATTAGATTTCCAGAGTTGTTCGTAGTTCGCAAAAAAAACCAGTACTGCCCCGCTTCTCATGTAGTTATCTCTTGGACAACTTAAATTAAGAAAGAGTCATGAGACAAACAAAGTAATATCTTGCTGATCCATCTTTGCCAGAGATGTATGGCTCTAGGAAAAGATAAAGAAAGTTGTCTTCAGCAGCATCCTGTCTTAGATCACAGTCTAGCTACGTCTTTAAAGCCTAATTTAATAATATTAGCTAATAGCAAAACGTCCAGACCAATTTCTTTCCCCCTAAATTGGTCTCAGCTAAAACTGTCTACTGCCCCCGAAGTAAAATTAAGTCGTTTTAAAATATATTCAGTAGCGCAGCAGCTGGAGGCGAGCCAAACTGTTTATTGAATTCTATCTACTACTCTGCTTAACATGTACCTTTATTTACTGGAGAAACTGGACTGGGCTTAGGAAATAGTGGGAAGTTTTAGAATGTTTTCGTGGGTGGAAAGAGAAGGCTATATTTCCAACTCGTGGGTGTAGCAAAAGGTGACACATCAAGTGATTGGGTACTGTCTTCACGTTAAGCCGTTGGTCCTGTGCATGATCTCTCTCCGGTCGTGCCGGATTGCTGTCCCATCGGACTATAAGAGTGAGGAAAGAGAGAGTGCACCTGTGTCTGGGCACACACTTGTGCACTATAATATCTCCCGCGTTGATGGCTAGTCTCTGGTGAGATTGGCCGCCTTAACCAAAATTCGGTCTGGAGGACTATTCTATTATCTGTCTGGAGGAATATAAAACTGTGACCAGCACGCGTAGCATCACCATCAGCGGTAAAATTACAGATTGTTGAAAGATTTGTGCAGCGCGATGTCATGAATGAAGGAAATAATGACACTTTGTATAAAAGAGATTTAAAAAAAAAAAAAATATAATAAAAACTTTGCCCCACACTAGGAATTTCTCCTGTGTCGTAGGTGCGTTTACAAACATTTAAACTCACATACACAAACAGCCAGATATGTTTATTCTTCGTAGAGTAGCGATAGAAGTGATCTTGTTACGCATACTGCATCTGATTGCCATGCGTGGTAAGTTCTCCTTTGTTGGGCAATTAAGTTGTAGAGGTCATTAAAAGAACCTTCTTCGTGAATGGCCAGTTACAGCCTACTATAATGATAAATGTAAGCAAGTAAATTTACTATCTCCTTACATTTTCTCTTTATTAACCGTTGACGTACTAGATTGTTCCAATGACCATCCTGGTCTACATTTTTCTAAATACACTCTATATAAACAGACTTATGATCGAAATATATACTTCCGCAAAAAACCACACTTTTACCCCCTCTTAATAAGTCTTAACCTCGTTAAAGGTCAAAGCAACAACAAGTAAACAAACATAAACTACCCTATTTTACCTTTAATAATAATTTTGGCGCCAACCTGCCTGGCCTTAGCTTTTATCGACGGGATGTTGTTGATGCTATTATGTTCTCGTTAATTTACTCTCGACGGTCCACACAAAGGAGACTGTGGAGCAGGATATAGCGTCCCAGCCTCGATTGTGTGCCGTTTAGGTTTTTGTCAGGCAATAGACACGTTGTTAGGTATGACAGGCTTAGCATTCTGTAGTAAGTTCTAGAAGGTAGGTTATTACGAACTTTGTTTGATTATGTTGGTAGTTTGTCGACTATGAATATAAACTATGCAGTGCTAGTCTGGGCTGGCCTGGAATATAAACTATGAAGTCAACAATAGGGGTACATTGCTGTCAAATTGTAGGAGGCTTCCAGTCACAAGTCAATTGCTTATTTTTTAGGCAAGCCTGCATTATTGTAGACTGCATTGCTTCACTTATAGCAAGTTAGGTAAAGCACAATGGTTTAATTCAGGCAACAAGGACCTTATAGACTAACAATTATAAATTATACAATCCACAAAAACATAACACATTACACTTGGGAGCTTGGTTTTGGTCGCTCATATACATATAGGATAGCATAATAGCTATGTATATAGTTTGAGTTATATGTTGGATACTCGTATAAAACTCCAATGGTTTGAATTGAATGACACAAGGTCGACCGCAATTTAAATGATAACAGTTGTTTGTCAAATGTACGTCGTACAATATCTTTCGATGAAGTCTCTTTATAGTATACGTATGTACAGTCAACAAAAGAGATAATTATGCGGGGTCGTCGGATATAGTTGGAAGTTTAGTATGAAACCGATGGATGTTTTCGAATGAGTTTGATAAATGAACTGTTTGTTTTCTAATAATTAAATAAAACTTTATCCGAAATCATCATCAATCCGTTTCATCATATTAAGGTCAGGTGCGTAGTACTTATAACTGCCCCGTTAGTCTCTTGGTCGCAAGCGTGACTGCTGAGCATGGGGTCCTGGGTTCGTTTCGCGGGTTGGGCAAAGTGTTATTGAGTTTTTCTATTAGGAACTTCTCAGTAACAACCCGGAGTTTGGACGTTGGCGGTGTGATACCCCCATGCCTCGGAAAGCACGTTAAGCCTTTGGCCCTGTGCCTGATCTCTCTCCGAACTTGTCAGATTGCCGTCCCATAGGACAATGAAAGTGACGGAAGAGAGAGTGCACATGTGTCTACGCACACACTTGTGCACTATAATATCTCCCGCGCCGAAGGCTGGCCTCAGCTAAGACTGATCGCCATGGCCGAAACTCGGTCTGGAAGACTTTCTTTTTTGCTCGCAACCGGCGTGCGAGTATGACCAGATGCATGAACGTAAACGAAGCTAAAGGAGTATGAAGCAGGTGGCGTTCTGTAGTTTCTGCCTACCCCCATGGGAAGAAGGTGACAGTTTATGTATATTAATTCTACTTCCCCTTTTTACAGGTGTTTATGTCGCCGGTACTGCCCCACCTTCTGCAAGAAACCCACGGGATCAACGGCTTCTGACAGCAGTGAGAAGCAGGACGCTAATCACCAACAGGTAAGACATTTTCTTAATAACGGTTGTTGTGTTTGAGAACAAAACGCCATTCAAGATATCGGGTCAATCCTTTTCACGTTAAAACCGGCTTAAAGAGAGGAAGACAATCGATACCTCATTTATTAACGTACTAGTAGCGCCCCGCGGTTTCACCCGCAAAAGTGTCAATTCCGTAGAAATATCGGAATAAAAAGTATCCTATGTATTATTCTGATGTATAAGCTATATTACTGTAAAGTTTCATCAAAATCCGTTCAGTAGTTTTTGCGTGAAAGAGTAACAAATATCCATCCATCCATCACACCTCACAAACTTTCGCGTTTATAATATTAGTAGGAAGTAGGATAAGATTATCTCAAAATGATACCTAACGTACGTGCACCTCCATCCACGTTTATGGGTTAAATAAGCCTAGCGTTAACGTGTACTTCCTGACATGCATCTAAACAAAACCTAGAACCAGGGTCACCATTTTAAAGGCTGCCATAAACTCCAATTTTCAGCCAGTTCTAATGCTAACCAAAAGATTCGGTAACTAAAAATCAATTGCACCCGTTTGACCGAGATAGCCTAGTGTGCCGCAGACCGGACCAATATTTGCGGAACCCGACCGCACCGGGCTCGACATTTTAAACAAAGATTTACATTCTATATTTTCTACCAATAGTGTAATTGGATTTAGGTTGGCTGAGGTTTGTCTCGATACAATATTAATTTTGAAATTGGTCACAAGAGTTTTCTCTTCGTATTTTTGCTGGGAAATAGGAATGAGATCGTAATGACTCGTTGAGTTCGTATGAAGGTATTGAGTTGGTATACGTAAAGTATAGTCGTTTTAGGTAAATATGTTTGATGTTGATACAACGTACATAGGTAAATGTGGTTCATTTATTATTCGATTGACTTCATCTAAATTATATAATGTCAACCAAATAAGATGTAACATGAAATGCCTTATCTTTATTTTATTGTATGTATACATAACTAACTATTTAAACTAAACTCACCAAATTTAAATGACTTATCTACTAACTAACTATATGAATTAATACAAAAACAAAAGCACACTTAGGCGTCGAAGTACTCGTCCACATCGCTGTCATCCGCCGGCTGCCGCTGAAAACCAGCGCTTGGGCTCTGTCTCGTATAGGGTCTTAGCATTATGCTGAGCGATGGCCGTTTTGCGTGTGTGTGTGTGTTTTTTTGTGTGTTATGTCCTTTTTTCATGCGTCATGTTTGCCGCAAATAAATGCATTTTCTTTCTTTCTTTCTTTCATCCGGAAACGTGCCCAGAATACTGGCAGCATTGCCACGTTGAACGGCAATGCTAATTCTTTGGCCAAAAAACGATCTTAAAAAGGAGACGCGCACTCGGGCCCCATGACTCAAACATCGAAATTCACTTGAATATCAGTGTTTTTGACGGAACCGGATAACCTGTTTTCCCTACCATTTAACGTCTATAACTGTTATTATGATTTACATCATGACTGTAAGTTAAATGAAAATACACAGCCGCATCTAGTTAGCTCAGAAGCCAGCGTAGTTCAAAAAGAACATAACAGTGAAACATGCCTACTATAGTGCCTCTTAAGTCAGTACCGACATAAACCTTTTCCAGAACATTTTCCCTTTGATATGTTATCTACAAGAAGTAGAAAACTGTCTGTATATCGTTCCTAATATTGATTCATCCATGGTTCCGGGATCTGAGATGTCCCTGGAGATTGTTAGGTTAGTAGAGATGGGTGTAGCAGGAAAATGAATGTTTTATCGATACTTAGCAATACAAATGTCGGTTGATTTTAATTCAGAAAGATGTGGAAGAGTTCTGAGAATGTGTTAATGAAAGGTAGGGAATTAATGTTGTTTTCTTAGGCACTAAGTCTTAAGTTGACTTATGTTACTTCTCCGTAACTTGAAAAGCAAAATAACACGATTTGTATGTACTAGCTACATGTACCACACAACAAAGAAAAACTAAAAAAAGGCATAGGTATACTTACAGTCGTGTCGTCGAGAAAAGATTGCGTTCCTGACACCGGTCAGTGCGACAATTCTAGTAGCTAATAAAGATCAAATTTGCAAAACACGTGTTCGTTTGTATGAAACTGACAGGTGTCAAGGACGCATTCTCTCGCCGGCCGAACTGTAGGGCAGCTTCTTAAAATCCATCAAGACCGCTATGAACAATCATCTGACATGTTTATTAAATAGATATCGATCAATGAGAAAAAAACCTATTAAAAACACAAGATATGAACGTCGCAATAATCCCTTGAAATTATTTACATTCTTAAACAGCTACCCACACATATTATATATATTATATTTTCATAAAGAATTATACCAACGGCTACCATACCCGTTTAACCATAGCAATCCTCATTTGCAATGCAACATTCTGCTCTCAAACGTTCCGCAGGAGTTTGCTTCCCATTTTACTAGAATTGTTTCCATTTTCCTACAATTGCCAGCTGAACGGGTTAAACTAGACACAGGCTAGACGTGAATTATAATCTGTAGTCACACAGTCCAGGCCAAGTCAATCAAACCGCACAGCCGCACACTGGCAGCAATTGGATTTAATCCGACCAGTAACAGTACCTCGGTATAAGTACCGCTTCATAGATTGAATTCTCAGAAAAGTTGAAAACAATGTTTCGATCATTTTGTATTAAGTTGGAAACTTAAATGTTCAAAGTTCCAATTAAGATTAGTTTATAAAACTAAAATTTTTCTTTAGATGATGACGATTTTATTTTACTGAAATCTATCTATCAATCGATCTGCCTAGCCTTTTCTCGACTATGTTGGGGTCGGTTTTCAATCTAACCAGATGCAGCTGAATACCAGCAGTTTACTTGGAGCAACTGCCTATCTGACCTCCACAACCCTGTTACTGGACAACAAGATACCCCTTGGTAAGACTGGTTATCACACTTTCGGGCATCTGACGACCCGTAACGACTGTCAAAGACCTACAAATGGCAGCAGAGACACGGAGGGCTCTCGATATGTAACGGATGTTCTTCCATCCACGAACCGACCGCGGCAAACGTAGCTTAGCCTTCGATTGATCCATGCGGCTGTTATCGTTTCGCCACAAGGCTTTTACTAAAACTCGCTAAAGTTTTACTTTTATTAAAGTTGTATGAAGTACTGAGGTAGGAAGAACTGTGGTTTGATGAATTGGAAATTGTGACTTCATTGTTGTATTGGGTTTCTACCTGTAAAAACAAATGTAAGTGGTATTACTAAATAAATAATATAGTTCCTAGAGGTTGCACTTCTTGAAAAGCTGAAGTTTCTTCTTGAAAAGCTGAAGTGGGACTGGGCTGGCCATATCTGCCGTAGGCCCAATGAGCTGTAGGCCAAAATAACCACCACGTGGAGTCCTGACACAGCTATAAGGTGTCGCGGCAGACCTCGTAGAAGATGGCGGGACGAGCTGGACAAAACGAACGAACAGTGGTCAATATGACACGGTAAGACGACACGGTTGGCGCAGTGGTTAAGCGATTGACTGCTGCGCTGCGTGTCGCGGGTTCGATTTCCGCACGGAACAAATATTTGTATGACCTACAAGTAGTTGTTCCGGGTCTGGCTGTTTGTGTATCTGAGTTTAAATGTTTGTAAACGGACCCACGATACAGGAGAAATTCCTAGTGTGGGGCAAAGTTTTTTTAAACCAAAAAAAAAAGAAAAACCAAAAAAGTTGCCTAGGATCGAAACAGCAGGAAGTCACGGGTAAAGGCCTTTGCCCAGCAGTTGCATGATGCAGGCAGTAATGAGGATGCACTTGATTAATGGATCAATATGAATTTGTATAATCTAGAATAGGTAGTAAGTACTCGTATATGCACGAAGCAATATAAACTACAATAAAAAATGTTAAATTCATTCACTGGGAGACAGAACACATTCTCTACCACTGGGTCTAGTCGCATGAAATTTGCACAAGAGTTCCTTACATAACGAAGGCGTGCACCAAGGAGGAATTCTTGAAAATACATCCTCTAATGGGGTTAAATAGGGGATGAAAGTGTGTGGAGAAGTTCCTCATTTTTGCCGATGAAAAACCCATCGTGGCTTGTTTTAAGAAATCCGGCAAGCATTGCTAGGTGAGTAGATAAGCATTGCTGGTCAGTGCACCCAATTAAAAATTAATTTGTATCAATAAGAAATAAATTCTGCTTCTACCCATCTGCCGTCTGTTTCAGCATAATTTACGGCGCAGCCAGATGTAACAATGCTCGTAGCTGTCAGTTATTTAGCAATTACTAAAATTCTAAGCTAGACAGCTACTGGACTTAATCTAATCTTTGTAGAACTAAAATGATTTATAAGTTACGTAAAACCAAGTTAATATATTGGCTAGACTTTAGTAACCGAATTATCTTACAGTTTATGATAAAATTATAACAGGTCTTGTAAGACATAAATGAGTTTAGTGCCTACAGAAAACAACATGGCAACATGTTGTTTGATTGAGAATTGAGAAGTTGATGAGTTTTTTATTTATTTTAGTTGCGGAATCAATATACATAGTTTATTTTAGCATACTTATACGATCATAGTTGTGTTTGGTAATAGTGGTTGTCTATTCCTGATTTAATTAACAGAAAACAATGTTAGGTATATGAGAACAAGGTTTCAGAACCATCCATAATCACGATTAAGTGGGCTAAACTCCTTTGCGAAGCTATACCTATCCTCCAACAGGAACATTTATAGCAAAGCTTTGAATTTTGCGTAACCGTAGATATTTATGCTCGTGACAATACCTAAACCGATTTGCTGGAGTAATAAAGAATTTAAAATTGTTGCTAAACCTAAAGAATTTAATTAACTACTTACAAAAGCTTTAATCACTTGCTACTATAATATAAACATAAGCAGCAGTCAGTAAGCTCTAGTTACCGAGACTCCCAGTTAAGTTAAGCCCGCATGTAATCGATCAACCGCAACGGTTTGCTCACGTAAATACTGCAGGCGCTTGTAGTCAGTTCATTCGTTTATGTTAGTTAGCTGTAAGTTACTGTGCACTAGCTGTAAGTTACTATGCATGCATTATGTATAGGTTATATACTTAAAGGACGTGTTTTATATTCAGTAATAGATAAAAGTACCTACTGAAAAGTGATGGGAACTTTTTTACTCAACTGCCCCAGAAGGAGAGCAATGTTATTTGATTTACTTTGCTAAAAGAACGTGTCTCAAAATGGCAATAGATATTTATCTTATAGTGTGTATGTTTTTTTACTGGCTGAATTAATTGTGGAATTGAAAGATGCTATAATATCGAAATGTGATACTTCACTGTATGTAGTTCTCATTGGGTATATTGTTTTATTAAAGTCAGTCATTCCACTTCACTCCATTACGAAGAAAATTAGGCTTACTTTGTTGTTAGCAAACTTATTTAACATAAACAAACTCATAATATTTATTTCGATTAAACCATTAAAGGCGTTTGAACTGCCAAGGAAAGTCAGTCAATCAGAAACAGGAAGCTATTTGCATATTCCAAAACATAGGTAGTAGGTTCCTATGGAGAAGAAACTCCATGGATACTCTTTTAAATAAAAATATTGGTTACATCATTCATCTTGAATTTAATCTTCATTGACTAACTCACGGGACCTCTGCCAAGAATCCAATTGCTTATAACAACACAAACTTATTTAAAGATAAACAAACTTAATTACCACCAAATCACATCTGATTCCCCAAACATATGATCATCCTCTCCAGCTCTTGCACAGTAAGCCCCTCGAGAGTATTACCCCAGAACAGAGTATTTGCACGGCATAAACCACTATGACGTCAGCAGAGGTCACCCGGAGGATTTACCTCCCCTCTGGGAGGGATCACACGTTCCGATGATTTACAGCTACCCTTCGTGTATTTACTCATGGCCATTCTTTTCGGTAGTGTATTAATGGCGAGGTGGTTGAAGGTCGAAGGTGCTTGGTTTATTAATGTGCACTTTTTTTAGCGGTTCATACAAACGAGGGGCGTTCAATGTATTCTAGGTATCGGCATGAAAAAAGACGTAAATTCACTTAAAATAAATTTTATTTTTCTATACCCAATGCATGTATTACATCTCAAAAATAACTTTTCAATACCCTGTAAAAAAAAAAAATCTCTTTCTTTGAAAAATGCGCATTATTGTAGCCTTGAGCTCTTCATCGTTGGAAAATCATTTCCCACGAAGGACTTTTTTCAAATTAGGGAACAAATAATAATCAATCGGGGCTAGGTCCGGGCTATAGGGTGGGTGGTTAATTTCTTTGAAACCAAAATCTCGCACAGCAGGCTTGGAAATGCGCGCCGTGTGGACCGGGGCGTTGTCGTGAAGAAGCAACACACCGGTGGTCATTTTACCCCGTCTTTGTCTTTAAATGCTTCCCGTAAATATCGTAAAGTGGATGCGTAGGATGCTGAGTAGATTTCACCTTTTTTGTGTACTCAATCAGCAAAATTCCCTTTGACTCCCAAAACACTGTAGCCATGGTTTTTCCGGCGGATGGAACGATTTTGATTTTCTTAGGAGGCGCAATACCCTTCTTGTGCCACTGCAGGACTCTTTCTTACTTTCAGGGTCATAATGATGAACCCAAGTTTCATCTCTAGTAACAATTCGATCGAAAATATTTGATGGAAGTTCACCACAGAGCTCTAAAAACTCTATACAGCACACTAGCTTTTGATTCGCGGTGAGCATTCGCGGCACCTCTCTTGCACTGACTTTTGAAAGGTAAAGAAGGTCATGAAGAATAGTCTGTTATCATGTTGATCTTCATTCGGGCATCCTCCAGTATAAGCTTCTCAACTTTTGCACGTTTTCTTCCGTAGAGGCAGTAACCGGGCCGCCCGAGCGAGTGTCATCTTCAATACTCTCTCCTTCTTCTCCTTTTAAATTAACTTGAACTCTCTTGAACCGTAGATAACGAAGGTGCAGAATCTTGGTAAACAGCCGCCATCATTTCTTGAATAGTTTTTAACTTTTTCCTTGTTTGGTAAGGAATTTAATAACAGCGCGGTGCTCGATTTTCTTCAACATTGTTACGTTAGCCATTCCAGTTGTCGTTGACTAAGGATAACTAGCAAACGAATGATCTTAAATTTTACCTTTATACCCTTAGATAATGTCATTAATTATTATTAATTAATAAGTCAAATTACCCACATCATTAGTAAATCACCCTGATACCACGAATACATTGAACGCTCGTAGGTATAACATCACTAGTAGCGACCCGCGATTTCACCCACATAAGTTTCGATTCCTTGAGAATATCGGGATATAGAGTATGTGTTTTTTTTAAATTTTTTTTATTGTCTTTTATAGAATTAGGGGCTTTTGGTCACAATAAGACCATGCCAGCCCCATCGTAACCTAATACAAGTGAAGCTACACACCTTATAATCGATTAGGCCTCTAAAACCTTACTATTTTATAAACAAAGATAGCTGCGTTAGAAAGAGGCTCGGATAAAGTACTTTGAATAAAACCAACATCTATCAAATTACATTTAAAAGTATTCATCAGTGTCTCTCTAGCAGCTCGGGTCCTGACGCATTCCACCAACAAGTGATGAACATCCTCCACCGTCCCGCATTCTGCGCAATTTGGACTGTCACTTAATCCCATTAGATACCGAAACTTGTTGAGTGGAACGTGTCCAGATCGCAGTCTATGCGCTATTATTATAAACTTTCTATTAAGCTTAATATTGGCAAACCAAGGAATACGAGGAGGTTCACATTGTATTGTCTTGTACCAGATTCCCTTTTCTAGTGATGTTTTATTAAAATATTCTTTCCAATTCTTAAAACATTCCATTTTGTATTTCGGTAGTAGTTCAGAGTAGCTTGGAGTAATATTCACCTCAATACCATCCGACACAGAAATCTTTGCCAAACGGTCGACCTCCTCGTTTCCCAGTAAGCCAACATGCGACGGAACCCATTGCAATATTAAATTCACATTATTGGACATGAAGTAAGATATTTGTCTTAATATGGCATAAGCTATCGAGACACCTCTGTACCCAGAGGCGCATCGAGCTATATGCTGCAGAGCACTTCTGCTATCTATAAAAATGACAACCTTATTGTTCTCGACCTCCGCGTTTTGCAAGTATGTAAGTGCCTTTGATACTGCAACGAGCTCCGCCGTCATTATACATACATTACTGTCACAAATTTTAAACAATCCTTTACTGTTTTCTCTCGGATCATGAAAAGCGGCACCAATGATATTCCCTATTTTAGAACCATCCGTATATAATTTTAACCAACCGTAATATTTAGTCTGAATATCCTCCAGGATAATGTTTTTTAAGCTATTAATATCATATGATTTCTTACATAATTTCATATAATCTAAGTGATCTCTAATAATATCTCCTACATTTATATTGGAAACCCAAGTATCTAAGCTAAACATTTCTAAAGGGTAACTAGATGACACAACTTCTTCTTTGGTATTGCTATACACTGTTACTAATAATGGTGGTTTCTTATTACGCCAATAGCTATTAGTAATGTAACTAGTTAATGTATTTAATAAATCTAATGTTATATTATTATTAAAAGATTGCGATTTTAAACAGAATTTAATTGCTAAATATTTTCTTCTTAGGGCTAAATTAGGGATATACAATTCACATTCCATAACATGGATGGGAGTAGTCCGTATAAAGCCACCAATTATCCTTAGTGCTTGGTTTTGTACCTTGTCTAATTTACTCACATGGGTTTTTGCACTGTTATCAAATAAAAAACTTGCATAATCAACTCTACTTCGGATTAATGTTATATACAGTCTACGAAGATGTTTAGGGTGCATCCCCCATGCTGTCCCGGCTAAGACTTTCAGTATACTCAAAAACCTCTGTCTTTTCGCAAGTTTCGTTTATATGCTTCCCCCAACGTAGACTTCTGTCCAACCATACTCCAAGATATTTAACTTTTTCAGACGGATTTACCAGTGAATCATTGATGTTTAGTTTCACTTGCTGTCTCCTACGCCCTCTGCTAAATATACAGACTTGAGATTTACTGCCTGATAATTCTAAACCTAACTGCTCTAATAGTTTAATAATTGTGCCTATCGCAGTTTGTACTTCTAAAACACTATCAGCAAGATTTTTACAGCTAGTGTAAAGGACGAAATCGTCAGCATATTGTGATATTATAACGTTAGTAATATTATGACAAATTTTATGCGTAACTATATTAAAAATCAGAGGAGACAATGGGTCGCCTTGGGCGATGCCTTTACCAGTCCACCTGACCAAAAAGTTATCTTCATTACCGTCATAAGTGCTTTTAAGGTGTCTTTCCGTCAAGAATTCCCACATATATCTGCATATTTTCTTTCCTACATTAATTTCGTTAAGTGCTTGAATAACGCTATCTACTGTCACATTGTTATACGCATTTTCTATATCTAGAAAGCACGCTAACGTAGGATCGTTCTTAGAGAAACCCATTTGCATGTAGCAAATCAATCGAGCCAAGCAATCCAAACATGACTGAGAACGTCTGAATCCAACAGTATTCACTGATAACCATTTATTTTTTTCCACGTACCATTCAAGTCTTTTACATAATAATGTGTGGAAGATTTTACACAAACATGAAATTAAAGAAATGGGTCTTAATTTCAACGGGCTATCTGAACCACTATAATGTTTGGGGATCGGTACTATTTTAATATTTCTCCATTGGGTGGGGACAGTACCAGTTTCTAAAACCAAATTATATATTTCTAATAGGTAAAGTTTTGCTGGTTTTGGAAGATTATAAAGCATCGAATACGTTATTTGGTCATCCCCAGGTGCCGTATCTTTCTTTTTAAGACACCTATCCAATTCGTGAGTAGTCAATTTAATTTCTAGGGATGTGTTATTTGACTCGATTATTGGCATCTGAGAAATGACGTAATCAGGAGCAAGACTACATAGTAACTCTTCAATTTGTATCTTAGAAGCATAAAATTTTGATCTTTTATGCCCTTTCATCCAACGCATACTATTCCAAGCCTCCGAAACAGAGGTTGATTCATTTATACTGCTACAGAAATCCCTCCAACCTTGTGATTTGGCACGATTTAAAGATCGTTTTGCTTCATTGGTTTGTTTTTCTAAAATGTTTAGATTGCTTGGGGTTGGGTTTCGCCTAAATATTGATAATGCTAACCTTCTCCTAGCTACGGATCTCGATAGATCTGCATTCCAGTATGGCTTCGGTTTAAATTTTGACAAAGGGTCTGTACATATCTTGACCAGAGGCGTACTTCTGTCAGCAGCAAAATTAATTTCATTTACAAGGAAGTCATATTTTTCTTGAACATTATCTGAAATGACTATGTTATTATATAAGAATGTTTGTTCTAGAGTTTGTTTGTATATTGCCCAATTTGTCTTTTTTAAATGACGTCTTTTAACTAAATTTCGATTTTCAAAACCATTTGAAAGTTGATATAAAATTTTGATAATTATGTGATCGCTACCCAATATTTCATTAGTTGTATTCCATTTAAAATTTACAGCGATATCTGCAGATACAAAAGTAATGTCAGGTGAAGACTGCTGGAGCACCCCATTTACCAGTTTAATCCTTGTAGGGCTGCCATTATTTAATGAAAAGAAGCCATTTTCTAAAGATGAATCAAATAGCTGCATACCTCTGGGGTCATTTTTATATGACCAGTTGGAATGATGGCCATTAAAGTCACCTGCTATTATAGATCTTTGAGAATACGCAGTAAAAAGCGCATCCCAATCTGACGGAGTGGTTCTAATATTAGATGGACAATATATACTCACAATATTTTGTATGTAGGGAAAGTTTAGTAGGTTCACATGTAATACCTCTATACCTGTATTGTTCAGTCTGAACGACGACACCTGAGTTTTTAAAGAGCTATGAGTGATAATTGCTACACCACCATAAGAATCACATCTGTCCCGTCTAAATATATTATAACCACTAATGTGACTGTGAGATTCCGGCTCCATCCATGTTTCACTAACAATAGCAACGTGCGCATTTTCTTGAAGTAGTAAGCATTCAAATTCTACTAGTTTTGGTTTCAAGCTTTGTGAGTTCCATTGTAGTATGTTTAAAGTTGTTTCACGATGAGAACTATCCATTAAAAAGGTTACTAATAGAGTTATACCATTCTCCACCTTTCACGGTTTCTACTAGATAGTGTTTTATGGTTTCAAAGACTAGTTTCACTATCTCAGTGATCTTCTCGCCTAACTCTTTACTCGAAAAGATAGTCTCTTTAATCCGGTTCATTAGTTGCCAGAAGGAATAATTTCTGTTTTTCTTTGGGTTGGACTCCTGAGCCTCATCATTTTGGCTTCTCCTGTCTTCCTCTCCAGTACTCTGCTCCTCAATAAGCATATTTTCTCTGTTTTCATGACTGCTTTTTTCCTTCTTCTTTCTCACTGTTATCACATTTTTAGTAGTTTTCTTCTTCTCATAATCTTGTGACCTTGATTTTTCGATTGTTCCTACTAAAACATCTCTAAAAGAAGGCGTCTGCATCAGGTCATTTACGATGTTGTTATTATCATTATTTATATTTGACGGTATTTCAGGTGTAACATTTTCCCTCCTATTATATAATGTTTTTTCCCTCTCCGCTTCTTTCTGTTTGAGGTAGACATCAAGTGCTTTTTTATATGTGGAATTGGTAGCAGACATAATTCGACGTATTTGTTTTTCTTTCAAGAATATGGGGCAAGTCTTATTAAATGACATGTGTGCACCATTGCAATTGTTACATCGATATTGCATTCTTTCACAGTTCGCGTGAGATCCACCACATTTCGGGCATGTAGGCCTTTTACTAGGACACTGACGTAATAAATGTCCAAAACGCCAGCAGTTGGAACATTGTGTAACAGGAAAAGTATATGTTTCCACCTTAAATTTGCAACCATAAACTTCAACCGTCGAGGGAACTGTAGGGCCTTTAAAACAAATGCGTACTGTTTCACTAGCTACCCACTTTCCTTCTTCCGTAAATCGTTTCAAACGTTTTACGGTAACAATATCATATTCGCTGGTAAATATTTCTGTCAGTTCTTTTTCATCCACCTCTAGTTCAATATTTTTGACTATTCCATAGGATAAATTAACTTCTTGAGCTAGTTGGCATCTATATCCCAAGTCTTTCATTTTAACACATGACAACAACTTCTCAGCATTTTCTCTATTTTCAAATTGTATACGTACTCTAAAAGGGTTTTTAAAATTAATTTTCACAATACCCACTATATTTTCTGACCTTAAAAGTTTAGCAAGACCAATTTGTTTGGGTAAACATTCTTTAGACGTAATATAAACATCGTAATTATTGTCCAACCTTAAATCTTCAGTATTTGTTGTACGGTTAACATCATAGTTCAACGAGGAACTACGATTCATCCGTTTTGGGTTACTCCTCACGGTTATAAATTCCTCATCTTCTATATTCTCCTCAGAATCTTCTCTCATTCTTTTCTCAGCTATTTGTATAAAAGACTGTTCTTTCCTACCGGGCTGCACTTTTGTTCCACTCTGCATACTGACTTCTTTATTACTGAACACAACCTCCTTTACCACTTGTTGCTCACACTCAATTGATTCTTCATCACTATTTAAACTCTGTAAACTATTTCCATCGGAATTATTACTCATGTTTAATAAATATTAATTTGAGGGTATAAGTTAAAAACGTAAACATTTCAATAACAGCGTAAAGCATCCGCTCGCTACGAAGTGCAAGACGCGTCTGTTAGAGTATGTGTTAATCCTGGCTATGAACTATCTGTGTGCCAAATTTCATCCAAATCCGTTCAGTAGTTTTTGTGTGAAAGAGTGACAAACATCCATCCATCCTCACAAACTTTCGCGTTCATAATACTAAGTAGGACTAATAGGAAGTAGGATAGGATATGCACACTTTTTAGGTGATCAATCCCCGTTAAATCGTGGCGTAGCTTCAAACTTAGATGTATATGTGAGTCATTATATTTTTATGTCAAAGTCAGAGCATTCATTGCTCAACGAAACAAACCAATGACAGGCAGTTGAATGGTCAAGGAGTCGGTGAGTTAGTCGGAAAATTGAATCTTTTGGCAGATAACATACCTACCATAAACAAGATTGGGAAAGGGCGGACTTAATAACACAGACCATATCTATTAGTTTATTATACAGGGTCAAATTTAATTAGCTAGCGAAACTCCAGGGACGTGATGGGTATCGATATATAAACACGATAAAATTAAAATTAAAAAAGATTTGATGTTTGTTTTTGTTTGGGGTCAACATCACGCACAATATATGAAGATACCCATCACGTATGCGGAGTTTCGCTAGCTAATTTAATTTGAACCTGAAGAACAAGCTGTGAGCCCGATAGGTTTTTGAAGTGAAAACTTCTTTAGCGGCGTTGTGCACTTTTTTTGTGATGGGTAAAAAATGTTAAACTCGCGTCAGGACACGTGACCTGATCGAAAATTCGTAAGACGGAGCTCGCGTCAGGACACGTGACCTGATCGAAAATTCGTAAGACGGAGATCGCGTCAGGACACGTAACCTGATCGAAAATTCGTAAGACGGAGGGAGAGTAGACCGCATTCCAAAATATCATAAATGCACAACGTTAATATTCAAGTTTTCACTTCTGCCGGCACTCCCGGAGTGCAACCTGTTTTTTTTTCTGATATATGTTCAAATCATAGGCGAGAACGCTGGCACCGTAACCACAACTTAAATCTTATTTTGTGTGCCAGTTCATCGAAAAGATTCCTTCCCTTAGTTGTAACGCCGCATAGTGTTTAGATAAGTGTTTTTGTACAACTGAAGGTTATAAAAAATCTTTTTTAAAATTATTATGACGAACTTCCACACAAACGTTTATCCCTTATTGATTATCTTTACGA
Source organism: Apamea epomidion (assembly GCA_947507525.1). Classification (NCBI taxonomy): domain Eukaryota; kingdom Metazoa; phylum Arthropoda; class Insecta; order Lepidoptera; family Noctuidae; genus Apamea; species Apamea epomidion. The sequence continues at coordinate 1,640,987 of OX382237.1, read as the reverse complement.
AATGAATTTTAAAAAATCCTTCCAAAGTACTCACTTTCGTTATACAAGCTGTTGTTTTGCATTCTCGTCAAATTTCGGGAGGCTGTTATGAAAGACATAAATAATCAAATAAAATTACGATCCCTGGTAAATAAGTATGTATTCATATACATACTTGTTTGTTTAGTTTTTTCAGTTTGACAGTATTTCAGAATACACCACTTTCACAGAACAGAATCGCGTTATGGTATCGTATAAGCGGCCGCGTTTTTATGTGTATGTAAAAGGGCAGTTAGAGTGCGGTCTCACACAGGCTGCGTTTTAAAATGCGTGTGCCAAACATGCCGATTTCCGAAAATTTGAAAAAAAAAAATACCGACTTATTTTATTATTGATTTGTGTCAAGAATCAGTAGCATAGTTACCTTCTTGAATTTGACGAGGATGCAAAACGACACCTTGTATAAGGAACTCTTGCATGCAACTAGACCCAGCTGCTGTGGCAGGCTGGCGCAGGCAGGAAAATTTTAATTAAGTAAATACCTACCTACACATCATAATTAAATCTATTGAACCTGGTTTCATAGCTTTAGATCGTCGCTATCTTAGCATAAGCATAATCTGCCTATAATGTTCCCACTGCTGGGACACAGGCCTCCTCTCTTCGAGAGGGAGTAGGTTGTAATCCACCACGCGGACCCAGTGCGGATTGGTAGATGTCACATGTCTTCGAATTTTTGGTTCTAGGACATGCCGGTTTCTTCACGATCTTTTTCTTCACCATTTTGAGAAACGGTGTCTCTTAATGATCATAAAGTTTACCTACCCACTTTAGAAGCAATAAATAACATAACCAAGCACCCCGTTATCAACCGTTACGACAATTACGCACGATATACGTACGAAACAAAATCTCCTCTCAGAAATATTGCTACAGTTTCATAAATCAAACAAAAAGAAATCATTGCACGGACGTGCACTGCCATGCAGCTAGGGTCGCCATCCGTAGGTGCCATTCTTTCCAACAAGTTCAGTTTTTTCGCTCCCGTCCGGACTCTATCATGCCTTGTCATTTGTCAATTGTCCTTGACTTTTGTTTAGGGGATTTATTTCTATTGAAAATCATAATATTAATACAATGAATAAATAAATCAGAAAGATTAAAAGTGAAATGACTGCTCGTTGGTCTAGTGGTCGCAAGCGCTACTGCTGAACATGAGGTCATGTCGATTCCCAGGTCGGGTAGTGTACCTATTATTGAGTTTTTCTATCTGAAATTTCTCAGTAGCAGCTCGGAGTCTGGATTTGTGGCCAGTTGATGGCAATAGACTCGCCCTCTATAAGATGGGACTTAAACATAACTGGTACAAGGTGAGTGTACTAGAGGTACACCTGCCCATCCCCTGGGGATGATGCAGCCGTGATGTTATGTCGTTAAATGTAAAAGGTCCAGCTAATTTATCAGGACTTCAAATTTCGCAATGGTAACCCTACATGCAACGGCCCCGAAATCGGTCGCCGGCGCATAGGTCAAACTACAGCCCTCTCCGTCTAACGCGCAAGTTAGAGAGGGAAGGGTGTAGCGCTCTCTAGAACCCAAAAATGCAGTTTGGACAAGCTCGCAATCGAAGTAATGAGATATTTCGTGGCGATGCCTTTTTATTGCAGTTCTTTGGTGGAACTAACGCGAGAAGAAAGCAGGGTTTTTTGGTGTTAGAATAAAATGCAAGTGAATGACTTTTAATATTCCTTATCTCGGTTATTCTGGACCACTATTACCTATTATTCGTTCCCCGAGCCTCAAGATACAGACTAACTGTCTAGTTTGGGGCTCACTGACAAATAATATATTGTAACCTAGCTGTAGGTAGTATTTTAACCAACTCATGTCACCTCAACTTGCTGTTAATCTGCTTCCTGTATTACTTGGACAACTAATATTTTTCTATTTCTATTCCGTGTGATTTGTCTCATGTCATCCTTCTATGACTGATTGAAGAAATTACAGTCAACTAACAGTGCGATTCTGTAACCATCTCACCGTGAAAACTTAGGTAAAGTAAGCTGTCATACTAACTAGTGCTAGGGATTGACACTATTGTCACTCACTCAAAGCTCACTTCACCTAACTTTTCACGATGATATTTTTACAGAATTGATCGGCTGTTACAATTTATTTGAGTTTGGAGTGCTTGTTAACTGGAGACGTCATTTTAGGCTGTTAGAGTCCAATCACTGATATATTTTTCTCGTACCGCTTTTGTCTATACAAGATGGAGACGACAATACGATAACAAATTAAACTTCCAATAATCAGACATATATATTTTATAGGATAGGGGTTCCTAGAAAACATTTATCGACATAGAGGCAGACCCAGGAGAAGATAGCAAGACGAGCTTGACGGCTACAGACAGGATTGTTCCACATTAGTTCAAGACAGAGAGGAGTGAAAAGGAGAAAGGGATGCCTTTACCCTGCAGTGGGACAAAGTAGGCTAAATCCTACTAATATTATAAACGTGGAAGTTTGTATGGATGGATGGATGGATGGATGGATGTATGTTTGTTACTCTTTCACGCAAAAACTACTGAACGGATTTGGATGAAATTTGCCGCACAGATGGTTTATAACCAGGATTAACATATAAGATACTTTTTGTTCCGATATTCCCACGGGATCGAAACTTATGCGGGTGAAACCGCGGGGTGCAGCTAGTATAATAATAATATCTAATACATCAATAATCGGCCCATCACTACTAATTAGTTTGTTCAAAAAATCACACTTTTAATTTGGATGTTCGGATTAATTTGATAGTTTCAAAATACTGCTAATACCCTCCAGTGTTTTAATTTACTGTCGTATTGTCGTCCCCACAGTGTGTAGTGCATGCTACGGTGAAAAGTTTGCCAGGTAGCAAGTTTGGTAGCAGGACATATAGACTAGTGAACAACAAACCTCACTTAGCTACTTGTTGAACCTATATTCTTACAATTACGACCAGGAAATCGCCTTCCACACACTTATCTCAATTAATCCAAAAACCAATTAAGTTGTTATTCAAACGTAACCCCATTTCTCTTGACAATATTCCTTAGCTCGGGACTCACTCACAACGTGTCGCTTTATCATATAACTACGTATAAAGCAGTCGCTTACTGCGGACAATAGTATTAATTAACCGATTGTTTGGCAACCAGTCTCGCGATCGCTAAACGAGAACTGCACAGACCAGGGACGGATCAGGGTGGTGGTTGGTATGCAAATAAAACAACAATTATCTACCCGATATGACATTGTAGATTAGGATAGGGTCTCAAAACCAATTACCGATACATTATTATTTGGTCTATTTTTTTCAAAATTGACAAGTTAATAACAATATGTGGACACAACGCAGCAAAAATAAACTCTAGGAAAGTCTTTATATCATAACATCGGTTTCTGAAGGTTTACTCGATTGAATATGTAGACAACTCTCAACACAATTGATTTACCAGTTTCACCAATATGTCAATTGGTATGTGGATTTGATTGGCAGTTGTTTTGTCCACCAAATAATCTTAAAACTTTAGATGAGATTTTATAGCAGATTGAGGTGGGAACAAACAAGAACACAGTCCAAGTGCCTACATTACTTACTAAAAACATAACATAAACCCAAGTACGTCCGTGGGCCCTTGTACTGAACTGATGCGGCCCTGTCCACGTTCGTGATTTAATTAATTAGTGCTTGACAGTTATCGATTCGGTGACTTACTTCATCGGGTTACCGCGTTAATTCGTTATTTTCATTGCATTTAACTAAAGCAGGGGTTTAATTATTATAGATATCGTAGTTGTAAAATTAAGTACCTAACTTTCTGAAAAGATTTCTTGAAGATGTCGTGAAAAGATTGCCTCTGAAACTAAACACAGGTTAACAGTGCTTATTCATTTGTTTGATTCTCTTGTTGCCTGACTATTATTTACTCGTAATACACAGCTAACTATCCTATACCTACTCGTATATATTTGGTCGTTTAGCTAATACGAAATAATATTATTGAACCGAAACCTATACCTAAAGGGCAATTATCGTGTTTTAAGAACGTTCACAGCCTGAACTCAATCTCAATCTATCATAAATACCCACATTTTGACAAGATTTTGACATTGATTGTCGCTGAGATGAGATTGCGACTAGATTTTGAACGTTTTTAAGTGCGAGAATTGGCCTTCTGATATAAAACCAACCTCACGTTAGGAAAAGTGCTATTATACACTTGATGAGTATCTCAGTGATGTGTGTATTTAGGGCACTGTTAAGTTTGTTAACCGTTTTTTTTTATTGACATTTTATTTTTTGTACTTGACATTTGTATCGGTGTCAGTGTACGTTTTTAAAATGTTATTTTGATAAAAATATATAACAGTGGATTTGCAATTTTGAAACCCATGTATATATCCATATTTTTTATTTTTTTACAAAGTTGTTATATGTCTTCATGCTTCTTTAGTTTTAAAATAATACGTTTCGATACAGTATAAAAAAATATAATGAAATAAATAAGTAGTTACCTACGGTTAAAATATTTTATTTCACTCAAAAAGAATACGATTTATTCACTTCTTTGTAGAAAAACATAATACTTTTTCATTTTAGCGACGGTTTCGCCGGGTGATAAAACTAAAACCACAACAAAGAAATATTGGTAAAAACTTAAAATTTACACATTTTCAAGTCTTGGTGTGTTTAATAGCCTCTTAAAAGTTGAAAGAGATTTTGATTCCTTATTTACTTAAAATTATTGTAGAGTTGAGCTCCCTCTTACAGGCTGGCAGGGACATTGACGCGCAGCCTGATACCATGGATTCTTAATTCCGCGTGATAATATTTTTCAGTTATAAAAAAAAAAAATCTGGACCATACATTTTGATCGCGTAGGTATTGCACTTTTCTATGAAAGTGTCGATTTTTTTTTTTGATAACCGACGGAAAATTTCTGCGCTGCTCCCCAGCGCAGTAATTTTCCGTCGGTTATCGGGTCTAGAATCATGTGCTGAATTCATGGCGCGTCGATGTCACTGCCATCCTGTATGAAAACGTGCTTCTAAGTTTGTCCCTGGTAATCTCGTCGCCTTGGAGGGTAATGAAGCTATTCCACAGAACTAAACATCTGAGTTATGAACGTTTAAAAAATAAATGATTCGCTAAATCAGCGTCATATTTTAGTAGAGAGTTCAAATTTTCACACTAGATTATTAAAACGTGTTACCATTGAATGCTACAATTCAAAAATATCAAAATATCATGGTTTTTAAGTTATGTGTCTTACGCCTGTTGACTACTATTATAAATACAATGTAATACTCTTATTACGGCCTTCTAGCACAGGTATACCTTTTACTTAAAAGGAGGTCCCTATGTAAGATTTACTGTAAAAGTTGTACAAGTTTCTGCAATAAACCTTTGTTTATTTTTTATTACGGGGTGTACGTCACTTATCTCTCTTGCTTTGTTGAGTTTTTAATCGAATGACATATTAATCTAATTAATAATAAGGAGCTACTCCTCATAGACGTAGCCATTAGGCAACAGGTTCGTCGATCCCGTAAGGATCTGTTGACATGTTGGACAGATTATAAGAAGGCCTACGACTCGGTGCCACATACATGGCTCATGAGGGTGCCGGAGTTGTACAAGATAGATGCAACTCTACGCACCTTCCTTGAGTCGTGTATGGGGCAATGGAAGACGGTCCTTCGCTATCCAGGGTGCAGACAGATATAGGGGAATGATGAGCCTGTATGGATTAAACGGGGAATATTTCAGGGCGACAGTTTGAGTCCACTTTAGTTCTGCTTAGCCCTGAATCCTCTAAGCACACTACTGGAGGATTCAGGTCTAGGCTATCGCTTGAAGAGAGGTGGTCAGATCATAACTCACCCCCTCTACATGGATTATTTGAAACTCTTTGCACCCAACAAATTGCGTCCGATGGATCTACTGAAGGTAACCGAAACTTTCAGTAGCGCAATCAGGATAAAATTTGGTGTGGACAAATGTGCAGTCAGAAGTATTTGGGCATCCGAAAGCTATAAGTATTTGGAGCAATTGTTGAAGGAGCGCTTCTTTTGTCGCCTGAAGAAGGTATTAATTAGTCTTCTTTCAGGCGGAAATAAGGTGCGCGCCTTCAACGGTTGGGTCATGCCGGTTTTGATGTACTCTTTCGGCATACTCAAATGGACTCAGACCGAACTCGACGCGCTGGATAGAAGGGTCCGTACAGTGCTGACTGCAAACCGGATGCATCACCCACGATCATGGGTGATGAGACTGTATATCCCGCGGAAGTGCGGGGGTCGAGGCTTTTTAATTGCAAAGGCCCTCCACAACCACGAGGTGTGCAGTCTCGGGGATTATTTTTTAAAAGCCGAAGTAAGTTATGGACCATGATGAGGTCGCTGTGGACAAGGGACTCACCTTGCTCTCCATGGCTAAAGAGAACTGATTCAAACCTGTAGTACTTACTACCGATGACCGCAAGAAGGTATGGCAAAGCAAGGAGCTTCACGGGCGCTTCCATTGGGCTCTTCATGAGCCTGGTGTAGATTTCTCCTGGTGTTGTTTTTTTTTTTTTGGGTTGTGTTCTCGTCTGGCTAACGGCGATTACTTGCACAGATATAACCAAGATTACCAGAATTATTCACCAGCAACTTGCTTTGAAATATAAACTTGTGGATTCTGAGGTACCGTATTACAAGTATGAGGCCGACCCAGTTCATGAAAATGACCATGTCACGATTTACTGGGTTCGGTCTATCATTACTGACAGGACTATTGTCGCCAATAAGCCTGATTTAGTGGTGATAGATCGATTAGCGCGGCGCACAATGATTGTCGATGTTACCATTCCACATGACGGGAACCTCATAAAAGTTGAGGAAGAGAAACCACTTAGCACACGAGGTTGTTGACATGGGAAATGTGAGGTCGGCTGTCATTATGCCGATTGTCGTATCAGCCAATGGCCTGATGGCCGAAAGCCTCGATCGACATCTATCGTTAGGCGGTTGGATCTAGGGCCTGATTCAAAAGGCAGTACTCCTCGATACGGCTCGCATTGTGAGGAGGTTCCTGTCTCTGGAGCCCTAACCACCGGTAGTTTGGACCCTGCTCCCAACATCGGTGGATCACTATTTATTTTTGTTTTTAAATATTTTCATACTTATTTTTTTATATTTTGAGAAATATTTAATAATTTAATTAGATACATAAACGAAATAATAATAATAAAGGTTTTAAATAAGTAAAAATACAATGTGACTTCAGGATTCGGTGAGCCACAGACAAACAAAGCGTCGCTTTTATCTTGTGGCTCTGCAGATAATTACTATTACCAGATAATTACTTTTTCATTTATTTTTAAAGAGAAATAAATCAAATCCATCCATCCATCTCTGAATGTCCTGACATTCAAGTTAATAGTATTAAACACACGCTGAATAATTACTTAATTACAAACTAATAAAAATCAATTGCTTAGAACTTACAAGTTATTTAAGTAGTTAATATTAATAATGAATAATTATTGTCTTTTTACACAAATCACCTTGGATGTTACTCGTAACTCACTCTCAAAAGTCTCAAACTAAACTAAACAATACACGCACACACTCGTCGAAATGTAGAATGCGGATTGGTGAACAGGAATAAAAACGTTTTGTCTCTGCCAATTAACTATTCGCAAATAATATCGGAGTTGGATAAAAAAATGACGAATCACATAATTATGATGTAATAATTTTGGTGGTCAAGAGTTCTATGAGCTCTTAACCATCACAACTATTGACCACTCGATAGTAAATTTCTTTGACTTGTAATCACATTTTTGACTTTTATTGAAACTAAACTAAAATTTATTGGCAAATTTAAATAAAACCTGCTTCCAGTCATGATATTTGTTAGATTTATTGAGTAATATAATCTTTGGCTTTTTCACAACATGTTAATGCACTTAACTCCATTTTGCAAAAACTGTGGCATAGCTCCATTGCCCTCCGAGGCGACGATCTTACAATTATAATTTTATGCTTAGCCTGCCTCGTCATGTGCTTTTGAACTAGCATTATTTTTAACCGACTTCACAAAAAGGAGGAGGTTCTGAACTGGGTTGAATATTTTTTTAAAATATTTTTACCTCAGAACTCCGTTATTTTAATGTTATTTGTGTATGTAGGTTTATCTACATTTGGGTTGAAAGAGTTGATTTGGGAAGGATCTTATGGCCGTTCACCAAGTTTTAAGACGAACAAAAATATACATGGGTTTGAAACACTATTATGGTTTCATAATACATTTTGTTTTATATGTGTCCATTTCTGAGCCAAGCTTGTATGGGACCTGTATCCATCTCCTTTGGGAGTTGTATAAATGTTGATGATAGAATAAACTCCCTGCAGTACTTAATTTATCTATTAACTTAGCGGTTTCCGCGTTGTTAATGGCTTCTTTACGAACACAAATATTACCTCTAACTCCCAGTGTGCTGGTTAACTAAACATGATTTGATTTTACATAAAATAACAGCACGCCTTGTTTCCCTGAAGGGTTGGGCAGAGGTGTACTTATAGTACACCCACATTTTGCCAGTTATGTTTGAGCCTCATGTAATAGGTAACGAGCCTATGGCTACAACCAGGCAGAAATCCAGACTCCGGGTTGCTGCTGAGAAATTTCGGATAGAAAAACCAGTATTGGGTTTTTCTATCCGGAATTTCTCACTTTGTCCGACCTGCGAATCGAACTCAGGACCTCATGTTCAGCAGTAGCGCTGGCGACCACCAGTACAACAAGACAGTACTAATTTTAATTTTTCGGTCATTATTTAAAAAAAAAACTAGTAGTACCTTGCAATACAAGAAGCTTTTCGTATTTATTTTACCTACCCCGTTTTTTAAATTAAACATCACACCTCGTTCTTCAATTACAAAAAACAATTCAAAAGTTATAAAACTCAATTCGCTAACATACACAAGTAATAAAACCTTTAAAACTTCATTGCAACGTATCTTCGAGCGCAGCCAAATTCTACCTATACATGCCTACTCCTCTAGTACTCACGGATAATGATCGCCTGCGCACACACACAGACACACATACACGCACATAAACAGACTAATGCATTATACAGTACAATACAGACATGGTGCAATAGTGTGCATTCGCTACAAAGAGGTGCGATTTTTAGTTTGTGAAATAGTAATTTTTGTTATTCATTTTATGTGTAATTTGACGTGTTTGCTGCCTAAAAAGAGAATTTATTATGACTGTATCTGAACATAAAATTGTTTGAAAAATAAATTAAAAACTTATAGAATTTAATCAGAAGAATTTCCAGTGTGTGCATAAGAAAAACTTACAAATTGTTGTAGACGCTACGCGAAGTCTACGGAATAGTTTTCGCTACGGCGTAGCTATTCGTAGCACTCGTCTATGACTTGCTACGATTAGTGCTACGAAGTTGAAGATAAGATAATGATGATTTATATTTCTTAAACACAAACCATACAAAAATATGTTTATGTTTTTTTTTTTTTTTGCCGCGATATCCTACATTATAATAAACTCCGTATTTCGCACCCATTGTTTTCTATCTAATTATGCAATATAGTAAAAATACAAAAAGCACTCACCATCTTGTTCTACACAACCTATACAACACGAAATTATTGCCAAAATTTCCCTTCGCCCTTCTTTAGTATGTGTGAGTAATGCGCAAGCGCAGACGCACACACACGTCACATACCTGTACCTAGCGCGCATGTGTGGGTTAGCCGGTTTACCAAAGTACATTTTTAGGGTACCCATACACCTATAAATAGTTTAATGAGGACGGAAAGAATTTTTGGGGATTATTCGTTGCCACAAAGTATAGGGCATCTGTTTCGTTTTTTGTCAAGTATTTTGGTGATGGCCTCATGCAGTCGGCTGGTGTAGGGCTTTGCCCTTTTTTGGCCAGTAATTTGAGTCTATGTATTGGGATATTGTCGTGCTAAAGTCGAAGGAAGTCGTAAAGAGGTTAATGACAGATGAATGTGAGACGAAGGGCGAGGAACGTTCGAGCGTTTTAGGTCATGGTTAGTTTTAAATGTTCTAATGTTACGAAACTTGTAGGTTAACTGTCGAACTAAGGAATAGGATTATAATCAACTAGCTGTTACCTGCGACTTCGTCTGCGTTTATTTTGTACTTCATAATTTAAAAATAAATAAAAGTCCAGGATAAAAAGTTGCCTGTGTACTTCTCCAAGTTCCTGGCAGGATTGAAATATTGTTTATTGAAATAATTGATTTACATAAATATGGTAGGTAAAAAATAATTGGATTCTACCTGAACTAGGAATAAGCCTGTATCTCAGGAGTCAGGTGTCTTACTCAAGTGCTTGTACATAAGTATTATCTAAAATTCCTACAAATAGTAAATCATTTATCTACTTTAATTATGGTTATATTCAAATGAGCAAATTAGTATGCTACTTTTTTAATACGAGTATAATAGTGTTATAATAGTTGTTGAAGGGATTTGACTTGTGAAAGCCCATGAAAAATGAGAGGGTTTTTATGGTAAGTTATGCTTTAATATTGGTAAAGTTACGAGGGTGTTAGTCTGATATAAAAGCGGTTGGTCTTTAAGAATCTGAAATAATTTCTATCCGAAGTCTCGCAGAATTTATCTGTAGGTAAAATAGGGAAAATTTAAAGCAATCTCTGTTTTTTATTATCTCTAAACGAAGTTAAAGTTATATTACTTTGTGTGATTCAAGTTTATAAGTTCATTAAAATGGGACTTGTTTACGTCTTAGGATAAGACAAGTTTTCACTGTCTATCACAAAAGTTTATGAGATAAATATTTTGACAAGAATGTGTTGGGTATTGTTGGGAGCAGTGACGGCCGAGTGAAAACGGCCGCGATTTACCAGTTGTAGGTCGTAGGTTCGAACCCGGACAGGCGCTTTACTTTGTGCAAACTATTTCATCACGTCTGCTCTCAAAACGGTGAAGGAAAACATTGTGAGGGAACCGACATGTCTTAGAACCAAAAATTCGAAGACATGTGATATCTACCAACCCGCACTGGGCCCGCTTGTTGGATTACAGCCCACTCCCTCTCACAGAGAGGATGGCCTGTCCCAGTAATGGGAAAGTTATAAGTTGATTATGTGTTGGGTTATTTAGAAATAATAGCCGATCGTTAGCACAACAAGAGATTTATACTCAACAGCCAAAACCAATTATTTTACTTCACATAAACCTACACGGGCATTTATGAAACGTCAGAAGCTAGGCGCACGGTTCCAATTGGTCGTTTCCTATGGGAAAGAGTTAGCAAGAAACTACCCGGTTACTCTTTCAAAAATAATTGACTTCTTCAATGATTTCAAATTATAGTGTTAGGAGGTAAGGTATGAGAGAACAGTGTAGGCCTGTCAACAAGTATCAGGTACTTAACAAATAGAAAATGGTCCACAAAACAGTGTACAAGGCTTTGTCACTTTATCTTATAAGGATAATGAGAAAATAAAATAAGGTCATGTAATGAGTACCATTAGAATTTTCTCGATTACTAAGCTAAATCGTTTCCGTGCGATCCCCGAATTAATTTTAATTGCCTGGCACGTTCCAAGCGAACTATCAGCAGTTCTGCAACTTCGCCCGGCTCCCATAGTGTTGCCAATTAGTGGGGACTTGTATGAGGTAACGTGAGACGATTTGGGAACAACGGGGGACTTTGGGGGACTGGATGAACGATCGCATTTGAGGTTATTAGGGTGACGCTTAGAAAGGGTTATTTTTAGCCAGTTTTCTCTAATTCTTGTAAAGGCATTGCTCTTGTAGCTCGCAACAAAGTAATTTTATTTAAATTCTATGTATAGATTATAAGGCTGTAATATTTACATAGTTAAAAAGTTAACAGTCTTAGGGCTGATTTTTCAATAGTCAGGTAACTTTTATCTAGGGAATAAATATTGAGGTTTGACAGCTTTCGTATAGAGAATTTTTCAAACTGTCATATTTATTCTTTAGATAAAAGTTATCAAACAGAAAAATCATCCTTAAAATATTATTTATAATATGTACAAGTGTACATAATATAAAGAAAAGAATCAAAGGGCATCAAAAATTGGTCACATCGTTGTCAACAGGAAAAGTGCGCAAAAGGCTGGCAGCAGTGCCACGTGGTACGGCAACGCTGATTCTTTGGTAAAAAAATCTATGTATTGAAACAATTTAATGGATTTCTTATACCTTTGCCTTTTGAAGGCACGAAATTGAATTCCATCTATGGATTTGAATTATTTGTCTAGAGGTTTTGTCCTGAATTCTGGGAGAGACCGTCCTTTCTGCGTCGTTTAGATAACAAAAATATATGAATTTAGAAAAATACTTAATACAGCTTACAGTAGGTACTAAATTAAATAAGTGACTAACTGACGCCTAAGTGTCCTTTTGTGTTTGTATTTATTTGTATAGTTAGTGAGAATAACACTTGGGTAAATGTATTATTGCTAAGGGCGAATTTCATCAAAATTTTATACTAAGAATAAGTCTTATCCGGAGAATTAGATAGTTCTTCTCCATAGATACCTACTACGCTTTGGAATGGGCAACTAGCTTTATATTTTCTGACTGACAGACTTCTTGACAATTCAAAAGTGCCTGTAAATGGTTTAATTGAAATAAATGCTTTGAGTCTGAATACATTTTGAATATTTGTCAGTAATTCCATACTAGAACTGTCAGCCGTCAATTTTATTCCACGGGTAAAAGATATCTGACTTTGGTAAAATCAGCCCTTAGTTTCATAAATTACGGCGGACATACATCATTCTAAAAAGTCTTTAATGGCCTCATATAATGGCCAATTTTCTCCAAAACTTTTCCTCAAAAACCATCAATCCTATCCGTGTTGGAGCAAGCAGGAGCTATAATAAATACGATTTATGATCATCCAGTGCATTCCTCACACGTCCGTGCCATAACAAAAACCATCAGCATTGTTCACCAAGAACTATACAATTGGCAAACCCGAATAAACACCACCCAACTTCCCCTTACAGCCACGAAAATTCCCCTTAGCCTTTATACCTTAAGACATAAGGTACATTTTCCTCTATCCTTAGGGTTTTAGAAAGGTTGGGAACAAAACCGCAGCATCTTTGTTACTCCATGTTTTTGGAGCTAACGGTAATTCAGGTTTGTACCTATGTAGGTTTTGAACTTTGTTATATATTTCCCTTTAAGATTAATGTTGAGTTGAATGATTGAAAATGAGGTTTTGTGCGATTAGATTGCCAGTGTCTGGGGAACGATTAATTATGCCTTTCAGTATTCGTAAGTCCTGTTTGTTAGAGTTCATTATGGTAGTTATTTGAAACGTTTTAACTTTCTGCTATTCTACTTTGATATTTCTTTTGAAGAAATCTGAAATTATGTTTTATTTTCTTTTGAATATGTTGATGTACAACGGCAAGACCACGTGGTATGAGTACCAAGGAAGTATAGCCACTTGCATTGTCTTATTTTTTTTACTGTTAACGCTTTATTAACAGTAATATATATATACATCTCTATATATACAAAAACGGCCAAGTGTGAGTCAGACTCTCACATGTAGGGTTCCATATCTACAATATTAAACACATTTAAAAAAAAAAAATTTTTGTAAAAAAAAAATATTAAAAAAACCCCTTAATTTTTTTACTTTTTTATATTTATTGTATATATATTTTGTTATAGCGGCCATAGTAGAAAATTTGCTAAATTTCAAGTGTTTACCTTGTACGGTTCAAAAGATACAGCTCTGTGACAGACAGACGGACACTTTGCGTGCGGAACCCTATAAACTAGGGTTCCGAGCAAAGATCGAACCTTCATTAAATGTATGATAAGGAAATGCTAACACGGTGCGCGCGTCGTCTGTTTTTCAGGAAGCTTCTAGAATGTTCTAGAAGCTTCGACTCGCCCTTATTGGCCGTGGGGGAACGAGAGGCGTTTCCGTCAGAAGCGCGCGGATTGTGGCGGGAGCGTTAAAATAGGTTCGCGTTTTAATGTGATAGCTATACAAGACTGAGGGCTGATTTTTCAACAGCCTGATTATTTTTATATGAAGAATAAATATTTTCTATACAAAAGCTGACAAACTGCCATATTTATTCCTCAGATAAAAGTTAGCTGGCTGTTGAAAAATTAGCCCTTACACGAGGATCATTCAAGAAAATGGGTAAGAACGTCCTTCTGTCTTGCTGCGTAGCGACTGTGAAAAGACCCAAAAATCTTTCACTTGAATAATGCTTATCAATTATTTTATTTTTAATCGACGAAAGAATACCGAAATTTAATATTTCGGTAATTTTTTTTTTGTTTGTGCGTTACCGTAATTTTGATTTAAAAACCGACGCGTTAAACAATTGACGCCGTAGTTTCACAAATTCAGAACACGTACTCGTACAGCTGTTTGGGAAAAACTGAAAACTTTAACAAATTTTTTTGGAAATGGTTTCCAGACAACTTTCCGGTTAGCTAACGGTACCTATATCTATAGCTAAAAAGAAAATGTGTTAATATCTCTCGACGCCATTGTTCGAGAAGTGTCGAGATGTAAATTCAAACAAAGATGGCGGATTTTTTGTTACTTTTTCCTTGTAGTTTACAAAAATGTGGTGTTTTTATTGCTTCGGTCGTAAATTATAATAGCTTGGTGGTCGCCTTGTCGTAGAAGTATCATGAATCATTTTTTGGTTGAGCAATTTTTCGTAGTATTTTTAGGAATGGGGGTAACAGGAAAAAAAGTTTTGTTGATTTAAGAAATTATGCTTTCTCTGCTCGTTGATGACGAATCAGTCTCTCTAGGTAAAACAAATATACTTAAAAAAAGGCTTACCTTTATACTTAGGATCACTTTTTCTTTTAACAATTTATAATCTTCTATGCGTAGATAATTTATGGAGCATTTAACACTAAAAACACATAATAAATAGCATTAAGTCTTCGATGTTGAGCTATCGCAAGACAACTTTTATAAAATAATGAAAAACTCACCCAATCTGCAACACCTGAAACAAAATAAAGGTCTCAAATCAAATCAAAAGTCAGTTATTCAAATTAGGTTGAGAATCAGTACTTTTGAACGTCAACATTATATAAGACAGTCCCCCAAAACACCCGCCCTTCACCACTTCTACTGCTTTAGCAGGGAAGAAAAAGTGGTGCTACAAACTGCCCAGCAGCACAGCTGTCTCTTCAGTTAGAAGAACTTGATAGTATACAATAGTACACAAGGTAATTAACATTAAGGAACACAAAACATTAAATAAAATTATTTGCTATATGTCAGCTAGCACACGCCAGTATCTATTAGGCACAACCCAAAAGGCTTCAAATATGTATTACTAGCTGCGCCCCGTGGTTTCACCCGCATAAGTTTCGATCCCGTAAGTATATCGGGATAAAAAGTATTCTATATGTTAATCCTGGTTATGAGCCATCTGTGTGCCAAATTTCATCCAAATCCGTTTAGCAGTTTTTGCGTGAAAGAATAACAAACATCCATCCATCCATACAAACTTTCACGTTTATCATATTAGTTAATCCTGGTTATAAACCATCTGTGTGCCAAATTTCATCCAAATCCGTTCAGTAGTTTTTGCGTGAAAGAGTAAACAAACATCCATCCATCCATACAAAGTTTCACGTTTATAATATTAGTAGGATTTACCTAAGACAAAATAGGATTACACCGCTGACTTCAACTAGAAGAAACAGAAGGTCCTGTTGACCATGCTGCTTAGTTAAAACGTCACGTCACGCTTTTGTCTATACAAGATGGAGACGACAATACGATAACAAATTAAACTTCCAATAATCAGACATATATATTTTATAGGATAGGGGTTCCTAGAAAACATTTATCGACATAGAGGCAGACCCAGGAGAAGATAGCAAGACGAGCTTGACGGCTACAGACAGGATTGTTCCACATTAGTTCAAGACAGAGAGGAGTGAAAAGGAGAAAGGGATGCCTTTACCCTGCAGTGGGACAAAGTAGGCTAAATCCTACTAATATTATAAACGTGGAAGTTTGTATGGATGGATGGATGGATGGATGGATGTATGTTTGTTACTCTTTCACGCAAAAACTACTGAACGGATTTGGATGAAATTTGCCGCACAGATGGTTTATAACCAGGATTAACATATAAGATACTTTTTGTTCCGATATTCCCACGGGATCGAAACTTATGCGGGTGAAACCGCGGGGTGCAGCTAGTATAATAATAATATCTAATACATCAATAATCGGCCCATCACTACTAATTAGTTTGTTCAAAAAATCACACTTTTAATTTGGATGTTCGGATTAATTTGATAGTTTCAAAATACTGCTAATACCCTCCAGTGTTTTAATTTACTGTCGTATTGTCGTCCCCACAGTGTGTAGTGCATGCTACGGTGAAAAGTTTGCCAGGTAGCAAGTTTGGTAGCAGGACATATAGACTAGTGAACAACAAACCTCACTTAGCTACTTGTTGAACCTATATTCTTACAATTACGACCAGGAAATCGCCTTCCACACACTTATCTCAATTAATCCAAAAACCAATTAAGTTGTTATTCAAACGTAACCCCATTTCTCTTGACAATATTCCTTAGCTCGGGACTCACTCACAACGTGTCGCTTTATCATATAACTACGTATAAAGCAGTCGCTTACTGCGGACAATAGTATTAATTAACCGATTGTTTGGCAACCAGTCTCGCGATCGCTAAACGAGAACTGCACAGACCAGGGACGGATCAGGGTGGTGGTTGGTATGCAAATAAAACAACAATTATCTACCCGATATGACATTGTAGATTAGGATAGGGTCTCAAAACCAATTACCGATACATTATTATTTGGTCTATTTTTTTCAAAATTGACAAGTTAATAACAATATGTGGACACAACGCAGCAAAAATAAACTCTAGGAAAGTCTTTATATCATAACATCGGTTTCTGAAGGTTTACTCGATTGAATATGTAGACAACTCTCAACACAATTGATTTACCAGTTTCACCAATATGTCAATTGGTATGTGGATTTGATTGGCAGTTGTTTTGTCCACCAAATAATCTTAAAACTTTAGATGAGATTTTATAGCAGATTGAGGTGGGAACAAACAAGAACACAGTCCAAGTGCCTACATTACTTACTAAAAACATAACATAAACCCAAGTACGTCCGTGGGCCCTTGTACTGAACTGATGCGGCCCTGTCCACGTTCGTGATTTAATTAATTAGTGCTTGACAGTTATCGATTCGGTGACTTACTTCATCGGGTTACCGCGTTAATTCGTTATTTTCATTGCATTTAACTAAAGCAGGGGTTTAATTATTATAGATATCGTAGTTGTAAAATTAAGTACCTAACTTTCTGAAAAGATTTCTTGAAGATGTCGTGAAAAGATTGCCTCTGAAACTAAACACAGGTTAACAGTGCTTATTCATTTGTTTGATTCTCTTGTTGCCTGACTATTATTTACTCGTAATACACAGCTAACTATCCTATACCTACTCGTATATATTTGGTCGTTTAGCTAATACGAAATAATATTATTGAACCGAAACCTATACCTAAAGGGCAATTATCGTGTTTTAAGAACGTTCACAGCCTGAACTCAATCTCAATCTATCATAAATACCCACATTTTGACAAGATTTTGACATTGATTGTCGCTGAGATGAGATTGCGACTAGATTTTGAACGTTTTTAAGTGCGAGAATTGGCCTTCTGATATAAAACCAACCTCACGTTAGGAAAAGTGCTATTATACACTTGATGAGTATCTCAGTGATGTGTGTATTTAGGGCACTGTTAAGTTTGTTAACCGTTTTTTTTTATTGACATTTTATTTTTTGTACTTGACATTTGTATCGGTGTCAGTGTACGTTTTTAAAATGTTATTTTGATAAAAATATATAACAGTGGATTTGCAATTTTGAAACCCATGTATATATCCATATTTTTTATTTTTTTACAAAGTTGTTATATGTCTTCATGCTTCTTTAGTTTTAAAATAATACGTTTCGATACAGTATAAAAAAATATAATGAAATAAATAAGTAGTTACCTACGGTTAAAATATTTTATTTCACTCAAAAAGAATACGATTTATTCACTTCTTTGTAGAAAAACATAATACTTTTTCATTTTAGCGACGGTTTCGCCGGGTGATAAAACTAAAACCACAACAAAGAAATATTGGTAAAAACTTAAAATTTACACATTTTCAAGTCTTGGTGTGTTTAATAGCCTCTTAAAAGTTGAAAGAGATTTTGATTCCTTATTTACTTAAAATTATTGTAGAGTTGAGCTCCCTCTTACAGGCTGGCAGGGACATTGACGCGCAGCCTGATACCATGGATTCTTAATTCCGCGTGATAATATTTTTCAGTTATAAAAAAAAAAAATCTGGACCATACATTTTGATCGCGTAGGTATTGCACTTTTCTATGAAAGTGTCGATTTTTTTTTTTGATAACCGACGGAAAATTTCTGCGCTGCTCCCCAGCGCAGTAATTTTCCGTCGGTTATCGGGTCTAGAATCATGTGCTGAATTCATGGCGCGTCGATGTCACTGCCATCCTGTATGAAAACGTGCTTCTAAGTTTGTCCCTGGTAATCTCGTCGCCTTGGAGGGTAATGAAGCTATTCCACAGAACTAAACATCTGAGTTATGAACGTTTAAAAAATAAATGATTCGCTAAATCAGCGTCATATTTTAGTAGAGAGTTCAAATTTTCACACTAGATTATTAAAACGTGTTACCATTGAATGCTACAATTCAAAAATATCAAAATATCATGGTTTTTAAGTTATGTGTCTTACGCCTGTTGACTACTATTATAAATACAATGTAATACTCTTATTACGGCCTTCTAGCACAGGTATACCTTTTACTTAAAAGGAGGTCCCTATGTAAGATTTACTGTAAAAGTTGTACAAGTTTCTGCAATAAACCTTTGTTTATTTTTTATTACGGGGTGTACGTCACTTATCTCTCTTGCTTTGTTGAGTTTTTAATCGAATGACATATTAATCTAATTAATAATAAGGAGCTACTCCTCATAGACGTAGCCATTAGGCAACAGGTTCGTCGATCCCGTAAGGATCTGTTGACATGTTGGACAGATTATAAGAAGGCCTACGACTCGGTGCCACATACATGGCTCATGAGGGTGCCGGAGTTGTACAAGATAGATGCAACTCTACGCACCTTCCTTGAGTCGTGTATGGGGCAATGGAAGACGGTCCTTCGCTATCCAGGGTGCAGACAGATATAGGGGAATGATGAGCCTGTATGGATTAAACGGGGAATATTTCAGGGCGACAGTTTGAGTCCACTTTAGTTCTGCTTAGCCCTGAATCCTCTAAGCACACTACTGGAGGATTCAGGTCTAGGCTATCGCTTGAAGAGAGGTGGTCAGATCATAACTCACCCCCTCTACATGGATTATTTGAAACTCTTTGCACCCAACAAATTGCGTCCGATGGATCTACTGAAGGTAACCGAAACTTTCAGTAGCGCAATCAGGATAAAATTTGGTGTGGACAAATGTGCAGTCAGAAGTATTTGGGCATCCGAAAGCTATAAGTATTTGGAGCAATTGTTGAAGGAGCGCTTCTTTTGTCGCCTGAAGAAGGTATTAATTAGTCTTCTTTCAGGCGGAAATAAGGTGCGCGCCTTCAACGGTTGGGTCATGCCGGTTTTGATGTACTCTTTCGGCATACTCAAATGGACTCAGACCGAACTCGACGCGCTGGATAGAAGGGTCCGTACAGTGCTGACTGCAAACCGGATGCATCACCCACGATCATGGGTGATGAGACTGTATATCCCGCGGAAGTGCGGGGGTCGAGGCTTTTTAATTGCAAAGGCCCTCCACAACCACGAGGTGTGCAGTCTCGGGGATTATTTTTTAAAAGCCGAAGTAAGTTATGGACCATGATGAGGTCGCTGTGGACAAGGGACTCACCTTGCTCTCCATGGCTAAAGAGAACTGATTCAAACCTGTAGTACTTACTACCGATGACCGCAAGAAGGTATGGCAAAGCAAGGAGCTTCACGGGCGCTTCCATTGGGCTCTTCATGAGCCTGGTGTAGATTTCTCCTGGTGTTGTTTTTTTTTTTTTGGGTTGTGTTCTCGTCTGGCTAACGGCGATTACTTGCACAGATATAACCAAGATTACCAGAATTATTCACCAGCAACTTGCTTTGAAATATAAACTTGTGGATTCTGAGGTACCGTATTACAAGTATGAGGCCGACCCAGTTCATGAAAATGACCATGTCACGATTTACTGGGTTCGGTCTATCATTACTGACAGGACTATTGTCGCCAATAAGCCTGATTTAGTGGTGATAGATCGATTAGCGCGGCGCACAATGATTGTCGATGTTACCATTCCACATGACGGGAACCTCATAAAAGTTGAGGAAGAGAAACCACTTAGCACACGAGGTTGTTGACATGGGAAATGTGAGGTCGGCTGTCATTATGCCGATTGTCGTATCAGCCAATGGCCTGATGGCCGAAAGCCTCGATCGACATCTATCGTTAGGCGGTTGGATCTAGGGCCTGATTCAAAAGGCAGTACTCCTCGATACGGCTCGCATTGTGAGGAGGTTCCTGTCTCTGGAGCCCTAACCACCGGTAGTTTGGACCCTGCTCCCAACATCGGTGGATCACTATTTATTTTTGTTTTTAAATATTTTCATACTTATTTTTTTATATTTTGAGAAATATTTAATAATTTAATTAGATACATAAACGAAATAATAATAATAAAGGTTTTAAATAAGTAAAAATACAATGTGACTTCAGGATTCGGTGAGCCACAGACAAACAAAGCGTCGCTTTTATCTTGTGGCTCTGCAGATAATTACTATTACCAGATAATTACTTTTTCATTTATTTTTAAAGAGAAATAAATCAAATCCATCCATCCATCTCTGAATGTCCTGACATTCAAGTTAATAGTATTAAACACACGCTGAATAATTACTTAATTACAAACTAATAAAAATCAATTGCTTAGAACTTACAAGTTATTTAAGTAGTTAATATTAATAATGAATAATTATTGTCTTTTTACACAAATCACCTTGGATGTTACTCGTAACTCACTCTCAAAAGTCTCAAACTAAACTAAACAATACACGCACACACTCGTCGAAATGTAGAATGCGGATTGGTGAACAGGAATAAAAACGTTTTGTCTCTGCCAATTAACTATTCGCAAATAATATCGGAGTTGGATAAAAAAATGACGAATCACATAATTATGATGTAATAATTTTGGTGGTCAAGAGTTCTATGAGCTCTTAACCATCACAACTATTGACCACTCGATAGTAAATTTCTTTGACTTGTAATCACATTTTTGACTTTTATTGAAACTAAACTAAAATTTATTGGCAAATTTAAATAAAACCTGCTTCCAGTCATGATATTTGTTAGATTTATTGAGTAATATAATCTTTGGCTTTTTCACAACATGTTAATGCACTTAACTCCATTTTGCAAAAACTGTGGCATAGCTCCATTGCCCTCCGAGGCGACGATCTTACAATTATAATTTTATGCTTAGCCTGCCTCGTCATGTGCTTTTGAACTAGCATTATTTTTAACCGACTTCACAAAAAGGAGGAGGTTCTGAACTGGGTTGAATATTTTTTTAAAATATTTTTACCTCAGAACTCCGTTATTTTAATGTTATTTGTGTATGTAGGTTTATCTACATTTGGGTTGAAAGAGTTGATTTGGGAAGGATCTTATGGCCGTTCACCAAGTTTTAAGACGAACAAAAATATACATGGGTTTGAAACACTATTATGGTTTCATAATACATTTTGTTTTATATGTGTCCATTTCTGAGCCAAGCTTGTATGGGACCTGTATCCATCTCCTTTGGGAGTTGTATAAATGTTGATGATAGAATAAACTCCCTGCAGTACTTAATTTATCTATTAACTTAGCGGTTTCCGCGTTGTTAATGGCTTCTTTACGAACACAAATATTACCTCTAACTCCCAGTGTGCTGGTTAACTAAACATGATTTGATTTTACATAAAATAACAGCACGCCTTGTTTCCCTGAAGGGTTGGGCAGAGGTGTACTTATAGTACACCCACATTTTGCCAGTTATGTTTGAGCCTCATGTAATAGGTAACGAGCCTATGGCTACAACCAGGCAGAAATCCAGACTCCGGGTTGCTGCTGAGAAATTTCGGATAGAAAAACCAGTATTGGGTTTTTCTATCCGGAATTTCTCACTTTGTCCGACCTGCGAATCGAACTCAGGACCTCATGTTCAGCAGTAGCGCTGGCGACCACCAGTACAACAAGACAGTACTAATTTTAATTTTTCGGTCATTATTTAAAAAAAAAACTAGTAGTACCTTGCAATACAAGAAGCTTTTCGTATTTATTTTACCTACCCCGTTTTTTAAATTAAACATCACACCTCGTTCTTCAATTACAAAAAACAATTCAAAAGTTATAAAACTCAATTCGCTAACATACACAAGTAATAAAACCTTTAAAACTTCATTGCAACGTATCTCCGAGCGCAGCCAAATTCTACCTATACATGCCTACTCCTCTAGTACTCACGGATAATGATCGCCTGCGCACACACACAGACACACATACACGCACATAAACAGACTAATGCATTATACAGTACAATACAGACATGGTGCAATAGTGTGCATTCGCTACAAAGAGGTGCGATTTTTAGTTTGTGAAATAGTAATTTTTGTTATTCATTTTATGTGTAATTTGACGTGTTTGCTGCCTAAAAAGAGAATTTATTATGACTGTATCTGAACATAAAATTGTTTGAAAAATAAATTAAAAACTTATAGAATTTAATCAGAAGAATTTCCAGTGTGTGCATAAGAAAAACTTACAAATTGTTGTAGACGCTACGCGAAGTCTACGGAATAGTTTTCGCTACGGCGTAGCTATTCGTAGCACTCGTCTATGACTTGCTACGATTAGTGCTACGAAGTTGAAGATAAGATAATGATGATTTATATTTCTTAAACACAAACCATACAAAAATATGTTTATGTTTTTTTTTTTTTTTGCCGCGATATCCTACATTATAATAAACTCCGTATTTCGCACCCATTGTTTTCTATCTAATTATGCAATATAGTAAAAATACAAAAAGCACTCACCATCTTGTTCTACACAACCTATACAACACGAAATTATTGCCAAAATTTCCCTTCGCCCTTCTTTAGTATGTGTGAGTAATGCGCAAGCGCAGACGCACACACACGTCACATACCTGTACCTAGCGCGCATGTGTGGGTTAGCCGGTTTACCAAAGTACATTTTTAGGGTACCCATACACCTATAAATAGTTTAATGAGGACGGAAAGAATTTTTGGGGATTATTCGTTGCCACAAAGTATAGGGCATCTGTTTCGTTTTTTGTCAAGTATTTTGGTGATGGCCTCATGCAGTCGGCTGGTGTAGGGCTTTGCCCTTTTTTGGCCAGTAATTTGAGTCTATGTATTGGGATATTGTCGTGCTAAAGTCGAAGGAAGTCGTAAAGAGGTTAATGACAGATGAATGTGAGACGAAGGGCGAGGAACGTTCGAGCGTTTTAGGTCATGGTTAGTTTTAAATGTTCTAATGTTACGAAACTTGTAGGTTAACTGTCGAACTAAGGAATAGGATTATAATCAACTAGCTGTTACCTGCGACTTCGTCTGCGTTTATTTTGTACTTCATAATTTAAAAATAAATAAAAGTCCAGGATAAAAAGTTGCCTGTGTACTTCTCCAAGTTCCTGGCAGGATTGAAATATTGTTTATTGAAATAATTGATTTACATAAATATGGTAGGTAAAAAATAATTGGATTCTACCTGAACTAGGAATAAGCCTGTATCTCAGGAGTCAGGTGTCTTACTCAAGTGCTTGTACATAAGTATTATCTAAAATTCCTACAAATAGTAAATCATTTATCTACTTTAATTATGGTTATATTCAAATGAGCAAATTAGTATGCTACTTTTTTAATACGAGTATAATAGTGTTATAATAGTTGTTGAAGGGATTTGACTTGTGAAAGCCCATGAAAAATGAGAGGGTTTTTATGGTAAGTTATGCTTTAATATTGGTAAAGTTACGAGGGTGTTAGTCTGATATAAAAGCGGTTGGTCTTTAAGAATCTGAAATAATTTCTATCCGAAGTCTCGCAGAATTTATCTGTAGGTAAAATAGGGAAAATTTAAAGCAATCTCTGTTTTTTATTATCTCTAAACGAAGTTAAAGTTATATTACTTTGTGTGATTCAAGTTTATAAGTTCATTAAAATGGGACTTGTTTACGTCTTAGGATAAGACAAGTTTTCACTGTCTATCACAAAAGTTTATGAGATAAATATTTTGACAAGAATGTGTTGGGTATTGTTGGGAGCAGTGACGGCCGAGTGAAAACGGCCGCGATTTACCAGTTGTAGGTCGTAGGTTCGAACCCGGACAGGCGCTTTACTTTGTGCAAACTATTTCATCACGTCTGCTCTCAAAACGGTGAAGGAAAACATTGTGAGGGAACCGACATGTCTTAGAACCAAAAATTCGAAGACATGTGATATCTACCAACCCGCACTGGGCCCGCTTGTTGGATTACAGCCCACTCCCTCTCACAGAGAGGATGGCCTGTCCCAGTAATGGGAAAGTTATAAGTTGATTATGTGTTGGGTTATTTAGAAATAATAGCCGATCGTTAGCACAACAAGAGATTTATACTCAACAGCCAAAACCAATTATTTTACTTCACATAAACCTACACGGGCATTTATGAAACGTCAGAAGCTAGGCGCACGGTTCCAATTGGTCGTTTCCTATGGGAAAGAGTTAGCAAGAAACTACCCGGTTACTCTTTCAAAAATAATTGACTTCTTCAATGATTTCAAATTATAGTGTTAGGAGGTAAGGTATGAGAGAACAGTGTAGGCCTGTCAACAAGTATCAGGTACTTAACAAATAGAAAATGGTCCACAAAACAGTGTACAAGGCTTTGTCACTTTATCTTATAAGGATAATGAGAAAATAAAATAAGGTCATGTAATGAGTACCATTAGAATTTTCTCGATTACTAAGCTAAATCGTTTCCGTGCGATCCCCGAATTAATTTTAATTGCCTGGCACGTTCCAAGCGAACTATCAGCAGTTCTGCAACTTCGCCCGGCTCCCATAGTGTTGCCAATTAGTGGGGACTTGTATGAGGTAACGTGAGACGATTTGGGAACAACGGGGGACTTTGGGGGACTGGATGAACGATCGCATTTGAGGTTATTAGGGTGACGCTTAGAAAGGGTTATTTTTAGCCAGTTTTCTCTAATTCTTGTAAAGGCATTGCTCTTGTAGCTCGCAACAAAGTAATTTTATTTAAATTCTATGTATAGATTATAAGGCTGTAATATTTACATAGTTAAAAAGTTAACAGTCTTAGGGCTGATTTTTCAATAGTCAGGTAACTTTTATCTAGGGAATAAATATTGAGGTTTGACAGCTTTCGTATAGAGAATTTTTCAAACTGTCATATTTATTCTTTAGATAAAAGTTATCAAACAGAAAAATCATCCTTAAAATATTATTTATAATATGTACAAGTGTACATAATATAAAGAAAAGAATCAAAGGGCATCAAAAATTGGTCACATCGTTGTCAACAGGAAAAGTGCGCAAAAGGCTGGCAGCAGTGCCACGTGGTACGGCAACGCTGATTCTTTGGTAAAAAAATCTATGTATTGAAACAATTTAATGGATTTCTTATACCTTTGCCTTTTGAAGGCACGAAATTGAATTCCATCTATGGATTTGAATTATTTGTCTAGAGGTTTTGTCCTGAATTCTGGGAGAGACCGTCCTTTCTGCGTCGTTTAGATAACAAAAATATATGAATTTAGAAAAATACTTAATACAGCTTACAGTAGGTACTAAATTAAATAAGTGACTAACTGACGCCTAAGTGTCCTTTTGTGTTTGTATTTATTTGTATAGTTAGTGAGAATAACACTTGGGTAAATGTATTATTGCTAAGGGCGAATTTCATCAAAATTTTATACTAAGAATAAGTCTTATCCGGAGAATTAGATAGTTCTTCTCCATAGATACCTACTACGCTTTGGAATGGGCAACTAGCTTTATATTTTCTGACTGACAGACTTCTTGACAATTCAAAAGTGCCTGTAAATGGTTTAATTGAAATAAATGCTTTGAGTCTGAATACATTTTGAATATTTGTCAGTAATTCCATACTAGAACTGTCAGCCGTCAATTTTATTCCACGGGTAAAAGATATCTGACTTTGGTAAAATCAGCCCTTAGTTTCATAAATTACGGCGGACATACATCATTCTAAAAAGTCTTTAATGGCCTCATATAATGGCCAATTTTCTCCAAAACTTTTCCTCAAAAACCATCAATCCTATCCGTGTTGGAGCAAGCAGGAGCTATAATAAATACGATTTATGATCATCCAGTGCATTCCTCACACGTCCGTGCCATAACAAAAACCATCAGCATTGTTCACCAAGAACTATACAATTGGCAAACCCGAATAAACACCACCCAACTTCCCCTTACAGCCACGAAAATTCCCCTTAGCCTTTATACCTTAAGACATAAGGTACATTTTCCTCTATCCTTAGGGTTTTAGAAAGGTTGGGAACAAAACCGCAGCATCTTTGTTACTCCATGTTTTTGGAGCTAACGGTAATTCAGGTTTGTACCTATGTAGGTTTTGAACTTTGTTATATATTTCCCTTTAAGATTAATGTTGAGTTGAATGATTGAAAATGAGGTTTTGTGCGATTAGATTGCCAGTGTCTGGGGAACGATTAATTATGCCTTTCAGTATTCGTAAGTCCTGTTTGTTAGAGTTCATTATGGTAGTTATTTGAAACGTTTTAACTTTCTGCTATTCTACTTTGATATTTCTTTTGAAGAAATCTGAAATTATGTTTTATTTTCTTTTGAATATGTTGATGTACAACGGCAAGACCACGTGGTATGAGTACCAAGGAAGTATAGCCACTTGCATTGTCTTATTTTTTTTACTGTTAACGCTTTATTAACAGTAATATATATATACATCTCTATATATACAAAAACGGCCAAGTGTGAGTCAGACTCTCACATGTAGGGTTCCATATCTACAATATTAAACACATTTAAAAAAAAAATATTTTTGTAAAAAAAAAATATTAAAAAAACCCCTTAATTTTTTTACTTTTTTATATTTATTGTATATATATTTTGTTATAGCGGCCATAGTAGAAAATTTGCTAAATTTCAAGTGTTTACCTTGTACGGTTCAAAAGATACAGCTCTGTGACAGACAGACGGACACTTTGCGTGCGGAACCCTATAAACTAGGGTTCCGAGCAAAGATCGAACCTTCATTAAATGTATGATAAGGAAATGCTAACACGGTGCGCGCGTCGTCTGTTTTTCAGGAAGCTTCTAGAATGTTCTAGAAGCTTCGACTCGCCCTTATTGGCCGTGGGGGAACGAGAGGCGTTTCCGTCAGAAGCGCGCGGATTGTGGCGGGAGCGTTAAAATAGGTTCGCGTTTTAATGTGATAGCTATACAAGACTGAGGGCTGATTTTTCAACAGCCTGATTATTTTTATATGAAGAATAAATATTTTCTATACAAAAGCTGACAAACTGCCATATTTATTCCTCAGATAAAAGTTAGCTGGCTGTTGAAAAATTAGCCCTTACACGAGGATCATTCAAGAAAATGGGTAAGAACGTCCTTCTGTCTTGCTGCGTAGCGACTGTGAAAAGACCCAAAAATCTTTCACTTGAATAATGCTTATCAATTATTTTATTTTTAATCGACGAAAGAATACCGAAATTTAATATTTCGGTAATTTTTTTTTTGTTTGTGCGTTACCGTAATTTTGATTTAAAAACCGACGCCTTAAACAATTGACGCCGTAGTTTCACAAATTCAGAACACGTACTCGTACAGCTGTTTGGGAAAAACTGAAAACTTTAACAAATTTTTTTGGAAATGGTTTCCAGACAACTTTCCGGTTAGCTAACGGTACCTATATCTATAGCTAAAAAGAAAATGTGTTAATATCTCTCGACGCCATTGTTCGAGAAGTGTCGAGATGTAAATTCAAACAAAGATGGCGGATTTTTTGTTACTTTTTCCTTGTAGTTTACAAAAATGTGGTGTTTTTATTGCTTCGGTCGTAAATTATAATAGCTTGGTGGTCGCCTTGTCGTAGAAGTATCATGAATCATTTTTTGGTTGAGCAATTTTTCGTAGTATTTTTAGGAATGGGGGTAACAGGAAAAAAAGTTTTGTTGATTTAAGAAATTATGCTTTCTCTGCTCGTTGATGACGAATCAGTCTCTCTAGGTAAAACAAATATACTTAAAAAAAGGCTTACCTTTATACTTAGGATCACTTTTTCTTTTAACAATTTATAATCTTCTATGCGTAGATAATTTATGGAGCATTTAACACTAAAAACACATAATAAATAGCATTAAGTCTTCGATGTTGAGCTATCGCAAGACAACTTTTATAAAATAATGAAAAACTCACCCAATCTGCAACACCTGAAACAAAATAAAGGTCTCAAATCAAATCAAAAGTCAGTTATTCAAATTAGGTTGAGAATCAGTACTTTTGAACGTCAACATTATATAAGACAGTCCCCCAAAACACCCGCCCTTCACCACTTCTACTGCTTTAGCAGGGAAGAAAAAGTGGTGCTACAAACTGCCCAGCAGCACAGCTGTCTCTTCAGTTAGAAGAACTTGATAGTATACAATAGTACACAAGGTAATTAACATTAAGGAACACAAAACATTAAATAAAATTATTTGCTATATGTCAGCTAGCACACGCCAGTATCTATTAGGCACAACCCAAAAGGCTTCAAATATGTATTACTAGCTGCGCCCCGTGGTTTCACCCGCATAAGTTTCGATCCCGTAAGTATATCGGGATAAAAAGTATTCTATATGTTAATCCTGGTTATGAGCCATCTGTGTGCCAAATTTCATCCAAATCCGTTTAGCAGTTTTTGCGTGAAAGAATAACAAACATCCATCCATCCATACAAACTTTCACGTTTATCATATTAGTTAATCCTGGTTATAAACCATCTGTGTGCCAAATTTCATCCAAATCCGTTCAGTAGTTTTTGCGTGAAAGAGTAAACAAACATCCATCCATCCATACAAAGTTTCACGTTTATAATATTAGTAGGATTTACCTAAAACAAAATAGGATTACACCGCTGACTTCAACTAGAAGAAACAGAAGGTCCTGTTGACCATGCTGCTTAGTTAAAACGTCACGGGAAGTAGGCGGCCCTGCACAGGCTAGCAGCCTGTCAACTTGTCATTACCTTTTATATTAATGTATATAAACCATTTAGTAGATACGGTATTATGCCATGCTAACCTGTACTTAACAACCGGGAGTTCCGCCAAGTTCCATAGGAAATAGACCGCGACGCCGCGGTGAAATGTTTAGGGATATTCAAACTGAGTAGGTACCTGTTCCTGTCACTAAGTTTATATTTGGTCCTTTTGTTCCCTTGGGTCTCAAAGTCTATTATTGTTCAATGCAATGCGAACGAATTTTCGTATGTCAGCTTATATATTATTATGTAAATATTATCTTGTTTAAAAATAAAAAAAATGTTCGAAGAATTCATTTAAATTTATTGATTATAGTATGTGAGTTCACTGCCTTATGATATTGGTGGTTATTTAAAAAAAAAGTAATATAATTTGTGCCCGGTTGATGGCACTTAAATATAACTGGTGAAATGTGGGTGTACTACAGGTACACCTCTGCCTAACCCTTAAGGAATACAGGCGCGATGTTATGTGCTAAATATAATTTACGTCTAGTTATCATTCGTAGTTTTAATCCCCTTTTAACGCACAATAAATTATAAGAATAACTTTATATAATACAAGCTGACCGAACAGTCGTTGCCCTGTTTCCTAGAACTCGATCGCAGCGTCACCTACCAGGTTCAATTCTGAATCTAAGCGAGCCAGGGACTCGATCAAACACACACAAATATTTCATCAAAATCGGCCCAGCCGTTTAGGAAGAGTTCAGTGACATACACACGTACTGAAGAATTATATTTAAAAAGATTATAAGAATGGCTTTATTATTGCTGTAAAACTACAGTTTAAGTAATTACTTACGTAACTTAAGTTTTGTAAGGAAATATTATTATATTTCCTTTCATTTACTAAGAAAATTATACTACACTTGCTAAACTTTCCTTGGCCCAGTTTGAACAAAGCATATTTATACGGAATATTGTACTGCAGGTCCTTTAAGTACACAAAAGAGTGATGCGTAATATTTTGAAAGGCTAACCCAAACACAGACTTTCTCTGGTGCTAATAATAAAGGCAAACTCGATATTTAAGGACGCGTGTAGGGTGACGCCACCAATTATCTTCCATGTCATTATTTATCTAAAGCCATTATTTTTGGAACGGTGTACTTAAGTATGTACTTTTGAAGTCCTGCGGTTTGACGCATTGAAGTGAAAGGAGATATCAAAAATTAAATGTGTTTTGAAAACGAGTTGGGTATAAAAGTATATTAGTCGTGTGAATGTAGTTAGTGTCGTATTTACGTTTTGGGGTATAATCTTATTTTGTCTTATTTTATCACCACTGCTCTCAAAACGGTGAAGGATAACATCGTGAGGAAACCGGCATATCCTAAAACCAAAAATTCGAAGTCATGTGATCTACCAACCCGCACTAGAGCTCTTCCTTTCGAAGGGAGGCCTGTGTCCCAGCAGTGGGAACATTAGAGGCTGATTATGATGATGTTGATCATTCTCTCATCGAGAATTTTGTGCACAGACTATATAAACCATTAAGTTTATTCGATCTAATACTCATAAACAGTACTGAAACTTTCATACCGAAACTACAATTTTCGCCAAAACTCTTATGAAACAAAACTCCCAGCAATAAATATTGCTAAGATGTGTGTGTCTAGAGTGAGACTAAGATAGCGGTATATCAAGTATGAATTACTGATGTGACCCAAATCCGGCTCTCATACTTCCAGCATATTGAAACCAGTGTAATATTTAACGTACATATTATATTCTTGTGTTATTTCACGCCGGTTTTCTTTAACATCATCTGCCGAGCCTTTTCCTAACTACGTTGGGGTCAGCTTTCTGTCTAACCACATGCAGCTGAATACAAGTATTTTACATGGAGCAACTGACTACGAGTATCAAACCTCTACTACCCAGTGAGTGGGTAACACGATATCCCTTGGTAAGACTGGTTGGCAGACTTTAGGGCTTCTGATGACCCGTAACGACTGTCAAAGATTTACAAATGACAGGCGTGACCAACGGCCTAACGTGCTTTCCGTGCCTCAAAAAGCACGTTAAGCTTTTCTCGATATATTAGGGGTTAAAGTATGAAATTGCCGATTTGTACTGAAAAATTGAAATTCGTTTTTTTTTAAATTTAACATATTTATTTAATCAAAATAATTATCATTATTTTATATACATTGCTGCCATCTAATAGGAAGGTCATTTATGCCTTTGCGATAGAACTCTCGTGATCTAGATTCGACAAACTGTGTAAAAGCATTTTGTACTGCCTCCTGAGAAGAAAACTTTTTATAATGTAGAAAATTGTCCAAATAAAAAAAAAAATGGTATTCCGTTGGAGCAAGGTCTGGCGAATACGGAGGGTGACGAATGGTTTCTAATTGCAGTTCCTGTAGAGTTAAAACGGTTTTTCGTGCTGAATGAGGTCTCGCGTTATCATGGAGCAATAATGGTGAAGATCGATTCATGAGTCGGGGCTGTTTCACTGCTAGTTTTGCTATCATTGTTCAGAGTGCGGCCCAGTAGACATCTGCCGTTATTGCTTGACCAGATCCGAGAAAGCTATAGTGAATAACACCATGCTGAGACCACCAAACAGTTACCATTACCTTTTTATTGGTAAGCTTTGCTTTAGGACACTGTTGCGGCGTTTGACCTGGGGTCAGCCATTGCATTTTTGGCTTACGGTTATCGTAAAGAATCCACTTTTCATCACATGTCACAATTCGATCGAATATTCGTTCATTTCTGTATCGATTCAACAAGGCAACACAAGTTTCAACACGCGTTTCTTTCTGCAGATCAGTCAAATCATGAGGCACCCATTTCTCATATTTTTTTATTTTATTGATTTGACGCAAATGAGTCAGTATTGTTGGTAATGTAACGTTAAGCCATTCCGCTAATTCCTGGGTAGTTTGGCTCGGATCGGCTTCCTCCATCTCTTTCAATTCATTGTTATTCACCTGTGTGGGCGGTCTTCCACGTGGTTCGTTCTTCAAATCAAAGTTTCCATCACCAAAGCGTTTAAACAAAAATCGCACGGTGCGTTCATTAGCAGTCCCCTCTCCAAAGGCAACATTGATATTGCGAGCTGTTTCTGCAGCGTTAGTTCCGCGTCGGAACTCGTATTCAAAAATAACTCGAATTTTCGAAGTATCCATCTTTCTTGTCTAAGCTGAATAAAAAAAACAACTGAAGGTCGATAATTAAATGTTGCACATTTTTTAAAAGAAGAACTTCATAGGTACCATGTGAAAAAAGTTTCACTCAGAAATCTCAAACCATGAAGGTTCTATGTCAATTCGAAGTACCTATTACAATAAAACGGCAATTTCATACTTTAACCCCTATTATAATAGATGGTTACCCATCCACTGACCAACCTCGGTAAGCGTAGTTTAACCTTCGACCGACCCGTGCGGCTGTTATTGTATAGCCACGAGCCCCTCCCGGTTTTCTGAAACAATACGAGTACCAATAAAATACCAAGGTTTTTTTCCTTTTAAGGTTAAACAAAAGATTATAAAATTGTGGATTCAAGCTAATTACGGTAGGTTAAACAATTATTGGACAGAACCCATTATTCGACCCTCGGGCGTTTTGTTTTATTAACGAGTGAGTGAGGTTGAGCATTGGGTGTGAACCCGGACAGGTGCTTTACTTTGAGTAAATAATTTCATCACCACTGCTTTCGAAACGGTGAGGGAAAAAATCATGAGGCAATCGGTACGTCCTAGAACCAAAAAATTCGAAGACATGTGACATCTACCTACCCGCATTAGATTACAGCCCATTATCTCTCCAATAGAGGAGGCCTGTGTCCCAGCAGTGGGAACATTATGCTGATTAACATAATTTTTACATAATAATTTATTTAAAAGATTTCCACCTAATATGGTAAAATATGAGTAGGTAAGTACTTTACTTTGTTTTTTTTTCCATATACTTTTAAATTACTTTAAAATAATACAATTAAAAGATGAAACATAAATCAGCAACATAGTTCCGGAGAACGCTTTCTACAAAAACCAAACTAGTTTTCAAACTATGCCTTACGGACAATAACTGGGTCTTCCACCCTACAGTTTTTGCAATACATGTCAACTTTCAAACGTTGCCACATCTGCCGATACCCTCTAATTAGCAGGTGTGCGCTCACTTTATTATTGTAAGTTTTTTTGTAGTTTCATTAGTCTTTTTTGAAGTCAATATCCATCCACCTTTGGTTTCTCAGAGTGGAAAAAAAATGTGTCAATTTGCAAATGAATAGTTTGAATTTAAAGTAACCTCAAATCATACTTAGAGCATAATTACGTTGCCGGGGTAGCGGGACCCTTCCGGGGTAGCGGGATCGTCCGAAAGGGTTACCGCTGCCCTGGAACATAAAGGGCTAAGGAAGGAACACGGGTGGGTTTTAGTCAGTAAGAGTCTGACACTCCCTTCTGCTCCACCCAGAGCGGGAGGGGTCATTTGATGATTTCCCATCCTCAAAAAAAAAAAAAAAGCATAATTACGTCATTGAAGGGTATAGCAGATCATCATAATCTGCCTAGCCTTTTCCCCATCTATGTTTGGGTCAGCTTCCAGTCTAACCGGATGCAGCTGAATACGAGAATTTTACAGCGACTGCCTATCTGACCTCCACAACCCAGTTACTGGGTAATACAATACCCCTTGGTAAGACTGGTTGTCAGACATTCGGGCATCTGACGACCCGTAACAACGCTCAAAGATCCATGAATGACACCTGGATAAAAATATTCTGTGTATGAAAGACAAAACTGCTTAATTTCTAGTGTCTGCAATGTCTAAGTAAATCTCATCTAAATAGTCGAATCTCACTTACTTTTAAGTTCTTAATCTAATTCAGTCGTACACGTATTACGAACTAACCTACATTTCAACCCAACCCCAACTTAAAGTTAACTTTAACTGACCGAGTTATTCTCAGAAGCGGCCTTTCTCTCATTAGCCGGGAATCGAAACCACGACCCCTAACTACGATTTATTGCTTAAGAGATTACAGAAGCGGGCTATGGGTACAAAAGGTTTCTGTAAATTATAGTTATTTGATATTTTAGTTATGAAGGGTTTTGAAAACACCCTCACACATCTACCACCCCGCACTGGTCCTGCGTGGTGTATTACGGCCCACTCCCTCTCAGAGATAGGAGGCCTGTGTCCCAGCAGTGGGAATATTATAGGCTGATTATACTGAAAATACTATGAAAGAGAGGTATTATCATTACAAAAGTTTTAATGCTGGAAAATTATTCAAGGACGAAGTTTGAACCTAAGTCAGCACTAGGTTGCGGATTTTAAACCTAGCTGCGTTGTTTTAAAGATCGACCATCAGACCAGGTTCAGGTTTCCTCACCATTCTTTATTGAATTAATGCCGAAACCTAAAAGTTATACATTTATAGCATTATACTTCGTTATACTCATAATCTAAATGTTTTGTTAAACCCGTTGATATATAGGGTGGCCGGGACATCGACGCGCAAATTGTAACCATGAATACAGCACATTCTAGATCCCCAGCATAGAAAGAAAGATGTAAAGCATACCGATAAGTTTGCATGCTATGTACTCGTATCTACAGCAAAACATGTAAGCACTAATGTAACATCTGTAATACCATGTTTTAATGCAAATAAAAATGATTTGATGTTGATATTGAAATCTTTTGTCGGTTATCAAAAAAAAAATTGCGGTTTCATAGAAAAGTGCAATACCTACGCGGTTCAAATGTATGGAATAAGCTAGAGGAGTTTTTAATCACGGACGAAAAATTTCAACTCATGATTGAGAATCATGTACTGAATGCATGGTAACAGGTTGCTCGTCGATGTCCCTGCCACACTGTATTAGGGAGATAATACTTCAATGGTTAAACCCTCAGTTTACTTTTTAGCGATATCCAAAACTGCATGCCATAACAGGAGTAAATAAAAAGTTATTTATGTGCTAGTACTGAAGCGGTATTTCAGTTGTGGCAACTACAAACTTTCACCGCGGAGTTAGCGACTTACTCGCCCTTCGGTGAGAGCAGGCTGAGGTGGCTGCGTTAATACTACTAAAATACAGTATAAAGTAGAATGAGTGTAAGAAATGGTAAACACTTCATAACGGAATCGCTGTGTTCAGGGACTCTACTGCCTAAGCACGAAAACTGTAGTTTCGACCGAAGTTACGAGCGTTAAAAATAACAAAGATATTTTTTGAAGTTTTCTATTGGGGGAATGTATCTCTTTGGAAAAAGAGTGTAGAAAGAGGAACAGTGTGGAAAGTTTTTCATTCTCCAATGAAAAGGGAGGAACTTCCAACTAGATGGGCATTGTGTCTGGTGGGTACTGTCCAATGATTGTTGTCAGGCTGTTGTATTTTATGATAATTTCGCGGAAAACTTTGCTTGCGCGATAAAGAATTTGTGTGATGTCAGATGACATCCGTAGTTTCTTATTTAGCATTGTATGTGCCACCACAAGAGTAAAAGGGAGAAATGATGGGATTTCAATTGATTTAAGCAACATGGTTGTATCTCGCATTAATTGGAAATCCTATCACACCTCCATCTCATGGTTCCCCTACCCATGATCGATAACTTCAAAGCTCTCTGCGCCCGCGCACCGATGGCGATGCTTTCTCCCGCTAACATCGTCCTACTTGCGCACGATTTGAATGAATTACGTTGAATTCGCACGTCACCGCATCGTTGCACGCGTTCCCCTTTTACGTAATTAGACGGTAAGACTTAAAACGGAGAATTCGTAGAAACGATACGATTTCTTTGTGGAAAATTGTCGAGTGTCGTGTGTAACTTTTACTTTGTTAAGAATTTGGGAGGATAATTTACTTGATTGTGTCGAAAGGTACATTTATTCCTTTGATCTTGTCTTTTTCATTAACTCAATGTGCCATATTACCACTGGGTACTGTATTTATTAACCCTTCAGCCCGGAACGTGGATCCACGCGAGACACAATTACTTTTTAATTTTTTCTGTAATTACGGCATTCAACCGGCTAAACATGATATTATATCAGACCCCTGCAATGGACTCATTTGATTACAGTAAGAAGTAACCTAACGTTTAGGTTCAAATAGAACATAATCTCAACTCAGCCTATCGCTGTCCACTGCTGGACATAGGCCGGCCACAACCTGCCCCAGCTGCCGTTTTAACGATGCAGTACGTGTTGTCCACTTCAGGACTTGTTTGCTCCACCATCATCATCACCATGGTCATCGATCCTTCGGCAAACATGGCTAGCCCACTGCCACTTCAGCTTACTTACTCTGCATTCTATGTCGGTAACTCCGGTTCTTTTCTAGATAATTTCATTTCTGATGCAAACAAAACCTATGCACACAAAAAGAAGAAGATTGTATTTTACTACAACAGTAGACAGTACAACTTGTTTGTGGCATGCAGTAGCCCGAAAGTCTGACAACCAGTCTTACCAAGGGGTATCGTGTCACGCAGTAACTGCGTTGTGGAGAATTCAGCTGCATCCGGTTAGATTGGAAGCTGACCCCGAAAAAGGTAGGCATATGATGAGTAGACAGTAGATATTACTTACCTCCTACAAAAGGCACACCGCGAATATACTCAAGCTCACATAAAACCCTACATTATATACCGATCTACTTTCAACACCGCAGCAAAGGCAGAAGTTTCCAAATCTTTGAACAAAAAGAACAGTTTTACATTCCCCCGCATAGTTGAGTCGCGAACATTCAACCGCTATGAAAAAACCTCGTAAACACACTTAATACTCATTTTATGAGCGATATTATCTCTATGTATATCGTAAAATATTACATCTTGGCACTCCTCGTAATTCTAATTTTTGTAGAATGTAAAATTTCAAGTTTTTTCGGGCGTAAGTTGTTTTACGCGTAACGTTGGGTTGGTTAGCAAAGGAACGCACGGGAGAATATTTGACGCGACTATTTATTTACGCACTGGATTTTGAACTCTCGGTGTTAGGCCGAGAATTGAGAATCCAACAGAGCGCATCCCAGCACGTCAAAAAATACACTGTTGGATTTTAAACTCTCGGCTCAACACCGAGAGTTGAAAATCAGTGCGCGATAAGAAGTCGTCACGTGAAGGATCGCCCGTGGGTACGAGGGCTTATACCGAATATTCAACGAGTTCTATTAAGTATCGCGTAAATTATGGTTGTTAATGGCAATTTTTAAAACGTTCGGTACGTAAAAATAATTGTTGAACAAGTCGTTGATCGGATTTACGAATGCTTCAGAATTTTATTGAATTAAATAACATTTTAAGTGATATAATCAAGAAAAACGTGAAAATCTATATAATGCTGTCATTCTACTCTTAGTTGTTGAGACACGTTTATTGAAGTTATTAAATAAAATATTTTTTCTTTGCTTTACATGTGCCTTTCTCTAAGCGCACTCCAACTCAAATTCAAAATTCAAACTCAAACCACTTATTTCAATTAAACCATTTACAGGCACCTTTGAATTGCCAAGGAGTCGGACTGTTAGTCAGAAACTAGTAGCCCATTCCAAAACGTAGATCTCTATGGATACGAACGGGCAAGAAACTCCAAGGACACTCTTTTAAATCAAGATATGAATTACAAAATCCTGCATAACTACGTCTTGTACGAGTATTATCGCTAGTATATCTCAAATATCATGCATTTTTGATGGTCCATAAAACGAAAATCGAAGTAAAGATATCTTCCTGCATCCGATTAATAATTCATGTATATATCATCAACCTCTTTATGACAACAACAGTCAGCAGTAACCATAACAATAAATTTTATAATTCAATAGAAATAATGACAACAAACAATAAAACGATACTGGCGTACAATAAACGTGGTGTTTATAATGTCTTCACTTTATCATAATGTGTTGTTGTGGAGAGAAATCTAATGGAGTAGATATTTTACAGCATCTCTTGTTTTATTTATTTATTTATTAAGGTACACCAACAGCTTCTAATCTGCATTCGTGATTTATTTCCCAAAAATGTAAACAAATATGAGTTTATGGAAAAATAACTTTAATTCCTACACAATAAAGTTCAGTTTACGCTGCAACTTCAAACATTTTTATGACTTTTTCAATCGTGCTAGTCACTCTGAAATCAATTTAATAACCATTAAAATAAAGTTGATATTTGTTTAACTTGAAACAACGTAAATTTGAAACAAATAAAATTTGAATTATAGATTAGTTGTTTATTGTATATAGAAAAGACGGGCTTTTGTAAAAAAAAAAAATCATCAATGCTTTTTACTCGACTGCCTCGTTGGTCTAGTAAGCGCTACTGCTGAGTATAAGGTCCTGGGTTCGACCCCTAGGTCGGGTAAAGTGTTATTGGGTTTTCCCATCTGGAATTTATCAGCAGCAGCCTGGAGTTTGGATTTCTACCCAGTTGATGACCATAGGCTCGCCCCCTATCACATTAGACTCAACCATAACTGACGAAATATGAGTGTACTCTTATATAAGTACACCTCTGCTTAACCCTTCTTGATGATATGTTATGTCTTCTCACTCGGATAAAAGCAAAAAACTTCAATTTCATGTTTTCCCTCCTTGCTTTTAGAATTTTTCATTGTACGTTGTCTGGGCATTTTTTAATGTAAGTTACACCGACCAGATTTTCTTAGCCTAGATAATAAACCAAATCTAACAACTACGTAGCTACTACCTAACAACTTTAAGAAATAAAATGAAATGGTGGTTAGTCTTTTATGCATGCAACATGCGTAAACGCACCGACAAATTTACTATATAAAAAGAACCATGGATACAATCGAACGTTAAAAACAATGTTATCATTCGGTCCTTATGATAACCTATAATATTAACATTTAACAACCCGTATCCTCCCAAGTTTTGTACGTCTTAACCCGTCAAGATCGGAGGGTGAACAACCCTTAGGAATGGTACTCCGTGCAGCACAACTGAATTATACATAGCACAAGCAACTTGGGAATACTCGGGAAGTGGACGGATCTTATATGTTTTATTCGGTTATTTACAGATTTCGGTTAAGTGGAAAGCTCGGATGGGAGTTTATTTGATTTAGAGGGACATAAGTAGGTGTTGTTTCTTAAGTGTTACAAGTTCTATAGACATATCTACAATACGGGACCTAAAGTGAGAAAGGAAACGAAATTTTGCAGTAGTAAGACTTCTAGTGGCTCGCCGTGGAGGTAATATACATGTATAGGAGTTTGTCGAAAATTTATGCATAATGGTTATCTACATTTTGAGGGGCCCGTGGCTAAATAATAACAGCCGCACAGCTCGATCGATCAGGTTAAGCTACGCTTGCCGCGGTTGGTCTCTGGATGAGGGATCTTTACATACCGAGACCCCTCCGTGCCTCAGAAAGCACGTTAAGCCGTTGGTCCCGGCTGTCATTCGTGGATCTTTGACAGTCGTTACGGGTAGTCAGAAGCCCGAAAGTCTGACAATCAGTCTTACCAAGGGGTATCATATTACCCAGTAACTGGATTGTGAAGGTCAGATCGGCAGTCGCTCCATGTAAAATACTGGTATTCAGCTGCATCCGATTAGACTGGAAGCCGACCCCAACATAGTTGGGAAAAGCTACGCAGATGATGGTTATCTACATTTTACCTTTGTAAGCTGCACTTTTCATTTTAAACGGGCTGCTGAACCATTCATTTATTTAGAAAGAAAGAAAGAAAAAGTATTTATTGCGACTCGTACAGGAAGATCATAAAACTAAACTAAACTATACACAATAAAAAATAAAAAATACCAAATTAAATAAAAAAAAAGTAACAAAAAGAAACTGAAACAGAAAGTCAATTTAAGCTCTCCAACAAAAGACAAGTACACAAGACATTAATTTGCAAACTTAGCGCCATTTTTCACATGTAAGAAAGTTTGTGAAACTAAAAGCGTGCCTTTATCCACTGAAATAAATATTAAGATAGAAGTTCATGAAGTACAGTCACGAGCACCAATATGTCAATAATTGGAAACTTTCAACTACGATTTTTTCGTGAAATAACAAATGCAACGTTGAAATACTACACATTACATAAACCTATGGGTTCGAAAATGCTATGTTCGTAACAACATAAAATTTTATTACAAAATAAAGGAGTAAATCGCTTTTGAATAAAGCCGAGTGTATACATACTATTGCTCGTGACTGTACATACTTTAATCTTTTCTCTAACCTTTCTCGAAAAAAGAACCCTAGAATAGATATACCTACTAAATTATGAAGGTGTTTCCATAATACATGGATACGTATAAAAAAGACATATTCTTACATACGGGAGTATTCAGAAAAGGGGTAAGATGTTTGAAAGACGTTAACCGGATGGGAGGGATAGCTTTGTAGCCAGAGGTTCAGAGGTTCAGAGGTAAAGAGGTACTGAATGCAAATAAAGTCGACCGCGGTGAGAAGCTGCCTTCCGGGTCGGCACGCGATTGAGATAGTCCTTGGAGGAAGGAATGTAGTGATAGCAAAACAAGTTGAGGTGAAATTAAATTGGTATCGATATTTGTAGATGTTTTCGCTTTATTCGGTACAAATTTCGTGGGTTCAAACCCAGACAGGCGTTTTACTTTGTGTAAATATTTCATCACCATTGCTCTCATAACGGCGAAGGAAAACATCGTCCTAGAACCAAAAATTTGAAGACACGTGACATTTACCTGCCGCATACTGGGCCCGCGTCGTAGATTACGCCCCACTCACTCTCGAAGAGAGGAAACTATCACACTCGTCCACTACATATTACATGGAACTTAAACATAACTGGTGAAATGTGGGTGTACCATAGGTACACCTCTGCCTAACCCTTCCGGCATTACGGGCGTGATGTTATATTTATATTATTACCATAAAGCTACTAGAAAACAATTGACCTTTAAACCTTTTACAGTTTATCTATAAAAATAGATACCTATCGAATTTGAGGGATCCCTTTGATCTAAGTTCACTGTTGATACAGGTTGTCACACAAGAGGGTTTGGACCTAATTAGTGCATGGGCTACTTACTGCCTTTGAGCTATCAATATGTTTAGCTCACAAGGTTACGTTGTATCTAGATTTTTTTTTTAAATACAGAACAAATAATAATAATAATGAAGTAAATACAGAACTGTAGGGTAATAATGCGTAACACACTAACAGTAGAAATGGCTTTCATTTTGACACTTCAATAATATTCATTACGTTATTTACTACCACATACAAGGCTACCTCCTTGGGTCTTACCACCGGCTCTTATAGCAGGACAGAAGTTCAACTGCACTGCTTTTTTGTTCTATGATTAAGTACAAAAAAGCAGTGCAGTTCAATTTCTGCCCAGCTATAAGAGCTGGTGGTAAGCCCCGTGGTCCTTATAACCACCACCAACACAATCTCTCTCAGTATTCTCACGGAGTAGCAGAACCTATCACAGTTCTTTGATAACACATACGAGTACAGTAAAGTGTGCCGTAATTCTTCAAATATTTAAGTAGTCATCATGTTTGTTCTGCAGTCTGTACCTATAGGTATTTCACAGGGGCCCCGGTGACCGTTAGTGCCCATAACTTCGGCCCCCGGCTACCTATCAATATATTCAGCCGTATGGGCAGTATTTAGCGTAGTTATCCAGGTCGTAAATACCTTACAGTTACGTAATTCAAAAGAGTTTTCGTCGAGAAATTAAAATTGCAACTTTGAGGTACGATCTATTCCGTAATAATATAGTTTTGATAATCTAACTATGCTAATAATAAAGCTCAAGAGTTTGTTTGAACGCGCTAAACTCTAGAACTACCGCTCGGATTTGTAAAAAATGTTTTTGCTTTTGATAGCCCAATTCATGAGGAAGGCTATAGGCTAACATCACGCTAGGACCCTTAGGAATCGAGCAAAGACAAGTCAGAAAGAACGCTAAGCGAAAATGAAGTACTGGCGTGGGCTGGCGATGCGATGCGACGGAATGGGTCGGGGGAACGAGGAATTTCACGTGGACGAAGTCGCAGGCAGAAGTCATTAAGGTTTTATTACTTTGTATAATACATTAATATCTATCAATACTTTTGGAGACAATCGCTTTTGAATTTTGCGTTAGAGATTCATTAATTAAACAATCGTACATCATTAGAAATGCCTTGAGAATCGCTATTCAATCTACGGAAATGATTCATTTTGGAACAAAATGTAAATGAATTGAGTTGGTATTTTTTAATGGTTTTTGGCCTCTTTTGTGTTTGCCTTAGGTGCCCTTTTAGCAAAGTCTTCAAACCGTTATTAAGTTGGTACCGACTTCAAATAACTTGAGTTTCACAGTAGGAAACCTTTGGCTAAAATATAATAAGTTTCATGAAGGAATACCTACCTGATACATACGAGTATATACATGTAAATTAACTGCGGGGCAATTCTCGTAATTTTAAAAACGACCGCAGTCTGAAGTCTCAATCTGTCCGCGAGGAGTCGCTGGGGACTCTGAACAGAGACCCGTGGGGACGCCCCTACAAGATGGTGCGGGATAAACTCCGCCCATGGGCTCCCCCGCTGACGCAGAGTCTCCGGCCCCAGCTCGTGGAGGACGTGGTGAGCGCTCTGTTCCCTTCGCGAGGGGAACATACTCCCCCGTCCATGGCTCCGCCTCCTGTGATGCCAGATGCGGACCACACTGTCGACGACGACGATGCTCCGGAGGTGACCGAGGTAGAGTTGAGAGTGGCGGTACGTAGGCTGAATGCCAGAAACGCCGCCCCAGGACCCGACAGCTTACCTGGAAAAGCCTGGGTCCTGGCCTTGGAGGCTCTCGGGCCTCGACTAAGGGGGCTACTAAGCGCATGCTTGGAGAGGGGCCGGTTCCCACTTCGTTGGAAGACGGGGAAACTGGTCCTCATCAAGAAGCCGGGGCGCCCTGCGGACTCTCCGTCCGCTTACCGGCCCATCGTGCTGCTCGACGAGGTGGGCAAGCTCTTTGAAAGAGTAATTGCAGACCGCCTTGCCGGGCAGCTGGTGCGGGTGGGGCCGGATCTGGCGGAGAGCCAGTTTGGTTTCCG
This sequence comes from Apamea epomidion, assembly GCA_947507525.1. NCBI lineage: Eukaryota > Metazoa > Arthropoda > Insecta > Lepidoptera > Noctuidae > Apamea > Apamea epomidion. The sequence goes on along the minus strand of OX382237.1, from coordinate 1,597,451 downwards.
CAGGGGGCGCTCTACGGTGGATGCCATCATGCGCGTGCGAGCCCTCACGACGGGGGATGCTGTGGCCCGGGGTGGGGTTGTCTTGGCGGTGTCTCTAGACATCGCCAATGCCTTCAATACCCTGCCCTGGAGTTGCATCAGGGAGGCACTCGGGTATCACCGGATGCCGACCTACCTCCGTCGCATTGTCGAGGCCTATTTGACGGACAGGGCCGTCATCTACCCCGGTCACCGGGGAGAGTGGAACCGGCGAGAGATGTCGTGCGGTGTCCCACAGGGATCGGTCCTAGGGCCGCATCTGTGGGATATCGGGTACGACTGGGTGCTGCGCGCCGACCTCCCTGATGGCGTCAGCGTAGTTTGCTACGCTGACGACACGCTGGTCCTGGCGCAGGGGAGGTCGCACCAGGCGGCGGCCGAAGCAGCGACACGCGGGGTTGCGACAATTGTCGAGAGGATCCGGCAATTGGGACTCGAGGTGGCATTGCACAAATCTGAGGCCATGTGTTTTCATGGTCCTCGGGACGCGCCACCGTCGGGTTCACAAATAACGGCGGGAGGGGTTCACATCGGCGTCGAGCTGACGATGAAGTACCTGGGACTCGTCCTCGACAGCCGGTGGAATTTCGTGGAGCACTTCCGACGTTTGGCTCCCAGACTGGAGCGGGCCGGGGCTGCCTTGAGGCGGCTCCTTCCCAATCTAGGGGGACCAAACGCCTCCTGCCGGAGGCTCTATGCGGGGGTCGTGCGGGCCATGGCCCTTTACGGGGCACCGATATGGGCGCGATCTTTGAGGCGGCGACCAGCCCGCCGGTTGATCGCGTCCCAAAGGGTCATGGCTGTCCGGCTCATCCGAGGATACCGCACGGTCTCCGCTGAGGCGGCGAGCCTCCTTGCCGGATTGCCGCCATGGGATCTGGAGGCCAAAGTCCTCGCCCACATATGGGAGTGGCGAGAGGAGGCAAAACGCCGGGGCGTTGCTCCGCTGCCGCGAGAAATCACGGCACAGCGGACAGAGCTCCGGCGGGATCTCATAGCGGCATGGAGAGTGCGATTGTCGCAACCCAGCGCTGGGCACGCCACAATTGCGGCGATAAGTCCCCTCTTTGAGGAGTGGCTAGAGAGGCGCCACGGCGCCCTCACCTTCCGCCTGACGCAGGTCCTCACCGGACACGGTTGTTTCGGGAGGTTCCTGTTCAGGATAAAGCGGGAGGAAACGCCAGGGTGTCACCACTGTGGGGATCGCCCGGAGGACACGGTGGAGCATACGGTGGAGGTCTGCCCGGCTTGGGCGGGACCCCGCCGTGTCCTCTTGGCGGCGATCGGCGGCGGCGACCTCTCGCGTCCGGCCCTCATACAGGCCATGGTCCGGAGCGAGAGTGAATGGGAGGCCGTCACCTCCTTCTGCGAAGCAGTTATGCTCGCGAAGGAGGAGGCGGAGCGTGCGAGGGAGAGGCAATCGCTGCACCCTCGCGCTCCTAGCCGCCGCAGGAGACGCCCTGGACGGGAGTCAACAGCCGACTCCCGGCCACCGTAGGCGCGGGCTTGCGGGCGGCGAGCTATGGGCAGCTCGCCGCCCGGTAAGGACCAGGCCCGGGTCGACGGCGCGTTGTGTTCCACGCGCGCCTCAAAGAGCTGTCAGCACGAACTGACGGGGTCCGTTAGGGCCGATGCCGCCGGGGCTGCGGGTTGTTCGAAAGAGATACCGTGGCCCCTGGCACAGGCAACTGAAGGAACACGGGTGGGTTTTAGTCAGTAAAAGTCTGACACTCCCTTCTGCTCCGCCCAGAGCGGGAGGAGTCATTTGATGATTTCCCACCCAGAAAAAAAAAAAAAAAAAAAAAAAAAAAGTCTCAATCTGTCAAAAATACCTCTAATTTCCCTACATTTTTGACAAGTTTTTGACATTGATTGCCGCTGAGATGAGATTGCGACTAGATTTTGAACGTTTTTTTAACGGAATTGGCATTCTGATATTCCCCATTATTCATGTATTGTGTCTATCTTCTGTTTATGGTCCTTAATTAATCAATAAAAATATTTTGGTTCTCAATCTGTGTTAAAGCGAATATTATATATTTTTCCTTAATTACATTTTTTTAGGAAACTCTATAATCTGTGTGTGTGTGTGACAAGATCTTAATTTTTTTTTCCAAAATAGTTATTGCTGATTTCGGTGTTTTGCATTTATTGACTCATAACTTTAGGGTTGTACAACATATTGTAGCGAAATAATAAAAAAAATCACTTTATCACGTTTTAATTTTGTAAAATAAATTATACAGTAAACAAAACTTAATAAAGGACACAGCACGGTTCTTATTAGTTTAAAGGATTACGTTGTAACGCCGAGGCGACGTCCTTGGTTTTAGAGCCCTATAATAAATTTCACGTATATACCTGTTACGCGTCGGTCACGAAACGTTTGCCAACGATCCTATAACTCCCGTAACAAAATAGATACCTGGTCGTCCTAAATGGGTAACTTTGCACCAAGTCAATCGGTTATCAGGCAGCGAGGTAATAATTTATTTCCCTGTTTTAACTAAATTGAGACAATAGTAACTACTGAAAATAAAAACAAAGCTACAAATTAAACGCAAATCCGGTCCTAGGTCGGATTTGGTCCTGGTCCGGCCAACGAGGAGACTTTCGACTGCCAGCGTGGAGGCAGTCGAAAGTGTCCTCCTTGTGTTGGGTTCGATTCCCAACAAGAAGCTTGTCGACGTCTGGTTCTAGGCTAGCGGGTGGGGCGAATTCAAGTTCGGCTAACGATCTTCGGACAAATCTACAGAAAATAACGAAAAATGATCATCCGAGACGCAGGCAGAATCTTTTATAACAAAAGAGCTGAAGAAAAGTTAAATTACATACCGAGTCTTCATGACATTCGCCTCGAGACCAGTTTTTAGTGACGTACGTACGTGATACGTTTATTTACGGGAACACTGCCTATTACAAAGAGAACAATGGAATAAAACTTAGGAAACGATAAGAACTTTTGAATAATCGATAGGAAAGCAACATACCCTTGGATCAAATGGATGACCGCACAGAACTCGGTCGTTCAATCCGTTATACACTCAGCGTTAACATTGCAGCGAATTATTTCATTGTCAAAGCAGAAAATAATAATAAATTAGACTTCCGTCCTGTGTCCAAAAAAAAATCCTTCAAATCGAAATTCTCGGTAAGAGAAAAGACATGACACTTTTTGATTCAAAATTCAAAACCAATATGAAGAAAAAAACGTTTCTGGTTAAAAATAAGGTTGGATTTGTTATAAAAGAAGGTCGTTCGTGATAAAATTATAATGTAGCATTTGCCAATGCTGCAGTAGGTAGCTGCTGCTGTACGTATTGACCATGGTTAATTGATTAAAATCTTACGAGCGTTTTTAATTCGTTGTAATTAACGAACCTCCCTGTTATGGAGATAAACGGTATGCTGCTTAAACGTGGGTCGTCATGGAGTTTGTCATTTGAAATATTTTCATATTCTTTTCAATTTGTGCACATTTTTTGGGGAATTCAATGAAATTTTTAATTAAAATAATCCTTAATTTTATTTACCTTAAGGCGCTAGGTAAATTGAAGAGCAAATTCAATACATTTCAGGGGGAATTACGGGCGTGCGCCGTGTAAAAATTACACATAAAATTAGTTACATCGAATTGTTTAAAGTGTTTCTTTTTTGTGAGGGCTGATTTTTCATTCATCTGATAACTTTATTCGAGGATTAATTTTGAAATTTTGACAGTTATTTCATACAAAAAGTTTCAAAAGTCAATTTTATTCCTCGAATAAAAGTTATCTAGCGATGGAAAAATCAGCCCTAAAAGAACTCACATAACTAAAGCATCCTTCATATTGCGAAATGAATATGTACATGTTATTTAAAAGTAACATGGATGCAGAAATAACGAGAAAAACGAATCCGAAAAATTAAATCGAGGTCACTCGCAATGTATATTTGACCAAAAAAAAGAACATTCAGAGACAACCAGACCACAGAGTATATGCTCAATTCCTGAACTAAAACATTATTTTATTCCATATTCTCAACTGCAATGGTTGTTTGAAAAATTAACCGGAAGTATTCGGAAGATCGCAGTTTCCGTTTAGGTAATGCAACTAGCGATAAGCTGCCCCGATAAAGGCGCGACGCGACTCCAGTAGAACTGTTTCTATGAAAACTTCATAGATTTTTTCTACCAGAATTGCATCGGACCGTCGCGTTGCGCCTGTCTGCAGGAGCCTTAAGTACGCCTTAAACTATTAGGATCGCTATTATCCTACTTCCTACTAGTATTATAAACGCGAAAGTTTGTTAGGATGTATGGATGGATGGACGTTTGTTACTCTTTCACGGAAAAACTACCGAACAGATTTGGATGAAATTCGGCACACAAATAGTTTATAATCAGGACTAACACATAGGATAATTTTTATCCGGATATTCGCACGGTATCGAAACTTATGCGAGTGAAACCGCGGGGCGCAGATAGTATTAAATAATAAAGAAAAAAAAAACCGTTTTGACTGTAGGTTTTATAGCAGGAAACTTACAACAAAAGCAAGTGCGTGTTACGTAAAGCCAAACATAAAGAAAAACTTTTCCACCCATTCTACATTTTACAACCCAAAGTCGTCACTTTGTATTTTACCTCCAAGAGTAAAGTCTGCAGCCTCAGCATTTACCTAAACACGGAATCTGAGACATCTCACAGTAGTAAAAGAGTTGTAAAACACTGCACCCACTGTGAGCACAGCGCTATCTTGATTATACTCAGAAACTGTAGTAAAATGTTTTTTTATCATTCGGATGTTACACATTTTTGAAATACTTGCAGGTTTTACTGAAAACGTAGGCGTTATGTTGTGTTTGTAATTGGAACACCAAACATGATATAATTATTATGCTCCGTCCCTTATCCCCATTTATTCGTGGTCGACGAAACATGTCTTTTTCTTCCATACTTCTCTTTTAGTTATCATCTCGGCGGTCACACCCTTTCTAACCATATTATCATTCACACAGTCCATCCAACTTTCTTAACACCAAACGTGATAATTAACACAGAAATATGACTTCACGCGGGGTAGGGCGGAGTGCCTACGGTGTTTTCGAAGTATCATTACTTTCCAATCGGAGTTAGCATTAACAATGTTATTTTTAAGATTCTTCAAGTACAACCTAAACAATGTCACAACGCTCCCCACATAGTGATTAACACGAGTATATAATCTTCTTTCAAAGCACTGCCTACCTCTTTTAAGGAAGTTGTGCTGCATGAATCCGACCTCGATCTCTAATACTAAGTTTGTACCTAAGAATTAACTTAACAAAACTAATTACCAAAATATTATCCTTCATTTCTTTTCAAACCCCATCAGAAAGTCATAACCACGGCGTGCAGGCGGTGCGGGGGGTGGCACGGTTAGGGGGGCAGAGGGGGAGAGGAACAGTCATGCGCCGCGCGTTGCCAAAAATCTAGTCAAACTGGCTCGCTATAGTGCAACGCACTTCTCGATGAATGCGTGCGCGCAATAGAGTGCGGTAGAGTCGAATTGCAACAAGATTTTTGATTTTAGGACTTTTAGGTTGGAAAATTAAGTAAAAACGAATTGTTTTTCGTTTGTGTGTGGCTAATAACTGTGATGGCAAACAACAACAAGGTTTTAACATACCCACTGCTTACAGAAGGCAGACCTTCAGCATACCCTTATTTCTTTAGTCCATATGTAGTATACATACCGTACGTAGCAGGCCATATGTAGTAGGGGGTAAGCTTGTTGCTGGCAATCGGGAACAAATCCAGACTCCTGGCTACTGGAAAAACCTTATACTTATTTCTTTGCCTAACTTGAGGACTAATTTGGACACCACGGTCAGTTATCAGGCTTGTGAACTTTACATAAAGTAAGACAGTCCTTTTAAAAATAATTCTCCATAAGTAAGTAGTATTTTTACATAGTAGTTCAACATGAGATGCCAATATGCATACAATAAATACTGTAGTATTGTAGTTTTCCAAAATCTTTTACATAACACTGCCCACTCCACCCCCATCTTTCTTCAGGTCGTTAGATAGTCATACGACTCAAGTAGGTGCATCTAAAAACTGCAACTCGATTGGGAGGCTGCGGCGAGGAGGGGGGCGGGGGACCCAAAAAAAATAAGAGTACGCCAAAATGCGCGGGCGACGACCGGCCAATGACCTGCAAAGTTAGACCTAAGGACCTAGGTCTTAAGTGTGAATGTGGGTGTGAGTTTTTGTTGTACATTTTTGTGTTTTATTGTGTACTTTTGTGTTGTGTATGTATGTTGGTAGGTATAGTAGGTGTTTCGGGGTTTAATGACTGGTGGGTTTGGTGTGCGTTCGGTATATGGGACCCGAAATAGAATGATGGTCGCATAAAATAATATTTTGTTCGCTGAAATTATAACCTATTCAAAAATTATAGAAATATATAGACAGGACCATGTGTTGTGGCGCAACCTGGTAGAGTCTTATGTCCAGCAGTGGACTACGATGGGCTGAGTTGATAGATTGACTAAAGAATGTTGTGTTCTCTGGATATAAAAAGAGCCAAGGTAAGATCATAGAAATCATATTAAATTTCAGCCTATAAATTATTGTACTACTTCAGGAAAAAAGTTATTCCCACTGACACTGCAGAGCATAGACAATGCAAACAGGAACGGGAAGATAAAAAAAAAATCGTTAGCTATGGAAGCTCTAATTTTAAAGTTATAATTAGCATAATAACGCCTATAATGTTCCCACTGCTGGGACTCAGGCCTCCTCCCTTCGACAGGGAGTGGGCTAAAATCTACCACGCGGGCCCAGTGCAGGTTGGTAGATGTCACATGTCTACGAATTTTTGGTTCTAGGACATGCCGGTATCCTCTCGATGTTTTCCTTCACCGTTTTGAGAGCAGTGGTGATGAAATTATTTACACAAAGTAAAGCGCCTACCTAGGTTCGAACCCACGACTTCCGGCCACCACTTCTCTTACTAATAAACACGAATAATACAATAAAGTGTACAATAACGAAACTTGGAAAACACGTGGTCACGTGTTTTCGTCGGCCCTCTGTTTTCCCGTCCTTGAGAGGGGCACGCATTATGTACTCTGTGGCTAGCTCTGAAGGAAGTGACGTCGGCGTGGGCACGTTGGGGAGCACGTGGCTGTATTACACAGTTTTGAAGTATTACGAGACGAGTTTAGTGAAATAAATAATAGACCTTTGTCAGAATTAGTAAATCGTTTAACAAACAATCTTACCTTGAAAGACAGCGATATAATGAAAAATTGATGAAAAAAATATTGTATGAAATAAAACTTTATTTTTCATTTTGTCAAACTTGTACGATTAGAAATGATTCCTGCATACATATAGGTACTTACGCCTTTTAAAAATGGTAACGTTATCGAAATACTGACTGTGCAGTCACCAAAGGAGATAAGTAACCAGGGTCGTCGAATGTAGTTGAAGTTTAGTAAGAAACCGATGGCTGTTTTTGAATAAAATATTAAAATTTAATTTAATGAATAGAAAACCAACAGTTAATTTATCGAATTAAATTTTATTAAAAAACATCCATCGGTTTCTTACAAAACTTCAACTATATCCGACGACCCTGGTTACATATCTCCTTTGGTGACTGTACCTGTAGGTACCCTTGTCGATCTATCATTAAACCAACAATAGCAGATTGGTGTTGGACCTCAAAGTACTGGTATCAATTCTAGAAGTCTAGCCAACATGTCCTATGCTCGGTGCCCATAAACAAAAACGAATCGTTTTGTTATATAAATAGATTCGTAAGCTAATTTTACCTATGATAGCTACTTCCATATAGGAGGGTCTACTATGCAAAGCTGTGAGGTCTTTACTTCATTATTGGTAAAGATGCAAGAGTCTTAATTTTAACCAGTAATGGTCCGTAAATTATAGGAATCGTCATAAGTCAGTAAAATGAAGGCGATTTTCAGCTGCAGCTAAATTAGAAACAACCCGTCTTATAATAATTAGATTTGAATCATCTCCATTACGATATCGTAATATAACATAATTTTAAATAACTAATTATAACTCCACCGGGTTGCCAACACCTGGACACGCTTCATTGCCTTTCAGAAAGTTGAAATACCGAAACACTTATTTTATTTTTACATTCAAACGCGAATCATAAAAATCCCTGCCAATTGATTTTCAACTCTATTGCAAAGGATTAAGCTTAAGGCTATTATTTTAATGTTACCTCAATATGTTAATGCAAAAGAATTTCTATGGGAGTTTAAATTGACGAGGCGACCATTTTGAAAGAACTTCCTCTCTCCCTTCGTTTTAGAAATTGTGAAACGAATTAGGGATTTTTTATGTAACGTTAGGGGTCCTTTTATTTTGGTTTGTACATACATATGTCATAAGCTAAAAGAGTTTGTGGAAGCGATAAACACTGATCGCTCGCTTTTCGAATCGCTTGATTTTAATTATAAATAAGTAGCTGTGCTCCGCGGTTTCACCCGCATAAGTTTCGACCCCGTGGGAATATCGGGATAAAAAGTAGCCTATGTATAAATCCAAGGCGCCAGCTACGACCATACCAAATCTCATCAAAATTGGTCTAGCCGTTTGAGCGTGAAGAAGTAACAAACACACAAACACACGCATACACACACTCACTCACAAACTTTCGCCATTATAATATTAGTGTGATATACTTTATTGTACACCACAAAATACATAACAAAAAAATACATCAAACACTACAAAATATACAACGGGCGTCCTTATCGCTTTCTGCGATCTCTTCCAGGCAAGCTTAGAGTAGACAGCGATTGTAGGAAGTGTAATGTGGTGTGGTGTGTGTGTAGTGTGGAAGTGTTTGTGAAAGATGTAACGTACGATCAGCGGTAGTTTAGTGGTAACGGCCGGCGACCACGAGTTGTAGGTCATAGGTTCGAACCCAGACAGGCGCTTTACTTTGTGTATATTATTTCACCACCACTGCTCGAAAAACGGCGAAGGAAAACATCGTCAGGAATCCGGCATGTCCCAGAACCAAAAATTCAAAGTTATGTGACATATACCAACCCGCACTGCGTGCTGCGTGGTGGATTACAGCCCATTCCCTCTCTCGACTATAGTAGGCCTGTGACCCAGCAGTGGGAACATTGTGGGCTGATTATGAGACAATACTTACTTCATAAGATGAACTGACACCATTTCTCAGTACCACTCCGGTTTGTGTCCACTTGTCCCCTATTGTGTGCCTCTGCCTAACCCTTCGGGGAATGTAGGCATGATGTTATGTTATGTACGAACTGGCCCCATTTGACAGTTTTGACGACACGGTTGGTGCAGTGGCTGAGCGATCAACTGCTGCGGTGCGTGTCGCGGATTCGATTCCCGCACGGAACAGATATTTGTATTGCCAGGTAGTTGTTCCGGGTCTGGCTGTTTGTGTATGTGAGTTTAAATGTTTGTGAACGCACCCACGATACAGGAGTAATTCCTAGTGTGGGGCAACGTTTTTTAAATAGAAAAGAAAAAAAAATAGAAAAGAAGTTGGTTGACATACTCGTATCCCCGCTTCCACTCATGCCATGCGGCCACAACGTGGGCGAAGGTGAACGATTTGTCAATGCGGGTCATTAGCGGCTCAAACGAGAGGATAGCTCCTTTGTCAGTGGCCTCCGTTAGTCATTACGAATGCCATCACCATTTGGGTAATAACTGATGTTATTTGAGGTAAAACATGCCGAGGGACTGTTTGCACTCGAATGTGGTGGCTGGCGTTTATTATTGTGGTGTTTTTGAGTTGGGACTGCAATTGAAACCACTCACACTCCTCTTCTAACCTTCCATAATAAAGAGTCTACCTTTTCCTATATTGGAGTAGGATTCCAGTTTAACCATTGGTTTAATAATAACAGTAATAAACATGAGTTAATGATAAAATTATTTTGTTTTCTTTAATATTTAAACATTTTAACCATTAATAAAAGTATTTTACAAGAGTTAATAATATTTGTTTATTTTTGTATTAAAAAAATGGAAACAATACACGTATCAAAAACGAAAAAAAGAGAATAAAATAAAAAGATCAACAAAAGTGGGTACAACTCATCTATCTTAATAAAAATAAAAAAATACAACGTTATGAATATTTTAACGGAATCAATAAAATATTTGATTTTGATAGAGTAAATGACGAGTGTGATTGTACAGTTGTGATTGTTTTGGGGATTACAGGTGTGTAATTTGTTTGTAAAATGGACAAAATCTTTTATTTATAATCACTTTATTTCTACTTCCAGTTGAAGTCTCCAACGGACGAGAGCACTGGTACAGATGGTGGGGAGGCGCCGGCTGCTAACGGCTCCATCTTCACTATGACCCTGAAGAACAACCATCTCATTGTGGAGACTGAGGAGAGAAATGTGAGTAACTGTACTTATAAACAATATGCAAAAGCCCCTTTTTTATAAAATAAACCTAGAACCGTGTTGAAAATAGCAGTCGAGATCGGTTATTTTTATGGTCCCAAAGGGTGCCCACGGAAACCTGTTCCTTAGCTTCCACTGTCCGTCCATCTGCCTGTCTTCCGTAAGCGGTCTGTATCTCATGAACCGTAATAGGTAGACAGTTGAAATTTTCAGTGTGTATTTCTATTGCCAATATAATAGTATTATAATAAAAATAAAATAAAGTTAGTAGACATTAAAAGGGTCTCCGTACAAGAAACGTCTTTTTTTCGGCGTTTTTTGCCTTGTGGTACGGAACTCTTCGTGTGCGAGTCCGACTCGTACTTGGCCGGCTTTTTTAGAGATGGCACACCTCATGGCAAATCAAAGTTCTAAATATAGTTCCCTGAGGAACAATGCGAGTCCTAGACTCTATAGAACTGTGTACATGTAGCCCGGTTTTTATATTTATTCTTATTTCTAAAAATCTTTTTGGCCCACTAACATCTAAACGTTGGTCATTCTCCAAAAGTTTGTTGCAAACTGGAAACACTAAAATCAATGAGTGTTCCAAAGTCTAGAGACTTCCGGATTAGTTCGGGTTAGGATAGTTAGAAAGTTTGTGTGCACATGCATCCTGGCAGAGATCCGACACCCCGCAGGCGAAGTTCGGCAAATACCAGACACAAGCTGTCAGAAAATGTGGTTCCTCAGGCATTTCCCGTCGTCGCGTCGGAACACTTCGGTCGGGAACTTTGTCTTGCACTTGGCTAACTAAAACTGTATTAATAAAGAGTTTGCTGCGAAGTTTTCGTAAATAATTTAGACTAGGAATATGTTACAATGTTGCTACGTACTTACATTACTATCTTGCAAAATAAGACTCAGCATGTAAATTTTAGAGTTATTTCTTCTGTTTATTTTGAAAATCAGACTATGTAGGTAGATATTATTTTATCCTACCTAAAGAAATAACTTTTGTCTTTTCAGGACATCACCAGAAACGGACGAGAAACGAAGATGAAGTATTCACCAGATAACGACGGCATCTTCGTGGTTGAGGTCCAGCAGTCAGCAGTCTACAGGTCGACCACCAAGGCCGTGCACACCTCACCACCTCATGATCCTCAAATCTCCACCAACCAAGCTCTCATACACCGCGTCCCCGAAGAGTTGGAGAAGAAAATAGAGGAAGACAGCGAGAATTGCAGTGGGAAGTACGAAAGAGACAAAGCACTAGCTTTATCTAGTACAGGCCTTTCAATTTCTGACCTCAGCATGTCGTCAATTGGCTCTCATAATGTAAGCTACTCCTACAGCAGTCAAATGGGCTATGAACAAGGACCTTTCGGGTATCCAGTCTATGCTGGCTACGACACATCTAAAGATGATGTCCCAGAAGGAATAGTTAATGATAACTCCCAAGAGCCTCTGATCACCAAGACTCCGACAGATCCTGACAAGCCTGTGGTAACTGCAGCGATATTCAAGCAAGATTCAATCATAGGCAGCGAAGCGTTACAAGGACCAGGTTACTGTATTGAAGGCTCAACTGACGGACCGTTATTATCAGATGTTCAAGCTAGAGAATACAGCTTACAACACCTTCACGACCAGAAGAAACTAGAGAATGGTGTAGCAGTTCCTGTGGCAGAGAAAGTTGAAGGTTCAAAGTCTCTAAACCGAGCTGACAGTCTCCCTGTACGGTTAGAAGAAGAAGAGGCAGAAAAAGTACCGATGGAAACTATCAAAGAAGACGACGGTTCAGGGAAAGATAACTTGAAGGGTAAGAGAGGATCATTGCCAATTATAAGGACAGATATGTACGAGTCAGTTCGGGATGTGATCCTGCCTTCGGGGTCTCCGAAGTTTGAAAAGCTGATGAATGAAACATCGCCTGGGGATGGCGCGTACGACTCTCCCCCCATGATCACTATCACAGAGGAGAGTGAATCCAGCAAGTCTGATGGCACGAGTTAATTCAGCGCTCGGTTTTATGTATATAGTGTGGGTCAGGTTGTTTTTTGATGTGTTGAGGTGCGGTGTCAGGGGGAAAGACGACGAAGGATATCACTATGGTTTAACGATGTCCTTTTGCAATGACATTTCTACAGTCTACGGCTATTAATATATTATATAATATATAATATATTACGGCTATTATTCTACGCTCTGTCAATTTGATTCAAGACTACCAAGCACTTTTTTGTAATTTTCTACATGGGTAACCACCGCTCTGATCAAACTTTTCTTATTTCCATTTCTCGTATAACCTGTAACTGAAAGTTTGGTAAAAGTCATTGCCTCTCTCACTGACATCGCATGTCCTAGTAAATCATTTTGTAAAATCTATGAAGTAGTCGTAAGCTTGGAGTCACCTCGTTGTTCCAGTTCAGTTCAGGTTCAGCCACTAGTAGCCCTTGACCGTTCTGTGTGCCGCTCCGTAGGTGAATTTGTATAAATTAGATTATTACTGGTATATTTAAACGACATGACTATTTTTTTCGACTGGCCTTACTTTTGATGACCTATTGAATGAAAAAATGTATGATACACTCTTGGTAATGCACACAGAGAAGCAGTTGGTTAATGGAATTGTCATCAATAGTAAGGCCGTTGATCTGAGAAAGGCTTTTGAGTAGGTCATTGTTGAGTAACTTGAGAAAATTTTAATGATGGTGGTTCTATGTTAGTCCTTCAGGTGGACCATTGTGCGTGGGCCATGGCGGGTGTCGGTGGTTATTCCTTCCAGGCGTTGATTACAACATCTCCTGGTCTGTTAAAAACATCTGTGTAAGATGTGGGTCGCTCGAGGGTTGCTGTCCTAATCTGGGTGACGCCTGTGCATTTAAAGACCACATGGACCACATGTTTATTTAAAGAAGAAGATAAAACATGCGCAACGGTTTGCTGAGCAAAGAAAGAAAGATGGTGGTTTTGAGGAAGTTATCATAAGAGTGAAATGTTGCATTTCCCTGAAGCTAGCGCTCAATGGATACTGTAAAGTCGATATTGGTATTAGTATCGCTTCTTGTTTCTTCCTTAGGAATGCTCTATCGGTACCAGTAGGTTTCGATACCGGCTTTATAGTATACATTGACGATACAGTTAATGATATTGAAATTAATATGTAATCTAAATATACCAGTGCTTAGAGGATAAGCAATATGAACTTTGAAACATGTGATCAGATAATATATCGACGGTTAAATTTTAAAGGCGTTAAATGAAATATAATATGTAAGAAATACATACATGACCGGTTAAAATCATAACCCTTATTTGGGTATGCCGTAGTCGGATAAAAAGGGCTTTATAACACAATACTACTTAATAAATATATTCGATGTTCATATTCAGCGTTTTGTTTGTCCTTCGAACCGTGAAGTATGGTAGGTTCTATCCAACTTAGTTTATTCATTTTAATTCCATATATTTATAACATATAGAGACTAAAAGTCCCTCTTTGTGAACTTGAAGTTTCTTAGTTTTTTTAACCGAATATGGCAAAGCCAAAGGATGGCTATGATTGGCAGGCTATGTATGTATGTTCAGCTGTTCCCTCATAACTTCTGAACTGATCGTCGTATTTTGACAAACGAGGAATCGTTGTAAGCGCCATGTTAGTTCAGGGTCTTTAAGCTATATGACGTTACATAAAACCCAGCATAGCGGATGTAATTGTGATTTCTCTTTGACATTTAACCGTGGGTATGTATTATAGGAAGTCGTTTCCATAATATTATGTACATTTCTGTTCTTCATCGTTGTGGCCAAATAGTTGTATGTATAGTTAAGTGATAGTAGAAGGAATGTTGACAGGGGTTGTCACGAGCAAGATTATTACTAACAGCGGTAACTTTGAAGGAAGTAAATGTGGTTTTCTTGTAGTTTGGTAAACGGTGAATAAGATAAAGATGCACAATTTCTATGTGTTTATCTGTATTAATAATTTTTGACAGTTAAGGGATTGTTGTTTTTTTACTTTTTAATTACTGCCATTTACTATCTACAATGTGGAAACGACAAGTAATGAAAACAGTGGCAATACTAATGCATAGGAGTTTTTTTTGGAACTATCAAATAAATCCTAACAGAGGAATGAAATAAGTGATTTTTTGAACAACTATATAGCACTACTATTTTGTTGTTTAAAAATCACTTTTGTAATAGTGATTATGAGTTTTACCAATCTTCGACTAGCTATATTGAATTTACTATTGGATATATTTGGTTGAATTTGTATGCGGACTGGGAACGTCATTAGATAAATATACGATGTTTCATTTATTGTCATCTTCATCTTGTATGGTTTCTGTTTCTGTAATGTTATGATAATCAAGAATGGAGAAAAATGCATGCATTTAAAATGCTCACAGAGTTAGGTTCACAAATGACGTAATGAAGAAATGTAGTGTAAGTTTCATATACGGTTTTTCTCAGTCAATTGATGACCCTGTCAACATTTAATTTCTGCATTTACACAAAATTTCGCTACTAACTAGTGTAAGATACTTATTGTTAAAAAATATTTATAAATTAAGGAATTGAGATTCAATATTCAAGGCTCTTTTCAGTTGTATTCATATAGTTTATAAATATTATAATAAAACCAATTTATTTGTTAGATTAGGTAATGTTAGTTTTGCTCAGTTTTTAAAATTATTTTAAAAGTTGTGATAGAATTTATAGATATTATTATGAAAATGATATTTTTCTGTAAATTTGGCTGTCAATTACAGTGTACCGTTTATTAATTTAGGTATTTTAAATATCATAATATCATAGTATGATAGGTACTTTAGTCCTTGGCACCGAATTATAAAGGCTAACTACATTTCCGGATTGAAGGACCAAATAATATTAAAAAGTGGATTTCATAATTTGCACTGTTTCTTTTTATACAACTAGAAGCCATGTGCCTGACGGGATTTACTACAACAACAATCATCCCCTGTTTGACCCCTTTAGGGGAGGAATTTTCATAAATCCTTTCTTAGTGGTCACCTTCGTTATGTAACGAACTCTTGTGCGAAATTGTGTGCTTCTAGACCCAGCGGTTTAGGCTGTGCGTTGTCTCTCAGCAAATCCACGTCTTTTGTTAAGAACAGCTCAACTCTAAGATGATTCCACCTCTCAACACTTCTTTTTTCTCTGAATTTTAGGAACGAAGTTCTAATTTTTCGTAATGGGTGTCGTTTTCAAAGTTTTCGAGGGTGCTGAAGCCGATAGTGAAGTCAAAATGAAAATTAAAGGTGGCGGCTGCGAATATTTCCAAATTTTCGCAGATGGGGTCGCCCGACCCCACCCACACGTTATTTTTTTACATAACGATACTTTTAGAAGCTCGCATGTGTTGGCAAAGCTGACCATTATAGCTTTAGCAGTCGTCTGTTATGCCCCAAGGAAACTGCATGAAGTTCGCGTTCATGCGTATCACTGCCGATGTTACACTGTAGTCGACAGCCACCTTAACATTGTATTTAGTTTGAGTGTTAGTGCCGTCCGCGAGACAAACGAAACCTTTACGTGCCAAAACGAACCTTTATGAAGAGTTTACCAGAAGAATTAGTTTTACGGGTTATTAGAGAGCGACCACATTTCAATGGGCACCTGGCACAAGCCCAGACTCTGGGCTAGCATAATCAGCCTGTAACCCGGAACGTTATAGGCTCCTTTCTGTGAGAGGGAATGGCCCGTAATCTACCACTCTGGCCTAGTGCGGGTTGGTAGATGTGACGTCTTCGAACTTTTTGTTCCCAGACATGCCGGTTTCCTCACGACGTTTTCCTTCACCGTTTTAGAGAGCAATGTTGTTGAAATAATTTACGCAAAGTAAAGCGCCTTCTTGGGTTCGAACCTACGACCTACAACTTGTAAGTCGCCGCCATTACCACTGGGCCAACACTGCTTTCTACTGAGAAATCCGAGATGGAAAAATCTATAACACTTTGTCCGATTTGGGAATCGAACCCAGGACCTCATGGTCAGCGCTTGCGACCACTGGATAACAAGGCAGTGTAAGTAATACAATACTGATAAATAAAATAAAATGCTACAAACTGTAATCAGGAAATAGAAAGCTGGTCTTTTGATCTTCGATTAACCGAGGATTCGAGTAACCGTGAAACTAGTTATAAAAAATGGAATATTCGCGTTAATTAATTATGAATTAAAGAAATTATCATTTCGTTGTAGGCTAGTTGAAAAGCTAAGAGTTTGAGAAATATAATTAGCAAGTAAGTGATAATGATTGTATGTAAATGAATTTAGTTCGCATTCATGATTTTAATATTTTATTTGAAGTTACTTTTATAAAATAAATTTAAAGTGATTTGCGGAGTGTGTGTTTTATTTTTGTGTTTAATCCTAATAAAAATACTTACAAGACTTCGATTGATATCGAAGTTTTAACCAGTCCACTATTCCACCACCAGACCAGTCTTAACCATTTACGGATGCTGTAATGATTTCCAGCATCCGTAAATGGTTAAACAAATAAAACCTGATACTCTTTAAATAATAACTACAGGGTGACAGGGAGACACGCAAACTGAAACCATTAATTCAGCAAATGATTCTAGATGTAGAGTAAATTTTTCGTCGGTTATCAAAAAAAAAAAAATCTGTTTCATCGAAAACCGCGTAGGTAGGTATTACACACCTACCTATGCGGTCAAAATATATGGCACAGCAGATCTTTTTTTTTTAAACCTACGAAACTTTTCAACCCAGGGTGTTTTAGAATCATGTACTGAATCCATGGTAACAGGTCGCGCGTCGATGTCACCGCCATGTATGTCCATCTACATACGATATTTTACCCAACAAGCTATTATATGCAAAGCAGATCAAAAAGGTCACGTGTGTAGGACTCACAACCGCCGTGCGTGTATGACCAGAGGGCAATTCTCGTAATTTTAAGCACGTTCACAGTCTGATCTCAGTCTCAATCTGTCAAAAATACCTCTAATTTCCCTACATTTGACAGGTTTTTGACATTTGTTTGTCGCCGAGATGAGAATGCGACTAGATTTTGAAAGTTTTAAATTACGAGAATTGGCCTTCTGATGTATGAACGTAAATTATGCAAAAAGTGTTTGTTAGGATTCGTAGTAGGACTGTAGTTTCCACCTACCGCCATGGGAAAAAACCGTGAGTTTTAAGTAAGTAAGGATGAGTAAAGACGCCATAGGTACTAGAACGCGATCTGGTTTAGTATTATAATATATCTTCTGTCCAAATTTCCCCGTACAAAAGGCACGAATCGAAAACGAAGGTCGTAACACATAGTAGTGTGTTCCGGAAAAACATAGATGGCGCTAACAGAGCATTATTGATTGTATTCTAGAAAGAAAGTGGCGCATACTGATACTGCCATCTAGCGGGTGGTAGACGAACTGTGAAAAGCCAGAGTGAGAGTTAGGAAGGAGGCATGTTTATGGGAAATGTCACTCCTTTTGTTAAAAGAATCATTCGTTGTGCTTTGGTTTTCCGTGAGTGAAAAGTTCAGGAAAATTCAGGAAGATGGCGATTATTTTAAACTTAATGCTTCACGCTAGGGTGTTGTAGGTTAGACTGATTTGAATAAAATAGAATCAAGATGATGTTGAAATGTTCGTCAGTACAAGCAGTCTCAAAAAGATTTACAAATCGCCAAGAATTCATTGAAATGTCTACAATCTTTGTTCTATAATATTGTTTCATTGTGTAACCACAAAATACATTACACATTAGGTATGTAATTGTAGCTCTATAGTATTATGGAACAAAAACTTTCATATTTTTGAGGCTGACTATACGATTATCTGTTATTTTCAAAACGTTGGTACACATAGAATTCGAATTATTGAAAGACCAATGTTCAAAGTTATTTATTAGAGTGATTCTTGGTGTTGGTGCTCTTTTGGTGGAGGGGCTTGTGGCTAAGTAATAACAGCCGCACAGGTCGATCGATCAAGTCAAGCTACGCTTGCCGCGGTTGGTCCGTCGATGGGTGACTATCTTTACATACCAAGACCCCTCCGTGCTTCGGAAAGCACGTTAAGCCGTTGATCCCGGCTGTCATTCATGAATCCTTGACAGTCGTTACGGGTGGTCAGAAACCCGAAAGTCTAACAACCAGTCTTACCAAGGGGTATCGTATTACCCAGTAACTGGGTTGTGGAAGTCAGATAGGTAGTCTCTCCATGTAAAATACTGGTATTCAGCTGCATCCGGTTAGTCTGGAAGCTGACCCCAACATAGCTGGGAAAAGGCTAGGCAAATGATGATGTTGGTTCTCTTTTGATGCAGTCCACTATCGCTTATATCAGTAATATAGTAAAACTATACATATTATAGATTAAAGTTGCTTTTCGTGTCTGTCTGTGTAACCGCGTTGTTCTTCTAAACTACGCAACTGATTGTGATGTGTTTTTCACCACTATTTGGAGAATTTATTCCGTAAGGTTTATGTATTGTGTAAATACACTAAAATATGCTACCAATAATATTACAATCGCGAAAGTTTGTGAGGATGGATGGATGTTTATTACTCTTTCACGCAAAACCTACTGAACGGATTGTGATGAAACTTTACACTAATATAGCTTATGCATCAGAATAACACAAAGGATACTTTTTATCCCGATATTCCTACGGGATCAACACTAATGTGGGTGAAACCGCGGGGCGCTGCTAGTAATAAATAAATCTCGAACTTCTATCAAGTCGTATTTGATCACCTTAGTAATGTTTTTCTTTGAAATTGTTTAGAAGCTTTGTGAAACGCTTAGTTATGAAAACTGAGAATCGATTTTTGGCTTATATAGATTGGGTTAAAGCATTAATGGTTAATAGGTCGTTAAGAATTGGGCATACAATTTTCATACTTAGTGAGAGTAGATACTTGGTTGGTTACGAGGTTTTGAACCAACTACCTACATAATAGTTGTTTTTTTTTTGTGTTTGTGTTCTTATTATGCGTCGTGTTTAAACGTATTTTACAATACTGACACAGTTTTTAAAAATACGTAGACTAATTTATTTATTTAAAGTTTTCGCATAAAAAGGTACAAAGGCGAACTTAATGCCTTAGGCATTCTCTACCAGTCAACCAAGGGTGGTGAAGAGATTAGATGGCAAGTGCTTTGGTTGTGAGAGACAATGATAACAAAAACTCTTAAAACTAGGTACACAAATACATAAATAGGTTATATACACATACCTATTACTATAATATATACTTATAATATATATTTATATATATATATATACAAAATCAAAGTAGAGAGGTGTTGAGATGACTCTACGCTAATTGTTTTGAACTACTTAGACTTAAGACTCTCTACTAATTAGTAAAGAGTATTAAGTCTAGCCATATGGCAGAAAAGAAAGTCGATGATTGCTATCTAGAACCTTAGTTCCAACCTACTGGATAGGAAACCGACGGAGTGCAGAGATAAAATTCTTAATTATTGTTTCAGAAATAATTAATCATATTTTAATAGTTTCCAATGTACAATAAGCTCGTTCGCGTCATGGAATGGTTGTAATATATTGTAGTCATTAAGTACAATACAACACAAAACACCTGTAGCCAATGAACCGTGAAATCAATATAATAACAAAAGTTCCATGCCGCACAATTGAATCCTAGTTTAAATCAGTAATTGTGCTCAAGTAGGTAATTATAGGCACACTAATTATTCAAAGAATTGTATAAATGTTAAACCATCTAATAAAATAAAGTAATAAAATCGGTAACAGTTCGATTGCAAATTTTATTTATTTATTTTACCATTTATATATATACACACATATATAAACAGACAAGAAGAAAAACAGAACAGAAAAAATGGGTACAACGGTAATGCTTATTTCATAAGAAATCTCTTCCAGCATACCTGCGATAGGACAATAGATTCATAGAGAGATGTAGAACTCAAACTCAAATAATTTATTTCAATTAAACCATTTACAGGCAGTTTTGAATTGTCGAAATTAAATAGTCGGCCAGTTAGTCAGAAAGTTGAAGCTAGTTGCCCATTCCAAAGCGTAGATCTCTATGGAGAAGAACGGGTAAGAAACTCCAGGAGAAAAAAAAAAACATAATTTTCTATGTAGAAAGAAAATAAACTCAACTCAAAAACAGTATAGCATCAAAACATTACATAAGTCGTAATTAAATACAATGTTAATATTATTATGCGTTAAACTTTCGCATAATTCGCGAAATAAGGGAGATAAATGTTGTTCCCCGCCTACACCCGGAAGTACCTCCGAAAATAAATTATAAAAAAATACATGGCAGTTATTTATACCCACGCGTATGTTTGAAATACCCTCGTTTGACTACGTACATTTTTATTCCCCTGGACCGCAGTAAACGAGAAAATAGGTCAAACAACCGCCGTGCCGCTCAAACACGGAAAAATTTAAACTGATAAAAAGACATTAGCCCCGTCACAAACATCACAACTACCCTCATCTCGCCGCTATTGATTCACTGCGGATAATTGAGTACACGCGTGTCACCCCCTCACGACACCCCCACACCCCCCTCATCACACCCCCACACACACGCGTCGCACCTCATTTGATTACAACAGAAAAAGCGGCGAAAAATCGAGTAGATGCGATGCAGTAATCTACCCGTTGCCATAGCAACCGATATTAACGCGAGGGGGGTACATCACATAAATAGATTCCCACATAAGTCCGATTCCACATACGCGCCCCCACTCACCCCCTACATTTTTGTACAGTGTTAAAATGCCTAAAACCACCCCACCCGAGTTTAAAAATGCCGCGCGGGCCTCGACGCAGATTAGCTAAAACTACGTATTTTTTACCCCACCGAGAGGGATCTGTTTTCTCTTTTGCCCGCTTGCTAACTACCGAAATGTGGGGGGAAGGGGGGCTAGGGGTCGAGGGTACGGAAAACTTTGTGTTTTAAATATGTCCGAAGGCACGCATTAAAACCGTTTGTGAAATACGAATCATTAGTGTGTTGTTGTACCCTTTCGTCGTTTTATATTTTTGTTTTGTGTTACCTACGTTTTGTGCTGCCTAGTACCTGTGTGCATTACCGGGTTAGGAATAGGATTATAGCTGGGAAGGAGGTACTCTAATGAGTTTTCTGGAGCTCAGAGGAACGTCAGAACCGGTATTACCATAGCCAAACGTGTTAGGCAACTCATAGGAACCTGATTCTTAGATCACTTATAATGGCGAGGATATTTTTAATACGACATGAGCTGTGCTTATACCAGGCAAAAAGAAGAAGAAGAATGGCGACTATGAAGTAGGATGAGTCAAACAAGAGCATGGTCAGCAGCGTTTTTGTGGTGGCCGTAATTACAAAAGATCATCCATCTTAGTTTTTCAATACTCCAATTGTAATTGTCTGTTTTTTTTCCTGCACCCCAATTGCATAACACGCTATCAATCAGAATCTGAATCATTTTGAAGGATACTACTAATCCATTGCTTCATATGTTGGAAAAAATTGTCTGCTCAACAACGTGAATAACGCAATGAATGTTGTTGAACTGTCAAAATGAAAGCCATTCCTACTGTTAGTGAGTTACGCATCCGGCGGTAACCGTGAAATAGTTACTAAAACTATGTTTACGGGTTACTAACTTGTTGCTTTTAGCTGTACCGATATAATATCAATATCCTTTGTGGCTTGAAAAGCCTCCACATTGTTTAGTCTTTGGTTTGCCTCCATAGTTGTGTAAATACGACTTACGGTGAACCGCCATTAAGAGGGGTGTCTTGAGATCCCCTTAAGACTGAAGGGGTGGAACAATGGTTCGAGTGATGTGGTTTTTGGGTTTTGGTACCAATGTTGTAAAATTGCATAGTTGAACATTAAGTTAGTTAACATTTATAGTTGCTTATTACGGCTATTTGTAGTGATAACCATGTCAGCGCGGGTATACCCGGGTATCCCCTAACGTACAGATTAACTGCCTAGTTTGGGGCTCACTGGGTAATATATTGTAACCTAGCTGTAGGTAATATATTAAGCCACTCATGTCATCTCAACTTGATATTAATCTGACTATATTACCTGCACAATAAAATAATTTCTATTTTTTTTATTAACTTGCCTTACCTTTTACGATGGTTCTTCAGTTAGAGCGATCAACTTCTCGTGACAGTTATTTTCAGGAGACTTTTGTCTAAATATTTATTGTCAAAATTGCTTTTCAGTTAGTTTATGATCCCTAAATTCCTCTGACTGAAAATATGCTACGTTCTACCTTTCCCTTCAGAAGGTTTGACTGCGAAATATCCTATTTTTATTTGGGCCTCTTACGTATTTTCAATAAAACTAAGTAAAATCCAGTTGAATGAAGATAATCAATGTTGTAACCTATTTGTTTCTGCTGTATCTGAGTTAACACATTGCAAATGTCACTTAATTTCACCTTATTTAACAAAGAAGCCAATAACTAAATAAAATATTAGTTTTAATTACAAACTGCGATAGCAAAGCAGTGATAAATTATTTTCAATTGTGAGTGCCGCCGCGGTTAAAAACACGGGTTCCACAACCCTCCCGAATTTAAAATGTCCCCGGAATATATCACGGATTAGCTAAAACTACGAGTGTTTTATATTCTGTCTCTTTCTCTCATTTTTAGGAAGGAAAGCGTGGTATAATTGGTTTTGGGGATAGGTAGAGTGCTTCGGAACCAACTTAAAAAATGGAGGAGGTTCCGTATTTTTTTATGCAGAGTATAAAATCAATATGTAAGCTGAATTATTGTTTTTGAGTCCTGAATACCTATCGCAAAGTTATTTATTGTGTGTTAGAGCTTGTGTAAGTACGAGTACAGTGTGTAGTGTACTCGTATGTGGAACAATAAAAGGCAGAAAAGTTTGCCATATGATATTGAACATAAACTATATACTTAATATTGAAGTAAGTAACTGGGGTCTTTTCACTAGTGCAAAAATTAGTCTTGTAACGCACCGGCGGCACATACAGGGGTGGCAGAGACACAAAAAATGTACCTGTTTCTTATATTTTGACCGCGTAGGTATTGTATTTTTCTATGAAACAGCAGAGTTGTTTTGATAACTCGAAACATTTCGACGCTGTCTAGAATCTTGTACTGAATCTATGGTAACAAGTTGCCCGTCGATGTCTCTGCCACACTGTAGACTATACAGTGTACACATTTAAAGGATGTAAATAACTCAAATTAAAAAAATTAAGAACTGTATATTGCATTCTAACTGAAGATTTGCTGCACGAGTAGCGCCATCCAGTAACAAATGTACGTCCTAGAGGGATGAAAACTTGTCAATTATCATAGAGACCGAGGGCCATACTATTTAGATAAAGATGTAAATAGAAATATGAAATGACGATACGTTATTGAGTCTTCACAATAATAGTAAATAGCCTACATTTTTACCAACATAAAACGCTAGCATCATCAGTAGGTCTTTTTAACCGATTTCATTTTGGTTGTTTTTTTTTTAAATGTTATTTTGGTAGTTTCAAATACTCCTTGTTTACTGTTTGTATTTCCTGTGCGTGGCCCAAATAAAATATCTTTCTTCATTTTATCTTTGTAACATTCAGTAAAATACAAATATCTAAAATCCATTTCCTTGTCCTCCACGTACTCAAAAACTATCAATACGTCAAATTGATAGCATGGTTGTCTATAAAAGTCCCCCTAACCCACATTCGACCCTTCTTCCCATTGATATTAGTATTCCTACCACATTTCTTATGGCAGAACCATGTTCGTATTATTTAAAATATGTCGAAAGATGCTTCATATTTTAAGATTTTTAAAGCATGGTGTTTTGTTCTTTTGGGAGTAGTTAGTTTAATAAACCATGGCTATTTTATTTCTGAGTTTCCTTCTTTGAGATGAGAGTATGACTGATTGAGGATATAATTAATTTTTGACAGGCCTGTTGGTCTAGTGACAGGCCTGTTGGTCTAGTGGTTAGTGACCCTGACTGCTATGCCGGAGGTCGTGGGTTCGATTCCCACCCAGGACAAATGTTTGTGTAATGAGCACGATCATTTGTTCTGTGTCTGGGTGTAATTTATCTATAATATTTATGTATTTAGAAATATATAAGTATGTTTATCAGTTGTCTAGTACCCATAACACAAGCTCTGCTTAGCTTGGGACTAGATGGCGTTGTGTGATAGTTGTGGAATATTTATTATTATTTAATTACTCGTATTTTACTATCATTTTTATTTAACAAGATATGCATATAATTATTAAATTGTCTCATATTAATTATTTATTCATTCGTAAATTAGCAAGGTTGTTTAGAGTACTCGTATACTACTGCCACCCTTTTGTCGCTTCTTTGTGTAGGCACGTGCCCATTCTTCTCCATAGGTACCTATTACGCTTTGGAATGGGCAACTAGCTTCAACTGACTGCCCGACTACTTGAAAATTCAAAAGTGCCTGTAAGTACTTTTAGTATATGTAGCTTGTAGCTTGAATTAGCCAGTCTACAAGATTTATAGCGAGACTGACTTACACTTACGCCAAGTTTTTTCTATTCATTTCGCCCGGTTCCAGGGAACCTAACGTTGTCTCACTAGGCACGACCTGCACCCTAATTGTGTAACACTGTTCCAGTCACAATATGAATCATTTTGAAGGCTGATGCTAATCCATTGCTTCATATGTTCGAAAAATTTGTCTGCTCATCAATGTAAATAATGCAATGAATGTTGTAGAACTGTCAAAATGAAAGCCATTGCTACTATTAGTGTGTATGTAATTACACCGCTGCTCTGCCATCATGTATCCTTATGCCCTTCTAACTACGTGGCGGCTCGCGGTTAAATGATAACAGCCGCACGTGTCGGTCGAAGGTTAAGTAACGCTTGCCACGATCGGTTTGGGAATGGGTGACCGCCGATTATATATCGAGACCCCTCCGCGTATCTCGGAAAACATGTTAGGCCCTTGGTCCCAACTGTCATTTTTGACATTCGTTACGAGTAGTCAGAAGCCGAAAAGTCTGACAGCCAGTCTTGCCAAGGGGTATCGTGTTACCCAGTAACTGGGTTCTGGAGGTCAGATAGGCTGTCGCTCCATGCAAAGTACTGATTCAACTGCATCCGGTTAGATTGGAAGCTGACTCCAATATACATAGTTAGGAAAAGACTAGCCAGATTGATTTTGAGGCCGTCTAACTGTACGATAAAAATTACAAACACATTACCACAACGTTAACAGCAACTCGTACATAAATAAGTACATGTAACCATTAAAAATCCCGAGCAAAAATATATGCTCGATTAAACGAGCACAACAGGCAATTTAGAAAAATAACGCTACACATTATAAACATTACATACCATCCGCTCAGGGCTGGCATTCGGTAATATAAGCCTTTCGAAATATTTGGCATTTTCTAAAAGTTATGCCTATGTCGTTAGGGGTATGTGTTCACAAATATTTTTGGGTTAGATTAAAGTATTTGTTAATAACGTACCTACTTAATATTACGCGTGTATTCCCCGAGGGGGGAGGCAGAGGTGTATGGAATACCCTCATTTCGCTAGTCATGTTATAGGTCCCATATACATAGTAGGTCATACGGAGAGAGTCTTTACCTCTTCTTCTTTTTAGCTTGTCGATCATAGCAATCTTAATGGACTTGGCCCAGAATTCGGTGACTTGTTTGGCGCCATCACCAGCGTCCATCAGTGTCCCATCGTTTGTGCAATAGCACCACACTTACACTCCAAGGCGGAGGCGTCTACATGAATCTCAACCTGAACATGTTTTCCTTGCTTCGGCCAACCTGGGTCCGGAGTCTGTTTAAAGTATTACCTCTGATGGGATACGAGTTCGGAGTTCGAGTTACTACTGAGAAGGCAGTCTATTTTAGTTTGACTGTTGCGCAACGGCTGATGACGCACAGAAGAAAAGATTTTGTAAAACAAAATAATGGTCAGAACACCAAGTAATAATGGGTAGGTACACATTCGCGATCGGTGGGGTAATTGCGTAATACACTAACAGTAGAAATGGCTTTCATTTTGACAGTTCAACAACATTCATTGCGTTACTTACGTTGTTGTGCAGACACATTTTTCGAACATGTGAAGCAATGGGTTTGGAATATCCATCAAACTGAAAAAATGAAAGCCATTCCTACTGTTAGTGTATTACGCAATTACCCCGCAATTCTGTGCTTCCCGCATCCTACAACCCTTATTAGAAGCTAATTAGGCTTTTTGTGAATCGATGATGATGTTAAATGATCGGCGACTAGCTTAGTTGATCGTCAGCACATGATCCGTTAATTGGGGATAAAGTAAAGATTAATTAAATCTATTTATTATTTATGTGCAAGTTGTTATTTATGTGTATTTCATTTTAATTCTTAAAGATAACAGGTATACTGATTAAAATCATTTGAAATGTAGTACACTTAGTTACCACGAATACTTACAATCTGTTATAGCACTGTGTGAGCAAAACGCTGTAACAAAACTAGTCCATTTTTAGACAGAAATGCGTCCTTTAAATGCGGGCTTAGGTCACACGAGCTATAAAATAGTATACGATACGTGTGACCTAAGTAGTCTATTAATGCACGGCGTTTAGCAATCACGCCGTGCATTATAGGACTATTTAAGTCACACGTATCGTAATGTATTGTAATTAGTTGAGTAGAATAATACCTTGATATTAAGAGCTTTTAAATGAATATCCTACTATTTTATTTGAATATTCGTCCTAAAACGAAAAATGCCTCATATATTCTGCTGGAAAATATGATAAATTCTCATATTATAGGTTTAAGATTATAATCGCTTTCGAAAAGGGTGTAAGCAAATAAATAAACCTAACTCTTTGACTCCGACAGCCTCTATTCCAGTACGAACCCTGGCCAGTAAAAAGGCTACCTTTATTATATCGCCGTATATTAGTTGCGGCCTCTGCCTCGGCTCTGCCTACCCCAGTTAATTCCTACAGGAGATCTCTATGCGCGTTTTATTTCCAAGCGATTTTAGATAGGGGTTGGTTCACATATCTAGAGGATGGTGCAAGGTAGGAGCGGGAAGCGGGTGAACTAGATTTTTAGTTCGTTTTATTATTGTAACGTTTAACATTATTTCTATGTCTCTCGCCCTTATCCCAATTTATTTAGGTAATAATAATAAATTTATTTGTACACTTTGAAAAACATACATAAGTACACAGGATTAAAAATATATTGTATACAATAGAGTCACATTAAAGGGCGAACTGATGCCTCCTAAACCAGGTCAAAAGCCTGAAGCGCGTGGCTGACAGTTGGCGTGGTACGTCTTCTTCTTCTTCCATACTTCTCTAGTAGTCACCATCTCAGTAGTTACCTTTCCAGACATATCATCGTTCACACAGTCCATCCATCGTTTCTTTGGTCTTCCCCTACTCTGATAGCAATGTACATTCCTCACAGTATTTTCCTCATTCCTTCACATCACATGCCCATGACAACCGATTTCCAGACAACTTTTAAGCCGTTGGCGCCACTTTCAGCCTTCTCTTAAATCTACCTGTGTAATACGATAAATTAAAAGCACTTACTACTTACTTACAAACGCATGCGTACGCAGCACTATTGCTCTAATTGTTAAGTAACTTTTATATCGTTCTTCTAACAAATAGTAACATGTGGATAACGTTGTGAGTAGTGTATTTGTTACCTCTATTATTAAGTTCTAACCTTTGTGTACTTATTATTACACTGCTGTTTGTTGTCCCTAAGTAAATAAATAAATAAATAAACAGTAGCAATAAGACTCAGCGTTTACCCAAAAAAAAATCTCCTCTCACCACTACATGTCTATGGCACCTGTCCCCGGCGAGCAACGAGCAGCGAGCGTGCGAAGGCGACGAGCAATTACTCACTGGTATGCTTATGTACCAAGCGTGAGTCTCTTAGCGAAGGTTCTGCCCGCAAAGCTTGCGTCGCTAAGCAAGTCCTTTTTTTGATAGCTCTTGTCTCTGCAACATACGAGTATTCGCTGGCGTTGTGAACAGTCAGCGATTAACTATATAAATATTATGCACCTCTTTTACCTATACCTACAATCTTTTGTACGTTTCTTGAGGTAAAGAAACGTTGATAGCTAGTCGCTTCCTCATCGACGGTGGGACACGTGTCTATAACTTACCTTCCCACTTCCGCTCCGCTCCCCGCTACCGCCCATGCCTCGCACTGCACATTAGAAAGCGGTACATGTTGTGCGCGATCGATGTCGCCCTAAGGCGTCGTTTGAAACGCCAATAAAGTTTTTTCAGAATTTTTTTGTTCGGATTCTCTTATATACGAGCGGTAAGAGTGAATTATAAGTTTACATGTATGATGTGTGAGTGGGTTTTATTATTAGCTGGATTTTGGGTGATAGAACAATTGTTACAGTTCTTGAAATGGGCCTCATGGGTTCTCCGTGAGGCCCATTTAAAGAACTGTAAATAGTGGACTATCCTTTGTTGAAATTACATAACACATACATAATCAGCCTATAATGTTCCCACTGTTGGGACACAGGCTTCCTCACTGAAAGAAATGTCCTTTTCTCCTGTTGAACTATTGTTATGACTGCATTGCGCTTATTAATTTGAGACTTGAATTATAAGCAGGTATGCTAGATTTTTTTATGAAGTAAGCATCACCTCTGTACCTATTTTTCTGTTCTGTATTTTTTCTTATCTTTTTATATATGTGTGTACATAAATGGTTAAATAAATAAATAAATATCAGATGATCTTGGCATCACAATTGTAGGTTTGACTAGGCTGAGTGGCCCTTTAGCTGATTTAGTCGTACCTAGGTAATAATAACAACGAAATACAGTATGTATAGACGCCTCCAAAAGTTAGTTGACATTATTCCACTTCAGCTATGATGCCACGTTATGATTTAAGATAAAAAAATAATCAGGTACTCCTAAGGGAATACTTTATTATTTTTATGATAAATCAAAGGTAGTTGAAATAGTCAATACTAACGTTATAGCAATTCAAACATTAGGATCACTTGAATTTTAAATCACAATGTGATGGTCACAGCTGAAGTGGAAAAATGTCAACTAACTTTTGGAGCCCACTGTAGGGAAACAGCTATGTAGACATAGACGTAAACTTAAAGTTCTCTGTAATACAAGTTATACATCATTCAAATACCTACGGAACCGTGCACAGATAGAAATGTTCCATTGAGCTGAACATTAAAACTCCAATATCAATAAACAACACACCATCCTAGAGAAGGAAATAAACCCAAAATTAAAAACAAAAAACAACTTTCGTCCTAAAAAATTAATAAACAGTCCATCTACCCGAACCCTTCACCACACAACATATATTTGTTCTACGTATACGTGAGCCGGGAATCGAATTAGTGACCTCTGGCTACTTCACCGTATTTGTTCAAGCGGCCGCGACCCACCCCCGGGGGTGGCATCGAAAAAACCCTTCAAAATTTGTTAAGTTAGAAATGGTTTCGACCCCTGACGGTAAATTAAAATTGTAGAATAGAACCCTGCTAGTTTTTTATATAGGTATGTTTTTTTCGGGTGTAAAGGATTGGTAACATAATTATAATGAGTAAGTAATAATACCAGCCATATTCACATTGTACTGGGATCGATCCATAATCACTGACAGGACTATAGTTGCCAATAAGCCTGATATAGGGGTGGTGAATCGATCAGAGCGGCGCGCAATGATTGTTGACATAACTGTCCCGCATGATGAGAACTTCGTGAAAGCCGAGAATGTTAAACAAATCAAGTATCTTGACTTGACTCACGAGGTTGTCGACATGTGGGATGTGGACTCAGCGATCATTGTGCCGAAAGTCGTGACAGCCAATGGCTTAATAGCCAAGTGCCTCGACCAACACCTGAGGAGGCTCTCGTTGGGCAGCTGGATCAAGTGCTTGATTCAGAAAGCGGTACTTCTGCACACGGCTCGCATTGTCAGAAGCTTCTTCTCTCTGGAGCCCTGACCACTGGTAACTTGGTCTGTTTCCGATACCAGTAGGCTACTATTTTTTAATATTCTCTAACGTTTTTTTAATTTTTTAATAAAAATATATAAAAATGTAATTTGTAAGTATTTAAATGAAATAAAGGAGATAAAAATACCAGTCTATTATTTCCCGCTGCAGGGCAAAGGCTACTTCTCATTGAGAGAAGGCACGAGCATTGATCACCACGCTTACTCCAGATTAGAAAATGAATATTCGTTAATTGATTAAAGTGAATGCATTGGATATGTTCTTTGGTTATTAGGAAAATAATTAATTGTCTACATATAGTCATTTAGTTCCAATTTCCAACACCACACGTAATACGGTGGCACACGGAAGTGGTCTACTCACCATCATCATCATTTCAGCCGAAAAACGTCCACTGCTGGACATAGGTCCCAAGCACCGCCACTTCGACCGACTTCAGCGGATTCCTGCAGCCTTCACCTGGTCATCGGTCCACCATGTGAGGCCTTCCAACGCGGTCTTCCGATACGCGGTCGCCACTCCAGAACCTTTCGAACTCATCGATCATCTGTTCTGCGAGTAATATGACACTTAAATTTGGCAGTTCTTCGAGCTATATCGGTTACCTCCTACTTGTGATCTGTTATTCTAATACTTATACCCTGTCCATTAGCTTAACCGTTTTTTGACAGTTGTCTTAGAACGTACATATTCCAGATTACGTAAAAGTTTACTTTGAAATGCGTAATAATATATATATAATCTGCCTTAACTTATTGAATTATCTTATTTATGGCTTCTTACAGACAAATAATTGTAATACCTATAGTATCAATCAATGTATTGTTTGTTGCTGCAATCACTAGTTCCATCTGTCAAAAAACGGTTTACCTAATGGACAGGGTCTAGTTTTCATTATGAAGTATTACAAAACCACACGTCAATATCAAAACAAAACATCTATGTACAAATACGCATGTACATTTACAATATCAAAACAAAACATCTATGTACAAATACGCATGTACATTTACAATATCAAAACAAAACATCTATGTACAAATACGCATGTACATTTACAAACCAATAAATGATTTGATTTTAATTACGTAGGGCGGTCTTCTTCTCTCCCAAAAGAGCTATACGAGCTCATGGCGTGGTAAAAAGATTAGCCGCTAACCAAGTTAAAAATGTCGCAACTGGGTAATCTGTTTACCGTGCGGCGTCTACAGTAAACCTGGTGTAAATCTGTATACGTACTACTAAAGAAAGTTGAATGATCATTTAATTGACAACTTTAATGATAAACTTAATCTAACCAATATTTTGTAATAACATTTTGATTTGAAAGAGGAAAATGTCATGAGAGAAGTTTTGAGTATGAATGTCGATTGCTGTAAGAGTAGCCGGAATAGTTAAGAAACGATAAATGGACAGTGTGAATGATTTAGTTAGGAAGGAGCTGACTGCCACGATGACAAGAAAGAAAAGATCATTACGCCGATCCCAAATATGTAAATTGGGATAAAGACAGAAGAAAGAATGATGATTTTGATATAATCAATTTATTTCTCTTCCACAAAGGCTTTAGGATTTGAAAGAGAGTCCATGGAGTTTCTTGCTCATTCTTTTTCATAAGAACCTACTACTCTTTGGAATGGGCAATCTTTGGACTGCTAATTCAAAAGTGCCTGTAATTGGTTTAGTTGAAATAAATACTTTGAGTTAGAGTTTTAAATTTTAGTTTTGAGTTAGTTTTAAATTTTAGTTTTTATTATGCAGAATGACTGCATAATAAAATAAACATAAAATACATGCGCCTAAACTCGAACCATCGAAAGAAATAGTACCGGAAATATAATGTTATACAAATTATACACAATGAATTGTCATTATATACAATATTGTTACATACAACAACATGTTACAACATGTTACAATATTGTTATTGTTACATTTATTATATATAATATTGTTGTTGTTATAGGGAGCGAGCCTATTGAGGCTCGCTCCCTATAACATGGAACTTAAGAATACCTTGCGAAATGTGGGTGCACTACATCCACACCTCTGCTAACCCTTCAGGGCTTACAGGCATGATGTATGTTATGTATAAAAATAATACCTCTATTACTGCATACCCTTTAAACATAAGAATATCTACAAATAACTTATTTAATATTCATTCAAGTAATTTTCAGTTACTCTCAGTAGGTCCTCAAGCTCCAACTTACTTAAGTACTAAGCTATTTAATAGATTTACTACGCCTGTTAACTTAGAGTTGGTAAAACTCGAGATTTTAGAAGATTTTTAGGTTCTAAGATTTTGCTACTGCGGCACTGTGATAATATATTGCTCTCAAATGACACACCGTACTTCTTTTTTTTCTTTAATCGACTGCTCAGGTAAAAAATCGGGGCCGATTACATCAAGAAATCTGACGAAAAACCTGAGAGACATTATACTCTAGCATTAAATACATTGTAATGTTTTGCATATCAAAATGTCGGGCTATATATTAGTAACTTCATTACTGATTTTAAGACCAACACTGTACTAGTACCTATTGCAAATAAATGATTGTGATCATGACATGGCTGTTTGGTATGTCCTAGAACCAAAAACTCTACTAACGAACTCTGGGCCCATGTGGTAGATTACAGCCCATTCCCTCTCGAAGAGTGGAGTCCTGTGTCCCGGCAGTGGGAACGTGATAGGCTGATGATGCTTATGATTGTGCTTGTACTTCTTTGAACGAAGTCTTGAAAGACTCCACCGCAGTTTTGTAATAAATACTATAACTCAATTATCACTAAATCATTAAAATCTGAAGTGAGTTTGAAACCTCTTGAATGATTACAAAGTTAAAGTGACACAGTTTTGTTCAGTATTTGGGTTGCACCCAATCTATAAATGGTACAAAATAAAGTCGCTTTTTCAACCGCTTCAATCAACTCATCCTATCGCAGTCCACTGCTGGACATCGTAAAAACCGTACGAAGCAGCTAGGGGCGAGTCGCTAGTATGAAATAATAAAATAGATTATCTTAAGAAGTGCGACTTCCATATTTCAAACTAACAAAGTTAGGGTATATTATTTTATACGAACGAGGCTTTCGATTATGTATTTTCTAGGAACTCGAACGGTTAAAGTACTTAGGAAAGCTTTTAGCACAATTTTATCATTGTTCCTTGAATCGTATCTAGTTCATTGCCGAAAGAATTTTATTTCACAGAATTAAACATGTTCAGTTTTTTTTATTTTTTTTTATTAATAAGAATTAAAGTTCTTAGTAATTGATTGATTCATTGATCTAGCCAGCAACAGACTAATAAGCAATTTAACTCTAACTTAATACTTATAATTATTAATTAATTAATATAATTATTTTTACGAGATAGATAATGTTATAACTAAGAATATTGTCAATTTGCACTTTTACACAGTTTCGTAGCGCTTTCTTAGGGTCTGACAATTGATAAAACACTTTGTTCATGTGTTACATGTATAGCACCATTTACACCGCACTATTCTTCATTCACTATATAAATACTACACTAACTCAAATGGTTTAGTTCTCTTTAGCCTACGCACTAAGTCCGTGTTGTCTAGCAGCTGAATTGCCTCGACATTCACATGTCGGTGAAGTCTGTGTTCGTGGGCTTCAGCAAATTTTTGAATGATGGTGGTGATGAGTTCTAATTTAAGGTCACTGTGGAGGTCGTCATTTCTAATGTACCATGGAGCATTTACAGCATCCCTGAGCACGTTATTTTGGAATTGTTGGATTATTTTAACGTTACTTCGTTTAGTACAGCCCCAAAGTTGGATGTTTTACGTCCAAATGGGCTTAAGAATATGCTTGTATATTATTATTTTATTATGAATTGATAGGCAGGATTTCCTTCCGAGTAACCAATACATACTTTTATAACGTATGTAGAGTTCCTGTCTTTTCTTTTTGACGTGAGATTTCCAACGCAGTTTGGCGTCAAGAGTTATGCCAAGGTATTTGACTGTGTTCGCATAAGGCACTTGCATGCCGTTTATATACATTGGGTGGTAATCGCAGTGTTTGTTAGTGAAGTCAATATGAATTGATTTTGACTCATTCAGATTGATCTTCCACTTTTGTGTCCAGTCATAAACTTTGTTCACAGCTACTTGAACTTTTTCTACTGCTTCTTTGTGGCTAGATCCGGTAGCCATAATAGCAGTGTCATCTGCAAAGGTCGCAATGGTGTTGTTTTCCAGCTCGGGGATGTCACATGTGTATAGCAAGTAGAGGAATGGGCCTAACACACTTCCTTGTGGCACCCCAGCTTTTATAACTTTTAGCTTAGAATATGCATCCTCTTGCCTTATTCTGAACATTCTGTTTCTTATATAAGATTCTAAAATGTCTGCAAATTCTGGAGTCAGCATACGTCTGAGTTTAAATACCAGATCCTCATGCCAAACTTTATCAAAAGCTTGCGCGACATCTAAGAATACGGTGGCGCAGACTTGCTTGTTTTCGAGAGTTCTTTCAATAGTCAGGTCAGTTCAGAAAATAACCAGATATAATAAGGTGTTTTTATTTTGCTGTAATGCCAATAAACGCATTTTACTTTTTTTCTTTCTTTAACCAGTTAAGGATAAACATCGAGAAAACCAGATTTTATATACATACTAACGAAACTGCCAAATCGGTAAAACTGACGAATCAGTGAAACGTACTAATCAACGAAAAGGGCGCATTAAATAAACTGACGAATATGGGAAACTGACCAGTGATACGTGGACTCAAATAAATCCATAGTGACCATAAACAGTAGATTATAAATAGATAAACCATTTATTTGGTGCACACAAAAGAAATAACACAATACACAAAAGCACACTGAAGTAGTAACAAATTAGATACAAGGATATAAAGAAAATACGAGGTGTTACTAATGCACAAAAAAAAAAAAAGTGGCACTACGTAGGACTGACATGAGACACTTAAAATCAAATATATAACATACAAAGTGCGGTGTGCGTCTCGAGGTTGCACCAAATCAGAGTCCAGCTCAGCATGTGTCAGGCATATGACGGTGATATTCCGCTGGATCCCTGAACTGACATACGGACGTCGAGCTGACGAGATAAATACGTGGATTATTGGTATTGTGAAGCAGTCTTATATGTGGAGTGAAATTATCTAAGTGTATGTAATTTATGTTATGTACTCCATAGTAAAGTTTTGCATTGGGGTACGTTCTTGTTCGAAGATGTTTTAATTGTGTATTTCATTTGATTCCCGTATTTTTAAGAACATTCGCAATTTAATCTCTGTCTCAAACCTTTAAAATACCTCTAATTTACCTACATTTTAGACAAGTTGTTGACATTGATTGACGCTGAGATGAGATTACAACTATATTTTGAACATTTTTAAATACGGGAAATTGGCCTTCAGATTATTGGCATAAGAATTACATATTCGCTTTACATTAATCTTACTTTTCGAACACTGCAACAATAAACTACCTACCGACCTTATAACTAACTATACCATACCAAGGAGGTTGAATTACCTTGAAAATGCACATTAAATACCCTATGCTCAGTCCTACAGGGCGGACGAGGTCATTGTCCTAGGCACCCGAAATTCGAAAGCATTAAAAAAAAAAGTTTCAAAATGGCGGGCGGACCTGTTACCGCGTAACATTACTCTATGCCAGGTGCTGCAAACTTTTTGCAATTATACTCCACAAATAATGCTTGTTCTGGGGTTCTGGGAGTTTTTGGGCTGAACTAATATTTTTTTGTTAGATAGTTATTGTTCTTAATGGTACTGTCGTGTTTATGAGTTTAGTTTGGAGTGCTTACGCTAATTTGGTGTGATTTGGGATGCAAAAAGTGTGGAGTTTTTTTTCTTTGTCTAATATTCCCGACTGTAATTTTGGTTTTCTCTAGAATAGGATACAATGTAATATAATATTTGTGCTCTCGTAAGGTTTACTCCTTTATATAATACTACTTACTTTCTTAACGTGCGTACTAGAAGTACGTAAATGTGGCTGTATAATATAGTGTCCATAGCCTGTAGCTAGACTCAAGCTTAGTGTAGAATCATCTCCGTCTAGGAGAGAAGTGGATGTCGAACCTAAAATTTGCATTATTAAAGCAAAATCCTCAGGTACTGGACTAAATTGTTATTGTTACTGCTACTCATTTTGTACTTATGGAACTAGGCAGATACACATCTTACTTTTCACGCAACCAAACGCTTAAGACCTTTATCTAATCGTGATGGTTAATGTGGTGTCTTATGTTTAAATGTTCCGCTGTGTTTTTACTTATCCTACTAAAATTATAAACGCGATGTTTGTATGGATGGATGGATTGATGGATGTTTGTTACTCTTTTACGCAAAAACTACTAAACAAATTTGGCACACAGATGGTTTATAACCAGGATTAACACATAAGATAGTTTTATCCCGAAATTCCCACGGGATTGAAACTTATGCGGGTGAAACCGCGGGGCG
Organism: Apamea epomidion; assembly: GCA_947507525.1. Lineage (NCBI taxonomy): Eukaryota > Metazoa > Arthropoda > Insecta > Lepidoptera > Noctuidae > Apamea > Apamea epomidion. The sequence continues at coordinate 1,560,453 of OX382237.1, read as the reverse complement.
CAGCTAGTATCATTATGATAAGAGATATACCACCACAACATTATCGCAAACTTGCCAAAAACAGAGAAAGGCTATGATCAACGGATTATTATCAAGAATCTATAATTCCTGCTGAAGTTTTCTTTACACTTTTCCGAGGATGAAAATATCTATTGAGATCTTATCTCTCTCTATATTGCATTGGTACAGAAAGTGAAAAAAAAAACACGAGATAAAAGACTGACAAAGTGATATGATGATGCAGTAAACACACAACCATCTGGTTTTCTTGAAAGCGTAAGCAGAAGTGAAAACAATATCAACGCCGTTTTTTGTTAGTCATGCAAACAGGCTTTTTATAAACTAAACAAGTATTTGCACTCTGCAATCTAAAGGATTTAGTTAACAATTTCCAATCTATTTCATACATTTCTCATTTTTTCATTTTCCTAATGTTGGCATAACTAAGTCGGCAAAATAGTAGGTACGTTTCTTGTCGTGGAATTGGGGTGACTAACCCTGTCGTTCCGCGGATTTGTACAGAAATTATTTTGAGAGGCAATAAAGGTGCAAGTTTATTCAAAGATTAATTATCGTTTGATGACCGTCATCACGTATCATCTTGTGCCTCAGTTTGCCCGTGATAGCGAATGACATACTCTAGTGATCATTTGCTTGATATCTGAACATTTCAAGTCTTGCAAATTTTTCACACACGAGTACCAAAAACATATCTAAAAATAACCACAGCTTGAGCCCCGCTGCCGTTCTCTACTCCTAAGAACAAGTTGCATTTCACCCGGCACGCATACAGACGCACCTCACGCACACACACACACCGCACTAATGCACACCTGTAGGGCAAGGAACGAATTCGGGAATAGACCGGTTGTTACCGCTTTGAACCAGCTCGCGCCGGATCGCGGCGGATCGCACTAGTTTCGTTAGTTAGGGCGACACCCTAAATTTGGGAGAATTTTTAATTACGTCCGTTTTTGCTTTGAGATTCAAATGTTGGGGATGAAACAGGGGAGCAGGGATGTTGGCAGTGTTAGAGGTACTTAGGTTCGTGATTTGGCGAATGTTGTGTTCGTAATGAAATAAGTTTTGCAGTAGTTTTGTTTTTCGGCGTTTTTAGCGGAGTTAGCTTATGAAAATTTTTAAATGGAAAAGATTAGCTTAAAAAAACGTACCACTTGTAAGGAAGAACTTTTTTTTTATAGTTTTTTCCGACGTACTTTTTAACTTACATTATGTTCCAAAATCAACATGAATTTAACTTACTTTCGAATGTAAAATTTACAATATCATCATTCAGAGAATTGTGGGTGTAACATTGTTAATAAATCAATAATAAGTAGGTAGGTATATAATTTTCGTAGGTATATAAGTTTTCAGGCCGTAATATATTGAAGGCTGTGTAATTCTCTGAATTTCTCTGGATTGATGGATCTGGCTTTTGTTTACCTAAACTTAAGCTAATGATAATATTATAAATGTTTCATACCGAATGGTGTAACATGGCTGAGCTTTAATCTATCATAACACCTATTATCTATTACCCATATTCACAAAATAATATGTCTATTTTATTCTTACTGGTTAGAAAAAACAAGGTTTAGGTGGTCAGAGATCGGGTTATACCAGGGAAACTGTACGGCCATAAAAACACTGATAGTAACCCTCTTTTGGTACAATGTTTTAACACCCTTCTGGGTTCAATGACCTTCCCAGAATGTTATTTTTACGGAAAATTAAAAGACAACAGTATTTTCCGATATCTTTTCTTTACTACGTTATCGTTAAGATGATTATAGATCTAGAAGAAAATTCAGTTTTCACAATATGCTTGGTGAAAAGAGGTATGGCTTGCTGAAAAGAGTACTCTGTATCAAAAAGTATTTACTAAGAAATGATTTAGTTTCGTACTCGAAAATTGCCATCTCGGAAAAAAAAATTAAATTAAACATAGATGCTGTTACTGTCTAAAATCCTTGCATACAATTAACTTATTTGGTTCAATGAAGTATAATTTGCTTAAAATATCATCCGACCCTAAAAAAACCTCATCTAGACTATCATATTATATATTATAATGGATCTAGGAAACGTGTGTTTATAGGTAAGAATCTAGCCTGACAAAAAAATAAAATCTTCAAATAATATTTTTGTATCTTGATTATTTGTGTTCAGAAGTTAGGAAAACGAACAATAAGGGTGAATTCCACCAATTTTTTATACCTAAAAGTCTTATCCTGAGAACCAATTTGACTTTTTGAGCGTTTCTCCATACTAAAACTGTCAGACGTTAATTTTATGCCATGGATAAATATATCTATAGACTTTGCTGAAATCAGCCCGAAGTAAAGACAACATTACATTACAATGCCACTTTTCCCTGAGATGTTTTTCATCATTGTATTTAGCTAGAATCTGTTTAAATAAGAAAGTAATTTTACTAATCAAAGTTGACGTCTATTACTGAAACTGAAACATTGCTCGCTCCAAAAACTGGCGTCATACAGGAACTGACTATCTGAAACTGACAGTTTTATTATAAAGTATTTGCTGGTTTTTCAGGTAACGCGGAACGTAGATACGGAAGGTAGATACGGAATGTAGATACGGAAGGTAGATACGGAAGGTAGATACAGAAGGTAGATACGGAAGGAAGATAGAAGAAAAGGGCTTAAAAAGATCATTGCAGGACGGAAGAAAACAGGAGTCATGTATTTTACGAGCGAACTACTTGTTGATCGCTTCGGGATGCCGGTGGATACAAGAGATGCAAGAAACGTAGAAACGGGAACATGCATGGTCTCTACGGCGAACGTCTTGAAATTAATCCGATGATGAGTTCATTACTGCACATTACTGCTTACCCCTAGTTAATCCGCAAAAGCGATTCCATTTTATAACGACAACAAAGAACAGACAGCGTCGTATAATTTGCTAGTTAAAAATCATACATAATTATAACCCACCATTTTTCTACGCACTTTCGCGCCCGCACACACGCGCACTGACCGCGTGTACATACTTCACCGCAACGCACACGCGTCCACCGACCAATAAATAGATTGAACTAAACGGTGAAATTTAAAAAAGGAACAAAACGAACGAATCGCTCGTGCACACACGCGCAGGCAATGCAACCCAATCATTAAACGGATTTTTTGGAATATAAACTGTGGAGTTTGGTAGGTAAGGTTGAAAATGCAATGGTGGTGAGTTGTTTGTAGAACTAGCATGTTAACACATTACCCGTGCGTGGGAATGACGGTACGCACACAGACACACAATTTTTGATTATAGGAACACCGAAATTTCTTTTCGTGTGCGTTTTTTTCCTTGTGTGCGCGTATAAATGCATTCTTTCTGCCTCAGTATTCGGTAGAAGTTGTCACTGTGTTGCGTTAAAACGTGTCAATGTGTGCGTTATTTTGTTGTTCACATGATGGATTTGCGTGTTTGTATTAGTGCCTTTTTCGTTTTTTTTCCGTATATACGGCAGCGGACACACAGTGGGCTGTGTAAGTAGTGAAAAAATAATTTTAACTGCCACACTGCAAAGCATGTTTAATTTTCGTTCAGTCGTCCTGCGAAATGGAACGTCATTACGTTTTAAATTACGATGTGCGGTTTTTTATATATACGCTTTTTAATTTACATTGTTTGTTTAATTTCTGGATCGAGGTTTTTTTTTGTTTGGTTTTTCGTATTGTAAAGGAAATGCTGATTTATTGATTCGGTCGGATGGCGGCCGGGAAATTACTATGGTCCAGATGTTTGTATGTTTTGCACGAAACAAGTATTGAAAGAAAACAGGCTTTGTATAATGAAGTACATTTTCTCATTAACAATTTTGTAATTCAGTTTGTTTGGCCTGAAAAAGTTGATCATGCGCTTTTTACGCTCGAGGTACAGAGCTGCAATTTCATGTTTAAAGCGTAGTTATTGCTAATTAAACATCGTCACTCTCTCTCTGTGAGAGGGGGCCTGTTTCCCAGCAGTGGGAACATTATAGGCTGATTGTGTATGTAATCTTCGTCATATTTTAAGAACCAACCCTGTTCCTGGTCGATGAAAACGGAAAATGATCAAGACATGAAAGACAAATTCAATTAACGCCAGTTTCTTGTAAGCATAATATCTTGATGTTGTGACGTTTATCAGGAAATCTGTCAAAAGATCTTCAATTTCTATCTTTGAAACAATAACCAGATGATCACAAAATAAGCTGGAGATAGGTGTTAAATCGTCGGTGGCAAGATGGGCAGACGACATTGTTACCATCGCGGGTAGAATCTGTATGAGGCTGGCACAGGGGCGTGGGGAATGACACAAGAACAGAGAAGCTCAGGAGTGGGTGAAGTCGGGCTGTGGATAATGATGATAAATCGTAAAGGGAACGTATGCGTGTATATAATTACGTAGGGAACACTGCAAGTCGAGACTATAATTAAATAGAAAAGCTGTACAGTAGATAATATCTTAGAGAGAAATTATCATCATCAATCGCCTACGTTATAAAGACACAATACAATACACTAAGGGCTGATTTTTCCAACGCCAGATAACTTTATCGGAGGATTAGTTTTGTAATTTTGACAGTTCTGTCATACAAAAACTGTTAGACGTCAATTTTATTCCACGAATAAGAATTATCTGTCGATTGAAACATCAGCCCTAAGTTGCATACTTACAAATTAAGTTGATTTGCTTATATTTTCAGGATATAGGTAGCTGCTAATTCTGCAGATCAAGAGGATATAGACAAAGTGACTTTCTTTCATCGATAACGATGGTGGAACATTCCAAAATGTGTATGGCTGTAATAAGCTACCGAAAAGCTTATGGCAATCCTGTTAAAACTGGTTATGAGATTCTTTCAGCCGTACCCAAAATTGGAACTACGCCATTATGTTTTTTCAATACATTTCAAATGTTTGCCAACAGGGTGCCTTGTGAAATGACCATAAAAGGATTTTCTGTATATTCAGTTAGTTAGTCATTTAATTTAGTACCTAGTGAAGAGACTTAGAGTTGTTTTGATGATTATCTGACTAAAAAATCTCTTAAAAGAATCTCCAAAAAAACTCAAGGTTCAATGTATTTCCTTTAGGTAGGTATTGTATTTGAATGAGGTACGAGTATAGTGCGCGTATTATTTTAGGTACCTAAGTTATGTATTTTGCTATTCAAATAAACTTGTTTAAGAAATCTTTCTGCGCAGTAGTGGCAATCGTTTTGCATATCGCCATTCTCAATCAACTTCGATTATATTGTTTTTTTTTTTGCCTTTTATGTAGAGTTAGCAAAAACTATCTAACAATGTAAGATTTTCCAAGTGAAAACATTATATTTCATCTACTTATTTACTAATATAATAGACATTTAACTATTTCTTTTGCATTTTTATAACTTCTACAGGAAGATCAATTTCCACACCAAATCCTTATTATTATCATTTTGTTCAGCAATATAAATAAAACTACATGGAAATGGATACGTTCCTCATTTTCTGCAGTTCACAATTTATTATCTAATTAAAAAGTACCGTTTTTGTATATCAAAGCATACTAAAAACTCTGAAAATTTTCAGAAAAAAATAATCGTGATAATAATAATAATCCAAATAGGATAAATTGTATCGAAAAAAGAAAAGAAAATGAACGAAATTCTTATTTGAAGATTGTGCTATTAAGCAAATGGCGTTGATCTTACTTTTATTTTGAATACGTACCTCACCAGTATCTTTCATAATTATGTAATTGGAAAGTAAAAAAAAGAAAATTGCTTTCCAAAATAATTTAAAAAACCTGTAATATTCCCACAAAATTCGGAGCCGTCGGCATTGCAGGTTCGCATTATGGGAATGTGGAAAATTAAAGAAAAACATTCACCTGAATACTTTTCTATGAGTTTATAGTTTTCTTTTCTCAGTCCAATGAGTGTTCTTTTAGTTACAACATCTTTCTACAACCTGTTCCGACTTCCGGTTAGGACGGTAGTCATAATTTACCGTTTGTCAAAGGCAAATCATTTATTTCAAATAGGCACATAAAAGGCACTTTTGAACGTCAAAAATAAAATAAAAATAAAATTGATTTTAGTCGCCGTCTTGTATAAATATATCTACTGATTTCTTTATTACGACTGATTTTGACTCTAGAATCGTTATCGTACCTAAAACTTGATATTTTAAGGAACGACTCTATAGTTAGTTTTATTTTTGAAGAGAGAGTCAAGTTTAAGGTACGATCCTGGAGTTCAATCAAAAAAAGAAAAAGAAAAGAAGAATAATCATAATCTCGTAATGAGTAAACCAATAATCCAATGTAGCAAAAACTCCAAATAATAATATTAATCCAATAATCCAATGTATGTGTAGCTAATGTGATAAACCAGCAAGAAAATCGAACTTTACATTTTTCTTTTCCATTCAATAAATTGAAATCAATTTCAAAGACTTCCTGCACTACGTAAAACAAACTTAAAACTTCTGATTGTTCCGTAAAAAGAAACATCACTTTTCCTTTTCAAAGTACCTCTATTTCTAATAATTATCTCACCAATCACAGTGTCACAATATTTGAGTCAACGTCCCAGGCTGAGTTGAAGGCTGAACGCCAACGGCTAGACTTCTAGTTGTCGTAGGTCAGGTCTAGTCTAGCTAGACTGAACTGAATAAATAGTTCTAACGTAACCTTGTACCCAGTCGTGAGCCTTCGCTCTAAAGGTGAGTATAGACTAGAGCACTTCTGTGTAATGTAACGTTCTTACGAATGGTACAATACAGGTAAAAGCTCAGTTTCCAAAGCATTTCCATGCTCACAGCGAGTGTGCATTTACCCGTAACATTTCGTTGTACCTTGCGTTTATTCTTCTTTGAAATGTCGCATCGCCCGCGCTCGTGCGCTCGTTAAGTCGTCGTAAAGGCTCGACGAAATGTTACACTAATACGCTCATTGGTTTGTACAATTATTGTTGTAACAAAACGGCGAGCGTGCTCGACATCTGATTCGTGAAGGGTGATACACTCGAACATATGATAGAGCGGCTCGTTGTTCTGTTACAAGTAAATGCTCTAGTCTATACTCACCTTTACGTATTTTTTTACGTTACGTTTAAGCTCACTGAAATTAGGCGATTGAAATATTTTGTTAAAATTATTTTTAGTAATGTTTTGTGGTAAATAAGGCTTACTTTGTGTGCTAAATAAGCTTTATTTCTTAATAGTTTTTGATGTTATTGACCTTTTTGTTCCTGGATTTTTGGGTACCTTGGAGTTTCTTGTTGGGTCTATTTAATAGTAAACGACAAAAGGGTGATTATGTCATTTCTTGAAAGCGTTTCTAAAGAACTTTGGGTCTTTGTAGGTTTCTTACTACCATATAATTAATATACGAGTACACATGAAAAATGCCTGTTTTTTCTATCACAGTTAAAGCAATTTTGATATAAATCTTATTAATGATCGAATTGTCTAAACGTTGATGATGATAAGAAACTGACGTTAGAATAGTTTTATATAAAAACTTTTTTACATAAAAAAAACAACCGACTTCCAAAAAAAAAAACACTAAAAAGTGAATAACTTTAATTTCAAAAGTCGATGTCGTTGGTTTCGCATTTTCGTTTTTTGACACCGACTTCCGAAATTAAAGTTATTTTTCACTTTGTAGTAATTTTTTTGGAAGTCGGTTGTTTTTTTTTTTTGTAAAAACGTTTTTATTTTTCACTTTTTAGTTGTACCTACCCCACACAAATTCATATATAGTTACAAGATTAGAGGTACCCCAATAATATTGAACACATCTACGTGCCCTTTAGAGGGTACAGGCGTGAAGTTATGTTGTGTGATTGCGTAAACAACGCAAACATAAGCGATAGCAGCAATCGCGGTTGATTTGCTGGCATTTATTGAAGAGTTCCGTTGTCTGTCTCCGAAACTCATCGTCAGATCTTTACGAAATTTAAATGGGACCATTTCGAAATAAACGTCTTTCGAACAAAAAAATAATAATTTTGGAAATCCGTTTATATTTGACAGAGTTATGCCCGAACATACATAAAAAAATATATATACTCGTATACCTATATATATATAAACATCCGAATTGAGAACCTCCTCCTTTTTTAGAAGTCGGTTAATAACGAAATGCACTTTTAAGAGATTTTTTAAAAGTGGTCTAGGCAGAGCCATAAAAAAATATACTTAACATTGTTCATGCGCTCTTAGCGGCAGTTCTATGGGGACCCAAAGGCTTTGAGGAAGGTAAAAAATCTAAAAAGTAGCTTATGTCCTTCACCTATTTGTCAAATGTCACCATCAGTTCAGAGGTTTAGGCGTGAAAAAGCGTAAAAATAATATATGTGCACATAGGTCTTTGCACCAGACCTATTGCGCAGTACTGTCGGAAATTATGATGATTTCTGATATGATACATATTCATCTAGCTAACCTATGTGTGAACAACAACATATCACGCTATATTCCCGGAAGGTTAGGCAGAGTTGGATAGCACACCCATATGTCGCCAATTTGGCTTTTGCCCCATGTTATAGAGGGCGAGCAATGGCTTATAACTGTGTAAAAATCCAAACTGTCGTGCTGAGTTCGTGCTTTTTGGTTTTCTGACTGCTATTAGTAAAAACGCAGTACTGACAGTACAGTGTGAATCCCTGAGAAGGTGGCTGTGGCAGACTGGATGTGGAAGGCGGAGGACAGGGTGTTGTGGTGCAGCCTGAGAGAGGCCTATGTTCAACATCGGACTGCGATAGGCAGAGTGGATGACAGTCCCGTAAGTTTTGTATTCATTTGCACCTTTCATAACTTAGATTGGCATAGCATTATAATCAGCCTATAGATTTCCAACTGCTGGTATACAGGCCTTCTTTTTGTGAGAGGAAGTGAGGCGTAACCCACCACACGGGCCCACTACGGGTTGGTGGATATCACAATTCTTCAAAGTTTTGGTTCTAGGACATGTCGGTTTCCTCACGATATTGTCCTTCACAGTTTTAAGAGCAGTAGTGATGAAATAATTAACACAAAGTAAAGCGCTGTCAGGGTTCGAACCTACGACATACAACTAGTAAGTTGCGACTGATTGTTTCTGGACCACCCCCAAGTCTTAACATTATAGATGCGTTTGCAAGAATCTCTACAAAATACCAACAAGATATTTAGAATCATTACGACTATTTCGCTTCCGTTATAACCAGTCCACAAAAACTAAATAAAAAAAGTGAATTCAAACATTACATGCACCCTGCAGAAGGGTAAGCGCCCTATCTCTCAGCATTTAGGGTGCACTAATTGATTAGTACTGCGTAAAGCCAGACAGCAGACAGGGTAGCCTTGGGCATTCAAAACTGGCTGCGTTTAGCAAAGGAACAAAATGTCATAGGTACGAGTATCTTGCATTCTTATTTTTTTGAAACATCGTTGCAGGTATACTGTCGTTCTTATTGTGATCGCAATAGACATTTCCTCCTCGCCAAATTTAATATGTTGCTTCTTTTGTGTTGTCACTGCTATCTTATTGTTTGTATCTTTTTTATGTGTTGTGTATTTTTGAGATTTTGTTAATATGTGTATTTTATTGTATGTTTCGTTCTATGTTCTGCAAGTGTACCTATTGAGTAAGACAGAAGAAACAGAATAGATAGGACGAGATCACAAAACAACAATAATAATATTAATTCAAATTACTGAAGAAAATTAATAGACGTATGTCTCAGCCATGACAGAAAGTTGACATCTCTAAAAAGCGCTACTAGTGGCGCATTTCTGAACTAGGTATGTGGTAGGAGTGAAACCGGTCAGAAAATCTGAAATAAACGTTTATTATTATTATCTCCTTTATTTCAATATAATCATGTAAATTATATCTTTAAATATTAGAATATAAAAAGTATAAAAACATTTTAAAAATATAACAAATAGTAGCCCACCGGTATCGGGGTCAGGGTCCAAGCTACCGGTGGTCTAGGTTCCAGAGAGAGGAACCTCTTGACAATGCGAGCCGTGTCCAGAAGTATCGCTTTCTGAATCAAGCCCTTGATCCAGCTGTCCAACGAGAGCCTCTACAGGTGTTGGTCGAGGCTCTTGGCTATTAAGCCATAGGCTGTCATAATAATTATTAATATTTGGTAGAGGTAGTTGGTACCCAGAATATAAAAATGATTATGTTGGTTATCGTCCGAGAACATTCAAGATTTTACACAAGAACGATAGTTTAATAACACCTCATGCGCTGATCTCTGTACCATGACGGCAACTAGGTCCCCATTGTTAATTCACGTTATGATAAAATACTAATACCCTACTAATATTATAAACGCGAAAGTTTTTGAGGAAGGATGGATAGATAGATTGTAATATAGCTTCAATACAGTATAACGCGTTCAGAAATCAAATCTTTTCTCTTTATAATATTACAAGTGTCAATCCCATGGGAATATCGGGATAAAAAGTATCCTATGAAATTAGAAATTTTCACCAAATCAATGTACTTTTACTGTTTTATATCCTCCTACATCGTAAGAGTTATGGGTTAATGGCGCGTATGGAAACCAACCAGGCCCATGTTCAACAGTGGATAATGGAGAACGCTATAGACTGTCCGCCTTGTAGACTGTAGATTTGTAGACCATTTTCAATTTTGTTAGTACATGTTAGTACAGGCCTACACTGTCCTCCCATCTGTAATTTGAAAACATTAAAACAAAACAATTATTTTTAATGAGCAATCGTGGAGTTTCTTACCGGCTCTTCTCCATAGGAAACGAACAATTGGAACCGTGCACCTAGCTTCTGACGTTTCATAAGTGCCCATGTAGGTTTATGTGAAATAAAATATTTTGATTGATATTTTTAGGGGACACTATAAAGAAAGGACTTCAAAAACAAACTTACTGTCAGCCCGGATAAAACAATAATTTATGAACCAAACCCCGATTTCACCGATGTTATTGTAACCACATTCTAACCTGTAATACGACCGCAATGTTTACAGCACTCAATTGACTGTGATATGTGTAAGCCCTCATAATCCTCCTATTTCCCCATTGGGAATGTTGTTGAGGAATGATTTTCCGGGAGATAATAGTGAGGTATAACTTACTACTTAGTTATATGGAAGAATTTGAAGGCGGAAGATTTCCTGTAGGAAATTGTGTGTTTTTACAAGATTTGTGAGATAAGCGATTTGTGATGTGAACTTACCTACCTTATAACTTTGAATTTTCTTTTTATTATGCTGTATGTTATTATTAGTGAATAATAAATAATAATGTAAATAAATAAAAAGCTTTGGTGGTTGCTCTTGATATCATTTATTTTTTATTGTTTCATTAGCCGTTAATGTCCCACTGCTGGGCAAAGGCCTACCTACTCTCTTTCCACCTCTCTCTGTCCAGAGCTGCCAAGGACCAATTTTTATGAAAGGAGTCCAGCTCATACCGCCATCTCCGTCTGGGCCTGCCACGATGTCGTTGACCATTAAGCGGGACCCACTGGTTCATAAGTTTGGCCCATTGATCGTCTGATATGCGGCAGATATGTCCAGTCCAATTCCATTTAAGCGTGGCAGCTTTCCGAGTGATATCATTTAGAGTAGAATTATGAATTGATAACAATATAGAATTGTAATTAAAATCGTAACGAAACATTTATATTTGTGTGTTTGATCTTCACGTCAATAGAGTTCAGCGACACGCCTCGGGGAAGCACATAGGTTTTCCGGGTACATATAACTATAGTTCCACTAGGGTGCGAGTAAACAAGGGGCAACCACTAAAGTAAATATTGCTTGAATAATACTGTTAGTTAAAGGTTGCACTCAGATAGACGTCAGAGTATCAGATAGATTTTTGAGTTTTTTATAGAAACTATCGTGGTACATTTGGAACTTCAAAGTGTGTCATGAGATTTTCACAACATTGTCATCAAAACACAGTCAGTCAGAGTTGTGAGTTCTGAGTCAGTCAGTAGTCAGTCATACAAAGTTTCAATTAAATCGAATTACAGGAAGTCAGAGACAAATCTATCGAAAGTATCAACCATCCGTTACAGGGGCGTGAAATGCACGTCCTATATAAAATCAAATTTTCCGGAATTTGATTTTATATAGGACGTGCTGACCCTATCCTTTTTCACGCTTGAATAAACTCCAGGAAAACCCTCCAACATAGCTATGAACCAACGTTTCCATTCCCGCCATCTTGTACACGTGTGTAATCCTATAATCGCGTGTTTTCGAACAATACGGCTTGCGACGACAACTATCGCACACTTACACACATGCGGCCGTGTGGCGGTGGACTAGTGTGCGCGGACCGACAGCAGAGGAGGTTAGAATATTATTTAATTTATGCTGATTTTTGAAGTGAGGAATTTTGTTTTGTAATTGGTACTGGTAACTTTTAGGTGCGACTAAAGCTACATCTGCGGAAAAAGTAACGTAAATATCGAATGATTTTAAAATTGAAAGTATTCGTTACGCACATATTATTTAATTAGTTTTAGACTTTATTCATATCTGTGGGTGAAACTAATTGTGATAGTGGCAACATTTTTAACTAAAATGCTAAAGGATAATCACGGTTTGAGAAAGTTTATTTCACTCGTAAATAATTATCAAATAATTATATAATATTACTTCTATGAGAAAAAACACAATAATTTAAAGTTAACACATAGTTGGTAAAAAATCACAATCTAAACATTTTCAAAACTTGGCCCTTTCAGCCGTTTAAACGTTGAACGAGACTTTGGTTCCTTTATCACTTTAGGTAATTGATTATAGAGTCGTGTTCCCTCATATATGACAGTCTTAATACAATTTTTGTAGGAAAAACTGTTTAAAATTCCAAAATACTCTTTATAACACTTGAAGTATGTATTCAAGTTTGGTCGAATTCGCCCTAATGAAGGAAAAAAAAAAATTTGAGAATTTTTCTGTTTTTTTTTTTGCATGTTTGTGTTATTGTCTATGAATTACAGTGTGTTTTAAGGAAGAATGTGAAGTTTAAGGCAATGTTGAATGTTGTTGAAGGAATTCTTCAGTACATCCTGAAGGATTACCTAATACGCTAATTGCTGACTATATTCACCATACATAGCTAACCATTTAAGCGCTAGTGTAGATAGTATTTAATATTCGTTTAAAATCACCGAATGTGCTAGAAAACCCTCTTTTAAACCCTAATCACGTCGGCTAATCAGACTACGTCTTTCAAATACCCTCCTGCCAGCAGTTCAGTGGCACTGCTCACTAAGCATTCAGCCTGCGTGTGACCGCGTTCATTAATTACGTGTATGACGCTAATTAGAACACGCCACTGACTAATTCTTCAGTTTTCGGCGATTATGAGACATGGGTTGTAGTTGTCCAAGTGATGTTTGAGGGGAATGAGGGTTTGAAGTCGTGACGATGGAGTGTTGTGATTGGTACCTGCTGGTCTATTGAGAAAAAAACTCACCGTGAAAAGTTAGTGAAGTGAGCTTGAAGTCAACTGTCATTCCACCTGATGTTAGGGATTGACACTATAGACACACGACACACACGACACTTCACGTTCACTTTACCTAAGTTTTCACGATGAGTTTACAGAATAGATCGGTTGCAGAAGTAGTCCTTGATAATAAAGGCGAATATAATCACTTGTCACTATAATTGGGGTTTTTTTACAGCAGGATTGGCTGCTTTTGTCCACCGTGGGATATAATGCTTTCAAAGATGTTTTGTATGAAAAAACAGGTTAGATTATATATTTTTTTTATTTTTTAGGAATTATACTTTTATTTAAACGAGTTGAACTATGAACAAAACTCTCGAAACAAGTTTTGTAAAAGAGTATCTTGAGAAATGATAGTTAAGCCTTGATATCGTTGAAATTATATTTGGATCTTTGACAGCCGTTACGGATCGTCTGTAGCCCGAAAGTCTGACCACCAGTCTTACCAAGGGGTATCGTATTACCCAGTAAATTATGGAGGTCAGATAGGCAGTCGCTCCATATGCTGCACATTCAGATGTCTCCGGTTAGACTGGAAGCCAACCCCAACATTGCTGGCAACGCACAGTCATCTACCGAGCCTTTTCGATGATGATGATGATGATGAATGTCGAAATTATATTTCCCTTCAAAATCAACGTGGACTAGTTAGTTACTGGACCACTACTATTTTTTTTTTTTTAAACGTTGCCCCACACTAGGAATTTCTCCTGTATCGTGGGTGCGTTTACAAACATTTAAACTCACATACACAAACAGCCAGACCCGGAACAACTACCTCTAGGCAATACAAATATTTGTTCAGTGCGGGAATCGAACCCGCGACACGCAGCGCAGCAGTCGATTGCTCAGCCACTGCGCCAACCGTGTCGTTTTCTTAGTAACTACATTTCACATTCCTGTTTACCAACAAAACTATTACCAACTTCACACATCCAAAACTATGTCCCACACCACAGACAACACCACAAACTATCGTAATCTACAAAACTAAATAAGTACATAAATAATTAATTCCCCACGTCCGACTGTTTTACTATCCCTACAACTAAACTAGTGTGCGTACTAGACGCTGCCTAGACGAAGTGACCCACTGCCCGACGACCTTGCGTTTCTTATGTTATTACTCTGTCTCCCTCCCTCCTTCCTCGAGACTATCGCGGTCTCCCTCGTGCGTGGAGTCTATTGATAGTTAAGATGGAGTTTCCAAGGTTATGGACAGGATCGGGTTATTGTGTAGGACGGGTATGCGTTCCGAGGGTAGTCTGGCGGGGAGGGGCGGCGGAGGGAGGGGGTGATTGATTTGAGAATAGTTTCATGTGTTTTTCTTGTGTAGTGTAGTAATGTGTTCTAGTTTGCGTTTGATGGTGGGTTTTATGCATTACCTTGCCTGTATAGCTTAGAATATCGTACTCTAACACGATTCGGGAAGATTTCTGTCAGAGTACGGAATGAAACTGGTAAATTACTGTTAGTTTCCATCATCCCACGGCTGGGCAAAGGCAAATGCCCCCATGACTTCCATCCAGCTCCAGCTCCCAGCTCTTTCGATCCAGGGCTAAAATGCACCATTGGTCGTTTGTTTTCTCCAGCTCGTCCTGTTGTCACAAGGCAGGGTAGAGTGGCTTTATTAATGGAATAGAATATCTTTATATTGCACTAGCTGCACCCTGCGGTTTCACACGCATAAGTTTTGATCCCGTGAGAATATCGGGATAAAAACTAGTCTACGTCCTAAGCCAGTTCACGGTCTACAAATGTGTACAATTTTATCTAAATCTGTTCAGCCGTTTTAGCCTGAAAGCGTAACAAACAAACATACAAAAAATCAAATCTTCTTTAGCAAGGTCTTAAATATAAGAAATAGTAGGTACGTAATTACACCAATACCAATCATTATTATTAGCAACTAACAATACTAATATTCAAAAATCTATATCAGGATTTTTAAAATACAAATTAATCATGGAACTGAAAGAAAAGATAATTAAATAATCATGTGTCTGCTTCGACACTTCAATCAATCACCTCATGGCCATTTCAACTAATTCAAAAAGTACAAAAACAAAACAAAAGAATACTAAACCCCCCTAACCGGCTTTGCCCAATCTTATGGGGACCCAATCCCATTACATTAGTGGCGTCTATCGGGAGAACTTGACCGACCCCCGACCCCCGAGGGGTTCGTCTTTCGTCTAGACATGTGGGCCGCATAGCGAAGTGGGTCACCGACGTCTGCCGACGACGGTGGGATAGTTACATGTCACGACGATGTAATTTTCTTCGGCCTTGAGAGAGGGGTTGGGTATTCTGGTCGGGTTTGTAGTTCTGATTTGGAGAAATGGAGGTTGGTCGTGCGTTGGGATTGTGCTAGTGCTGGGGGAGTTTGCGGCTATTTCATCGATAATGTCGTTATTTTTGGATTTATACGAAGAATTTCCTACGTCATATAAAACAAAATTTTACATAGATTTTGCGTTATGAAATCACAGAAATTCCTGTTTGAGGTTAAGGGGGGCTAATAGATATTAGCCATAAATACGTAGGGTGCTATGTAGTGTACGTACATGATGCTAATACGTAGAGGCTCGTGGCTAAGTAATAATCAGCTGCAAGGGTCGATCGATCAGCTTAAGCTACGCTTGCCGCGGTCGGTCCGGGGATGGGTGACAATCTTTATATACCGCGGACCCTCCGTGCCTCGGTAAAGCACGTTAAGCCGTTGGTCCCGGCTGTCATTCGTGGATCTTTGACAGTCGTTACAGGTCGTCACAAGCCTGAAAGTCTGACAACCAGTCTTAGCAAAATACTATGAACTTGGTAACTATGAACAAAACTCCTAACTACACAAGTTTTATAAAAGAGTATCTTGAGAAACGATATTTAAGCCTTGGTACTGCTGAAATTATATTTGGATCTTTAACGGTCGTTACGGATCGTCAGTAGCCCAAAAGTCTGACAACCAGCTATACCAAGGGGTAGCGTATTACCCAATAACTGGGTTGTGGAGGTCAGATAGGTAGTCGCTCTGTGTAAAATACTGGTATTCAGCTGCATCCGGTTAGACTGGAAACCGACCCCAACATAGCTGGAAAAAGGCGAGCCCGATGATAATTGCGGTTAATCGATAGTTTTCCCTTATTAATATAATGAAACCACTTTTTATGCTATTTCAGAATACATATATTTTCGGTAATATCGATATCATTGTAGTATAATAGACTTGAAATATAACTCGAGCGGCTCCCAGCGTGAGGTGTTTCACCATTTCCATTTTCACCATCCTCTTAGTTTCGGGGAATATTGTGTATCTTGTTACCATTTATCACTATTTACAATAGAAAACACAAACAGCTTACAACAAAAGCCCCGTCTAACAAACCCGTCTCCACTATTCCCCCCAGTCCCTTAACAATAACATATTCATAGGTACCTATTTGTCTAGTTGACCGTACTTGACCCTGCCTCAAGGGTCGGGGGTTCAGGTCTAGACGAGGACCGGAAATAGTCCGCTTTATAGTTTATTTACTTAGTTATTATTATGTTTGTTTGGTTGAGGGTAGTTTTGGGTTATAAAGGGTGTTGGTTGATTGTGTGGAGGTGTGTTTTTGTTTATTTTAGTGGTGTTTTCATTATCACGTCTATTATTATTTGAAGAATGTTTAATATAGCCATTACTTGGGGTAATGATGGATGCTGATGAAATGTTTTTCGTGTGGCTATAAATTTAATATTATAAATGCGAAAGTGAGTTCGTTTGTTTGTTACGCTTTCGCGTTAAAAAATAATGCTGAAGAGATTTGGATGAAATTTGGCACACAGATAGACCATGACCTAGGTAAGGACATAGGCTATATTTTTCATCCTGGATCGCAAAGGAAGTCACGGGGATCAACTGATAGAATATAGATTTGATGATTATTTATTTCATAAGCCTAATATATAAGAAGAGTCATCACCACAACCCAGTTACTGGGTAATATGATATTCCTTGGTAACATAAGACATACATAATACACACTTTATTTATTATTATTCTCAAGCATACATTATTTTTCGTTTTCACTCGCCAAACTTTAAATTGCCAGTAGCCAAACCTATCCGAAGCGAAAAAAGAACATTATTTTTTATTAGATGTTGCGATCTCCAAGCCTACCCGACTGCCAAGAGACACGGACAATATATTTCAAGCCTGTTGGAAAGTACAAATATCTAAAAAATTCAAGGCTTGCACATTGCCGACCGTCGGGTAAACTTTCGTCATCACTATTTTTCGTTCCTTCCCTTTATAGGAAACATCACCACCACGAATAGATTCCTTGAAATAACCTTCAGAATCAAAAGGTACAAACATTTGAACTCACAGTCCTAATGACGTCACCTATCCGAATCTAAAAAATACAAGTCGGGACATAAAAATTCGCACACATGCAGATTATAATGTGCGTCGTAAATGCACACAGCGATGCGCTTGCGCCGATCTAAAACACTCGTCCGGCGAGCCCGATAATGGCGGTCGGGGTTAACGAACTGACGGTTACATATTTAGAAAAAAATATTTGGCAAATGTTCAGTGCAGCGGGGATTACATTGTGTGCCAGGGAAAATGGTGAGCGAAGTTTATTTTTGGGTTTTTAGATGAATATCTGGAGTACGAGGAAGGGGATTACCTTAGTTTTTGTAACTATTCCATTATCATAGGTTACTACTAGAAAATACAATACTAGCCGTACATTAAATCTTAATTCTAGCAAGACCAAGGGCGAGTAATCGAGAAAAAAGAGATCCGAAGAAAATGGAAAATTGTGTAGACTATTTTGTTCACAATATTGTTACTATTTCTTTTATACATGCATCAAACGTGAGCAACATGTATCTATCACATAATTAAATTACCTGTCATGGCTTCATTTTAGTTTAGTTATTTTACCTTTTGTGGTACAGTAATTTTATTCTAGGTGCAACGTGCACCTATAATGAATGTATACAAAATATTGTAAAACATTTAAAAGAGTAATGGTGGAGTTTGTTCCCCATTCTTCTCCATACGAAACTAACATTTGGAAGGGGCGACTAGAATCAATTCTATTTTATTGTAAATTTTGACGTTCAAAAGTGCCTTTTATGTGCTTATTTGAAATAAATGCTTTGACTTTCAGCTTGAACCAGCTCTATTACTGTAACAAAATTAAAACTAAAAAAGGATGTTTGTTTTCCATTTTGATCTGAATGTGATAACGCAGTTTACAATTAATTTATTGCTGTCACCCTGTATATATAGTTAATTGGGGCAATGAGGCTTAGAGTGCCTGCATGCGGGCTAGGAACAAGCGACCACTTATGGTTTATTACGGTCTATGAACACAATCTAGATTTACTTTCTGTGGTTTAGTGTTGCCCGCAAAGAATTTTTTCTAGCTTTTCTGAGCTAGGTTCATACCCCACAAAAAGTAATATGACTAATGTCAGTAAATACAAACCCTGGGTGATAAATAGGGTCTAATATAGGTCTCTCTTATTTGCAGGACAATTCTTAGCCCCGGGCTGCTGCCGCTGCAATAACACTGCCCTTTCTGGGAGTCAAATCAAGGATTTTGACAGCCGAGCTTGTGACACAGACTAAGCAGAAGGAGGTTTTTAGGAGCCGTAAAATATCAACAATTTTATGATTGTATGAGTGAGGGGCCCGTGCCTAAATAACACCAGCCGCACAGGTCGATCGATTAGGATAAGCTACGCTTGCCGCGATTGGTCTGTGGTCCACCTTTACATACCGAGACCCCTCCATGCCTCGGAAAGCACGTTAAGCCGTTGGTCCCAGCTGTCATTCGTGGATCTTTGACAGTTACGGGTAGTCCGAAGCACGAAAGTCTGACAACCAGTCTTACCAAGGGGTATCGTATTATCCAGTAACTGGGTTGTAGAGTTCAGGTAGGCAGTCGCTCCATGTAAAATAATGGTATTCAGCTGCATCCGGTTGGACTGGAAGCCGACCCGACTGGGAAAAGGCTGGCCAGATGATGAGTAATTACTAGTATTGACTGGTAACTTGTATGTGTGGTGCAAACTGTACATATTGATTGGTTATTAATAAAAAAAAAATAAAAGAAAAGATGAGCTGCTGCATCTTTCTGTCTGATTATAATCACCAATCTGGAAGCTGGTGGTCCAGTTTGGTAGTTATAGATATATCGCACAATTATTATTATTTGTTCCCATTACTGGGACACAGACTTCCTCACCTCCATGAATAGATCTTCCTCTCTGTGAGTGGGAGTGAGCCGTAATGCACCACCCGAGCCGAAATAGAGCCCATGGGAATTCTCACGTGATTTTTATCTTATTCGGGGCCATATTCAACAGTTTTATTATGTTTATTAGATGATTATTTTGAAACTTATAGTGAGCCACTAATCTCGGCCGGCACTGTATGACCTGGTCTGCCAGTAGAGATGGGTTCACCCAACACACGAGTACCTATGTGTTTATCTACTGCAGTTTAATGAACTAACGCAATTTTATATTTATGCGCTTATGTACTTGTTATGTATATAGCAGGATATAGTATTGGGAGGCCGCGCAAGGAGTACTGATTTGAGAACCATTTAAAGATAGATTTTGTGAGTGAATTTTTCTTTGTGTTGTGTCTTGAAGTGAATGGTCAGGAATGTCTATTTATTTTGGTTTAATGTACACAGAAAGAGGAAAAGGAGATCTTTGCCCTGTAGTGGGAAAGCATAGGTTTATAATAATGATAATGTAAACAAAATATTTTGTCCATGCCTATCTCAATGTAGTTGATTAAGTCCGCCTTTGTACCTTTTTGTGCGAAAAGTTTAAATAAATAAATAAAATCTTTTGTCCATGCCTATCTCAATGTAGTTGATTAAGTCCGCCTTTGTACCTTTTTGTGCGAAAAGTTTAAATAAATAAATAAAATCTTTTGTCCATGCCTATCACAATGTAGTTGATTGAATTGGTGGAGTTTCTTGCCCATTCTTCTCCATACGAAACTACCTTTTGGAAGGGGTAGCTAGAATCAAATATATTGTTTTTTGTACATTTTGACGTTCAAAAGTGCCTTCTATAATGTTTTTATCTCTTCTATTTGAAATAAATCATATGACTTTCACGATTAAGACAATATTTCCCAAAAATAAGGTTACATTATTGTTGAATGTTGTTGTCAATTGGAAAGACATCAAACATTGGGTATCATTTTTCATTGACACCTACAACAACACGTTTAAGTCAACATTGTTGAGACTAATCACCAGTTCTGGCATATACAATGGTGATTAGTCTATATTATAATTAACGTATAGCTAAGAAAGTTTCTGCCCATCTTTCTTGTGAAAATCGTTGAGCCTCCTTGACAGTAACCTTTGGAAGAAAATAGCTTTTCAGTTTCAGGAAGCAACAAAAGTGCAATGAACCTCAGCTTCTACGATTTCATTACTTCTGGCGGTCCGTGGGTGTTTTTCTCTTCGTATGTGTTCTAAGAATAGATGAATCATTGGTCGTGGGTTTAATGCTCGCATTATGTACGTTATGTATGTATGTGTTATGTATAGAGCGGCAGGATATAACGCGAGGCCTCAGAGGGAGATTGTGAGATGTGCATTGTCTGTAACATAGATTACTTTTTCGTCGCTGTCATGTGTCATTCTATTATGCTATGGCGTGTTTTGTTTTTTTAGTGCGATAGGTCAGCTAACAGGCATAATCAGCCTTTAAAGTTCCCACTGCTGGGACACAGGGCATCCTCTGTGAGAGGGAGTGGGCGTAATCCACCACGCGGGCACAGTGCGGGTTGGTAGATGTAACATTCGAACTTTTGGTTCTAGGACATGCCGGATTCCTCACGATGTTTTCCTTCACCGTTTCGAGAACAGTGGTGATGAAATATGTTACACGAAGTAAAGTGCCTGTCTTGGTTCGAACCTACGGCCTGCAACTCGTAAGTCGCGGTCGCAGTCTGAACATTGGAGGCTGATTATTCTTATCCTAAAGAAATTTCAAGTATAGAGCGTGTTTGTGAAACTGAAAAGTTAAGAGACAATAACAGCCAGGACCAACGGCTTAACGTGCTTTCCGAGGCACGGATTGGTCTCGGTATGTCAAGATGGTTACCCATCCAGGGACCGACCGCAGCAAGGGTAGTTTAACCTGATCGATCGACCCGTGCGTTATTACTTAGCCACGAGCCCCTCAAGTAGCAGCACATGTCTTAAAGAAAACATCATAAACAAAGGCAAACCATAACAAAAACAGCACTCTAACTTGGAATAGAATTGCAAAGCAGTAATATTGTGTTCACAATACGAGCGGTGACGCGGGGCAACGCACTGCGACTTAGGTTCAAGGCAAGTGTCTTATGTTAATTTGTGTTTAGTCGTTAGTTTTACGTATTGATTTAGGTACTGTGAGGTAGGTACGACGATTTTAACTTTAAAATGTTTAAGGAAAGGATAGTGGCCATTTAAAGCACGGTTCGAAGAACCAGCGAGGTAAAGTTGCGTCCTGACGCAGTTAGGTCATAGATGGGTTTGCCTAGTCTCCAAATACCGCCATGCCGCTTGGTGATCGGAACAGGTGTGGCGGTAGAAGGTACTACCACTGGCTTACTCTTTTATAGAAACTTTAATGGTCATATTTTAACGATGTTTTGCCCAAAATGGTGAGTACAAGTGTTATGGCGTCTTCCAAATCCATGACCAGACCAGACTCAGAGAGATTTCATTGTTGATTTGCATTTTATCATTTGCCTACAGATCCTAATTTTGTCTGATGACACAGACCCCAGAAGCAACCTTGTAAATGTTGCTTCTTCGGTCCCTTGGAGGCTCGTAGTCTCGAAGACTTCCAGGCTACAGCAAGAAAACACAGCTGGTTTTCGGGAATTTCTTCACAGATACAAAATCTAATCAAATTAAAAATTTGTTTATTCGTACTAGGCTGAAAATTAGCACTTTTCGAACATCAAAATTACATAAGACAATCCCCCAAAACGCCCGCCCTAGACCACTTCCTAGTGATTTCGCTGGGAAGAAGAAGTGACGCAATAAACTCCCCAGCAGCACATTTCTCTGCATCTTACACGTCATCAAGTTTCATTTCTAGCAGCCAACAACACAATACGTAGGTACAAACCATAGCCTTGACATCGCCCAACTGCAGCTCACACATGGTCAACATCACTCCGATACTACCTGATTTACAAATCGGACCAAAATAAACAGCTCACCATTAAAGCTAAAATAAATACAAGCAATAACCCAGCGTTTGCAACTAATATGAGCAAATTTAGTGCGTCGGGACAGTGGAGGGGAATGGGCAGAAGGTCCGGTCGTGTCTATAAGATAGAGACTGAAGAAAACCGATTGCATTCCATTAAAATCAAAATATTTTATTTCAAATAAACCTACATGGGCACTTATGTAACGTCAGAAGCTAGGTGCACGGTTCCAATTGGTCGTTTCCTATGGAGAAGAGCCGGCAAGAAACTCCACGGTTACTCTTTAAAACTAATTTGGTTTTACAATGTTTTCAAATTACTGTGTTAACAGGTATGGGAGGACAGCGTACGCTTGTCAACAAGTACTAACAAAGTAGAAAATGGTCTACAAATCTGGTCACAATGGTCTATAGACCTACAACGCTCTCACATTCACAAAATAAAAAAGAATATATTAAAAAAACATAATCCTACTAATATTATAAACGAGAAAGTTTGTATGGATGGATGTTTGTTACTCTTTCACGCAAAAACTACTGAACAAATTTGGATGAAATTTGGCACACAGATGGTTTATAACCAGGATAAACATATAGGATACTTTTTATTCCGATATTCCCATGGGATCGAAACTTATACGGGTGCAACCGCGGGGTGCAGCTAGTAAAATAATAAAAATAAAAGCCTCTTTAATAAACTAAATGACATTAGCGTAATGCAGTGTTGTGGCAGTTAGTATGCACCACAAATGATCTTCGACTGCCAGTGTATGAATTAGCTGTAGCACATCTTGTAAACTAAATGTAATGATACCTCATCATCACCATTTCCTGGTAGATTAACGTTAGCTCACTTACCACCAGTGCTGACCCAGTGTTTAAGGCTGTGACTTATAAGTTGTAGGTCGTGGGTTCGAATCCAAGCAGGCTCTTGACTTTGTGTAAATTATTTCATCACCATTGCTCTCATTGGTGAAGGAAAACATCGTATTTGTGTGTTGACGCGTCACTGAATTTAGAAAATAAAATGCCTTTTAAACTGCGATCACCGATCTGTTTTCGTAAGCGTGGTGATCATAATATTGATATCTATTTAAGCAATTTTTAACAGTGGTGGCATTGGTGGTAGCAGCCGCGACTTACGAGATCGTAGGTTCGAACCCAGGCAGGCTTTACTTTGTGTAAATTATTTCATCACCACTGTTGGGTTTTTGTTTTTTTAAACAATTATTCTACAATTAGCTTCTGACCGCGATTTCGTTCGCGTGGAAATCTTAAGATACACGTTTTTATAAAACTCTCTCGGCCCAAGACCCAGCGTGTCGCATCGCATTGCCCGCCATTTCCTCGTAGCTTTATTTCTGAACTTTTTCTTTTTGCTCGGCTCTTGAGGGTCTTAGGGTGATGTAAAATACATATGGCCGTCCTCAACAAATGGGCTATTATGTACAAAAAAAAAAAAAATCTGACTTGTTATTCCAGAGATCTGCCTGTGACTTCATTCGCGTGGAAGTCGTAAGATACACAATATACTAAAATAACAGCTACATTTTTATAAAACTCCCTCTGGCCGCGCTATTACTTTGTTTAGAACTTAGCATTCTTCTCTTTTACTAGTCTGCGCTCTAACTCTTCTGATATTACAGCTTCAGACACAAATCACTTTACTTTACTGCACTCTGTAGTCGGTCTCTCAAGTCTGAGTATCGTAGTCAGCTTCGGAGTTGCATCTGGAGCGGATGATCCGCGTCCACCGGTTTCTGTCCAGCGCATCCCTTAGTCTGTATAGAATTTACAGGACGATGATTCCTTCACCTGATCGGTCAATCGTGTTGGTGAACGACCGCGCGACGTTACTGCTCATTTATGACAATAAGCATCTACTTATCTGTGGGACTGGTCCTTCTGTTCCTCTCTTATCGCTGGCCAGCCTGCCCAAGGCGAGAGTTCGACAGCACTGCCAAGGTTGCGTCTGAATACCTACAGTTTGTACCTACTCGTGATGTCTGCTTAATGCACTGTTTTGGTCTAGTGCATGCGATTTTTTTGTCGCAACGGAGAATCTTTGTGTACTTTGATGACGCGTAGGTCATCGTACATGCATGTTTTTGGTAGATTTCAAGCGTAACCTGCGCTGGTTTATACTTCTAAGGAGTTTTTCGTAAAATGTTCAAGTTCTCAGTAATTTCGGGGTGGTAACAGAATTCTCAAGGTTACATGTCGGCCTTAGGCAGTTTTTCAGCTGTAACTTTTTATAATTATCGACATACAATACTTCCTTTGTTCGTCTTTCTTTTGTTTTAGTCTTGACCTTTACAAAATATTTAAAAAAATCATAATTTTACGTTAGAATTATTATGTAATTTTAATCTAACAAATTCTACAACTCCTAGAATGTCGTTAATGAATTCTGACAGCATTTTTGTCCCCTAATAAAGTTCCCCGTGCCCAAAATTCTTCGATACTTACGCACACTATGACCAATCAACGCACACAAATGTCATCACATCTATGCAATGAGTCAGTCGGTACTATGACCTGCGCAATGTCTGATACCTAGACCTTGGCAGCTAGAATTCATTCACACTAAATATATGCTAACTAATATGGCCGCCAGTTGATTGAATATCAAGTGTTTGTATATATTATAGTCACAGTGAATACGTTGTTTTTGGTTAGTTCTATTTTGGATGTAGTGAGGAGAATTTTGTGTTTAGAAAATGTTTAGACGTACTTGACAGGTCTAATTATCTAAAATATAGTTTATTTGAACAACTCTAATTATAAAGACTTCATACTGACCAGAGGGGCAATTCTCGTAATTTTAAGAACGTTCACAGTCTGATCTCAGTCTCAATCTGTCAAAAATACCTCTAATTTCCCTACATTTTTGTCAAATTTTTTGACTTTGATTGTCACTGAGATGAGATTGCGACTAGATTTTGAACGTTTTTAATGACGTGTATAATATTGGTTTTCGTGTATCTATAATTTAGCTTTCAAACATTTTTGTCAAATTACTAAGGACTTCCTATAGCCACTGAGCTATAATAAATGCTTAGTTATTTGACAGAATCCAAGTAAAATCTTAGATTGACCTTCACTAATAAAGCAGACTTTTTTTGTGGGGAAATTGACCGCAGTTAGTCTGCGGTCGATTTCCCCACAAAAAAAGTAGCAACTTGAAACATCAGGTTTTTGGTATACCTAAACTTCACAGGGGTATCGATATCTAAACACGATAAAGCAAAACAAAACAGATTTTCTCAACTCATACTTCGACTAACAACACCACCAGCGTTTGTTGACACCCAAAAAAAAACATCAATCTAATTTGACCCTGTGTAATTAATTAAGCTTGCAATACTGAACAATCCTCCCATATACAATAGGTAGATTGTTTCAGTTCATTACCTACAATAGGCACTAACTCGCGCCAGAACATTACACACGCGAGCACAGTAATGAGTCAGCCTATCTCCGACCTACCGCAACGTCCGGTCTATGCGACCTAATCGCCTAACCTTGGGCCTAGGTTGTTGACATTCAGCTAGTAACTGCTATATTATGACGACTAAGTGGCGGGCTGGCGCTGATTATTTTGTCCTGTTGTGTAAATCGCTATTTGAGACTTTGAGAGTACCTACTTACTGAAGAAGTATTTAAGGATCATGTGGTAGCAGGTGGTTTTCTGTAGCTTCTACCTACCCCCGTGGAAAGAAAGTAAGAGAACAGAGGGGCAATTTTCGTAATTTTAAGAGCGTTCACAGTCTGATCTCAGTCTCAATCTGACAAAAAATACTTCTAATTTCCATACATTTCGACAAGTTTTTGACATTTGTTTGTCGCCGAGATGAGACTGCGACGGGATTTTGAACGTTTTAAATTACGAGATCTAATACGAGGATATTCTGTTTTGAGGAAAGTTTTGAGTGTGAATGTGGATGGATCTAAAGCTAAAGGAAGACTAATAAAACTAATGCGACGACACGGTTGGCGCAGTGGCTGAGCGATCGACTGCGGTGCTGCGTGTCGCGGGTTCGATTCCCGCACGGAACAAATATTTGTATTGCCCACCCATCCACGATACAGGAGTAATTCCTAGAGTAGGGCAACGTTTAAAAAAAAAAAAGGTGGATTGTGCATACCTTCGGGTAGAAAAGGAGGCAATACTGAGATTATACTTTCAGTATTTGCCTCCTTTTAGAGATATTGAAGAAGTTATGCTGGGCTGAGCATAACTAAATTACAATTTGAAGGATAATAATGATTTGAGAAGTAATATTGGTTTAGAGTATTGGAAGAATCATGTGGGTAGACTTTTGATCTTCACTTATAGATAAGAAAAAAACTAGATACGTCAGAATTCTTAAGAAACGGTTCGATGGAAATGACCACACGGATAATGAGACTACGTTTGAAAAAACCCTTGCATTCGAGTATTTCCACGAACTACTAATAGGTCACACTTGGTTTTAAAGGTGCCTTTAGAAAAGCGAATTTAATTTTCCCTTTTATACGGAAGGTTTTGAATACCAGCCGCCAGGGCCGCGGGTTGTTCGAAAGAGATACCGTGGCCCCTGGCATAGGTAACTGAAGGAACACGGGGTATTTGATGATTTCCCAGACAAAAAAAAAAAAGGTTTTGAATACCAAAATGATGAATTAGAAGATATGCTAAAAGCTGATGGTAAGTATACCTACACGCACAGAAGTAGTGGTGACCCAGTGGTAACGTTCCCGGTTGATGAGTTGTAGGTCTTGGGTTTGAACCCAATGTGGGAAAATGATAGGCTGATCATGCAATACGTACACGTGATTACTGAAATATGATGCTGTTTAGTTGTACTTGAGATAAATCATCCAATGTGAGTAATCTAGCGTCCTCACGGGTGACCTTGATCAATGCGGTTGTTGACATGTTATGATACAGCAGGCTATTTTATAGGCCTCATCCGTTTGCCATACATGCAAATAAATAAACTTGAAGTGGCTGTAAAACGCCAATTCCCATCAATCAGGCACGAATCCGGACTCCAGGCCGCTATTGAGAGATAACAGATGGAAAAAACCGACAACACTTTGCCTGACCCGGAAATCGAACCTAGAACATCGTACTCAACAGTAGCGCTTGCGACCAGTAGACCAACGATGCAGACCTAAACTAACTTTTTTTTTTAAAAATGTAGGGAAATTAGAGGTATTTTCGACTGAGATTGAGACAAGAGAAATTACGAGAATGCCCCCTGAAAATAGGTCTGGATCGGGCACACAATACATGAATAGTGAAAATGGCCGTCCTCACCACTAAGCCACATTTCCTCGATTTTTTCAAAGGTTATTCTCAAACATTGATATGCATTATAAGCAACATAGGTACACGTAAAGTGTAATCAAG
This sequence comes from Apamea epomidion, assembly GCA_947507525.1. Classification (NCBI taxonomy): domain Eukaryota; kingdom Metazoa; phylum Arthropoda; class Insecta; order Lepidoptera; family Noctuidae; genus Apamea; species Apamea epomidion. The sequence continues at coordinate 1,532,309 of OX382237.1, read as the reverse complement.
TAGCCGGTTGTTTGAGGTGAGTAATTTTACATAAATAATGTTATCCTTGGCGCGGGCAATGCCGCCTGCTTAGTGAATGCTCGTCTTATTTTGTACTGCATTAGTTTTTATATGTGTGTGCTGTTTTATTTGGCTGTCGTTTTTAAGGGTAGGGTCTAGTTGTACTTTTTTTTTAATACGTTGCCCCACACTAGGAATTACTCCTGTATCGTAGGTGCGTTTAAAAACATTTAAACTCACATACGCAAACAGCCAGACCCGGAACAACTACCTGTAGGCAATACAAATATTTGTTCCGTGCGGGAATCGAACCCGCGACACGCAGCGCAGCAGTCGATCGCTCAGCCACTGCGCCAACCGTGTCGTCGAAATATCTAGGTGAACAAATATCTAGGTGAACAAATCAAGGGTTCTGTACCGTGGGTGTCTTGTAGCCTTAATCCACCACGTGGACCCAGTACGGGTTGGTAGATGTCAAATGTCTTCGAGTTTTTGGTTCTAGGACATGCCGGTTTTCTTCGCCGTTTTGAGAGCAGTGGTGATGAATATTTTACGCAAAGTAAAACGCCTGTCTGGGTTCGAATCTACGACCTACTACTCGTAAGCCACAGCCGTTACCACTGGGCTACCACCGCTCCCTTTAAACATAATATTCCTATTAAATGTATCTCTGCTTACCCTCTTAACGTCGCTACATAAATCTACGCATCACGAATGTCAGGGCCATTCAATTGTGAGTTAGACTCTTCTAACAGAACAGCACATTGACATAAATTGCCTGCACGTAGAGCTGACAATAGTTGGCCGGATAGGCGTAGGAGCGGCGTGAATGACCAGTCCAAGGTCAGGGGCAAAGTCGGGGTTAAGGGCAAAGGTGACTAGGATATTGTGACTGGTTTTATCGGAAACCTAGGGTGACGTAAGAAATAAGGTCTTTTTTAATGATGATCTTAGGAAAGTGTTTGGTTCCAGACCGTTGTGGCATCGAAACAAAGCCTATTTTTAGTCGGTTATTTAAAAAGAAACAGACACGTCTATATCATAACTTTTTCTTACGAGGTTTTCCTCCACTGCAGGTTCTACGTCAGCGGTTTCCAAGTCAAACTCGGAAAATTAATCATTTTCTTATTAAAAATCTTACATTCACTGACAGACAACGCACGGCCTTAATCGCTGGGTTTAAAGGATTTTTTTTAATGTATCCCCTAAAGGGGTTGAACGATAGAAGTTTGTAATTTTTGCTAAGGGGAATGTCATCAGACACACGGCTTGTATGAAATTGAAAAACATTGAGGTTTAATCATCATCATCATTTCAGCCGAAAGACATCCACTGCTGGACGGAAGCGGCGGTGCCTGGGGGAGGTCTATCCCCCAAGCACCGCCACCTCAACCGGTTCTATGCTTCCCGCATCCAGCGGATTCCTGCGGTCTTCACGTTTCGAACCTTCGAAAAGCAGGCTCCTTAACCAATACTTTAAGCGGTTTTTTCCTTTACAGTTGTTACAAGTCCCACAGCATGTTCAAGGTCAAATAGAGTCATTGTCCACCCGCGTCCCAAGGTCATTCGTAGAGTAGAACAATGACACAACGTGTGTGCTCATTTGTTTATGTTTGATCATTAGGTCGTCATTGCTTGTTATAAATTGATTATGGTCATCATAAATTAATGTTAGCGCAATTCCTATTTAAATTACCTACTTTACTGGTGGTAAGCAGTTTGTTAAGTCCTATGAACGCCTGAGCAGTGGTAACGGCCGCGCCTGACAAGTGGATGGGCGCTTTACTTTGTGTAAGTAAATTATTTCATGATCACTTACCGTTTTGAGAGCAAAACGCTAAAGGAATATATCGTGACGAAACCAGCATGCCCTAGAACCAAAAATTCGAAGACATGTGACACCCACCAACCCACACTGGGCCCGCGTGGTGGATTACAGCCCCCTCCCTCTTACCGAGAGGAGGTCTGTGTCCCGGAAGAGGATACATTCTAAGCTGATTATGTATGTTATGTATCATGACTGATCTATTCCTCGAAAAGGTCGGCAGGATTGTTCAGTACAACCACATTTCGGCAATTATGTTCAAATCCCAGCAATAGGGGGTGGCCTTATACCCATTAACCGAGATATTAAGGAGGATGCGTTAAGCCCGCGAAATTCAAATTTACTTACGTCTTTTGCTATTTGCAGGTCAGTGTCAGGTTGTATGTTGAATAAAATATGATTCGCGATCATAACAAATATGGCTTTACAGAATTAGGAGTATAATATATAGTATAATCATTAGAATCAGCTCAAATTATTAGAATCTCCTCAAATGTTATGAATGGGCTCAATCGGTGATGCGCCGACAGTTATGATTTCATGAAATAGTCATTCATCATCATCACCAGCCTATAGCCATCCACTGTTGGACATAGGCCTCACCTATTGCATGCCATCCAACTCGATTTTCGGCAAATAGTCATTCAATAGGGTAGTAATTATTAACATATGTGTATTAATAATGTTTATGATTAAAATTCCATAAATAAATATTTTTTACCATCGCGAATTATTATTTTAATCAACATACAACCTGATACTGACCTGCAAATTACAAAAAATCTAAGAAAATTTGAGTTTCACCGTTTACCCTGACGCTTTCGCGTTAACTGAACTTGGAGAGATAATTTTTATTTTTATTTGTAACTTTATTTTCAGACATTCATATCTATATAGTGTTAGTAACAAAATAAAAATAACTTATTGCCTAGTGTTAGTATAAATCAAAATCCGCACAAAATGTTGAAAAATCGGAGAGCCAAAGCTCTCCGCTACAGCATAATGTGTTGATGATTTTTATGATTATAATTCTATATAAATATTTCTTCGCCTAATATTGCTATCGCCTGAAGATCTTTTTCTGGTAGGCTCAAAACCTACATAAATGCCCACAAAATGTAGAAAGATTTAGTCCACTGTTGGTCAAAAATGAACAAAGGCCATCTGCCCGAGACATTAAAAAAGATAATATTTTAATATGGATTTTAATAGAGACCATTAAACCACATGTAGACGTAGAGTCCTACCACAACATACATTCTACATTCCCATCGACACAAATTCTAAGAACACATAACTCTATATGTGACTAGTTTGGTGACGTCACGTGTTGGTAGAGTCGCCGACCGAGAGTCAAGGTTGTGATCGCCGAATAGAGACGACGTTAGTGTAGGTCAAATGTTTGATATAAATCTCATGCAGTTTGTGTTTGTGACTCTATATTTTATTATGGTAGAGTGAATTTTATAAAGTAGTCTAGGATTTTTTACCCGAATGCTCCAGAAGAAGGGTAATGCTTTTTCATAGAAATAATGGACGGAGTTCCACTGAAAAAATATCTTTATTTCAAAGTATTATTAAGTATATTCTATTAAAATGTTAGTTTTTTAATAGTTTTAGTTAAGTTAGGATATTATGTTTTTATTTGATTAATTAATTAGGTCGCTCAACACCAGGAAAAGGTTTGGAAAGAAAAGGGGAGGCCTTTGTCCAGCAGTGGGACACAACATAGACTAACGAAAAAAAAATGAGGTACGCGTTATTTTTATGTAGAGTTCATTATAACCTTACTTCTTTACAATTCTTGCTCAATATTTTGTGATAATAAACGCAGAAAAATGGTATAAACAAAATCTAAACAAACCAGTATTAATTCGCACATCAGCCAGTCAATGACCGGTAGAGTCATACCTACTAAATTTAAAATTCTAACGACAAACGTTGGCGTAGGTCACGCTCTATCATAGACGTAACAACTCTACATAGCGTCAGTGACCGTTCAAGGTCATTCTAGCAGTATAGTCTCATAGAGACATTGATGTAGGTCGTGATATTATAGTCAAAGCCAAAGTCAAAATCAAATATATTTTTTATAAATGAAAAGGCACTTTTGAATGTCAAAATTTATAAGAAAATGGAATTGATTCTAGTTGCCTTTTTCAAAGGTAGTTTCGTATGGAGAAGAATGGGCAAGAAACTCCATTAGACTTCAAGTTCAGTATAGAAATACATCAATTTGCGTGACTCTATTTTTTCGAATGGTAGAGTCGTCGACCGGGAGAGTCAAGGTTACGTTCTAGATATTAGATTTCCGTTAGGAATATTGGCGTAGGTTATGGCTGTTTGTCAGGTTTTTTTCTGTTTTGTAAGTCGAGTTTGAATAATAGAGCAAGAATCTGAATTCCTAGAAATTCAGTACCGATTCACGTAATGGGGATTATCTTGCTCTACATCACTCTATAAAAAAAACATGTTTTACATAAAAAATTGCTCTACTTCGAGTTAACAAAACAACTAAACACAATATTTATTTTTGTGTTCGTCCATCAAGAAAACTACACTACACAACGTTCATCTTCATCTCTATATTGTATTGCAGAGCTCTACATGCGCATACGCTCGCCAGTTTTTCTTTATAAAACGTAATGAATGTTTGTTTACGAAGAAAAAAAAAGCGTGTTTTTAGTAAACACCTCTATGATAGAGTCACGTGTAGAGTCACGCAAATGTAGAGTTCATTGAATTGAATGCAGCCAAGAGATGTTTGTTTTAGTGCGCTTAGTTGCAGAAATAATAACTTTTGTAATAAGATATTTTGGCTTTTTGATTTATTTATGGCAGGTGATCAATAAATTAGTTTGCTAAGAGTGATTTTGTAAATACTATTAACTCACACATCATTATTCTCCTGAGCAGCTCTCGACCCAATTTAATTGGGGTCGTTGCAACATGTCTTTTCCATACTTCTCTATTAGTCGTCATCTCGGTAGTCACCACCTTTCTAACCATATCATCTTTCACACAGTCCATCCATCGTGTCTATGGTCTTGCTCTACTCTTATTGCCATCTACATTAATGCTCAAAACTTCCCTCACGACATTTTCTTCATTATCTCGCACACAAATGATGAAAGGATGTCACCAAAATCTGCCCAAACGAAGTACCGAGGTACACTTAGTGGCATAAAATACACTAGATTACACTGAATAATATTGCATTTATATATTTTTCTTATGGTAACCCGGGGACGAGAATAAAATAACTTTTAACGTAATAAAAAGCTCGCCATCAGCTGCTGTTGTTTTTGCTTCATTTCAAATATTTTTATAGTATAATTCAATCTGAATTCAATAATAACTCTCATTGTATAATCGATTTTCGTTAGGCAAAGTTATGTATCTACCTAACTTAAGAAAGGATGCTTATACCCAAAAGTAGCTGAATACAAGGTGTGAATGTTGATGAACAGTACCTACTTAACATTAGAAGCAGTGTTAGTTAGAAGTCTATCAGAGCGATTAACAAACTCGATAAATAAATGAGTTCCTTAGCGTCGACATCCAAGGGTTTCAACTTGATGGGACTCTGATCTCCGTCATATCCCAGCTTAACATAGATCAAGCCAGGAACGAACGGAATGACATGTGAATGACATTTACCCACGAAATAATGTCCACAGAACGCATATTATACTCTTAATGTCGACCCGTACATGCAAAGTTGCCACATGATTTAATTGTGTTACAGGTTATTAAAACTTTAAATAATTTATTATGTAGTTTTAAATGATTTATGGATAAAAACACAATTATTTTCGAATTCCTCTATTTTTTCTCTACGATTTGGTGTACGTGTACCTCGAGGTACATGTTTGGGCAAAGTTGTATGAGCTTTTGCGCCTATACCCACGCTCTAGGAAAATACTAGCGTGATGTTATGTTTAAGAAGTACAGCAAACAAATTGCTGAAGACAGTACGTTTAATGGGATGCTATGTCAATCCTTATGAGTCATCCAAAATAAACAAACCAATTTCCAAAATGGCGCCATACAGCAGATTTTGAAATAACTGTGAAAATAAACGGGTTTTTTTTTTTTAATAAATAGAGTTTCAGGAGCCCTGAAATGGTCACACTATAAAAGCTAAGTAGCTATAAGTAGCTCCACATTAAAATTCAAATCCTATAAAAAAAATATATCCCTAATTCTGATTTCAGTCTGTTTTAATATACGCCAAGAGGCATCATTTGCCTAGCCTTTTTCCTATGTTGGAGTTAGCTTTCAGTCTAATGACGCAGCTGAGTATCAGTATTTTACATGGAGCGACTGCCTATCTGTCCTCCACAACCCAGTTACTGGGTAATACGAAACCCCTTGGTAAGACTGGTTGTCAGACTTTGGGGCTTCTAACGACTGTCAAAGATCCACGAATGGCAGCCGGGACCAACGGCTTAACGTGATTTCCAAGGCACGGAGGGGTCTCGGTATGTAAAGATGGTCACCCATCTAAGGACCAACCGCGGCAAGCGTAGCTTAACCTGATCGATCGACCCGTGCAGCTGTTATAACTTGCCACAAGCTCTTCTAATATACAGCAAGAATATATACTGTAGTAATCACACAGACAGTGACATTACATTAGACCCAGGGACACTTTATAAATCAATCCTTTTAAAAACATTCATACAACTTGAATCTCCAACTACCTATTTGAAAAATAAGTCTCAGACGAAAAATTAACATTTTATGTTCACAAAAAACATTAATCCTTCGGCCGTGGGCTCCAAAACAAAGGGCGTCTACGAACGGCGCGGGCGCAGCTGAGCATGTGTGCATTTATTTACACATACATGAACAAAGTTACATTTGAAAATTTCCGCAGAAGCGACATTTTTGATGTGGTGTCTTGTTTTGCGACGAAGCAGGATGACTTTAGAGGTGTCCAATTTAATGAGGAAGATCGATTTGGGAAACCAGGTCAAGACAAAAAAAAACCGGCCAAGTGTTATTCGGACTCGCACACAAGGAAAATTTTTTTTTGGTACGTTTTGGGTACGGAACCCTACACAATTACTATGGGGTAAGTCGAAGTGCTTTAAAAGCGCCTCAACGAGTGATAAAGTTTAAAGAAGCCTCGTCATCGTCACCCATGGAGCAAAACTGGCTATCTTTGTCCACAGGACAATACAATAGTTCAACGCAGGAACTTTTTTCCACACGTTAGAAACAAAGGAAGAACGTCTGACTCCCCCAAGGTTTCAACCTTACTCGAGTGCTGTGTTTCCGATAAATCATTATTATACTGCATTACTGCACTCTTCGGTAGGACGCCCTCAGGCTAGCTTGGGCGACGATCTTCGCAGGATTGCTGGTAGCAGCTGGATGAGAGTAGCCGGAAATCGAGTTGAATGGCGTGCAATAGGAGAGGCCTATGTCCAGCAGTGGACTGCGGCTGATGATTGTGATGATGATGACTGCACTCTTATGCCATATTCAGGAAAATAGATAAGAATGAGGTTGTAATTTTAGGTAAATAACAGAAAGATGTGGCTTGAAAGGGGTGACTACCGAGATAACGATTAATAGAAAAAGATGTGTTGCGTCGACCCCAAATAAATTGGGGGACAAGAGCATGAGTAATTGTCTTCTCTAACTGCACTGCACACGTCATTCGAAAAAAAGTTGAAATATAAAATGCTGCATGGTGCCAGAAACAATGCTAGAAGTGAATTATATGACTCAATCGACACAGTGGCTGTGTAGTTTCCTTCGGCATTGCGTCGAGGTTTTGGTTTCGATTCTCGCTTGGCACAAGGCATGTGTTTCAGTAAACGCAGTCCACGATATCAGCTCAACTGTCACTAATGAGACACAATTACTTTTCTATTGTTACCGAACTTTAATAAGCTTGCCTAACAGACGAGGTGGTACAGGAGAAAATGTTGGTCAAAAGTAATTTTTTGGAAAATATAAAAAATATAATGTACAGTTTCTATTTCACTGGCTGACTTTGATGTAAATATTGTTTCCAGCACCAATTGCGAAACACACTATCAATCACAATCTGAATCATTTTGAAGATTGCTAATCAATTGCTTCATATGTTCAAAAAAATTGTATGATCAACAACGTAAATAACGTAATTAATGTCGTTGAACTGTGAAAATGGAAGCCATTGCTACTGATATTGTGCTACGTATTTACCCCGCTGGTCGGCAATGTCTGTCTGGAGAGACTCTGAACAGGTCTTTAGAGTGCGATATGTAATTTTAGTTCTCGTCAACTCATTTATTTTAAGTGCTCATTTATAGCCTGACAGTCCACCATTGTCACGTCTGTGTCCTACTCTGCGGCCTATCAGTATTAGTCGATTCGTCCTTCGTCTAACAAGGGCGGCAGGCCGGCAACCCGGCCTATCGATCTAATGCGCGGGCGCAGTGTTTTTAACGTTTATCACTGAATACTGCAGGAAATGACTTTTTATTTTTTATATTATTATGCATTTTAATGTTTGCGCTATTTTATGCAGTGAGATGCTAGAAGGATTTTTTTATATGTCCTTCGTACTTGCTGATTTTAGTATTCTAGGATTTCGACTAGCCGACAAAAAACAGATAGTTAGGTACATATATATATGTATATCTTATCCTAAAAAAAATTCTTTGGTGAGAGTATCGACCCTATGGGCTATTATTTATTAGTACTATTTAAATATGAAGTGTGTAACCCGCTGCCGATTTATTTTTATTAAAGGTAAATTAAAGAATAATAAGATAAAATAGATATTACTGAATCATTAAAATCCCAAATCCTAATTTATCAAAATATTTTTGTTATACGTGAAAATTGGTTTAGTTAGGAGTTTTTTTAGGGTTCCGTACCTCAAAAGGAAAAACGGAACCCTTATAAGATCACTTCGTTGTTTGTCTGTCTGTCCATCTGTCAAGACTCTTTTTGACTTTCTTTTCTCACGGACACGTATATAACAAGTTGAAATTAATATCAAATACTCAAGGCTGCAATCCCGTGAAGCAGTGAAAAAATCAAACTTCTAAGTCAATGCAATTAAAAGATACAGGCGTTTTTGTTCTTGAAACAAAACCTATACAGTACTTCCTATTGACCTAGAATCATGAAATTTAGCAAGAAGCAGTGTCATGCAGCACAAGTAAAAGAAAAAATCCGAAAACCGTAAATTTTTAGTTACATACCTACAAATTTGTACGGAACCCTCGGTGCGCGAGTTCGACTCGCACTTGAACGGTTTTTTTTTATTGCTGAATGGGCTATATTTTATTAAAGTTCTAGTTCTTATGTATTTTTATTAACTATGACCTGGTAAAGGTTGCAGGAATCCGCTGGATGCGAGAAAAGAGAATAGAACCACTCGTGGCGCTGCTTAGGCCTGTGTCCAGCAGTGAACGTCTTTCGGCTGACATTTTTTTTTATGAATGAACCTTGGAATCGTAGAACAAGAACCTGTTACTAGAGAAGGGGTAGGTAACAGATTTGCCCCTCGCGGGTTTATCGGGGGAAGCATAACGCCTAAGTGCTACAGTCTCTACATAGCATAATCAGTCAATAATATTCCTAATGCCAGGACATAGGCCTCCTCTCTATGAAAGTGAGTGGGCCGTAATCCACCACCCAGGCCCAGTGCCGGCGAGTGGTAGTAGTAGTCTCTACATACTCTATCATGAAGTCAGTAAAAAAATGTAGCCACCTCAAATTGTCTATAATCCTTCATCCATAACCTAAATCAGTGATTATAATTTCACAAGCCCGCTCTATATATAGTTCTTACCGCTCTCGAGCCCACTGAGTAGTTTCAAAGGGTTTTTTTTACTATTTTTGAAACACCTGTGTCGCCTGGCGACCTTTATTGTCCTTTTTTGCTTCGATGCCCTTTATACACTATGGTTTAGGGTACCTTAAATATAGAAGTTAGTTCGTGAAGTTCGCGTTTGTTTTTTAAGGCTTTTGTAAGTTTCGTGCTGAGTTTTTGGTGAGTGTAAGTAGGGGTAAGGGATTTAGGTAAGTGTGGTGTGGTGGTTTTGTGTTGTAAAGATAGGGGTGTGCTTTTGAAAGTCTTGGAGTCATCTTTGTGGTACGCTAGAATGAGTTTTGGCTTTTACTCAAAAATAGAATAGAATATATTTATTTGCACAAAAAGTAGGCATTACAAATCAGATGTTACAATTAATATTAGTCCTTGAACATTCTTTCTTTAAGGCATGCAGAAATATCATGAGCATTATAACATATAAAGCAATACAAACATAAAACTAAACTAACTTACGAGGTCTGAATCTATGTAAATATTTCGAGGTTCGCTTTATGTTGACAAAAGATCGTGGAATTATTGTGAGCTCTAGCTTTCCGAAATAACAGGTGTGATATTATGAGTGTGTTGTCTAGCCTTGTCTAGCGGTAGAATTAGTTTAGTTGTGGTATTAAAGTGTCTTTTGTTTTTGACAGATAGCAAAGATATGATTGTATTAAAATGTTATGTTTTAGGTTTGAGGTAAATAAGTAAAAACTTTTTAGTGAAATTACACTTTTCCTGCAAGACAGTAGGGTAGGAAGATGCAAGTAATTCACGGCATTCTAGTGACACGGTCGTGTCACGGTGTTCTAGTTCTTCTTTACAGAAGATAAAATTAATTTTAAAATGTTACTGATGTATCTGATTTTACCTCGAAATCTGTCCACCTCACAAAAACTGCATAGGTATGTCGTTAAGATATTGCATGCAAAGAATGCAATCTCCACGTTTTTCCCTTATAACATTTATGAATCAGTTTCTTAGAAAAATATCAAACTCATAAATTGTTAGGTATAGTTGTTTTATTGGTTATTTTTAGACGACCGCCTTGTCTAGTCGACGCTAATCGTCTTCCATTTAGTCTAATTTGGTGTTTGACTAGGTATAGACGGGAATTGGTACCTAGCTTTATTAATATTAAAGTGTTCTAAGTGTTGTTTAAGTAATTAAGTCATCGGTAAAAATGTATGACCAAAAAAAGTGTGTGAAAAAGAAAGCAACTTGGTTTATATATTTAGGACGTGTGATACGGTTTCGTGACTTTGTGATTGGTGGTTTTAAATTCAGAATTCGGTTTTGACGAGCTTCTACGACCAATCACGAGTACGTAATGAGTAAAATATTTATCGGCAATAAAGAATTTCGAAAACTAACGTTCCAAGTTCAAAATTCGTTCGCGCCGAAACGATGAAACACGAGCGGCGTTCGTAAACCGAACTTGGGTGTTCGGCTGCGACAGCCTCTGCTACCGGAGTGTGTACGAAAGAGATCCTTTTAGCAAAATTAGTCAGAGTTCCCGAAAAACGCGGCCATCGACCCCTTGGGCAACACCTAAGTATTTTAGTGTCTAAAAAAAAATCCCGTGTTTACATAACACGCCGAATTTTTTGAATAAACTCCACGTCGAAGGGCTCACAACGCGCACAGACAAAAATTTCGTGGGTTGCGTTCGTGTGTGTGCCCCACACACTGACAGCCCATAAAAATGCCCAATCGGTACATGTCGCACCACTACAATGAAGGGACGACGTAAGTCGCATACAAGTGCATAATTCGGCCGAGATGCAAAAAAAAATATTTGGCAATGCGGCCCCTACGCGCCCGCCAGTCGCCCGCCCGCCTGGGTTAGGTTAGGTTAGATTTTTTGGCTCAAAACGCTCGTTAGCGAATTTTTGAAAAGAATTTTAGTGTCTACATCACTAGGAAAAGGCGTTCTTCCTGCAACTTTATAACGCGCCAGTACGTCGCGATTTTTTGAATAAAGAACCCGAAACGCGTTACTTCGCTCCACTTGGAATCTTATTTGAATTTGATAGTTCGTTTTTTAATAGATAAATAGATTTTATTTTAGTTAATTCAACGAGCGTTTTGATCTAAAATTCCGCGGCAGTCGGGCACAGTGTTCATTCGGATTTAATTTTACAGACGTCACCGATTATGACTTAATATTTTAAAAATAAAAACCAAGATTTTTTACCGTTTTGGAAAAGACTCTAGTGCCTAAAGTGTCGTGTTGTGTTTTATTTTACTGCAATTAGAATTTATATTTTTCTTTTATTGGACTTTTGTGTTTCCCGTTTTTATTTTTTGGTAAGTACTTTTATTTTTCCCTGTTTTTATTTTAAGACTGTTTTTGTTGTTTTTTACCTTACGTTTTGTTTTTTCCTTACGTATTATATGAAGATCCATTCTTGCAAAACTTTTGCAATCATGTTTTTATTTTTAACAATCTATATTCAAATAAAAAGACACAAAGGAATAACCAGCATCGTATTCGGCGCCACAGATCACAAAACTGAAACGTTTAAGCTTACAAAAACACTAGATAACTTTGTAAAACATATATTTTTCTAATAAATCGGGAATGCTCCCTAGACAAAGTGACAAGGACACGTCGTGAGTGACGTCAGCAGTACTAGGCACTGCCGAGAAAGTCGGCCATCTTGATTCTGTGTTCTTTTTTTGAAGCCTACGAAGTGCGCGGGCGCGGGCCCGCCATGTTGCTTTATGTTCAAATTTTGAATTTGGAACTACCATTTCTTCCTTTTTTTGTAGCTAGGTTTAATAAATTAGGTATGGTATTTTCAGGTGTTATTTTAGTGTTATAAATATACTTATAATGGATGCATTTCCTGCCATTGAATGCATGTTAGGCCTATTTGAAGCGGCTTGATAATATTGTTGTATTTTTGTTCCGACATTTACACATTTGATTGCTTTTTTAATATAATTGAATTAAATAGATTTGTCGTCGTTGTGTTTCATAAAAAATATTATTTTAAATAAACTCAATTTAAAAGGTTAATAAACACATTTATTTAGGTAACACATTTTATAAGAGACCTTTTGAAAAGCCTGCGAGGCTTGTATTTAAGGGAGTTTTCTGTAAAGTTAATTTATTTAAATCAATTTTGTATCTCGATTAACTATAGCTATTTTATATTCATTCTCATAAATAAAATACCTACTTGAAAAAATAAAAAGCGTATTAATTTGAATCAAAAATACAAAAAGATCATGGAACCAGCTCGGATCCTACAGCAGAAGTTTTACGGCCTATAGCCGTAAAACTTCTGACACCGAAGAAGGAGGAGTTACCAACCAACTAAATTAACGGCATTTTACACTGAAAAATGGCATACAAATGATATTTATAAATATCTACTTATTTGACTAATTTTGAAATAAGTTATGTAATGTTATAAATAAAGGTCACTTAACTTCAGGAACTCAAAGAAACCACGGCGGCAGCTACAAGAATTGCACGTAGTTTTTTAAAGCAATATAGAAACGCAAGCAAATATTATTTTGTAAGAAATAGGTGAATGACCATGCATGTCACGGAGTCATTTGGTGCACCATCATTATATTATCAGAATGATCTTTTCAAATATAAAGACGTTATGGTAGCATGTGTTTTAAAATCAAGATGTTGCCTACAGTATGTTCATCAAAACTCATTGATTGGAATTTGATGGAATTAATGATAGTTAAAACAACAACAATAATTGCACATAACTACGTAAAAAATAAATAGCTCCTCATTCCGCTTTCAGGCTTTTTTTCACAGAAAAATCTCCACAAGCATTCATATTCCACATTCCACATAATTCTTCAACAGTATCTAAAAAAAGTGACTAAGCCGAACTTCCTTTCCAATTCATTTACCTAATTATTGTTTGTACAATAATTAATAATATTAGTAAACAGTCTAGATTTTGACGTATATCCCTTTAAAAGTCATCCAAAAAAAATGGTAAGAAACCTCTTTTTTAATAATCTCCGCTATTGCTGCTAAGTCAGCAAAAAAGGCGCAACGAATTCACTATTATATGCAGACCTATCCCAAGTACCGTGCTGGCACCCGGTCCTGCGTCTTCCGGATGTCGTCCAGTCTACAAACAGGTTATCAATTCCATACAGACATCTTCCTTACCAAACACGTTACAATAACTATAAAGATGCTAACCAAACATCATCGAAAATATGGGCTAGACTCCATTTACTGTTAATTAATGTCCCTAATAAATACATGTTTGATTGAATATTTTAATCAAAGCCCTAAAAACTACTAGAAACCACAGTAAAAATCACTTAGCTCAATAAATATAATTGAAAATATAGATTTCTGACTTGATATACTTAGGTACTACTTATTTATAGATATATACAATTTTTTTTTGTATTTTGTGCGGTTTAAATTTCATGTTGTTTATAATAATTGAAAAAAACCACAAACACATTCTAAAAATAAAATCTCAATAAACCAACTAATTATGACCCAACAAACCCTATATTCTACAAAGCATAGCCTTGAAATCCTGCTGACGCCTCAGATCATGCGCTTGCACATATCCGAAGGCCACACGAGATAGCTACCTAGTCTAAATCCGTAGTAGCTCGGCCGCCATGCTTCGTGTCGTTTAACTCTTGATTTTCAAATGACATTCGCCTGTTTTGCTTACCTAAAATCTATTCAGTTACGTGTGTGTCACTGTGTGTTGGGGTGTGTGTGTGTGGTTATGAATGTGTAGCTCGTCTATTAGGTATGTTGAGTCTATGATGGGAGCATCCAAAGTCTTTGCAAAGTCAAAATTAATGTGTTTTATTTGTAGTGTAGGTAAAATGTTGTGGGAATTGATAAAATCTACTGTTTGAATATCATTGCTATGATATTCATAGATGTAGTCATTGAAATAAGTATAAACCTTAGTAGTTTAGCGCAAAACTACAAATAGTTTAATTGATTGATGATAAGTATGACAGTATGTTTGCTACTAAATAAAAGTCTTAGTTCCTCAGAAAAAGACGCGTCTGGTGTCTCAAAGAAGATAAATCTAACTCAGTAGGTATACTAATCCTAATTTACGCTAGTGACATTTACGTTATTATTAGCGTGAATGTTAAAAATTCTTTTATTTGCATTCAAAAGCTTGGCAAAACTAAAAATGGTAAACTGCACCAAAATCAGTAGAGCGGTTTCGTGCGCCAGCGCATAAAAACAGACATTTTGAAGTATAAATTACAGTCTATTTATATATTTACAACTTGTTGTTGGTAGCACAGTATACGGACAAAACAAATTGTTTTGAAAACAACAATTCATATTTGCTGGTTAATATCAAACTACTTTAAATCAGCAGTTTGGGCAATATTTTCTAGGAATCCGACTTATTCCTAAAATACAAGTTAATAGAAACTAGGTATTTATGTAAGATCTAGTAAAAGCTAATTAAAATGCATTTGTAAAGGTGCCCTAATCATCACACTTGGCAAACGGACAACAAACCCGCACTGGGCCCGCGTGGTGGACCATGGCCCACTCCCTGTTACAGACAGGAGGCCGGTGGCCCAGCAGTGAGAAGGTAATAGGCTGATTATGGCAAACGGACTGGATTTTAAAGTGGAAGGAGACAGGAGGATGCTACCCATCTAGATATAACTTTTTTGAGATGGCAGTTAACAACACCCAGGGGATAAGATGGAAGGAAACTGTCACAATCACCACTCAATGGTAATCAGAATGGTGCTGACAGCTTCTAGCAGAAAGAAAGGACGTACACCGAAGAACAGAAAACCACTTATTCTCTATAATCTATATACGAGCAAGTTATTATATAAAGGCTATGCTTACTTCATACATCCGAAAGGTTTTTAAGACACCTACATCTTAAAACCAAAGTAAGTTATAAAATATAAACATCAAGCATAAAGGACCACCATCCTAACATATTCGATGCCCTTCATACAAACCTTAAAGGTTTAAAGCTGGCTATTCAAGCGCGATTGGTCGCACGACGAATTTGTGAATGACGGAGGTCTAGACGTGAAATATCTGTTGTTGGTTTTATTGGCTTTAAAAGTCGATAAGCTGCTTCAGAACAGTTGATTAATATGATGATGATGGGAATAGGTACCTAACAGAAGTAGCTTATTGATATTTATTTTATTGTATAATATGTTCGAAGCAGATTTATCACGGAAGCTATTAAAAATTAAAAATAATTTATTCAAATTAGGTTGAGAATCGGCACTTTTCGAACGTCAAAATTACAAAAGACAGTCCCCCAAAATGCCCGTTACTAACCACTTCCCAGTGCTGTAACCGAGAAGAGGAAGTGTCCCCAGAAGCACAGCTGTCTGTTCAGTTAGAAAAAAATAATTCTATAAAATCTACTACTACAATTTTTAGATGATTTGAAAAACGAGCACTGGTCTCCATTACCTACTGCAACCTAATTCCGAAGAAAGTTACCATATTATTTACTAATGCGGCAGAATAATCGCACAAACTATTATTATCCGCACCATCCATGCTACACCTTAGCTTTAGGTAAAGAGAAAATAAACTAACAAATAATATAGGAAACAAAAGCGAGTCTCATAAAAGGAGACCCAAGAGTCTACTTGTTGAATACCACCAATTGAAAACGACTTCAGCTACCATATAAAAGACAAGACAACATGTGTCAGGATATACTGGCAAAAAAACATGTGAATTGTTTTCCATCTATGACACAGAGACTTGCAAAGTACCGACTTAACTTGACCTTCATTGAGGAACAAATTACAAGGTTACATGTCTCAAGATGTATTGGTAGTGTTACTTATGCAGGTACAGTGTTTTGTCAATGACAGTTTGAATATTTCCAGTTTATTCTGAGCTTTTGTGCTTAAGAAAATGTGCGACAGAAGGGGT
This sequence comes from Apamea epomidion, assembly GCA_947507525.1. Classification (NCBI taxonomy): domain Eukaryota; kingdom Metazoa; phylum Arthropoda; class Insecta; order Lepidoptera; family Noctuidae; genus Apamea; species Apamea epomidion. The sequence continues at coordinate 1,515,740 of OX382237.1, read as the reverse complement.
CAAGGTAAAATGGGTTGTTGATTTTGTGTTAACGATTTATCAACTGCGTTAACACAGTGCTTAACTAGCTTATTGTGAGCTTAAATAGCTACAAGACATAATACTACAGCAGTGTCAGTTTAAACTGGATAAGTCTAATTTTGTAGGTGTCATGTTCATTCTAATACTGCATTAATGAAGTCTGAAAGTGACACCGGGGACTGAAAAGGTGTGTGGAAATCGGTTGTCATGGTATGGTACCATGTGATGCGGAGGAATGAGAAAAAGTTTGTCAAAGAAGTTTTGAGTATGAATGTGGATGGCTATACGAGGGCTACTAGGGGACGACCAAATAAACGATGGATGGACTGTGTGAAAGATTTACCTCACAGTGTATTTTACTGTTGAGGAGTTTTTGAGTATATTTGATGATGTGTGAAAGAGATGCCACATAATGAAGAGGTTTCCTGCCAAGATGGATATAAATAGACAAATTGTTTTTTTTAAATAATTTGTCAAAATAAAATCAGTGACTTTTTAAATCTATTTATTAAAAATAAAACATTAAAAAAACGAATAAATTAAAATGTTTTTTTAAGTCCTTCAAAACAACAACAAACAAAAACATCGTCTCCTAAAAACCAAATTATCCCAAAGAGTATGAAATCATGACAAGACTTAAAAAAAACTAAGGAATTCACTGAGTTGCATCAATTCCTAAAAAAAAGTCTAGCCCGTGACCTTCCATTATCTGATGTCTGGTTGCAAATTACAAGAAAACTATTCAATCTATTGTGCTAACTTCGTCTCATGTCTGTCAGACTTCGGCTAAACTCGTGCGCCCGGAGATTCCCGAAGGCGCTCGGCGATCATCGAGGCGCCGAACATTGCCGAAGACAATTAATTCGTTATAGAGTTTACAGGACTTTATTGTGTTGGTTTATTATTTTTATATGTGAGTTTAACTGTCAGTCGTAACTCGTTACTTTTTGAGTTATAATAAAAACAGAAAGATTCGAAAACTGTGTACTTGTATGTTTTATATTGTAGTCCTTTTAAGACTATTATTAAATAAGTTTAAAATATTATCATCAACTGAGATTGTGGTTTCAAAGTATCTAATTCTATCTAATTTCTATGTATATCTTGGTCATTACTGACATCGGTGAAGAAAAAACATCGTGAGGAAACCTGGAGTTACAATAGTCAATATAAATCTGCAGTCGCCAACCTGTCTTAACCAAGCGTGGTGATCAATGCTGGTGCCTTCTCTGTAAGAAGCGGCCTTTGCCCCGCAATGGGACACTAAGAAGCTGGTATTATCATGAACATCATCTATCATCGTCATTGTTCTCACATTAAATTATAAATTCGACATTAATGGTGTAACTAATATTTTTGAAACAATGATTGAAAAGAGCGTCCATGGAGTTTCTTGCCCGTTCTTATCAATAGGTATCTACTACGTTATGGAATGGGCAACTAGTTTCATATTTCTGACCGACCGACACCTTGACAATTCAAAACTGCCTGTAAATGGTTTAATCGAAATAAATGCATAGAGTTGAGTTGAAATACTATTTAGATACAGAAGGCCTACTGCACTTACGTACGACGTTCTAAGCCAATATTATTTCAAACAGAGAAAAATCCGACTGTTTATTAGTTTGCACACGTTTCACCCGAAACTTACTAAGCCAAATGTGGTTAGACTTTCACTGGTACCATTCTTTGTTACATTCTTAACACTTTTAGAACAGTTACTTAGGTTTTAATGAAAATAACATTTAACCCGTCTGCCTTCAAAGCAAGAGTGAACAGGCATCTTCTGGGCACGCTCGTTTCATCATAGACCTCATCCATCGCTTTCCATCAATTGTCATCGAGGTAACAATAACCTTTTCTAACTGGGCAACAGTCTCCATATGGTGGGTGCCTGAGGATGGACGGCGCCGCCGAGGCTGGCCCAGGAAGAGGTGGCGAGATGACCTAGATGTGTACCGCAAGGGTTGAATCGCGTCAGCGTAGTTTGCTACGCTGACGACACGCTGGTCCTGGCGCAGAGGAGGTCGCATCAGGCGGCGGCCGACGCGATGACACGCGGGGTTGCGATAGTCGTGGAAAGGATCCGGCAGTTGGGTCTCGAGGTGGCATTGCACAAGTCCGAGGCCATGTCCTTTCATGGGCCTCGGTACGGGCCACCTTCGGGATCCCAACTGATGGTAGGAGGGGTTCACATCGGCGTCGAGACAACGATGAGATACCTGGGTTTCGTCCTCGACAGCCGGTGGAACTTCGTCGAGCATTTCCGACGTTTGGCCCCCAAACTGGAACGGGCCGGGGCCGCCTTAAAGCGGCTCCTGCCCAACCTTAGGGGGCCAAACGCCTCCTGCCGGAGGCTTAACGCGGGGGTCGTGTGGTCCATGGCCCTGTATGGGGCCCCGGTATGGGCGCGTTCACTGCGGCTGCGAGCCGCACACTACCTGAACGCGCCCCAAAAGGTGGTAGCCGTAAGGCTAATCCGGGGGTACCGCACGATCTCGGGCGAGGCAGCAAGCTTCCTTGCCGGACTGCCACCATGGGATCTGGAGGCGATAGTCCTCGCGCGCCTGTATGACTGGCGCGCGGAGGCACTACGTCGGGGGGAAACTCTGCACCCGCCGCAAATCGCTGCGGAGCGGACGGACCTCCGGCGCGGTCTCATGGTGGAATGGAAGGCGCGACTATCGCAACCCAGCGCAGGGCACGCCACGATAGCGGCGGTAAGACGGCGGCGACGGCGACGGTGACGGCGGCGGTTGAGGAGTGGCTAGAGAGGCGTCACGGCGCTCTCACCTACCGCCTGACGCAGGTCCTCTCCGGACACGGATGTTTCGGGAGGTTCCTGCACATCATCAGGCGGGAGGAGACGCCCGGGTGTCACCACTGCGAGGATCGCCCAGAGGACACCTCCTTCTGCGAAGCAGTCATGCTAGCGAAGGAGGTGGCGGGATGGGCGAGGGAGAGATCCTCACGCCTCACCCGCCGAGGGAGACGCTCCGGGCGTCGGGAGCCGCGTGACGACTCCCGGCCACCGTAGGCGCGGGCCTGCGGGCGGAGAGCAATGGGTAGCTCTCCGTCCGATCAGGACCAGGCCCGTGCCGGACGGCGCCTATGTGTTCCACGTGCGCCTCAAAGAGATGTCAGCATAGTTGACGGGGCCCGACAGGGCCGAAGCCTGCCGGGGTAGCGGGATCGTCCGAAAGGGTTACCGCTGCCCTGGTACATAAAGGGCTAAGGAAGGAACACGGGTGGGTTTTAGTCAGTAAGAGTCTGACACTTTCTTCTGCTCCACCCAGAGCGGGAGGGGTCATTTGATGATTTCCCATCCTCAAAAAAAAAAAAAAAGGGTTGAATCGAGGTGGCTATAGAAAAGGATGCCTGGATGGATTTGGGGGAGAGCTTTGCTCAGCAGTGGGACAGTGTAGGCTATTTTAACAAAACCTTTTATAAAAATGTGAAGATCGATACAGACAGGAAAAATATTACCTACTAGATTCTATGAATGATCTAGAGGACTGCGTCGTTGGTGTAATGGTCCCAAGCACTACTGCTGAGCATGAGATCCTGGGTTCGATTCCCGGGTCGGGCAAAGTGTTATCGGATTCTTCCATCTGGAATTTCTGAGTAGCAGCACAGATACAGGATTTGTGGCCGGTTCATGGGAATAAGCTCGCCTCCTATTACTTGGGATTTAAACATAACTGGTATGATGCTATGTTATATGTTAGAACGGTTACTTCAACGTTTTAATGAAAAATAATCTTTAATAAAAGTCAAAAGATCATTGAAGGCAGAAAGAATTTCACTAGATTGTTATCCAGGTGTGCAACGAAACAATTCGCGTGTGGAGAAAGAGGTTCACCTTTCCTAAAGATAAGTAAATGAATAAAAACAGAAAGTTCATTAAAAGTTACCAATGACTAACAGTGAAGGCAAACATCTTTGGGAAATAGGAAAGCGACAGCCTATCTGACCTCCAGAACCCAGTAACTGGGTAACACGATACCACTTGGTAAGACAGGTTGTCAGACTTTCGGGCTTCTGACGACCCGTAACGACTGTCAAATATCCACGAATGACAGCCGGGACCAATAGCTTAACGTGCTTTCTGAGGCACGGAGGGCTCTTGGTATGTAAAATGGTCACCCATCCACGGACTGACCACGGCAGGCATAGCTTAACCTTATCTATAGACCCTCGCGGCTGATATTACTTAGCTACGGTTAATTCCAATTAATATATTTATGAAAAAATAAGATAAAGACAACATTCCAAGATAAGGCGTCAAAACTAAAGTGCAACTATTTCCTCAACCCCGGCTATCTCGCCACGGAGCTACGAATGCACCAAACAAAAATAAAGTAACTATGCAATTCAAGGTGCGCACACGCACCACACACCGGGCGGCCCTGAAGTTCGTGTTTGATTACGGAAACCTCTACGTAGTCTTTTCTTAGATCCAAGTTCTTTTTTAATGCATTTTTTAATAGGTTGTAGTTGTGGGACGTTCGTATTTTTTTAAACTTAAATAGTGCCTTGTGGATTAAGTTTCGGGTTTTCTTTTGTTTTTCTGGTTAAATAGTATTGGGAAATACTGACTGATTCATCATGATCTTCTTACCCTTGTCCCAACCTTAGAGAATATGCCCATTTTCCGCCCCCTAGGTTTCTCTAGTAAATAAACAGATAGCGTGTAGGTTTTAAACGAATCTTTTCCAACAAAAATTAAAAAGACATTTAATCAAACTAGGCTGAGAATCGCATTTTGACGACAAAATTACATGAGACAGTCCTGTCCTGTCCAGTCCAAAACGCCCGCCCTTCACTACTTCCTAACGTTTTAGCTGGGAAGGTAAAGTGGCGCAACAAACCCCCCAGCAGCACAGCTGTCTGTTCGATTAGAGGAATCTGTTAAGTTAACATTATAACGAAGGGAAACTCATAAAATTATTTGTACATTCACATTACAGTTATTTATCGAATAACCTTCACATAAGTATTAATTCATTTTCATGACAATGTTATGTAGAATACATTAACAATACAAACTGACCAATTATAATTGATTACGTCATCAAATAGTCACGTTATGTGCTATTGTCTGGTAATGAATTGTATTACATGATGATACTAACTGTATGCAGAGGTTTTTCTGCATTTTCGCTTCAATTATATTCGCCTGTTTTTGTCCTTCTGTGAGCCAAAAGAACGGCTTCCCCTAATACAGCCAGGGAAACTAATAATTCATACAAACGTCGAAAATGACACAGATTTGCTTAACAACTAATTTTCTTGACGATTTCAATTTCAGAGCAATTTGTGCCTGGTTGACGGCAATAGGGCCGCCCCCTATTACAAGGGACTTAATCATAACTGGCAAAATGTGGGTGTACTTTATAGGTAAAAGAAAGAGAAAAAAAATGTTTTTTGGGACCTAAACTAAACTAACAAAGGTACATAAAAACAACCAAAAGAAGTAAGGCTCGTATCTCAGCATAATGCTGCGATATATAGTATTCTGTATAATATTCTGAGTTATACCTCTGCCTAATCCTAAACTATTGTATGCCTAACATGGTGGAGCAGTACAAAAGCACACCAATTAACATATACATAACAACTCTGTAACCACTGTCTCACAATAAAGATCTTTGACTTTGACTTTAATCCTATATCAGGCACGATGTTATGTTATTTAAAAAAAAACATTTATCATCAGCAAAAAATCATTCTACTGATAAAAATCTAAAATCACATTTTCACTATCATCCACAAAATATGTTTGCATACAGCAAAGACACTAAAACATCCCAGCTGATCCCTTGCTCAATAACAAGGATAAACATACATACATTAACAAAGCTACAACAAAAGAAAGACATCTGCACCAAGGCTGTCTCGGTGAGTAACCACCGGCTGCGTGCGCGCAGCTTTGGTAACACCATGCTGATTTAACACTTAAAAGTCTTCTTGTACCCTAAAACTGAAAAAAGAAAACAGATAACTTTTTATCTAAGAAAATAAAGTAAACAAACGCAAATACCAGAAATATCGAAAATTGCATACTTGTTAACAAAAACTTGGTTTTCTAGGAAGTTTTTTTATGCCAGTTCCTAAAGCGCATTTTTCAATTCTGAATTACAATGTATGTCAATAGAATTACTTGTATTTCGTTACTATTTTTGAAGAAAGCAACAATTCAATTGCTTTTAACTAGCAACCCACCCCTACAAAAACCGTGTGTAACGGTTTTTACGACCGGTTTTTATGACTTGACAAAAAAGCAGGTTTTATTACGTAAGTATAAGTTTAATATTAATATTTTATCCACATAAACATTCCGGAATAAATTCTCTTAATGATGGTGAAAACCGCATCAAAATCCGTTGCGTAGTTTAGAAGAACACCGCGGTCACACAAACAGACACGAAAAGCGATTTTAATTTATAATAAAAGGTAATAGGTAAAAACGTTGTTTAGAGAATTATAAAATTAATATGAATACCGAATAGAACTATAGCGAAAACTATAAGCGTAGTACATATTATATGATCTGTGCTTTAAGGTAACATAAGAATTTCCCTTCATAAAGCAACCTAGTCCCCTGCCTACCCAACGTTACAAACGCAGTCGTAGTACAACACTTGCAACAAAAGCAACGCGTCGCATCAAGGCTGTCGGCGTGAGTAAGCCGGCTGTCCCTGCGCAGCTTTTCCTTATCGCTTTGTACTCGCGATTTTAACTTAGACTAGAGTTTTATCGAAAGATTTAAATGTGTGATGTGCCTTATCTGTTGGAGGATTTGTATCTATAAGGTAGGTTGTGATAAGGGGATGATTTCTTATGGATTAAAATGTTGAAGATTTTCTTGTAGACGTTAACGTCTATTGTAGAATTATGGTGGATACGGACTAAACCTATACTCTATTTTCTTAGGTAAACAAATCGTAAAAAGGGTTTTTTCATAGATGACATTTTATTGTTTAAAAATACGTTTTAACTAAATTCAATTATCTTCGTTTTTCACGAAAGTATCCTCTTTTATTACTGTGTTAAACTTTATCATTTATTCTTAAACTGATCTTCGTAGATGTAACTGCTTGAGCACAATTTTTTAGTAAGTTTTATAATAATAATATATTATAATTTTGTAATCTGTCTATTATAAAGATCCCAAAAGACAGGTTCTCTAAACCTTTAAAAAATACAACGATTTAGATGACGTATTTATTTGAAAGTTAACCGTTAATACGGTTGGACTTAGGTAACTACTTAAAACTATACTTTACAGCCATCTTAAAAAGAAACCTTCACACAACTCCACTCATCAGTGTTATTAAGCTATTATCTGACCTCCGGCCTTCCGTGGTTGGATCGCACTTAACGCGCCTATAAATAACGCGCAAGGATACCCCCCTTGAGGGGTAAGCGCATCAGACGGAGGGGGGGGAGGATTCGAAAGTTGCACAAACATATCACCTTGACCCTGATATGCGCGCTAGAGCTTGCCTTCTGGCTTTGCCTGTTTTTTTTGGAGACGGTAATGTTGTAATGTTGATTTTTTTTATGAATGAGTATGCCAATATTGTAAGACTGTTGCATGGTAGCTTCAAGTGTAAAAAACATACGAATTGGTGATTTAAAAATGCGGGTATATAAAGAAATAAAGAGCTTTCGAATCATATGTATTATTATAATCACTTCCTTGTTTGAAAAAGACACCCTATTTTATATTTTTTAACATCGGACCACCTATTTTCATATTTACTATTCAACCAGTTAAAAATACTAAGTATCAGCACTTCTAATTTACCTCAAATAATAAAAAGGATAAGCCTACACCGTATTCCTGCATATTCGTAAAAATAATGCAAACATAACAACACTTTACCACAAAAACCCTTTCGAACACAAACTAAGCCACACATATAATACAAGTAATTACTATCAATTAGCAAACCACACATCACCCTTGACGATCAGAAGTGACGTCACTCACTACCCTCCAACCCTTGATGACGTCATCACTGAGGAACGTCACCCCTGAGTTAGGGGGAAACTAGTTTATGAAGGAAATGGAAAAGGAATTCAGTTTAGTTCCGGAGTTAGTAAGTTGTGTCGTGAAAATGTTGTTTCTGTATTTGGGGTTACAGGAAAGGTACAAAAATGGCGGAGTGTATCCTGTAAATGACAATTTAGAACAGTATTGAAAGAGAAGAATCTTAGGCAAAACAAAAGTAAATTAAAAAAATTCTGCCATTTTGCTAACTACTCGCAGAAATCGTGATTACCTACACTAAATAAATAGCCTACTCTACATACCCTTTTTTTGTAATACTTAATTACTTTTTTCACACCATTCGTGTGCACAACATAACTGCTTTCCCACTACTGGGCCTCCTTTCTTCGAGAGGAAGTGGGCCGTAATACACCACGCGGGCCCAGTGCAGTTTGGTAAATGTCACATGTCTTCGAATTTTTTGTTCTAGGACATCCCGGTTTCCTCATGATATTTTCCTTCAACGTTTTGAGAGCAGTGGTTATGAAATTATTTACACAAAGTAAAGTGCCTGCTTGGGTTCGAACCCACGACTCGTAAGTCGAAGCCGTTACCATTGGGCCACTACTTAACCCCCCCTTACTGTTATGACATATATTTTCTTTCTTTACATAAAGGCACTGTCAATGACCAGTTGACACCATGTGCGGTTAACTATACCTAATATCGTCACTACTGGTGGTCCTTATAAAACAACATAAACATTAATAAAAATGCTTAAATTAGTCTGTCGAAAACAGCCCAATCAATGACGCTAGTAAGCCTTATAACAAACTCATTATTTACCTTTTATATAAGTTTCAATAGAAATCTTCTAAATCGATTCCTAAGCACATGCTATCGCACGTGTAATAACTAACGTCACTATGTGTCGCTAGATCTAACGCCGCGTGTCGGCCTACGTAGGGCGACATGTGTCGCGCGGCGTGGGACATGTGTCGCCGTGCGTGGCTCATGCGTGCACGTGCTGACGTCATAGTTACGCACGGACGGTAGTATGGGTCCAGTGAGTGGGGAGTTGGGACATTTTGTGGACGATTATTTGCAAGAATATCAGTACAGTAAAATTATATTTCTGGTTGAAATGCACTCTAATATGATGTTCTATTATGTGATTTATATGTTATAAAATGTGTTTAAATGAAATATGCAATCAGTATGTATAAGTATTGATTACTTTATAGATTCCAAGGCCAGCAATTATTAAATTAATTTTGTAAAACCACTTTATTACAATAATGATTGCATTATAATTATATCGATCACAAATCGTTAAATAAAATAAGTTAAAACTAGTATGACCAACATAAAAAACATTCCACGAGCCCGCCCAACAAATACATAAACTTACAAATTCTAATTCTAAGCTACGCGCCGACCGCCTCTCGTAGCCTAGATCGTAGACACACTACGGCGTAGCATAGGTCTACAGTTTTCGTAGCATAGACGCCTCTACGAGCTACGAAACCCATTCATATCGCCAACGTATTTTAAAAATATGAACGTATTGTGTTTGTGTGTGTATATCTATGTTAGTGTGTGTGTATTTTTTCAATATTGTAATAGAATTTGTACGTCAGTGTTTAAAAATAGTCAGTTTACGCAACACGGATTAAAATGGTGAACGATTGGCTTTTCAGTTCTGTGTTGTTATTTATATTTGATCGTCCACTGTGTAGGAGAGATTGATTTGGTTTTTTGAATTGTAATTCCGATCTGGTTTTGGAGTGAGAGTGTAAATTGTAGATACAATAGTTTGTTTGATCATCACTTCGTTAAGCCAATATTTGAATTAAAAGTTATTTTAGGCTTGTCCAATTTTTATTGAGGGTGCTAGCTATGAAGAAGTTTTCAAATCTACTATAAAAATAATATCGAGACGTGTAAAATTAATACAGGTTTTTTTTTAATATTATATAATTTAAGTCTTCAAATAATATGTACAAAAAGGAAAGAATCATAGGGCATCAAAAAAATCGTCCGCATCGTTGTCAACAGGAAGAGTACCCAAGGGGCTGGCAGCATGCACTACGTTGTATGGCAATGCTGATTCTTTGGCCAAAAAATAGTCCAGCCATCTTGTCACGTGAAGAGTCAATTATATTCTTTTTAAATTGAACGTCTATACAAATTTTAACAATTAACTATCGTTAAAACTATACAAAACACGTATAAATGATGTAACGTAGAATAATTTAGAAAGTACCGTCCCTGCCCAGAACCTGTTGGTAACGGTGATATTGCTAAACAACTGATGATGATACTTGATGCATCGCAATAAGTTAGGTTATGTAAGTATCGAAAACTAGGTTTGACAATGTATGTAAGTAGAGAATGAGATTTTTGAATATAAAGTACTTTGTGTGGTTATACATAAGTAAGAAGATTAGTAAATTATCATCGTCATCATTTGCCTAGTCTTTTCCCAGCTAACTTGAGGTCGGCTTCCAGTCTAACCAGATGCAGCTGAACACCAGTATTTTACATGGAGCGACTGCCTATCTGACCTCCACAACCCAGCTACTGGGTAATACGATAACCCTTGGTAAGACTGGTTGTCAGACTTTCGGGCTGATACGAGATAAGACTATTTTTTTAAATAAACCAGTTTTGTTTTAACAAGTGGTTCAAAATGTTTTGGTCATTGTAACACGCCAAAGCTCCTCATATCTTGAATCTTAAGACATTAGTAAGTGCTGTATATTTGATATGCTAATCATTTCATGGAAGACACAAATTGCTGGAGCAGCTACCGTGACGGCTGTCTACCCTTCATAGGTCGTGAGGATACGTTTGTTATGTGGTATCTTTTGTAAAAGAATGTTGATGGTGGATTTGGAAGTAAATTAACTATGGATTAGGGACAATTTTAACTTGACGATAAATGTATTGCTCATTCTTATGATTATAATTCTGTAAAGTCATATTTGTTACGGTGGTGAATCATATTTAATCAAAATACAACTTGACACTGATCTGCAAATTATAAAAAACGTCAGGAAATTTGAATTTCACAGGCTACCCTAACGCTTTCGTGTTAAGCAAAGTTGCATAGTTGATCAGTAATTGCAATCTTTTCTAGGACACTACCATATCTCTTGGGACGGATATTTTGTCCGTCCGTGATCTATGATAAGCTGAGAAGGACAGAACCAAAGAACAGCAAACCAATAACTATTAATAGTGTTGGACAAGGTAACTTTCGTCACTTAAATCTGAACTACACAACATAAAATGGAGTCGGTACTCCATTTATGTTGTGTAGGTTTTGTAGGCAACTCTAAGATCTTTTACGACATCCTGCATTTCAAAACAGGTGGTCTAAACTCCCTAAGCCCAAAATCCATAGTTTCGGCTGCAGTTACGGGCGATTGCCACTCAGCTCATTGCTACCTACGGATATAATATTATCTTAGGGCCCACCTTAGAATTAATGACACCACGTTTTGACTGTTGTCCCTACTCCCAAATTGTTTTTGTTCGTGCGAAAATATTAATAAAAATTGGGTTACTTTCGGACGAACCCATATCTTCGTTGACGGTCTTAGAGAGGAGGCCCTCTCGTTGGAACCATAGTATTTATTCTGAAAAACTCCCATCGACAGTTTCAAAGTAACGAAACACAGGTCCCGCTCCGGTTCTTCTTTCATACTAAAACTTAACGTTATAAAACAGAAATGTGTACGCGAACAACTAACATAATCCGTTTATACAAGTTCTTCCTAGAATGCCCAGATTATTAAAAAAAGTCTCATCTATCGAACACAAGAACTCCATTTTACTTTAATACAATTTTATAATGAACTTGCAACGAAAATCTCGTTACCGGCTCCCTAATTATTCCGAAATAATACGTGGAAACGCGCCATTGTTGTCGAAAAAAAAATGTTTTTGTCAAAAATGGACGCCATTATACGATTCCCGCGCAATGATGGCAAGATGGCGGGCCTATTTAGATCGAGCCTTCTATTGGCGCGCTATTTAAAAATGGAATGCACTGTCCTTGGCTGGCGAGGTTCGTTGACCTTCCGATGCATTTTGGCGGTTTCTCTTCACACACAAAACGTTCTAAGTTTGAATGCAACTATCAATTGAATTTGAACTCTATTCTTGTATAGCTGAAGCATTATTCACACTGCTTATTGTTAATACAATGTAGGAGCCGGTCTTTTTTGTTAATTCAAATGAATTTAAACTCTTCAACATTGAATTAAGGATGGAATTCTAATGTACCTTAATGAATTATCTCTTGTTTATTATTCGATTTATTTTATACTTTATTTTTATTGCGATAAGGTTGAAAATGAGTTGTTAATGCTAATTGACGGATGGAGTGCTTTTAAGGTGACGCTAGGCACGGACGGTTGTATTTAAATTTTGTAAAATGATAATTAAAATAACTGCCAAAGTTTTTTGTCAGCGGAGAATGTTAATTACAGGTAAATGATGTATTGTTTTTAAATCTATAGGACTGCATGCATACTCAATTGTGCCAAGCAAACTGTCATTCTGTTTACAATATTATCCTATTGAAACTTAGACAAACAGCCATTTTCAATATACGACCAAATCGTCATAATTTTCAAAACTGTCACGCTAATTAATCTGCCTCCTCTACTGAAAAGCCGTACATTGACCGCCCAAAAAAAAAACAACCAAAAATAGCTAAGACTTCCTCAATTTCGTCAGAAAATCTCTTTTTCATTCAATAAGTCGATAAAAACGGTTTTCTTAACAACTTCCTTCTAATATTAGATTGTACACGTTGATATATTTAGTGGCCGCGACCTAGCCAACACAAATATAGCTGATCTATTGAAATATCCCAGGAATGTCTGACGTGAACGTGTGATGAAACAGAGAATATTTTTTCGGTCGGTCAATGATCTTTGAGAAACGTATCTTGTTTTTAGGATCTTAGAAAAAGTGCGGTGTGACTTGAGTTTTAAGGAAAATCATAAAGTTTACACGTAAAGTAAGGACTTATTAATTTGCCTAACTATTGTAAATAAAATTAAAGGAATAAGTAATAGACTCTGCACCCTAATTGCGTAACACACAATCAATCTCAATCTGAATCATTTGGAAGGATATTGCTAATCTATTGCTTCATATGTTCGAAAAATGTGTCTGCTCAGCAACGTAAATAATGCAATGAATGTTGTTGAACTGTCAAAACGAATGCCATTGCCATTAGTGTGCTACGCAATTACCCCACAGACTCCGTTAAGTAGCAAATTTTCCTAGAGAAATCAATAAGCAGAATTTTCTGCTTTTAAAATTGCCACCGTTACCCTTAGTATAGCGTCTTGGAAAACTAGATAGCTGAGTCACTGCTTAACCCTACCCTACCTTACTACCTGGACAGTAAAATATTTCTTTCTAAATACAGTCACCAAAAAAAATAAGTAATCAGGGTCGTCGGATATAGTTGAAGTTTAGTAAGAAACCTTTGTATGTTTTCGAATGAAATTTAATTTGATAAATGAACTGTTTGTTTTCATTTAATTTAATTTATTTTATTCGTAATCGTCCATCGGATTCTTACTAAACTTCAACTACATCGACAGCTTATTTCCTTTGGTGACTGACTGTACCAAATCGACAGCATGAGATTACATTTTTCTGCCTAATTCCATTACCGGTTATCCTACAAATATTTGAGTAAATGACGTAGATCTTAAACGTCATATATTCGTACCTACAATGTACATAGTAGAATCATAACGTTATCGTGTAGGCGTTACGGGCAGGCGTCGAAGAAACGTTACGAAAATAAACCAGAGTAGTGCTGCTGAAATTACTCACTGTAGTGCACCGACACACTAGTGCGGGGAAATGGATCTGTCGAGGAATGGGCCACTGTTTTGTTGATCGTTATCGATCGTTCACAATTCTCTTGTCTTTTAGTCTTTAGCACTTTATTTGGGGTCGTGCGACATGCCTTTTTCTTCCATACTTTTCTGTGAGTCGTCATCTTGGTAGTAAGTTGCGATGATTAGAATGACAGCTTCTGTTTTTATTACAATTAATTGAATAGGGTACTGAAGGATACAAGAATAAAATGTAAAATGAACGGCTTAATGTGAACACAAATAACAGTAATCAAAAATACACATCACGCCTGAATCTAAGGGTTAGGCAGAAGTGTACCCATCGTACATCTCATTTCACCACAAAAATGCCCGCAAATATGCTAACAAATAGATAAAACATAATTAATTACGTATAATGAAAATGTCACTTTTAAAGAAAAATAAGTCGAATTTTCATTATACGTAATTAATTATGTTTTATCTATTTGTTAGCATATTTGCGGTCACTTTTAAAGAAAAATCAGTCGATATAATTAAAAGTAGAAGCTAATGATGGCGCAAAACACGTAGCTGAATTCTGGGCCGAGTCAGTTCAGATTGCTATCGACACGCTATAAAAAGAAGATTAAAAGTATGTTAGGTACAAAGATTTAGTACAAAACTAAAGTAAACTGACAACATCATAAAAACGGTACTTGAAGATTGTATATTGATGTAAACAGTAGTTACAAAGCTAGCCTATTGAAAAAACCATACAAGTAGTCGAGTGCTGAATTCAAAATCACTCATAATTTTATAGTACAATGACACTAGTGCTGTAAACATAATATTGCTGCATCGCTCTTATGACAATATTTTCAGATTACAGATACGTATTAAGAAAAAAAAATAGACTGACCTTAGAAAGTAAGAAATCGTGATATTTGAGCTACCTAATTGTTATAATGTCTGGATAGTATTTTTTCTAATTTCAAGTTGTAATTATATTTGACAAGTACTACAGCAATATGTTTAAACGAAATATCCCTTCTCCGCTTCACAAAATTACAAATCAGTTTTATTAACATGTTATTAACATTACCCACACATACAAATGCATGCAACATAGTTAGGGTTCAGGAAACAATTGTTTTTCCATGCTAACCCTGCTTGCATTCTTGGGCTCATTTGTATTCAGCCGATGTCGATCGCTAATACAACGGCCATCGGATTTGAATATCATTTGGACGTCGAAGCCGGCCATGTTGCAAGGACATGGGCTTATACTGCCTTTAGATATGGCCATTGAGGTGTGGGGTCCGTAGTGTTGGGAAATGGTTTGGTTTTCTTTCTGAGATGTTTTCTTGATGGAAAAAAGTATCAATGTGGTGAAAATGTTTTTTTTGTAAAGCGTTCAAGTTATTGGATGTTATCATGGCTATATAAAAGTGTTAAGTTTATCCCCTCGTCTGTTAGGCAAGCTTATTAAATTCGGTAACAATAAAAAAAGTAATTGTGACTCTTTAATGACAGTTAGGCTCTTACAGGAAGTCAAGTAATACACATACAAAAGTGGTTTATGTACTGACGCTTTATTATAAACTTCAAATTGACAACATGTCATTCTGATAGTTGTGACACATTCTTAACCAAACACAGCTATGACTGCGTTCAGACATACACAACAACAACCATATTATAAACCTTAATTATAAAGACGAGGATAAAATGAAATAACAAAGAAAAAATCGAGTTTAAAAATGATATTTTATGGTAAGAAGTTAGGGTCAAGAAATTATATTTTATGGTGAGAAGTTAGGGTCAAGAAATTATATTTTATGGTAAGAAGTTAGGGTCAAGAAATTATATTTTATGGTAAGAAGTTAGGGTCAAGAAATTATATTTTATGGTGAGAAGTTAGGGTCAAGAAATTATATTTTATGGTAAGAAGTTAGGGTCAAGAAATTATATTTTATGGTAAGAAGTTAGGGTCAAGAAATCTACAAAGAAGTAAATAAATTACCTACATACATAATAAAACAGTAGGTAAATACATAATTAACAATGGGTTTAAATAATATTTTTTATTGCACAAGTTACAAAGCTAGTGTTGCATTAATTTCTTGAACAATGACCCTTCAAAATGTGTTAATCAGTATTATTTCAATTGATAATATACTTAGGTACTTGGCCGATTAATTACCTGCATTATAATGAGCTTTTTTGTATTTTTATTTAATACCTTAATATAACGAATTACCATTTACTGCATAATTAATGCAGATAATTCATTAATAAGGTAAATTTTCATTTACTTCTTTAGAGTACTTTTACCTTTACTAGAAGTAACCAAATACCTTGAAATGAATGACAGTGTTTTTTCTAAAACCAGCAATGCCCTAAACATCGATAGATACATTTTTCATCAAACAATAAGCAACACTATCCCTCCACCAAAATTCATCGACAATTTTTCCGCCTGCACATCGATAGCACACCTCGACCTCACCACATCACTACTATTTCTAATTTCACGGTCGTCGCGTCTATGTGTGTATGCGCTTGTGTGTGTGACCTTGTTGCGCGCTGCGTTTCGGCGGTCATTCACCCCGGTGCATACAACCCTTGACTTTGTGCACATATAGGTATGTGTGCGTAGTTATAGATATATGTGTACGTAGAAAAGCGATGTGAAGCCGGTTAGACCGGATTTAGACCGGATAGTGGGAGCAATTTGGGGAGTAGGGGGAAGATCGTGATGACTCGTTGGTAGGTATGTGAGGGACAGAAAGTCGGAGGCTCTGTTGATAGGTTGATTTGACAGAGAAAAAAGTTTTTGCCAAAATCTTAAAGTTGATAAAATTATTCTTGAGGTTCGACTTGTTTACATTTGCTGTCTTAATAATTTATCAACACCTGTGTAGTCTTTTCCCAACTATGTTGGAGTCAGTTTCCAGTCTAACCGGATGCAGCTGAGTACCAGTATTTTACATGTTTGCTAACTATGCCTTAATAATTATTAAGCTAAATATATCGCGTCTTAATCATACTGTCTATTTTTATTTTCAACTGCATCACACTGTAACTTAACGCTACCCACTATTTGGGAGAACGCTATTAATTATACCTACAAATTAAAACGCAAAGTTCTATTTTAAACTTGTTGATTTTCATATCTACACAAAAGTACACAATTTTCTCATGAGAGGCAGATGGCATTTCCTTTGACATTTATTTTAGTTTGTTTTTTGTGATTTATTGAATACGGAACACAACTGCCAAGTCAGGGTCATTATAAAAAAAAAAAACCAAAATTCCAAGCTTGCTTAGTAAGACAAGTAATGTTTAAGAACTTTATTCATTTTTTTTTAATGAGGCACCAGAGGCGTTGTTTTAATTAATGAACTCAGCCTATCGCAGTCCACTGCTGGACATAGGCCTCTCCCAGGCTGTGCCACAACACCCTGTCCTCCGTCTTCCGCATCCAATCAAGGCGTTGCTTATGCGTTGCCAAGTTCTAAGGAAAATGCATTGGTACTCTATAAATCAGTCGCGAGTGGATAGGTATTATCATCATGACCCACAGCCCGACTTCTGGATAGGTATACTGCAAAACAATTCCTGTAAATGAACTCTCAAAAACTCCGTACACATTATGACATAAAGCCAAGCACTATATTGTTGACAACTACGTCGATAATAAAATATCGATCGTCGATTGTTCACGGTGCTGCGCCGGCGCATCGAAGCGTATGAGTTGCTTTTTTATTTACTTCGCACTTGGATGTATTGTTTATCTCTCTTTGTTTATGAGGAAAGATTAATTTCAATTAGTTTTATAATATTGCGATATAGCTAGGACAGCAAAAAAATCCTAAAACGAAATTCTTCTTCTCTTGTATATCAGCTCGAACTATAAAAGAATATACATGGGCAGCGCATCAGGCATGTTTGCTGAAGCGAGTCTGGACGACTTTTATGCCATCATGCGCAAGCGAAGTGCATCTATGCTGCGGCAATTCCGAGGTAGTCCGAACAATATTTTGGGTACACTGGCGGACAAAATAGATGGGCCGTTTATTAGGCACTGGGCTTGGAGACATGTGCGTACAGACGTACATGTGCCAAATTAATTGTTTTTATTTTAATTGTTAAGTCACTTTTGTTTTTAATTCATTTTTCACTAGCAATAGGTTAAGGCAATACTAACACATTATGGATCCTGTAATCTGAAATAAAGAGTTATTATTATTATTATGGGCATATAGCTCAACCCACCCCAACCCTTACTGTAGTCGCTTAGTGTTATGCCCTGGTTAGAGGCCTTTAAACACCACGGGACAGCCCGGTTAAGCAACCGACCACTTCCTGGGTAGAACTGAGAGAAGCAATTTGAATAATAACATAGGTCATGGCGTGGGTGCCCACGGGTGCTGGTGGAGTGATCACTCCATGGCCGGGGGTTGACTGCGTACAAACGCATATTTATAAGTATCACCGCTTGAGAAGTCTATTCTGCATTTATTCATTTATTTAGGGCTGTCTTTATCTTTTAACTGTGGAGTAAAATTGACGTCAGACAGTTCTAATATGGAAAAACTGACAAAAATTTTAAAAAAATATTTTCAGGATAAGACTTATTCCAAATATAAAAGTTTAGTGAAATTAGCCTTTATTGTAATAAGGATCGTCAACATCACAATCATTGCGGGATTAATAATACATTATTTAAGAACAATGCTAGAGATTCAACAATACATTATAATATAAAAACATTAGGAATAGTTCTTAACGCAACGTTATAGGAAGAACAGATAAATTAATTAGTACTATTATACATACATAAACATTCATTAAATAATAACAGCAACAAAAAAAAAAACATACCGACTGAAAAGAACGACAATATAAAATAGGGTTGTAATTAATAAAAAACATTCATTTTAGTAATTGAATTTAAACATATTTCACAAACAGATCCCAGATCCGGAAAAACTTACAAAGCCTAGTTTGTAGGCTTTTTAGGTGTAATCTCTCCGCTCTGAATCAAAAACATTTATCTTCAACAAAAATAGCCAAGAAAAGCAACAAGTTCCGCTACGTATACCCCCAACAAATAAATAACATATGCCACACCAAGAAACGAGGGGAAAAATACTCGCTTTTGTGAAGGAAAAAATACGTAAAGGATCGTAAGCTGCTTATCACCCTCGTTTATAGTGGCTTGAGGTAAGCGGAAAACTGCTAGTAATGGTGTTATGTCAATATGAATGAAAACAGGCGATTTGTTTCGTGTGATCTCTGTGGAGGAAAATGGTGCTTTATCTCGCTCTGTTCGGTACTTGAGTGAGGATTACTCAATCTCTTCTATGAGTAGTTTGATTGATTTAGGATGATATCCCACGAGTGCGGCCGATGAGAGAATGCGTTCTTGACACCTGTCAGTTTCATACAAACGAATACGTTTTTTTGCGAATTTAATCTTTATTGGCTTGTAGACTTGTCGCACTGACAGGCGTCAGGAATGCATTCTATCGACGGCTGGACTTTAGTTGTCAAAGGCATGTGACTCTGTTACCATTTTAGATAAGTTTGAAGTGTTCTATTGTTTTAATTGTCCTATAATTTAAAAAGTATTTGTGAAACATATTTTATTAGGAAATAATGTTTTTTTTGTTTTGTTCTACTAGTTAGTACATAAAAAAGTCACTAACAATGCTACTCTCTAAGACGTCTTCGTTTGCAAATTCCAAACATAGCCTGCCATTTAGTGCAAGTATTTACACCTAGTTTATGAAAGCTTTATGAATAAGAGATTAATTAAAACTCACTTCAGTATTATAACTAAACAATACTTGTTTACATTGATTGTAGTAGCTTTCATATCACGCCAAGCGTTAATCTAAATTACGAATTAACAAAACAATTAACCCATGCTACTATCCCAAACTCCTAATTATTTTACTACCCACTTTAAACTTCACTCACGACCACATTTCAGATTACCCTCACGTTTACCTCACAAACGTTAAATAACTAATAAACCCCATCCCTAATTAAAACTAAACCCGAAATTCGAATCAAGAACACCGACGCCATTTAATCGGGTCCACCAACCGCATTTCGTCTACAGCTCGTCTAGCAACACGTCCAGCGAATGAAGAGACGGGGAGACCTATTCAAATGCAGCGCAGACGATCCACATGTGGTATAGAAGGGGGGAAGGGGGGGACCAACGTATACTGGACGTCCCGTATAGTGTGTAGTGGTCCTGACCTACTGTGACTAGCGATAGTAGCCGTCTCTAGGTCAAAGAAGGATAGACGCACACATGCACGGCGTGTGGGTGTGTTGTGTGTGGTGTGTGGGTGTGTTCGTGTGCATAGAATAGTGTACGAATGAATTTTGCGGAATCGGAACGCGATTTAGTTTGAATCGGATATTGATGTAATCGGTTCGAATTGCAGTTTGAATGTTAAATCTGTGCGTTTGTTTTGATGTAAGGCTTTTGTGGGTAGTTTGCGATGGTTAGGTGAAATGATTTCTCAATAGTTAATTGTATTTTTGGTGCAATCTACTTATTAAAAATCTTAAATTAACTAACAGACAACGCAAAGCCTCAACTGCTGGGTCTAGACGCATAAAACATGCGCAAGAGTTCGTTTTATAACGAAGGTGAGCACTAAGGAGGAAGGATTTTTGAAAATCGTTACCTTATTCGGTTAAATACGGGATAAAAGTTTGTATTGAAGTTCGTCATTTCTGACGATAAGAAATCCCATGGAGCACACGTCTCCTTAAACTATAAAATTGATCGTTTTACATGTATTCTTAATGACAAAACGGAGAAACTAGAGAAAGAAAATAAAGAAAGTTGTTTTTTATTTAGGACACACATTCATCAGTCGCTCATTTGTAATGAGCGACTGATGAATGTTAGTTATCTCAACATAATTGAATGAAAATGATGGTTTTATGTGTGTAAAAAGGTACTTACTCATCATCTGCGGAGCCTTTTCCCAACTATGTTGAGGTCAGCTTCCAGTCTAACCGGATGCAGCTAAATACAAATATTTTACATGGAGCGATTGCCTATCTGACCTTAGCGACAAGCTCCTCTAAGAGGTGCTTACTATGCTAGTGAAATAAGTCATTAAAGCAAAAAGCAATGCTGAAATACTTATCCGGAATGTGACAAATGATACACCTTAATATTACATTAAAAATAATTTTATTTTAATTTATAATACTTGCGTTAATATAAATAACGCGTTCCTGCTATACTATACGCCTACAATAATTCATTTGACGCTACTATACGAAGTAAAATGAAAGAGAAATTGCATTTTATCACGCATATAACTCACCCTGTTACTGACAAAGAAAAAATAAGGATATTTTTTGCCACAAATTTTATTTAAGTATAATTTTTTTACATAAAATAGGCTGATATTATATGACCGAGCCAAAGGAACCTTTCAAAATGGTTTCAAATGCATTATTCACAATCCTTTGACATTTTTCTACACAAAATACACCAAAATTCACCCAAAATAACGAAACATCTCCCAAAACCAACAAAGACACATACATAGACATACCTACATATAACTAGTTACGACTGGTTCAATCCAGTTTTTTCGACCCTCTGCCCTTCGAGTCTAGCCCGACAGTTCTTGAAGAGCCCTTGCTTTTTATAAAACTCCTGTCCAGTTTACCAAGACCCCTGACTTCTTAAGTGCCCACCTTGGTATTATCCTACCTTAGTTCGGTCCAGGGGGGAGAAGGGTCCCAGGTTGTGGTGGTTTGGTTTAAGTAAGAGTATACTTTGTATGGTGCGGTTTGCCCTTGCATTGAGTGGGTCGTCTAATTCTGTTGCTAAGTTACGGAATGGGGTAGGCAGGAATGGAGTTACAGTTGAGAATTTTATTTAGATTGTTGAGATTTTAGATTGGATTGTGGTGGAGTTAGTTTGAAGTGTGACTGAAAAAAAAAGTATGGTTGCAGATATCTACGAAGCCCGGATGTCTGACAACCAGTCTTACTAAAGGACTATACTCAGTAATACTATTACCCAGTAACTGGGTTGTAAAATACTGTTATTCAGCTGCATCTGGTTAGACTGGAAGTAAATTCCAACATACATAGATGAGAAAAAGCTAAGCAGATGTGTTGGTTGCAGGTATCTACTTGATTTCGTTGTTACGGTTTCTGACAGCGTATGAACTCTTGTCTTCGACTGTGGGCGTCATAAAAAGGCTTCGCATCAGGGTTCCACAATAGTTTCAACAAGCTGCAATCATCAAGATACCTGCCAAGTGACGTTATTTATGCAATTTCAATAACTTTTTTCAATAATAATTATTGCACTAATTGGGAACGTACAGTCACGAGCAAAAGTATGTATACACTCGGTTTTATTCTAAAGCGATTTACTCCTTTATTTTTGAATGAAATTTTATGTTGTTACGAACATAGCTTTTTCGAACCCATAGGTTTATGTAATATGTCGTATTTCAACGTTGCATTCGTTATTTCACGAAAAAATCGCAATTGAAAGTTGCCAAGTGCGACTGGTTAAATAGAGATGAAATAGAGTAGAACGAGAAACTATTCTTAATATGAACATGACATGTTATTTCGTGACGTATGAGATTCTGCTGATAAAACATTATAATATAACCTTTTGTCCCACCAAGGAATCGAAACTCAGACCTTTCGCTCTGCGCACATTCGACCACAACCAACGAGTATCATCACAAATTTCAATAATGCAAAGAATTTACTTTTTAATTAGGTACCAATAATGCCTCTCATTCCACTATAAATTCATAAATTCCCCACGAAATAATTAGCATTTCTCATTACAAAATCTGTCAGTACACAAGTCACAAAGTACCATACACAAGCACAAAAGTACACAAATAACGAATCCAAAAAACGAATCACAATATAAAAGTTCATTTGAAATTTTCTGTTTAAAAAACATTCACTAATTATTGAACGTGCCGGGACTATGTATTGTCCGGTTATGTACTTATGTGCTCTTGTACATAAGTGTGCGTGTGTATTATGTAAAAAAAGGGTGTTTTTGTCTATGTGCCAAATAAAAATGAGGCCGTAATGTCCGGCTGCATCGAACGTTTATCGTGCGCCGGCCGCAAGCGAAAACGCGATAAGAATGTTTTTTTAGTTTTCTCTTTTAATTATGTTAGTGTATTTTATTGTAGTGAGTTCGATTGATGACGTTTAAGTTAAAGGTGGCTTGAGTTAAGTGAAAGCTTGAGTTATCAAAAATGTTGATAATATAAAGTAAATTGAATTTTTTATGAATAAATTTTTCTAAATGTAAATGAATTTTCCAAATGTGTTTTCCTAAGAAATACTCACAGTAAACCGTAGCGCTGACATGAAAAGAAAACTCTGACAACACTTATTTTATTTTCGGAACATTTCCTTTGATCAAACACTTCACGTCAGCTTTAGTTAACGTAACTAAAAGCGAATTTCTTCGTATCAATTAAAACAACATTACACCGAAGTCAAGTCGAAAGTTACAAAAATAATGAAATTTAACCAAGCCCGGTTTTCACGGTGTAAGGCCAGATATGAATCATAATTATATGTGATAATCTCTGTATATTCCTTCTATCTTTACGCTGGTTCCTCTGAGGGTAGACAGAGGGTATTTAGAGGCCGTCAACGAAATATGAAGAGGGTTCGACGTTTATCTTCTTTTGGGATAGCAACAGCATTTTGATATAGCATAGTAATATTTTGTAACCATATAATTCAAAAGAGTGTCTTCTCCATAAGCACCAACTACGCTTTGGAATAGGCAACTAGCTTCATATTTCTGACTGATCGACTCATGGTTCAAAAGTGCCTGTTCGTGCCTGGTGGCTTAATTGAAATAAATCCTTTAAGTTTGAGTTTCATAAGACGTTATCTTGACGGATCATAAAAGTAATATTAGCGCCAGAACATTTTTCTTTGTTTTTTTTTTTTGTTATAGTAAATTCCCCATTCCTTTATTTACAAATATCAAATCCGTAAAAACCTGCCCAAAAAAAATGTTTTTTTTTTTTCAAACAAATGGTACTTTTGTTCCTCAATCCACCTCCTCAGATTGCGCACGACTATCCGACGTGATAGTTTAACCCATTCTTGCTTCAAGTATTAAAATATAAGAAAAATGTGCTTACATAATTAGTCGTACGTAAATGGTCAAGATATCGTATCTTGTAATCTGATTTTTGAGGTTAAGCTGAAAGGTTAGGCGCAGACGCATAAAGTAGCCGTTTGAAGAGGCAGGTTATCGATACTTATGTATATTGGGAAAAAATGGCTTGGAAAAAAACTATATTTTTGGATGTTTATGTGAAATGTGTATGTTTGAATGTTTTTGACAAATAAGGCGGAGCAGGTGAAAACTAATTGTTTTTATTTCTGGTTAAAACGCTGCATCCATAGCATAGGAAATTACTTCTTATACCAGGATAATTAGTGCAACACATAACATTACGCCTACTTTCCCGAAGGGTTAGACAGAGGTAAAAATAATGGTATAATAATTAGGTTTATTGTTAATAATGGTATATTAATTTATTTATTTATATGAGGTATAATAATTAGTATTTTAATTATTAACCCAGAACATGGCCTACCAGCATGCTAAACAACATCTAAATTCCTTCAGCCATTTATATGTAATAGAGTAACAAACACACAAACCTACTTTCACATTTATTAATATTATTAGTAGGGTTTCGAAGTGTTCTTTCAACCATAATAATTACAATACGCCAAAGTTCAATATATCACTGGAGTATTATTATTCGCATAATTTAAATGGTACGGCTAGCCTTGCAACGTGCAAGTTATTATTATATTATTAATTTGCTATCTTGATTGTGGCAGCTGATACATTCTTATTGTTACTGAGACTACTATTAAATGGTTGCGACATTTATTATAAGTATTAAGTATTATTTTACCACTAAGTGCAGAGAGTGATGAAATCTTTTAGGAAAAACAATCAGTTTTAGTTTATAAAACTAAAAAGGTGAGGCCCTAGATGGCAAGTGCCAAGTGGCCTGAAGGCCTATTCACCTTAATTAAAAACGTTCAAAATAAAGTCGCATTCAAAATAAAGAAATGTAAAGAGATTCTAATCTCGTTTTTAATCAACTCTAGAATATGGTATCCATTCTTCTTCTTCGTGTCGATTGTACTGTTCGATTTATTAGCCCAGTACATCATCACGACGTCCACGGCATCGTCATTCGTCAGTATCCCTTTAGAAGTAATAGGCACAAAATTTTTAAGGACATCATCAACTTTGACCTAGAAACCGGATGATAAATCACGTAACCCTCGAAAGTATAATTACCTACCAAAATAATTACAATTGATCGCCACACCAAAAACTGCATTACACTCAGCCAAGCAATTTCAAAGCCCAAGTCGTCCGTCTGCGTCTGTTCAATGCTAACTAGGCGGCACGGTCGTGTTCCGGCTCGCCACAAGGCCGGCGAGGTTGTGAGTACACAGGCAGGTGTCTATGCTGACTAACTGAAATACAGCTTCCTCTTGAGAGGACTGAGATTTAAAATGCATTAAGATGAGGCTTTAAAGTTGAGGGTCAATAAGAATTATGTAGGTTTTTTTTGGCCGAAATTATGTGCAGTTTTATGTACAGTTCTTTTATCTTCCTTCCATTTAATACACAAAAATATACCGAAAATATAGCTCATAAAAACTTTTGTGTTAAGTGCTTAAATTTTATACATAATCAGTATTCCGTGTCAACCTAAACGCATTCTGAAAACTAATTAATACGACACCAAAATTGCAGTTTTACATAAAAAGACACAGTCATAAATTATCATCATAAAATAAACAAGGTTATCGACAGACTAACGAACTTTCAAATTAAAAAACGCTGTAAACCTTATACAGCCTATACCAGCCACCTGAAACACTAGCTCAGCCTAAAAACAAAACGAAAAATACCTCAAATTCATACTTACTCCCATTTCCCCACCAAACGGCTGACAGTCGAAATTTAAATGAAGTAGCTATCGCAATTAGCGCACACAGACACAGACAAACGCAACTAAACGCACACGATTACAAAAAAGCCCAAATAAAAAGTGTAGTGATCAAAAATGTGTGAAAGAATGGTCCGCACACATGCGCAGTACCGCCACAATTCAATATCGCTTGTCATTCCCGGTAGCGTCCGCATAAAATTGCATTTTTTATCATAATTAACTTTAATTTTTCTTGCTGGTATTAATTTTTGTTGCAAATCTTTATTACGCTGTGTTTGTAGCGTGATGATGATATTTTTCATGGTGAAGCTAGATCTTAATTTTGACAGATAATGCACATTCTTGAAGCTAATTAACTTATTAACGTAAAGTAATTATTATGAGCATTATTTAATTGATCTATTTAATTATTGATGGGTAATTATGAATTACTAACACCAATTTTAGGTAATTAAATGCCTATGATGCTAAGATTATACTTTTCTTTTAATGGTAAACATATGATATCCACAGGTTCGTAAAATGATACTGAACACTGTTACGACTCTCTAGCTAATTATTACTTTAGTCAGTTTAGCTCATTGTTAATTTCTAAATAATCTCCTCATTTCGTTTTAACAGAATAAATATATAATGAGACATAATAATCACAAAACATGATTGATGAACATAAGTAAGAAATTAGCCTGAAAAACCTGCACAATGATACTTAAAAAAAATTAACGAAATTAACTTTTTTCCGCACCCTACAGCAACAATACAACCTGTATCGTGCACACGCCTGCATCCTCACTCACACATGCGCAGGCGACTCATACGGACACAGATATGTGCGTTAAGTCGGCGCGACCATGTGGCGTATTTAGGTCAATTGCTGAAATAAACGCATCGCCGCAGCGCTGTGCGCCTGAGTCGTTTTTTATTGAACCTAAGAGAGAGTATGTTGCACATTTCTTTTTGTATGCACTTTAGGCGCCGGTTGGCGTGTTAGATTATTTGTTTTAAATGTACTCGAGATCCGTTAGTTGGCGCTCTAGTGTGGGCGTTGTTTAATAAGTATGTGCAGTAACTTGTGCAACTGTTTGCTTATACTTTTTTGCACTGTTTTCGTTTCAATTTATGAGTAACACTTGGCACAGTTAGCGCAGACTTTAATAAGACTGTTCTTTTATATGGAAATTCTCAAGTTTTACGCGTATATAGACGAATTGTAAATAACAAAAACAGTTTTCTTCTATTCCCCACTCTTATTTCAACATCATAAATACCAGTTAAAACTCTCACAATTTTCCTCAAATTAAAATTGAATAGACAAGGCTTAAAAATAAAACCTGAAAAATGAAGTCATCCTTACCGCGAAGAACCACTAATATTCGGTCTTTAAATGTCAAGGTGCAAGCAAATTGCAGTAATTTTTATAAAATAATGACCGACTTGTCATTTTTCAACTGTTCAAACGTTTTACAACGGCCATGATAATAAAATGAACCGACAGACAACTTTTATCGGCAATTTATTACATTTAAAAATCTAAAATATTTATTTTCGTATTGATTACGAAACTTAATTGGACGTAATTTGAAGTTGCATTGCATCAGCACCATCTATCGGGCCTTATGTAAGGATTTTTGTTTCGTAAAGGTCATTCATAACTGGATTTTAATTAAACATTATATGCCTTGAGGGAAAACGAGCTTAAATTATATGTTAATGTTGTTACTTTATACAATATTAATGTTTCACTACCGAGAGGGTAATTATTATACTTGAGATTTCATTTTTTGCTTGCATTTTAAAAACATTGCAGTGACTTGTCTAATAAAAACAAGAAAAACACGTCAATGCCAAATGAATGTAAACCTTTATTCGTCTTTGTGTTAGTTTTTTTTCCTTTATTGTGTTTATTTCATCATGTAACTAAATAAACACTGTAGATAAAATTATTTGAGTATTTTTGCATTTATATAATATTTAGCTTCAGTAAAAACTCAAATAAACAAGTCAAACCCACAGAAAAGCTAATAAAAAGATCCATAATATTAAAAGAAATTACTTCAAATAATCCGATCGTCATATCCAGATAAATTTTCTTATTTTGACATGCAGTTTAATATTCTCACAAGGCTGATGCCGACACAAAAAAGACAAAGGTCGCCGATCAGGTTCGCGAATACAATTGAAATCGATTTTTATGCAATCAATATCGTCTCATTACTCTTTATATTAGGTGCGTTCGTGTAAATGTCATTATCGTACAGTTTTGGCAAACGGTTTCTCTTGTTTTTTCTTATAAAAAGTTTTTGGGAGATCCGGTTGACGTAAAATCGGTCGTAAATCTGTGATACAAAAACTATGGGCCATTGTTTTAATGTTTTTATGTAAGGTTTTAACATGTGTATGGACATTTTATACGCAGGTGTCGTACGCTGGGAGAATGTTATTGATTATTCATTGTGGAAATCTTTGTGTCTAACCTTGAAGGGCTTGTTGGTTCAGTCTGTGTCTGTCCTTAGGGTTGTTGCTGCTTAGGAAGCTACACACGATTTGAAGAAAAAAGAACTGTGACGCCAGAGCGATAGAGTAGAATTTCAATATTGTTGGCGATGGATAGGCGGAATACGAATCGAGGAAAAATACTTTAGTTCAAGTATGAAACCTTTACCAGTTTAAGTTAAAGTAAATACGCATTTGCCGACCTTCATAAACTTAGTAAACATAATAAATTGTAAATAAATAAAGGTTGGCACGTTTTTGTCGTGCTAATATAAAGTGCAAAAACAATATTCAACTAAAAAAAGAAAACCACAACTATTAAACTTATCGCTTAAAAAGAATTAAAAAACACTTGATCGAAAAACATTAATGATCATTTTAGAATTCGAGCAAACAAGTTTAAAAACATGTTTTAGTTAAATTAAAATAATAATTAATTCTATGAAACTAGCAAGTGGTCCCGCTATACTGAAGCACACCACGATTGTCGATTTTTAATGCGTGCCGCGACAAGGCTTGCATTTTCGGTAATAGAGTACACCTAGACGCAAGGAAGACTATCGGCAGTATTTAATTTATCATAAGTCATGATTTTTCTTTAATAAGTATTGTGATACCCACTAACTGGGTTGTAGAGGTCAGATAGACAAACGCTCCATGTATGTAAAATGCTGGTATTTAGGTGCATCTGGTTAGACAGAACCACTCCCAACATGGTTGGAAAAAGGCTAGGCAGCCTACTGTGGTTTTTTGACAACTATGTACAGACGCCAGCACATCACGCTACTACAGTCTGTCAAACTTCTTTAATAGATTTTCAACTTTATCGCGTAAGTATTAAGGTTCAAGATTGATTGGGAAAATTTTATAGTTTCAGGTAGCTTGATGTGCTGGCGGCGTCTGTACATAGATAGTATACAAGATAATTTAAATGGCAAAAGTAGAATACATGATTCAATAATTTAATTGATAAAAAAGTAAGTTTAGGTAGCTTTTATTAAATAGATTGCAAAAGCAATTTCATTGAGCTATTTTTGAGATTTGACCCTATTTACAAACAAAAATAATAATTTTAAAACATATTAACCTAAAAAATAACACGAGTAAACATATGGCTTTACACACTGAACATCTCGCCGCAAGATAAACACTCAACACAAAATAACTCGTTGCAACGAATCAGAAATGTCATCAATACGTTTTCGACCTCTCTGTATTGATTTAAATCAGAACAGAATTTACATAAGAAAAACCGCGGACTTTGAGAACCAAAATAAACTTTATACCTAACGTTTCGAACAGAACTTCACTGTGTTTGACCCAAATATGCTTGCATCTGTTAACACAACTACATATTGGGGTCGAAAAGGACCAATACATGATTCATGCGAAAAACAACATGGTTTCTCCCTTTGTGTTAAAGCACATTAAAATGTATTTTGGACCTATTATGAAATCAAGACTAGACTTAAAATTATCGTCACTTACGATATTTCGATGATTTTAAGTTTAGTTTGGCTCCAGACATTTTGACTCGTTGCAAACCATAATTGCAAGAAAGAACAACACTCATTTGGCAATATAGTTCATGGTTAGTGATGGGTCTAAAATATTGTTGAAATTCAGGAAAACCATAATAACTATTAAGCCTTCATCTGAAATCTACTTCAACCTAGCCTAGCTTAGTCTACTATTTAGTAGAGATAAGCTAGACGAATTCTCCTACACCAAAATCTGCCCATTAAAAAAAAACTAAGTATTATTGTACATATACCGATCAGTCACGACATTACAAAACATTGGAAATGTGCAATAAATGACGTGTTGAAAAAAAAACTGGCACACAAACATGAGTTGAGCATAACAAGAGGAACCGAGCGGCGCCGGGGGGCGGAGCGAGCGAATGTGGAACAAGCGGAATGATGTCGTTTGTTAATGACAAACCAATTTGTGTACTGTAGTTATTTTAGGGTTACACGTAACGGCTTATGTGGCCTACTTTTAGGTCCATTGCTCATTTTTTTGAGGCCTAACTGTCGGAGTTAATCTGTACCAATCATATCCCGGCCTGCAACGTACGGAACTGTAACTTTGGACTGTCTTAATATTTTTTTTTTGGATTATTAGGTTTACAGAGTAAACCTTGACAAAATAAAAATAAAGTTTTGCAAAACCTAATAAATAGTCATCAAATAGATAAGGAACCAGTTATTTGTTTACTAAGATTTACGGAAATGCAGTGAATATTAAATTAATATTATATTATTGTTGTCTAAGTAATTCTTGTGAAATTTAGTAAAAGTCAAGAGGAATCATGTATTTTTACAAGACACATAAACTAAAACATTTATGAAGGTACAAAGCATGTCCGTTCCAGTTTTATAACTAATAATATACAACACACTAAAACACCGCCGCTATCTCAGAAAACGGCAAACTTTCCAAAAACAGGAGGCCTTTTTTTAAGTTGCATCACAAGTGCCTGCCCCTGTACACTGCAATGTGACCTCGATACACACACACGCGAGCCAATACACGCACACAACCGAAAATATACTTCTGTGTGTGTGCGTGCAGATGCACCTACACACATGCATCAGTCATACACAGGCTGATGCCCATTTTTAACAGTCATTTTTTAAATGCATGTTATTTTTTATTAGTACATTAAAATGTTATAAAATAAACTCGTAATTCGTTTGTTTATTGTAGAGATATTGTCGAACAGGTTTTTGATAATCAGGAAGAGATAACATTCGTAATTATGTTGTGAAGTCGTTTGCTTGAAAGAAATATAAAATCGTTTATTCTTACAACCCTTAGTCATATATAAATTTCTGAAAAGAAATATGACTTTAAAAGATTTAAGTAACTTTTTCTAAATTTAATCAATATTGTTTTTAATTTCTCTTTGGGCATTTTAACTATTATTAATATTTTAACTTTGTTAGCATAATTTTAGCTTTATTGTGCATGATGTAGTCTCCTATACGTGAAGATGTGCTCCTGCTTAATACCTGATACTGTATGTGTCATGCTATAATTGTGTCTTTTTTTTTGGAGAACCCAAATAAATAAAGAAAGAATGATTGAAGCCATCCATAAAATACCTACGTAACAGTGATCCTTTATAAAAGTTACGTAAGGGTTAAACTGACATTTTTATGTCAATAAAACGTTTAACGGTAAGTTTTTAGTATTCATAACATTAAATATATTCTACGTATTGCTATTATTACGTCATTTTATTTTTATGACTTTATTTACATTCATGAGATTTTCTCAAAATTCAAAACATAAAAAATAAACATTAAGTTTTTATCTCCTGTTTGTATGGCTCTTCGCTTACGTTGTTTATTTTAAATTTTACTTGAATTTCGATCATTATCTCTTGAAATATTTAGATTAATTCGACATTATTTTCGACGGATACTACGGATATTATAACATTTTCATGAAATCAAAATAACTTGTACACTTAGGTATTACAATGTAATCTATTCCTACATTCATCTGTTTAAGGCACAAAAATATTCTACAAATCAACTAACAATACAACCCATTTTCAAAACCCCTTTAATCTTCAAATAATAATAATTAATTAGTCTTTAAATCAGCACCACCCTGTATACACACACACACAGACGAAGGCCTCTCCGACTGATCTGCTCATAATAAAATGTGGCTTTTTTATCATGTATTTACTTTTTTCTATATACTACCTTAATCTGTATGTACAGTACATAGCTCTTATGTACTATTATCATTTCGCTTTGTTGTTCTCTGTCCGTTGATTTATCGGTTATAACGATATTGTCTGTTTTTATGTATGCATAAGTAGCATGCGGATTAGTGACTGAAAAATGCAAGTTATTGGTGGAAATAGTGGCCAAGGAAAAGTGGTTTCCTTTGGCCTTTTCACGTTAGAGAGCTGCTATGCAATTCTTGTGAGAATTGCAGTAGAAACGTGAAAGGTGTCTTAAATGGGTCGTATTTTAATTATTTTGAATATTTGAACTACCTACTCAGTGCTACTGAAGAAGCGTACGCTGCTATTTTCTGATTAAATACAAAAGTAAGGAAGGAAAACCAACATGGCTTCTTATGAAATTTTCAGTTGAGTTTTCATTTCTTCATTCTTAATTTACCCTTTCTGTTTTACAATACCAGTCAAGCTTTTCATCAATAGACATTTCAACAATATGCATTATTCTCAAAATTATCTTACATTTGGAAACACCATGCACACCACAAGTTTCCTTTATGAATTATGAAAGAAAGACAAAAAAAATCCCCTGAAAACCTTACAAGCATATCCGTAAGCTCAACACTATCAAGTAAATAAGTTTTTTGTTCGTACATTTTAACTAAAATGCAGCCATCATTTTACATATATTTATGTTCATTTGCGGCGACTCTTTGTCGGAAGCCTGTGTTTGCTCAGTGACCGGTGCACCGATAATTCGGTGCTGATTGAAATGTGGTTTTTAAACTGTTTAGCCACTTCTACAGGCTAGGGGACGAACAGAAGAGAAATTGAAGCTTTCATCGTCATTTACTCTCAAAACGGTGAAGGAAAACATCGTGAGGGAACCGGCATGTCGTAGAATCAAAATTCGAAGACATGTGACATTTACCAAACCGCACTGGGCCCGCGTGGTGGGTTTACGGTCCACACCCTCTCACAGGGAGTAACCCTGTGTCTCAGCAGTCCAGTGGTAACCTGGTTATGATCGTCATCAGCCTACAGGTACACTGTTAGACATGAGCCTACACAATCGCATGCCATTAATCTCGATTCCCAGCAACTTGAACACATTATAGCCCTTTAGCCTAGAATCTAAATAATATTTAAAAAAGATAGATTAAAAAAGATAGATGTTATTTTTTGTATGTTTGTTACGATTTCGTGCTAAAAAAGCTGAATGGATTTGGATGAAATTTGGCACATGAGAATGGATTTGGATGAAGTTTGAACCTTGATTAGGACATATGATTCTTTTTATCCCGATATCCCCACGGGATCGAGACTCATGCGGGTGAAACCACGGGGCGCTGCTAGTATTTAATCATTTAGTGATTACGCCGCTCATGAAAATAGCGTCATTTGCAAATAACATTATCTTCTTAACGAAACTGGAAGTATCTCACGTGATAGGCAAATAATTTAATGATTTAAGTACCTATAAGATATTGTTTTATTTTAAACGCATGATTAATTACATCATAATTAAAAGCGTTATGAAATAAACGCTCTCATGAATATATGATTTAAAATTACCTAATTCAGATGTATATCAGTACGTGTATCAAAAAACAAAAAATGCTACGTCGCTTTTCTTACAAAAGTCAATTAAATAGAAACAAAATGTCTGAGTTACATAACAAAAACTTTATTTTCCTTTCAAAATAAATGTAAGAATCTTTTCAAAAGCAACCCTTCACGGCTGCTTGAGGAGCAAGACACGTGGTTCACCTGACCGCAAGCTTCACGGCATTTAGAATTTATTTATTAACGTGCTGGCTCCCCTTTTGTTCGGTTTCCTAATTAAAGTTCGCATTTTCAAATGAAAAAATCGTATCCTACATACCTACTTTGAAAGAACTGTTTAATTTTTCCGTCGGAACTCTGTCCAGTTTATCCTCAGTGAAAAAAATTTACGTTGAGGGATGGTCGATAGTCGACAGTGCTAGGGAAGTATGTTTCGACGCCGTATTTTAGTTTCATAATAGTTTTAGTTTGATAATAGTTTTAGTTACCAAAACACTACTTCTTATTTGTTAATTTTATTTTTATATTGTTCATTAAAGATGTAAGAGCTCCCGGTTACTTTTATTTATGTCCTTAACAGAGCTCTCAATCATGTGTTCGAGCTGGATGGAACTAGGGGACCCTTAGCACAGGTTTTACTTGGTATGGGCTTCTGTCTCCCATCTTACTTAGTATGGGCTCCTGTTTCCCATCTTACTAAGTATGGGCTCCTGTCTCCCATCTTACTTAGTATGGGCTCCTGTCTCCCATCTTACTTAGTATGGGCTCCTGTCTCCCATCTTACTTAGTATGGGCTCCTGTCTCACATCTTACTTAGTATGGGCTCCTGTCTCCCATCTTACTTAGTATGGGCTCCTGTCTCCCATCTTACTTAGTATGGGCTCCTGTCTCCCATCTTACTTAGTATGGGCTCCTGTTTCCCATCTTACTTAGTATGGGCTCCTGTCTCCCATCTTACTTAGTATGGGCTCCTGTCTCCCATCTTACTTAGTATGGGCTCCTGTCTCCCATCTTACTTAGTATGGGCTCCTGTCTCCTATCTTACTTAGTATGGGCTCCTGTCTCCCATCTTACTTAGTATGGGCTCCTGTCTCCCATCTTACTTAGTATGGGCTCCTGTCTCCCATCTTCAAACGCTCACAACATATAAGATAGTTAAACATCGGTCCAAAAAAAAAACACAAAACACTTAGAAATTACATATGTTAATAATATGTCACTTTGACTGCTGCGCTGCGTGTCGCGGGTTCGATTCCCGCACGGAACAAATATTTGTATGACCTACATGTAGTTGTTCTGGGTCTGGCTGTTTGTGTATGTGAGTTTAAATGTTTGTAAACGCACCCACGATACAGGAGAAATTCCTAGTGTGGGGCAACGTTTAAAAAAAAATGAAACAGCTAAATAGCTTAAGTCATCATCTGCCTTAACCTTTCCCAATTTTTCCGGGTCGACTACGAAGTCTAATCGGACGCATCTGAATACCAGTAATTCACATGGAGCGACTGCCTATCTGACCTCCACAACCCAGTTACTCGATAACACTATACCCCTTGGTAGGACTGGTTGTCAGAAGGGGTACTGCAGAGGCTTTAAGCGTTCATCATCATCATCATTTCAGCCGAAAGACGTCCACTGCTGGACATAGGCCTCCTCCCTAGTAATAGGAACAGTATAGGCTGGTTATGATAAATGATCTCAGTACCTCTGAGTTGGTGACCAATGTTGCCACGTTTGACATAAGAGAAGACGGTCTTTATATTAGTTATAACTCTGAGGATTTGCCATACTGAACAATTATGACTTTCTTTTTTATTGTGCAAAATTATATAGCTTTTCTTGGCTTAAATAATTGCATTGAATACATCGTAATGACTGAATTGCTTTATTGAGGTATTACTGGTTAAAAGCACGTCTTCCTGTGTGTTGCCAGTAACTTTATGAATGGTCATTACTATTTTCATGGTTTATGATTTTAAAATTTGTATCTGTATATCTTTTTTTTATTGAGATTTCACCTTGTTCATCATCATATTCTTTTGGCTTCCTTAATTATGCCGTGGTTTAGGTTATCATCATCCGCCTGGCTTTTCCTAACTTTCTTGGGGTCGGTTTCCAGTCTAACTGGATGTTTCCTGTCTAACTGGATGTTTCCGGTCTAACTGGATGTTTCCAGTCTAACTGGATGCCGTTGTGTAGGGTAACGGTCAGAATTAAGTTTATCTTGACTGGCGTTTTTTGTAAAGGAACCCCACCATGCTACTTTACAAAAAGCTAACTGTAATCATAATTGCAAAACCAACGTTTCAAAATTACCAACATACTTATCTCAACAATTTAACACATTTTCCAAAACAAAACACAAAAGCACATATATACAAAATAATACCCACCTCACTAATCTGTCCCGACGCGGGACGTCCCGAAACTATGCCCTGACAGACCTCAAAAACTTTTAAACTCCAATCAAAGCGACACTACACGGCTTTTTGACACTCGCCAAAAAAAGCATCAAATAGAATTCTGCGTCAAAACAATGAACAAACTAACAGAGTGGCTGTATGGAACACATGCATACAATTTGCTAGCACCGGACGCCGCGTCCGAAAAATCCTTTTGAAAAAATACAAAAAAGTGGACGCCAGGAACGAATTTTAGATCGCCGGATAGGGGCCGGTAGATTTGGTTTCTTCAACTGTTTTGAGAATCTGTTTGTGCGGGAAGGACTTGGGACAGACGGACTTAAGGGCTAATCTAAATGTAGGGGGTGACTCTTGTGTTGTTGTTCTGTGCAGAATATTTGAATAAGTAATACCACCTCATCTTTGTGGTTAATATCAACTATGAGGTATGTCTAAACGTCTCCGATCTAATTGGAATAAAGTCTTACCTCTGCTGCCTTATTAAATCATTTTGACTCATACTCGTGATAAAAGCAGAAAAAAAACATAGAAAGAAGAAATAGTATTCTATCTATCTAATGCTGGTACAACTCATTTCAACTTAGTTAAAACGATGCGGCAATGTCCTGAGTCACTAATTCGCAGGCATAATTTCTTACGAGGGGTTGCGATGGGTACTCGAG
Source organism: Apamea epomidion (assembly GCA_947507525.1). Classification (NCBI taxonomy): domain Eukaryota; kingdom Metazoa; phylum Arthropoda; class Insecta; order Lepidoptera; family Noctuidae; genus Apamea; species Apamea epomidion. The sequence goes on along the minus strand of OX382237.1, from coordinate 1,478,959 downwards.
CAAAGCGCAGTCTTTTGTTAAAAGAAAAAACCGGGTCATCGATATCTCATTTATGAAAATAATTTCTTTGATCTATTACTACTCATGGATACTATTCTGACACAGAATCCCTGAGTGTCCTTGGAGTTTCTTGCCCGTTCTTCTCCAACTTTCTGACTAACTGACCGACTCTTTAACAGTTCAAAAGTGCCTGTAAATGGTTTAATTGAAATAAATACTTTGAGTTTGAGTTTGAATCAACTCCTAATTACTATGCCATTCATATATGTTCCCAAATAAATTGAAACAAGAGCAAGAGTTAGCAATTATTTCATCACCACTGCTCTCAAAAACGGTGAAGGAAAACATCGTGAGGAAACTGGCATGTGCTAGAATCAAAAACTCGAAGACATGTGACACCTACCAAACCGCACTGGGCCCGCGTACTGGATTACAGATTACAGCCCACTGCCTCTCCAAGAAAGGAGGCCTGTGTCCCAGCAGTGGGAACATTAAAGGCTGATTATGTGATGTTTTATGTGAAGAGCGAGAGGATGATGGTATGATAGTCTACGAATCATTTATTTTCACACTTCATGCTCTCTTCCTCTCATGAAATCGAAATGATAACTTAACTTAGTCCTTGTATGATTAGCCAAAGGGTTCATAATGTTCACATGCACATCTACCCTCCACAAAAAAACATTTAACCCCCCGAAAGCGGAACCCAAAATATAAAAAGCGAACGGCGCGCGGGCATGCCGAATATAGAACTTTCTCTCTCGTCGGGTAGATGGCATTTTTTCCGTTTTTTCACGCGTACCCCGATAGAAATAGTGACGTTTTTTTTTCGTGGACCACTCTCGTTTTCAGTAGTTGCTCGTAAAAAGCAAATAAAGATCGGTAAAAACTCGTTTGCGGGTATTTTTTTGCGTGAACTACTTTTTCAGGGTTATTCATTATTTTCTCGCGGCTTTTTATCGTCTATTTTTCATTTCATACTGGTATTTTTACGGGAGGTTCGGTAAGCGAATTTTGTTGTTTTCAGTACGTTATTTGATTGGCAATGTGTGGTGTTTGTAGTGGTTTAGATTTCAATATAAAACGCGTTTTTTTTTAGTTATGTGCGCTCTATGTGGTATTTATTGTTGAACATTAGAATGTAAAGGGTTGAATTATATTTTTATTGTTCTTTTTGACTGGTTTTTATAAAAGAATTAAAGTAAACTCGTCACTAGAAATTAATAATTTATAAGATGAAATTGAGTAGAAATGAGGGGAAAGACTTTATCTAGCTGTGAATCTATATTGAACTAAAAAAGAATAAAAGTCTTTTATCTCCGTAAATAATATGACAGTCATAACTCATGTATTTGTCCAAAAGTATTTGAGTATTTCAAATAAGTAAACCAATTACAGGGACTTTTGAATTGTCAAGGGGTCGGTCAGTCAGGAAGATGTAGCTAATTGCCCATTCCAACGCGTAGTGAGTACCTATGAATAAAAACGGGCAAGAAACTCGACGGACACTCTTTTAAATCAAAATATGATTAAAAATAATTGGTTACATCATTTACGTTAAAACTGTGCACGTGAGAACGTTAAAAGCGTCCGTAATAAAAAGATTAAAAAAAGCAATTCAAATAGCCGTGGCAGCTAAGAGATGATCAGTCCCTTCTGACGACGCCCGATCACGAACATGACGCCTGGATTAGCACCATTCAGCTCAACCAGCCAGTCCAAGCAATAGCATTAGAGAAAAATAAAAATAAAATAAATAACTTATTTTTATATTTCTAAACGTAAATAAGATACAACTTAGCTCTACTTGCCCTGTACAGCATAAAGGGTGTGCGGGCAAAGTTACAAGTATGTTATCGGCGTTAGTACATGCAGAACGTCAAGTTAACTTGGTCTACTTTAAATTAGTAACTTAACAAACTTGTGTGTTGGAGTTTGTATTTTTTATTACTTATAACATATTTAGTGGAGAGAAACTTACGTGTGGCTTGTAAGTATGTTCGGTTATGAAATGTTCTATAGGATTTAACCAAAAGATTCGTGGTCTGGGCTTCAGAATAATCTTTTTTTGTTGCAGGCCGATTAGCTTCCTAACTACGTACATAAATCAGTAACCACTGATTTATGTAATTTTTTTTTAAATCATGTTGTTGTTGTTTTTCTTGAGGGACCCGTGGGCATTTGATAACAGCTTCACAGGCCGATCGATCAGGTTAAGCTACGCTTGCCGCGGTTGGTCTGTGGATGGATGACCATCTTTACATACTGAGATTGGTTATGTTTAAACGATTAACGTTGATTAAGGGGCTGGTGGCTAAATAATAACAGCCGCACGGGTCGATCGAAGGTTAAACTACGCTTGCCGGGGTTGGTCTGTGGATGGGTGACCATCCATTATATATCGAGAGTTAGTCCGGACTGTCATTCGTAGATCTTTGACAATCGTTACGGGTAGTAAGAAGTCCAAATCTGTCAACCAACCTTAACAACGGATATCGTATTACCCAGTAACTGGGTTGTGGAGGTCAGATTGGCAGTCGTTCCATGTAAAATACCGGTATTCAGCTGCATCCGGTTAGCCTGGAAGCCTACCCCAACATAGTTGGGAAAATATAATTTATTTTGCGTAAATTCAGATAAAAATGATTGTTAATGAATAAATGATTATGATTTCTAGGCGTAACTGTAAATGTGGCTTGACTCTTCCATACAAAATCTGTCAGACGTCAATTTTATTCCACGAATAAAAATTATCTGTCGATTAAAATACAACCCTAAGTCGAACATTATTGATCCATATTAGTGTCTCAACATATTGGAAATTTATAAGTACTTATCACATTGATAGAAACGATCTCATTATTAAAAGTCTTCTGATGAGTAAGATTAGACAGCATTCATCATCTTCTGAATAGACTTTCTAATAACGCAACTTCTTTATCGATCTAAAAATTTCCCATTTCCCTGTCCCCCTTTAGAACTAGCCCCCCATAAAATTTCCCATGAAAATCTTTACAATCTCGTCATCAATTTTACAATCAAAATAACGACATATTTTAACGCACGGGCATCAAACCCTGGACCGCGCCCTGCACTAAAACATCACTACCCTTTAAACATTTTGATCTTTACAAGCGACTGCTCGGTTTTTATTAGACTAGTTTAACATCGCGAGTCTGTTTGAAGTGGCGCAGCTTTTTTATCTGTTTTTCTTGAATTTGCTTAGACTTGAGTTTGCTACTTGATTTTTGTGCAAAACCATCATCACATTTACTGCGCTAGTGAATTTGTTTCGTTTCATTTTCAGAGTTAGAATATGCAACTATTATTAAATATCAAGTCAACGATATAATTGCGCAACACACTTACAATAGCAATGCCTTTCAATTGGTCAACTCAACAACATTACGTTGTTGGCCAAACGTATTTTTCGACCTTAAGGAGAAATGGATTACCAATTCCCTTTAAAATCTTTATTAATATATTAAAGATGTGCCGCGTAATTAGAGTCCAGGAAGAGTGTTTTATGACTTCTTAATCACTACCAAAATCTACACTAATCAGGCCACAGAAACTGCGATCTAACTATGCTTGGACGACATCGGCATCGGCAGAGAACAACCTATTACTTCCTTACTAAATTGTGGTTTTTTATCTTAATTAATACTATCACACTGTAACCCAGGTTCATATTAGGTAGGTATCCATAGTAAACTCTACTACTACCCAATGCTTGCATTACGAGTGGATACTTATCTCATCAATAATGCAACGAATGGAGTTAAAACTCAAGCCATTCCAGTCTTCACTAAGATTTGTTAAGACCTAAAACCTAACTACGAAACAAAACAAACAATAATTCATTTAACAAAAACACTCATCATGAAAATTCCATCCGAAAAACTGATAAAACTGCTGAACTCAACAAATAACAAAGTTATAACTAAAAACAGAAACGTATCTACAACATTTAGGTTAAAATATAAGGATCTTGCATAAGAAAACGTGGGGGTAGCCCCCCCTGTATCTCCGTTTTTAGTATTTTAGTAAGTTTGGGGGAATTACCGCCCGGGGGGAGTGGGCCCCTCAGGGTGGCAAGATGTTGATGCTCCTTAGTTTTATATTACCGCTGTACTTTATTACTTATTTGTGTTAGTGTTTTATTCGTTTCGCGTGTGAGTGAGGGGGCTGAGGCAGGGGCCCGGGGCCCAGGGCGACGTGCCGCGCTTAGTTGCCTCTTCTATGCAGATGCGGGTTTTATGTAACTTGTAATTTTTTTTATTAGTAGTTATGATTGTTGAGTTTTCCGTGTGTTTTGGTGTTTGAGGTTGTTTCTTGGGAATTGGTTGGTTGGTGTACTTGTTGTCTTGTACCTAGTACAACATATACTTTGGTTATTGATCTTAAAATGAAAACCGGAAGTTATTTGCCATTTGTTCTGTAATTCATTGTGTATAATTGTAGAAGTACTTAGAGTACTTTGCTTAGTTAGAATTATAGCTGATCTATGTTTAAATGATACCCGGAAGTAATTTACTAATTGGTCGGTAAGACATATTACATGATTTTATGACTCAGAGAAAAGGTGGGAAATCTTATATGCCTGTATTGGGTACATCGGTACTTATGCCTTGTAAACTGGAGCTAGTCGTCGATATAAGTACGGCATTCGGTCTTCAGCACCCCAATTTGCGTAATGACAATCTGAATCATTCTGAAGGATATTGCTAATCCATTGTTTCATATGTTCGAAAAATTTGTCTGCTCAAAACGTAAATAACGCAATGAATATTGATGAACTGTCAAAATGTAAGCCATTCCTGCTGTAAGTGTATTGCGCAACTACCTCGCGGTTCTTGACTAAGCTGTTCATTATAATCTCAATTACGACTGTTATAAAATATACTAAAATCGTACCTAAAATTGACATGAAAAAGTCTACAATTACCCATGATTTTTAGCCAATGCATATTTTGTTCTCCAAAACATAATCCCTCATTCCTTTCGATACATGGTAGACAGAAACCAATACACGTGAACAAGTTACAACTAACATGCGATCCTTAACTTCGGGCAATAACTTACAAGTAGTTACAATTTGTAAGTTAACCCTCCAGCTACCCTTTTTGCTATCATGTAAGGGTTAAGCTGATAACATTTAATGTGGATGTTTTATATTGATAGAAAATGGGTTGATTTGTTAACAAAAAGTATGGTAATAGAGGCTTTTTATCAGCTTTTTTTGCAGTAAATGGTTGTTTCGTTGGTTTGATTATTTAAAATGCAATATAGACTACTTGTACTATAGAGAAAGCCTCTTCAAAGTATTATTTGTACAATTGTTTTATTAACTAGCTTCCCTTTTTTTTAATTGGATGTCATAATTAATATCTGTAAATAAATCCCTGTAGTCAAAGTCTTACTTTGTCCACTAACCTACGACGAAAAATAAGTGTACATACTCTGAAATGTACTAGCTACGTGGATTGGATCCTAATAAGGTTGGTAGCACTGTTAGAGAGCTCTGATTGAGTGCGTGTTAAAGATTAGTCATTGATGTAATATCAATAATAGAAACTAACACACACGTTGCCTAGCGACTTTGTAACAAACGGCTGTAATATGTATCACAATAATATCAATTTTTGGTTACTGCAGGACAAAGTTCCACTGCTCCTAAAAAGGGGAAAACGTACATACATCACGGCGCTTGTTCATCGTGTGACAGAAATGATACTCTTCTTTTCTCATCTATGATAAACATTTATGTTATAGGTAGGTATACTCACTAACATATTTTTGAAACTGCTTCAAACCAAAACAAATGAAAGTCAACATTTTAAATTACAACGTAAAACATTCACGATGGAAACACATCACATACATTTTACGTACGTTTTCAACATCCCTTCACACTCAAGGTAACACCCTAAAAATTGAACACATTAACGATATACACACATATTATATAGTATATGTAAAACAGGAAACGACGCACATCAAAAACTCTAATCAAAGCACCCCCTAGGAAACTTTCTTGGGGGTCTTTGGGGGAGGACATCAATATTCTTAGTTGAATATAATCAATTCTGAGAGAAAGAAACAGTCTCCGTATTGATAAATGAGAGCACCCTTCATATTTCCGCATCCCCACCCCCCGGGGGTTGTTTTAAACCACCCCCGGGGGGACATCTTAGGAACGTGCAAGATAGTAAACGCTAGGGTTGTCGATGCTAATGAACTTTGCCTTGTAAGATGTTTTTCGTAGATCTGTGACGGAAAAATCAATAGTTAGGTTTTTGAGAAAAATGTTTTTTTTTGTTTGTGGTTCGGTGAGCTTGTTATATCGATTAGTAGGGTAGGCTGTGTGTGGATACGTTGATGTTGAAGTTCCGTAAAAGAAAATATACTTAGGTATACATTGCTATTTTAAAATCTGTAATTAATTCTAGGTTAAAGCTATTTTTAATTAGACATTTAATTCGTTATAATAAAAAAGCTTTAGCAATGGCTTTAATTTTTGTTTTTTTTTTTTTTCATAGTTCTATAAAAACACTAATCGTCAATGTCTTAGTAGAGTGTTAATTAATAAAACTTAGGTACATATCTTAACTTTCATAAAACATAACACAATACAATCTGAAAAAAATTAAACAAAGAATTATGAATAAATCTAATCAATTAGAATAATTTGCGCGCAGCCCTGCTACGTTTGTAGCGAGGCCTACGACTCGTAGCGGCCACGGCTACGGCGTAGGCGCTAGTGGCGCCCCCCCTCTTACACAACTTTTTACTAAGAACCACGGGAAATGAGTGGATAAAACATAGGTAGCTTCACTTTACTTCTAATAATTATTATTTTATTGCGTATTATTATTTTTTGTTTGCGCAATAGTACTGGTGTTTGTGATATAAACGATATTAATATTGCTATAGCAAGCCTTTGTTATTACCCTAAGGTACTATTGCCAGTCTTTAAAAAAACCTAATTTTCATAGTATTTTAGGAGATATTTACCGATCTATAAATAACTTTTACGAAAACTCCTATAAAGTGATGTATTAGCGTTCTCGTCACAGTTATAACGCTGGCCACAAAAAAAGTAAAAAAAAAAAACAAGTTTCGCATATGAAGTACAGTGAATCTATAGCACTTATAGTTTCCTATATGAAGTACAGTAAATATATGGCACTTATCTTTTCAATTCATTCTATAGGTACTAATAATAAAAACCAAAGTCCATTGTAAATGATTTCATTTCAGTATTTAATTAACAAGTTTACTAAAATAGTAACTGTCATTTATCTGACTCATTAACTGAATATCACTTTAGACAAGCACTTTGGATATGCCATTATGTAAAATAATAATCATTTAAGTAACGTATATTATACTTTCTGTGTTATCATAATTAACAGTTTATGTCATACGATAATGTAATCAAATTCATTTTGTTAAACCATTAGTTTAACAATAGCAAAGAGATAGGCCATTTTCATAAGAAATGCTAGAAATGTGGGTCCAAAATACGAACCAAGCAACGAAATAATAAGAAAATCAAAATAGATTAAAGTAAACCCTCAATACAGACAGAGAGAGGAGGAAAGAGAGGAGGGAGGCCTTTGCCCAGCAGTGGGATATTAATGGCTAATTAAAGAAAACCGTAATATTTTTTTTTCTAAAGAAAACATTTCTTAACCAAAAACCTCAACAATGATATAAAACTCGACGACTCTTCTTAGCAGTTGTTTAAGAAATCATAATTAAAATAAAATATAAAATCAATAGCTCACCACTAATCAATTATTATTTCTAATCTATTTCACTCCAAAGATATCCTATCACAATCTACAACCTACACCCAACATCTTTACCAAAAAATCTACAAAAATATACCCGCCAAATTCCTACATCAAACAGTAATCAAACCCACACCCCTGATCCTTCTAACCACTACACCACAGGCGCCGTGGCCTGCTCTTATTTTAAACAACTACGCCTTTATAATACATCCAGTTTCGCGACTAAATATCAGCGAGTGTAGCGTTGTAGCGCGACCGAACGGTCTTGAGGCTTCTAAGGAACTAATCTGAATTATTATTTTTTTTGTAAAAAGAATAATGAAAAAGCTTTGAAGAAATTTTCTAGGCTGAATGCTTTGTTGTGCTGATATTTTAAGCATAATTTATTATATATCTGCATGACTGACGACCTTGTGAAGGCCGCAGGATACCGTTGGATGCGAGAAGCACAGAACCGGTCGAAGTGGAGGTGCTTGGGGGAGGCCTAAGTCCAGCAGTCGACGTCTTGCGGCTGAAATGATGATGATGACATCTCTGATTAAATGACGGAAAAGCAAGTTATTATCTGCCTAGGCTTATCCCAAATAAGTTAGCGTTGGCTTCCGTCAGGATGCAGCTGAAAACCAGTATTTTACATGGAGAGACTGCCGTTCTGATCTCCACAACCCAGTAACTGGGTAAAACGCCACCCTAACCAAGTGTGCCTTAAAAAAATTGGTTACACAGCCCAGAGACACTTGGCAACACCCAAGAGTGGTTCTAAAGTAACTTTACAGTGAACTAATCCTAGAGCCAGTTTATTCAGCTGGACCTGACCGAAGAAATAGTTATTTAAAAAAAATTACTTATAATGAACTCATGTGTAAGTTCATTCCCTCCATTAGAAATATAATATAATTTATGCTAAGTAAACAAATTCAAGTAGATTATGCGAGGTAGGTGTCGTTTTGAAAGCTATTTCAAACCAAATTTGATACTGTAGAGATTTAGGCAGAAGCTGTGTCTTTCATGATATTTTACCTTATTTAGCACACCCATGTGAAGAGTTAGGGTGGGTCATTCCCAACCATCGGCGTCACAGTTACATAATGCCATGTTTACATGCAACTACTGCCAATTATGAAGAACCAAGACGTCTTAGTCGCAGTACTTCCGCGTACCGTATTTACAAGTATTGTAAGTATAGAATTATATATTTTATAACGCCACCCCACCGCCCGCCCCCCCTCGCCCGCGAGAACTAAGTCTTCGCGCATCTTTCTATCCCCACCTTTTTGCTTCTTTTAAAACCACCCTTCGTGTGCACCCCTTCCCCTATTTCGACTAATTTGGGGGTACAACTGAAGAATTATTTCTTGCCGATGTATGTTCAACAGAAATTCAACTCTCCGATTAAGAAATTAAAGTCTGAATTTGAGTTGAGACCGTGTATAGTCTTTGGACTGTATCTTTTCACTTCGAAAACTAATTCCGAATTAGAAGACGGAAGCAAGTGCTCTGTGAGTGCAAGCGAATATGTGTTCTAAAAAGTGGAACCGAGAGTTCTATATCCGTTGCATGGTGCTGTAAAATTAGAACGGTTTCGTCAAAAATATGAAATTAAAATCTTATACTAGCGAAAGAAGTTTTAGCATCTTTGTTTTAGAGTGAGAGGGGAGAGGTGCATTAGTCCTGCTCGCACAGGGGGTAGGCAGGGAGGCAAGAGATGGGTAGTTTGGAGTAAAAAGCTGCTTTCTTGATCAATGCGCCTCGCATTCGGTATTAATCATAACCGGGGTATTTTCGTCTATGTCCCGGGTAGGGGGCTGTAGAAGGGGGGTAGAAGGAATCGAGAAATCGTATTCTAAATGAAAATACGGTTCTTCCTGTTTACATTTTGTAATAAATTGTTTTACTCACTGTGTTTGTGTGACGTGCCAGCTTCGTATTTATTATTTAGGCCTCCGGGATTGCTGTGCTGGGCTCTGTATCATTGACCGGAGTTTTAGATATAATTCTGCTAAGAGCATACATAGATAATACTATGTCATGTTTATAAGAAAATCGTGCCTGTAAGTACTTACTGTGTTTACGTACTAGACAAGTGATTTACACACATTTTATTGCCAATGACACACATGATCTGTATGTAAAAACTTTTAATCACCAATAGCAACATATAATTCTATAAGGGCAAATTTTTCCATCACCAGATAACTTTTATTCGAGCAATAAAATTGACGTTTGACAGTTTTTGTATGAAATAACTGTCAAAATTTCAAAATTAATCCTCGAATAAAGTTGTCAGATGATTAAAAAATCAGCTATAGGAGTACAAAAAAACATACCCATAAAAATAATTCCATTACTTTCCCAAGAACCACAATAAAGAATATTCTAAGAAATAATTCTCAAAATATAATTGTATACTTGAACCAGCTATTTCATAGAAGAGTGCTCTTAGAATAATAAGTAAAAGCTTCTTTGAACGGAAGCGCCTATAAAAAATGTTATTGCAATGCGCTCGGATGAACTTCCTTGCTATGCCGCAATTTTTAGGCGCATCGGACTTACGACTTCGCGCTACATCGAAAGATTCTACGTCATAACTCGGGCGAGTTATAGTATTGATTTCATTGACGCTTTACTTAGTTATGATATTAATTAACAAGGATAATAAGTCGTCAATGTATGCTGTATAAATCAATAGTTTAGTTTTGAATGTTAGGCAATTCTCATTCAAACAAATGTAGAATTTATTTTTATTTTGATACGATTCGCCAGTTATTGGTTGGTAGTTAACTGTGTTAAATTTTTATAGCGAAAATTATTTCAGCGTTTGTTATTTGCGAACTAAATAACAGGAATGTTTGGCGGGATCTATTCGACAATAAAATGAAAAAGGATTCCGGATGAGCGAGATTTTAGTTATTTTAGTTTGGCAAAACATTGTTGGTATAAAACTTGCTAATATTTTTTAATTGGATGCAGTTATGAGTGCTAGGCCAATTTGCTTTATCGAATTTGTGTTTTTATATTTAGTTTTATGCTACAAACAGATGTTTTTGTTAACACTTACATGAATGGTTTTGAACTAAGTTATTATTGTTGATGCATTTTGTACTGAACTAACTCTGAAGGTTACCTAAAACTAAAAAATTCTAATGCATGGAAATGAGCTATATAGACGACGCTTCGTTTTTAGCGGAGATACGAGAATCTAACCATTGCCATCGGTAATATGCAGGGTAAAATTAAATTAGCTAGCTAAACTTCACAGGTGTGATGTGTATCAATAGCTAAACATGCTAAAACAAAAAATAAACTATTTTGATAAAAAAAATTATGGACCGCTGTTATTTTAGTCACTTGACGTTTAAAAAATACGTTTTTTTTTGTGTAAGCTTCACAGACGTGATGAGTATCAATACCTTAACACGATAAAATATAAGAAAATAGTTTACTCAACGCATACTTCAACTTCCAAAACTTACAGCGGTCGTTGAATTCCCAAAGAAAAACATCTTTTCTTACTTTATCGTGTTTAAATATCGGAACACATCGTGTCTGCGAAGTTTAGCCAGCCAATTTAATAGCCTGTATAGGAATGGAAACATTCTCATTACCATCGCTAAGACATAGTAACCGGAACTCCCCATAAAATATTCATCTAGGTACACGATTTCCCTTTTTCTGTGAATTTAAAAGAAACCGTCAGTATCTAAACCCACGCAGTATCGTCAGAAACAGTGTTATATAACCTTGAATGAGTGCCTACGAGTGTAGGTACGTGAGGGTACTGACCTGTGCTTGTTATATTAGGCTAGGCTGGATTTTATTTATATTTAGGTTTATTATTTAAAGGGTAGTCAGAAATAAGGGTTTCGTTAACGTTCGGAGTGTTTTTAGTGGTGTTATGTGTTTTGTTTCTATGTGATACTTAGTTGGGGTGTAAAAGGTTTCGCCCGAATGTAGTTTTGAGGTTTTCGGGATTTAAATTAGTTATGTTATTTCCTAGGTACTAGGTAGGTTGCTATCTGTGTCAATTATAATCAAATTATCAGTATATAATTATAATTAAATTATCAGTTTAGTTTGGCGGAGAAATTTTCTTTCTAGATTTTGTTTTTTGTAAATTAAAAGTGTAACTCATTACTGTATTTTCAGTATTCTCTATCCCGATACCGAACAATGATATTTTCTACCAATTTTGATTTAATTTTCTCTTAAGACATGTTAACATTCTAACGATCAATTTTACTATAGTAGATGTCACAAGTAAAACATGCACAAATAACACATAACTCCCAAATTTACCTTCAAAAGTAACATTCCCACATTTCCTTTACAAACCCCCCCATACACACCTGACTATCATTTACTCTACTGCCTACCCTACATGACAAGCAATACTTGTTGCTCAAGTGTCAGTCACAGTACACATGTCAGAAATATCGTGTCACTACACCCAAACGGAATGGTACTAAAAAAATCTTTCGTAAAAATATTATACCCACTAAACTCCCCACACTCGATCTTGAACCTTGCTTCTTTAAGTTAAGGTTTGTGTTAGATGCGGAAACGTGTAAAAGGAACTATTTCTGCCTTATTTGCTTACTCAACGTCGTCATAATAATGTGTTTTCATGTATTTTTGCGGCATTTTATTTGGATTGGCTGAAGTACGTTGCGTGGGATGAATTCTTGATTTTTTTATGTGTGTTTTTACTTATTTCTTGTAGGTTTGTCTTATGTCTAAGGACATAGTTTTTCTTGTAGTCTAGTGCCGAATAGAAGTTCCTAAGTATAAAAGAAAATAATAGGTGTAGTTGTCGTCGAATTAGCCAATGTATTACAACTGACTTTAGTTTACACTAGCGGTTGCCCGCGACTTTGTTTTTCGATCCAGGATGAAAAGTAGCCTATGTCCTTCTACATGTCATGGTCTACCCATGTGCCATATCTCATCCAAATCCGCTAAGCTATTTTAATGTGAAAGAGTAACAAAAAAACATACAAAAAGAAAATATGTTCTCCTATAATATTAGTTTAGATACTAGTAGTAATTAATTACTAGTTGTAATTGCTTACCTAATATCAATTAATGTGTCTTAAAATATAAGTAGTGAAGCCCTTTCCCTAACAAAATATAACTACTTTGAAATAATAATTGTTTCATTATTATTTTCGATTATTTTAAAACAGAATTCAACGGAACTTTATTTAAACTTCAACAATTATCATTTACCAAATTACTATTTATTATTATTTTATTTTACTTTTAATTTTCACTAACTATTAATTAATATACTAAATATTAATTAATATACAAAAAATCATTTTGATTTTTGGTCACTGAGGCGTCGAAGTACTCGTCCACATTGTTGTCATCCGGAAACATGCCCAGAAGACTGACTATAAATAGTTAGTTGCATTATAAATATTGAATACAGGAAACATTTTCACCCAAACATCATAAACCTAACCTCAACTTCGCATAAACACAGACGTCACAAGAGTACCTCACACCCCCCTTAGGGTCCATACAAACCCTAGCCACCTAATCTAATATCTAACGCAAAACAAAACACAACACGAAAAAAACCCAAGTATTTTTCATTACCGTAAGCCGAATGACGCAGCCTCCCAAAAACGTAGCTACTCGTATATTCATTTCCGTTTTGTTAATACCGCATACTTTTAACTGTCTAACTAGGTAGGTAGCCCCTGCCTCCCTGCCCAAACCCACTACTTATACAGTAGGCACAACTTTTATAATACTACGTACTCGGGCGCTTTTTAACGAACACCCCTGGGGTGGTGGTGGCACCTGCCACGCATACCGAAAAATACGCAAAAGGGGAGGGTGGCGGTCCCTGGTTAGAAGTGAAGTGGCTGTATTTTGCGTATTTTTAAATTATTCTCACATGTGGAACGCTGTTTAGTTTTTTTTTGAGCGTGCGTGTGACGCTTTCTTTATTTCGTGTGATGGAGCTTTGCTGTTAAACGTCTAAGTAGGTGTTGAGCTGTAATTAGGAAGTAATTAGTTGGATTATGTAATAGAAGGTAATTATGATTGTTCTAGGTCGTGCCACTCCCTTTTTTCATGTCAAATGCGAGTGAAGCGTCATGTCAAATGAAAAGTATTGTAAGTTTTCTTGTCTACTTGTAATAACAGATATTTCACCAGTTCGTTTGTGAAAGCGTGGTGATTGTGGTGATTTTCTCTTAGAATGTTGTTTGGGTAATTCATGTTCAGCGGTGAACTTTTAGGAACAGATAATTAACATGACTTTAAACAAATGATCAAATTATGTCAAAAGGTACATATGCGTGACTTAAATATGTTTGTGTACACACATTCAATTTTGTAAATAAATAAAGTCTAAGTAATAATAAGTTTCGACAACTACTCATGTCAAATGTAAACTGGTATGTTTCAAAGAATTCCTTCAACAACCAAGGAATGAGTTTTATTATATTAGAATCATAAGTAATTCCCTAATATGTAGGTAATTAAATTAGTCACTTTGGACTGGCCCTAAGTGATTAATTGGTGGTAAGTCCTGACTTACCTAAGCTACTTGAACAAAGTAGGTTCTAAGGTAGTCTCCAAAACGAGTATAATTTATGAAGCACTAGCTGTGCCCGCGGCTTCACCCGCATAAGTTTCGATCCCTTGGAAATATCGGGATAAAAAGTATCCTATATGTTAATTTTGGTTATAAACCATCTCTGTGCCCAATTTCATCCAAATCCATTTAGTAGATTTTGCGTGAAAGAGTACAAACTTCCAGATCCATCCATACAAACTTTCACGTTTATAATATTAGTAGGATTAATCAAATAAGAAGCTATTTATGCCAGGATCTCATAATCAACAATTCATTGTCGGTGTTAATAAGCCATTCTCCACATTGCCCGGAAAACAAACTTAAATCGAGCTGTCATCTGACTTTCATACATTTGAATAATCATCATCACCATGATCAGCCTATAATGTTCCCGCTGCTGCTGTCGCTGGGGCACAGACCTCTCTGAATTATATTTGAAAATCAGGGCTATCATAATCATTGAAATAACACTTGCTCGGACGACTTATATAAAATGATCAGCTTATTAAAATCGGCAAAGTAGAAAGTCGACTTTCAATACACTAAATAACTAACATAGTATTAGAAAAGGGTACCTATTTTATTGTTTGTTTATCTGCTAATTTACAACATGTAATTTATTTAAGTACATTTTACCAATACATTTTTAAAAACCTAAAAGATTAAAAAAATAGACGCTCGCGAATAGTGCTACCGTACAGCAGTAATTTTCTAAGCGAAATCAAACCCCTTTGCGCACATTTACAATGCAAGGGGCGACAATCTCTATTGCGGAGTGAGTGTCAGCTTTGTCCGGGCAAAACAGGGACCAACACTGAACTTTTATTATCTATATTCATCTGGACAGTGATTGTTGACAATACCATTGAAAATGTGTGTAAGTTTTTCCGGTCTTTATTGGGATATTGTTAACATTACTACTCACTAAAAGAAAAATGGCTTCATTTGAGTTACATTAATTATAATTAATGTAAATCAAATGAAACCATTTTTCTTTAGTTTAGGGCAGTGAAATAATTATTTTAGTTTAGGGCAATGAACCTACGTTAAAGAATTAGCATTGCCATTCAACGTGACAATGCTGCTAGGTTTACGAATCTGCTACCAGATAAGTGAATTGATATTTAGATCACGTATTTACTTGTAGAGTTGTGGTTTTATTTCTTAAAAACGGTAAACGACAGTAGATTATGAAGTATTTTTTGCTATGTAAACGTATAAATGATTTTACTCTATGATCATTTATTATGGGCAGACAACATTGAAGCCATTGCGGAAAAACCCTGAATGAGGCTGTCACAGGAGCCTGGGATTGTCACATTAAAAGAGAGGTTTATGTCCAGCAGTGGGTAAACTCGGGCTGTTGATGGTAATGATGATTATAGTAACTTGAGCAAGTAGGTAGGTAAGCAGTAATTAGCATTTTTTCAACTAGTAGTTCTATACATGAATTAATCGATAGAGATAAAAAGTATTTCTCTCTATGCTAAGTCCTATGTCCCTGACACATGATACAACTAGGCTATTCATATTACATTACCTACATCGTTAGTATTCACTAATAATAGTATCATATTAGGCCCATAAGTCATTAATTGATCATACAATTTATTTCAGTTATGAAAATAGCTGTTATTACGTTAAATTGATACATGAAACTAAAAATTGAGTTACGGTCAATTTTTGTGAGAGATTTATTATGATTAGTGTATTATAATAAACCCTTTTAGTGTAAAAAATAACTAATATTATAAGTCTGAAATCACCAATCAGTCTTGAGCAAGCGTGGTGATCAATGGTCTTGCCTTCTCTATCTGAGAATCAAAATCATAAGTCATTTATTCAAATTAGGCTGAGAATCTGAAACGTTCGCCCTTCACCACTTCCTATTTAGCTGGGAAGAAGAAGAAGTGGCCTTTGCCCTGCAGTGGGACAATCATAGGCTGGTATTACTATTATTATTTTATTATTAACAATTATTAGAAATAGGAACGTCATTCTCTGTGTGTCCATTTGGTAAGTCATTACATCTAACCTGTTTAACTGTTTTCGCTGAAATTTCGCGAGGATGTAGCTTGATGAATGAAAAAGTAATTTTCATCTCAGATTTTTTTTACTCTATTGGAGCTACAAACACAGTCTGTGATGATTATATACAGCAAATCATTCTATTTTATGTTAGTCAATCAGTTGATTAAACTAACTAACTAACAACCAACTACTAACAACTAACTACTAACCAAGTAACTATTACTGTTACATTTTTATTGTTATCTTTGCAACAGATATAACTTTTATTACAAATATTTGTTATTTCTTTCATAAAACTTAATAAAGTTTTCGAATTTGATTCAATTAATTCAGCAAATAAGCAATAGGCTAAATCCCAAGTAACTGTACATTTTCGTCAACTTTTAATCTAGGTACCATTTCTGTGCCAAAATGTGGTTTCAATTAGTGAAGCTCTAATTGTAGCATTTGTACTTAACCCACTGCCACTGATTGTATTATTATGAAAATTACTTACAATTTAACTTAAACTTACGTCAAAATGTTATTTATTTTAATTGTTGTAAATAATGAGAATTCCTTTCAACTCTCGAATTTTTTTTGCGTTAATGATATCGGATTTATGACAATTTAGATATAATTTGATAGATTTATATGAAATTACCAGTTTAATAGAATACTTTATTTTATGTATAGATAACTAACTATTTACACTTGGTACTACATTAAATGACTTAGGGCTGATTTTTAATACACAAATAATTTTTATTCGTGGAATAAAATTGCTGTCTGACAGATTTTGCATGGAAGAACTGTCAAAAAATCAAAATTATTCCTTGAATAAAATTATCTAGCGTTGTATAAATTAGCCCTTACTAACTAACTTTACAAATAAATACAAAAACAAAAGGAATATACTTAATGATGCAAAAGCCTCAACAAATACGCGAATTTTCTCTAAAAACACAAAACTTTGAACGCAACATCCTTCTTTCAGCGAACTCATTACAAAACATTTTAACCACCCACCCATCATTCAAATCAAACGTATCTCCGGCGCACAGCATCCAACAACACCCCGCATCATCCCTCTAAACATCCAAAAAAACCGTATACTAATGACAAAAATTCACACACACATACTGAAAAAAAAGAATCTAATTCACGCACGCTTCCCCCTTCCACTCCGCCCCGCCCGCCATGAAATGTATATACTGGTATATACGCAATTTTTGATCAATACTTAAAAATTAACCCAGCCTCCCGGTAGTTTTTAAATTTATTCTGCGCATGTCATGCCTTTTAATCAGACCCCTTTGTGCCTACCCCTACGTGTACATAATAATGTATGTGTGTATATGTATGTCAATTTCATTCCGTGAACGGGACAATCTATTGGTACTCGAAAAAGTGTGACTAGGTTTTGATTTTGGAACGTTGTGGTTTTAGATTCGGAAGCGGTCGTTTGAGATCGTGTGTGGTCGGACGTATGAGCTTTTGTTTATGGAAATTTAGGTTGTTTTAATCTTCGAATGGTGAAGTTTTTCTGTTCGTGAAGCACCTACGATCTTTGCTGTGTCTTAACTTTTTACCCTAAGACATATTTTTTCACATCCTTCGCTGTCAATTATCGAATTAAACTAGATGGATGGGATACAAGGCATCCATTAGTGTACTTAAGCTATAATACGGTACTAAAAAATTTGCATATTCTTAAGGCCGCTTACAAGGCAGACTTATGACGCTGTTAAAAGTGAACGAGGTACTTTTTTAGAAACTTACACAGTAGCACGTATGGAAATATTACTAGATAATATCTGAATTTAATTCATTATATCTTCATTTTGTAGATCTTTGACAGTCGTTACGAAAAGGCAGAAGCCCGAAAGTCTGACAACCAGTCTTATCAATGGGAATCGTTTTACCCAGTAACTGGGTTGTGGTGGTCAAATAGACAGTCGCTCTATGTAAAATACTGGTATCCAACTGAATCTGGTAAGACTGAAAGCTGACCCCAACGTGATTAGGCAAAGGCTGGGCAAATTTATTGGCATGGTTTCTGCAGCTAAGTATACACCCACACGAACGGAACCAAGAGAAAAGCTAGTCTTACATATAAACAAGAAAGGTACTTAGTTAGGAATAAATAATGTCACGGTGAATCCAAAAAGGTTTCTTTATTTTCAAGGATTTTTTGTGTTCCCATGCTCCGTTTTCATTCCAAGAAAAAATACTTGTACTCACTATCAAAAAAATGAAAGTTTGAGACAATGTTCCACGACATACTAGCGACATACCCCTGCTACGCACGGTTTTATGACTTCATCAAATTTCTTGATTTCTTCAAATTCTTCTTAGCATGTCGATAGCAATCTAAATGGACTCGGCCCAGAATTCGTCTACTTGTTTGGCGCCATCACCAGCGTCCTGTAACGTGCAGCTAAAAGGACATGCAGGATACGATATTAAGTGTTCATTATATGTCGGTCCAATAATAATCATCTGCTTAGCATATCGATGGCAAAAAGTTCAAACATCTTTGACCGTAAGTTCAGCTGCGCGAACTCCGGTCACTAACGCAGTCATAAGATCATCAAATGCACAGGTGACAGGGCATGCGGCGCAGGATGGAAGGTGGGCAATTGCAAATACTTATTAATGATTATACATATAAACATTCTGGAATAAATTCTATAAATTTTGGTGGTAACTGCATCCAAAAATTTGCGTAGTTTAGAACGATAAGGCGGTCATACAAACAGACGGAAAGGTGACTTTAATTTATATATAGACATAGAAGTTTAATGAGTTTACATGTCATTCTGTTTAGATTTTGAAATAAAAGACATTTAATTTTATTATCATTCAAATAAATTTGAGGTTAATTTTTCTTGCTAGTTAAAGTTAGCTTTTTTTTAAACAAGAACATAAGCTTAGATTGTATAAGGACCGATCTTTAATCTTCAGATAACTTTTACCTGAGATAAAAATTGAAAAAAAAAAACTAATTATTTATTCTTTGAAAATCGGCTCAAATAAAAAGTCTTTAAGTAGAGAACGTCTAAGTTTTTCGCTAAGCCATATTTTTTATTGACTAGCCAATCTTATTTTCTTGATAACTATAATAATCTTTCATTTATTTTCTGCCCGTTATGCCCCACTACATGGCAAATGCCTTTCATTACCTCTTATGGCAACAACAGTACCACTGCTTTAAAAACGGCGAAGCGAAACATCGTGAGGAAACCGGCATTTCCTAGAACCAAAAATTCGAAGACATGTGACATCCACCAACCCGCACTGGATCCGCGTGGTAGATTATGGCCTACTCCTTTACACAGAAAGGAGGCCTGTGCCCCAGCAGTGAGAACATTATAGGCTGATTTTGGACGAATCATTATAAATTTAGTGTACAGTATTGTACTAAGTAAATTCATAATGGTTCGTTCTCATCGCAAAACATATCTACCTACTCAAGATCAGAAACAGCACTTGCATAGATTCGAATCAAACCGTTGATAATAAATTTAAAATAAATTCACAATAATATCGTATTGAATTGACAATAAAAAACAATGAATTCGTACCTATCCCCAAAAATAGAATTACAGACGTCATTCCCTGGTATTTTTAAACAAGGAAACTGTAGGAACATTCTAAGACCTTGATAATATGTACATGTTGTATACTTCCTGCGCCCCGCGGTTTCACCCGCATAAGTTTCGATCCCGTGGGAATTTCGGGATAAAAAGAATCCTCTATGTTAATCCTGGTTATAAACCATCTGTGTGCCAAATTTCATCCAAATCCGTTCAGTAGTTTTTGCGTGAATGCATCCATCCATCCATCCATACAAACTTTCACGTTTATAATATTAGTAGGATATATTATATACCTATACTCCGACCTTTCGCACCGATCCATTAGTTATGGAAACATAAAATAAAAAAATGAAATAATTCAATCGGCTAGCCTTTTCCCAACTATGTTGGAGTCAGCTTCCAGTCTAACAGGATGCTGCTGAATACCAGTATTTTACATGGCGCGACTGCAGTTACTGGGTACACGATACCGCTTGGTTAGACTGGTTGTCAGACTTTGCGGCTTCTGACTACCCGTTACGACTGTCAAAGATATACGAATGATAGCCGGGACGTGCTTTCCGAGGCACGGAAGGGTCTCGATATATAATGGATGGTCGTCCATCTACGAACTGACCGCGGCAAGCAGCGTAGCTTACCCTTCGACCGTGCGGCTGTTATTACGAGCCCCTTAATCAACGTTAATCTTTAACCATAATCAATACACTGCCCATTATTAATTATATCAATAGGTATAGGTAATTAATGACAGTATGCTTTATTTATTTATTTATTTATTTAAACTTTTCGCACAAAAAGGTACAAAGGCGGACTTAATGCCTTAGGCATTCTCTACTAGTCAACCAAGGGTGGTGAAGAGGTGCGGTTCGCGGAAGTGCTGTTCAAATCAGTGCTATAAGTGGAATACCTCGATTAGATGCTTGCTTTATAAGGAACATTATTTTTTTTGTAACTTTTCTCCTATAGGAAAACGGTATCTTGTCATGCGTTTGTGTTTCCTTCCACGTGTAACCCATCTTCTGCATTCAAAGCAAGAATGGATAGACATCTTCTGGGTTTGCTCATTCCATCCTAGACCTCATACATTGCTTTCCACCAGCCGAGATCGAGGTCAAGAGCTGGGCCATTTTACAATATTTAAAAAAAACCTACAAAACATGATTACCAGGCAAAACCTTGCAATACCTATTAGTCGATCATACCAAATTCTCGTTCGTTTACACTTTAGCTAAAAAAGTGACATTAACAAATATCAAATAACAAACATACTATTTATTCAAGTATGTATGTCAAAATATGATGTGGATCAAACCAGATCCAGTCGCATAGAGAATCAGCTCACCTAGTCATTTCTAGATGTAAGCGTAAGAATATCTAGTCCAATCGAGATCCAGTCGTACCACGATCTAGCCTTACTGGTAACCTAGACATATCGAGAAAGAGACCAAATGATACGAGTACCCTTAAGTATCTAAACTAATATTATAAAGAGAACAGATTTGATTTTTTGTATGTTTGTTTGTTACGCTTTCACGCTAAAACCGCTGAACGGATTTGGATGAACTTTAACACATGTGTAGACCTTGACGTGGATTTCCTAATCCACGTCAAGGTCTAAACATTGTGTCAAGATCCAAAAATGTCCTCATAGGATATATATTTATCCCGATACACACACACACGACAGGATCGAGACTTATGCGGGTGAAACCGTGGTGCGCAGCTAGTTCTTCTTCGTGTCGCTGGTACGACTATATTTCAGGTATGCCACGAGCATGGAAACCTACAAGCAGTAGAATGCTATTGGCTGATGATTCTGATCGATCACCATAAAATTAACAAAATATTTTACTCTTAACCTAGTTCAAACCTTCTTTGGGTACAAGGAAGTCTGTGATGAAAACAATGAAAAAAAGAACTTTCCTTGACCGAGATATTTGACCTCGTTCTTTATTATAGGATAAAAAATTAAGTTTATTTCCTTTTTTTGTCTTAAAAAGATAAATATTCTCGTCGCTACCCGGAAAGCGTTTTGTCAGTCACTTACTTTTCTTCAAGTTCATGAGGATGTGTAGGAAATATGTAGATGTTTTCTTTGTTCTTCAAAGATTGCATTGTTCTGTTAGTGTACTTAGAAAAACAAACCGGATTTTTGTGGTTAAACTGATGTTAAGATGTTGAAGGAAAAACGAGAGGTTTATATTCACCGTCGAATGATTGTTTGCAAGTGTCTGTTCCTCGCTTGTAGTAGTTGTAGTGACAGCTTACGAAAGCTTAGAAAGACACACGAGTTCCACCTAATCACTGACCATTATTTACTCATCTAGATAACTCTGTGATAGAGACATTGTATAACCTAATTACTTTGAAAAGATTAACCGTCGAGATTCTTGCCGGCTCTTCTTCATAGGAAACGACCAATTGAAACCGTGCACCTAGCTTCTGACGTTTCAGAAGTGCCCATATAGGTTTATGTGAAATAAAATACCTGGAATTAGATCACTTATATTATTTATCCACAAGTCTGGCAAGGCAAGTGATCATTCTCCAACCCTCATCACAATGTATCCGTGGTCGGCGCAACATGTATTTTTCTTCCATACTTCTTTATTAGTCCATTCATCGTTTCTTTGGTCTTACCCTACTCTTACAGCCATCATAAACTACTCAAAACTTTCCTCACGATATTTTCCTCATCATGTATCTGTGTCTTGTAATCTTGTCCCGCTACAAGACATAGTCCTCATCTCTTACTGAGGATAAGCTTTAAAACTAGCTGATCTCTTTGTAATGGACGATAAAATATACAATCATTATCTAGTTACCTATTAATTGGTCCCAAACTTAGCAACAGACGTTTCCAGATTCAATACTTAGGTACACCACTATTTTAACAATTCAACACAGTGAAATACTAACTTAAAGCAAGAGAATAAGTTTCCCCACATCTTCCCTAAAAATGATAGCCTCTGCAATGAGTTTTGTGCAGAGATCGATAGTTTTAATAGTCAGAGGGGAGATCAAAAATGTTCGCATCGAGAGTACTTCCTTTCTTCTGAGTTCAAGTTATAAAGGACTTGTACCGAACTTGTGTTCCGTAGACAATGGACTTGAGGAGGCGGTAGTTGTACCTACCTACCTTAAAATGTATTATGACGTCATTCAAAATGGAATGGATATTTTATTTTGAAGTTGGGTGTTTTGTTTGTATGGTACTTTAAAATAGAGGGAGTGTGTAATGCCTTTAAAGTTTTTTTAAGTGTTCCTTTACCAATTTCTCCAAAATTTATGTTTTATGTGAAGAAGGTTATGTTGTTATTTATATTATTTTTGGTTGAGTAGTTTTTGAACCAGCTTTAAGTGAAGCTGGATGAAGCTGAAGTCAGTTTCCATATACAGAGTGGCCCATTTATAGTGGCCCATTTATAGTGGCCCAACATCTTTTTTTTGGTCTAGGATATCTTAATGATTCATCTAAACGCAACAAATTTATGTTACGCGAATATCAGTAGTTTAGAAATTGTGATTTTTTAAATTTATTTTGTTAAAGTATAGATAGACTTTAGTCATATAAACCTCACAAGATTGAAAGTTATTGCAGGATTGGTTGGACCATTATAAATAGGCCAACCAGTATTAAAATAGCAATATCGAAGTTACTCCAATAGTTAGCCTGATATTAGAATTAACAGCAGTGTATTATTTCAATAAAGTCACATGATTTCCATAGTCCATGGTTGATTATTCATCAACCATAAACCGTTGTTGAAAAGATTCCCAAGAACCATTAAAATCCAACTCAATTTTCAAATGTCAACCAAAATTATATTTAGAACAGAAACATCCTTGATTTATATACAAAATTAATCTAAAAACGTATAAAACTTTCTACTGGAGACTTTCATTGAGAGATTCAACAACATAATTAGGAACGCCCGTACCGTTAGAAAATATTGTTTTTGCGTAGGCCCTGGCTACGGCGTAGTACTACGGCTACGGTCGCGTAGCTAGAACGCTACGAAATGTCTTGGACATTCTGAAGGCTAGCTATTGATTTTTCTTTGATGTTGTGACGACATATTGTAATATAATTTATTTGAGACGATATTTTTTTTATTAGGAGAATTAATTAGGCTTAGAGCTAATTAATGGCGTTGATGTTTTCGGTGGGATGCGGAAATTAAAGAACAGTTTGGTTTTGTTTGAAATAGGAAGTGAAATTAGCATAATTATTATGTTTGAGTACGTCTAACAAACTATAAAATACGTGGAAGAAGCTCAATCAATAACATTCCACATCTGGGCAAAGAATTTCTTCTAAATATGACCATTAAAATATCATTTTTAGGGTTCCGTACCTCGAATGGAAAAAACGGAACCCTTATAGGAGCACTTTATTGTCCGTCCGTCCGTCTGTCTGTCTGTCAAGACCCTTTTTCTCAGGAACACGTGGAGGTATCAAGCTGGAATTTATACAAATACTCAGGTCTACTGACCCTTGGAGCTGTGAAAAAATCAAACTTCTAAGCCAACGCAATCAAAAGATACAGCCGTTTATGCCGCAAATTTTCGACACTCGTAAGGGAATCAAAACCTACAGGGTACTTCCCGTGAACTCAGAATCTTGACATTTGGTACGAAGCAACGTCTTATATCACAGATAAAGGAAAATATGCGAATACCGTAATTTTTTTAACTTTTACTTATATACCTACAGGTTTGTACGGAACCCTCGGTGCGCGAGTCCGAGTCCCACTTGGCCGGTTTTTCTTTTAGTAAAACGCCTAAACACATAATTTTATAAAACCTACATTAATTAAGAAAGAATGTCATTTTTCAGTAAATTTCTTTTAAACACTCAAATTGGAATTCCGGCCGCAAAATTATAGGTTAGCTAAAAATAGACCGAGTTATCTGATCCTTAGGGAAGGTTGACATAACTATAAAATTTGTTCAACCGTATCAATGAAGGATCTGTTGTTAAGGAGTTTGTAGTTAAATAACAAATGAATCGATTGATTTTCAAGGTTCAGTTGGGCATGCCGAGGTGAGCTAATGGATGGGCGACTGTTTGACGTGTCTTCTAAAAATAGGAGGAAGTCTCAATGTTTTTTATACGAAGGTGTAAAAAAACAATTGGCAGTCTCTCTCTCCCTCACTCTCTAACGCCCACTCTCTCCTTCAACCCACATTGATAATAGGTATCGATCACACTTTTCAACTTTCCTGTTGTTATTTTTTTACCACGACCTTAGCTCTTCGTAAATAGCACATGCATGAAACGAAAATAAAATTATTTTAACTTTAAAAAGTCAGTCAAGGGAACCGTGGCTAAGTAATAACAGCCGCACGGGTCGATTGATCAGGCTAAGCTACTCTTGCCGCGGTTGGTCCGTGGATGGGTGACCATCTTTACATACCGAGACCCCTCCGTGCCTCGGAAAGCACGTTAAGCCGTTGGTCCCGGCTGTCATTCGTGGATCTTTGACAATCGTTACGGGTAGTCAGAAGCCCGAGCGTCTGACGACCAGTCTTACCGAAGAGTATCGTATTACGCGGTAACTGAGTTATGGAGGTCAGATAGGCGGTCGCTCCATGTAAAATACAGGTATTCAGCTGCATCCGATTAGACTGGAAGCCGATCCCAACAAAGTTGGGAAAAGGCTACGCAGATGATGATGAATCAGTCAAGTAGACTTATGCTCTTAACTCCCAATGGCAACAGAATTAAAGCCTCATTTACACGATGCAAGTTTCTAGACTATGGCATACAATAAAATTGTAGCAACAAATGACTTGCGCCGTCTAAACACTAGAGCAGTGGCCCAATGGTATATCGGACCCGACTTACGAGTTGAAGGTCGTGAGCTCGAACCAAGGCAATCACTTTACTTTATGTATTCAATTTCATCACCACTGCTCTCGAAACTGTGAAGGAAAACATCCTAAGGAAACCGGCTTGTCCTAGAACCAAAAAATTCGAAGACGAGACGAGAAGTAATATCTACCAAATCTCACTGGACCCGCGTGGTGGATCACGGCCCGCTCCCTCTCAACGAGAGGAGGCCTGTGTCCCAGCAATGGGAACGTTATAGGCTGATTGTACTTCATTGTTCCATACATTTTGACCGTGTTTGTATTACACTTTTGTAAGTTTCTATGCTGGGGGTTTAAAATCATGTGCTGAATTCATGATAACAGTTTGCGCGTCGTTGTTCTTACACCGTATATAATTTATTCTGCTAACAATACACCTCACCTTGGTTAATTCAAACATTAGATACTCTGTTGTTAGTCCAGGTGCTGTCTATTATTTTATTAGGGCCCTCACAATAACACAAGTCCGGGTATTAACTATAGAGAGAACAACATAGGTTCCTATTATTACTGACAGAATAAGGCCTTTACAAATACTAATATTAAAACTTATATTATTCAAAATAAATATAAAACTTATATTATTCAAAATCTTTATTTATACTAATATTAAAGCTGAAGAATTTGTTTGTTTGAACGAGCTAATCTCTGAAACTACCTATCGGATTTGTGTTTTTTTTTTTGCTTTTGGTTGTCCAATCCTTGAAGAAGGCTAGAGGTTATTTACCATCATGCTAGGACTAGCATGATGGTAAATAACCTCTAGCCTTCTTTATTTTTTTCGGCTTCTAAGAGTCCTCTTAGAAGCCGAAAAAAATAAAAAAGTTTGAAAGAACGCTAAGCGGAAACGATGTACAGCCCCCTCTTTTCTTTATTTCTCATATTATTATTTTTTTTTTTTTTTAAATAAGAGCGTTATATGTGGTAGAATATTACATGCGCCTGAGCACGCTTACTCAAAAAATTCCAACTTTATTCTTTCTTTCTTATTGACCAAATTATTGATTTAGGACAGAAACATATCCGTATGCATTCTTTTGTCGGCGAGGGCTTCATTTTAAAATCAGTTTAACGCGCGACTTCGGGGCGTGATGAGCTCATGGCAAAGATATTCGTTCGAGCTCGAAAATAGGTGGTCAAAACCGAAATAGAAACGTGAGTAAATTTGTAAACATTTATAGATATTAATAGAAACTTACTCATGTTTACTGTATTTATTTTAATAAAAATACACAAAACTGCCATAAGTTTAAAGTGTGTTTTATTTTTTTATTAGGCCTACGTCCAGCTTTGGGCGTCTTTCGGCAGAAATGATGATGATGATAATTTTTTTATCAACCTGTATTGTCCCACTGCTGGGCATCTCTCATATTTCTTCACTGTGGTCTCTAAAAATTTAACTTTTTTATCACAAATACATAAATCCAAATCTAAAACCTCACTCATATTTAAGAAGTTAATATTATTACCTACTTATCAGAATATTAACATCGTATAATAATTCTAAGTTGATCATTATTTAATGTGTTAATCAAAGCGAAAACGTATTAGATCAGTTTTCATCCCACACCACGTTGAACAATAATTCGAAGGAGTCAGATTAATAGAGCTTGAAGAAAATTATCGATTCATAACATTTGTGACAAAAAAAAAACATTTGTACCATCAAAAAGAGATTTTGGGTTCATTGATATCTGAAAAAAGATAAAAAAGAAACAGAAATAAATTGGTTTGAAAAATTAACCCGGAAATAAATAAGTTATTAACTTGGCAAGAACAGCTACAGCAAGCCAAGAACAACAGAGTATTTGAATCAAGTATCACCCAGAGACCAACACATCAAGTATCACCCAGAGACCAACACATCAAGTATCACCCAGAGACCAACACATCCAATTAAATAAATCAAGTGACAAAATAGATGGGAATATAAAACACAATAAGTAATCATTGGACGCACTGTCCAATCATAATTACGCCCCCCTACTCCCGAAAAACTGCAAACATGCAAAAAAGCCGACAAAAAATATATACGTATACACAATAATTACCAAATACCCTCATAGTAGTGAGAAAGGGATAATGATAAAAATGTATTGCGCCCCACGGGGGGAGACCCCCACTGCGAAATTTTTCGTACACCCGTTTAGCGAGATTCGATCCCGCAATCAGGGGGGAAAAGCGGGGAATTTTTTGGCCTCCCATACCCCAACCCCGCCATCGTAAATTGGAGCATATAATTTTTATTACATTGGTGTCGTGTGTTCCTACGTGTTAGATCGTATACACATGTTTTTTAGAGGGTAGTTTGAGAGAAACGTGGCAGTTATTCAATATTGGCAAGGTAGGTTAGGTTATCGGGTAATTAATGTATGCAAAAATTGGTTCTGTTCATGTATTTATTTCCGGGGGTGTCGACTACTTTTTTCGTATGGGCGTGTCCTAGGCTTATTTCGTATTGTCCGCCTTTTTTTCAACATACTTGTAGCAAGTATAGTCATTAGTATGCAGATATACTTTATTCCACATACAACTACGCAATTTGCGATGCACGATAATGAATGTGTCAATTTATTAACTTAGTATAAAATATTGACGACGTGACTACATATTTATGAAACATATATGAAACATATTTATGAAACATATTTATGAAACATACTACACTTCACGTTACCATTATATTAGCTTAGAATATGAGTCTAAATCTGAAATATAATAATACGACTTTGTTAATTTCACGATACTTCCAAATCAAGTCTAGAACTTATGTTCTAGACTTGATTTGGAAGTATCGTAACTTAGAAAATGATTCTAAACAGGAATATAATAATACGTCTATATTTATTTTGCAAGTCTTCCAAATCTAGTCCAAACTTTCTTCCTAAATCCAGTCTAGATCATAAATCTTTACATCCTAGTAATAAAGCTGTAAATACACGATATCTTTTCACAAAGCAAACCTCTACGATTTAAAAGAGAAACAAAGGAACAAGAAAGATATTCCCGTCGCATTACTGAACTGTGGAATCTCTCCGTTTAGATTAATAAATGTCTTACTTAGCTTGGTAGGTAACTGACCTTTTATTGATACCTAACTAAGGAGTAAGAAGAAAGCAAGAAATTAATAAGAAAGATAAAGAAAAACTTGGATTTCCTTGCATTTATTTTCCTTTGACGTGTACTTTATAGTCTACGAACTTTTTTACTTATTCAGTTAAACTACACCGACTTAATTTAAGCTTGAAAGCAAATCTTAATTGGAAAAAAGAACTATCCGTAAATTGTTTTACGAAAAAATGATCGAAACATCAAACTATGTACAATTTTATTATCTCTCTTAACTTCATTATTATAATATCCTAACCTAACTAGAACTATGTTTTATAATTAAATAAACGGTTCTTACATTTATAATAATAACAATTAAAAGTCAAGAAAGCATAAAATCCTATAATATTTACACTACTTCGATAATACCACATCCCTAAGCATTCAACTAACTCAAACCTACCCTACAGTTACCCTTCAAGGTGTCAATTACCCTCACGTTCGTCTCATGCTCAACTAAGCGTCGTACACACTGACCGAGACATTCCTCAAGAACATGTAGACGTAGCATTAGGGTTGGCTGCCCCAAGTGGGGGTGCGTTGCCCAAGATATACTGACCCACATCTGAGGGCTTACTTGCGATTCACGGACGATTCCGGAGCGAAGAGGGAAATGTATGATGACTTGCATATGATAATTTAAAGGAGGTCGTTTTGTAAATGCAGGAAGTGTTTTCTTCTAGTTTTTTTTTTTAACGCAGATATGTATTGATTTGTCGTTTCTTTCGTGTAAAATTTAAAAATAGTTTAAATATTACAGGTTTATTGTATTGTACTAATAAGTAGTAAGTTATTTTGCAGTTATATAACAGAAATGTGTACAACATGGAGTAAATAGTATGATTGACTTTATCGTATTTGTTAAACTTTTTGGAGAAGAAAAATTGGGCTAAAGTTCGGTATAGTTAAACAGGAAAAATACGGTTTTCCTTGTAAGCATTTGTCAGGTTTTGGGCAATTTCGATCACAAGGAATCTTTGACGAATAATCTTAACCTATTCGGTATTCGTTTCAAACATTTATCTTTGAAATTGTACCTCCTAAAATAGAAGACAGTCTATATTCTGTGACCTCTGAGTTTGTTTCGGCCTTTCTTCTCAGACTAGTCAGATAGGAAATGCCGACCTCATCTAGTTTTAAAATATGATTGACGTGTAAAAGTGTTTGTACAAACCTACTTACAAAAATAAAATCATTTATCATTTATATTCCTATATCAACAAAAAACTTAAACTTCTCTTAAAGTAAAGGAAACAAGCTTTAAGCACTTTATTTACCCTCTACGTCTTTGTAATTTCTGACCACAAGTCCAGATTTCCTCACCATATTTTCCTTCATCGTAAAACAGTCACATCTAAACCCAATTTATAAAAACAAATCACACAAACAGTAAACTAATTAAACGTATTTCAGCGACACTATTTGGTGCTTCAATCTTTTATTTCGTTAAGCAATGAACAGGGGTTTATGAGGCGTCTAGACTTAGTTTCCGGCATGGGTTATCACTGACGGAGGGTAGCCACAAACTCTATGGTTAGGCTTTTAACAGAGTGAGTACTGCTGTCTAAATGCTATTTCCTGAAAAGGAATAAGAACTTTGCCCAAAGCCAAAGTCAAATCATTTATTTCAAATAGGCACATAAAAGGCACTCTTGAACGTCAAAATTTCCGATACAGTAGAATTGATTCTTGTCGCCCCTTCCAAAAGGTAGTTTCATGTAGAAAAGAATGGGCAAGAACCTTAAAAAAAAATATTTACTTACAATATTTTGTATACATCCTACTTCCTACTAATATTATAAACGCGGAAGTTGTATAGATGGATGTTTGTAACTCTTTCACGTCAAAACTACTGAACGAATTTGGATGAAATTTGGCACACAGATAATTTATAACCAGGATTAACACATATAATACTTATTATTCCGATATTCCCTCGGGCTCGAAACTTATGCGGGTGAAACCACGGGGCGTAGCTAGTTAATTATATGTGAAGACGATGCACCTGAAATAAAATTGCTATACCACAATAGGTAAAAGAAAAGTCAGGCCCGGTAGGAGAAAAGTTACATACAAGATGTTCTACAATATAATTATTATACTTGAAAGAAACTTCATACTAGGGATTTCCTGGAGGGCTACGGTTAAATAAAAAAAAATGTTTACAGAATATTGGTTATTAAAAAAGCTACAGAAGCAGATTAGAAGATATTTCCGAATAAACATCTTTGCATAATAACCATAATGGTTGGGAATGATGAATATGACTCTGAAAATGTCATTGCCTATCTTCTGGAACTCTTTTTTCACCCGTTTTATCACGAAACATCTCGGGAAAAATAACTTACTTACTCTTACTTTATACCCTAAAATTAAATTAAAATATCTACAAATAAAGATGGAAACGTCCAAGCAGAAAAGCAAAATCTAACAATCAAGTTGAACGAAAGAGAACATCCAGAGAAAATAAACAAAATGACTTTAAAAGCTCACAAACACGCTCACACGTCCGCATCCCTCCTAAATTCATTCATATTTTCGCCATAAATCGTACACAAGCCATAAAAAGTAAAAAACCCCTATATTTACAAACACATCACTACAAAAAAAGCAAGTGAGAGTAAAACAAATCGGGAATTTCACTTTCTATATAAAGCCGGTGAATAAAAATTCATCGGACGAACTCGATTCTAACGCTGGCGTGATGAAATAAAGGCTTTCAACCGAAATATTTCAGTTGGGATGCGTGAACTAAAAAAAAGGTCTAAAAAATCATTTCACTTTCACTATAGCGTACTTCAATTACCATGTAACGCGTGATTTTTTGTCTTTTTTGCATTTTTTCCGTGTTTTTTATTTTTATTTGAAGTGAATGGGCAATTGCGTGCTCTTTTTTTTGGTCGGCCTTCGTTTTTTTAGTTTTTTGAAGGTTGTTTGTTTGTGGGGACTGCTAATACAGTTTTCATGTTGACACGAGCTGGGAAAATAGGTTATGATGTGGTGGAAAGATTTGCTGGTTAGCAAGATTCATTGCAGACTAGCTACTCATAGTATGCTGGAAGTACAGCCGGTCTTTTGTGTTCAACTCTCACCGTAAACACTTGAAGTCAGTTGTCATTCTATCTGATGCTAGGAATTTCCTCTCAGTTCACAATGAAATTTTTTGCAGAACAAATCGGGTGTTAACATAGGTATTGTCAATCGTTGATGCTGTTTTAAGATCTGATATATTCTTTATTCAGAGTGTATTAATTTGGCCTGTGGAGTGGAGTGTAAAAGACTGGCGTTTAACCAGTAATTCAGTATTCGGGTCAGTCTTCTCAGTCAGGTATGATCTGGTTTGAGATACATAGGTTCAATTTGAGTGGTACCAAAAATAACCAACCACTAAAAACAGCAACACATACAGCTGTAACACTTCGTAGGTCATTTGCATACCAGTTAGATTCAAAGTTGCAAACACTATTGCAGAAATATGCACCCAGAAAACGTCTGCGGAAATAGTAATATTGTTAATATTTTCCCGAAGAAACTCTTTAAAGAGAAAATACTAGTGTTTGGCTGCATGCGGTTAGACTGAAAGCTGACCCCAACATAGCTGGAAAAAGGCTTACCAGGTGATGATTACCCGAAAAAAACTCTTTGAAAAAAAGCTGTACGGCTTCCTGAAAATTTCGAACATATTACTAGCTGATAATCCTAAGCATTTCCTTATTTCCTTGATTTCAAATTACTAAAACCTTCGTACAATGTTCAAATAATCTCTACATCTCCAATTTCTATTACCGTCTAATTTACGCATACATTAGTCCCTAATTTTTCAATCAGAGCCTTCGTACATAAGCGTGTAGCTCTATATAGAGAGTCACATGTAGAGTATCGACAAATTACTAGAGTTCTCCCCCGCGTTATTTTCTGTACGTTATGAGCGAAAATTTTCCTTTAGTAGACTTAGAACAGTTATAAGTGAGGTAGAGATGCCATAAAGGTAATATACCGGATGTAGAGCCGATGTAGAGCCGATGTTTGATGTTTTTATTTTCGTATTTATCTTTTTGGGCTGGTAAGTATTTACATTTGGTTTTCATATAGAAATGTGGTATGTATTTTCAAGCAACTGGTTCTTTTTCGTATAAATATTTAGCTGGTGTAGTTTGATTCCAAACGTAAGTAAAAAGAAAATAGTCTTATCTTGACTAACAATATTAAGAATTAAAGCATGTCACGGTTTTGAAGTACGATGCTATTTGTACCTATACCTTTAGGTACCTTTTAACCAACAAAACCACTGCCAAAACGGATATAATCCAGAAATAATTAACCGAAAGATTTCATGAGTAGGAAACATACAAGGAAACTTGTTTTCAGTAGGTATACATCACATATCATATCGCTTAGATAAATACTAACATATACCCTTTCAGCTGGTTTATTCATGAATATTAGACTAATTACAATAGTTGGACCTCTCTGTGTAATATAATTAAAGTCGTAACAAGGGTTCATTCACTGATTTGTGTATCACATATCATTTGGAATATATTAAAAAGGGGTGTATAGAAGAGGCTTCCCTCTGCAATAGAATATTTAGTTTTAGTTGGAAAAAGATCTTATTACATTGCGTTATTCATTATTCATTTATAAGGGCTTATTTTTCAATCGACGGATAATTTTTATTCGTGAAATAAAATTGACGTCTGACAGATTGTGTATGGAAGGACTGTCAAAAATTCAAAATTATTCCTTCGATAAAGTTATCTGGCGTTGGAAAAATCAGCCGTAAGTATAAGTAAATACCTAGAATAGAGGAAACTAATAAATAAATAGAATAAAGGTAATTGCTTAGATTTAAAGCCAATTATTTTTAAAAGAGTAACCGTGTAGTTTCTTGCCTGCTCTTCTCCATAGGACACGACCAACTGGAACGATATTTTTTCGCATTCTTGAATCACACATGTATGTAATTTAATTACAGTTACTCCTATTAAGGAAATTATAACTACCACCAAGAGATTTTATAAAGAAAACTGAAATAGTAAGAATATTGAATACGAATAGAACTTTAACGCTATTTATTTCAACCACTTTAGTTACAAAACTTTACTTAATCAAACTTTCAGTCTTTCTATTTCAACTACAAACCAATGTAGGTTTTATTTAATTACTAAAAATATACCGAATAGATATAACTTTTTTTTTTTTAAGTACTTCCTATCTATCTATCTATATAATTAATAATAAAGCTAAAGAGTTTGTTTGTTTAAATGCGCTAATCTCTGGAACTGCTAGTCGGGTATGAAAAATTCTCTTTGTATTTGATAGCCCAATTCTCGAGGAAGGCTACAAGCAAGTAAACATCTCTTTAGGACCTTTAGGAGCGAGCAAAAATAAAAAGTCACGTCAGTCAGACATCATACCAGGACCCATAGCAGCCGAGCACCATCCAATACCCAGTGTGAGTGCGGTGCCTCTGATCAGACCATGCCCCACTTGCTGGAGTACCCTAAGTGCCCGTTCAACTGCACGTTGGAAGACTTAATTAATGACACTGATGCCGCAATCAACGTGGCCACCTACTGGGCTCAAAAAATATAAAGTATCGAAGAATAGTACCATCGACACGAGAAGAAGAAGCCAAAGAACGCTAAGCGAAAACAAAGCAAAAGCGCGGGCGGTGGGTAGGAAGTCGCAAGCGGAAGCTAGTTACCTAATAAGTTTGCCTCCACTTTTGACAAGACTTAAGTACAGCGTCCTTAACATTATGGGCCTAGCTACCAACTGTACTGGATAAGTTTTCACCATGACATTAGTTGTTTTTCCGACATGACTGAAAAAGAACCAACTACTTCTAAATTATTTTGGAAGTAGTTGGTTCTTTTTCCACAAATTCCTAGCCACAAATTCCTCCACATGCAGCCACTCAAAGATAACGCCCACATTACCTATCTTCCTTCACAAGACTACTAAAACTCTGACATCCCTTTATAACTTAGGCCCATAAAAATAGGGACATAAACATAAAAATGTTAGCGGAATGTCGCATCTACGCCAATTTCTTATTCCACCGGTGCCGATACGGGCTTACATTAGCGTCCTGCGAGTGTGTGGAGTTACCCCCTAAATTATTTCGACATATGCAAATTTGTGCGCACCTACAGATGGTGACAAAGATTAGGAAGGGAGAGAGGACTGTTTGAGTAAGAAAGGAATGTCCTCTGAGAAGGAAAAGTGGTTGAAGACTAAAATTGTTTTTACGACATTGTATCTTGATTTTTTTTTTTGAGAATTTGGCTGAGTTTTAGATTGGTAAAGGATTCATGTACCCGAAGATATCGGCAGGCATTGGCTAGCATATTTTTTTAAACCTTATTCTATTCAAATGACCGAAATAGATCACCTTAAAAGGTAGTCTTGCTCATATATCAAATATTTGCATAAATGTTCAGAAGAGAACTGAAACTCAAAGCATTTATTTCAAATACACCAATTACAGGGACTTTTGAATTGTCAAGAGGTGGGTCAGAAAGGTCAGAAAGGTGAAGCTAGCTAGCCCATTCCAAAGCGTAGTAGGTACCTATGGAGAAGAACGGACAAGAAACTCCACGGACACTTTTAAATCATAAATATTATTAGAACAATGATTATTATACACCGCTACTGGCAAGTTGACTTGATCGGCATAGAGAAGGTCTATGACTCCTTTATGAACACTGTATTTTTACCAAAACCCATCTATCATTAACACCTTGCTGATAGGCTAACATTTTACCACGACATTAGCTATCCTCAGAATTCCAGATTTTCTCTTTATTCTGTTTTTCTTTTCCCTTATATCTGTTACTTATATAGTGTACATAATATAGAGTATTCTATTCTCTTCTACATCTACCCGTTTAGGCATGAAACCCTCATCACACATGAGCGTCTCATCTTCTAACATAATCTATGCGCACACACCTAGCGAGGAGAGAACGCCAAAAAACGGAGCGGCGCAGTTGTAAAATTGTCTAACTACCCTCCCCCCGCGCGGGCTCATTACAGAGCGCGTGCGTGCGGGTTGCACGGGGAGCTGTATGTTAGGATACGTCTTGAGATATCTGAGTTTTTTTGGATAGGGAAGATCTAGCGGTCGCAAAGTTGTGGGGAAGATATGTTTGTGCTGAGAGCGATGTAGTAGGTCCAAGTATCTCTGTCATGGACTGTTTTCTTTGCCCTGTTAACGTAGGCATTCGCTTTTTGCCAGGAAACATAACAGAAGAGTTCAAGTATTTATAGTTCCGTCTATCACAACGCCTTCAGGGGAATAATTTCGTGACACACTAACAGTGGCAATGGCTTTCATTTTGACTGTTCAACAACATTCAATGCGTTATTTACGTTGTTGAGCAGACTAATTTTACGAA
Source organism: Apamea epomidion (assembly GCA_947507525.1). Taxonomy (NCBI): domain Eukaryota; kingdom Metazoa; phylum Arthropoda; class Insecta; order Lepidoptera; family Noctuidae; genus Apamea; species Apamea epomidion. The sequence goes on along the minus strand of OX382237.1, from coordinate 1,442,562 downwards.
CATATGAAGCAATCACATGCGACATATGATTGATAGCAGGTATGTTACGGTGCTGGACAGTTTTTAAACTTTTATTATATGTACGGTTAAAACTTGTACAGTTTCATTGGTTAAGTTTGGCACGCTTCACAATAGGTTTTAATTTATTGTCAGATCAATATTTTAAATTATTAGGTATGCTTATTTACTTGACAACCAAATTAAAAAACAAAATCATCATCTCCTGGGCTTATTTGTTTGCTTTTGGTTTTCACTAAATACGATTCCTCGCGTATCCGAATTACCCAACCAATTCCTCATCTCACAGCGATATCTCAAGATATATCTCTCTAACTCAATCCCCTTTACCTCCAAACACCGGATCGCGATACTAACGCACGATGTTCATCTCTTTCTAGTTTTGAAAAACCTCCCGCTCTCCTCACCCCTCACCGTTCCCCCTTGGGGGGGGCGACCCCTCTCCTAATTCCTTACATATTTAAATTCCACTTTGGGCGTCGAGTCTTCATATTGTCTCCACACGACATTCGTATATTCCATTTACTAGGTTTTTAGCGCCAAAATTGGGTTATGACTTTTCCCCTTAATGTGGCAATCGGATTTGGTTTTAAGAGTTTTTATATATAATAATTACTGTAATTGAAAATATAAGACTTCGGAGATTAATATATTAGTATTTTCTGATGTAGTCATCAGAAAATAATACATTTTTTGCTGTTAGTAGGTTTAAAAATGAAAGGAATAAACGTATTGGGATCAGCCATTACATCTTATGATATGGCGTAGTATGGCTGTTTCTTAATCAATAGTTCATACAACGTAGTTCAAACCCTGCTCAGGGTAATTTTGTACGCAATCACTCACTAAAGAAAATTAATAACAGCCGCAAGCGTCGCGTCGATCGATCAGGTTAAGCTACGCTTGTCGCGTTTGGTCCGTGGATGGGTGACCATCTTCACATACCAAGACCCCTCCATGCATCGGAAAGCACGTTAAGCTGGTAGACTGGGAGCCGACGCCAACATAGTTGGGGAAAGGCTAGGCAGATGATGATTCATTAATTTAGAAATGTTCAACAATATTTGCTTCAACAGCATTGTTTAAATGTTCAACAATATTTGCTTCAACAGCATTGTTTAAATTTTTGGAATTTGAAAAAATATCGACTAAAATTGAGGTTATAAAATTATCCCCAGTTTTCAAATAAGAAACATCTTTGATGTGAATTAAAATTAAAATTTCTGGTTAAAGTATTCAAATAATCAGAGCACACGATTTGTAAGTGATTAATAGTAATTTTAAGAACGTTCACAGTCTCAATCTGTCAAAAATACGTCTAATTTCCCTACATTTTGACAAGTTTTCGGCATTTGTTTGTCGCCGAGATGAGACTGCGACTAGATTTTGAACGTTTTAAATTACGAGAATTAGCCTTCAGACTGTGAACGTTCTTAAAATTACGAGAATTGCCCCTCTGAAAGTTTGACAGCCAGTCTTACCCAGGGGTATCGTGTTATCCAGTCACTGGGAGCTGTGGAGGTCAGATAGGCAGTCGCTCCATGTAAAATACTGGTATTCAGCTGCATCCGGTGAGACTGGAAGCCGACCCCAACATAGTGGGGAAAAGGCTAGGCAGATGTTGATGAGTTTCATTTACGTTTTGTCCGTGTTGTTTATTTAGCATAGATAGGTTAATGTATTAATTAAAAACTGACTCTAAATTATATAATCAATATATTAAATGTGTTACAAGTTTAAATCCTTCAACCATATTTCCTACTAGTCCTAGTCAACCTTGATTGGTCTAAAATTCAGCCTCATATAATATATTTAAGTAAATATATACATACACACTCAATACTACGCCATTGTCTCGTTATGTACTTTGGCACAAACTCTGTCTAAGTTGAAACAGATGTTTTGTCACATATTCTAATAGTTGTAACTAAATAGTATCATTTGAACAGTTGGTCAGTTTCATATTCATGTACTTTGTCGGAAGACTGTTCTACGTGTTACGTTTTCGTAGTTTTAGATCGCTCGTTTTTGATATTCATGATGATTTGCGGTTTATATAAAATTTTGACAACAGAAGACACTTTTTATAAAACAAAAGTTTTCTTCTTGTTTTCATTTGTTTCTTAGTATTTAACAAGTTAGACATTTCCACTTGTCTATGCTTAGTTTTTCACTATAATATCCATACTAATATTATAAATTCGAAAGTAATACTGTCCGTATGTTACCTTTATACGCCTAAACCAATGAACAGGTTTCGATAAAATTTGGCAAGAAGATAGTTGGCATCTCAGGAAGGGGCATAGGCTTTTTGTTCTGGTAGCACGTTCCCATTGTATAATAAATGATATCCACGCGGGCAGAAGTTAGTTTTTCAATACATGCAATTATTTCCTTGCTTTCTAATGTTTTTTGACAAATTAAGGTTTAGCAATAACTAATGTTTTATTTTGTTCTTGTTACAGATGTCCTTGGACAGTCATCAAGCCAGGTAATTACAACAACCTCATTTTCTTACCATTACTTTTTTAGTATTAAATCAAGATTATTTTTCTTCTTTCGTTTCAGTACGCGTTCGGTTAGAACAACTAATACTGTGACTAAAGCTTAGCCAGTGTTTTTAGAATCTAACAACACAAACTATCATCATAGGATATCCAAACTCTCAAACTCAAAACTCAAAGCATTTATTTCAAATAAAGTAATTACAGGCACTTTTGAATTGCCAAGGGGTCGGCCAGTCAGAAATATGTAGCTAGTTTCATTCCAAAGCGTAGTAGGTACCTATGGAGAAGAAAGCACTCTTTTAAATCAAAATATTGGTTGATATGATATTATATTATATTTAATGTGATAGGGAATATAATTACAAATTACAGCGCAAATAGCTTTAATTAATGTATGGGTGCCGGTATAAAGCACGTATCACTCATAGAAGCATCAGCATTTAGAAAATGACTAAATCACGATAACATGAAACATTTAAGTCCGCCTTACGTCGGGATTCGAACCCACGAGTCTTGGTCTTGATTTCGAGACGCGTGTCGCGCGTCCGCCTCTTGGCAACGAGCAGACGCTCCGTCCGCGTCAGTCGTACCCAAAACAACTTCCTTCCTACTTTGATTAACTAACCAAGCTTTTAAAAACCTTGTCTTTCAACTCTACAATGACAATTTCCAGCAACGCAATCAGGAAACATAATCCCGCATAATAATTCCCTATTAGTGAATTTAAAAAGCCGATGCCTCGTCGCAGCGTCGAACCCACTCCCATCCCAGCCACAGGCGTCGCAACATCGCTATATGTTATCGGCGTATTAAAAATAAAATTATATTGTTATCGGGGTGGCGGGGGCGTTCCCAACCCCACACGATCTATAATAAATTCATTTGCTGTAGTTTTTACAGTAATAACCCTATTGGCGCAAAAATGACTACTTTTCATTTTGTTTACGTGTGTGCGTGTTGTTTTATCTCTTTTTATCGCCAATACGCCTGTTTTTCGGGCGCAACTTTTTTTGTATAAAAATGGTGGTTGATGTGTGTACTTGGACGGTGGTTGATTAATGTTGAACATGTGCTTCTGTGTGGGTGCTGGACGAATGCTATGGAGGTATACATGAGTATTAAAGCATGTACGATATGTTGGTCACCAACGAAGAATGACGCGAGTAGGCCTTTCTTCTCAGAGTAGTCAGATAGGAAACGATCTCATCTAGTTTTTAAAGTATGATTGACGTGGAAAGGTGTTTGTATAAACCTTCATACAAGAATAAAATCTTTTATCATAAGATTTGCAGTTACATCATACTATAGGTACTATAAGTTTCGAGCCTTTTCTGTATACTCGTAAGAAGAGGCTTTCCCCCTTCAGTGCGATAGTTACAGGCTGGTATTATTATATGTGCAATATATTATGAGCAGTAATGTACAGGACAGTACATGGACACCTACATACATATGTTTGTCACCAAAAGAAAGAGGAATGACTTAATAATACATGCAGACATGACCTACCGAACCGAAAGGGTAAAAAGTCGCAAGAAATTTCACGAAACTACCGAAGGTAATCATTCATGCGTATACGACTAGCGTCTTGCCCCATCTTCACTCAGTTCTTAGAAGAAAAATGTTATTTACCCAAAGTATAATAAAACCTTAGTGCTTTTTGAACACGACCGTAGCATACCTTCGTCTTGTTTAGGTGTCTCTTCAATGAATGGAGGTAGGTAATCAGGGAATGTATCATAAAAAAAAACTACAAAAACATAGTTTAATACAGAACCCAAAAACGCTCTTCGTAAAACTTCTATAATCGATTACGATTATAGAAGTTTTACGAAGAGCGTTTTTGGGTTCTGTATAGCATTCCTGTCATAGCATTCCTCAGCTAAAATATTAATTTTAGCTGAGGAATGCTATGGAAAATTATAAGAAATTATTTAATAGTTTTAGATGTTTGACCTATGATCGTCGGCAGTTCTCAATCATAACACCCCGATTTCTAGAAAGACTATATTTGAAAATTAATAGGTATTTCTACTAAAAAAAAATGACTATAAAACTTATTAAGACTCTCTTAGGAACGTAGTTATTTATATTTTACCGAGAAATCGGTCCCAGGTATAAGATAGTTACCTCAACGTCAAAGTAATTGATCTAAAACGCGTTAGGTTAGGTTCACTTAAACCAATTTAGTTTAGTTTGATAACAAAATGCAAGAAGGGATAGGACGAAGTGATAGTTTAAGGGGAAAATATTTACTAAGACGGGTGTAAAATATTAAATCCTTTGAAATATAATATGCATAAACTTTATTTCCACGAAGATGGCGAAATTAGCTGGACTCCTTTGATAAAGATTGGTCCTTGGCAGCTCTCGACAGAGAGAGGTGGAACGAGCAGGGAGGTCTTTGCCCAGCAGTGGGATATTAACGGCTAAAAATAAATAACTGATGATATCATGATCTTGATGTACCCAGTAGGTTACAGCTAAGTAATAGGAAAGAGGACGTTTAAACTTATCAGTTTAATAATGTTATTTTTAAGGTAATTTCTGAATAATACGATTTTGTACCTATCCTTGGTCGTTTAACGGTATGTGGATCCCATCAGGGATTCTTAAAACCCATTACTGACGTTGCTGAAAAAACTGCTAAGCTGAAGTGGGACTGGGCTGGCCACGTCTGCCGTATGCCCAGTGAGCTCTGGGCCAAAATATTCCATCGTATTGCAATCTATGTGATCAAAAATGTTCATGCTAATTCGGTACCTACATGAAATTATTTTGCATAGATGTAACACAATGTACGTGTGTTTAGATGAAACGTATTTCGAAATTACGAAGTGAATCTCTCTAAAGGCTACCATGATATATCCCTTGCTTGTCCATTTCACCCCTTAGCTATTGAAGCCTTCTTTTTCTGAATGGCATAAAAACTGTCTAGCACAGAGTGGCGCTGGCCTAACTGGGGGAGAGATTAGACGGTAATAGGGAGCCGGGTTTTTGCTCCGCTGTGTAATATTGATGTCTGTCGATTTAGAAGTCCAGTTTGATTAGTATAGCAACAACGAACAGCTTCATTATACAATACTAGCTCCGCCTCGCGGATTCACCCGCATAAGTTTCAATCCCGTGGGAATATCGGGATAAAAAGTATCCTATGTGTTAATCCTGGTTATAAACTATCTGTGTGCCAATCCGTTCAGTAGTTTTGTCGTGAAAGAGTAACAGACATCAATCCATCCAATCATCCATCCATCCATCCATTAATCCATCCATCCATACAAACTTTCACAATTATAATATTAGTAGGATTACAAACAGAAAAACATAAGTTACTTAAATAATAATGTAGCCAGCGCTATTCACAGATTATCATTAATAAATAAAACTTTAGCGTAACTAGGAGTTGGACTAGGATTTTAAGAACGTTCAGTCTGATCTCAATGGTTCAGTCTCATTTTGTTAAAAATACCACTTATTTCACTACATTTTTGACATTGATTGTCGCTGAGATGAGATTGCGACTAGATTTTGAACGTTTTTAATTACGGGAATTGGAATTGTTCATACATGACAGTTACACTAATATTATTATAAAAATATGAACTATTTTAAAAACGACAACAAAATTAATAATTTGTCTAAAAGCTGGTGTCTCATACAAAAGGCTACGAAACCTTTTTAAAGAACATATAAATATGTCTGTGTTCGAATGCTTCTTTGTAGGTTATAACCAGTCGCGGAACTGGTGAACGTAGACCAGAGTTTGAACCGCCATTTCTTCTCAGGGGTAGGCAAGAAATGTCGACAGCATCTAGCTTATTTTTTTTTTGTAATTATTTATTATATATTTATCTTTATTATATCTTATTTTCAGGATAAACCATTAATTTTCATTTCAGTTGGCAATTCTTTTATTATTAGGTATAATATTTTGATACAAGGGCTCATAATGGACGTGTAGGAATGTATGTAAACATTTAGGATTAAAAAGGCAATTAGCATGTTCCAGGACACTAATAAACACAAATAGAAGTGATAAGTAATATAACACTGTTAAATACTTTATGACTTTGCATTAACAGAGGGTGTATTCATAAAAATTAAAGGGGCCTTAAATTTTTATACACACTGCCATACAAGAAAAATGTTTTTTTCGGCGTTATTTGCATTTTTTTACAATTAACAAAACGACAAAGAATCCAATAATTAGTCATCCCTAAAAATACCCCATACTGACCAACACAATTAGTACATCCACCCCTGTCAACTACACGTCGAATACATTCGTAGACGTCTACGCGTCGTAGGCGCCTACGTAGTTGCTACGACATAACCCCTTGCCTCGTAGCATAGTTTATTTTTATTTCGGCCCTCTACGTCTGTGTCAGGTTATACTTTGACTATGCTGGGGGGTGGTGATCCGGGGTTCAATGTTGCTTAGAGCGTTTTAGAGGATTTTTTTTGTATGTGTGTGTGTTTGAAAGGTAGGTGGTGATTCATTATTTTTTGTTGATTAATTTTTGTGTTAAGAGTGGGGCTATATATCAGACAATCAAAAGGAAATATTACTTTGAATGATGTTATGTAACCAATTGAAAAATTGTTTTCAATAAATATAATTAGAACCAAAAATTATCTACAGTTGTCCCTCTTTACAAACACTAGACACACATGTAGACCATTTTCTATTTTGTTAAGTACCTGGTACTTGTTGACAGGCCCTCACTTCCCTCCCATACCTGATAACACTGCAAATTGAAAATATTGTAAAATTGAAATTATTTTTAAAAGAGTAACCATGGAGATTATTTCCTGCTCTTCTCCATAGGAAACGACCAATTGGAACCATGCACCTAGCTTTTGACATTTCATAAGTGCCCATATAGGCTTATGGGTAATAAAATATTTTGAATCGATGTCGCTATTTCTGTACCTATGTCACAAGTTACGAAAATCTCGGTACCTCTCTTGATGCGAAGGACCTTCGGGTTGTTAAGGAAAAAAGAACTGGAGTAGGGACTTCATTTGCATTACTGGCTGAGGTGCAATTTTCCCAATTGACGGTGAAGTATTTAGGAAGGAATCTACGACCGCACTTAGTTCAACTACCACATAGCTTAGAGATAGACTTAACTACTTAATAAAAATGTTAAATTCATTCATTCCCCGACAGATAATACACAGCCTAAGCCACTGGGTCTAGAAGTGTGAAATTTTGCACAAGAGCTGCGTTTATAACGAAGGTGAGCACTAAAGAAGATTTTTTTTAAATTTTACCCCCTAAAGGGGTTAAAGAAAGGATGAAAGTGTGTATGGAAGTTCGTCATTTTTGCCGACGGAAATTCTCATCGGTTACACGACTTGTCATTTAGATAATTTTACTACAGATTGAGCTTTATTATTTCTTTCGTGCTGACATCAGAGAAGAGAAGAAGCATGGGGTCAGTCACTTTATCTTACCGGAAAACACACACAATACACGTCAACAGTACTTCTGAATAAGTACGTCAGGGCTGCTTTTTAAAATGACGGGAACGCATCAGTCATTATCAGTTGCAGATGTTCATGAGGAGCTAGTAATTAGCTTATATTCGGCGATCAGCGTGATCTGCTAATATAATTTTAAATGTGGAGTTAACACACATAAACGCCTGATCGGATTTGTACAAAATTCGAAATAGAGAATACTTTTTATACGGATGAAAGCAGTTTTCTGAGGGGCGAATGAAACCGCGAACAAGAAGATCTTTAAAACTTGACTTAAATACTTACCACTGCTTGGTTAAAAAGTATTTAAACCAGAGTTTATATATTCGATAGGGGGGGGGGATACTGGTACGATGTTCCCTTTATAATATTAAGAAAAATCAACAGTTTAGAAACCTAGCAATATTTAGCTAATTGGTCAACTATAATAATTAAATAAACATAACATCAAGCCTACAACCCCCGAAGGGTTAGGCAGAGGTGTGGGTGTGCCTCTAAAACACTCCATGTAATAGGGTGCGAGCCTATTACCAGCATTACCTTTATTTAAAGAAACAATATGTTATCTTTAGCCTACTACAGGTCCTCACTAATCACAATGTTGATGGTACATTCAATTATCCGGTATTGTGATTTAAATCCGACGTGGAACCAAACCATTTATCTTTAATTATGTTGTAGTAATTAAACACCGATTTGTGGGATTTGATTGGCGTAGTGTAAGTTAGGACAGGCTTATGTCCGGCATGCGACGGATATAAGGGATGATGACGGTATTCAGAATTTAGATTGTATGCATGTTTCTACTTTAGGGATTGGGGTTATTAATTTTTAGTTTCTGGTGTCATGAAATGGGATGATACTTGCTATGTATGAAATAAAATCTTTTGCTTATGTTTATACTGAGGTCATTAATTAATTTAACCAACTTGGAGATTTAGTTTCAAGTTATTGAACAAAAGGCCAGTTCCCGTAATTAAAAACGTTCAAAATCTAGTCGCAATCTCATCTCAGCGACAATCAATGTAAAAAACTTGCCAATAATGTAGGGAAATTAGAGGTACTTTTGACAGATTGAGACTGGATTCAAACTGTGGTGAACGTTTTTAACATTACGAGAACTTCCCCCCTGGTGGTCTACAAAGAAAGAAATTTTAAATGATGACGATAAATTTGTTAACACAGCAACTTTGCTGTGAGGCAGATTTGCTGTCGCAGGACTTCCTCGAGCAATAAAAATTAAAGGTAGCAGACGTTTTCTGTCTTAGTATTTCAAAATTATTGTTTGCTTTAGTATCTCTTATGAAGGATATTATTCCATTAGGTATCAATTAAACAAATCCAGTAAAAAAAACAGATAGTAACAATTTTTATTAATCTTCTTAAGAAGTAAGGAGACCGTAATTACGAATACATATTTAATTAGAAATACTGGCCAAATCTAATAAAAAATATGCTAGGCTGTAATGAATATTTTTTTAAGCAGCTTACAAGTCAGTTTCAATCAGTAAGTTGTTGGTATTGTGAATGAATTTATTTATTTTTACCGACTATCAAGATTGCTTAAATATTCTTTTCTTGAAACCTTAGATTCGCTCCCTAATTAACTTACTCCCTCTGAACTTCGCGTACCCCGGAAAGGCAGTACCATAACCCAAAAAAAAACTTGAAGACATTAAAATATGTAGTTGGAATAACAAGTGCCTCAGCTCCCTCAGCCATCGATTTGAAGATGACCCAAATAATATTAGTTCATTGCAACAAAAACCCACAAATAAAACACGTAATGAAAAAACAAACATGCCGTGACTGTGCGCTATAGAATTGTCATCGCAAATCATCTGATACCGGGTACCCCGGAAAAAAGGCAAAAACAGTACAGTCTCTACTAATAAAAAGTTCTAATAAACATGCAACTAAGCACTGGCTTCCGGGCAAATAAAACATAAAAATATATCCTATTTTCATAGGGCGAGGGTGTGGGGCTGTGGGGGGTGTTCCCACCCCTGGCTGCGCAAAAACCCAAAAACATCGAAATGAAAATGAGTATAACGGGGAGGGAGGCGCGCCTATGTGTTAGTAATTCATTTTTAACATTACACTTGTGTGTGTTTTAAAGTACAGTCGGATGAAGAATTGTTGGCTGTTATCGTAATGAGCTGATGCTGTGACGAGATGAAAAAATGTGGGTTTATGTAATTTTGATGATTAGGCTTTTGTATTGGTTATGTATTTGGATAGTGTTGATGAATTTGGTGTTGAGTTTTTGATAATATTGAATATAGTTGCTGTTCGGTTTAATATTTAAAAGTCCGTTTCTTTGCGTGCATCCGTACAAAGCTAGGAGGTTTTTTAAAAACAACGTCTATTTTCAGATGTAAGACATATTGGGCACTTACCCACCGACATTACTGATTACCAAAATCGAGAAAGGCTCATAGGTACTTTTTTCCTGGGAGAACTTACTCGAACGTTTACTTTTACCTTGCGCAAGACCTGAAGGCCAATTCCCCTAATTGAAAACGTTCAAAATCTAGTCGCAGTCTCATCTCAGCGACAATCAATGCCAAAAACTTGACATAAATGTAGGGAAATTAGAGGTATTTTTGACAGATTGAGACTTAGATTAGAGTGTGAACGTTCATTAAATTACGAATGGCCCCTCTGTTTTCAAAGGTATCAAAAAATACAGTTAGTTACTCAAAACAAACCTTAGATTGAAACAGACAAATGGCGACTACCCTCCAGGAATTGGAAATTAAATATTCAAATTCCAGCCTATCTTAATCTATCAGGAAGTAAAAAATAGTTTCAGGTAGGTCCCGGAGGAGGTCCTTTTCTTAAACGTACGAACTATTTTTGAGATTTGAAACGAGTGTAAGCAGGAAACTAGACTACATTGACCGCTACGAAATCAAAACTTTTTGTGGTTTTTCCTGATATAGCCACGTTTAGTGTATTTCATTGGCTTTTAGAGGTCCACTATTGGAAAGAAGCTTTTTTTAATACAGTACTTGAATCGTTTAACGTTATTTTTAATCCAATACTTGAATCGTTTGACGTTATTTTTAATACAGTACTTGAATCGTTTGACGTTATTTTTAATACAGTACTTGAATCGTTTGACGTTATTTTTAATACAGTACTTGAATCGTTTGACGTTATTTTTAATACAGTACTTGAATCGTTTGACGTTATTTTTAATACAGTACTTGAATCGTTTGACGTTATTTTTAATACAGTACTTGAATCGTTTGACGTTATTTTTAATACAGTACTTGAATCGTTTGACGTTATTTTTTCCATGGTGATTTTTTTTTTTATTATACTCTTTTTGTGTCCATTTCTATAGTGAGAGTTGTCAAAAATTTATTATAACTGCAACAAACTGTTAGTTTTTACTCTGTGGTTTACTGAACTGAATAGAAATGTTGTCTACTATTTCTAACATAGAGATTTCATGTGGGCGGTCGGTTTGCCACCTGTTAGATTAGGCACGCCAATCCCGCGTGTTCAATATATTCATATTCTAGTAATAACTATGCAAACGTAATCAATTATAGTTACTTTTAAAACGTTTATATCTTACATAAAATTAGGGCGAAGTGGATGATTAATTAAGAGATTAAGGGTAAATTAGTCTTACTTTTCAATTGAATAATCAAAAATAAAATAATCATAGACGAAAAAGTAGAAGTAAACTGATGATGTAATTTTTAATTTTTCTAATCAGCGCGTTGGGGCTGACTGTACATCCGCGAGTTCGCATTGTGCTCCCCTACACACATCTACACTAGCATCAACATAAAACGCAATTTTGTATTAGATTTAATTTGAGGGGCGCGTGTGTGCGTGCGTGTGTGTGTGTGTGTGTGCGGAAGTGCTTGCTTCCTACGCACAAATTGATTACGATCGTCGTCGAAAAGAGGAATTTGCATACACGTGAAACCTCTTTTTTCTCTTTCCGTTTGAAAAAAAATCAATCCATCTCGCGCTACGTCGCATTAATTTGCCGCGCATTTATTTATTTCTTTTCGGATGCTGGATTAGTATTGCCAGCTTTAAGATTTCTCGGTCCTTTTTCAGTTCGTAGCCCTACTACGTCTGTTCGCTTGAACTTGGCACGTCTTGGCGTGCGCGAAGTAAGTGCATGCGTGATAGTTGTGGAGCATAGTGCGGTGCAGGGAGCGGCGAGGTGCAGTCGCGGCCTCCGCCCGCCGCGGCGCCGCGCCGAATGAGCGCCCGATTTAAAAACTATACGGACGAACCCGCGCAGCGAAGCCCCGTAATACCACCCCCCGCGTAATGATTTTTTGGCGATGAATTTATATTCGCGCGCGAGCGGTGCCACTTTTTCGACCCCCCACGAACCCCCTACCCCCGCTCATTAACGCAACCCAGATATGCAATTCTGATCTTTGACGAGGAGGCTGTAGTGTCGGCGGGCGCCTCGCCGGGAGAGGTGCCCCGTTTTGTTTTTTCCCGCCCGGCTTCATTATTGATGGCATCGGGACGGTAATGCGGAAGCATGTGTGAACGTTTCATTACAAAAGGTGGACGCGGCTCGTGTTAATATTGCAGACCGGCCGGACCCGACCGGACGGGTGGACGCCTCCGAAAAAAAAACTTTTACTCAACAAAAAAAAAGATAGAAATTAACAGCCGCAATTAAATTTTTGGAATTACGGGATCGGTCTTAAGAAAAAAAAAAATATTTTGAAAGTTCTTTCGGGCGCGCGGCGCGGAACTATCGGACGCGTGTCGGGGAAAGTTTTCAGTCGAACTTGGAGCGAAGTTCTCACGTGCGTGTGTGGACATCGGACCGGTCGCCTGACGGATTGGCCGGCCGGTCGGCGCTTGACGATCGTAAACCGAGTCTCGCACAAACTCGCCGAATTCTATCCCAATTTTACTATTTGAGTAGTTTTTATTGGTGCATATTTTGTCAACACTCGGGTTAAGTTTGTTTATTTGTCTGTCGTGTTCTGTTACCGGACTTTGCTTCTCATATAGTGACTTTGTTGAACTTTGTTGATTGTTTTTGTTGAGTTTTAATTTTGTGCGTTCGACGGCGGCCGATAGAAAAGGTAAGTCACTTAACCGTTCCACTGCATTATTAACTACTAAAAGTACAAAACTCCGTGTATTTTCTCACATTATCTCCACAATGTATGCGTTTTAAAAATCCGGAAGTAAAATTAAAAATTCACAAACTTTAGAAGTATTTTTCTTTTGACAGAAATGTTTAAAAAAAATATATTAACTTGGTAGATTTGCATATTAAAAAATAAGAATGGTCAATAGATACTCTGATTTTAATATGTTCACAATTAGCTTAACCCTCTGAATGGTGTGTTATTATTATGGTAATGTTGAGTCCGTGGATGCAGGGGATAGCTGACTTGCAAGCGACGCCGGACCTCGAGTTAGACAAATCTTGTGCATAAATAATTAGGATCGGTAAAGAATTGCATCTTCCGTTGACCTTACAATTGTTGTTTTATAACGAGCATTTAACTGGCGAATTTAAAAGTAGCGAAACGGATTTTTGTACTTTTTATCGTGTGATTTATTTTTATGTCGTTTATTTTTTTTTTTAGTTTCAGCTTAGACTTTTTAGTTATTACTTAGTTTGTTTTTTTGTTAATTTGTAAGTTTTTTATGGCAGTTACTCAACGTTTGCATTTAATAACTTTATAAACGCGTCTAAACATGATTTGTGTAACTTTACGTTAAATTAAAAACGAAACCATACAATTTAACGTAATTTAAAACCCTTAACTCATTTAACGAATTTTTACTTTACAAAAAATCAATTAAAAACTTTTTGTTAGTTAAAAAAAATGTCTTACAACAATTACGTCTAGCGCGATTATGGCTAGCGATATATTGACCTAGAACTTCCCGAACCAAACTAGAACTATCACAAACATTATCTTATCTCTAAAAACAAATTATCTAAGTGTGTCGCCAAAAACTATTGGTCTAGCAAAATTTTTGCATATGGCCGGCATTTTTTTTTATCTTCAATTGAAATTATGAGTTATGTTCCTTTTTATCTATTTAATTTATCTAGGATCCTTGGGAGTTCTGCTTATCTAGCCTGTGTTAGAAGATTGAAGATATTATGTAGGTGTAAGTAAGTAAGAGTCTACGTTTAAAAAGTTTACAGGTTGTGTGTCATCCCAGCTTTGATCCCTGCTTATCACACAATAAGGGCGCTACAATAATTTATTTAATTCTAAAAGAGATTTAAATCAAATAGGAAAAAGACCATAAATTTAATGAGGGGTTAATAGATTCTAACCTTTTATTATTCGTTAATTATTTAATAATGAGGAGTTTTTAATTAATTGGAGTCACCCTCTGACTAAAACAAATGGCAGCAAAAAGCTGACAAACTGTAGAAACAAACTACTAACTACAGTTTAAAGTAGAGAAAGATCACAGTATAAAAGAAATGCTTAAGAAATAATAAAAAAAATAACCTAATCATTATAACACCAAAAAAGCATAAAGCAAATAAATTCAAAACTGCTTCTAAAATCTCTCTCTCACCTCCTACAAATTCCTTTTACTCAAGCACGTATTTCTCAACCCTAAATAACTGCCAAAATAATTCCTTCACTTAACGGCAAGTCTAATAATTAAAAAAAACTGCAAACTCAAGCCGTTGGCAATGGTCATCCGTCTAAACAGACCCTCTTCTTATTCCCACATTCTGTTGCAAGATGAGCTCTGGAGCAACATCGAGCTAGCTGCAACCGTGCAAGACACCCCTTTTCGATCGCGACACCATTGTCCATTCAGAAAGGCACATAGATTAGGTGGAGCAGGTTTTTAAAACGTCTTCACTATTGTTGGTTGGTGAAACAGTAATTAATTTGCAGTTTTGTTGCTACGGCAGCTTTTGTAGTGTGAAGAAAGTAAATAGAAGAAGAGAGGATGCAGAATTAGCCGTCGTAATTTTGGAACCACGAAACACGACGAGAAAATGGCACGCTTTATTTTTAATTAGGTATTTTAGGCGCAGGACATCGCCCGCTGATTTTCTAAGTAAGACTTTCCTTAAGTTTAAGTTGTGTCAATTTTCAGGTCAATTCTACAAGAGCAGCTTTATAAAAAAGGAACCATTTGGGATTTATCTCTACTTTTATCCTTTAAAGCGGAATTTCTAGGTATTTGCTAGAAAACTACACTATTCGACTTTTTATCTAATACGACGTATTAAACTAACTTTAAAATAGAAAAAAATCCCCTAATTAATCTTCATTAATTCGGCCAAAAATTACAGTCCACAATATCTCTAACACACAATGCAATTAAAAACATTGACTATAAAAAAATGGCGCATCATCTCATTTCTTAAATAACGGCGGCGATACATTAATCTAAGTTACCTACGCTCAGTACTCGACCAATAATCTAGTCAGACAGTCCATCGATTTAGTCTACCTAGGCATTCGTACACAAAATGCCAGACTAGGAAAAAAGTAAAAAAAAGCGGTGACAGACTCATTCCGTCCGCCGTCTCCTTTCTAATCGCGCCCCCACACGCACGCGCGGCTTTTTAATTGCATCCCCCACCCCCACCCCGGAAAAAAGGGCGAAGCACACGATGGATTAGCATACAACCTCAGCGAGAGAACGCGCAGCGCACCCCTTCAGTTTTTGCGTGTCGGATCCCGCCATATTTTCGCGGTTGTATTTTTTCGGGGGGGCGCGGGGAGCATGGAAGTTGCGTGCGCGCCGCGCCAGTCGGCTGGCTGCCGGCGAACAAGCGATGTGCATAACCCTGTCCGCGGCCCATAACAACATACTGCACTCTCGGGACATGATCGGACTAAACTAAACACATTATTTTTTTATTTACACGTAATAAATTGTGACCAAAGTGTTGTGCTGTGAGGATTTATAACAATAATTCAATATTAAAACGGGTAAGTTTTTCTAGATTGCCTAGTTATCAATGTGACGTTAGGACTAGCAAAATTTGGCGATAGCTGGGAGCAAGGTCGTGGCATAGAGATAAATTTATTTGCACAAAAAAATGTGTTAGACTTATACGGATAACCTCATTTCGGAACAACGCGCGCTCTTGTGTTAAAATATGTTTCATGTCGCATATTTTTAATTTATCGTTTTCGTAATAAACTCTTTTATCTTATAAATTACGCCGTCAATTACTAAGAAGTTAAATTCTTTCGGGAACTTTTGAAAACTATTTAAAGATACAAAATACTTTACTTGTAGGCACAAATTTTAAGCGAATGAAGAGTTATAAGTTAAAATTTTAATTAAGTCGAAAGTAATATTGACTATTTAACACGCTTTTTAAAATAAAGATGATTGATTAAATATGATAATTTGAAAGTGACGTACAACTAAGTAATCGCTTAATTAGATTAGACTCGATACGTTTTATTAATAATGTCGACGATAGGCGAATTATAGTCGCACCCATTTTCATTAAGCCATTAGTATTCCTTTCTTTAGTAAAATCTAACTTACGTAGGCTAACTTAGGAAGTAATAAAGTTCTCCCACATCCCTACATTTTACTTCATGACTAACCTAGTTTATTTTTCATATACACTAAAAACATAATTACTTTATAACCTATTACTGAAACTCATATATTTAAAACTTAGAACTATGTACCTAAAAATATTTAAAACTATTCACACATTTAGAACTTAGAAGTTTATACCTATGTTTCACAACTTTAAATCTATTTTTTTTTTCATAAATATTAATGAACACAATCTAAAAGCTTATTCCACATGCAACCTTTTAGTTACTCTAAAATTACAAAAACAAAATTCTAAACCTAACTAACGTCATGCACTTTCATCAAGAGAATATAAAGTACATTTTTTTCCTTTATCAATCATAAACTGCAATGTGTACTTACCTATATACAGTGCATTCAACTTAAGTGCATTTAAAAATAGTTCTAATACACACTAACCTGATAATGCGTTAGTCATTTGACAATATTATTAATAATTATTATTTTATGACTTAAAGTCTGGGTTTGAACTATTGGTAGACCACCTCCTGGTAGGTAACCTTATAACTTAAATGGGGTTTGTTTTAGACGCCCTTCTCTACATCTTATAATACGTATTATTTTATCTTATAACTTAGATTTAATAGTAATAATAATAATAGCAGCCTATTATTGTCCCACTGCAGAGCAAAGACCTCTTCTCATACAGAGAAGGCAACTTAGATTTAAATGACATTTTTATAGTAGTTATTTTACAACTGAAATTAGCTAAGTATCGTTACCTTATTGCTTAATTCTGAATTAGACAAAATTGTCTCACCAAGACACTAAATCTTTTGAAAAATTTCTTTAAAATAAAGTTTTAGTTCATCTATAGTGACCGTTAGGATGATAAAAATATTATTCAATTTTAAAATCTCTGCTAGAGGCAAACAGGTTGTTTGTTTCTATAAATTTCCTTCTTAAAATGAGTTGTATTTGAGTTATGTTAAAATAAATAGTTTCTCGTGTCGTCAAACGCGACGGACAGTTTGAGCCACGTGACAACAGCTGTCACCGCTTTCCCGCTAAACGCTGGGCTATGAATTTAAAATCTAGCTTTCAAAGTTTTACTGAGTTTTCTAGTTTCTCTCTGAAAATTAAAAATAAATAAAACAATACATTACAGGTTAGATTTGCCATCTATTAGATTTTTGCCAAATTGTAATTGTACAGCTTTATTACTTTTAGATCTAAAAATATTTTTTTAGTTTGATTTCTACAGGACTAGCCTTGGTAGTGTTTTTAAAACGATATACAGATTTGTTTAATATAAGTAATACAATAATACTTAAATGCTTTTAACATAAGTAATGCAATATTTTTTGTTACAAAATATATTAAATATTGAGAACAATTTTAGATAAGTTCTGAAGTCATTACTGAAAATAGAACTAGATTATATTATACTCGTACAACGAATGCTCTGCAAAGTCATTGTATTTAGAAAAAAGTCTACTCGCCTTTAAACTTGTATTTTATTAACATCTTTCTACGAATAAGGCAGTTGTACAGGGCTAAAAAGCTAAATAATAATAATGATTAAATTGCTAACCAAAATATCTATTAAGGAAATATCTTTATAATGATTGCTCACAATTAAAAAAACAACTGTTTCAATTTCTATATATTAACACCAACTATGAAAATGCAACAACTTTAAATGATTATAAATTGGCGTTATTAAAATAATTTAAACTGAAATTAAATTCGATTGACTAAATAATATTGAAATACTCAACATTTTAGAATAAGGAAATACCTTAATCACTTTTTATTTTTATTTTTTACAGCAAAAATATCAGCATAATTAACCCGAAAGCGCCCACGACTAAAAATAGGCTTTCCGATGAACGCGTCAACATTGTAGCATGTCTATATATCCATAATTCGCTACAAAATATTGACATTATTACGTGACCTATTTGCCAAATCGATCATAATTTTACACGTGTGCCTGGGCCAGATAGATAAAAATTTAGAATTATTCACAAGCATGGTACGATTAGCGATGAACTTCAAGATGTTACGTAAATCTAATAATAATAGAAGAGGTAATTTTTGAGTTTGCGTCTAGGGGCGTCTAGGTTGCGTCTAATCTTTAGAACTACTGATTCAATTCCGATTTTTTTACCAATCGGTATTGCCGAGTGTCCTATGATATATTTTATGTTTAAACAAGAAAGTTCACGCGGAGGATGTGGCGGCCTGAAGCTAGTTATTAATATATAGGCATACATAATCATTACCCTTCCTTTGCCGCCGTAGTCGGGTAAAATTACAATAGCAATATCTACTATCTTATTAATATTATAAATGCGAAAGTGATTTGTCATACGTTCACGCAGTTCTGATATTTTTCATAGACATAAGCTATTTTTTTAAGTTAGTTATTCGTAGGTATTGATTAAGAAAAAATAAGCTACTGTATTAAATACTGTATTTAATGTTTATAAAATATTAATTTGGTAAATTTTGTGGGTAATTGGGGTACCAAGTAATATCGGATAGAACTGGTAAATAAATAAATTTACCTGAAATTTATTGTACGTTTAGATACCATTTTGTCTAAAATTAGATATCTGTTGTAATTAAAATTATCATAAGTTATTTAATCGACTAATTATTTCCCTGTTGGTATGAGTACCTACGATATGTAACATAGGCCTCCAAAAAGGAGGTAATATTTTGGAAATAAATACTGATGTAATTAACGAGCATAGTAAGTCATGTTTCTACTGCTGCGACACAGGCCTCCTCTCGGCGAGTGGGAGTGGGCCTGGGCCGTAATCCACCACGAAGCCCCAGTGCGGGCTGGTCGATGTCACAATGTCTTTGAATTTTCGGTATAATAATTACACAAAGCAAAGCGCCTGTCTGGGTTCGAACTTACGACCTACAGCTCGTAAATCGTGGCCGTTACTAATAGGCCACGAATACTTCCTATCCTACTTCCTACTAATATTATAAACGCGAAATTTTGTATGGATGGATGGAGGGATGGATGGATGTTTGTTACTCTTTCACGCAAAAACACCTGAACGGATTTGGATGAAATTTGGCAAACAGATAGCTTATAACCAGGATTAACATATAGGATACTTTTTATCCCGATATTTCCACGGGATCGAAACTTATGCGGGTGAAACCGCGGAGCGCAACTAAATAAATAGAATTTATTACTTATTCTGACAAAATAAAGCTTCATACATCTTTATAATACTACAAAATCTCTTTATAAAACTAAAAAATTGGTAACTTTCACTTTGTATTAGCTTTAAAGCCAAAAATAAAAACCATTGGTATTTTGGTAATGGTAACCATCATTGCTAAGGTTTTACTAACACTAGTTTCTTAAGTTTTGTCTTGTAACTAACAAAAATATGGATACCTACTGGTCCAAATTAAAAAGTTTTATTATTATTATTTTTATTGGTAAGTTAATAATTCATTTTCTGTATCTTATACTGACTAATAATAAAGCTAAACAGTTTGTTTGAATGCGCTAATCTCTGAAACTACCCGTCGGATATGAAAAAAATTTTTTTCATCTGATAGCCCAATTCTTGAGGAAGGCTATAGGTTATTATCATCATGCCAGGGCCCTTAGGAGCCGAGCAAAAAGAAAAAAGATCAGAAAGAACGCTAAGCGAAAAGGAATTAACAGCTGGGCAGGCGATGCGATGCGATGCGGTGGGTCGGAGAAATATAAAATGTCACGCGGACGAAGTCGCGGCGGAAGCTAGTACTCGTAATATGAAATGAAAAGGAAAGGACTAACATTGAGATCTTTTCTTAAAAGAAGGAAAGTAAAAGATATCTGATAGTAAAGATCGAATTATTTATCTGTAGGTACTCAAGTTACTTTTAGTCTTCGTATTTAAAGAAAAGCCTTATAAATACTTTAAGGCTTTTTGGAAGAAATATGGAATCTTCACGAGTCAGAAACAA
Organism: Apamea epomidion; assembly: GCA_947507525.1. NCBI lineage: Eukaryota > Metazoa > Arthropoda > Insecta > Lepidoptera > Noctuidae > Apamea > Apamea epomidion. Next base: position 1,422,049 of record OX382237.1, on the reverse strand, counting down.
AATATCATGATGACTACCACGCAAATAAAGTTAGAAAGATTAAGTAAATAATAATTCTCACTCTTAATTCCTATAAGGAAACCTAAAGATCCATACAATTTCTCAAACGACGTAATATTTTATTTTCTGTTTTTCGGAAGGCTAACGGACTAATAACATTATAATAAGAGTAATATATAACTAAATTGCTAATTACAAGCCTCCACAGATAAATACAAAAAATATTACTCCTTCATAGTCTAAGTTACAGAATATGAAAGATAATAGAATATAAAAAATGGTTTCAGTAAAATATAATGCTATTGAAGTGTCTGCTGGAAGACAGGCTGTAAAACCGAAAATATCAACTTCTAAAATTGGTTGATTTTTTTTAAGTCCATTGTTGTGGTTTTGAGTTAAAAACCTATTTTCTTAATTATATTAAATTCAAGACTACCTATCTACACTATAAGAATATTATAAAGAGGTAAAATTTATGAGTTGGTATGTAGGGTGTAATCTTCAAAAATACTGATCCGATTCCGAACATTCTTTCACTAATGGAAAGCTACAGTATTGCCGAGTGTTATAAATATTTTAAGTTAAAAAACAAGAAATTTAAGGAGATGACGCGGCCAGAAGACTGACGAAAAATGTCCAAATGAACTAAAATAAAAAGACAAAAAGGAGAAATAATTTCTCCAGTTCGCAATCTTGTGCCGTTAGTACGCAGGACACAGATTTAGGTACAAATGTAGGTAAACAATTGTAGCCTTGTCCTTCGAGAGGTCAATAGCGCGGGGCTAGATAATAGCCTAGCGAACCACGCTAGGGTTAGTCACACTGTCAACAAGGATAGTTTTAGCGCAAATGGCGCAGTTTTTAATTAGTGGTTTAGTAAAATTAAAATTATAATATTATTATATTCATAGCTATTTGTTTAGTCATTTTTGGGTCATATAGTGTCTATTATTTGAGTATCTACATATAATAATTTAGCTACTAGCAGACTTTCATTCTCATCATCTGCTCAGCCTTTACCCAACAATTTTAGGGTCGGCTTCCAGTCTAACTGGACGTAGCTAAATACCGGTATTTAACATGGGGCGAGTGACTTAGACTGTGTAAACACTTAAATGACTTAACTTGCTTGTTCAGTGTTACTATTCTAAAAAATACACGCTTTAAATAAAGCAGGAGATGTCTTTATGCGAGTGTTTAGTACAAGTAGACTTACTCAATTAAACTTATTTGAAATTTGCCTTCGACGGACAGAAGCCGTCGGGTTGATAAAGGCGCTATTAAATCGAGTATGGCCATTTACTTGTTGACTGTGACTTGTCATTGTGTTTTCCGAAATGACGCCCAATCATCTCCGATCGAAGATCAATAATAACTGCAAGCGTTAAGTGGGTGCATGTCCTTTATTTAACATCGAATGCACCAATCAAGTTGTATTTCACAATTCGGAAGTTTAATAAATAAAACGTGCATCAAATTGTCTGCTAAAGTTTGCATGATGCAAGTCGGTTTTTGACGTCAATGTATTCAACCAAACTTGTAAGTAGAAATCTTTTTTTTTTTTAAGTAGACTCACAAAATATTTGGAGCCCGATAAAAAGATGAAAGAATAAAACGTTTTACTACACAGAAAGAATTATAAATGGGAATAATACCTAATTCTTTGAAAGGGTTTTGTAGCGTTTATGTAAGTTTAGGGACTTTGGTGTTCTCTAGCTAGCTGCGAGACGAAATGTCGGAATAAAGTTACGAAAAATTAGTTTTATTTTTACGATTAAGTGAATTCGTAGGACCTGCTTAGAGTCGGGAGTTTCAAGTTCTCGACTGAAAGTCCGTTCGACCAGTTTATTTGCAGTTTTTTTATTGCTAAATGGGCCTGCTCTTGAATTCGATCACGCCTGATGGAACGATGAGGTCTATGATGGAACGAGCGTGCCCAGAAGATGCCTGTTCACTCTTGCTTTGAAGGCAGACGGGTTAAATGTGGTTTAAAATTAGGTAGGACTCGAGCAATATAATATTGCAGGTATGTTTACAGGTAAAAATGAGGTACAGTCACGAGCACCAATATGTCAACACTTGGCAACTTTCATATGCGATTTTTTCGTGAAATAACGAATGCAACGTTGAAATACGACACATTACATAAACCTATGGGTTTGAAAATGTTATGTTCGTAACAACATAAAATTTCATTAAAAAATAAAGGGCTAAATCGCTTTTGAATAAAGCCGAGTGTATACATACTTTTGCTCGTGACTGTACCTACAGACATAATACTATGTAATTGGTAGTCGAAACATACTCCATAGGTTTGTTTTTAGTATATGAGTATTACATATAGGTACGCTATTATTAAGGATATTAGTCTCATAAAATATTGAAGCAATTCAAAGTATTAATCACGCCGACAATGCATTCCGTCTAGTTTGGCAAATAAGGATATGTCTAGGAAAATACTATATATAGAAACAATGAAATGGACGGGCTTGGTGTTTTAGCATTAGTAATAGTCATTTGATAATGCCCTGAAGTTTGTCCAATTATAATATTGATTTAATTACGTTATGGAGATGACATACTTATAATGGCATGAACACAAGTATTTAATTTTGCTGAATCCTGCCTTCACTCTGCCTTGAAAGCAAGAATGAACAGGCATCTTCTGGACACGCTCGTTCCATCATAGACCTCATCCATCGCTTTCCATCACGTGAGATCGAAGTCAAGAGCTGGCCCATTCAACAACAAAAATGAAAACAAACTCTTGGTGGTGAAAATATTACATACATATGTAGCATCATGTTATTGTAAATGAAGATATACCTTCTTAATCTTCTTCCAAAGGGTTGTGGAGGTCAGATAGGCAGTCGCTTCATAAAGTAAAATACTGATATCCAGCTGTCGTGTTAGACTGGAAGCCGACCCCAACTTAGGAAAAGTCTCGGCAGATGATGATAATGATCATCAGAATCGGTTTCATTTTGACAGTTCAACAACATTCATTGCCTTATTTACGTGCTGAGCAGACAATTTTTTCGAACTTATGAAGCAATGGATTAGCAATTTGCTTCAAAATGATTCAGATTCCGATTGATCGTGTGTTACGCAATTAGAGTGCTGGTTACAAAGGTCCACCTGATTAAGGAACAGGAGTGGCATATATATATATATATATACTAACTATTTAAACTGCATAGCTCAAAGCATAATTCAAAGGTCTTTTCCGCGTTCTTCCATAATTCTCTAAGATTTTTTTGTATACAGCATGTATCACAATCGTGTGGTCAAATTCAAGGGCATGGTACAGACCATAAAACTGAACAAATCCAGATGTTCTCTTCGCAAAATTTAGTTATGATTTAAAAGTGATAGCTAATAAAAAGGCGGTATCCTATGATTTTCGTCTCAGTGCGATAATATTTACATTGGCCCGACGTTAGTTTTGCCAACGATTGTCAGAAACCCGAGCTCAGTTTATTATAGCCGACATCTACGTAACTACTATTGGTTTTATTATAATTCCTATCAATTCTCTACGTTGTTTTAATGAGAAAGTGTAAAGGGAAAAAACAAGAGTTTAAGACACACAAATAAAAGTAAATACCTAACCTACTATGTACTTTTCTTTGTTGAAATTCATGAAAATTAAGTAGTTTAAGACATTCGTAATATCCTTCGCTGAAAACTCTCATTTCAGGATCAGTTATTTGAGCCAAAAAGTTTTTTAGCTTCATCTATTAAGTATAGAGGTAGATAATGACTTGATAAAGACAATCATCAATCCAAACAGATAGGCACGAATAAAATAACAGAAAACCGACATTAATTATACTAAGGGCCGATTGTTCAATCATCTGGGCCCGTATTCCCATAATTTTAAACGTTCAAAATCTAGTCGCAGTCTCATTTCGGCGAGAAACAAATGTCAAAATTGTAGGGAAATTAGACGTATTTTTTGACAGATTGAGACTGAGATCAGACTGTGAACGGTCTTAAAATTACGAGAATTGCCCCTCTGATATCTTTATTCGAGGAATAATTTTGAAATTTTGACAGTTATTTTATACAAAAACTGTCAGAGGTCAATTTTATTCCTCGAATAAAAGTTATCTGGCGATGGAAAAATCAGCCCTTGATGACTAAGAGTGAAGTATGGAAGAAAAAGACGTGTTGCGCTGACTCTATATAAATTGATATAAGGGCAAGCGAATGAAGCCCTATGTGCTCAAACACACATGGGATCAATAAAATAAATAACGTTATAACCTTGATAATAATCTGAATATTAAATACGAGTCCAAAAAATCCATTATTTTACCATTTTCATTGTAATGGAAAAACCGGAAATCAAGACAACTGTTACTACCTACTAAAAAAAAAGAAAGATTATTTTCATTAAAACTTAAAAAAAAAAACACAAAAAGAAACGCGTTGTCTAACCCCACACAGCCGTCAGACGCCCCCACTACGCCAGTTAGTTCGTCTAGATTGAAGCCACAGGTAGCCGTGATATAAATCGTGCCTAACTACGTACTGACGACAGGTTACCCGCCGTTCAAGGGTTAATATTTGCGTCACCCGTCACCGGCGCTGGAGGGTTAGCCTTGTCACCTGGCCGCTTCAGTGGCTATGAATTGTTAGTTACCTTTTTGGCTGAATTTGTTGGTTATTTATACTTTTATTGGCACACTATGGTGTCATCTACTTATGAGGGGCTTATAAGACGCTATAAGATATTATCTAAAAACCAACCCATGCTGGTTTTCAGCAAAGAATAAAACTACAGTATATAAAAAATCAAAATATTTTATTTGACATAAAAAACCTACACTTATTTAACGTCAAAAACTAGGTACACGCCTCCATAAGCAGTTACTCTTTTAAAAATATTTGGCTTTTAAAATATTTTCAAAGTACAATCAACAAGTACCAGGACACTTAATAAAATAGAAAATGGTCAAAAAATCTACAATCTACAAGGCGTACAACGTTTTCACATTCACAAAATATAAAACAATCTATATAAAAGATAAATACAATAATAAAAGAAAAAACTATTGAAACCAAATGACATGATTGCCATTACTTACAACTGTAATGAATCTGCATAATATCCTGACTACAAAAACCAGTAAACTAAAGGCTATTATAGATAGCATTGATCGTTATTGCAGCTATTATGCAACAGAAAAAGTACTAGTAGCAAAACAATAAAAAAAAAAGTAACCTTTTTCAAAACACCCACCCATCAAATTCCAAGCCTCGACTACCAACGCTTAACCTAGCGTCCAACACAATCTAATGTGTGTATTACATAAAGGGAAACAGTCGACTGGTATATTTTTTTATCTTTTGGTGAGCATTGAACCTAGATATGGCGAGTATACAGTTCTGCCTAGATAGGCTATGCTAATATTCTGAGTTTTTTATATTATCGCCTAAATAGACTTTTCGTGTGTTTGGAAGGGGTAGGTAGAATGACAGGTTGTTTTTTTTTTGTCAAATGAAACTACGAAAAGGAATAGAAATTATAAGGAAAAAGTGGTCTAAAGAATTATATACCAAATAGTCTCTTTGTTTAAAAAAACACATTTTATTTAGTCGGTTAACCAATTTTGTTTCTAGAAAGCATACCTATTTTCAAAGATCAAATCTTGCAAAGTACCTAATTGTAAAATATGCCATTTTTTACAAAGTAACATATTCAATTAATGTTTTATTTCATTTAAATACATAAACGTCTCTTCCAAAACGGTGAAGGAAAGCATCGTGAGGAAACCGGCATGTCCTAGAACCAAACATTCGAAGACATGTGCCATTCCAACCCGCACTGTGCCCACTCCCTCTCGCTAAAGGTGGCCTGTGTCCCAGTAGTGGGAACATTGTAAGGTGATTATGCTACATAAATGTCTGTTAATTGTATTACCATTTCACTATTTACAAAAAACAGTGCACATCTCTTTTCAACCAACTGTAAAAAAGGAGGTTCACTTGTTTTTTTTGCACGTCGCGATAAGGTAAGAAAACATCGTATATTTTTCTTTGAATACAAGCCAGATTCGGTTGGTAGATGTCACATGTCTTAGGATTTTTGGTTCAAAGATCTACGAATGACAGCCGGGACCAACGGTTTTACGTGCTTTCCGCGACACGGTGGGTCCTGGTATGTAGGTAAAGACCCATCCACGGAACAACCGCGGACTCTCAAATACTTTTCCCAACACATTTGACTTCAATAAAACTACTCTAAAACGTACTCTTTTTAATAAAACAACGCTGTAGGTAAGTAGTAACTCAACTAAGTATCAACTTTTGTGAAATAATACACATTAGACCCCCCGTGGAGTCTCCTGTTACGGTAATTCTTAGATACCGTGTTATTATCTATAAAACGGACAGACAGACCGGAATTAAGAGTGTAAACAATTATTTAGAACTAATTGTTAATAAAACACCATTGTCTGTGATAAAAATAAGTCTCTGCATCTCTGAAAGTATTATAAGGAGTCATGTTCCAGACTCTTATCTACATAAATATTATAAAGAGGAAAGATTCGATTTTTTGTATGTTTGTTTGTTACGCATTCACACTAAAACTGCTGAACGTATTTGGATGAAATTTGCACATGGATAGACCATGGCCTGGAGAAGGACATAGGCTACTTTTCATCCTGAATCGCAGACGAAGTCGCAGGCAACAGCTAGTCATTTATACTTCTATACTATAATATTATAAATAGGTAAATTTTGAGAGTCTGGATGTAGGATGAAAGAATTTTGACAGGATCCGATTTTGACAGGACCTATCCTGTCAAAATCGGATCCTGTCAAAATTCTTTTACTGGCAGAAAGCTACACTACTGTCGAGTGACCTATGGTATGTGTTATAGTATAGTTGACGACGCGGGCGAAGACGCGGGCAGAAGCTAGTCAACTATAATTTCTTTTGTAACGTTATAAAACACTAGCAGTTAACATACATTCAAGATGGCTACTAAAAAAGAATTACAAAAAAAAACAAAATTACAGTTAACATCACAAAATTTTGTTTATTAAACAAAATAATTTATCAAAACGACGTAGAAGGTAGAGGTGTATGTATTGACATTTACATTTAGACATTAAATAAGTACAGTAGAGTTATGGAGGACGACGCTAAAACATATAACACTTTGCCCGACCTGAGAATCGAACTCAGGACTTCATGCTCAGCAGTCGCGGTCGCAACCACTTGGTTAACTAGCTGGTCTAAATAGGAACAACGGTCATTTTAACCACACAGTAATACACGTGAAAACCCGGAAATTACTACAAATAATATTAATAAATTAATATTATAATCTGTATTTTGACTTCCCTATAATATTAAATAATTAACCAAAATAATATCACGCGTTGTGTCCGAAGGGTAAGGTAGGGGTGCACCTGTAGTACACCCACATGTTACCAGTTATGTTTAAGTCCTATGCAATAGGGAGCGAGCGATATATTGCTACGAGTATAAACCAGGCACAAATCCAGACTCTGGGCTGTTACTGAAAAAATTCAAATTGAAATACCCAATAACACTATCAACGCCCGACCAGGAGGCCAATTCTCGTAATTTAAAACGTTCAAATCTAGTCGCAGTCTCATCTCAGCGACAATCAATGTCAAAAACTTGTCAAAATCTAGGGAAATTAGAGGTATTTTTGACAGATTGAGACTGAGATCAGACTGTGAACGTTCTTAAAATGACGAGAATTGCCCCTCAGGTGATCGCACCCAGGACCTGATGCTCAGCAGTTGCGCTTGCGTCCTTTGGACCAAAGCATTCTCATAACATGATATGCATAAAATGCTATTAAAAGCCTAATCAGTTGTAAAAATATCGTAGGTATGTTAGCCTTTACATTACCGTGTGACGACGGCCAAAAATAGCTTATCCTTCCCTCCCCCAACCTGATATCGGTTAGTTAACTCGGACTTCATCATCGTCACCATCCACAGCTCAACTTCACTATCAATCTATCGATAGCCTTCTATCGATTAGCTCATCATTTGCTTCTTTATTAATAGCAATTAATACCTACATTTATGTATGCATAGGAATTACAAGTTCTACTAAACCAAACTTATTTGTTATTCCGTTTTTTCGCGACGTATCCTGTAGGTATTGTGACGAGCTGCGTCTAGCCGGGCGATTAGTCAGTACTGGCGAGCACTGTAGTGTCTACCCTGTTATCTCAAATGTAACAACGCGACCACATTTCAAGCAATATTTTTCCAGTTTTAGCTGACCTCGCATTGTATAGGCTTTTCGTTCAATGAGAAGTCGACTTATACTGGAAATGTATGGCTTGAATGTCGTCGTGCGTCTATTAATAAATTGTGTTCCGAGTGATTTTTCTACGCTAATATTTATTACTAGCTGCGCCCCGCGGTTTTACCCTCATAAGTTTCGATCCCATAGGAAAATCGGTATAAAAAGTATCCTATGTGTTAATCATGGTTATAAACTATCTGTGTGCCAAATTTCATCCAAATCCGTGACGTAGTTTTTGCGTGAAAGAGAAAGAAACATCCATCCATGCATCCATACAAACTTTCGCGTTTATAATATTAGTATGATAGGATAAAGAGGTAGTATTTGTGAGTTGTTGCTTTCTAAAAAAAGTAGAACTTTGCCGACAGCTTTTATTAAAAGCATGTTATGCATCAAATTAGAAAACAGTTTCACACGAAAAAGGGTACAGTTTCAACACAGTTTATTTGCTATTGGTTGATAAAATTAACAAATACCAATCATCACTAGTTTATGATAGATTCGATTGGCTATTAGAGATCGGGTGTTAGTTTCATGAATACTATCCCATATTCCCGTAACACTTGTATCTACAACTGTACACTACAATCAGGGAAACTAATATAAAGTACTACCAATTTCGGAAGTACTGCACCTAATATTAAGTTAAGTTGGGAAATAATAGTAAATTAAGAGTTCTGTTTTTAGTTTTTAAATCCAACCAAATATGTAGTCCAACTATCCAACTGCGTAGTTAAATAGTAACAACTGTTTCATAGTTGTATTAATGGCATGACTTCATGATATCACGACTTTATTCAGAAAAGGGTTAGGCAAAGGTGGCCCCGACTTACAAGTTGCAGGTCGTGGGTTCGAACCCAGACAGGCGCTTTATTATGTGTAAATAATTTCATCACCACTGCTCTCAAAACGGTAAGGAAAACACCGCATGGAAACCGGCATGTCTTAGAAGCAAAAATTAGAAAACATGTGACATCTACCAACCCGCACTGGGCCCGCTTGATGGACAGACAACTTTCCCTCGAAGAGAGGAGTCCCGTGTCCAAGCAGGGGGAACATTACAGACTGATTAGGACGGCCGCAATTTTGAATATCCTGTGAGGTCATATAGGATACACTACATTCGTTGCAGCTTAGGCTACATGAGATAACAAACTATTTCAAACAAATAATCACATACACTATACAGTAACCGACCATAAATACTAGCAGGCTTAGAAACAGTTCTGTGCCGTCAACTGATGACGCCACGGTTGGCGCAGTGGTTAAGCGATTGACTGCTGCGCTGCGTGTCACGGGTTCGATTCCCGCACGGAACAAATATTTGTATGGCCTATAAGTAGTTGTTCCGGGTCTGGCTGTTTGTGTATGTGAGTTTAAATGTTTTGTAAACGCACCCACGATACAGGAGAAATTCCTAGTGTGGGGCAACGTTTTATTTAAAAAAAAAATATAAGTTCTGGTTTGTAGAATATTATCTATATCACTCACTATCTTCGGCCCGCGACTTCGCCCGTGTAAACTTTTTTTTTTTTTAAATAATGACACTCTTTGGTTCCCCCGCCCCACCCCGTGGAATCGCATCGCCTGCTGGCGCCATCACTTCATTTTCGCTTAGCGCTCTTTCTGACATTTTTTTCTTTTTACTTGGCTCCTAAAGGTCCTAGCGTGGTGTTAAATAGCCTATAGCCCCTTCCTTAAGAATTGGGCTAATAAATGCAAAAAGAATTTTTAAAATTCAACTGGAATTTCCAGAGATTAGCGCGTTCAAACAAACAAACTCTTCAGCTCTTCTATTATTAGTATAGATATCCTACTAATATTATAAACGAGATAGTTTGTATGGATGGATGGATATTTGTTACTCTTTCATGCCAAAACTCCAGAACGGATTTGGATGAAATTTGGCACACAAATAGTTAATAACCAGAATTAACACATAGGATACTTTTTATCCCGATATTCCCACGGGATCGAAACGTATGCGGGTTAAACCGCGGGGCGCAGCTAGTCACTCATAAGTGTATGACAGCTCCTTTCCAACGCTCGCTTTTTTATATTTCCTACTGGTACTCAGGTACTCTGCACAGCTTGTACAGATTTGCTAAACGGTAGCCAAAACTGCCAAAATACTAAAAGAAAGTCTTTGAATTTTCATTATTGTAAACTACTGTATAACCACCATCTAAGCAAGAAGCGCTAATATCAAAACAATCGAAAAGAAACGTGTCAATCTAAGCAAAGTTCTCAGTAACCGTATTAGTTAATTTTAACAAGAATATTGCGCAAACCACGGTTAAGGAATTTAACTGCATATTGTTTTAAGAATTGAACTATAATGTCAGCATGTTGATCGATTCAAGGCGAATCTTCTCATTGTTCAAGCTATGTGTCTTTTGGCATCAGCAGAAATGGTTCACATCCTTTGATTGTATGGGTCATCGTCATCTGCTTAGCTTTTTCTGAACCATGTTGGGGTCGACTTTCTGTCCAACGAAGATGCAGCTGAATACTGGTATTTTACATGGAGCTGGTCATCTAACCTCCACCGCCTAGTTACTGGGTAACACGACACCCTTTAGAAAGACTATTGTCAGAGTTTCGGATGTGACTATATCCACCAAGGAATGTGTCATTTCATTCTATTTATATAGGCCTCTTCTATTTCCCTGCATTCCGATATAAATATATTTTGGGTATTAACGATTTCAAGCTCTTTCAGTTTAGACAGAATTTACAGGTGTAAAAAAACTCTAGATTGTAAACTTCGTAAACCGCAGAACCATGATAACTATAGCGTCTTTATTTCGCAGCATTAAGGGCGGTATTCATAGCCCAAGAGTTGCACTACTGTCATGCGGTGTACCTTACCTGTCAATATTACGTTTACAAGTTCTAAGCCTATGTACACAATTTTATCAGTCGTCAATAATATCAGCCAACTTATATCATTGGTTGTTGGTATTTTGATCAACCAATCACAACACCTAACATCATGGTATGAGACATCAGATTCACTGATAAGACCTTATCAGAACGAGGAGGGGGTTCTCCTTAATTTGAAGTACACTACTTCTTAATCAGGAACGTAGTATTCGCACCCGGCGTGCGTGTCTAACTAGATATATGCACGTAAACGAAGCAAAAGGTCTACAAACCGTCTACTACTAAAGATCGTAACAGGTGGCGTTCTCCAGTTTCTGCCTACCCCTATATGGGAAGGAGGCTTGAGTTTGAGTATATTTTTATCTAGTTTTAGAAAGCATATTAAGCAGTTGGTCCCAGTTGACATTCGTAGTTCTTTGATAGTTGTTAAACTAGTCATAAGCCCGAAATTCTGACAGCCAGTCTTGCCAACGGGCACCGTATTACCCAGTAATCAGCAAGGTGGTCACATAGGCAGTCGCTGCATGTAATATACTGGTATTCAGCTGCATCCGGTTAGACTGGAAGCTGACCCCAACATAGTTGGGAAAAGGCTAGGCAGATGGTGGTCAATCTTTAGAGAGAGACTGTCGCAAAACCATAAGGTGATAGTGAGGACCCTCTACAAAGAAAGAAAAGAAAGACAGAAACTCCTTAATTATCAGGCGCCTTTCGCAACTAACCTGTAACTTTTTAACTCTAAAGGAAGCGCTAAGATCTCACCTATCAATTTGTTGAAAAATAATTTGTTTAAACATAAGCGTGTGCGCATCCGGATGACCAAACAAACAGCACATATCTAGGCGTCAGTTACAAGTAAACATAGTTTGTAATAATTAATTATCGTGACGCTGTACCTAGTCGTAAATGGGGTAGGCAGACTTGCTAGTGGGCTTAAGAACTACTGTATTAAAACTAACTACTTATAAGTCCTGTTGGAATTTATTAGAATGATTTTGTTTATTAAATCGGCAGTGATATTTGTACTCTTTATTCTTAGTCTAGCTAGACCTAAATTAAATTTAAAAAAATTATACGAAGATAGAATTTCAATATCGATTTTAGACTGGGTACATAATAAAATTATTAAGGTCTGATTTATTAATAGTCAGGTAACTTTTATCTGAAGAATAAATCTGATAGTTTGACATATTCTCTATACAATAGCTGTCAAACCGCAATATTTATTCCTCAGATAAAAGTTATCTAACTATTGGGAAATCAGCGCTTAAAAAAATCCAATAATAATATAATATATTTAGTCCTTTCATAGCTCTAGGTAACCAATCCACTATAACCACCCAAACCCATATGATAGCCCAATATGTTTTGTTTCCATGTTCCGCAATAGTCCTGCATCAACCGGGGGTTGTCCATGGGTGCATTTGCATAGTGCATACAGGGATAATCGTCGGTTAGTGCCTCAACCCTCAACACTTAAAATTGTTATAGGGGCCTCTGCGAGTTGGCTTTGGCCTCTCGCCTTCCAAAGGTCCGGAACCCCAGGGCACCAAGATATGTCAAAGACACATACAAATATAATCATTGCTGGGTCGTCTTTTGGCCAAAGAATTAGCATTGCCATTCAAAGTGGCAATGCTGCCAGTTTTCTGGGCACGCTTCCGATGACAGCGATGCGGACGAGGACTTTGAAGCCTAAATATCCTTTTGTTTTTGGATTTATTTGTATAGTTAGTTAGTCTTTTAATTTAGTACCCAGTGTAAATAGTTTGTTATAATTGTACACAGTCACATTAATTAACATCACATACAATTTGAAACATAAAAAATAAAATTAGATAAAATTAGTTGTCATAAACTATGTAAAATGGTTAGTGAGGATAACAAGAAATGCATCAAACTGCTATAATCTAATCTACCAGCTAAGCGTCAGGACTATAACCGATCGTTGGATGGCCCAACTGGCCCATGTCGTAACAGAGATATAAAAAATATCCCCAAATTTTGATTAAACCAGCGATAGATAAAAATCGCGCTAACATAAAATCCAAGGCCCAAAATCTAGTAATACTACTGATAACATTGGAAAATAAAAAATAAAACCTAGTATACGCTGTTTGACACGTAATCTAGATTTATTCGGCACACGTTATCACTCGATATATCAAACTTGCAATCTCTTGCAACGATAACTAGCCCAGCCCTAGGGCTAGGGATGTGACACGAACTTTCTACTAATATTATAAACGCAAAAGTTTGTGAGGATGGTTGGATGTTTGTTACTCTTTCATGCAAAAACTACTAAACGGATTGTGATGAAACTTTACAGTAGTATAGCTTATACATCAGAATAACACATAGGATATTTTTTATCCCGATATTCTCACGAGATCGAGATATAAGCGGGCGCAGCTTGTTATCGATAAAAATAAACTTTGAACTGTGACGTAAGTTCTATTTAGTTTTGGCTTTACCTATAGACCTTTGGATTTGAAAGACTATTGCTTAACCATTTAATTATAATTCCTTGGTTTATTACTGTCTTGTAATTACTTAAAACGTTTATTTGAGAACTTTCGTAGCTCATTCTTTTGAGCTTTTACTGTGTATTTCTATGATAATATGTAATAATGAATTAATAATTAAGAAGAAATGCATATTATTTTAAAAAAAAAACATTCATGACTGCAGCAAAGTTTATGATTAAATTTAAAAATAAATTAGGCAGTCCTGGGGACTGCCAACTGAAATGAAAACTTAAAAAAGTTAACATTAACATGTCGGTGACGCACACTCATAAGATATTCTCTAACCAAAAAATGCTCAACGCGTCTAAAGAAGTTTGCATTCAAAAATCGATACTACTACCACTACAAACTATCGACAACAGACAACAGCTCAGTCGCATCACTAACACTCAATGCAGTCCTCATCCAAAACCTAACGTTTTAATACTCGGCATTAATATTTGTATATTACCATAGACAATTTTTCGTGACGATATTTATGGCAGGTGACGCCATAAACGTATAAAATACTTTGATACGAAGGTTGCCACTGTTAGGTGTCTCATTGATAAAAAAGTTTATGGGGCAATGATAAAAAAAATTGCCTTTTTTTTTAAATAAAACTTGTCATAAACACAGCAGCCTCTAAGAGTCAAGAAGGTGCTTAAGTAGGTACGTCTGGCATAGGTACCAGCGAGCTGACTATCTGACTAAGCTGACTAGGCAGTCAGCCTCTCTACCCATCTTGCCGAATTCATGACAGACTCTACAAAGGTCGTGACCTCACGAAATTAGACGCAAATCGATCAGTATACGAAATCTAACAAAGGAAATAGATAGCAATATCTTATCCCTACCCTGATCACAGAAAACAAACTAGATACAGGGTGGCAGGGACATCGACGAGCACACTGTAACCATGAATTCAGCACATAATTCTGGAAATTCTAGAAATTTATTGTCGGTAGTCCAAAAAAAAATCAGCTGTGTCATAGAAAGTGCAATACTTACGCGGTCAAAATGTATGGAAGACAATTTTTTATAAATAATTGACGAAAAATTTCAACACAGGGCTATTCAGAATGTGCTGAATCCTTGGTAACAGGTTGCGCGTGGCTGTCACTGAACCCTGTATGTATGTCTCATTAAAAAATCTAGATTTTTTAGTGCATCTAAACATCGAAGTTGTTTTAAGTTGTGTCCACTGTAGTAGGATGAGTTGCGAGATAAGATAACGCAGACAAATATGCAGTTGTAATCTGGTTTGATATTTTTATTATCATTTCGTACAATGCTAGAATACTAGGTGTCTAAGTGCAGGTTTTACTATCCTGCTAATATTATAAACGCGAAAGTTTGAATGGATGGATGTTTGTTATTCTTTCACGCAAAAACTGCTGAACGGATTTGGATGAAATTTGGCACACAGATGGTTTATAACTAGGATTAACATATAAGGTACTTTTTATCCCGATATTTTTACGGGATTGAAACTTATGCAGATGTAACCGCGGGGTGCAGCTAGTAATATTATAAACGTGATGGATGGATGTTTGTTACTCTTTCAAGCATAAACAACTGAACGGATTTGAATGAAATTTGGCACACAGATGGTTTATAACCAGACTTAACACATAGGATACCTTTTATCCCGATATTTCCACGGGATCGAAACTTATGCGGGTAAAACCGTGGGGCGCAGCTAGTATACTAATAATCATTCCCACTGCAGGGCAAAGGCCTCCCTTTCTTTTTTCCACTCAACTCGATCCTGAGCCAATATGGACCAACCTTGGCGTCAAGTTCATCCCGCCATCTACGCGTGAGTCTGCCGCGATGCCGTTGGACGTTTTAAGGAACCCGTGCTGTAGTAGTCTTAGCCCATAACGCATCCGACATGCAGCCCGTACCCATTTGAGCTTGACTGCTTTTTGGGTAACGACTGCGATTTGTGTCTTAGAGCGCAGTACCGTATTCCGTTGTACTGGCTGTTAATTTGTACACAGTGGCCCATTGTATTTCATCTTTTGGGACCCATCTCGCACCCATATAAAATGTTAACAAATTAAAAAGTTACGGTTACAAATTAAGTGCAAATGCACGTGCCTAATGTAAAAACAAAAACGAAGAAAATAGGTTTTTATTTTGAGTAAGTTGAGCATTTACTCGACTCTTAGAAAAACACTTTATTTTTAGTCAATGCCAAAATTGGATCCCACGTGATTTTGGCGGGTAATTACTTAATATAATCTACATCGATAAAAATAGAAGGAATAGATTAATCAGTGCAACACTCTTTATCAACAATAACAATAATGATCTGACCAAGAATATGTCTGTACTTTAAAAAGAACTTTGACTTTAAGAAATTTATATTATTATACACCAACATGTAAACTCGTACACATACACGCTTAAAAACCAACTAGTCATTCATTACATAACATATAGTAACTGTGATAATCAAGTAATCCAGTAGACACTAAACAAGTATTTAATACTCGTAAGTTTAAAATTTCAAAATCATTCTTTCTGTCGGTTTTAAAAGCAAGTCAATTAAAATGTGGGTACTTACCACCTTATAATATAATCGCCGCAGTATGTAGGTACCATTTTGCTGAAACTCAGATGTGTCTTCTCGACATCCGTGTGTCACTAACGGGATGCAGCAGAATACCAGCGTCAGGTATTGTACCTGGCATATGCTGAGCTGGACTCCCATTTGGTGCAACCATGACACACACCGCCCAGTAGTGATCGACCGTTATAGATTTACTTATACGAGGAGTCTATGGGTCAATTTATCTTTTTTATCTTTGTTTTTTTTTGTTTCACCTTTTTTTGATGTTTTTTTTTATTACTTGTATTGTGTCTTTTGTTGCACTGAATAAACGTTTTATCTATCTATCTAAATAGCGAAACAAACTTAGGGTAGTTTGTTTCGCTATTTCTTCTTAAGGGTAGTCAGAAAGGAAATGTGGACTACATGTAGCCTATTTTTGAAGTGTAAAATTCTTTAGCGTCGTTGTGCACTTTTTTTGTGATGACACGTGACCTGATCGAAAATTCGTAAGACGGAGCTCGCGTCAGGACACGTGACCTGATCGAAAATTCGTAAGATGGAGGAAGGGTAGACCGCATCCAAAATATTAAAAATGCACAACGTTAATATTCAAGTTTTCACTTCTGCCGACACTCCCGGAGTGCAACCCGTTTTTTGAAGTAAAGACCTTTTTTTAATACGACGTGTGAAAGTGAAATTTCGATATCCTATTTAAAGTATAAACAATTTAATTTCAATAACAAAAAAAATACAACATCTATTTCGCAATCGTCACTCTCCAACCCTCATCACAATGTATTCGCAGTCGACGCAACATGTCGTTTTCTTCCACACTTCTCTAGTAGTCGTCATCTTGGTAATCCCCTTTCTAACCATATCATCTTTCACATATTCCATCCATCGTTTCTTTGGTCTGCCCCCACTCTTATACCCATCTACATTCATACTCAAAACATCTTTTCGCAATGTTGGTTAAAATTCTAATTAAACTCTCCGGTCTCAACTCACCTGGTCAATGACACAAAGTCTTGCATTCTTTGTAGTTTATCGTGGAAATAATAAATGTTATAATATTCATATAATAGTACTATTATTATGTACTGAGATAAAGAGTTCACTCTTCCTTATGCTGTTTTCTAAGAGTTTTTTGACCCTAAGGTCGACACGATCGGGACTACGATCGCATAAAAATAGGGATGTGCCACTTTAGTATAACATAACTCAATAATATGATATTTAATGCTTTCATATTTTAGCAAAGACTATCCTTTTTTTTATTCGAAGACATGTGACACCCATCAATCCGCCCTGGGCCCGCGAGTCACTCTCTCTCTCAGAGAGGAGGCCTGTGTCCCAGCAGTGGGAACGTTAAAGGCTTATTATGCATAAGCTAATGCATTTTCATAATACATTGATCACACAAACCTAAGCAAAGAAAGCTCTCTGCCCATTACGTCACCAAGCTTTGATTTTTTTTTTCAGTTTCCATCATTTTAAATATATACAAAAATTGTTGTAAATAATAATATACAATTCAGTCAATGTAGGGTTTTGATACAATCAAAACTACCTCCACGAAAGGAAGCTTCAAAACTACCTCCACGAAAGGAAGCTTCAAAACTACCTCCACGAAAGGAAGCTTCAAAACTACCTCCACGAAAGGAAGCTTCAAAACTACCTCCACGAAAGGAAGCTTCAAAACTACCTCCACGAAAGGAAGCTTCAAAACTACCTCCACGAAAGGAAGCTTCAAAACTACCTCCACGAAAGGAAGCTTCAAAACTACCTCCACGAAAGGAAGCTTCAAAACTACCTCCACGAAAGGAAGCTTCAAAACTACCTCCACGAAAGGAAGCTTCAAAACTACCTCCACGAAAGGAAGCTTCAAAACTACCTCCACGAAAGGAAGCTTCAAAACTACCTCCGCCAAAAGGAAGCTTCAAAACTACCTCCACGAAAGGAAGCTTCAAAACTACCTCCACGAAAGGAAGCTTCAAAACTACCTCCACGAAAGGAAGCTTCAAAACTACCTCCACGAAAGGAAGCTTCAAAACTACCTCCACGAAAGGAAGCTTCAAAACTACCTCCACGAAAGGAAGCTTCAAAACTACCTCCACGAAAGGAAGCTTCAAAACTACCTCCACGAAAGGAAGCTTCAAAACTACCTCCACGAAAGGAAGCTTCAAAACTAACTCCACGAAAGGAAGCTTAAAATGTCAAGTTTTACTATATTAAGGCTTTACGTAATCACGATAACAAGTAATTTCCGTCCTTGATAGTGATATCTCTAGAATACTTGGTAGTAGTGACAATACCAGCTAATGACGAAATTACTAAGCAGTTGGCTTTCAATCGGAGTACAAGCCTATTGATATCCTGACACTTAATGCAACCCAAAGAATTATCCTTGAGCATGCTTCTCTCAGGCTGGTGACCACTGGGTCACCAGCCTGAGAGAAGCATGCTCATACCACACAAGTCATACCACTGGGTAACGGCCGCGATTTTCGAGTTATAGGTTATAGGTTCGAACCCAGTAATTATTTCATCACTACTGCTCTCAAAATGGTGAAGAAAAATTTTGTGAGGAAACCGGCTAATGTTTTAGAACCAAAAATTCGAAAACGTCTGATATCTACCAACCCGCACTGGGGTCGCGTAGTGGACTACAGACCACTTCCTCTTGAGGAGAGGAGGCCTGTGTCCCAGCAGTAGGAACGTTATAGGCTGATTATGTATACTTCTTTTTCTTTCAAATCGATAGCAAATTATTAAGCGATTTTTGGCCCAATAGCTGTCCATGCCAACCGCGGCATCAATGGCGTTTCTTAGGTCCTTAGAAGTGTAGGTGTATGGAGTTATGGACACTTTGGACGAAGCCAACTTAAGGGCATAATTTGGTCAGGAGCACCACATTTGCACTGGGTGTCGGTTGGGTATTGACCCAACTCCGCCATTTTGCTAGATTGTGCTTGCTGCGGCTACTTGGGTCCGCAGTCGATTGATCGCCAAGCGATCTAGATGATAATATAATAATGATAATATGATAATATGCTAGAAAATCCGAAAAAAAAAATAAAAAAAATATAGAGTCGGCAGTCTCTGCCTACCTCGCAACACTATCTAGGGTCATGAATAATGATGTAATATAAAATAAAACAAGCAGACCCAGTATGCAGCAACTAGTTAATTCAACTCCTAATGTTTATCAGCTGACCCCGAACTAAGGAGCAAGAAAAAACATAAGCCAAATGAATACGTCTTTGTTCAAATAGATAATGAGCGAGTTTGTGCTGCTTAATGTGGTTTTTATATGAGCGAAGTATGAAACTTGTGATTTGGAAGGAATATACTGAAGTGCGCAATATGAAAATTTCTGTAGGATTCCTAAAAATGGGCTGAAATCACCTAAGTTCAATGAACATTTGGGGTTCTATACCTCTTCTTATAGGGTGCCAACGGAACCCTATTACTAAGCCTCCACTGTCCGTCCGTCTGTCTGCCAGTGGGCTGTAATTCATGAACCGTAATAGGTAGACAGTTGAAATTTTCACAGAGTAAATTTCTATTGCGCAACTTCTTCCCAGTTCACTCGGAAGTGGTGAATGGCTGGCGTTTTGGGAGACTGTATTATGTAATTTTGACGTTCGAAAAGTTCTGATTCTCAACGTAATTTGAATAAATGACTTTTGATTGTAAAATATGTACTAAAACTATGTGATTAATTTACCCACTGTTCGTGGAATCAGTCCCATCCTAGGCTATTTTAGGTACACGATTCGAATAAGAACTCATTCTTAGACTTGAATATCGTTCCTATGATCATATACTATGTATAGATATGTATTTAGGTGTGATGATTCAATTAAACTTCTAAGAAATCTCCCCTTTCTTTAAGACAGTAAAATAATTTTTGCGAATTAACATCGATTGAATTCCATGAAGTTTATGTTACTAAATAAACCTACCAAGCCTTGTCCTAACCATGTTGGGGTCGGTTTCCAGTCTAACCGGATACAACTGAATATCGGTGTTTTACATGGAACAATTGCCTGATCTCCACAACCCAGTTACTGGGTAGCACGATACCCCTTGGTAAGATTAGTTGTCAGACTTTCAGACTTTTGACTACCCGTAACGACTGTCAAAGATCTTCGAACGACAGCCGGAATTAACAGCTTAACGTGCTTTTTGAAGTACGGAAAGGTCTCGGAATGTATAAGTAATGGATGGTAACCAATCCATGGACCGACCTTAGCACGCGTTAGTTAACCACAAAGATCGACACGTGCGGCTATTTTTAATATCAAAAGATATAGTTTATGAGCCTTTCCCAAAGTATATAATATCACCATATTCACAAGGAGACGAAGCAATTAACCCTTTCTAATCCGGCCCAAACCCCGCAACGGATAAGTCATGTCATTAAAACAAACAGCGAGCCTTAAAATACCTAAACAATAAGGTTTTACGGGTACAGCCGTACATAACTCCACATCACTTCCGTATATAATCCTTACATATGAGAATTTTCAACCAATAGCGTGGAAGGTCAAAGTTGAAACGTCCAATCGGGCGGCGTCACTCGGTATTCAAACTATGTAGGTTTGTAGCGAGAGTGAAAGTGCTCCAATCACATGTGCGTGTTCAATGTGTGGGTGTATGGAGGCTGTGCGGGTGTGTGGGTTATGAATGAAGGCTGTTTTAGTTTGTATGTTATATTCGTGCTT
Source organism: Apamea epomidion (assembly GCA_947507525.1). Lineage (NCBI taxonomy): Eukaryota > Metazoa > Arthropoda > Insecta > Lepidoptera > Noctuidae > Apamea > Apamea epomidion. The sequence goes on along the minus strand of OX382237.1, from coordinate 1,401,055 downwards.
CGCGTTTTATCCGCAAAACATGGGTACAGGATATGTGGGTTAATATGAGAGGTGGATTCGTGATGCCGTCTTGTGAGGTCAGCAGAGAACGTAGTCATCTTATTTAGTTATATCTAAGCATTGGGGCTTTCTGTTGATTATAAGATACGTGTTACAATTATTACCGAGTCGTTAAGCTGCGCCTAATGTTAGCTTTCTATGTCAAAGACAACCTCTTCAGTTCTTAAGAGGCAGCTTAATCTAACTTTAAGTACCAACTTATCTAAATCTAGATCTAAGACTATTATTACAGCATTTACCGAATTCATTTTCCAAACGTGGTGATTCAAACTAAAACTCAAAGCATTTATTTCAATTTAAACAATTACGGGAATTTCTGAATTGTCAAGGAAATTATAATATTAGGTAACAATATTATCGTACTAAAACAAACATTAGGAACGACTAATTATTCTGCATTTCTTTTGTAAAAAATCATTGATAGCTATATCCGCAAGTTAATCATTTTAACAAACAATTAAATAGCACTAAAACATCACAACAGGACCAACCACTCCGGCTAAACATGGCTATCATAACGAAATTCTTACAAGGCAGTTAACCATTTCACTTATTCCTAATTAGAAAGAAATAAAATACATTTATTTGCGGCAGACATGACGCATAAAAAAGTACTGAGACACAAAAAAAAAATAACAAGTTGGGAGTAAACATTGCGTCACATTCACGCAAAACGGCCATCACTCAGAATAATGCTAAGGCCCTATACGAGACAGAGCCCCAGCGCTGGTTTTCAGCTGGTTTCAAATAAAACATGGAAAAAATTGGTGAACATACGTTGTGATCAGTGATATGATAGGACGTATATGGTGTTCATGTATTCACCAATAATGACCAAACATGACCTATCAAGTACCTACCTACTCTAAGATTTTACTGAATTGTATTTTTATTTGTTTCAGGTTTACGCAAACAATCTAAGAGGACCTTCATTATATTTAAGGTTAGTACTGAAGTTATTTAAATTTTAGGAAGTTTTCTTCCCATGGGGGCAGAAACTACAGAACCCCACCTGCTACCATCCTTACATATTTCTTTTGCCTCGTTAACGTTCATACATCTGGTCAAGCCACTTGCGAGTACTCCGCATCTGACCTTTCTGAAGAACATCACCATTAAGGTCACTATATTTCATCCTAGAGCCTCCCCTCCCGGTGCACCCACTCATATAACTTTTAATCTCTAAAAAAATCGTTTGTCGCAAGAAAAACGCAACACACACGAGAAGAAAGCACATGGATCAACTGAAGGAAAAAGCAGTCTTATAGTTAGTGTTTAATCTCGTAACTTGAACCTAAAAGACCAATGAATAAATAGCTACTTCAGGAAAAAGCAATATAAAGACAAAGAATTCAAAAGCTCTGCAAAGGGGAAGACAGATAAAATATGTGATGTTAACTGGATGATGCTTTCACGAAGAGTTCTTTTACTATGCAAGTATTTGACCAATCAAAGCTCATAGTTCATCGGTATTCTCCTATTCCTCTCAATTTTCATATGGTCGACGCATCATGTCTTCTTCCTTCCACAAACTTCTTTTTCTTGGTCGCGTACTTCGTTATTGAAGGTCGTGTCCCTGAAACGCCTTCGTGGCTTTGTGTGATGTTCAACCACTTCGGCTCTCGGCTTTCTCAGGGCGGTCGAAACAGACAGTCCACACTCTTAAATATCAGCCGTTTGGAGCTGTGTTGGCCTAGTGGTAATGGCCCCGACTTACAAGTTGCAGGTCGTGGGTTCGAACCCAGGCAGGTGCTTTACTTCGTGTAAATAATTTCATCACCACTGTTCTCAAAACGGTGAAGTAAAACATCGTGAGGAAACCAGCATGTCCTAGAACCAAAAATTCGTAGACATGTGATATCTACCAACCCGCACTAGGCCCGCGTAGTGGATTATAGCCCACTCCCTCTCACAGAGTTAAGGCCTGTGTCCCAGCAGTGGGAACATTAGAGGCTGATTAGATTATGCTATCAGCCGTCATCTCAGTATTTACAGGGGGTAAATTCTAGCCATATCATTTTTCACACAATCCAATCATCATTTCTTTGGTCCCAAGTCACGTAAGATGATCTTAGGTATATAAAGAACCTCTAAATACCCCCAAACCAAGCAAAAACAAGATATATAACCTTGTATTTTAAAACATAATTTCAAATGTTAATAAAGTAACTATTAATTCTGATACTGTTCATTAAAGCGATTTGAGATAAATACAGGTCATTCTGATAGCCTTCCACTAAGCTAGATAGGCTAAAAATTTAGACTTTTTGCACTCAAGATAACCGGTGAATCGTATCTTTTATATTTATTATGCGTTCACCTATAACGCATATTTGTTATCGTGGTTTCGGGGCAAAACAAAATTTTACAGATTCCTATAAAGAATTCATAATTGGCCAGCCTTTCCCAACTGTATCAGAACCCAACAGACGGATGCAGCTGATTACTAGTATTTTACATGGAATGACTGCCTATCTGACCTCCAAAGCCAAATGCTGGGTAACACGATATCCGTTGGTTGGTTGGCTGGCTGGCTGGCACGGAGGGGTCTAGATGGACCGACGAACTTAAAAAGGTATCTGGGACAGAGTAGATGCGGAAGGCGGAGGACAGAGTGTTGTGGCGCAGCCTGGGAGAGGCCTATGTCCAGCAGTGGACTGCGATAGGCAGAGTTATATTTATTTATTATTTATATTCCCAAATCTCGTAAATAACACCTTAACATCTATAACGCCAAAGCGAGGCTATTACCCAAAACTTTAATTAATAAAAAACCATCATAATTACAATTAAAAATACAATCCTAATTAGAGTCCTAATTAGATCCTATTATGAGTTGATTGATTGGAGGAGTCTCGATAATCGTAGCTTAACTTCGATCGTTCTGTACCGCCGTCATTATTTAGCCACGAGCCCTTTGTCTGAAAAATCCTCAATCCTCTTAAAAAGACTCTACTAGGTACTTGTCTTTTAGCACCTTCATTCAGTCTGTCATCTTCTTTCAATATTTATTCTTCTTCCACATATGTGATTCAATAAGAGATTGTGTTTATTAAGAAATCTTACATCGCGGCCGGCCCAGACGGAGATGGCGGGATGAGCTGGACTCCTTTAATAAAGATTGGTCCTTGGCAGCTCTGGACAGAGAGAGGTGGAAAGAGAGTAGGGAGACCTTTGCCCAGCAGTGGGACATTAATGGCTAATAAGTTTTTTTGTTTTTTAAACTTTGCCCCGCTAGGAATTTCTCCGGTGAGTGCGTTTAAGATCCGGAACAACTACTTGTAGGTCATATAAATATTTGTTCTGTGCGGGAATCGAACCCGCGACACGCAGCGCAGCAGTCAATCGCGTAACCACTGCGCCAACCGTGTCGTCAATTAAATACAGTATACAAGCTAACACCAATATTATGTACAAGCATACAAAGAAAATTAAAGGGAAGAGCTGCGTATCAAAAGTAAGTTATTAATTTCTAAAAACTGAGAAACATTTCGAAGGCTGCGCTCAAATTGCACAGATGGTTCTTATTACCGACACATATTGATACAAGCGCCTGTTAGATTCGCAACCGTATTGGCAGACCTTGGAAGGAATAGTATTTTTTTTTTAATGTTTCTTGTAGAACATAGGTGTTTCATTGGAGATGTATGTTAAATATCGATGATATTTCATTAGTCACATATAGACGACTAGCTGCGCCCCGCGGTTTCACCGATCCCGTGGGAATATCGGGATAAAAAGTATAGTCCTATGTGTTAATCCTGGTTATAAACTATTTGTGTGCTAAATTTCATCTACATAAATCCGTTCAGTAGTTTTTACGTGAAAGAGTAACAAACATCCATCCATCCAAACTTTCGCGTTTATATTATTAGTAGGTTATGGGACTGAATAAAAAAAATGACATCATCATGATCATTCACGGCCCGACTATACTCACTGCTGGTATTGAACGGAGAGGCCTCTCATCTCTCTGTTTAACCCCCACGCTCTTGCGTTAGCCTTATCCAGGTTCTACCCCAAAAAATGACATACACACAAGAAAAAGTTTAAAAAAAAAGAATTTTCTGACTTCAGAATCGATATCAACTACAAATAAATCATTTATCTTTATTAAAATAAACTCATAATTGACAAAACTAAATCAATGTGATAATATTTAAAATGTCATTGGGGAAGGAACTGATATTACTAATGTAATCTAATGTCAACCATTAGCAATATTAAAATACCAGTCTATGAAGGTCTTTTCTCATACAGAAAAGGCACGAGCATAGATAACCACGGTTGCTCAAGACGGGTTGGCGATTTCAAACTTATGTTAACTATAAGTCCAGGGTTCCTCACGATGTTTTTATACGCCAATATCAGTTAACGCCCAAGTTTAACTCGAAATTAGCAATATTAATTAGTTTTTACCCAAGGTACAGTCACTTTTATAATCCGTATTACCCAAGACCTTTTTCCGTTGGCAAAACGTACGTAACGGACACTCGCTCTACAAAAAATATATTTTTCCACTAAGAAAAGATACAAAGAAGAAGATACGAGTATATCCAAATCTCTTAAAATATTCTTATTTTTTTGAAGTATCCATGCATTTTCTTGCCCGATCTTCTCCATAGCAAACCTACTACGCTTTGGAAAGGGCAATTAGCTCCAGCTTTCAAGCTGACTGAGTCCTTGGCAATTCAAAAGTGCCTGTAAATGGTTTAATTGAAGTCAATGCAGTTGAAGTTGCCTGAAAAAAAAAATATATCATCGTCATTCAATTTAAAGTCATCGTCGCCTCCTTACCTTATCCCATTTTATTTGTGGTCGGCCTATCATGTCTTTTCTTGCATAAAAAATAAAAAAAGTATGGACTTCTCTATTAGACTAGTCAATATCTCTGTAGTCATCCTGTATTTACGAGTATAGTATATTCTTAGTACCGCGAATAAGTGTTTACCAGTACCTAATTAAGCAACAGGTTTCATTCATTCATCATTGTGATCAAAAAACTATTATTAAGAACAAGGAATGATTGCAGTTTTACTGACGTATTTATTCTGGGTTTATGGAACCGAAAAAATAAATATAATTCCGAAAATTATAAATACTAGTTAACAAAATACCTAAAAAGCTGCTGTAAATTGAACATGGTATTATTTAACAACGCTAGTACCTAACGCTTGAAGCCTAAACATCGTGATAAGATATCACGTAGCCTAGGTCTGCGATAAAACGCTAAATTTGCTAAAAAAATTACATTGATAACAGCTGGACTATCGTGGTGTTGCGACACGACACACAATTTTTCGTCTAATTTAGTTATTAAAATGTTTGATTATTTTTCGCCTGTAAGTAGAAATATCTTTATTTGAGAGTATTCTGTAGAAAATATTTTTCTACGTCAAAGTCACACAGGATTCTTGAGTTGTAAATTATTTATTGAAAATAGAAAAAAAAAAACTTAACGGGATTTCATTTTTTAAAACACTGAAAAATATTGGCAAAAGCACAGAACAAATCATATTTGCTAGGTTAAGACCTTTGCAAGAACTTTTGAAGCGCCAATCAAATTCGTCTATGATAATTTTTAACCGATATTCGAGCATGGGACCGTTTCTAATACATCATAAGACCCTTAATCCTTTATATAAATACCTTACATAATGGCCCCTAAGTGTCCCATTGACACTAGTGTACAGAATGGACACAAAGTACCCAATGGTGTGATGTTACCACCACATAGCAAATTCTTTAAAAGACCTCCATGTCACACGGACCTTACGGTGTGGTCTAAGTTATAAGCTTCTGGAGACACGAGTCATGACGATTCATTCTGTCTAAGCCTAGCCTACTATTTTTTTTTAAATTCATTTGACTTCATCAATCTCCTGCCCTTATCCAAATTTATTTGGGTTCTGTGCAACATGTCTTGGACTTTCATACTTCACTATTAGTCGTCATCTCGGTAGTCAGTCCCTTTCTCGCTATATCATCTGTCACGCAGCGCATCCATTGTTTCTTTGGTCTTCCTCTACTCATATAGCCATATTTTTATTAATTTTACATAATAATTAACTTTGTTTCATTATGAACAAGTCCGATAATGCAGAAAAAAATGCGACCAACATTTTTACTTCATAAAAAAGTTTATGTCTATAGTAATAACAAAATTATAATGAAAATGCATGAATGGGTAGCCCTTATCTGCTGATCAGAGATTACTGTCTAAACCGAACCACTTTATTGTAAGTTTTATGTTAAACTAATTACCAAGTAGGAAATGAAAGTAAACGTTTTAAATAGATATTACATTCGTGTTTAGTGTTAAAATAATAGTATGATGATAACATCGGTATGTTCCCCCTGTTTATTTAACATTTATCTGTAAAAATACATTATATCTAACGTAAATGAAATGAAGGACACATGTGGGTCACGGAAAAATAGAGTTTCTTTTTATTTATTGTGATAACCGTAAAGAGTTGGCCCAAATCGCTTTTCAAAACCAGAAAATGAATTCTGTAAAAATCTCACCGTGAAAACTAAAGTAAAGTGAGCTTGAGGTCAGCTGCCATTCCACCTGCGCCTAGGGATTGACACTGTTGACAGCTCACTTAAAACTCACTTCACCTAAGTTTTTCACGGTGAGATTTTTGCAGAACAGATCGGCAGTTATAGTTACTCGCTGTATCTAAGAACTTGGACCCTAAAACAAAAACGGCTGTTCCTCAATACAACCGTTTTGTTTCATACAAAAAATCGCCATTTATCTTTGTGACACATTAAAAATAGTTTTTTGTTTAACCATTCTACTTCACACTTCGTACATTATGTATTAAGTTAAAAAGAAACTAGATACACATCTATTTTTATAAAAGAAGACAGATTTGAACACGGGATTTAGATTGTAATAATACCACCCTATTACTGTCCCACTGCAGGCCAAAGGCCCCTTCTCAGACAGAGAAGTTGATCACCACACTTGCTCAAGACGGGTTGGCGATTTCATGGAATTTAACTTAAGCAGCCTATAATGTTCCTACTGTCAGGACACAGGCCTCCTTTCTGTGAAAAGGAGCGGGCCGTAATCCACCACGCGGGCCTAAGGCGGCACCCTAATTGCGTAAAACACTATCAATCACAATCTGAATCATTTTGAAGGATATCGCTAATCTATTCTTTCATTATGTTCGAGTAATTTTTTGTCTGCGCAACAGCGTCAATAACACGATGAATGTTGTTGAACTGTTATAATGAAAGCCATTGCTACTGATAATGTGCAACGCAATTACCCCGCTGGTTGGTGGACGGGATCTGATAGGTTAACAATAATCTATACCTAGTTTCCTATTATTATTTGCACTATATTTGGTTGTTTATGCATGAATTTTAGCGTTTCCTTATCCTGGTTGTAGTTTAAGGAAAATGTATTTTATTTTACGGAAATAGTGTCCTATCGTTATTAAATAGTGTCCTATCGTTATTAAATAATACATAATCGGTAATACACGTGTGCTTTTCCCGCCATTTTGACTAATCGATTTTCCTGTTTCAATTAGGATCTAATCTAATGGTGACTGTGACTGTGTGATTCATGTACTCTTTCTACCTTTTTCCTCTCTCGGACTACGAAAAGAGATACTGCATAGTCATGTTCCCACTGGTGTGATACAGGCCTCCTCTCTGTGACAGGGAGTGGGCCGTAATCTACTACGCGGGCCCAGTGCAGTTTGGTAGCTGTTACGTCTTCGAATTTTCTGGTTCTAGGATATGTCGGTTTCCTCACGATGTTTTCCTTCAGCGTTTTGAGAGCAGTGGTGATGAAATGATTTACACAAAGTATAGCGCTTGTCAGGGTTCGTACCTACGACCTACAGCTCGTAAGTTGCCGCCTTTACCACTGGGCCACCACTATTCTCGAAGAGATAATGCTGTGATCAAAAGATAAGCCAGTCAGTTTGGGGACGGGTTTGAACGCAATTTAGTATCGTCACTTAAGAAAGTTCATTTAACGCACAGAATATCCATCAATATGCCGTTTTAGAACAGTATTTCCTATAGTAAGAGAATCGGTCGTACGTCCCGGATAGCGAAGTGTAGTTAGGAGCATAGGTATTATAAACAAATCCAGTTGATGTTGCATTTAGAAATTAGAATACTGATTTTTTGGGAGCTCTTTCCGAATTGAATTACAACTATGACGTTTTCTACATAATAGGTATTGTTATTATGGGTGTTTTTTTAAGGTCAAATACAATATACATACAATGTTTACCATGTCAGTTTTTGAAAACTGACCCTATATCCGCGTTTACACCAAGGTGTCAAACATGTTTTCGACATGTTGTGTCTACTGTCTTGGTTATCACGTATCTACATCAAAAACGTAAAGTTTAGTTGTATACAAGACTTGTAGAAAACTTGCCAAAAAGGCCAATATAGAATCATAAATCTGATTTATCTCAACATCATAACTGGTTAATAGAATACACAATCTTCAATAGAGAAAGGTGTCTGAGTTAGGAAGGTCCTGGGTTACAGACCAACCGGCGGGGTAATCGCGCCACACAATATCAGTAGCAATTAGTTTCATTTTGACAGTTCAACAACATTCATTGCGTTGTTAACATTGTTGAGCAGACAAATATTTCAAACATATGAAGCAATAGATTAGTAATATCCTTCAAAATTATTCAGATTAACAGTGTGTTACGCAATTAGGGTACTGGGGTATGAGAGGCGAGGCCTATTAGCATTTAAAATCCAGGCCCTAACAGAACTTATGACATAGTATGAGTGGAGATTTTTTATCCAAAGGGTATATAGTCGCCCCATTTCTTTCTAGGTCTCTACTCTACATAAGATCCATTTTTCAAACACATCAACTACTTTTAAACTGGAACACATAACTCACCATTTATCTTCACAATGGGGTAATTGCAATTATTTCAAACATATTATTATTATTTTTTTAAGTACAAGTCTTCTACAGTACTTGACGAAATTAAGTATCACAACTTGTCTATGCGAGGGGTTCGTTTTCAAAATAACTAAGTTATCACAGATATACAACCTAGCCTTTAGCAGGCGACCAGCTTGTTTTCAGTTGAAGTGCATGCCAACATGCCAACAAGTAACACGATTACCTATCATTGTCAGCTAATATGAAAACGACTGTCATTCTTATTGTCTAAGTTTTGTTTTCAAACTTACTTGACACACCAACTTAATTTTGCTTGCTGCGAAACCTGAAATAGCTCTTAAGTGTAGGGGGATAACAGTGCGTGTAGAGTAATTTGGTTGTCAAATAAAGTGGTTGGCATGAATGTAAGAAATGTACTAGTGAGAACTAGGGGCGATGGAAGGTGAGGTTTGGTCCGTTGAGGTGAAGTTGAGAAAGAAATGGGGAAATAACAGTTAGTGGAATGACTTGAGAATTTGATGATTATCTAGGTGTAACTTGGCAATTTTTTGACGGGCTATCAAATAACATCGAAAAACTGTTGCAACATAATTTTTACTATCACCTACCTTGCTTTTTTCTAGAGTCGACAGAAACCCGTCACTGAAACTTAACAAATCGGAAAACATAGAAATGGAGGTCAATTATTTCCAGCATTTTACATGCAACTGCCACATGCTGAACCCAACAACTGAGCTGTTAAAGACTTATTTTATGCCATCACCCAGTCTTCAGGCTTTCACACATCCATAACAACCGACACAGTTTAAAGTGCCCCCATGATCTGTCTAGCCTTTTTTCGGGGTCGGCTTCCAGTCTAACCGGATGCAGCTGAATACCAGTATTTTACATGAAACGACTGCTTATCTGACCCCCATAACCCGCAGATACTGAATAACACGGTACCCTTTTGTAAGATTGATTGTCAGACTTTCTATCTTCTGACTACCCGTAACAGTTGTCCCTGCTGTCATAGTGACATGTCACACAACCGGGACTGACACTGAGATACGGAGGGGTCTCAGTATTAAACAAACTATTCAAAGTGCCTTAATACCCGCTAATTCCCTTACCGAAAATCGTGAAGATACCCAAATATAATCGTTATCAACATGCACACGCCCCGTGCATTTGTCCGTGGAGATAATGCACCTAATACCTACTAATCATAGTTTTTCTAATCCGTTATCAGCTGATAAGGAATAAATATATTTCAATATCGAGACACTAGATAGTGGGTGCTGTTTATGCGCGATGCTATCAATGTGCTATCTTTTATGTAACTGTTTCTATACTGATAAAAAATTTGGGGGTAGGACGTGATTTTTTGGTAATTCTATCCCTTATTGGCTTTGATGGTTTGGTCATGTTGAGAGGATGATGAAAGGTGACTAACAAGAGGTATGGGAGGGGGCGCCCTAAAAAGACATACCTTAGAGACCTTACTGGTGATGTTCTTCTGAAAGGTTAGCTGCGTAGTACTTGCAACCAGCGCGCCTTTCCTTAAACCACTGCTCAAGGAAGTCTTGAGGTCCTAATATGGATACACCACCTGCTAAAATCCTTACATACCTCGTTTTGCTTCGTTTACATTCGTACATCTGAAGGCCAATTGTCGTAATTTAAAACATTCAAAATCTAGTCGCAATCTCATCTCGCCGCCAAGCAAATGTCAAAAATTTGTCAAAAATGAAGGGAAATTAAAGATATTTTTGACAGATTGAGACTGAGATCAGAGGGCCAATTCTCGTAATTTTAAGAACGTTCACAGTCTGATCTCAGTCTCAATCTGTCAAAAATACCTCTAATTTCCCTACATTTCACAAGTTTTTGACATTCGTTTGTCGCCGAGATGAGACTGCGACTAGATTTTGAACATTTTAAATTACGAGAATTAGCCTTCTGACTGTGAACGTTCTTAAAATTACGAGAATTGTCCCTCAGGTCATACACGCACGCCGCCGCGGTAGCGAGTGCTACGCCCCTGACTTTCTGTACCAATGAGGTCACTATGTCCTTCTAGGGTCCGGACCCTATGGTGTGATCTAGATGTGACCGGTCACATCTTAGGATGAATATTAAGTAAAAAAAAAAGGTTGAGACGTTTCTAGTTGACGACCATGATCAAAGGCCAGCCTATGGGAAATAAAAAAGGTTGTAGTTTTGCTTTCTTCTGCCTCAGTGAACTGGAGGGGAAAGTTTATAACATATGCATAGTTCTGTAACATAGCGCTGAGTATAATGTATATAATGTAATAATTCTAATATCGTACTCATACTCGTTTAAGAAAGAAATGTAAACTCTACAAATAGAAGCAAAGTATAAAAGATTGGGTATAGTAATACTGAAAAAAATGGCGCGTGCAGCACACGTCGTAGAAGTGAAACATCTTAAAAAATAATGGAACGATTCACTGTGGGAGACAGAGAGAGTTATATCTTTCTTCTCTCTCATGTAACGAAATGTGCTTAAACGTGATGCGTCCTTGAAATATTACTTTCAACCCTCCTCCAATCATTATTGAATCGCACCCAAGAAGTTTTAGGTACTTTAAAATCTTTTAAAAAACTTTCAACTCGTGTCTTACGAATTCCATTACGTACATTACGACTTTAAAAACTAAAGTTTAACAAAAGTCATAGAGTGTGCTCACTTAAAAAGCTAAGCAAATAAACAATAGCTGTAAGCTACGTAAAACCATGCTCCCTTACCTGATTCCAGGAGCTACGAAATAATATGAAGCCACAAAATGTTAGTCGTATATTTTTTTGTATTAACAGGGCTGGAAGTTGAAAACTTTTGGCAGAGCCAAGAAGCCAAAATAATAATAAAAATTAAAACAACATCCACGCAAAAACTTTTGTTCGAAAGGTAAAAGAGGGGTCAGACAATACACGAAAACCTTTTCTGTTATTCAACCTTTTCAAACGATGTTCTTTCTTTTTTTTTTTTTGAGTCGGATAACTCTTTGAATTTCGAAGACCATAAAGAAAATAAAATGTTACATAAAAATATCAGCTGGTAACATTGTATACATTTCCAGTGGGATTTTCACTAGAGGAAGAAAGGTCATTTGTTATTGGTTGATTTAAAAAAATTAAATCGATTTTATTTCGCAATATTGAAGTCTTTGAAAGAATAATAATAATAATAATAATCGTTTATTTACATTAAATATGGTGCTTACAGATTATCACGACTTTGACTCTGAATAAATCTAGCAGTGTTTTCTCACTGAGTCATCTAACGGTTAGGACGAAGTATAGATACTGATTGGTGTTGTATTAGGTTATAATAACCCTCACCGATGTCAGTAATGTCCAAGATGAACTTAGAAAGTGCATATGAATTGAAAAAAGTCACATTGGTATTTGGATTCGAACCCACAACGTGAGGGGTAATTGCATAACACACTATATAAGTAGCAATGGGTTTCATTTTGACAGTTCGACAACATTCATTGCAATAATTACGTTGTTGAACAGACATATTTTTCGAACATATGAAGCAATGGATTAGTAATATCCTTCAAAATTATTCAGATTAACAGTGTGTTACGCAATTAGGGTACTGGGGTATGAGAGGCGAAGCCTATTAACATTTAAAACCCAGGCCCTAACAGAACTTATGACATAGTATGAGTGGAGATTTTTTATCCAAAGGGACTATATAGTCGCCCTATTTCTTTCTACGTCTCTACTCTACATAAGATCCATTTTTCAAACACAACAACTACTTTTAAACTGGAACACATAACTCACCATTTATCTTCACAATAGGGTAATTGCAATTATTTCAAACATATAGGGCAGATATTAAACAATAACATATTCAGATTGACACTAAGTATGCGAGACGGTAGTTTTTATCACAAGCGACCTATTTTTTGTAATCTTAACTTTGTTGTTTATAAGTTTTTCGCTTATTTATATCTATAAAATAGTCATGTAATCTCCTTACCTAGGTTATAAATAGTATCCCCAGCTCGAGATTTTTGCAAACTATGTACCTAAGTGTCAGTTCCAACTACGATTGTATATCAGTATTTTATTTGGAGCGCTTCCCGTGTTTCAACAAACAACTCAGCCTTTCGCAGTCCACTGCTGGACATAGGCCTCTCTTAGGCGGCGCCACAACACCCTGTCCTATACCTTCCGCGTCCAGTCTGTACTAGCTACCGGTTCATCTAGCGGGGGCGTCTCACACTACGCTTGCCGATACGCGGTCTCTACTCCAGGACTCGCTCCACCGGTCTTCGACAAATATGGCCAACCCACTGCCACTTCAGCTTCCGTCTGATTTCCGCTAATCAGTGTCTGGAAAATATCAATGTCTTTGACTAACGGATTTTTTATTGTCTATGGCCTACTCTAGGCTATAACACATAAGGCTTTCCTAAAATCTCTTTAACACTTAACGTATAGCATACTATTGTATAAAATCGAGTTCTTCTAACTTAACAGACAGCTGGCTGCTGGAGAGTTTGTTGCGCCACTTTTAATTCCCAGCTAAAGCACTAGGAAGTGATGAAGGGCGGGCGTGCCGGGGGACTGTCTTTTGTAATTTTGACGTTAACAATTGTGCTGATTCTCAACTTAATTTGAATAAATAGAAAGTAAACATGACGCAGAGAAAAACACAAACACAAAAAAAGAACAAATTCGGAGAAATATGCGTCACATCCCCGCAACACGGCCAGCTCAGCATAATACGAGACAGAGCCTTAGCACTGGTTTTTTCAATGACCTTTGCTTGTTATTTTTATATTGAACGACCTCTCAATTTCCAGATCACATCACACATGACTCCATAGCCGTCAAAATGGTGGACACACAGCATTTCTGCCTGCGCTGGAACAACTACCAGAGCAGTATCACCAGCGCGTTCGAGAATCTTCGCGATGACGAGGATTTTGTCGACGTCACACTCGCCTGCGATGGCAAGAGTTTGAAAGCACATAGAGTTGTTCTGTCAGCCTGCAGTCCGTACTTCAGGGAGCTATTGAAGGTAATTTTTCGGGTATTTTTTTTTGTCTTAGGTCAACAGAAGAGTATGTACCCCTATACTTATGCAGACGTCTTTGTGACCGAAACATGCGGGGTAATTGCATAACACTTATCAGTAGCAATGGCTTTCATGTTGACCTATGACAACATTCATTGAAAGAAAGAAAGAAAAAGTATTTATTGCGACTCGCACAGGAAGATCATAAAACTAAACTAAACTAAACACAAACAAAAATAAAAAACCCAAATTATTCCATTGCGTCATTTACGCTGTCGAGCAGACACATTTTTCGAACATTTGAAGCAATGGATTAGCAATATCCTTTCAAACTATTCAGATTGAGATTGATTGTGTGCTACGTACCGAATTCATGTGCTGGGGATATGTCATAAACAGCTCTGTGTCAATATATTCCTAAATATGACATTACGCGATGAATTATCAAAAAACGAGTGAGTTCTATTCCGAATTACTTAGTGCTTCCATAGTTATTTTGAACCTTATAACAACGAGATTAAAGATCACTGAGAGTGATGCAAGAGGTGAAATAACTGGACAGTGCCTTTGTGCGATCACTTGTGTGAAGTTTGAAGGGTACTTTTAACGATCTGCCGATCGATTCAGTAAAAATCTCACCGTGACAAGTTAGGTGAAGTGAGCTTAAAGTGAGCTGTCGATAGTGTCAATCCCTAGCATTAGTTGGAATGACAGCTCACTTCACCTAACTGGTGCGATTGTTACAGAATCGCACTGCTGTAGGTATGTTACATGTATTTTTTTTATTTAATGTAGCTATGCTTGATTTCTGCCGACCCCCTAAGGAAACAAGCAATGTGTAAAAAACATTGTGAAACATAGTCACATCAATTAATAGTAATCGTTGCCTGTTATAATTGATATGAATCATTTGCAAAGACTACATTGTAAGTTGCATAAAATGACCGCCAGGTGGCGCGTTTGAATTTCTAGATATTTTAATAATATTGATAAATCCAAAATATATTAAAAAAATATATATTTTTAAGTATTTATTTTTTTTATTGTGAATTTCCGCTTGAGTGAACTATGAAAACCCATTAGAATAAACCAAACTTATTTCTTATTTGCAATAAAATACAACAAATTATGCAAAAAATATCCCGAAATATTTCATAAAAATTAAAAAATAATGTTCCAAAAAATCTAAAAAAGAATATAGCAAGATTTGTCAGGTGTGGGGTTCGAACCCACGCTCCCTCTCGGGAACCAGAGCTTAAATCTGGCGCCTTAGACCACTCGGCCAACCTGACTTGTGTTGGAGATGTCGAAATTAGCGATCGCCTTCTAGGGCCAACTTAAGTTACACTTGATGCGTGAAAATGTGGTGCAATAATTGATTTTTCCGTGGAAAACGTTTAAATTATAACAAATTATGATAGTGACGTCACTCGTTATAAGCAAAACCATCAATAATTGCTCCGATAGTCTGTTTAATCCTACAATGTTAGAAAACAAAATGAAAAAAAATCCAGCCATACGCAATTACATTCCAAACGAACATTCTAGGTATATTTTATTCTTTTTAATCAGTTTTTCGCCTGTAATCCGAATGGCCAGTGTTACCACACCCAATAAATAGTAGAGTGGGTTAAAACAGTCCGACTAGAGCTCCACCGCTGAATATTTTATATTCATTCCATAGTAATTGAGTTTTTTGTTTATTTATCTGATGGTAGTATGATATTTCAAGCTTCGGAGTTATTTTAGGACTTTTTGGTAGAACGGTTTTGTGTTTTGACACGGTTTTGCCGACGTACCATACCTAATAGGTGTTTGATAAGACTGCATTTTTTTCGAAATCAACATTTCTATTTAATCTGTTGATTTTAGTAGGCAATTTACAAACTAAAAAAGAAAACTAAATACAACTTTTTTTTCTAATTTTAGTAACTAATTTATTTAATTACATTTACATCATTTAGCTAGCTATCGGTCTCAAAATAATAATAATAATACGTACAAGTATATACCTAAAAACTACTTGGTTTAAATATTCCTAAGTCAATCTGTCGGCGTCCAAGCAAAAAGGGTCCAGTAGTTTGGTATTGAGTTAAGACTAGATTCGGTATCTCTAATAGTCAATTGAGGATAAGGATTAAAGAAATTGTAAAATTGAAATTGTTTGAAATTTTAGATAATTGAACATTTATTAATAATCAATTAAAATCGCGAAATGCAATTTTTTCACCCAACTTTACAAAACTTCTTATATCTCGGAAACTAAACGCCGAGAACTTTTTGTTTGGACCACCATTTATGGTATTTAAGAAAGTAGATTCATATTTTCTGATACTTAATTTTACAAAATAACGATTTAGTTTTTTAGTTGATCTTTTTTTCTGACTAAAATTAGAAACTTAACAATTGAAAAACTTGGATTCACATTACAATATGTTAGTTTAACTGTAAAAAATATTAATTAAACAATTGCACAATATTTTGACTTCCATATTGAAATTATTCGTCTTAATTTAATTATTTTTTGGTGTCCAATATACAGGCTTGCCTAGTTTGGGGGTCAATGTAAAATCTCTTTTTTATTATTAATTTAATTCATATAAAATATTGACTGTGCAACAAAAGAGCTCTTAGCCTTTTGTTCACCGAAGGCCATGTCTTCAGCCTTTGTAGGTTTTCGTACCCGATAGTCGTAAAATGAACCGCTTCTTTAAAAATTTACCGTGAAAAAGAGATTGTTAGGGTTATTTGAGAAAATCGCGACATTTATTTCAATATTGAACTGATAAAATGTTATTTAAATCATCATCTTCCTGCCCTTATCCCATGTTACTTGGGGTCGGCGCAACACGTTTTCTTCTTCCATTCTCCCCTGTCAACCGTCACGCTATCATTCACTCCTTTCTCTTTCATATCATTCCTCACACAATCCATCCACCTTTTCTTCGGCCTTCCTCTCCCTCTCCATCCATCAACATGTATATTCATCACTCTTTTAGTCACATGCGTTTCGTCCCTTC
The DNA here is from genome assembly GCA_947507525.1 of Apamea epomidion. Classification (NCBI taxonomy): domain Eukaryota; kingdom Metazoa; phylum Arthropoda; class Insecta; order Lepidoptera; family Noctuidae; genus Apamea; species Apamea epomidion. The sequence goes on along the minus strand of OX382237.1, from coordinate 1,384,014 downwards.
TCATCACATGCCCATACCAAGCCAAACGATTTCCTTTCAACTTTTCTGTCATTGGCGCCACTTTCAAACTTCCCCTTATATACTCATTTCTTACTTTATCCATTCTCGTCACTCCACACATCCATCTCAACATTCTCATCTCCGCTGCATGCAATCTTTTTTCATCCGTCTTCTTCACAGCCCAGCATTCAGATCCATAAAGTACGACAGGCCTTATCACGGACTTATAAATTTTCCCCTTTAACTTGAGGGGCATCCGTGGGTCGCAAGTTGTTCCTGTGACCTGTCGCCATTTCATCCATCCTGAGTTGATCCGGTGCGTTACGTCTCGGTCTACTTCGCCATCTCCTTGGACAAGTGACCCGAGGTACCGAAAGTCGGAGCAGATCGATAAGGGCGTTCCGGCGAGAGACATGGGCCTAGGACTGGAGAGACCGCCAAAATCACAAAACAGATACTCAGTTTTGGTCCGACTTACTCTCAGGCCCACGGTCTCGAGTCTTTTCCACCACCTCTCTAATCTGCTCTGGACCTCTGAGCCGCTCTCGGCCACCAGCACAATGTCATCGGCGAACAGCATACACCAGGGAGCCTCCTCTTGGATGTCCGATGTAAGAGCATCCATTATCAGCACGAAGAGGTACGGACTGAGTGCTGAGCCCTGGTGCAAGCCGACAGCCACATCGAAGCTGCCAGTAGTGCCCACTGTAGACCGGACTTGGGTACTACATCGACTGTACATCGCTCCAATCAACTGCACATACTTCCCTGGCACGCCTTTCTCCTTTAGCGCCCACCACAAAACTTCACGAGGCACTCTGTCGTATGCTTTTTCGAGGTCAACAAATACCATGTGCAAGTTCTTATGCGCACTTCTGTATTTCTCGCACAGCTGGCGGATAGCAAAGATGGCATCTGTTGTTCCTCGACCAGGCATAAAACCGAATTGGTTTTGCGAAATTTCACTCTCTTCTCTCAGTCGCCTTTCAATAACTTTCTCCCAAGCCTTCATACTATGTGACATTAGCTTTATTCCTCTATAGTTGTTGCACTCCAGCACATCACCTTTGTTTTTAAAGATGGGCACCAGCGAACTGTTACACCATTCGTCAGGGATGGTTTCTTCCAGCAACAACTTATTGAAGAATAAAGCTAACCACGTCCATCCATCTATCCGTAATAGCTTCCATACTTCAACTGGTATTCCATCCGGACCTATTGCTTTACCATTCTTCATCCCATTTACTGCTATTCTCACTTCATCCATACTAATCCTTCTCACTAACCCCTCATTTACTGGTTTATTCCCAAGCACACCACTCCAGTCATTCTCCTCATTCATCAGTCTTTCGAAATAACTCTTCCACCTATCCTTAATTTTCTCATCATCCGAAAGAACTATTCCAGTTTCATCCTTTATACACTTTATCTGACAAATATCCCTCGTCTTTCTCTCTCTAGCTCTAGCAAGCCGATAAAGAATTTTTTGACCTGTTGGATTATCCAGTGTGTCATAAAGCTTGTCTTGGGCTTTTGCTCTTGCTATGGCCACAGCTTTCTTGGCTTTTTTCTTCATAGCATCATACTCACTCTTTTTTTCTGTTTTCAAACTAACATTCTTATCTTCAACACTCTGCCATTCCTTGAACTTTCTCTTCTTATCCTGCAACATATTCTGTATTTCTGTCGACCACCACCATGTGTCCTTATTTATCGTACCCTTCCCCTTCGTCACTCCCAAGATATCTTTCGCTGCACTCCTAATATACCCTGCTATTTCATTCCAGCATTCATTTACACTTCGATCATTCATCTCCCCCATATCTATCATTTTATCCACCACTCGCTCTTTAAAGGTCTTTGCATAGTCATTCTTCTCCAGCATATGCCATTTTATTTTGGGGGGCGGTCGCTCTTTGTTTTTATTGGGCTTGATTTCTACAACCATTTCCATAATTAGGAGTCTGTGCTGTGAGACTAGATCTTCTCCCGGTAGCACTTTGCAGTCTTTGATATGCTTTAGGTATTTGCGTCGTACTAGAAAGTAATCAATTTGCGTCTTGTGATTGCCACTTTTGTACGTAATTAGGTGTCCATCGTTCTTCTGGAACCAAGTGTTGGCTACTACCAGGTCAAATGCGGTAGCGGATTGAAGCAATATCTCTCCTTCGTTATTTACGTTACCGAATCCCCACCCTCCATGCACTCTTTCATAAACCCCTCGCATTCTTCCCACATGTCCATTAAAATCACCTCCAACTATCAATTCTTCATGCACCGGAATGTTCATCAAAACTATGTCAAAGTCCTCCCAAAACTTCTCTTTCACCCTTTCATCACATCCCACCTGCGGTGCATACACACTTATTACATTCAGCATTAAATGTTCTAACATAACTTTTACAACGATTAATCTATCATTTATTCTTTTTACTTCCATCACGCCTTCTTTCAAATTACTGTCTAACACTATTCCTACGCCATTTCTTTTCCCGTCACTCCCACAGTAGAAAAACTTGTATCCTTCACCGATTTCTCTCGCTTTCGTTCCTTTCCATTTTGTTTCTTGCAAACACGCCACATTTATTCGTCTTTTTTTTAATACATCCGCTAACTCTCTGGCTCTCCCGGTCATCGTCCCAACATTCCAACTTGCATACCTCAATCTCACTTCCCGGGCTCGCTTCTTACGTTGCCCCCGCCCGGGTTGGTGCAACAACCCTAGTCCTCTTCCCACAGGAGCCGGGTGCTGCCCCTGCGCGTCGCCTATGGGGTACGCCCTAGCCCTATCGCGCATCATATTTTTACTTATCATGTTGCTTAAAGTTTTGGCAAAGTTTTACGGTCGGCCGCCTGCCTGACACCAACCCTCCTTGGGAATGCAATTGTTGATGGTTACCCGCCATCACGCGGGTTACCCAAGGTGCTATATGGTATGCACTGGGTCTGGAGCTCCCTAAGTCAAATAGTCGCCTCTTACGACACCCACGAGACGAGATGGGGTGGTCCTATTCTTTCTCCGGGACCGACACGGATGTTATTATACACAAATGTTATTTAAATACAAGTCATTATCGATTTTTTTTACACGACCCAACTATATTTTCGGTCCAAAACAGAGTTATTACAATACGATAAACAAGCGATGAAATAACGGGCCTTTATCTGCAAATAACCAGAAAAATATAATAAAATGATCTTTACAATACTTAACAATAAAGGCCCTGTTAACATTTACCACGTAAACAATAAAGATTCTGGATGGTACCATCTACAGTATCTAAGTACTATGTTCTTACCACTTTTCTAACACCATCTTATCCTAAGTTTCTATGACCCCACCAATCATTATAACCCTCAAACTCTTTCCCCAGTCAACACCATGCAAGCACCCAGTGATCGTACTCCAAGACGTGGCATTCACGGACCTACACGCGCTCGTCGAGTTCATCTACCACGGGGAGGTGAACGTGCACCAGAGGAGTCTGTCCTCCTTCCTCAAGACTGCTGAGGTCCTCCGCGTGTCTGGACTCACGCATAATGAGAACGCTCAAGGGGTGAGTGATATTAGAGTAAGGAGGTTAAGTTTTAGAGTGGGTGGGTTTTACTTTTAGAGTGATTGGGGTTTTTTGTGAGTAGAGAGACGTTTCAGTAGAGTTGACGAATTGGTAAGTTCAGGTAGATATTCTAGACTTGTATTATTAGAAAAATAACAAGTTGGGAGTGAACTGCTTACGTAGGTCAGTATTTTATTTTGGAACGAGTTAATTATACATATTAACATGCTATAATTGATAACCATGAAGATTTATTGGTTTTAGTCAAAAAATACCTACCTCAATTTGATAACAGTTGTGATATAAAGAATACAAGTATTATCATTATGTTATTATTAAAACGGTTTCTATCTTCATAAATATCTACACAATACGAGAATAATGATTTTTTCACAATTACTAGTATAATTATCTTTCATAGCTGTATAAATTCAAGGCTTTTCCAACAACTGTTCAAAGATTTAAATCATGCTAATTAGCCAATTGGTAATTAGTGTAGAAGGTATTTTAGAGCTCACGTAGCTACGTGTGTTATACTTATTGGTGTCCATATTACCTAATTATAAATTGATATTATTCAGTTGAAAAGCAAAATGAGTTTAATTTGGCTTTAAATTAACTGACAAAACATGAATTCATTAAGCAAGAAATTATTATTGCTACTCTTCCTAACACCGCTTTCTGACATTTAATATCCACCAAGCCGCCATGGGCCTGGCTGGTGGATTACGAAACATTGCCTTTCACGCCTAGAAGCCTGGAATTGTAATATTATAGACCGATTATAAATTTCTAACACACCCCCTCTCCACAGCCGCTGCTGCAGCCAATGCGCGCGCCCTCCACAACGTCGCCGCACACGCCGCCGCACTCCGCTCACAGCACGCACATCAGCCACACGCCGACCTACGACCGTCTGGAAGAGGCGCTCCTCCAGCCGACATCGTCCAGCGTCCAACAACTCATGCGCAGGACCCCGCTGCCGCCGCGCCGGCTGAGCCGCTCAGCCGACAACAGCCCCGACGTCATCAAACGTCCGCGCCACGACAACAACAATGAGCAACCACAGATTCATGCAACTGACTTTTCAACTAAGAACAATACTCATGCCCGCGGGCATAATGAGTCGGGGAACAACGGGAATGGGATCTCCAATAGCAGCTCCTCGCCCTCCCCGAGGCTCATGGATGACGTGAAGAACGAGCCGATAGACATGATCTGTCCCTCTAACCCGGATATTGACAGGAGCACGGATGATACGCCGCCGCATCATCACAGACCACTTGTGAGTTGGTAAAACGTCTACCATTTTGTTTTTTTAGAGTGGTTTCGAGTGGGAAGGAGGATGGCTGTGTGATGCTGGGATCGATCCCCAATGATAGTCTGTTGAATAAATGTGATTAGATGTTTATTATTGAGTTTAAAAATCAAGAAATAAATGTTTATGTTACTAGGTAATATTACACATCAGATTAAAAATTTGCCATTGAAGAGACACACACAAAAAATGACATATTATGATTTTCATATTAATTCAACAGACTGCAGAGCCCAACAGATGGCGGTAGAAATTTTGGGTTTGAATGCCTGTTAAAATTCAAATATATTGCTAAAGCTTCGACTTAGATACCCAAGATTTCCCCATTCTTGGGTTCGAGTCCCGACTAGAAAATCTTGTTGGATTTGTAAGCTGTCGCGCAGGAGTGGTAGAAATTACTTATCGATAGTTTACCCCATACCCCATGGGACTACTCCCTTCATAGGATAGCTGTGGGTATACAGCTACAAAGGTATGTTCATTGATATCAGGGCCACTCATCTTTTTCATAATATTTTCATTCATAAGAAAACGTAATTTTAGACACAACTGTGCAGATTTAATACCTTCCCACAACAATATTTAAAACAATCCGAGATGAAGGAATCTGAAAACCGTAACACAAGGAAATCTTAGTATCTCGTGAAACAACTGAAAAGACAACAGTAATGTATCATTTAACTTAATTTGGAGAGAAAAACTACTTCCAATAATTGAATTCGGGTATCATTCACTTTGTCAACGTAAACTGCGTATGTCAACAAATACCTTAATACTTAGCAATACTTACAATAAAAATACAAACATTGTTAAAAGTACGAATAAGCAATATTATCGTATTACGTTATATCGGACTTGCTTCACATTCTATGAATGTTTATTCACAGAATTGGTCGATTACCAAATCAATAAATTGAGTACGATCAATGTTCTACTAAGTATTTAGTTACCTATCGTAATAAACATAACATTACGCCAGTAATTCCCGAAGGGTTAGACAGAGGTCCACCTATAGTACATCCACATTTCACCAGTTATGTTTAAGTCCCATGTAGTAGGGAGCGAGCCTATAGCCATCAATCAACCTGGCACAAATCTAGACTCCAGGCTGCTACTGAATACATCCAGATAGAAAAACCCTATATTGACTATCGTAATACGATCAATGACGACACCAAATATCAGACGAATATCTGCCCAGAATCTTACCTAAATCAATAATAACAACAGATGAGAATAACTGGTACCAAGTTTCTTTTCAATCAGTTCATCCTAAGTTTCGATGATCAAAAGCATGTATGAGCAACAGTGAGATTACTATGTTTTGTAGGTTTCTCTCATTCTCTGCTAAAGTCCAAGCATTCTGAAATGCGACGTTTACTTTTACTCAGATACAGCTTCTACATTTCAAGATTTCCTAATCTTCATAGCATATGTTAAATAAAATAATGTCGATCAATAGGTACTGGAAATCATCCAGAATAAATTTGACAGTTATTTGAAAATAGAATATGAACTGTCCAAAACAAAATCTATCTTCATTGAACATACTTAAACTAAGTATCGAATTAGCACTGTTTTAGTGTTTTACAGCCAGTTCTGAGGGCCAAGTCTACTAATTTACAAACGTTGCAATGGTGTCTCCGTTGTGAGTATTTGACACGTTTGCCATACAAAATCTGTCAAAACATCACAAAGGCGAGACCATTACATCATTTATAAATAAGAAAACCTATGACGCTGGCAGAATAGTCAACATCGGCTCAGTAGCAAATGATGAAAAAAAAAATTGAAGACAAGGCCCCTATGAGCACGTCTTAATAGCCAGTCTCCTTTTCGCGTTTATTTTTTCAAATCGCGCTTCTCTCCAGCCAAATTTCGGCCAGAGACAAAAACATGACCCAGTAGCCTCAAAATCACCAATACCATAAACAAGCAATACCTCTACGTGACAGTACCACGTATTAGAGTGCTAGACACTAGAATTTGTACCCGGAACCCGATGGGTGTCATGTAGAGTGTCAGGTAGTCGTGACAGCGATAACATTGTTGTATGGGCTAATCGACACTGGTTTAGCGACCTTGACATTGATTGGAGACTTGGACTTGGATTTCTAGGTGTTCTTGGTAGAATTTGAAAAGATTTTTGGCAGTTTTCGGGAGTAGAAAGACGTTTTGGTTGTGATACAAAGGTCTAATGCTCGGTTCCTATAAACAAAAACCAATCCTTTTACTTACCAATGGTAGCATTTTTTGTTGCCAAACTGGGCATATAAATAGACTCGTAAGCTAATTTTACCGGTGATAATATGGGAGGGTCTACTATATGCAAAGCTATGAGGTCTTTGCTTCATTATTGCCAAAGATACAAGAGTCCTAATTTTAACCAATAACGGTCCATAAACTGTAGGAATCGGCCATTAATGTACTATGTTATTATAGGCTTTTTATTTTCAGAAGAAACTACATAATCAAAAAGTTAATTAAAATACTAAAAATATCACCAATAATTTCTAATTCAGCCCACTTCGCGAAACTCCCTCAAAATACACATTAAAGTCGAGAAAAAACACGCAATTCCAGACAAAACAAACCTTTTTTAAATAAAAATGTTCACAAAAATAAGATCCCATTTGGACTGAAGTGCCTATATTTTTATTAGGACGAAACTTTAGTTATTTCGAAGTTAAATTGGTGTAGCTCCTAATAGTTGACGACTCCTACAGACTTCTGTTAATAACGCCTTCTTGTAATAACGCTCAGGAAAAGCGATTTACATTTTTCATTTTGTAACATCAAGTCGATTTGAGATGTTAATAAGCTCATTCCGGGAAGCAAATAACATAATTTCTAAGCAACATAGCTTAGGAATATTAGTTTCCTGTGCGTAGGGTTTCAGGTTCGACTCTTACTTAGAAATAAACAAATAAAAAGCCTACTTACTATTATTGCATATCACATTACATCCTAAACAAGATACGGCCAAAGAAAATTCGGACGCTACTTTAATGCCTACTCTCATCTTTCCTCAGGGAGGAGGCCCGCCGTCGCGCGGCAGCTCGGCTGATGCTGAAGAGTGCACGCCACCACCGCACCCCCCGCCGTTCATACAGCCACCAGACTCGAAACTCTTCAACCCGGCGAACACATACAACTTTACTATGGAAGCTCTGTCGCATCCTTCATTGACTGGTAAGAGGATTTTCTGTTATGTTTTTTTTTATTGTTTCAGCTGACTGAAACAAAGTATATTTTAGTCAAAATATATAAAGGATTTGTGATCGCAGTTAATTCAGGCTCAAATTGAGATCACCTTGAAGAAAGGATAGAATTCTATTGAAAGCAAAAACTACTAGTTTCGAGTACTAGTTTAAGTGTGACAAATAACTTGGAAAATGGACATGAAACCGAAAACTTACTTGACCCATAAAAATCTACCAGCGACGATATTTTCGTATTTTCTTTTGTGTTTATATTATTTAGGAAACACTTGAATGATGAGCCTGACGAATAAATAACTGATTTCCAAAAATGGCCACCCGCCTACAGGTGATTCTTAGCACTCAAACATGATACGAGACACGTCAAGAATTTCCTATACTTATTGCTATTTTTTGAACGAGTTTAATACTTGACTATTGTCATCCAGTCCTGTTTGGGCACCAAGAGGAGAAAATACCTATCTTAGTCAATCATGATGAAAGATATGAACTGTGTCCTGTTTCCAGGTCTCCAAAATCCCTTGGCTCCGGACGGCATCGCAAGTACTTCCCAAGGTGAGTGCCAGCTTGTCTAGCAACGAATTTATTTTATTGCATTATTACTACATATATTGAGACAAACGATATTTTTAATGCACTGTCTGTCGTATGCCACCATCACCGCTTCCTCTCTGCTCTGTCATAATAGGTTTATATATCATTATTAGGTTTTTTTTTTATTATAATTTTTTAAATGTATGAGGCAATTATCACGTGACATATAATTTATTTCTATTAATATATGTATATTATTATAATTATATACTATTAACCTTATATATGTCTTCATTTGTGCTCTGTGTTTCTGTATTTAAATTAATTAATGTTAGCTTTTTGTGTTATGGTTCGATGGAGACGCGCGTAGGTAAAAAAATATTCAATTTATTTAATTTCAATGGTTTGGAGTATGTGTACGACTGGGACGAATGTTTATCATTGAACCAAAACGCAATGTGGCGTGCATGTAACTGTTACTGTAACTTAGTGTAATGTAACTTTACGAAGATATGCTAGCTTGTTTTATAGATGTTAAACAATTGTGTGCTAGGAAAACCCCTCACTCCCATGTCTCCGAATTAGGTTTTTGTTGTTACTTTTTGTTTCGTTTTTTTTTTCAAATTCTCTCATTATTTACGAACCCATTCCACGGAAATAAACGAAATGTTAACGAACGTAATTATACTTACACGAATTGGCTGTAAAGTTGTAAACATTACATTTTTTTAAATTGTAAAGAAAAAAAACCTACTCGAAAATAAGAAGAAAACCACAAAATTAGCTTCCAAGAAATCCAATCATAACTTCGATATAAAACTTTAGTGAATTCAGTAAAAGTTGGGTTTACTTATTGTTCCGAGCATAGCGGATCTCATGAATCATTTCTAAATACACTATCGGGTTACACTCGATCACATTGTCTTGGGAAACGGAAAATATAATAACAGGGAGATCGAACAATGGATTTTTAGTAATGGTAACTTGGTGTCGGTTTATATAAAATACGCTCAAATTATTTCATTGAAGAATTAAAAACGCTTTTGTTCGGGAAATTTGAAACATACGTTGCGCGCCTCTGTTATGAAAACGGACCATAGTCGATCACACAATCATTGCTGAGCTTAACTAGCGACGAGTAGGCGACATGTATGCGTTACTAATACCGCTTCGCATCCCGCGGCGGGATCGCCTGTCGTCGTAACGGGGGGTGGCGGTGCTTAAACAGAGGCTACGATACGAGAGTGCATTAAACGCGCGAGCGTCGACGGGGCTAACTGCTTGTGTTGTGACCAGGTGGCGCCCGCACCCCCCAAGAAGATTACCGCTGTGAGCCTTGTAACAAGAGCTTGTCGTCCCTGACGCGGCTCAAACGACACATCCAAAACGTGCACATGAGACCTTCCCGGGAGCCCGTGTGTAACATTTGCCGGCGGGTCTACTCGAGTCTGAACAGCCTGCGCAACCACAAGTCCATCTACCACCGCAAGCAGCAGCAGCCGGCGGCAGCGGCCCCGGGCCCCTTCTACTCCGTCAACTGACGCTCGACCCGCCGGCCCCGGCGCGCCCCCCTCACGTTGCCATTTGAAGAAACCGAGCTGCCATCCTAACCACCTAAAACGCCATACTCTTGCCCCTAGAACTTCGTTAAGTTTAAACAAAATTGTAACGCGATATGTTCCTAACATTTGTATATAGCATAGTAATGCATGCGCATCGCAAACTTTATCTATATGTATGTATAATTTATTATTTCTCACTAAACGTATCTAACGCTTGGTGGGAGCGCAGCGCGTCCGCGACGCCGCTGCGCTGCCACGTCCTCTATGGAACCAATTGGGACATCTGATCGGTACACGCATAACCACCAACCGTTTTGTAAAAAGCGCATTAGTCAAATTCGTGAAACACGTTGAATTGCCTCTACTAGGTTCAAAATTGCCACCGAAACAATAGTGGTACACTAATTGTGCCAATTGGTTCCGTCACTTGGGACCCGTCGGGAGCGAGCGGTCGCATGGTGTGGATACGACGGGGTCGCTCGCGCCGGCGTGTTGACTAATGCGCTGATGTTGGTTGTTATGTGTGGCGCAGTTGGCCCTCTGGGCGCGGGGCACCGCTGCGAGGTGTGCGGCAAGCTGCTGTCGACGCGGCTCACGCTCAAGCGGCACACCGAGCAGCAGCACCTGCAGCCGCTGCACTCGGCGCGCTGCTCCCTGTGCCACAAGGTGTTCCGAACGCTCAACTCGCTCAACAACCATAAGAGCATCTACCACCGCCGGCAGCGCGGCGCGCCGCAACAGACGCAGCCGCAGAACCTCACCACCAGCCCCGACACTAAGATCAACCCGCAGCATCACAACATCGACTTCTACAAGTTCAAAGACCAGTTTAACGTCTAACTCTATCATCAATGAAAGTTTTCTTTTTTCTAAAACGATTATTCTCTATTTAAAGGAAAGTAACTATTTTATTTTTCATATATCTTTTTATTTCCGTAACGGGACTTGTATATTTTTTGTTTTTCAGATTGTTTTCCTCTATGAAATATTTATTTGTGAACTTTGAACTTGTAAGTAAGTAAGGGTTGACATTGACTAACATCACAATATTTAATGGCTTTCTGACATTCCACTTGTTACAAGGGAGGGCGAGGTAGATCGAATTTGAAATATGTTTTTTTGTTGAAATGTTATCGATCGATTGCGCCCGGAGAGTGCAATACTGCGGTATAAAATGATTCCTGAATTTTTACACTATGTTAAATGTGCGACAATAAGGCGAAGAGAAAAAAAAAAATATTTTGAGAAAAGATGAAAAATCTTGGTGCTGTAAATTTATATATTAGGCTTAAATTTATATAAAAGAAACGGTGTTCGTGTAAGTAACAGAAGAGGCATATTGTTTTCAAATTGTGTTCATTATTTTCGGCAATTATTTATTCTGTAATTTATCTGTATGATCTCACTCTTAGATATTTATACGAGATTACTAAACGAAAATATGTAAAAAGTATAAAAAAACTATATCCACAGATATATAATTGGCTTATGAGGCTTTCAAATTATTATTTATATTTTAGGTGTTTTATTTTTTCATTTTTAAGACTGAATTCAGGATATAATAGCACCAATAGAATGAGATGAAAGATTGTTTTTTGCAAAAAAATATATATATTAACCCGCAGATAGCACAACCACAGAAATATACCGGATATTACGACATACACAAACAAACCAGGAATACATACATACATACATACAGTACAGCAAACCGACTTAGACACAAACAAAATAATTTCTAGCTTTCTTTTTGCAGTCGACAGTTTATTTCTATTTTATCAATTTATTTATTTATATCTTGTTTGTCGACTTTTATGAATCCTTTGCTGCCTTTTTATTATTAATACTATTGACAAAAAACCATCAGTCGAAGAAAATTGCATTTTACAAAGTGAATCGCAAGGTGCCATTTTAAATGAATATGGCTATTTTATTTTTTAGTTTAGTCACATTTTTTAGTTTTCAAACATTAGTTTTTAACGCAATCTTGTGTTCGTTTCTATTATTATTATTTCGTTGAGCCTTTTTAGGGTAGTTTTTTTTTTTCAAATAATAATATTTTTTTCGCTTTTTACCGACCTACTTGTACACGTATTTTTTGTACATTAAACACTCACAGTTTGTTTTTGTTTTGTACAATTGTAATTACACATTATTATTATATTATACATAATAGATAATAGTATAAAAAAAACAAATTTTTAATAATTCTCAGTGTTAAATGTTCCTAAATTTCAACAGTGTGAACTTTTCAACTATTAAATGTTCCGTGCTCGATATTAATTAGAAACGGAATTTTGCTTGCCATAAAATAATTTTAGTATATGTCTCGATATTGGGTGACGAAACTTCAACGCGTTAGAATGAGAAGAATATACGAGCTCTGAAAATTTTCTGAATATGCAACTTTGCCTGTGAGAAAAACGGACTTATCAAGTCCATTTAATGGAAACAAGTGAGACTACATAAAAGTTAAATACTACAAAAAATGAGAGGTCGTCATCGTGGGATACCCGCGGCGTAATTGCGTAACACAGTAACATTTTGACAGTTCAACAACATTCATTGCGTTGTTTACACTATTGAGCCGACAAATTTTTGGAACATATGATGCAATGAATTAGCAATATCCTTCAAAATTATTCAGATTGTGATTGAAAGTGTGTGACGCAATTAGGGCTGCAACGAAGTTCCTTTCGGTTTTGTACGCTATTGTTACGTAAAAAAAGTGTCGTGACAGTCAAAGTGTGTAAGTACACTTTTTTAGCTGTAGCTCTCATCCGCCAAGTGTGCAGACTACGACGTGCTAAAAGGAACTTCTTTCCAAAAACTTTTCTATTAAGTATCTGAAGCAAGAACACCAGCTAACAAAGACTTGTTCTATTTCAAAAGTTTCCCTTCCGCGTTAAAGTTCAATCATCCAATTAATAAATTAATGTGCGTCTTTCCTTTGTGAAAAATATTCTAGTTCATGAAAACATCACTATACTGACTTTAAAAAGTCGATAAAATATCACTATTGTTAAAATTTTAATTTTATAGCCATAAGGGAACTTTGATTGTAAATGTTAACATAATTTATTATAAAATGATATACACCTTAAGTAACTTAGTGCCTGCTTCATATTATTGTGTTCTTATTGACAAAAAAAAAGACATATTTTGCGTATTTTTCGTAAACAAGCATTAGGTAGTGTTGGACACACTGTTTACCTAGACAAGATGCTTAAACCTTTAAACAACTATGAGGCTTCTAACAATGCTATATGTTATCAAATTCTGTTGTTATTGCTAGATACATAAATGCTTAGCCATTACTCGTTTAGTTAATTAGTAAGCTTTATTATAATAGTTTGGCCAATTGGAAGACTAAGAGATTTGGTGCTAAAAGGAACGATGTTCGTAGAAGAGATAAGGGAAACGAAAGGAATCTAAATTTTTTCTAATATTTCGCAACATTCCGTGTACGAAAACGAAAATGATAAAAAAATGTTAAGTTTTTATTTGCGTAACATTGCAAAGTTTGAACCGTAGGATTGTTGTTTTTTGATTAGTAATTTAGTCATAGTTTTTCTTGTTAATTTGGGTTTGGGAAATTAAGTTAGTTGATTAAATAGGATTAAGGTTTATCTGAATTCATATAGATAATAGAAATACATGTTTACTTTACGATTACAGGGATGTGCTGCAATGGCAGTACGGTATTTCAGCTATTTTCAGTATAGCTATGAAAATTAAGAATTTATTTAGTAAAAAAACTTGTCTCTGGTTGGGAAAAATTTTGCCAAAATAATAAGCGCTATAGACTGATTAGAGTAAGTACGCGTTTGACTTGTACACTATTAGGCGTATTTTATAGATAAAAAATGTACATTATTTACTAAATTAATTGATAATTTTATAAAAAAAAATCGAGAAATGTTGTCGCACAGAAGGCGGTCAAAGCGTGATTAATTTTGGTATTATGAACTCGAAATTTACTTGTGATTTTGAAATGATCTTTGGTTCGAAATTTTTAGGTGTTAAGTTATTTTGGGATCTCGAGAGGCTGAAAGCCTCGGGTTTGAAAGGGTAAGAATTACACCGTGTTCTAAGGAGCAGAACACATCCCTGTCAAAAACTATATTAGTTAGGATCTTAGCAAGATTAAGACTGTTTCTGTGACCTGTTTAAGTTTTTATCTTTCTAACGAGTTAAGAATTTTTTTCAAACTCGCACGTGCGCGTGCGTTGACTTTATCCAATGTGTTCTTATACTTCTTGTTGGCATTTTTACTTATTTTATAAGGAATCTAAATTAATTTATTGGTTGTTGTATTGAAATTTTATATATTTTTTTCTTAAATTATTGTTCTACTATCCACGAATCTAGATATTTTTTGTTAACAATTGGCATCTGTGTAATGCAGTCCATTAGATTGTTTAATGTTATTCGAGATTGTGCCAAAAACTACGGTGTTTTTATGTTTTGTCTTCCATTTCGAGGCGAATTCGTCTTGAACGTAGCGTGGAACGCCAAAAATAAATAAATTATTTTAATGGGCTGCACTTAGTTATATTCTAATATTAAAAATGATTTCGCAACACTATAATATTATATATTCATAAATAGTTCTTTTTCTTCCTTACTTTTTAAATTAAAAATAATTGAAGTAACTACTCATAAAATGTAATCGTTAAACCGAACTTCATAAATCCTAATATTGATGATAATGGCGTTTTTAATAAAAACAAATATACAAAAAACAATATTGCCAGTTTTATTAGAAAATCCTTTAACCACCCGAGTATTTATTTGTGTTTTTTGTCAAAGAATTACGAGCTTTTTTGTAGAAACAGTTAGATAATTTTCATAGTGCACTGTTTTCTTTTTTTATTAATTTCGAAACACGCTTAGCATATCTAGTTTTCCCGCCTAAATATTTATTTTCCCGCCTCAACGCATGCTGACTGTTAACACCCTTCACGAGCCACTGTAGCTTCGCCATCATTTACATTTATTTTTCTATTTTATTTATCATTTATTTTAGTCACACTTTTTTTGTTTTTTTCTTGAAAAAAAAAAAAATTGTCATAATGAGATCCCTGGAGTAGGTTTAATTTTTTTTAATTTATACCGCGTTCGGGGAGCAACCCCATATTTTTTTGTTTTTTCGATCTGTTTACAGGTAAAAAGTTATTCTCGTGCTCGTTATGCGGGAAGGTTCTGTGTTCAAAGGCGTCGTTGAAGCGGCATATCGCTGACAAGCACGCGGAGCGCCAGGAGGAGTACCGATGCACGATATGTGAGAGGGTGTACTGTTCGAGGAACTCGTTGATGACCCACATATACACCTACCACAAGTCAAGGACAGGGGAGACAGATCAAATACGATTTTTTTAGTGACTACTCGGACGGAGTTGGCGCGGCGTGCGGCAGTATTCATCTAGCAAAGAGAATCTACACGAGCCCAATCTACCTGAACCCGCCGTACATAGCAACACTCACAAAGGTTAGAAATTGTTTATAGAACCAGAAACAAATTAGAGAACAACAATCTAACTCATTAACAATGGATTTCCTTTATTAGACTAAGCTAGGTATAAGGGTCCTTCTTAAATTTTCATTTCATATTTTTTTCTGTTCAATTTTAATTTTATAGATTTTAGTTTGACTTTTATGTTCTTTTAGTTCGACTGTACTTACCAACCTCCCCCCCGCGCCCCCCCCTCCCGTCGGGTTTCGCAGTTTTGACGTTGTTGTGTTGCTTGGAGCATGCTTCTATCATTTTTGTTATCACGTGTCTATGTGTTATTGTGGTTGAGAGAATTTCCTTAAGATTTTGAATATTATGAAAATCTCGTGATTATTGTGTAGTTAGTCAATGTGTACAGTGCATATTATTAGTATTATTAACTATTATTATTAACCTCATACATGTATTACCTATTGAATGAAAATTAACAAGCAGAAAATCACTCAGCGGATTTTCTCCATGTCTTCGTGTGTTACCAGCTAACAATATTACCTTGTTTTTTGGTAAAAATGCCTAATGTAAATGGGTTGTTTGTTGTTTTCCAGCAGTACCGCCTCTCCGTATGCCCCCGCCCACCGCCGGCGGTATCAACGAGCCACAAGAGTGTCCTTACTGCCGCAGGACATTCTCTTGTTACTATTCCTTGAAACGACACTTCCAAGACAAGCACGAGCAGTCGGACACGCTGTACGTGTGCGAGTTCTGCCACCGGAGATACCGGACGAAGAACTCGCTAACCACGCACAAGAGCCTGCAGCACCGCGGCTCCAGCGGCATGCTGAAGCGGCTGCTGAAGACGTCGGCGCTGCACTCGGCGCTGGCGCCCAGCCCGCACCACCTGTTCGACCTGGGCGCCGACCACGGCCCGCAGCTGCCGCCCGGCCTCCAATGACCACAGACCATGGCTTAGATCGCTCGCAGAACCCCCTGTTCCGAGTACACCGGGCGTCGCCGCCGGGTGTACTCGTAACGCGGCTCGACGGACGCGCTTACGATATGGATAGCATCATGTGCAATATAACGGACAATGCCAAAACAATGCAGGACTTACGCCGCATTTATGGTTAATATCGTATTATAATTAGTAAAATATTGACGTTAGGATTAAAATTACATAAACAGTATTGTCGCACGCGGCTGTAGAAGTCGTTTAGTGTACGCTTCGAGGATCGGACTTCGCTTTGTGACTAGTTCGTAACAGTTGCGAGTTACGGCATTTTCTAGTGAAAATGTTCCAACAGTGTTCAATATGACAATGTAATCCAGAGCAATACTAAAGTATTAATATTTCTAGTACTGCCAAAATTTGCCAACTGTATTCTAAAAAATGAAATACATTTTTTAAAATCACTTTTCGATAAATGTCTAGTGTCAAATTAGATTCGATAACTGTACAAAATGAGAACGTACAAATTTTAAAACCGTAAATTTTAAAAGAAATGCAAAGAAAATATTTTTTACTGAAACTTTTTTCGGAACGCCAAATCTAAATTAATTAAAATGATACAGATTATTTAGCGGTTAATTACAAAAATGTTTAGAGTAAAAGTAAAAAAAAAATGTTGATGTTGAGTAAAAAAAAATTAAAGACTTCTTAGAATCTGATTTCGAAAGTACAAAATTTAACGTCTAACAATATCTAATCTATGTGCGTTTGGCTTCAATAATAATAATGATTATGATCAATGTGTAAGTAGCCGTGCCTTCGTTCGTCTTCGAAATATTATGGATGAATTTCTGAACTGACGAGGTATGCGCATGCGCAAGTGAAGACGGTTCACGGACGAATCAATGTTGGCGGTGACGTTTCGAAAAAGGGAAAATGCTGTAGGGTTGCCAGACTTCGGTAGGATCCTTGAATACAGGGTTAAGAGTGAGTAAACAGATGTAGGAAATAGAGGCGCTGGGTTGCCAGAAAGTGGGTCTTCGAAAAGCAGTTCGACGATCGTATACGTGTGCATGATTACAAATCATGAAACAAAATCAAACATTTCTTCTGTATAGAAATACGTAGACTTTAGGTATTAATTAATAAAATTATATTTAACCTGTATCCATTTTCGGATTTCTCTCTATGAGTGTATAGTGGTTCTTATTTAAATGTCGACCAACGTAGCTGATGTCTCGTTATTGAAAATTTATTAGATTATTATTATTATATTATTCTCAAAAATCTTAGGATACCTAACCATAAGATGGCTGCAAATTGTATAAAAAATTATTTTATTTACTTATATCGTAGAAAATTGCTTGCGAACCGCGTTTTTCAGGTAACACGACATATCTATTCAGGGTGTTTGAAGAAATAATTCAATAATATCTTTAAAATCGCGATCCAATCTCTTAAACCACATATCACAAAACCATGAATATCTTTAAATAAAAGAAAGTATTTTTAACACCGTGATATTTCACAAAACCAAAGAAAACAAATTAATGTGAATAATACTTACTGATTTGCATTTATTCCCGTAGAGATATGACAACTTTCTGAAGAATGTTAAAATACTAAAATGTATTGTGCCATATCCATTTTACATGTTTCATAGGTACATAGAACTTTCCAAAATTTAGGGACATATCAAGCTCTGATCACTTTAAGTGAAATAAAAAAACATTTTTTGCAATGAATAATAAAAATGTCAAAGCAAGTTTTACAAACAATAGCACAAACCAATGGCAACGTTGTTTTAAAGCAATGAACACTATTGTTTTGCATTTATTTGTCCAATGTTAAGTAACATGGGTATAGGATTGTAATGTAGGTTTTTTTTGTATTTTTACTTTCTTTTTCGGAATGTTACATATATGTGTACTTTGTGATATGAAATACATTTAATGAGAAGTTGTTTGGTATATCCAGATATTTTAACATTTAAGTTTTTATCATTTTATCTTCAGCTTAAATAGTGTTATTAGCGGGTTGATTTCGAAGTAAAATATTTTTACGTGGACATTAGCCGGTTAGCCCGTATACCTCCATTTATGTAGTACCTCAAGTATATTATTTTGTTTTTTTTTATTTTTATTTCAATGTTACAGGCTGTTTTATTTTTACAGTAAAAGAAAACACGTCGATGAAATAATTTCGGAAATATTAAAGATCATAGAATCATTTAGCTGGAGCTTAGAAGGAAAAGCAAGCGGGTAGTTTGAATTGTAAATATAAGTTAGATTACTTACATAACTGAAGTATCGTGGCATCGTTCGGGAATAGAAGCCTCGTGATATTATTAACTAAATAGTAAATAGAAAAAATCATTAATGGAAAGGATTTTTATATATTCTACTAATGGATTTATTAATAGTGAAACGTAGACTTAGTCTTCATAATGTTTTTTTAATGTTTGTGTTTATTGTTTTCGCTGTGCAATTATTTTTTATTGGTTTGGCTGTTTATTGAGCTTATTGTTGAGTGCTTCGTTGAAATATTGGATTTTACATCCCCACTTATTTTTGTGGTCGATTTTTTGGAAGAAATTTGTCTAAATTGATCTCAGTTGAGAGCTGCGTACAACATCAATATCGGAGACAGCCGTTGGTGATTGTTGTTAGGTCTTAAACTATTGTAAAAATTTGTGTTAAGTTTGGATTATGTGTCGGCAAAAAAGGAGGTTCAACAAAACACGCAGCGTAAAAATTTCAAATTCATGCAAAAAAAAACACAAACAACCAATCGCTAAATAAAAAATACAGCGAAACAATAATAAGTTAAAGTATATTTTGCAATGTAAACCAAAATACTGCATTTTTAAATAGTAAGATGAAAAGTGAGAAAATCTTTTTTTATATAAAATACGTGTAAAATAGCAGCCCTTTGAATTTGCAATATAATTTTTCGCTTCTTCGCCAGTAAATAACGTTAAGTTTAAAGAAATAATTTTATAAACCGACTGTGTTACTAATTAGCGTAATGCACAAAGTAATCAACAACGGGATGCCTTCTAAACAGTACAAGTTTAACAATAGCCTACAGTAGATAAATAAATAAGATTCGTGTACTTTGAAATGACTATATGGACGTGGGGATTGTCTCAAATTAGTTGCACAAAAATATCTAGAATAGTTCTCTACTCTACTTTAAAAAGAGTAACAACAGCTAGATTATAATCTCAAAGTTGAGCATCGGCCCTCGCTTAAAATTCGGGCGACACTTTTTGGGTTGATGCTCAGTTTTCGGGGTTGAGTTTTGCTAGCTCTCTGGTAGCTTTATGTAGTAAATAAGGCTTCAGTAACTGAGCCATTCTACTTCCACATGTCATTTTAAAGTATTTTTATTGTCAGTTTTACTTTGCAAAATCAGTAAATTTCGTATTCGAATAAAAGCTAATACTGCCGTTTTATAAATTTCGTAAACGTTTTAAATGATTTGTTAGGGGTTTCCATGATTTTCCTTAGGATTATTCGTGGATATAATAATATTTACCTAATCTTATGATAGGCAGGTAACTTAAACTTCTTTATGATCGAAGTTAAAACGTCTTTTACGGGAGTTCTCACATGATAAATAATACATGTTCACAAACCGCTTCACAAAACAGTTTTTTTAAGAAAATGAAATGCTTTTATCGTAAGTATTACCTCCTATAATTTTAAGTATTACCTCCAATTATATAATTTAATTTCTAATGTATTAGTTTAGATCGTGGGTTTGCCTGTAGACTACAGGCCGATGTATTTATGTATGTATTACAGTTACAACATACAGACAGGACAGTGTTTTATATTTATCGAATTACTTATATTGTAAATCACGAACGAGATATAACAGTTGTTACATAGTATTTTTTCCCATACAATCATTTTTTGTTGATCCATTTCCATGTTTAAAATGCAATAGATATTATCCGTTATTGTTTTAATTGAAAACTAAATAGTTTTTAATTAAAATCGTAACGCAGCCAGAACATACAATAGTTATTTATAAATAATTTAAATTGCTCGATCGGTGCAGGGACAACCATCTTTTTTAAGAATAAATCGACTGCATTTTTTATTAAAAGTCTTTTTTAATCGTTGCTCACAAATTAATGTTAAATACTTACGAACTTGTAGTGTTTTCGTATGAGAGTCTCGCGTCGATGTATTCTTAAGTCAATAGCTTTAATATTTATATCAGTATCTTCCACTTTAAACGTAATATAATTATAAATAATTACAGTTATAGCAATAGTTCCCAATTTGCCACAGTACCTCAATATAATAGTTACATTTATGTATGACTTATAATAAGCTACAATCAGCAGATTATCCTGTTTTTAATAATGTCAATTAAGATTTTAAGGAGCTCTATTTATTAATAATATAAGTCTTATTTCCCATTTTTATTTCTATTCGCTGAAAAAGGCGGACTTTTGGCTTCAAAATTATCAATTCATGCCCTCAAATATTCTTTGTAGTTTATTATTTTCTTTTATACACATTTCGCGTCGAAAAAATCTTAGTGCCAAATATTGACAATACATTTAAAGTCACATGTCAAGAAACATCTCTTTTTATAATTTAAAGTACTATAGTATATCAGTGTTAAATCTGCTAAACCTACAGTAAATAGTAACATTAATATAGTTCCGTAACTCAAAGTGCACTTACAACTTTTTATATAAAAATAATAAGTATTATATACTAAGTAGTACATTTGTCCCCCTGGTCGAGCAATGATCGTTGATATCCCGTCTATAACAGTACATAAAAGAAAAGTATTTACAATATACACACTATGACATACAATATACTGACAGTTATATGCTAGAAGTAACTTTTATCTACAGATAAAGTACGACAGTGGTGCAGTTTTACCAAAAACTGTTAATTTATAAGCAAGTTTATTATACAGTCCGAATGTTGAGTGTTGAAACTGTTGAGCAATCGGATGTCGAGTTGGGCGCTTGCTCAGTTGCCGATATTGAGTAAGTCGTGTTGTAGTATACTCAGTACTTAATGTTTTGAGTAATGAGTTGTTTTTCCTAATGTTTACGTTTTTATTTTTTAGTAAAACTGTACCGCTGTTACTTGTTATGCTCGGTAACACATTTTATACACAGAAATATTTTTTTACGAGAAAAAAAAATACAATTTATATTGTGAAAGTTAATTAAGTGGCAATTCTAATTTACTGCATTATATTTTTGCTGACACACTTAGGATTAGATTTTTCTTTTTTTCGTAATTTAATGTATGCACGATCTGCGTTTTTATTAGCATTGATTTTTCTTTTTTTTTTTGTTCTTTATAAGCTGACATCTTAAGTGATACATACCGTTGGTTCCCAAAAATTGGAAAATTAAATTAATAATTTATTGTATTTAGTAATTTGGAAAAAAAAATAACAAAACAATCAAGGGTAAGTATCACTTACGACGTTTTAATATGCCTAAACTAATATTGTGTTACTATGTAAAAGTTATAGTTTGCCATCGTTGATCAAAGATGAAAAAATATGTGTTAAATTTAGTTAAATGGAGTTTTGTTATACTTTTAAAGGGTCCGGGGATGCGGTGTGTACAAAAATGATTTATAGTATTGTGTATTGATCGAATAAGGTTAGATGTGGGGCCGATAGGACCTGGTAGGCTTCTCTTGAGAATTGTTGTAAGTTACACCCAAGTCGGTGAAGACACTTAAAGTACTATTGTTGTAGATAAAGGGTCGAGTTTACGAAATGATTTTAAATCATCACTGGACTCATGAGATGAAACCTAATCGAAAAACTGAAGATGCAACTCTTTAGTGCCAATATTTAGGTTTTATAGTATATATTGCATAGTATGTAATTATGAAAGGTTTTCTCCTGGCTACGTAGGTTTTTAATTTTTCGATGAGGTTTCTAATATTGTAAATTAATGTAAGAAATAATTCGTGTTGAATATTTTTCGTATTAATGCAGTAAAATCAATCAGTATTACAATCGCAATAGTATAATATGGAAAGGAAATCCAAAAATAACTTTAATATTAAAACAGTAGGACGCCGGATTCGTAATACATTAATGGTTATATAGGGCAAGGAAAAACTTGAAGAAAATACTCTGGAACAAAAAACACGATGTACAACGAATCGGAAAATCTGCATTGATACTAAAAGTTAAAAACTCATGTTTCAGTGATATTTAAAAAGTGGTGTCTTTACTTGTTTTGATGTTGTTGATATTTGTGAATAAGGAATCAATTCGGGTTGAGTATACGGCTGCTACCACGAACATAAAGATTCGAACTTCACACATCCCTTATTCGTTCCATTGCGGCATCCCAACGGTCTTTAACACGACAATACTTTACGATACCAACAATGGAATCAAAAATGGGCATAGAAACTCTTGTCTCGTGGTCTCGTGGTAGCAGTCACATTGGTAGGAAGTTAGGAACATATCAGATAGTCGGAAAACTTAGTACTATAAGTATCTTTGAATCTGACTCTTTCGTCTAAACTGTACTGGAGAAAAATATATCGGTTATTTTTAAGTTTAGGTTTCTAACAAAATCTGCGTTTCGAATTCTCAGCGACGTATAACAGTTGAATGTAATAAAAGTATAAAATAAACTCGCAGTGATTCCATTGATTATGAGGTCTTTTATTAATTAGTTTAGAACCTTTTCCTTAAGTATTATTGTGAAAATATGAAGGTAAAATACGTTGTTTTCTTAGTGCTCAAACACACGAGCGACACGCGTCAACCGCAGAGGCCGTTGGCAGAGTGTCGGCGGCTGCCGTCAAGTCGTGTCGACGGCTGCCGTCAACACGTGTCGACGGCTGCAGTTGCTTCTGCTGTTGACGCGTGCCTCTCGTGTGTATGCACACTTAGGCGGCGTCTGCACAACGTAGGTTTGCGTAGTATGTAATTTATTCCAGACTTGTATATATCCTTAGATATGTGGAGGTTCCCGAGGATTTTAGAAGCTTGCCGTGTGCTTCGACCATATTAATAATACCTATCTTAATATTTTTAGCGGACAAGATAAACGCAATATTTTGCATTTTCTAAAGCCAATGTTCATTTGGCACGTCTACAACGGTTTAATGTAAGAGTATGTGCGCGGACGCATGATTGCAACACCATCAATTTGCTACTTTGTTTTGTATCATCCTAGAGCTGTCTCATCGATTGTGTGAGTAAGGGAAGAGGGAGTGCATACTGCGCACACTCTTGTGCACTGTATCTCCCGCGCCGAAGGTTAGCTAGTCTGCGTTGTGATTGGCCGCCATGGCCGAAATACTGTAGGTCTGTAGGACTATTATTATTATGTTACATCCTGTAATTAGAATGTATAACTTAATGTACTACTGCACAGGCGGAACGAGCATTGATGACCACAGCAGTTTACTGCGCGTTGGCGATCTCAGAAAATAACTTTCAGTTTTGCAGCCCGATGTTTTCTGCTAAAAGTAAGTCAAGTCAAAAAATGGGTTCCTTCAGGCCCTTTGTACACGGCACGGTTTCTTTACAGTACGGTGTATACACCGCAATGTAGAAAAAAACGTATGTGTGAACAAGCTTCCATAGTAATCCATATAACACTGACGGCCGAACCTACAGACAGCGAATAAACCGTACAAAGGGCCTCACAAGTGATTGATAAATTACTATGCCATGAAATAACATAACACACATAAATGATAAATGATTTTATTTCTGTACGCATTTGTCAGCAATCATGCAGCTCAACGCAGAACTTAAAGAGCTTACCATAACAATGTTTAAGTCCCATGTAAAGGGGAGGAGCCAATTGCCATCAAACAGGCCAATATGCCTATAGTTTTCCTTTCCCATAACCTGGTGCTACGGTTCCACAAAAAGTGGAACCGTAGCACGGCGTAGACATCGATAATTGTAAGTTGGTACCTTAAAAGTACCTACCAAGGTAGCTAGCTAACTACACCCATAACATCGAACAACTTCAAAACTTAATCCATACTAATATTATGTATTCTGTGCTAATGTTATTAATTCGAAAGTGATTCTGTGTGTAACTTTTCACGCCGAAATTAAACGGATTTCGAAAAATTTTGATAAGAAAATAGATGGCATCCTGCGGAAGGACATACGCTACTTTTTATACTACTTTATTTATTTTTATTTTTTATTTATAAATCTGATTGTAAGTTAAGCCTCAGGCTATTTAGGACTAGATGAGAGTAGCCGAGGATCGAGTTGAGTGGCGTGCGATTGGAGAGGCCTCTCTCCAGCAGTGAACTTATTGGAGAGGCCTCTGTCCAGCAGTGAACTTATTTAGGTACTCAAACTCAAAGTATTTATGTGCATTGAACCATTTACAGGCACTTTAGAATTGTCAAAGGTGGTGGTCATTCAGGAAGATGAAGCTAGTTGGCCATTGCAAACTAGTAGGTTGCTATGGAGAAGAACGGGCAAGAAACTCCACGGACACTTTTAAATTATATTGTTACAAAATATTAGTGCTCTTCAAAATAATATTATTGATTTCCTTTGGTAAATAATTTAAATGGTAAGTCAGAAACAGCCCAACTGGAGAAACCTACGTCCTGCAGTAGACTGATGATGATTATGGATGTGGAGCAAATTTTAAATTAGCCTCCAAGATGGCCGATAGGTACATACATATGTGGCTAAAGGATAACAGTAGCACGGGTCGACCGAAAGGTAAGCTAGGCTTGCCGCGGTCCACACGCACACTTCCACATATCCTCCGTGCCTCGGAAAGTACATTAAGCCGTTGGTTCCGGCTGTCATTCGTTGATAAGTAGGTATATGAGAGTCGTAACGAGTAGCCAGAAGCCCAAAAGTCTGATAACCAATCTTACCAATGGGTTTAGTGCACCCAGCAAGTTGTGGAGGTAAGAAGTGGACTGCTAATGCGTGCTTTTATCATTTCTAACGTACCAACCACCGTTACCATTACCTACCGTGGACGTCGTCGTCCACACCCATAAAGTCTACGGAAATACATGCACGTAATAACGTTATCGTGGACGGACATATTT
Organism: Apamea epomidion; assembly: GCA_947507525.1. NCBI lineage: Eukaryota > Metazoa > Arthropoda > Insecta > Lepidoptera > Noctuidae > Apamea > Apamea epomidion. The sequence goes on along the minus strand of OX382237.1, from coordinate 1,358,350 downwards.
TGCTAAAAGGGTCTTCATAGGTTTTCATACATTTTACTTCCCTATGTTATCGTGATGGCGTGACGTGGACGTGGACGTCCACGGTAATACTACCGTGACAATACTGTTACGTTACAAATTATACAAGCACATGGCTGGTGATGACGATAATATCAGAACTCCTTATTGAATTATAATTAGGAACAAAACTTGTAGGTATACAAAATCGAGAAGAACACTTGGTGACTTTAATATTATTTTGCTATCGTAATCAGCCCAAATAAAATGGCGTGCAATTAATAATAATATACTATTATGCTTACAATAAACTAACTGATATCATTCGGGAAGCTACCAGCCTTAAGTTAAATTGGGCTGGACATATCTGCCGCATGTCAGACGATCAATGGGGCAAACTTACGACCCAGTGGTACTCCCGCTCATCGCGGCAAGCTCAGACGAAGACGGCGGAATGAGCTGGACTCCTATAATAAAGATTGGATCTTGGCAGCTCTGGACAGAGAGAGGTGGAAGGAGAGTAGCGAGGCCCTTTACCCAGCCGTGGGACATCAAAGCTATAATTTACGGGCCGTTATTGTTTAAACTTAAGAATTGTATCTTTACCAATAATGAAGCAAACACCTCACAGCTTTGCATAATAGACCCTCCGATATGGACGTAGCTATCACAGGAAAAATTTGCTTACGAAGCTATTTATTTTTTATTGCTCAGTTTGGCATTAAAAATGCTACCATTAGTAAGCAACACGATTAATTTTTGTTTATAGGAACCGAGCCTAAGGGATATGCATATATTCAATTTCAACATCTTTCATTTAAGCGAAAACTCATATATGATTGACATTGTCCTTAAAAGTGTTAGTATCCTTGCCTCGGCTGCCGCTGATCATCGAGCCCTCGGAATCCACCGTCGTCTGACAGAAGCTGGCAGAACACAATAGAACGGCTTAAGTAGGTAGCGTCAAACGGTGTGACCACAAACTAATCAAAAGGAGTGCTGGAGTAGGTAAGGAAAAAGGCGTGAGCTTATGATAAGTTTGATAGCTTAATTCTTGAGGTAGGTTATACGTTATTCAAATCACACAAAAAGAAACAAAATCACGCGCAAGAAGTCGCGGGCAGTTCAGAAGCTAGTCTTCTTATTATAAAAATCAATTATTGCTGTTCGTTAGTCTTGCTATAGGTAACTCGAAAATGGCTCGACCGATTCTGATAAACCTTTGGTAGGATGTTGATTGCGCGCCGGAGAAGGTGCCTAACAAAAAAAAAGAACAATACATTATGCATTGCACACGCTGGACTTCATACTATCGATGACTAATTATAGACATTTGATTTTCCCCATTTTGGCGCTGACAGCAACGTGAGCGTCCGTGAAACTAATATTCTTGATAGCGAGATTTACAAGATGCGCATTTATGCATACCTACTCTCATAATAAAAATGTTCTAAATATCTCGTAGTAAACACAAAAGACACAAAAACGTCCTATTCCACGATTTAGACCTATATCGTGGAATCCACGTACCTACGATCGCGATCGACGTAGGTACCCATAGAAATGTAAAAAACTTCTTGGACTATGGACGAAACAAAAAGACGGCCATTTGCGGCAATGTGTCAATTTTAGTTCCTGAGACTCTCGAGCAAAAAACAACTGTCATTTCGTATAGATATTAGTCCAGCGTACTTGTCTAAATAAGTCAGTGATTACAACGCAAGCAAATAATAAAGTAGAAAAAAAAATCAAATTGTTCTGCGTCAGACATACACATTGAAACGTTTGAACTATTTATTATGATAAAAACAGTTACCAGTTGTAATATTATTTTTGTGATTATATTATCCAGCTAGAACTAGAGAGAACTCTGAATGGTTTACTTAAATACGGCTTACAATAGGTTCCTTTCTAAAGTGATTGTATTAATTTCCAAAATTAATTATGCAGCGTGAAAATATAAAAGAAACGGTTGCCAACGGTTTCCTTCAGCTCAACTCCAGCGTCTGTATCCGAATGAGAAAACTGAACTGTCACTTTAGCCGTCAAACCTTGAATGACTGTGTCAACACTGTCAACTATCACTATCACAGATCACTCACAATGTCACTGTCAAATGTCAATAGTCGGTTGTTGTTGCATTGCGCAGTTCACATGTGTGATTTTGTATTATTTTAAATAAATATCACATATAAATGTATAATAATGGACGCCTATGATATTTTTAAGAAATTAACAAAAGGTTTAACTTTTAAACATCGTGTTTTGGGTGTTCAAAATAATGTAAGTATTGAACATAACCTATTCTGTTACCAATATAAAGTTTTAAGTTTTATTTATACTACAGGTGCTACCAATGTTTTATCAAACTTGGAATTTTCAGAAATGATCTTGTTACCTATACACTTGATATTTTGCCGATTATGACAGAGAAAAACATCAAATGAGATCAAAGTTGTATTTAGTGGATTTTTATTTTAAACGGAATTGTGCCACTGCTGGGCAAAATTTTCCCCCATAGTCAGAGGAAGTAGGTTAAAAGTTGACTCAGAGACAGGCTCAATGTTTCCTTCAACTTACTTTTTGTACCATGACAATTAAATTTTAGTTCAGATTGATTTATATTTTATCTTTTATAAGGTTGTAATTCATTAGAAATTGCATACTTCCATGCCTTTGTTAACTCAGATACGCATTGTATGACCACTTATCAAAATTAAATTAATGCCTAAACTAGCTAACCTATTAGGGAACCGGATACAGTAGTTGTGACAGAATTCTATTTTAGTTTCCACAGATAATAAATACCGCTGACTTTCTCTATAGATATCGCTTTACATAATTATTTAACAACATGGTATTTTATACGACATTCTTCCTGTTTATCTTCAGGGCCTGGACTCAAAATCTTCAATCAAAAAGGAGGAAATAGAAATAAAACAAGAACAAATCAGTGACAATGAAGAAGAGTTACAAAATGATTTGTACCAATCTGCATCGGACTCGGAAAGTCAATGTTCGGACCAAGACGACAAGGAAGATGGTGATCTACAGCTGGTAGAAGGAGTCAAAGTGGGACAGAAGAATAAGAAACGAGGAAAGAAGGAAAAGACTGAAGATTTGAAGAAGAAACTTGAATTGGAAGAGGTATTTAAAATTTGAAATGAATTGGGTGACTTGAGTTATTCCATTACTAGTTCACCTATTAATTTAACCATTATTACAAAAAAATTATACCACCACTTTTGGTAAAAGATACAAAAAAATGTCATCCTCATTAATACTTCCTACTCTTTCAAGCAAAACCGTTTCCGCAATGAGCATGGCATCAAGACAGTGGGTCGGCACGTACCGGCTGCGCTACAAGACTTCTCTGAGCTGACTGGACGGTACGACATACCACCAGCACTGGTAGACACAGTGACACAGTGTGGATATAGTGAGCCTACTCCTGTACAGCGGCAGGCTATACCTTGTATGTTGGAAGTGAGTACCATTTAAATTCACCACAGTAGTCTTTATTTTCAATTATTAAAAAGAAAAGGGAATTACAAAAATAAAACTAAATAAAAATAGTGTTCCACCCATATCATCACATCACCCGTAACATCCATATAAATAGTTATTATTATACTAACTCATATCATAAGAGTTTGTTGTCTATTTGCTAATGCAAACATACACCTTGGCGGGAAATGAAAAGTATTGGAATTGCCCAGCTGGTCTTATCTTTAGTTATTCTTAGCCATTGCCCCTGCGCCTGATCTCTCCCCGGTCGTGTCGGATTGCCGTCGCATCGGACTATGAGAGAGCAGGAAGAGGGACTGTGCATGTGTGTCTGCACACACACTTGTGCACTATAACATCTTACGCGTCGAAGGCTAGTCTCTGTTGAGATTGGCCGCCATGGCCGAAACACGATCTGGGGACCTATTCTTGTTACTCTGACATGTCTCAATCATGGTCAAAAATCACAGACAAAAAAATACTAAAACAACATTCAATTTCTCCTAGGCTTTATTATACTATGAACTCCAAACAATAACATAACTCCAACGTTTCTAGGACCGTCAAATCCTGGCCTGCGCGCCGACAGGCTCAGGCAAAACTGCAGCCTTCTTAGTCCCCATACTCCATGCTCTGGGGGCTCCGTCGGGCGGGCCAAGAGCCCTAGTGCTCTGCCCCACGCGTGAGCTGGCGCATCAGATCTACCGCGAGACGTTACGCCTCAGTGCGTCTAGTCAGCTGAGGTGTAGCGTCGTCAGGAGTATTAAGGAATCGAAGGTGAAAGAACGGGAAGCTACTATTAGAAAGAGTGGTAAGTCCTACTATGCCAACTACTTCCTACGAATTTTATAATCGCGAAAGTTTGTGAGGATGAACGGATGTTTGTTACTCTTTCACGTAAAAACTACTAAACAGATTTTGATAAAACTTTACAATAATATAGCTTATACATTAGAATAACATATAGGAGACTTTTATCCCGATATTCCCACGGGATCGACACTTATGTGGGTGAAACCGCGGGGCGCTGCTAGCATTTTATAATCACACGGTTTCTTTTTTATGGTAGTAAGTTGGATTTCTTTATTGTATTATACCAAACTCTTTATTTATTAAAGAATTAACTTATTACGAAACATAAAATTCAAATTCTTCAGATGGAAAAATAAATTTCTTAGATTTCCCATTGGGATCAATAACTAAGCGTGAAGTATACATTCATAATAATGAACATGATTAAATTTGTAATTTTCAGATATTATAGTGAGTACACCAAATCGTCTCTGCTACTTACTAAATCAAGACACCGTCAACATTTCTTTAGACAAGTAAGTACTAATATAATAATAGATACCCATAAATAAATATGGCACATCAAATAAAAAAATTAAAAAAAGTTAGAGAAAGTCGTTCCTGTCACCCTACCCTGTGAGATAATCTGCTCATGTACTGAAACTATTTGTAGCATAATCTGCCTATAATGTTCCCACTGCTGGGATACAGGCGTCCTCTCAGTGAGAGGGAGTGGGCCGTAATCCACCACCCGGGCCCAGTGCGGGTTGGTAGATGTCACATGTCTACGAATTTTTGGTTCTAGGACATGCAGGTTTCCTCACGATGTTTTCCTTCACTGTTTTGAGACCAGTGGTGATGAAAAAAATCAAAACTATTCTTATTCATACGAAATTACAAGGACCATTATTCCTATTTTCAAATTAATTTTCCAGAGTACGCTGGCTAATAATCGACGAGGCAGACAAGCTGTTCGAGGGCTCGGCCGACCAGTCCTCAGACTTCAGACAGCAGATGGAGCAGATCCTGACGGCGTGTGGCAGCAAACAGCGCCGGATCGCCATGTTCAGCGCCACACACACGCCCAACGTGGCCAAGTGGTGCCGCCATCATATGCGGGGACTCATTAACGTTACTGTTGGACAGAGGTACGTTTGATAAGGGAATTGAAGATTTTCATATGGAGTCTGGCATACCTACCTACTGTCACGCCATTTTGATTATCTTTCAAAATGGCGGCCACGCACGCGACCTATATAAATCGATAGCTGACGTTGATGTCAACTATCGATTTATATAGGAATTGAAATTGCGGACAGGTATGCCACGGATCTTCAAACCCCTTTGTGCCTTTTTATTTTTTTTTTACTTATCGTATTCGAAAAGTGCAGAGCAGAGGCTTTTTTATAACATTGAAAAATAAACCTTATAATCAGTGAGTTATAGTGCAAACGAGCTCGCCCGACTTCAAGGAAGACCAATTTAGCACTTTATGCCACTTACAATAAAGTTTACTGTTGACTATCGGCAGAATGCTCTGTTCTGCTCTCCTCTTTAGTCTACAGCACGGACACCATCGAAGTGGTTCATTGACCTATAAATACATCGTATTTTAAAAGTATTCATCTGTCTCAGGAACGCAGCAACAACCCTAGTTGATCAAGAGTTGTGTTTCTGCGGCAACGAGAACGGGAAACTCGTTGCGTTCAGACAACTAGTGCAGCAAGGACTGAAGCCACCTGTATTAGGTACGTAGAAAACTTGTTGTACGATATACCATCTTTTTTAAGAGTTGAAAAAATTACTTGCCATTCCATGCAAAGCTATAAGAACTCTTATAAATGTGTAGATCAGAAATTCAAATGGTTGAAAGTACAGACAAACATTAAAAGCGCCTTTATTTCGTCACAGTAAGAGCGATTTCCGGATTTTCGAGACGGTGAAGTAAAACATGGTGAGGAAACCAGCATGTCCTAGAACCATAAATTCGAAGACATGCGACATCTACCAACCCGCACTGAGCCCGCGTGGTAGATTATAGCTCACTCCCTCTCTCAGAGAGGAGGCCTGTGTCCCAGCAGTGGGAACATGATAAGCTGATTATGCTATGAGCGATTTGTTTTATCGTACCTACTTCATTTACCGCAAAACTTTTGTATAAACAAGTGTAACAATGTTTTCTTTTATATTATTTTCAGTATTTGTACAAAGTAAGGATCGTGCCAAGCAGTTATTCAAGGAGCTCATATACGATGGCATCAATGTGGACGTGATACATGCTGATAGGACACAGCAGCAGGTAAATAACTATTAACTATAATACACAAATACAAAAATGTTATACAATATAACGGTATGAGGTGTGTCCGTCCAAGCCATCTGTGCTAAGTGCCCAAGGAATGTAAACATTATTCTCTTACTGTAATATTTTCAGTCTTGCTCGTAGAAAGTTAGAAATGTAATCACGATTTTTATTTTTTTAAGTGAATTCTTCGTTAGCGACGTTGTGCATTTTTTTGTGATGGGTAAAAAATGTTAAACTCGCGTCAGGACACGTGACCTGATCGAAAATTCGTACGATGGAGCTCGCGTCAAGACACGTGACCTGATCGAAAATTCGTAAGACGGAGGGAGAGTAGATCGCAATCCAAAATATCAAAAATGCACAACGTTAATATTCAAGTTTTCACTTCTGCCGGCACTCCCGGAGTGCAACCCGTTTTTTTTTTTTAATTTAAATTCACATAAACAAACATGTCTATGTCACATAATTTTAGTGACTTTACCAATCCTTGTTATCTTCTTCTATTCGTGGCGATGGTACTATTCCTCGTTATTTTTTATTTTATACAGTTTGAGCCCAGTAGGTGGCAACGTTGATTGATCCTGTTAATTTAATCTTACAACATTGCCACGTTTAAAATCATACCACATCAACTTTTCTCCCAATCGATCTCAACTTTACTAAAATTATCTATTACTACCAAATTTACCACTATCATTACCATTCTTACCAACATGACCACTTTCCCAGCGTGACAACGTGGTCCGCAGCTTCCGCGTGGGCCGCATCTGGGTGCTGATCTGCACGGAGCTGATGGGCAGAGGCATGGACTTCCGGGGGGTCAACCTGGTCATCAACTATGACTTCCCGCCCTCGGCCATCGCTTATATTCATAGGTAAAGTGTCTTCTCCATCTAAACTAATATTATAAAGATTTGATTTTTTGTTTGTTTGTTTGATACGTTTTCACGTTACAACGGCTGAACAGATTTCGATGAAATGTGGCATACGGGAAGGCCATGACCAGTATTAGGTCATAGGTTACTAATTAATGCTTTTTTTGACCATTTCCTCGACAGTATTGCTAGTAGTCAACTTATTACTATCATCTTTTATAGGATTGGACGCGCGGGTCGAGCGGGACAGAAGGGTCGAGCGATAACGTTCTTCACTCAAGATGACGTCGGCAACCTTAGAAGGTAAAACATCTCATGATTTTCTCGCCTTGAATCAATCTCACTTAGGCGGTTGATGACAGAAGGGGTCTTAAAAGAAAAGAAAATGAAATGAAAAATGTTTATTCACAGACGTACTTAATAATGTTTCAATTCATATTACCGCTGTCAAACTGCAAACTACGTATCCACATTATGAGCTTCTTATTTAATCTAAACTTGCTAACTTACAGAACAATGAGGGCTTATCGAAGTTTTGATTACGTTCAATGTGAATAAGTGGCATTTATTTTAGAGCCCTTCTGTCAGTCCCCAATCTTATCATCAGCTTCGTCTTCGTTGTTATCTATACAGTACTTTTCTTGTTACAAACACAAAGTTGATGATTATTTCATTGTATACATCTTTTTTTCTCACCCCTGCCTTCCTGCCCACAGCATAGCCTCAGTGATGAAGCAGTCCGGCTGCCAGGTCCCGGAGTACATGCTGCAGCTGAAGCAGAACCCCAACAAGCGCAAGAAGCTCATGACGAAGGCGCCCAGCAGAGACAAGATATGCACCATACTGGAGAAGAGGCCTGACAAGTAAGAGAAGTAGATGGATGTACATCCTAAAACAATTTTCTGTTGGCAATGTGAATCAAACTACAGCCTCTTTTATGGCTAAGGGCCTATACACATGGACACGCCGTTTTTTATTTGCGCGTTCCCAGAAACTCCTCGAGGGTGCGTTTTCTGCTTTGAAAATCCAATACTAGTTGCATTTGCAGCGCGTATACGCAAGTCGACGGCGCGCAAAAAGAGCGCTGTGTGCGTACACCCTTAAGATTCCGAACACGATGTCGTACACCATCGGTTCATCAAAATGCCAAGTCTATTTCTAAACTAAAGTTAGAATTCGTTTTGTAGACTACAAGTGTCAAACTTTTTCGACATCTGAAAAAATTAACTGCTAAAGTGAGACCTGTTCAAGAACTCATCCTATAGATAGATAAATTATCCGATAGCAAATCAAGGATCAAAAAGCCTCCTGCTAGATCCATGAATATAAAATCTAACTCGTGCTTTTCACTTTTCAGGAGAAGATTAGAAGCAGCCAATGAAGCTTTAAAAGATGACAAAACAAAAACCACAGAGGCAATAAAGATTGCTAAAAACAATAAACAGAGAAGAACACAGAAATTAGAAAAACAAAAACAAATCAAGAACACGCCGGAGAAGGGAAAGAATATTACGAAAAGAAAAAAGAAGAATTTAGCTAATAAGAAGAACAAAAAAGGTGTAAAATGATAATATAAGTCTGTTATAAATGTAATATCTGATTGTTTTATTTCTATAGTACAGACGCCAGCATATCAAGCTACTCAAAACTGTCACATTTTCCCAATCAACCTTGAACTTTAATGCTTTAGCGATAAAGTTGAAAATATATTAAAGAAATTTGACTGATTTTAATAGCTTGATATGCTGGTGTCTGTACCTCGTTCTTCGAAGAAAATAAACCAATGGGGTAGTTGCGTAACACACATGAAATGACAATTGATCGCAAAGCCTTTTATTTTGACAGTTCAGCCATGTCCATTGCGTTGTTTACGTTGTTGAGCAAACGAGTTTTTCAAACCTATGAAGCAATGGATTAGGAATATCCTTCAAAATCCTGATTGTGGATGCCTTGATAAAAATTGAGAATGTCAAAACAAATTGTATTGGAAAATGAACTCTGGTACGATGACGTTAAGGTTCAGAATCCTAAAGCAAGGTAATCGTAACTAAATAAAACCACAGTGCATACAATTATGTAACATCTATTATAAAATTTTCATACAAAATATACAGTCTTCACGTTGTAGTTAATATTATACAAAAATATCGTTATTTTAAAGTTACAACATTAACATAAAAGAATAACCTAACTTGTAACATTCGTTTGAAAACCTCGTGTATATTGCACAATACATTACAATAATTAGGCTGTGGCAATTTGATTGGTGACATATAAAGGTAAGCAGACTAGTTGGGTGCTGCCCAACTAGTCTGCTTACCATTTACATTGGTTGAGTTAAGTAGTCTAGCAAATTGAGTAGAGAACTGATTTATATTGGCAGTTAACTATACGCTACAGTCCGTCCGTCAAGAGAATACGTTCCTGATACTGGTCAGTGCGACAATTCTAGTAACTAATAATGATCAAATTCGCAAAACACGAATTCAATATATGAAACTGAAGAACCCATTCTCCCGTCTGCCGCCCTGTAGATTTTAGCAAGCAAATGTTACAAATTAAATCTACGTTAAAAACATAATTTCCCAGCCAATCTATGATTAGAACATGGCACTGATTTTCAAAATAATACACAATTTTCAAAGAGCCTCGTCAAAATAGTTAAGTTAGCTATTTAACAATAATTGGTCCTTACTCGTTAACATTTAAGCCTCTACAACTGGCCGGTAGGCTTCGTAGCACAATGAAGCACATTTTACAATGATTTAAAAAAAACATTGGAAAAAGATTCGAACCAAATCTTACATCCAAACTAAACACTACCTACACCCTAATTGCGTGACACACTAACAATCACAATCTATATAAATCATTTGTTATCCATTGTTTCATAAGCTCCAAAGATTTGTCTGCTCAACAACCTTATTAATGTTATTGAACTATCAAAATGAATTTTAAATTACCATTGCTACAGTTAGGGCTGATTTTTCCAAGGCGATAATATTAGATCGTGGAATAAAATTGACGTCTGACAGTTATTGCATGGAAGAACTGTCAAAAATTAAAAATTATTCCTCCGATTGCATTATCTGGCGTTGGAAAAATCAGCCCTAAGTGTGTTACGCAATTACCCCGCTGGTTACCAAATCATCATCCAATAATTTGGCGCATTAAACATTGATAAGACACTTGCAGCCAACTCAGAAGATGTAGGTTGCCATCAACCAATAAACTATAAGACAATGGTTCTCAGCAACCCGTATCTACTGATAAAAAATTAAGTTTTTTTTTTTTACAAAATGTGCTTTCGTTAGCTACAAACGTGTTGTAATCACTGGTGATTACAATAACACCTAAAACCTGGACGCTTATATTCTATAAAATATTCAGTAATAGCTTTAGCATTGCTAAATAATCAATTTCAAAGGATTTTTTCGTTTTATCAGGACTATTTACATTTTTATTGTGAGTAAATCAAAATAATGGCTTGGTTATCTACCTAATCAAACAATATTTGGCAAGTTTAGAATTCAAACTAAAGTCAGTCTTTGTTGAGAATCAATTCAAGCTTCATTAGTTGTGTTACTAAGAAATTACATGTGCAACACAAAATGCAATAGATAGGTACCTCATTGTATCCACCTTGGATTCTAAACCATTATTTTGACTATAAACAAAGAGTTACAATCGAGACGAAGAAACAAGAGATTCTTGACAGAGTGGCAAGTTTTGTAAAAGTTAAAAAAAACAAAATTTACATAAAAAATAGAACTTATGTATCATAAATTATACATACAGCTGTTTACAGAGATCTCGGGCGAAAATTCAATTTATACAAGCATCTTAACACAAAAATTAAATGACTAAATAAAATAATTATGATAACTTATACAAATAAATTTTATTTACAGTTCAAAAGTGACGGAAGGTAGCTTGAAACAAAAACTTTTCCTTAAAATGTACAGAATATGAGTAAAATCACTTGCTAGCAGCATTAAAAAACTACTTAATAACGAAACATTACAACACATAATATACAAAGCATAAAGGTATTAACCAAAAAGGCATTCAACACAGAAGCAAATGGTTGCCGGCAACCAACACTCAAAAAACGTCATTCAATTATTCACCACAACACTATAGTCACATAAGCCAACATTGGTTACCCACCAACCAACATTCCGAAGCAAACGGTTGCCAGCAACCTAAATCTATTCACATAACCAATCGCACGGCAATCTTGGCATCTTGTTCGCTGGCCAGGGCAAGTAACCAGCAGTCTTGAACACCCAGTAGTCATAGGAAACCTTGCTTATAAGCAGGACTAGAATGAGTACTTCCAAGCCGATGATGTAGTATATATAGTCGGTCCAGTCGCGAGGAGTGTGGCAGACTTGCGACTCGACCAGGTCCACTACGGGGACGTTGTCGTCGCATTGTAGCATCTTGTAGTCGGGGATGTTTTTGAAGTTTTCTAGGAGCCACGGCTGGAATAAGAAAGTAATTTTTAAATACCATGCTTCTTCATAAAGCTACAAGGACAACATATCGAAGGCAAGGGCAACCCAATCAGGCAGGACAATCTAGATTGAAGGGGATCTTCTTCGTGTCGCTGGCATGACTGAATGTTATATCTTGTTGGCCCGAAACTTTGCCACTTCCACGGCATCGTCAGTGGCAGCGCAGAGGTCACTTTGACTGCATGTTTTGGGACACAGAGGGCTGGATGATGAGCATGGTTTGCGACATAGCTCCACAATCACACCCTACTTCCGTTCCGTCAAGGTAGCTTCGACTGCCAAAAACGGATTGGAAAATTCATTTCTCTACCTCCATTTGTTTTATGGAGCGTTCATAGGCAGATATTATTAGCAGCAGCAACATTATTATAGCAGTCTATGAATGTAATATATGTTTGAAATCCGTGTTGTGACAATAAGGCCTTACAACTTACGGGTTTAAACCAGCACTTGAGAAAAAAGCAAGTGCGCGTCAGGCCACGCATAGAATAGGGTTCCGTGGTCACCCATAATGGCACTTTACAAGTTAGGCTTCTATAACTCCAGAACTAACAAAGTTATCTAAGCCGTTATAGTTTTCCTTCAAAGTTCATCACATGGACTACCATCAAGAAATTTTTCAGATTTTTCGAGCCAGCCGTTTAACTTTAAGGGGGGGGGGGGGGGCTAAACGGATGCCTAAATCAAAAAATCGTCTTAGCAACCTCTCAATGTTTTTAAAAGACCTATCTAATGATACCCCACACTATGGGGTAGACGCGAGAAAAAAAATCATCCTTTCTTTACGTGTAGGGAGGTACCCCAAAAAAACATATCCATGCAAAGTTTCATCTTTCTAGCACTAACCGTTTGGAAGGTAAGCCGAGGACGGACGGACGGACATGACGAAACTATAAGGGTTCCGAGACGTGAACTACGGAACCCTAAAAAATGAAGTCTTAAAACATGCAAATCCATCCGTAACGTCAGTTTTCATTTATAAAAAGCAATCTACCTACTATTTTTTGTGCTCTCAGAATAGCTCAATATGATGGCTAATATTTGAAATAGAACAACCAGATACTTGAATTAACCTTTCCAGTAGGGAAAAGAGACAAAAAAACATTACCTTGAGCATTTTCTCAGTGTTACAGTCACAGTGTATATAGTTGCCCGCTATGGACAAGGCGGGCCCCGTCGTGCCGAAACAGTTTGATAGCACGTATGTGTGGATCTGGAATCAAACCATTTATCATGTTACTGCTCAAAGAAACATCCCCAATGCTAGCGCACAAATTATTTATTTATTTGCACAGTATACACGTAGTTACAGGCTATGACTAGGCTTAAACTTAAGAGTACATGACCCTGTTAGGGCAGACTAGTATGTGGGAAAACTTACTCAATTCACGAGCATTCTGTAAAAAGTTTGGTAAGGTTTCGTTGCAAAATGCTGATACTACAGATTTAAGTAATGACATCGTCTCTACTAACTGCGACTTGCAAGTGCAACTGGTGATCGTCCAGGCCACGATCAAAACCCAAGCTTTGCTATGCGCAGAGCGATTTATTTAAGCAACCCGATTTACCATGGACTTGGGACCCTACCATAATCATTTGCTGGGCAGGTCATAGAAACAGGGTTAGGTACAGTAACAGTTGAAGCACACTTGGTACAAAACCACATGGGACTTTCATTGACCTGCACCCTAATTGCGTAACACACGATCAATCGGAATCGGTTTCATTTTGACAGTCTAACAACATTCATTGCGTTACTTACGTGTTGAGCAGACAAATTTTTCAAACTTATGAAGCAATGGATTAGCAATTTGCTTCAAAATGATTCAGATTCCGATTGATCGTGTGTTACGCAATTAGGGTGCCGCACCCTAATTGTACACTATCAATCTCAATTTTAATCATTTGGAAGGGTATTGCTAATCCATTGCTTCATATATTCGAAAAATGAGTCTACACAACAACGTAAATAACGCAATGAATGTTGTTGAACTGTCAAAATGAAACCCATTGCTGCTGATAGTGTGTTACGCCACTTCCCCGCTGCTGTGAGCTGGTGTGGTAATGACCCTGCTCCCAATATACCTATCGATGAATCAAATTATACTCGGTGCCTATGCATCATTATTACTGCCAAAAGAACCTAATACTCACAGTCTTCAATTTGTTATAAGCGATGGAGAAGAGCATGAAGGTGTCGATGAACTTGGTTCCCTCCAGCTCCAGGATGTTGGGGATGTCGTTGTGGTCCACTATCAGTTGTCGAAGGTGCTCGTACGTCGGGTCGTCTGCTACGGTCTGGAGTGAGGTTATCTGAAAATAAAGAATTAGTTAATGAAACTGAAAACGTGTTGTGAGCCGTCTGCGTAGCTGTTTATAAACTGTAGCCAGTCCCCCGGCCAGAGTTAGGTGCAAGAAAACCCAGTCGGTGGTGCGGCGAATGTACAAGTATCTCCCGGGCCGTCGACTCATGGTACTAGAAGGAACAGTGGGGTTTTAGTCGGTAGGAGTCCGACATAACCCTCCGTTCTTCCCAGACGGAGGGTATCCATGAGAAATTCCGCACGAAAAAAAAAAAAGGTGCTAATCGACCGTAAATGGTCAACAAATCGAAACATCTATGAACAACTGACGAAATAGAAAATAACGGTCGCCAGGCTTCTATAAGAAATATTTAGTACCGACTTATCTAGACGCTTCATCTACTCACATTATTACACGACACATTCAACTTGACAGTGTTAGGCGGCAGGTCAGTGGGCAGCGAGGTGAGGTTCCGCTGCGAACAGTCGACGGCCACCAGGTTGGTGATCTCGTTGCCGAGGAACTCCAGGCGCTCGGGGATGCACGTGCAGTTGATGTTCGGCGGCTGTATGTTACGGCAGCTGGCGTTGAGCTGGAAGTGAGAGATGCGAGTGAGTAAATGCTGTTAAATGTCGGTTTTCGAGCTTGCAGAGTCAAGAAGGTAAAATGAAAGAGGGCTTGCCAGGCTATAACTGCCTCAAGATGTGCCTAAGCATTATTCATCTTCATCATCAGCGCAACACGTCTTTTTCTTTCATACCTCTCTATTAGTCATCATATCAGTAGTCACCCCTGTAGCGGTATTTACAACGCCACATGCGAACATCGCGTCATACTGACGTCACGCAAATCCTGCATCTCGCAAGCAGAGTTTACCGCGCAATTAGCAAATATACAAACTTCCCAACATCAATCGTGTGGCAATTGCCCGCCAGACACAACACCCGTCTGGTCGGAGGATCCTCCCTTTTCTATGGAGGTTGAGTGAACTTTACACCCTGTTCCTCATACCTCTTCCAGAGAGAGAGAGAGAGAGAGTGTTCCTCTTCTGTCCATATAATCTTTCACACAGTCCATCCATCGTTTCTTTGTCTTGCCCTACTCTACATAGAGCCATTCTCATACACAAAACTTTCCTCACGGCATTTTCCTCATTCCTCCATATCACATGCCGATATACTCAAGTATTCAGTCACCACGGTACCACTTTCAGACTTTTATACACCTACTCATTTCTTATTCTATACTTATTAACTAACACCACACCTCTCTCTTAGCATTCAAAGTAGAACAAATAATAAAAGAAATATGAAGACAATGATGTTATTGTGAAGATTGCAAGAGTTGCGGATAGACAGACTGTAAAATACTGCGATTTTGTTTCTATCAAAACTGTTATTTCTTTTTCTATGACAAAAAAGGAAGAAAGAAATTAAAACACGTTACAATTTAAAGGTGCGTTTGCACAGAGGTGGAGACGAACGGACAGGCTGGAGACGAACGGAGACCTGCAAGAATCGACCAATCGAGACGAGAGAAGTTGCAAGTCTCTTTTCCGCTCCGCTAGTCCCCAACTCAGTGGAAACGCACCCTAAAGAATATGACAATAATAGTTTAAGAAAAGGAAGAGACGTAAAAATACCTACTACCTCTTTCTGTATCCTCAGATGGTCAATCTGGACTATCCTGACATCCTTGAACCAGTTGAAGTTAATGTCCAGCGCGCAGTACGTGTCCTTGTAGTTGAGGAAGGTAACTAGCGAGGAGCTGTTCGTCTCCATCGCCTTCTGGAAGTGCTTGCAGGGGAGGTACTTGTTGCCTGGAGATGTGAGGTTGACATTAAATGGAGGGTTGGTAAATTGTATGCGAGACATTGTTCGCTAAACAGCTGGCTTCCTGTGTTGAGCCCATGGTTACTGGAAAAGACTAACAAAAATAGACGGAAAGGTTTCTTCTTTGCAAAGAGGTAAAAACTCCGATCACCTGCAATTCATTTGAGTGGTGAACAAAGCTATTTTCTGTCAAGAGCCTAGAATGTTTCGTCAAACACAGAATCTGTAATTTTTTTCGTAACCAAGAGCTGGACGGCGGACAAAACTTTTGTCTTCTAATTTTTATTTTTACATTGACGACTTTCGCAGTGCTAACAAAGTGGTTACTTTGTGTTTTTTTTTTCGCAGTTTTTTTTTTTTTGCTTTGGCATAGAAGAAGAACTATATTTGTAAAATTTTGATAGATTATCTTAACGTCTAACCTGACAAATCCACGGAGATCTTCCGGTTGCTCTGCACCAGGCTCAGCGGGAACTCTGTCAGGTTGTTGGCGGAAGCGTCTAGCACGCTGAGGTTGAACAGGTAGGCGAAGGGGCGCTGTTTGGACGGCTGCAGCTTCGCACTGGTCAAGTTGTTGTTCGAAATGTTCAGGCATGCTGCTGAAGAGTATTTTGGGAACTGGCCTGGAAGGAGAGAAGTTTAGATTAACCTCAGGCATACATAATCAGCCTATAACGTTCCCACTGCTGGGACCTCCTCTCAGGGAGGGAGTGGGCCATAATCTACGACGCGGGCCCAGTGCGGGTTTGTGGATGTCACTTTTCTTCGAATTTTTGGTTCTTTTTTAATTTGATTTGGCTCTGTTTCTCACTGATAACCAGTGCGAGTTAGAGAGTTAGAGCAGGCTAAGCTAAAGAATTGTATTCGATGTGTCATCACCATAAGGTTGAGAATAGCGCAAAAAAATGCCTGGGAGAATAAGCAGAATGAAGCTTTTGCAGAAACTTTGTAGAATACTTACTTGTATCCTTTGTGTTATTTTCCGTTCTCGAATCTTAGTTAAGCAGGAAAGTAACAAAAATGGTAAAAGTTAAAAATTGCATTATATTTTAACAGCTTTTAGAATTTCAGTCATATTGATATTAATTGAGTTTGTTTACACTATTATCACATGCTTTTGGAACAAACTCAAACTCAAAATATTTATTTCAAATAAACCAATTACAGGGACTTTTGAATTGTCAAGGTCGGTCAGTCAAAAAGATGAAGCTAGTTGCCCATTCCAAAGCGTAGTAGGTACCTATGGAGAAGAACGGGCAAGAACTCCATGGACACTCTTTTATATCATAATAATATTGTTACAAAGTATTGGTTACATCATTCATGTTCAAAATTATGCATGTGAGAACGATGCAGAACGTTAAAAGCGTCCGTAATGAAAAGTAAAAAAAAAAAACAATTCAAATATTAAATTAAAATAAGCCATGGCAGCAAAGAGTTGACCAGTCACTACTGACGGCGCCCGTTCACGAACATGACGCATAGATTAGCACCATTCAGCCCAACCATTTTGAAGGGAGCTAAATGATCCAACACATGTGCCACCATCAGCGAGACATTAGAGTGAGCATGACATACTCTCATCCGCCAAGGCACATTCAAGTCAATGAAAGACGTACCCAGTAAATGGTAGCTTTATAGTATGTAACATAGTACTCACATACGTTCTATGCAATTATACAATACTAGGAGATTGAATTTATATAATGCAAACATAGTATTTTAGAATCTTCAGCAGCTCCAACAGTATGTAGGTAGGGTAGGCGTGTGTGAAGTATTTTCAAATGCTAATCAATTTATTTATGCGTTTAGCCAAGCATTTTTGTCAGCGATGTAATCCCCCAACTTATAATATGCTTGGCTGCATAGTGTGCGTTTTATGCAAGATTTGAATTTCGTTTCATTGAGTTGGAGTATGTGGGGAGGTATTTTATTGTAACATTTTAAACAGTACCCCATGAAGGAAGAGTCTACTTTAGCCAGTCTGAAACCTGGTTGAACTAACCCTTAGTCCCTATTTCTGGTTCTATAGGTGTGTCTGTCACCTCTTTTACTGAAAAGATTTAAATTTTTCCTTACGTACATGATGTTTTCATAGATACATTGACAAGGTACCGTCATGATATTAATATTTTTAAACAGTTCAGAATCGCGCCTGCGTAGGCCATATACAGGGTTATTTTTTAAAGACCAGCCAAATTTAAGGACGTACAGACCATCAAACTGAACAACTTTCTCCATGGGACAAATAGCGTAATCGCGAAAATTTTATCAACTGTCCCATAGAAAACTTCAATACCTACTCGACCTAAATGTATGGGACGGCTGAATTTTTATTCGCGATTACGATGTTGGTCCCATGGAGAAAGTTGTTCAGTTTGATGGTCTGTACCACATCCTTATATTTGGCTGGTCTTTAAAAAATCACCCTGTATTGCTCTGATGGCTCTTTTCTGCAGAATAAAAATAGACTCGATATCTGCAGCCCGTCCCCATAGTAAAATACCGTAAGACATGATACTATGAAAATAACTGAAATAGACCAGCCTCGCGGTATCTACATTAGTACATTGACGGATTGTTCTTACAGCATATGCTGCTGAACTTAGCCGTCTTGCAAGAGATGTTATATGAGGACCCCATTGCATCCTTGAGTCGAGCGTTATCCCCAAGAAAACAGTTTTATCGACGAATTCTAGTTTCTCTTTATTCAATACTATGTCACAATCACTACTTTTAACATTCGGTAAAGCAAATCTTATGCATTTAGTTTTTTTCCCATTGAATACTAAATTATTAGCAGTGAACCAATTTTGCACTTGCAGTAGGGCGTTATTTACGTCGTCAAG
The DNA here is from genome assembly GCA_947507525.1 of Apamea epomidion. Taxonomy (NCBI): domain Eukaryota; kingdom Metazoa; phylum Arthropoda; class Insecta; order Lepidoptera; family Noctuidae; genus Apamea; species Apamea epomidion. The sequence goes on along the minus strand of OX382237.1, from coordinate 1,339,369 downwards.
ATTTGATGCACGTCTATTTATCTTAAAAATTAAGGAAGTATCGTCAGCAAATAACACCATTTGTGGTTGGTTTTTTAATAAATGGGGCAGGTCATTTATGTATACTAAAAAGAGGAAAGGACCTAATATCGAGCCTTGTGGAACACCCATTTTTACTTGTAAACCAAGTGAATTGACACCATTTATTTGAACTTTTTGCTGTCTATCATGTAAATAAGATTCTACTAAGCTGAGCGCAAGTTTACCTAGTCCGTAATGCTCAAGTTTCAAGAGTAAGGTTTTGTGATTAACGCAATCAAATGCCTTGGAGAGGTCACAAAAGATTCCTATGGCATCTTGGGCTTCCTCCCACGCTATAAATATGTGTTTTAATAAAGTGACACCGGCGTCAGTCGTACAACGTCCTTTGGTGAAGCCATATTGCTGATCGTGTAAAATTTTGTTGTTGTTAAAATGATTAAGCATTTGATTGAGCATTACCTTTTCGAAAACTTTGCTGAATACCGGCAACACGGATACTGGTCTATAATTATTGGTGTCTTTGCTGTCCCCAGATTTAAAAAGTGGAATAACCTTACTATATTTCATTAAATCTGGGAAGACTCCTTGATCTACACACAAATTAAACACTAAAGCTAAGTATGGCGATATAGTCTCAATTATGGATGTACAAACTTTGATAGACATTCCCCATAGATCTTCGGTCAATTTGATTTTGATTTGTCGAAAAGTTTTTGTAACTATCATAGGGTTTATATGTCTAAATTGAAACAACCGGGCAGCCTGGAACGTTCGCTCTTAGAAACTCAAGTGATACGTCCGGTGAGGAATTTAAGGCTTCCGTCGTTTTTGATGGTATATTAGTAAAGAAATTTACAAATTCTTGAGCTACTTCTAAATTAGAGCATATCGCACCACGTGAAGACTCCAATGTGTAATCAGTGTTTCGTTTTTTATTCCTACTAGTTTCGTTATTTATAATTTTCCAAACTGTTTTTATTTTTATTTTTGATGATTTGATGGATATCAAATCTTAGGATATCCATCGAATTATCGAATCTCTAAGGGCTGATTTTTCAATCATCTGATAACTTTAATCGAGGAATAATTTTGAAATGTTGGCAGTTATTTCATACGAAATCTGACAAACGTCAATTTTCTTCCTCGAATAAAAGTTATCTGGCGATGGAAAAATCAGCCCTAAAGCGGAGAGTGAGAAGCACCATAATATCATAGCATCAACAAAATTCATCCATATTTTCTGTGTGCCCGTGGTCACAGTGCGACAACTCAAATACAAAGCTTCCTTACCGACAATCTTGTCGATGTTCCCGTCAGTAAAGGCCATGGACGCGAGCCGTCGGAACATGGCCTGCGACACGTCCAGCTCGTCGATGGACGCGTTCAGCACGTGCAGGTACGTCGTGTTCTGAGTTACTGAAATACAAGATGGTACGGTTAGAAAACATTGATCAACTATTGTAAAATTGTGCAAGTGACATCATATAGTTCGGGGGTCTGCCGATCTATTCTGTAAATTTCTATTTGCCTTCTTAAGTTCAATGTTATGGAATTCGTCGCAACTCATTAGCTGCTCTTAAAGTACACAGACAGCTTGATAACGAGCTCACGAACTGGCACGATACTGGTCTAGCGATTGGGAGCCGTCACAAGAGCTCGTGTCGCAACCTTTGCCACTGTGGGAAAGGTGGAAAATCGCATGAAGATTAAGCTTTCCCAGTTTCGGGACAACAAAATGGTTTGGAGGCACACAGGTGTTCTGAAGCGGCTTTAGCAGCGAACTTTGTACTACCAGATAGCTACCAATCAATCGGCTAGCCTTTTCCCAACTATGTTGGGGTCCCCCAGACTTCCAGTCTAACCGGATGCAGCTGAATACCAGTATTTCACATGGAACACTGCCAATCTGCCTGTCTGACAACCCAGTCACAGTTACCGGGTAACACGATACCCCTTGGTAAGATTGGTGGTCAGAATTTGGGCTTTCGACTACCCGTAACGACTGTCAAAGATCTACAGCAGGAACCAACGGCTTAACGTGATTTCCGAGGCACGGAGGGGCCTCGGTATGTAAAGATGGTCACCCATCAACAGACCGACAACGGCAAGCGTAGCTTAACCTGATCGATGGACCCGTGCACCTGTTATTACTTAGCCACGAGCCCCTTACTGCTAGATATCCGACGACGCCAAAATAGAAAAGAATAACTCGAACTTCCACCTAAGTACTACTAAACTAAGTACAGACGCCAGCACATAAAACTACTACAATCTGTCAAATTTCTTAAATAGATTTTTAACTGTATCGCTAAAGTATTAGGTTCAAATTTGATTGGAAAAACTTGACAGTTTCGGGTAGCTTGGTGTGCAGCTGGCGTCTGTACATCTATTAAGCGTATGGTCAGTTGCTTAATTAATAAGTAGGTATAGGGCCTAACTAGGCTCTAAACACCATCAATTATTCTGTGGTTTTACATAATTGACACGCAGAATCAATTATTTTAACGTTAAGAATATCTAGGTGCAAGTTATATGTATAGCTTGGCACAGAGCAAGACCATTATCAGTAGTGGCAGCTCCTGATAACCTTTTAGTTATAGATATAACATGTTTGTTTTCAATGAAGAGGTAGGTAACAGTTTATCGTTTATTTTGTCGACCCGTTGGCCAAGAAGCTGTTTTGAACGAATACAGAACCAGTAGGGTAATTTCGTAACGCATTACCAATCTCAATTTGAAACATTTTGAAGGATATTGCTAATCCATTGCTTCATAATTATGTTCGAAAAATGTATCTGCTCAGCTACGTAAGTAGCGCAATGAATATTGTCGAACTGTCAAATGGAAACCATTGCTACAGAAGGCCGATTCTCGTAATTTAAAACGTTCAAAATCTAGTCGCAGTCTCATCTCGGCGACAAACAAATGTCAAAAACTTGTCAAAATGTACGGAAATTACAGGTATTTTTGACAGATTGAGACTGAGATCAGACTGTGAACGTTCTTAAAATTACGAGAATTACCCCTCTGATTGTTTGTGTCGCAATTACCCCGCAGACTTGACTAGTTCTGTTGCTGTTGACGGCACGGTTGGCGCAGTGGTTAAGCGATTAACTGCTGCGCTGCGTGTCGCGGGTTCGATTCCCGCACGGAACAAATATTTGTATGGCTTACAAGTAGTTGTTCTGGGTCTGGCTGTTTGTGTATGTGAGTTTAAATGTTTGGAAACGAGAGGGGTAACCTAGTGAGGGGCAACGTATTTCAAAACAGCTTCTTTTATTTGTGCAACACGCTGTTTTAAAAAGTCTTTTAATTTTTTTTATACGTACTTTAATACTAAGTTGTCGAGTTTCATTAGAAAAACAGGAGCTGATACAGTCCACAATATTTCCGTTCTGATTAAAGAACGGAAATATTGTGGACTAGTATCTAAATGTCAAGCGATACCCTCTGTACATCATCTATGTACCTCTACGACTTAACGACTGCGAAAATAGTCGATCACGTCCACCTAATGTGCCCTACGTGTAATTAACATGCCTCGTCACCTTAAAAGGGAAGATAGAAAGTCTTGTACAGACGCCAGCATATCGACTACTATCTGTCAAATTTCTTTAATAGATTTTCAACTTTATCGCTAAAGTATTAAGGTTCAAGGTTGATTGGGAAAATTTTACAGTTTCGGGTAGCTTGGTGTGCTGGCGTCTGTATCTATCAGTCATTGTATCGCCGCATGCAGAAACTGATGGAGTGTATTTTTCTAGTTTTATTTTCTTTTTATTCTCGACTAGCTGCGCTTCGCCGTTTCACCCGCATAAGTTTCGATCGCGTGGGTATATCGGGATAAAAAGTATCCTATGTGTTAATCCTGGTTATAAACTATCTGTGTGCCAAAATTCATCCAAATCCGTTAAGTAGATTTGGCGTGAAACAGTAACAAACATCCATCCATCCATCTATCCATCCATCCATACAAACTTTCACATTTATAATATTAATATTATAGTACGATTTGATTATTATGTTTTCTTTCATTTTGATTCTTAAATGTTTATTTAGTTTGTTTTTGTAATTTGAAGCAAACCAATTTGACTTTTATTACCTACCGAACATGTCTTTAAAATAAAGGTTTAAATGGTATATTGGTGCCCAAGATACAGGCTTGCCCAGTTTGGGGCCAATGTAAAATCTTTTATCTTTTTAGCGATAAAGTTCCTAGGGAAATGAATAATTGGATTTATAGGTATCTATTTATTTATTTTACCACTAGCTTTTGCCCGCGACTTCGTCCCCGTGAAGCAACTTTCTAAAATAAATAAAATATGTAAAAACCTTCTACAAAGTATTAGAAAACTTGCAAAAAAAAGATGGATGAAATCGGTAAAGTCGTTCTCAAGTTATGACGTGACCAAGGGAAATAGGGATTATTTTTTATATATATAGATTTATGTACACACATATATAAACCGACTATAAAAAACAGAACAGAACAGATGTGATGCTTATTGTTTGGTGGTGGTGATGGTGGTGGTATATATACATAGTATAACATTTCTTTCTCTAGTGTCCATACTGGGGCGCTTTTCAGCAACCAATAATAAAGTTCGGCCCTTCAAAGGGTCCAAAGACGGTCCATAATACCTGTCAGTCTATTCTTTATAATTCTCACAGTGAAAAATTAGGTGAAGTGAGATGTCAATTGTGTCTATTCCAAACATTACGTGGAATGACAGCTCACTTCAGCTGACTCAGATATTCACAGAAAATATCGACTAAAATACTACATTACGATACGTGTGACTTTAGTAGTACATTATTGTACGGTGGGAAAATAAAAACGCCGTGCATTAATAGACTACTCAAGTCACACGTATCGTATACTACGTTATAGCCCTCTGTAATCTAAACCTGGACCTGTGACTTAAGTAGTCCATTGTTACACAGAGAAGCGTGACTTAAGAGCGGGTTTAGGTCACAGAGTGCTATAAACTTTATTTATGTTAATTAGACTATGTTAAGCAGCACAACTCGTTTGTAACTGGCGGTAACTACATGCACTTAACGACGTAATTAACATAATAATTTAATGCATTTTTCTATTTTTAACTGACTATGGTAATTGTCGGGTAATGATTGTGTGATTAAAACAATTGCTTTGTGACCTATTAACATAACTAGCAATGGGGTTAACATGGAAAAGTACAAAGTGGGCAACCACAGCCTATCAAGTCTTCGTAGACCTCTAATGATGAGCAATCATCATCTTGGTGCTCCTATGTACTCTTCTTCGTGTCGCTGCACGACTGTATTTTAAATCTTGTTTTCCTAAAACTTTGCCACTTCCGCGGTGTTGTTGGTGGCAGTGCAGAGGTCACTTGGACTGCATGTTTTGGGACACAGAAAGCAGGATAGGAGGTGGAGCATGGTTTGTGACATAGCTCCACAATCACACCCTACCGTCAAGGCCCCTACTTTACCAGGTTGGACTTACATCTTCTTACTTGTTTCTGGAGGCGGGTCAGAGACTTCCAAGTGGACCATGGATGGTTACAGCCTGCAGGGAGATGCTCCTTCGGTGGTAGGTGGAGGGGGAAGAGTATCCTGCCACAGTTTACAACTTTCCTAAGTGGTATTTGCAGTGGTTGGTTTTCTGTCCATTTATCTATTTATGTGTCTGTTTATTTATCTATTTATTTGTTTAGATTTACTAACTTTCGTAGGTATACACTACAGAAATTACAGGCAGCAACAGAAAATAAAGAAGTAAATGTAACAGACAATCTTAACAACCATAACATAGAGCAGTTAAAGTATTTATACAAAACCAAACAAATATAGATAACCAGTCGTCTCAATGTCATACCTTTTTTTTTTTTCATTAGCCTGTTTTGTCCCGCTGCTGCTGGACACAGGCCTTCCCCATATTCTTCCACCTTTCCTTGTGATGTGCCTTGTCCGTCCAATCGGTTAGGAATTTTTTATTTAAAAAAATAGAGATAAAATATAATCGTGTAAAAATATTATAACTTGTGACACAAACCGTCTGTTAGAGTTGGAGATAAATCATAAAATTAATAAATAAAATCCGAATTTCAATAGTTTCATCATCGACCGTCACTTTGTTAGGTTTCATCAGTCATTTGGCTACTCTCGTAGCCAAATGACTCCAAGGATCTCTCCTTAGCTACATATGACACTCTAAAAACTTCTAGGTGGGTATTTAATTATTTATATTAAAACGGGGAAACGTGGCTTATTTTATTGACTAAGATAATGGACAAATAAACTACATACCTACCTAATCTGCATTCGCGATTTATTTGCCAAAAATGTAAACAAATATGAGTTTATGGAAAAATTACTTTAATTCCTACACAATAAAGTTCAGTTTACGCTACAACTTTAAACATTTTTATAAATTTTTCAATAGTGCTAGTCAGTTTGAAATCAACTTCATTAATATTTAAATAAAGTAGATATTTCTTTAACTTGAAATAACATCAATTTGAAAGATTAGTTTGAATCTTGTTTGAATAGACTTTTAATATTATTATGTTTGTACTACTAGTAGCCACTCAACTCTAATGGCATATTCAGTCTTATTGAGTTAATAGCAATGTCAATTAAACTGTAATTAATACCTATTTGTTTTTGACGTAGCTATTAATACATTAAGTTAATAATACCTATTGGGTACAAGCATCAAGTTATATAAATATAACAATAACATACCTACTTATTGTATTATTTCTGTAAATTACCTGTAAAAGGCGTGCTGCTCCAACAAACATAGTTATTTCCATCATAAATCTATACTAGCTAATATTATAAAGAGTATTTGTGAGTTTGTATGTAGGTGGTAATCTCCGGAACTACTGAATCGATTCCGAAAATTATTTCACTAATGGTACAGAATAACTAATAGTACTATCGTACTAATGGAGAGCTACAGTATTGCCGAGTGTCATATTTTATGTTAAAACAAGAGAATTTCACGCGGACGAAGTCGCAGGCAGATGTTAGTTTCTTATAATTGTGCACTCCAGCATCAATTCTTCCTGGATTGATGGAAATTCACCTGGTCCACTCTAGTTCTATGAATTCTTTGGTATTGTTTATAATAGAAGTCACGATCATAAGCAGCCGTATCTAAGTATACTTTAAACGCGCGTACCTATATCATGAATTCAAGATTCCTTTTAGTACCTATTAGTGACCTAATCTTCGTACCAGTCTGCAGCTAGACCATGTTTTGTAAAAATATAGATTAGTTTTGGCCACAGAATTAGCAATGCCATTCAACGTGGCATTGCTGCCAGTCTTCTGGGCACGTTTCCGGATGACAGCGATGCGGACGAGGACTTCGACGCCTAAAAAAACCTTTTGTATTTGTATTTATTTATATAGTTAGTTAATTAATCTTTTAATTTAGTACCGAGTGTAAATAGTCAGTTATGACATTATGAAAATATTTATATGTTTATAGTGAAATAAAGTTATGATTCGTTTAGTTTTCTGTCAGCCGTTTGATGCCAGAAGATATAAGATCATTTGTCATGTCAGGCACATGCGCCTGGCGCTATTGGAGTGTTGACAATTTTGGCCCGGCCTAGCTTTTTCTCTTACCCACGTGGAGGTTGGAAATTATCCCATGAGAACGTGCTACCGTGATAAAAAAGTATCTATGTCCTAACCCAGGTCATGGTCAATCCGTGGGCCAAATGTCTCGGAATCCGTTCAGCCGTTGAGGCGTGAAAAGGAAACACACAGACACGCACTTATAATAAATATCATTATATGTATAGGTATGGGTACTGACTTGCAGAAGCCAGTGCCTCCTTCAGCCTGGCGCTGTCCAGGTCGCAGCAGAACACCGACATGCTGCCGACCTTGGTGCAGTTGGCTTCAGCTGGGCACTTGGACCGCGGCATGTGGAAGCACTTGCCCATGTTCAGGTGCTGATTAATGGGTTCCGGCTTTTCGGTTGAGGCTGGTGGTTGCTGAAAATAAGGTTGAGGGTGTTAATAGTGGTACCTATAGGTAGAGTTTACTGGGGTAATTACGATAGTGAGTATATTCTGTTGGATCACAATTTCTACCAAACGCAGCGGCATTTTTATATTGGCAACATATTGATTAGACGCCATTTTATGCTCCGCCGTCCCTTTAGCATTTGCTGTTTAAAATGCCACTTGGTAGAAATTATCATACAACGGAATATACCCACTATTTCAATTAGTAAACCTTAATTGGAAAAGAAATGAAGATCTTATTTTTTTTAAATAAGGTCATGCCTGCTTTGCAAATGGGTTGGGCATCCATCAGTGCAAGTAGTAGGTACCTACTTTGAGAATTTACCTGTTAATATGTTGTCAGTTGCGGCAAGCCTATTAAGTATTGCGCTAAACTTCGGGCTACTACTGGAAATTTCTCAATGATCATCAACAAAGCTCAATCCGGCGATTCGAACCTAATAGGACCCTACTTCCTCTTTGGAAGTCTGAAATGTAAGTTGCCTTAATATAAGGTTTCCTATGGCTTCATTCCTACCACATCATTAGGTACATATGTATACTTACACGTGCAAGAAATCTGCTAACTGTAATTAGTTTTAGTTTCTGTCAAAGTTACTCAAGCGAATTCAGGCAATAATCGCTGACGTTGAACATAAACATTACGCCTGTGTTCTTCGAAGGGTAAGGCAGAGGTGTACCTATAGTACACGCACATCTCGCCAGTTATGTTTAAGTCCCATGTAATTGGGGCGCAGCCTATCCAGACTCCGAGCTGCTACTGGCAGACGTAAGCAAGTGGTTGCTCCCACTGTTCCATCAAAGTCAGCATTCGCAAGAATACAATATTCTAGCCAATCCTCTTATTTGTATAATGCTCTAAACAATGAGCTAGACATCTATTCACTAACATACCGCGAGTGTAAAAGCACTCTGACGAAATGGCTAAAGACAAAGACTTATGACGAGGTGGAAAATATGTTACTGACGAGGAGAATGTAATTATAACCTACAGTTAGCAAAATATGTTACAGACGAGGAGAATGTAACTATAACCTACAGTTAGCAAAATATGTTACAGACGAGGAGAATGTAATTATAACCTACAGTTAGCAAAATATGTTACAGACGAGGAGAATGTAACTATAACCTACAGTTAGCAAAATATGTTACAGACGAGGAGAATGTAATTATAACCTACAGTTAGCAAAATATGTTACAGACGAGGAGAATGTAACTATAACCTACAGTTAGCAAAATATGTTACAGACGAGGAGAATGTAACTATAACCTACAGTTAGCAAAATATGTTACAGACGAGGAGAATGTAACTATAAACTACAGTTAGCAAAATATGTTACAGACGAGGAGAATGTAACTATAACCTACAGTTAGCAAAATATGTTACAGACGAGGAGAATGTAACTATAACCTACAGTTAGCAAAATATGTTACAGACGAGGAGAATGTAACTATAACCTACAGTTAGCAAAATATGTTACAGACGAGGAGAATGTAACTATAACCTACAGTTAGCAAAATATGTTACAGACGAGGAGAATGTAACTATAACCTACAGTTAGCAAAATATGTTACAGACGAGGAGAATGTAACTATAACCTACAGTTAGCAAAATATGTTACAGACGAGGAGAATGTAATTATAACCTACAGTTAGCAAAATATGTTACAGACGAGGAGAATGTAACTATAACCTACAGTTAGCAAAATATGTTACAGACGAGGAGAATGTAACTATAACCTACAGTTAGCAAAATATGTTACAGACGAGGAGAATGAAACTATAACCTACAGTTAGCAAAATATGTTACAGACGAGGAGAATGTAATTATAACCTACAGTTAGCAAAATAGTGTTACAGACGAGGAGAATGTAACTATAACCTACAGTTAGCAAAATATGTTACAGACGAGGAGAATGTAACTATAACCTACAGTTAGCAAAATATGTTACAGACGAGGAGAATGTAACTATAACCTACAGTTAGCAAAATATGTTACAGACGAGGAGAATGTAACTATAACCTACAGTTAGCAAAATATGTTACAGGCGAGGAGAATGTAATTATAACCTACAGTTAGCAAAATATGTTACAGACGAGGAGAATGTAACTATAACCTACAGTTAGCAAAATATGTTACAGACGAGGAGAATGTAACTATAACCTACAGTTAGCAAAATATGTTACAGACGAGGAGAATGTAACTATAACCTACAGTTAGCAAAATATGTTACAGACGAGGAGAATGTAACTATAACCTACAGTTAGCAAAATATGTTACAGACGAGGAGAATGTAACTATAACCTACAGTTAGCAAAATATGTTACAGACGAGGAGAATGTAATTATAACCTACAGTTAGCAAAATAGTGTTACGCAGTTCATGGAAAATGATGTACTACATCATTTTCCGATCCCAAGACCTGTCGTAGGGTTAACGCGTAACACTACACACCCGCAACTCCCACAAACTCACGCACACACCCCCACACCCCAACACATCCACACACTAACACATACACACACCCCCACACAATTCAGACCCTGTCACACATCCCCAATCGATAGCGCACTTAAATGTTAATTTCTGGCATATTACTTTATTTTTGTTATTTTAGCTTATTGTAAGATTACCTTACTTGTGAAATTCCTTAAATAACTAGTAATGTAACTTGGGAAGGGCGGAGCACCCTAACACAAGTAAATTAATTACTTAAAAGGTGGCTCCTCATTGTAACTAGCGTAATGTTATTTAAGCTGATAATAAACATTTTTGAATTTTGAATTTTGAACTGAGAGATTCCAGATGGAAAAACATTGGCCGACCCGGGAATCGAACCCAGAACCTCATGCTCAGCGCTCAGTCTTGGCACCTGACATTGAATAGGTACCTACTTAGCATTATCAGCCGGAATGGAACGTTATAACGTTCCCACTGCTGGGACACAGGCCTCAGCTCTGTGAGAGAGAGTGGACCACAATCTACCACGCGGGCCCAGTCCGGGTTGGCGGATGTCACATGTGTTCGAATTTTTAGTTCTAGGACATGCCGGTTTCCCCACGATGTTTTCCTTCACCGTTTTGAGAGCAGTGGTATACACATAGTGAAGTGAAAGAAAAAAATACATTCATTTAGCACAGACTAAAAGACATACCATACACCAGATACATACAGCAGGTGGGCAATTCTCGTAATTGTAAGAACGTTCACAGCCTGATCTCAGTGAGACTGGGATCAGACTGTGAACGTTCTTACAAATCTGTCAAAAATACCTCAAATTTCCCTACATTTTGACAAGTTTTTGACATTTATTTGTCGCCGAGAAGACACTGCGACTAGATTTTGAACGTTTTAAATTACGAGAATTGACCTTCTGATAGTAACAAATAAAAAATGCCTGACAGGGTTCGAACTCACGACCTACAACTTGTAATTTATAGGGGCCGACACCCCTAGGCCACCACAGCTCCTCAATGTTACACGCGTGTGTTCGTGGATACGTTATTTATATAAGCATAAAGTATTGAACTGACAAATAACAAACAATCATAATATTGACTTATGTAAATGTAAATGTAAATGTAAATGTAAATGTAAATGTAAATGTAAATGTAAATGAACCAGTTTATGCTAATAAGTTATGCTAATAAGCACAGATATAGGCATTTACGTATGTTCATTTTTATTAACACAAAACTTGACTATAAATCTTCGCATAGTTTAACAGTTATCGTACTGAGCACGTATACTATAGTGAGTACAAGTTCAGTTTCAGTTAATCAAAAATCAAAAGCCATATATTCAAATTAAATTCTGTGAGTTCAATGCTGTGAATTCGCATTTTTCGAACGTCAAAATCACATAAGACAGTCCCACAAAACGCCCGCCCTTTATCACTTCCTAGTGCTTTCGCTGAAAAGGAGTGGCGCAACAAACTCCCCAGCAGCACAGCTGTCTGTTCAGTTGGAAAATATTGCTTCTATACAATAGTACGTATGCAAAGTAATTAACATTACGAGACAGAGAACTTTAAATTAAACTATTTGCCATATGTCAGCTAGTCACGCCAATATACCAATAAATAGAATGAAAACTGTACTCAGGCGAAAAAAATAACTAAAAATATTAATGTAAACATAATTTTAAACCTAAATAAAAGCCTCCAAGGACTGTGACAGCTTACATATTTAAAAACAATGCTGGGTTGCCTAATAATCATAATTACTCTGCCAATGGCGCCGATTCCCTTGTTCACAAACTAAACTAAATTTAAGTCCAGTGCATCTTTTTCTTTCTATTTCATTAAGGAAAGGTCAGAACATAAATATTAGTTTAGTCCTGTCAAATTAAGATACTCCATAGACAGTTTAGGCGTGATTAAAAACATGGCTACTAAAAATCCATCAATTTACGTCAGGAGCTGACTAATTTGACAGGACTAAACTAATATTTATCTTCTGTCCTTTTCTTAATGAAATAGACAGAAAAAGATGCACTGAACTTAAATTTAGTTTAGTTTGTGAACAAGGGAATCGGTGCCAATACCGACTTACTGGCTGAATTAACTCAAACTAAGGTAAGCAACAGAACACTTAGCTTTAACTTGTGCATTAAAATAGCCTCTTTGAATAGGGATACTAAAAATAGCTTTCTTAGGTGGCGATACTATTTTATATTAAGCCTTCTTGAGTGGAGGTACCTACTTGCAATAGCCTCTTTGAGTGAGGTAGGTACTTAAAACATAGTCCTGATGAGTGGTGATGCTAAATATAGCCTCCACAAGTGGTACTTCAATGTACGACCTGCTAACCACCTTGTCTACTGGCTAATCATATGTAGGTACACGGATTGAGGTTCATAATGAAATTAAGGAATAGGAACACTAAATAATACATCAATTTTTTATTTTATTTAAAGCCTGTTATGGTGTTCGCAACCAACTTTTTAACAGTTTATTTGCCAGTGGATTCCACCATTTCGGACAATGCGATTTTTTAACCCTCTTACAGAGACGAGGTATGAATCCCAGCAGTGGGAATATTATAGACTGGTTGGATGATGTTATGAATGAGGCGACAACGGTGGGGCCAACGGTCATTCGCGTGGTTTTTCCTCACACACAATCCATTTTCTATTTAGTTATACCTACTATCGTATATTAAAATCAAGTTTATAGTCCTTACCTCTCTGGCCTGCGCAAGCGCCTGCTGCTCGAAGTCGTCGACCCTCATCTCTATGAGCGGCACGTGCATCAGGAGGTACACCGTCAGGACCCATAGTGACACCTGCGGGCAATAGAGAATACACTTGTAGTTATCTACATAATATAATTTTTAAATTAATTTATTCATTCACCGCACAGCCTAAACCCGGTGTCTAGAAACATTACATATTGCAGAAGACTTCCTTTTGTAAAGAAGGATTTCAGTTTTCATCCCCTAAAGGGGTTTAATAGGGGATGAAATTTTGTATGGAAGATCGTCATCTTCGCCGATTACCTAATCCAAAAGGTTAAGGAGCACTTAGCGCAAGTTATTCTTGTATAGTGTAACTGTGTGATCGATCCTTCCAATGTTACTCGAGGCCCTTGCAGATGAGGCCTCCATTTTCCATTTATCAATCTATGATTAGGAATAGATATTTAGTTACGGGCGATGATTGTGCAGTCTTTGGAACCCGAAATCTTACAATCTGTGTATAAGGATGCTGAAATACGCAATTGTTGAAGGACGGTAAGTAAATAGGTATTTATTTAGTAAACAGCTTTACAATATGAGAAAAAATAGGTGCCTCTGCATACGTTTTCCTGGACACAGACGTGATCCGACGATGAATATGTAAATAATACGCACATATACCTACATACATAGGTGAAGTGCTACGTAGATGTTATCAGTAACTAAACACCTGTAGATCCTTTCCAACGAAACCTTGAGATTTTCCTATATGTTTTGCAAGCGAGGATGCAATAACATCGTATTACATAAAGTTTATAAATAAACTATTTATGATAGAGTACGAGCGGTGTTTATTTGTGGCTCATTGTGCGGTTACAGCGCGCCATGTGGCCGAGATTCCTGCCATGTGTAGGTATGGTTTATAGCACTCGTTAACATAATAATAATATAGTTTGTATTTCCTACTAGAATAATATACAGAGCGAATATCGAAAATACTCCTGCGGGGCTCCCGGGCTAAAGAAAAACTATAAGAAAGTATGTTTTTCCCGCAGCCCGCGTGAAAGTCGAAAATTAACCCACGGGAACTTATTATCGAGATAAAAGTAAGCTAACCCAGCTTATGGTCTATCCTTGTGTCCATCTATCTGTTCAGCCATTTAGGTGTACAAAGGAAAGAGACAGACAGACAGAGTTACTTTTGCATTTGCAATATGACTATGGATATGAGAGGGGTCCAGCCATTTCAGGGAAATTAAATGTATTTATATCTTTTTCTGAAGATACAATTGCTGCCGGGGAGGAGTTGATGTCCATGGTTGGCAAAACTCGTAAAACAAAGTGGATTACCACAGTAACCCACACCAACATGACCCACAACAGCAAAAAAGCATGGTCTACAATACAGAAACTCACTGGTGACCCACCGGAACCTGTTAACCAAGGATTCGTCACAGCCAATCAAAGAGCCCATCAGCTGCTACTTAACGGCAAACCCCCTCACAGACTGCCAAAAGAAAAGCATCCACCACCTCCCGACTTCGTTAAACCCCAGGAACATTTGCCTCACGGCCGTGATCTGCAGTGGCCTATATGGAAAGCTCTCAATCGATTGCGTACCCAAGTAGGGCGCTGCAGACACAATTTGTCTAAATGGGGGATTACTGACCCATCCAACACCCAGTGCGCGAATGCGATGCCTCTCATCAGACCATGCCCCACTTGCTGGAGTGCCCTAAGTGCCCGTTCACCTGCACCTTGGATGACTTAATGAATGCCACTGATGCCGCAATTACCGTGGCCACCTACTGGGCCCAAACAATATAAAAAATCGAAGAAGTGTACCATCGACACGAAAAGAAGAAGAAGGGAAAAAATTAATACATGAGCCTTTTTGACTTTGCACAGTGCACGTGTAGTTACTGGAGTTAATTTTCTTGTTTTTTTGGAGAGAGAAATCCTTCCTTTTCTCTCTTTAAACTGAATTTTATATTGACTACAGGCAAAAACGTATAAAGTATTATTACGTAGGCATCAACTGATAAAAAATGGTTTCTCTTATTTCCAAACTATAGATCCTGAAGCATCGTAACATTACCATATTTCTAAAGTTGATAAATGATCAACCATTAAAATACGTCAACACTTGTTAAGGTAATCATAATTATGGCACATAATTGATCTCTACTTAGATCATTACTACCGTCGTACGCGCATGAGGACGAACAGACGGATAGACCAATTATCTAATAGGTCGTTTCCTCATAAGGACCGGCCAGAAATAAGATTCTCAGCTTTACTCATGTTTTTTCCTGGAAGTGGGAGTTTAGGAAAAATGGTTAGACGTTTTCGAATATTCAAAGTAATTGAAGATACTATCTCTCCCGCCACCAAATTATATGCCATTGATATACCTATGCTTTGACAAGCGGAAGGGGGGGGGGGGGGGGGGGGATTGGACCGTGGCCCACCACGCTGGTCCAGTGCGTATTGGCGGTTGCACACAATGGGTGCCTGGAGCTGGACGGCGCGGCCGAGGCCGGCCTAGAAAGAGACGGCGAGATGACCTGGACGCGCACCACAAGGGCTGGTTCGAGGTGGCGCGGGAAAAGAGTTGATGAACGGATTTGGGGTAGGTCTTTGCCCAGCAGCAGGACAGCCGAGGCTAACAAAAAAAAAAAAATGACAATTACCCTGTTCTTTTCAACAAAAATATCTTGTCTACAGTATCTTCCGTAAAAATGTTATCACACGAATGACTACAACTTAATCCCCTGATCTAGCGCAAATTGTGTATGTATAAATAGACTGTGACGTCATATCGTTATCTTATCAGCTCGGTCTGTATCGCCAAATATTGGGAGCAGTTGATCCCAGGGATCACGATACTTCAGAAGTCTGAACAGTGAGATAGGAATGTACTAAAAATAACAAGGCATAAAATAACCTCTAAAAGTAGTAGATACCGGCAATAAATATTTGTGTCAATCTTTACTGGCTGATACATTCATTCAAAACCAATTCTTGATCGGATAATATAGGTATTAAATTAGTTATAAACGGGCCACTAGCCTACAGCCACCGTAATGCGTAACACAATGTCAGTCACAATTTGAGTCATTTTGAATGATATTGCTTATCCATTGCTTCATATGTTCGAAAAATTTGTCTGCTCAAGAACGTAAATAACGCAATGAATGTTGTTGAACAGTCAAAATGACAGCTCTTACTACTGTTAGAGTGTCGAGCTTGTAACTAAACCTATAAACCAGCTCATAAAGAAACCATGAGACTCTTGCACCATTTCGCGATACAAAGCCATAGGATACTTATGTATGGCAAGCCACTTAGCTTTCATAATATTACTACTGGTAGTTACTGTAGCCAAAACAACGGGGTAATAGCGTAACACACTAACAGTAGGAATGGGTTTCATTTTGACAGTTCGACAACATTCATTGCGTTATTTACGTTATTGAGCAGACACATTTTTCGATCATATGAAACAATGAATTATAAATATTACCTTCAAAATGATTCAGATTATGATTGATAATATAACAATTAGGGTGCAGTTCTGTTACATTTCAGTATGTACCTACTTATAGAGAAAGAAACATACCTTATTATTTAACTACCCACTTGGTTTTTCAAGACATCACCAAGTGATTGGTCGACTCTTCACGTAACCAGAGAGGGCTAGCCTATTTTTTGAGCAAAGAATCAGCATCATCATACAACGTGGCAATGATACCATGTTTGGCCAGCAGGTCAGCCTTTTGGGCAGTTTTTCCTGTTGAGAACGATGTGGACGAATTTTTTGAAGCCCTGTGATTCTTTTCCCTCTTTTTATATACATTAACATATTATTTTAAGTCTGTTAGCTTATTATGTTAATATTATAGTATTTAATAAAACTTTACGTTATTAAAAAACTAGTCATTGTAATTTATTCTTCTTGACCCCGAAAAAGAGTTTTGTAGGTCGTTGCCAAGGTGAGGTCATTGACATTACTTGAACTTTACTGGCAGATATGGCCCTCATGGTGAGTTTGTTTAAAATTAAACTTAGTAATGTACCCAATTTCCCGATCAAGGTAGTTTAAACAGCAGTATAGGTAAAGTGCAAGTAAAAAGGTGGTACCCAAACCACTAGTATTAAAACCTTTCATATATCTGATTGGAACTATTAATAGATACCATAGATTTAAGAAAGAAGCTGTTTTTATATTTCTATTGTGGAGACTAAGTTAAACTTATAACTAACACTAACAAACTTATAAGATAACTTGTAACTTAATAAGTTATAGCTTCGAATAACTGCAACTATTAGCAGCAATGGCTGTCATTCTGACAGTTCAACAACATTCATTGCGTTATTTACGTTGTTGAGCAGACACATTTTTCGAGCATATAAAGCAATGAATTAGCAATATCCTTCAAAATTATTTAGATTGAGGTTGTAAGTGTGTCACGCAAATGAGTTGCTGAGCATTCATTTTGAAATAACGGAAATAAAATCAGCGAGACTGGATTTGGAGATAAGGAATCCAGCAGAAACGACAGGGAAGGGAATTCATTTCGTCCCAAGTACATTCTTCTTCTTCTTCTCGTGTCAATGTCTCATATTTGATTGTGTAATACACACAGTCGGAAAGACTTTCATTTTGACAGTGCAACAACATTTATTGCGTTATTTATGTTAACTTAAGAAGCTATGGATTAGCAATATCATTCATGTGTGTGTGCAATTAGGATCCAGGACCTTAATGATAAGATAATATGATTAGAGTTGCCATAAGTACATAAAACGTTGAAATAGGCACGCTTTGTGACATAAATAGACGAAGGACAAAAGGCGTATATTTAGTCAAGGAAAATAATAATATTTTTAGGTATTAGCATACATGTCAGTAATATTATAATACGTAAAGTATTCATTACTGTGCAAGTAGCAACATCGACTCGAAATACCGATAACTAAATATATGCCGCACAGTGTATGCACATAATTATCGTAGGACCACAGACTAGCTGGCACTGCAGATGTGACAATTAGGCTTAAGACATTTGTCTTATATTAGATGGTAGGCTGTTGATCGACCTACATGCAGTTTTTAACCGACTTCAAAAAAAGGAGGAGGTTCCCAATTCGGATGTTTATATATATTTTTTTTAATGTAAGTTCGGGCATAACTCCATCATATATATACGGATTTGCCAAATTATTACTCTGTTCAAAAGAGGTTTATTTCAAAATGGTCCCATTTAAATTTTGTAAAGATCTCATGATGAGTTTCGGAGACACACAACGGAACTCTTCAATAAATGCCAGCAAATCAACCACGATTACTGCTATCGCTTATGTATGCATTGGTTACGCAATCACACAACATAACATCACGCCTGTACCCCCTAAAGGGGTGCACAGTATGAATTTGTGTGGGGTAGGCATAACTAAAAAAATAAAAATAAAAACTGTTTATAAAAACACTACAAAGTGTAAAATAAGTTTAATTTCGGGAGTCGGTGTCGTTGGTTCCACATTTTCGTTTTTTTTGACACCGACTTCCGAAATTAAAGTTATTTTTCACTTTGTAGTGTTTTTATAAACAGTTTTTATTTTTCACTTTTTTTTTGTAAGTCGGTTGATTTTTTTTTTTTTTTTTTTTGTAAAAAGTTTTTTAAACTCTAGGGGTACATACACACAGAAAGGATTGGCTTAGCTTAGAGCTTACACACGGACAAGACACGGACATCAAAGGTACAATTATTGCTAATTGTAAACGGTAATCTGCAGACGTATCCGATTACAAAAACTCTTACACTGATAGAACTACGCTATTATCGAGTGTGACAGGCTATGGTTTATGGCATACTTAGTTGAGATACACGCGAACAAAACCGCGGGAAAAAGCTAGGAATCGAGAAAAACACAAAATAAATGATAGGCGTCAGGAAGTATCACCAAAAATATCGATGCCTTATGGAACGCCTATGTTCCAGAAGTTCTACTGTGTTCTATTACCCCTCTTAAACTCTGAGCCCCCGCACACCTTATTATATGTTTATTTAATACTTGCGCGTAGAACACGAGCCCACATAGCCAACCCAATATTTACCAGCAGTCCGCTCTGCAAACATCTGTTCTACACCAAAGGTATGCCACTCAGTTCTTTGCCACGCCTTGCCTATAAATAGTCTGCGTGTATGTAAGCACCGTTTATGTACATATTACTTACTTACAATGTATGCTCTGCAGGTACTGAAGTGTAAGTGTCCATTGTGAGGCGAGGTTACTATGGTTCACTATAATTAACAAGATATTTCGAAATGTATGTAGGACTGAAGACCGAATTTGGCAAAAAAGTTTCTTTCAATTTGTTATTTTTACCCAAAATATGTTTATACATATATACAGGGTGGCAGGGACATCGACGCGCCAACTGTAACCATGGATTCTCTCGAAGAGAGGAGGCCTGGTGTCACCATCACCACCGGAGATACCTACTGCAGGATACAGGGCCTTCTCCAGATTCACACGGTTCTACTTGTGGCAGCCCATTGGCCGATTAGAACTTATAGGCCTTCCATGGAACTATATATAACCTACTCACCAATTATCGCTATTGTGCCTAGTTGACACCTCATATCGAAGCCATTAGCCATATAATTTAAATTAGATAGTTTGCTATGCATTGTGTCTTATGCTTTAAAGGGTATATGATATCGTAAGGCCCATATCGTTCACACGATTTGCATCAATTGGGCACAGCATAACAGCATAATCAGCCTACAATGTTCCCACTGCTGGGACACAGGCCTCCTCTCGGTGGGATGGAGTGGGCCGTAATCTACTACGCGGGTCCAGTGCGGGTTGGTAGATGTCACATGTCTTCGAAGTTTTGGTTCTAGGACATTGTGGTTTCCTCACTATGTTTATCTGCACCGTTTTGAGAGCAGTGGTGATAAGATAATTGGGCATAGGTTTGGACACAATAAGCCAATGTTCTTCATACTTTGTGCCAAGTAAGTACTTAAGATATCAAAGTACATAATCACTTAAGTAGGTACCTCTCGTGGAAATCGCGAGGAAGCCCACATGTTTGCAATTAAATCGAACACATGTGAATGCACTATTAGCGGTAATTACCGGCAGCTGTCACGGTATTTCATACCGGTATTTACTACCGGTACTATTTGAATAATTGGAACTCTTAGAGTCGAAGCAATCGTAATTATAACTTAATAACAACATACTTCGATTATAAATCCTTTAAATCTACTCAATGATGAATGATAAATTATTTTAAGTAGGTTTGTACAAATACTTTTACACGTCAATCATATTTTTAAAACTAGATGAGGTCGGCGTTTCTTATCTGACTACTGTGAGATGAAAGGCCGAAGCAAACTCGGAGGTCTCTACTAAAGTCCAGACATAATCTTGGTCAGATCATGTGAAGACCATGTAGATAGGTGTCTAAAATGGTATTTTGAGGAAAGAACCAGACAGATTAAGTGGACCTGTCCAGTCAGTGCACGCATTTGTCAGTAATCGTGCGGCTCAACTCAGAACTGAAAGAGCTCAATGATTCGACGAACAATACCAAAGAAAGGACATTTGGCTAGGCCACATAAATTACTCAAACTGCCAGACCATGATCGATGATGATGACGACGGCAATGTACCTACTGTTTATCTTCATCTACATGTTTGTCTGTCTGGCTTTCATTGAGTTGGTCATGATTGCCAATGTTTATACACGATGCTGATGGTACAGTAGAGTCTGACCTGACTTCATTTTGCCGGGATAGCGCATGCGTAATAAAACCATATAACTTAATACCATCATCCAATTAGATAAAAAACTGAGAGCGAATCGCCGGTAGATGTCACTAGAAAATATGTCTTGATGGGCACTCTGTCTGAAAAAAGAAAGAAAATACATTTATTTGCTGCAAATATGACGCATAAAAAGAACACAAACACAAAAAAAATAACAAGTTGGGGGAAAACATGCGTCACATCCACGCAAAACGGCCATCGCTCAGCATGATGCTACGACCCTGTGGAGGAGCTAGAAGTCTGCTTGCATAGTTCTTATAGGAACTTGCTTCTTAATCTTTAGTTAGCCAGGTATACCTTTCTGTCAGTATAGGTTTAGTACTTTTGTAAACTGAATAACTTATATACAGGGTTATTTTTTAAAGACCAGCCAAATTTTAGGATGTCGTACAGACCATCAAACTGAACAACTTTCTCCATGGGACAAATAGCGTAATCGCGAAAATTTTATCAATTGTCCCATAGAAAACTTCAATACCTACTCGACCTAAGTGTATGGGACGGCTGAATTTTTATTCGCGATTACGATGTTGGTCCCATGGAGAAAGTTGTTCAGTTTGATGGTCTGTACCACATCCTTAAATTTGGCTGGTCTTTAAAAATCACCCTGTATATTGTTATGTGTGAACCTAATCCTCTTCAATCAATCAATCTACCTAGCCTTCTCCGAACTATGTTGGGGTCGGCTTCCAGTCTAACCGGTTGCACCTGATTACCAGTATTTTACATGGAGCGACTGCCTAGCGGACCTCCACAGCCCAGCTACTGGATAACACGATAAGACTGACGACCCCAGTCACATGGGACTTGAAAACATAACAGTCGAAATGTGGTGGTCACACGATACCCCTTGGTAATAAGACTGGCTGTCCTAAATTTCTTCTATAATTATGTATGTACATTAACCTAAGGTAAACCAAACTACGTGATATAAATGCTCTAAAAGCTCGAACGAAACGACCTAGCCTTAACATAATTCATAATGATAACCTAATAAAACCTAATTAATTAATACTAAAATATAGCGTCGAAAATTTCATTCGCATCGCTGTCGACTGGTAATGTACCCAAGAGACTGGCGGCATTACCTCGTTGTATGGCAATGCTTAGCCTCTGGCCAAGGTAAAAGCCAGCCCTTGGGTCACGGGAAGTGTCAACCAGCCGTTTATTTATTTATCGAAAAAAAAATTAATTAATAAATATTAATTAATTATTTTTCGTTTCGAAATTTCCTTAAAAATAAATTATTATATGTAAGGAAGTAATAAAATGAAAGATGTTACATGACTGTGCCAGTAATCTTACGTACGTATGGCAGTGATTGCTGCCAGTAATGGCACGTTATTTTATAGTCTGGTATTTATGGCAGACACACAACTATTTTGCTCATGATTAATGTTCATTAAAAACTCCATGTACATCCATGGAGATAGTTTCAATGAAAACTTTCATTAACGATTTGTGGGTTCAATTTTTATTTCCCATTAAGAAAGTTGTGTTTCCCAATTCCATGAATATTTTTTTATTGAAATGTAGTTACATAATCATGTTTTCCCAGCACATCAAGCTACAATCTGTCAGATTTCTTTAACAGATTTTCAACTTTATCGCTAATGCATTAGGTTCAAGTTTTATTGGGAACATTTTACAGTTTCGGGTAGCTTAACCTGCTGGCGTCTGTACTTTATTATTAATAAACAAAGCGGAAGAGTTTGTTTATTCTCTGTAACTATCAAACAGATTTGAAAAAATATTTTTGCATTTATCAGCCCAATTCTTGAGAAAGGATATAGATAGGCTACTTAATCTCACGCTAAGGGACTTAGGAGCCGAGCAAGGAGAAAAAAAGTAAGAAAGAATGCTAAGCGAAAATTAAGTAATAGCCCGGGCAGGCGATGCGATGCGACGCGGTGGGCGCGAACAAGTTTGACGCGGACGAAGTCGCGGGCAGATGTCCCTGCCACCCTGTATACATATACAGCGTGGCAGGGACATCGACGCGCCAACTGTAACCATGGATTCAGCACATGAGTTTAGACCTCATAGCGTCGAAATTTTTCGTCAGTTATAAAAAAAAAAAAATCTTCTGTTTCATAGAAAAGTGCAATACCTACGCGGTCAAAATGTATGGAACAGCAATATTTTTTTTAATAACAGTCGACAAATTTCGACGCTATGGGGTCTAACCTCATGTGCTGAATACATGGTTACAGTTGGCGCGTCGATGTCCCTGCCACCCTGTATATGTATACAGGCTGGCAGGGACATCTGCCCGCGACTTCGTCCGCGTCAAACTTGTTCGCGCCCACCGCGTCGCATCGCATCGCCTGCCCGGACTATTACTTCGTTTTCGCTTAGCATTCTTTCTTACTTTTTTTCTTCTTGCTCGGCTCCTAACTCCCTTAGCGTGAGATTAAGTAGCCTATCTATATCCTTTCTCAAGAATTGGGCTGATAAATGCAAAAATATTTTTTCAAATCTGTCTGATAGTTACAGAGAATAAACAAACTCTTCCGCTTTGTTTATTAATAATAAAGTACAGACGCCAGCAAGTTAAGCTACCCGAAACTGTAAAATGTTCCCAATAAAACTTGAACCTAATGCATTAGCGATAAAGTTGAAAATCTGTTAAAGAAATTTGACAGATTGTAGCTTGATGTGCTGGGAAAACATGATTATGTAACTACATTTCAATAAAAAAATATTCATGGAATTGGGAAACACAACTTTCTTAATAGGAAATAAAAATTGAACCCACAAATCGTTAATGAAAGTTTTCATTGAAACTATCTCCATGGATGTACATGGAGTTTTTAATGAACATTAATCATGAGCAAAATAGTTGTGTGTCTGCCATAAATACCAGACTATAAAATAACGTGCCATTACTGGCAGCAATCACTGCCATACGTACGTAAGATTACTGGCACAGTCATGTAACATCTTTCATTTTATTACTTCCTTACATATAATAATTTATTTTTAAGGAAATTTCGAAACGAAAAATAATTAATTAATATTTATTAATTAATATTTTTTTTCGATAAATAAATAAACGGCTGGTTGACACTTCCCGTGACCCAAGGGCTGGCTTTTACCTTGGCCAGAGGCTAAGCATTGCCATACAACGAGGTAATGCCGCCAGTCTCTTGGGTACATTACCAGTCGACAGCGATGCGAATGAAATTTTCGACGCTATATTTTAGTATTAATTAATTAGGTTTTATTAGGTTATCATTATGAATTATGTTAAGGCTAGGTCGTTTCGTTCGAGCTTTTAGAGCATTTATATCACGTAGTTTTGTTTACCTTAGGTTAATGTACATACATAATTATAGAAGAAATTTAGGACAGCCAGTCTTATTACCAAGGGGTATCGTGTGACCACCACATTTCGACTGTTATGTTTTCAAGTCCCATGTGACTGGGGTCGTCAGTCTTATCGTGTTATCCAGTAGCTGGGCTGTGGAGGTCCGCTAGGCAGTCGCTCCATGTAAAATACTGGTAATCAGGTGCAACCGGTTAGACTGGAAGCCGACCCCAACATAGTTCGGAGAAGGCTAGGTAGATTGATTGATTGAAGAGGATTAGGTTCACACATAACAATATACAGGGTGATTTTTAAAGACCAGCCAAATTTAAGGATGTGGTACAGACCATCAAACTGAACAACTTTCTCCATGGGACCAACATCGTAATCGCGAATAAAAATTCAGCCGTCCCATACACTTAGGTCGAGTAGGTATTGAAGTATTCTATGGGACAGTTGATAAAATTTTCGCGATTACGCTATTTGTCCCATGGAGAAAGTTGTTCAGTTTGATGGTCTGTACGACATCCTAAAATTTGGCTGGTCTTTAAAAAATAACCCTGTATATAAGTTATTCAGTTTACAAAAGTACTAAACCTATACTGACAGAAAGGTATACCTGGCTAACTAAAGATTAAGAAGCAAGTTCCTATAAGAACTATGCAAGCAGACTTCTAGCTCCTCCACAGGGTCGTAGCATCATGCTGAGCGATGGCCGTTTTGCGTGGATGTGACGCATGTTTTCCCCCAACTTGTTATTTTTTTTGTGTTTGTGTTCTTTTTATGCGTCATATTTGCAGCAAATAAATGTATTTTCTTTCTTTTTTCAGACAGAGTGCCCATCAAGACATATTTTCTAGTGACATCTACCGGCGATTCGCTCTCAGTTTTTTATCTAATTGGATGATGGTATTAAGTTATATGGTTTTATTATGCATGCGCTATCCCGGCAAAATGAAGTCAGGTCAGACTCTACTGTACCATCAGCATCGTGTATAAACATTGGCAATCATGACCAACTCTATGAAAGCCAGACAGACAAACATGTAGATGAAGATAAACAGTAGGTACATTGCCGTCGTCATCATCATCGATCATGGTCTGGCAGTTTGAGTAATTTATGTGGCCTAGCCAAATGTCCTTTCTTTGGTATTGTTCGTCGAATCATTGAGCTCTTTCAGTTCTGAGTTGAGCCGCACGATTACTGACAAATGCGTGCACTGACTGGACAGGTCCACTTAATCTGTCTGGTTCTTTCCTCAAAATACCATTTTAGACACCTATCTACATGGTCTTCACATGATCTGACCAAGATTATGTCTGGACTTTAGTAGAGACCTCCGAGTTTGCTTCGGCCTTTCATCTCACAGTAGTCAGATAAGAAACGCCGACCTCATCTAGTTTTAAAAATATGATTGACGTGTAAAAGTATTTGTACAAACCTACTTAAAATAATTTATCATTCATCATTGAGTAGATTTAAAGGATTTATGATCGAAGTATTTTGTTAATAAGTTATAATTACGATTGCTTCGACTCCAAGAGTTCCAATTATTCAAATAGTACCGGTAGTAAATACCGGTATGAAATACCGTGACAGCTGCCGGTAATTACCGCCAATAGTGCATTCACATGTGTTCGATTTAATTGCAAACATGTGGGCTTCCTCGCGATTTCCACGAGAGGTACCTACTTAAGTGATTATGTACTTTGATATCTTAAGTACTTACTTGGCACAAAGTATGAAGAACATTGGCTTATTGTGTCCAAACCTATGCCCAATTATCTTATCACCACTGCTCTCAAAACGGTGCAGATAAACATAGTGAGGAAACCACAATGTCCTAGAACCAAAACTTCGAAGACATGTGACATCTACCAACCCGCACTGGGCTCGCGTAGTAGATTACGGCCCACTCCATCCCACCGAGAGGAGGCCTGTGTCCCAGCAGTGGAAACATTGTAGGCTGATTATGCTGTTATGCTGTGCCCAATTGATGCAAATCGTGTGAACGATATGGGCCTTACGATATCATATACCCTTTAAAGCATAAGACACAATGCATAGCAAGCTATCTAATTTAAATTATATGGCTAATGGCTTTGTTAAGAGGTGTCAACTAGGCACAATAGCGATAATTGGTGAGTAGGTTATATATAGTTCCATGGAAGGCCTATAAGTTCTAATCGGCCAATGGGCTGCCACAAGTAGAACCGTGTGAATCTGGAGAAGGCCCTGTTTCCTGCAGTAGATATCTCCGGTGGTGATGGTGACACCAGGCCTCCTCTCTTCGAGGGAAGGCTGGTGTCCCACAGTGGGCTATAATCTACTACGCGGGCCTAGTGCGGGTTGGTAGATGTTGCATGTCTTCGAAATTTTAGTTTTAGGACATGCTGGGTTCCTAATGCTATTTTTTTTCACCATTTTGAGAGCGGTGGTGATGAAATTATTCACAGAAAGTAAAGCGCCTGTCTGGGTTCGAACCTACAACTCGTAAGTCGGGGCCGCTACCCCTTGGCCACTGCTGCAGTAGTAGAAGTAAGTCCAGTCGTTCAAACGGAACAACACAGTTTTAGAGTAAATAGCGTTGTCTGGAATTACAACTTCTGTAAGACATACGAGTATATTATATTATCATCTCATGTTACTAAAAACGCATATGGAGACTATGGACGAATCAGTTGGTAAGGTCACAACGCAAAATTTACATAAATAACACTAGATTCTATAACTGTGACCGTTGCGGAATCTAAGATGTCTCCAACAAATAGCCATAAACAAGTTCTGTCGATAGCATGTCCAATTGTCTGACAGCATGCTGAGCATACAGACGGGTGATCAATATGGTGGACGTATGAATGGTAATGTACAAATATTTTGGTAGTTGAGAACTGATGCTAGGCTTTGGGAATGTGGCTTAGGTATATATCTAAAATGCATTATGATTATGGGCTGAAAGAACTGCCCGTAGTTCACCCAAGTGGACATAGCAATTAGATCCAGAAGTGCGAATATATAGTTGTCAAGTAATACTAACGATCTAGCTATAAACTCATTTTATTTAATTCCATAAATATAATTTATTACAGCATTCAAACATTGTGAGTCGAGAGTAAGGTAAGTATCATAAAAAATAAATGTTAAATGAGAGCGATATGCGCTATGGGGCGAGCTATGCTCGGAGGCTCTTTGAAGGATAACATCAGGAATTAAATTATCGGGATAAGAACCGGAGTTACCGACATAGCTTGCAGAGTAAGCAAACTGAAGTGGCAGTGGGCTGGCCGTTTGTCGAAGGACCAGACGAGTCCTGGAGTGAAGACCGTGTATCGCATAGTGAGGGACGCCCCCCAGCTAGATGGACGGACGACCTAAAGAAGGTGGCTGGGAAAAACTGGATGCGAAAGGCGGAGGATAGGGTGTTGTGGCGCAGCCTGGGAGAGGCCTATGTCCAGCAGTGGACTACAATAGGTTGAGTTGATTGAGAGCGATAACAAGGTAGGAAAGATTATCAGAGATTTTTTATCCTAGTTAACCTAAATCCAAGCAATGCAGTATAATTGGTATGGTCTTACGAAAAACCACCATGTCTTAAAATAAATGAAATCGTGGCATTACACACAGCATTTCAAATGACTTTATCAATGTAATAGTGTTAGCACAAGATTGCACCGAGCAAACTAACTAAAAACCTTGAAACCCCACTATTTATTTTAAGATAACGAAATACCCACTCAAATTAGAACATTTTGCTCTTATTAAGTATATATTTGTTCTAATTATATAAACGTTAATAAAACTTATTATCTACGAACTATCTATCTATTAGCGACGTTGGGCTTTAACTCGTTGGAGGTGAGAGGCCTTGGTTTATTTTATTTCATATTTTGATTGTTGTTTTATCTATGTCTATTCGTATACCGCACTGGTTGACGTCATCGCGTCAACGCCGGCTCTCGCTGAAAACCAGCGCTGAAGCTCTGTCTCGTATAGGGTTTTAGCATTATGCTGAGCGATGGCCGTTCTGCGTGGATGTGACGCATACTTTGTTTACTTACGTATAGATAATATTACCGTGACCCAGAGCTCCATAGACTTTTCTGCCGATTATTTGTGCCCGACAAATACATCGGACACCATCGGATCTGCCGGCACAATCTGTTTGCGCAACTGCCATCCAAAACTGTAGCCACAACCGAATCCCCAGACTGTCGTACTCTAACGATGCTAAACACCCTTCTGACTGCGAACCCTGAATGTGATGTGTTTGCGGATGAATGGGGTAAAATTATGCGTATATGTCTGGTCTGTGAGGGAAAATATGCAAGCGAGTTCACAGTGTCATGTTAGTTTTAAATTAAATTATACCGGCTGGTTTTTTTACCGTCTGGACAAAAATATGGTTTATAGGGTGAACGGAGTAGAAGCACAGAAATGTAATTTTTTACATCGGTGTTGTACCATTTAAATTAACTATTAAAAATAATCATATGTGGCGTTTTAACTTGTGAAAGGCAAAAAAAACGCGTGTCATTAGATAATTATGCTTATGACATTCTAGAAATATTTTGTAAGAATAGAATGTTTTAATATTTTGAAAGTCTAATTAGGCTGCAATAACGCACGCATTCAGGCAAAGCAGAAAACAAACCAACTGGCCTAAAATTGTTTTGGAACAACCCTGATTTATTCCGCCCGCATTTTCAAACTAAACAGCTATTTAGTTGCAATGCCCACATAGCCTGTATAATTAGGTAACTCGATTTGCACCGAAATGTCAATAAGCAAAGTCGAATCTAGATTTTTTTATGTTATTATGTAGCAGACATGCAGGGGCCGCATCCCACCTGAGGAAAAGATTTCACCGCCACATCGGAAACGAAACCAGCCCAGAGTCCAGAGCTGAAATGTCTCGCATACACCGGCACCCTTCAAACCGAAGCGCCAGGCCATATCATCAGTAATCTACCCCAAACCTTGTCGGCAAGCAACAGAAGTAGGTACCTAAGCAAACCAGTTTTCCACACCAACACAAACAACATCGAACTCTCCCTACACGAAGGTCACAGAAATAAATTGATCCTAACAGGTCACAGCGGGCGACCAATTGTGGGCACACCCCTGTTTGTACAACAAAGGAATATACCTCGACAGTTGCTTGACATGCATCGATACAATCGCTTGCTTGCATCGACATAATAACATCACGCCTGTAGACACCCACGGGATAGGTAGATAATGGCATTGACGTTTTGCCATAAAACGGAGACAGGGGTCTACTCTTCAAATCCTTATAAGAAGATACGGGCCCATCCAAAAGTAGTTGATCAGTCAAAACAAGTGTCAAAAAATAATTTTCAGAACAAAAACACTTCGGGGCCAACCGTCAAATCGTGTTGTCATTCACTATTGAACAGAACGAACGTTATGTCTGAATTATGATAATCAATGTAAACTCTTTATCTGTAAATATTCTTATTATTTTTTTGTTTAAATTTGTAATTATAACCATTTAAATTGCAATGCCCTAACAGGCAACTAAGTTATAAGAACCTACCTATTGTTTATTATTAGTTCGCAATAAAGAATTTGAATTTGTCCGTAAGTGATACGGAGTTGGAAATGCCCGTACCTTCATCCGAAACTAGTGGATTCGCGCTTAGGGAGTAGATCCAAACCCCGGATAAGCGTACATATTCGACTGCACATGACGAACCTATCCAAAATAACATGCAAAACGATGTAAGAAAAGGTAATACAACCTTGTAATAATGACACACACAACCACACCCACTCAAAAATCACCTTCAATTGGCAAACTCAACAACGTACAAAGAACAACAAGATACCTACGACTCTGCCAACCAAATTGTACGGTACATAAACTAAAGACTGACCGCATAGCTACCTACTTATAAAAACCACTTAATTATAAAAAGTAAACAAAAAACTTCGCCATAGCAACAGGACAGTTAAATAATTGTGATAAAAACACCAGAGGAGGTCATCGCTCTCTGACCGTCGCGTCGGTGTGATAGCAAGGTTCTTGTATGAGTGATTAGATTTACTTGTTGCTAGCCTGGTTTAGGCTTCCGCAATTTTTTCTGGGCGATGCGCCAAGGAGTAATGGTCATCTTAGGACATGGACAAGGATGGCAGTAATAACCAAGTGGACAGTAGATGTTGTCAGAGGTCCAAAAAAATGATAGAGAAAATTCTTGTTCTTCTTTCGACTAAAGAAGAACTGAAGAACAGCTCCTGCCGTATTTAAACGGTCAGCTATTCGGCAAGAATGCAAAATTCGGGACTACTTAACTGCCGAAAATATACCGACAGACCCTGCTTAGGAATCAATTGTGTGGAGCTTATATCTACAACGTGGGGATCAAATGAACAACTTGAAACTTTCCTTCAATATCATAATTCTCCTGTCCTTATCGCTTTTCTTCCATTTTGTCATATGATTATCGCAGCGAAAACAGCTATTTATTATTTTTTCCTGTAAGTATTTAAAACATATCGCTATACGAAAGAAAGAAAAGAAAATACGTTTATTTGCGATAAACATGACACGGAGAAAAAACACAAAAAGAAAACAAGTTGGAGAAAAATATGCGTCACATCCCCGCAAAACCATAACCATCTATATCATAGATTCAAGACATAATTCAAATTCACTTCAATAAACAGACAAACAGACACACTTCCTTACTTATAATTCAGAGCGTAGTTGTTGAATCATAGCGAATTCTCATAAACATTACGTCAGCTGACGGAACAAAAACAGACTTATTTCTGTTTTGAAAGATTAATTATTGTATCTGGGACAGAGAAGAAACTTGTTCTGCCTATTTTGGATCTTGAATTTTTGAGCATAATATAATATTACTACATATGTGTGACGTAAATAAAATTACTACGTAATAAGAAGATGATTCTCTATATTGTGTAGTTGATATGAAATCCTGGTCAGGACCCATGCGTTTGCGCAGTCAAATCTGCTGCTGCATCTGGGCATGTGGTTAGGAGGAATGAGGGAGATATTGTGAGGAATGTTTAGAGTATGAATAAATGAATTCAAGAGTAGGGAAAGACCAAAGAAGCGATGGATAGGATTTGTGAAAGATGCCATACGATTAGAAATGGGGTAAATGGTGACATGATGGCAGAAAATCATGGAAGAACAAGAAAACGCTCCCAAAAGCTGGGATAGGAGAGCAGGAAGGCGATTCCCGGTTTACACTCGAAGGTAGATGATGACCAATGGCTTTTAACGAGGAAGTTATGTAGCCTCAACTCGTCAAGTTCTACAAATATTGTACGACTTTGGAAATCCCAAATCTCTGATGCATTTTTTTCGATATATTGTGTACGTGACTACTATCACATTTCATAAGGTAAATACAATGTTATTCTTCGTAATAGGTAGGCACTTAATAATAAGATGCTTAGTCAACAATAAAAAGTTAAGTTGTGATGGTTGTACGAAAATACCCAGTCACTACTTATACCCAGTCAATACTTATATTTTTCCTCGTGGGTTGCTAGAAACTTACTATTTTATACCGCCGAGATTTGGTTTGTAAATATTTACTACAAGAAATGTTTAAATCTTATACATTAAAATGCTCATATACAATTTATTAGAAATAGAAACATAAATACTTACACTAGGTACTAAATTAAATGACTAACAAATAACTATACAAATAATTTAAATTAATTTTTAAAAAAAACAAAAGAACACTGAGGCATCGCAGGTACCTACTCCTCCGAATCGCTGTCATCTGGAAACGTGTCCAGAAGACTGGCAATATTGCCACGTTGAATGGCAATCCTCTTTCTTTGGCTAAAGAACGAGTCATGTATGCAAAATATTGGAAAACATTTTAAAGGAGGAACGGTGGAGTTTCTTACCCATTCTTCTCCATACGAAAACTAACTTTTGCAAGGGGCTCCTAGAATCAATTCAATTTTACTGTAATATTTGACGTTTCAAATAGGCACATGAAAGGCACTTTTCCTTTCATGTGCCTTTTTTACATATGAATCTACTTACATTATACTCGATAAAAACGATTCCGAAACGTTCTGATTGTACTTTCATCTTCATTTTCCTCAAATGAATAAACCCATAAAAAACCATTCTAAGGAAACTGTTATACACAAACTAAAATGCAGTAAAAAAAAACAGGGTCATGATTATGTAGTTACCTAGGTACTCATTCGTGGAAACAATACAGTGATTTATTATGTATTTATTAGACGCGTCTAACATGTCATTATCTGGTACAATAACTCTGTTCGAAGGCTATTATTAGATACATGTGTGAACATTATAAACAACAGAACAGTTTAGTTATAACTAGGTTATTTCTGTTCTGGTTGCGACCATTGTGCGAGTGGCCGCACGGGGATGCGGGACTACTAAGAAGGACAAAAAGAAGGAGATAAAAGCAATGACCCGAGGACATAAAAAATATAATACTTTACAAAGTAAACATCGTATTCATTATCGATCCCACATTGCACGTTCTAATCGAAGTCGCGTAGATTACTATAAATCGATGTCAGTCGTGTGGATAGTTTAATAACACATTAACGAATGCAAATTCGTGCTAAAAATACCATTTGGCATACATAACTACATAAATTAAATAGATGTATAAAACACGAGGTAAACAGGTAAACAAAGTAGTAAAGTATATAATTGGTCGGTATGTACTTTATATAATAACTCTATTACTAGCGTATTCATAGAACCCATTGTGATCTGTTTGTTGAGTGACTAAAATAACTTTATACATAGGGATTTTCCGCCTAGATAACTAACCGCCATCTTGTTTTTCTGGAAATCAAAAGCTGCACCCTAATTGCGTAACACACGATCAATCGGAATCTGAATCATTTTGAAGCAAATTGCTAATCAATTGCTTCATAAGTTCGAAAAATTTGTCTGCTCAACACGTAAATTACGCAATGAATGTTGTTGAACTGTCAAAATGAAACCGATTCTGATTGATCCTGTGTTACGCCATTTGTGAGGGTGCCGGTTTGTGAATTTCCTACAGAACAATCAAAATTATCACTTTGCAAACAGACGGGCCCGTTTCGTATTTTTCAGATCAGTCGCATTCTAATTTCTGTTCAGTACCCAAATTGCGTAACATACTTTCATTCACAATCTGAATAATTTTGAAGGATAACTATTTCTAATCCATTGCTTCATATGTTCGAAAATGGTGTCTGCTTAACAACGTAAATAACGCAAGGAATGTTTTTGAACTGTCAAAATCAAAGGCATTGTTAGTGTGTTACGCAATTACCCCGCCCATCTGCCCAAAAAACCTTTAATTTACTTACATTTTCGACAAAATGTTGACATTGATTGTCGCTAAGATTTGACTTGATTGCGACTTAATTAAAACATTTTTAATACGGGATTTAACCTTCCGATTTCTGAGCTTATTACTTATGAAGCAGATAGTAGTTTATTTTTAGAAGTAGCTTTTTAAGTGCAAGATATGATGCTGATGAGTTCAAGAGCCAATAAATGGCGCGCAATGTTCTCTCATAGATGTCTAGACCTACACAAAAACAGGATAGAGACACTAATCATAAACTTC
The DNA here is from genome assembly GCA_947507525.1 of Apamea epomidion. Lineage (NCBI taxonomy): Eukaryota > Metazoa > Arthropoda > Insecta > Lepidoptera > Noctuidae > Apamea > Apamea epomidion. The sequence goes on along the minus strand of OX382237.1, from coordinate 1,305,352 downwards.
CTAATAAGCAGTCAGCTCCCTTTAACAAGACAGATACAGGTCAAGAAACTACAAGGTAGGTTCTGAACTACTTCTATAAGTTCTATGTGAGTTGTTCTAAAGAGCACGAAAGTTTGTGTGCAAAGAGTGTGGGAGCTACACAAACATGGTGTTTTCTTCCATCGACTTCTACGGGTATACTCCAAAAATCGATTGACCTCAGAATAACCGGCCCATAGTTAATATTTGCTATAAGTTGGGTACGTGTTTAGCTAAACAGGGGGTCGCTTTGTTCAATCAGTAACCTAACCTGACTAACACAACTTACAATCATATGTGTCAGTTTTGGGACGACAGAAAACACGGCGAAACTACAAGTGAAATGAAATTGTTTATTCTGTAAATACTTAGGATATCAGAATCACGTTTACACGTCATATTGTTTTTAAAAAAATAGTTGAGGTCGGCGTTTCCTATCTAACTACTCTGAGAAGAAAGGCCAAAACAAACTCAGAGGTCAGTCACTTTTAAAGTCCAGTCATAATCTATGTAGGTCAGATCATCAGAAGACCATGTAGCTTGATGTCTGAAATGGTGTTTTGAGGATAGTGGTCTTGTAGACCCTAATGCTTAACCCTAATACCGCTTGACTCTAATGCCTAATACTTCAAATAGTGTCGGCGTTGGTCAAGTTCAAGAGAAGTTCACTTATGTGATAGAGGAGAATGGAAGAAAAATACATGTTGCACCGACCACAATTAAATTGGGATAAGAACAAGAGATTTTTTTTCTAAAACGTTGCCCCGCACTAGAAATTACTCCTGTATCGTGGGTGCGTTTACAAACATTTAAACTCACATGCACAAACAGCCAGACCCGGAACAACTGCTTGTAGGTCATACAAATATTTTTTCGACACGCAGCGCAGCAGTCAATCGCTTAACTACTGCGCCAACCGTGTCGTCCAAGATTGATGATGATGAGGTCGGCTTGAACCCGTATATACTTATAACAATAAACTGGGATCAATTGATCCAAAACCATCTGCAATCTATGTCTGCCTGGCTTCCTCTGTATCGTCGGTACATACCCGTATGGTACAACCATTTGTACCACTATATTTGCGAGTGCCGCGAATGTAAAGAATTTTTTCTTGAACACTTTTGTCCTGTACCACTAACAAAATATTTGATAACCTTCTGAGATCGTTTGCAGTCTTGAGGAAGTGTATTTTAGAGGTAAATCCCCTCGTCCACGAGTAACTTATGACTGGTTTGACTGGAACACTTAACTAGGTGAAATATAAATGGAATTCCTTAATATTATTGCACTTTTGGATTTTCAAACCTCGACGCTGAGCCGGACTGTTGAAAATTCTACTGTGCGCTCTTATAAATAAATAATAACTTTATTCAGTTCATTAAAAAAACCAGAAAAATATATTTTTTTTAAAACAAGTAACAGGTTACATAGGAGCCTTAGGTCCTACATTTTTTCAAATGTCATGACCCCGCACTAGGATTGCCTGTGTCGTGTTTTGGCATTACATTTAGGTTTCGCCTAGTGTTGGTGAAAACGGACATCTGTATTGTTCTATTTTTTTTTGTTTCTGTCCACACTGCTGTTGCAAGCTCTATTGTTAGACCATATTTCATTTTATCTAAATTAAACTTTTCAAAGTACGCACACCGGCATGAATTACATTAATATGATTGACTAGCTTCTGCCCGCGGCTTCGCCTGCGTGTGCATATTTGTTTTTGTGCGGAGTCCTTTTTTTTCTAAAATAAAAGAATTACCCTTAGCCCTCATAACATCAGCTATCTGCCAATGAAATCCTGACAAAATTGGTCAAGCCGTTTCGGAGATTAGTCGGAACAAACAGAAAGGCAAAAATTTAAAAAGGAAAATGCTATAACTACCGTATATATGCTGTCATGCATTTAGTAAAAAGCTGTTACTTTTGACATTACAAACAGACACTACCATTTTATTTATTTGTATAGATTAACAATGCTAAAACACAACAAATGCATTGCATTGCACTACGTGACATTAATGTCAAACTCAGCAACGTGCTACTTAGCAGATACTTCGAACCCACTCCACCGCGGATTGCCACCGAGGACTTAGGTTAGCTTGACGCAACGAAACGTGAACGCAGCAGTTTACGGTCACTCCACCGCGCTCTAAAGACCTCATTATGGTAATTAAACATAAACGTAGACTTTTGCGTTGTGGTTTGAACTAGGTAGGTACAAGTATAATTAACCTCTAAGCTGTTGTAGTTTTCCTTATACCTGGGTGAGATTGCTGTAAGAAACTTTAGATATCAAACAGTATGAATAAAATCATATTGATCAAGGCTAATTCCCGTAATTAAAAACGTTCAAAATCTAGTTGCAATCTCATCTCAACGACAATCAATGTCAAAAATGTAAGGAAATTAGAGCTATTTTTGACAAATTGAGACCGAGATCAGACTGTGAACGTTATTAAAATGACGAGAATTGCCTCAGAACTGCCTCTCAGAACTGCGTGCAACTGATGTCACTGGGCTGAATGCCCAGGGGTCTACATGATGGGTGCTGCGAATGTGCAGTCACCAAAGGAGATAAGTAGCCAGGGTCGACGGATATAGTTGAAGTTTAGTAAGAAACCAATGGATGTTTTCGAATAAAATTTAATTTAATTAATAGAAAACAAACGGTTCATTTGTGAAATTAAATTTCATTCGAAAACATCCATCGGTTTCTTACAAAACTTCAACTATATCAGATGACCCTGATTACTTATCTCTTTTCCCCAAAAGAGATAAGTAACTGTACATGTATCTCCCGGACCCCCGACTTATGGTACTAGAAGGGACAGTGAGGTTTTAATCGGTAGGAGTCTGACATAAATCTCCGTTCTCCCCAGATGGAGGGTATCCATGAGGATTTCCCCACGGAAACAAAAAGGGTGCTATATGATAATACTCTATGGAGCAGATCTCAAAAACACAGCTAATAAACAATGCACAACTACAATGTAACATCGGAATATTAAACAAATTCCAGGATGGTGCTGAGTGTCCTGACTCCACTTAGAGTATTTATTTCTATTTTAAAACCATTTACTTACAGGCACTTTTGAATTGTCAAGAAGTCGGTCAGTCAGAAATACGACTATCTTCATGCCAAAAAGACAGCCAAAAATTTGTTCCACTTTAAAATGAAAACTAGATAGAGCGGTAGTTAAATAAAGTGATTGCTGTAATAAACTCAGTTCCGTTATGTTTATAATGGACATACCAGGCGATGGTACTCGTACACACGCAAATGAGGCGAAGCTGTCGAATTTCGGTCCAGTCTGTTGGTCAAAGTAGTTCACGTTAGTCAGCTGCAGCTGATGCACCAGCAGACAGCAACATCATAAATAATCTCTACGGGCGTGATTCTGCAATCACCATACTAGGCTGACACGCTAATAACTACATAAGTAAGTTGATAACGCTTAACCCACTTGACAGTTCTTCGTCCTAATTTTCTCATTTTCGTATTTAAATTAGGCTGAGAACCAACTCTTCGCCATGACTACTTCCATCTCTACTCAGCGAAGAATGGACATATCTCTTTCTACAAAGTGACATTAAATTTGTTTTTGCCCTCATTTTGCACACAGTTATTATACCTCGATAATATTATACTTTATATTGGATCTATAAAAATTAGGTTGCTGCCGCTGACAGCAGCCCAACACAATTACTAATTTCTTTACTAACTACAACCTAATTTTAATGAGAATAACGACCACTGTGATTTGGACAGTGATGCAAAATCAGAGGTAAAGGTTTAAGCTCTAGAGAAGTGGCGCAACAAACTCTCCAGCATCATCTCTCTTACAATAGGAACCAATTGGTCAATCCTTAATAGTGACATATCTATAACATCAGTTACATCACCATTGTTTAACCTAATCATAAAGATTCAATTATATCGTTACTGCTAAGCATATGATTGTGTTAGCGGCACGCGCTGACCTCTTTTAATTAACGGGTCATGCGTACGCGCTTCGGTTTAGAACCACTCGCGCCTTACTGTTAACTCTTTATGCAAATAAAATGTTATTTCTAAGTAAATGTACGTTGATCGTTTGTCAACCACATCTATTTTGTTAACTCTAAGCAGTTCTTCGCTCTCCGTAAACGTTATCTTCCCAGTTAGTCCGACGGGCTGCTGGCATTTCCTCTGTAACCAAATCTCATCCACAAATTGCGCTACTGCCTTAGGGCTGATTGTTCCAACGGCAGATAATTTTATCCGAGGAATAATTTTGTATTTTTGACATTCCGTTAGTTCTTCCATACAAAATCTGTCAGACGTCAATTTTATTCCACGAATAAAAATAATCTCGCGGTGGAAAAATCAGCTCTTAGACTAAAATCATTCTTATTCGTGCTCTCATCTTATTTTGTTTGGGGTCAATGCAGCATGTCTTCTTCAATACTTAATTTCTATATCAGCCATCAGTTGACATTATGGCAAATAATTTAATTTCTATGTCCTGTGTCTCGTAATGTTAATTACTTTGCATACCTACTATTGTTTAGAAGCAAGTTTTTCTAACTCATCAGACAGCTGTTTTGCTGGGGAGTTTGTTGGGCCACTTCTTATTTCCAGCGAAAGCACTAGGAAGTGGTAAAGGGCGGGCGTTTTAGGGGACTGTTATGTAATTTTGACGTTCGAAAATTGCTGATTCTCAGCCTAATTTGAATATAGGACTTCTGTTTTTCTTTTTTTTTGAACTCTGTTTTTATTTCATCTTTTATAAAATCGGAAATTTATCTCTATCCATCCTCGGCCACTCTCAACCAGCTGCATCATTTATGTCACATCCCCAAAATCTTCGAATCTGAAGAACCATGTTCACAGGAGAACTCGTTTGTTGTCTGTGACCATTTAAAACACCCTATACTTGTATGATGCATTTATTGTGTAACTCAATGTTTGCGATTAAATTATGTCACTCCGTGTGATGTACATATTATGATAGCGACTCGAGCGCAGACCGCGCATTTAATTGATGTCTCATGCTCATGCGCATCTCGTTTATTATGCAATTTTCTTAGATTTATTAATTGCAAGGCAATAAGGTGAGATTTAACTTAATTTGAAGATGTATTAAGTTAAGCCTGCACCCTAATTGCGTACACACTATCTCAATCTGAATCATTTTGAAGGATTGCTAATCCATTGCTTCATATGTTCGAAAAATTTGTTTGCTCAACAACGTAAATAACGCAATGAATGTTGTTGAACTGTCAAAATGAGAGACATTGCTACGGATATTGTGTTGCGGAACTACCCCGCTGATTTACACGGTGCGATTTAATTGCCTGTGGCTTATCATAAGTAGAAGCAACTATAATAATAGTCGCACCGTCTGAACAGTGCTTAGTTTAGACGATGCAAGCCTCTCTCTCTCGTCGAGCCTTACCTCTTGAGGCAACATTTTCAGCTTCCGGATGCCTACGTCCATTGTCCAGCACTCCATTGTTATGTTAATTAAATTTGGTAATGAAATTGTTAGCTACCGCCGTTTTATTTGATGCCGGATATACAACAGCATTGGCTGACGTATAAACTTTGGCAAAACTGATGAAATACTTAGAATTATTAGTTTTAAGGCTGATTTTACAATAGTCAGATATCTTTTATTTTATGAATAAAACTGACAGTTTGATATAATTTTCTATACAAAAGCTGTCAATCCACAATATTTATTCCTCAGATAAAAGTAATCTGACTATTGAAAAATCAGTCCTTAAACTTATAAAGTATTGGATATACTATTCCAATGCCAGTTTCTCCGTGAAGCCAGAAAATTCTATAACCATTTTCATAACAGAAACTTTCGTCTCTACCGCTTGAAACAGTGCCATGAATAAAGGCTTCTATTCAGGTCCAACTGTCGAAGAATCTCGATATATGTATTTCACACGCGTCTCGACATGCGTGCAATATGTTGAGATTATAAAACGCAAATATTAACTAGAATATTTACGCTCTTAAAGACTCTTTAAAGTCTTCTATGCTTTTAATATTAAAAGGAGATATTTGTTAGTTTGTATGTAGGGGTGGGTAATCACTGGAACTGCTAGTAGGATTTGAAAAAATATTATTGCATTTGATAGCCCAATTCTTGAAGAAGGCTATGACCGTTAGGAACCGAGCAAAAAGAAAACAAGTCAGAAAGAACGCTAAGCGAAAACGAAGTGATAGCGCGGGCAGGCGATGCTATGCGATGCGGTGGGGAGGGGGGGGGGGGACATGAAGTTTCACGCGGACGAAGTCGCGGGCAAGCAAATACTTGATCAAATAAACTACAAAAAACATAACAACAAGGCTCACTGCATTATGAAACCCCTTCTTGATCTTTCCCAAGTATAGTTCGTCGAAAATAGTCCAGATACACCATTTTACGGACCCAATCTAAAGTACCAGCAATTCAAATACTTTCGAAGGTAAATTTTCTTCGCTTTCAAGCAACATACATTTTCTTGGGCGCGATAGAAAGTAAACAGGTTTCTATTTTCTAAATAAATAAGTGTTTGCAACAGAACGTATAGGCAACGTTTGTGTAACATGCTAGCAGGGCTGAGTGGTGTTTACTAGCCTGGATTACTTTTATCGATTAATTCAAGTAAGTTCCTCATCTTTTGAAACATTATCATAATACTACGAGCCTAAGCCATTGCCAGTCAGCAAAGTTAGGCTGTTTGTCCATGGTGTGGTGTTGTCACTTATGGAAGTTGTTATTAACTCAATCAACTCTCAAACTCAAAGCATTTAGTCCAAATAAACCAATTACAGTCACTTTTAAATTGCCAAAGAGTCGTCAGTCAGAAAGATGATGCTATTTGCCCATTACAAAGCATAATACATTTCTATGGAGAAGAACGGGTAAGGAACTTAATGGATACTGTTGTAGCGGTATCTACAACGCCACATGCGCACAACGCGTCATACTGACGCGTCACGCAAATCCTGCATCTCGCAAGCAGAGTTTACCGCGCAAGGTGAGTGAACTTTACACCCTGTTCGTCATACCTCTATACTGGTTACCCCGATTATGAACGTTAGCGCAGCTTTCGTGCAAATACTTCAGCGTGACGTCATCATCATCACTCCCCCAAGCTTCAGCGGCGAGGCACCCAGCCAGCCAGCACCCACGGCTTCAACGGGTATCCTGACCACCAGCATGCAGCAACCGCGCATACCTGGTCATCACCCTCAGCCTCATCAGCAACCTCGGCTTAGCACACTGCACTTTCGGCCGGTCAACAAGAAGAGCTTCCTCTCCTCACGCAAATCCTGCATCTCGCAAGCAGAGTTTACCGCTCAATTAGCATAGAAACAATTTCCCAACATCAATCGTTGGGCAGTTGCCCGCCAGACACAACACCCGTCGGGTTGGAAGATCCTCCCTTTTCTATGGAGGATGAGTGAACTTTACACCCTGTTCCTCATACCTCTAAACTGTTTGAATTAAAATATTGTTAATGCACACCTTGACATCAACCGGGGAACATATTTCCTTCATGATATAGCAGATAGATAAACTCAGACATAATCGTCATAAAACTAATTTAATGTATTTCTGAGAAGAAGAAATCAGTGCAGAAGATTCACATTATGTAGTAGGTAGTTCCAAATATATTACTCCAAATACTTACTACTAAAATAGACAGCTCCCCAAGATCAAGCCAAAATGCAAGACCATGCAAGATAATAAAGATCTTTCATCTCACAAAATCTCGGCACATTACTAAGATAAACAATTATAAGGGTAATGTAATTCAACGTTAAATAGTGCATGATGCGTGCGTGCACCGCATGTGCTCTTATCTGCAGCAATAACGCGGAACCGGTTTGATAAAATACCAAGTTCTAGTGCAAAATTATGCTTTAAACTAGAATTGTAATGATCTGGATATGGGGGATAATAGTGGATACCTTTATCCGCCATATGCCGAAAGATCGAACATCGGGATCAGGGCCCAACAGGAACATCCGGGTCCAACAGGAACATCGGGGTCTTTATCGATGACATGTGCTTAATTTGCATCTCTTACTGAAGCTTCTAAAGTAAATGGATAAGCATTTGATAAGGTTCAAAATCTGGATATCTCTCTGATTAACATGGCAATATAGCTCCAGCGATAGTTATATCAAATCTCATCATATTACAAAAGATAATAGTCCTCCAGACCGAATTTCCGCGAACCAGCCAATGACCAATTTCAGCGAAGAGCAGCCTTTGGATCGGCATATTATAGTATACAAGTGTGTTCGCGGACCCAGGTTTTTCTCTTCCCTCACACACAAAAAAAGAGAAAAGAAAAGAGAGATAAGATAGTGTGGGGTCGAAGAAAGCAATAGCTAATTTTAGAACAATTGTCACTAGATTACTAAATGATTTCCCAAAGAAACTGAAAAACATAGTTATTTGGGCTGTTGATATCTAAATTATCCCATATCTCAAACACGACACGATGTGCTGCATTGTCTTCAAAACAATTTTTAAATTCTACCAACTAGAGCTCATCAACCATTTTACAGGTGGGCACCAGTGACACTATCCCACTTGATTGATTTGTATTTAAAACTAATGATCAAACCTACTACAAATAATGATCTATTCAGTGTGCCCTGTGTGTGTCACTTCACAGCTCATCCCGGTTATATTTAGACGATTTATAGTGAAATGACGTCACCAGCCCAATGTTGACGAGTGTCGGTCAACGCGACGCGATTCATTCACATGTTTGTTTAGTAGTAATTTTATTTAATTATCCTTTAGTTAGTAATGACTAAACCAATCCACACTGGGTCTGCGTGGTATATTACAGCCCACTCCCTCTTAAAGAGAGGAGGCATGTGTCCCAGCAGTGGGAACATTAAAGGATGTGCAGTAATGTATTTAAATAACGCTTAATTAAAATAAGAGCTTCTAGAAGCGAGGGAAGGTACAGGCGAAAAGAAAGGCTAAGATGGGGCAGGTGGGTTAGATGCAGGCTAAAGGTAGTGATGATGATTATGATGGTAAAAGAAACCATTATATTCAACCACATCTAGGCAAGTTGGTAGCTGACCCAAGTATGAATAATGATGAACTTTGTAGAGATGTATAGAATAACTAGGAATAACAAGTGATAGAAAAACCAGTGAATAAAATACAATGTAACGTTTTGGATTTTCCAAAATGAGATTTTTATACGAGGAATACGACAACACAAATCGAATAAAACACGACATGAATAAAGCATTAGATGAACTGTAGTGTGGTAAAATGCATAAAATCACCATTGGAAAAATCATTGAATGAAGATGATATGTTCGATAGTGATTTGGTGTTTTTTGAAGGGCACAAGAAGGTCCTTTATTATAATACTGCAGGTCAAACGCCTACTTATAATCTTCTTAGCCATACTTAGGTATATCTAAGAAGATTTTGTTCCATAATATTTATGAGGAATTTGTGTACGCACGGCTACACATCAAGCTATACATAACCAGTATAAGCTGACTTCTGACTATACGAAAAACCTATACAATGCGAGGTCAACTAAAACTGGAAACGTATAGCTTGATGTGTCGCCGTGTGTACCTACTGTACTGGTATACATATTATGGACTATGGACGTGATAAAATAGTGACAAAAACATTATATTTTAATTAAGTTAACTATTTACAAAAATTAAGAAGATCATTGCTAGATCGTAGTCATTACGGTTTTGTGTAGACAAGCCAAATTAAAAGAGATGTAATATTTTGACAATTAAGAGCCACTTTTTATGCCAATTCCGTAAATATCTTTATAATTGATTGAATTTATAGTAAGTTATCATATCAAGCAATCAGAGGCCTAAGTGAATTCAAATTTCTACACAAAACGTGATTCAATCAAAATTGACATTACATTTTCAGCTTCGCAGGAATGAATTCCTACAACAAAATGTAAATCACCCCCCATTAAATTGCAAATAGTCGCTGACAGCAATCCACCTGTTTCCAAGTCTACAGCCACAAATATTCTAGTTAACTGCACTTGTGGGTACATTATCTTATTATTCAAAGATACCGGAGGAGGCTAGTTAAGCGGCGGATATGTTCTTACAGCTGACCTTGTTCCCGTCCCATATGGCAGTAGAGATGAATGTGATGACTTGTCTTGTTGTATGATGAATAACTGGATTTTTCTTATACACACATCAACACTGTCTAGGGATATTTTGGATTTACTCAATTTACTCAAAATTTATTAAAAATAACATACAGCATGCATATATTTTTATAAGGCCCATTTATCAGACTACACTCCAGAATAAAAGAAAACTATTTTTTTTGCGTAATCAAATTTTTATTCAAATAAAGAAAAAACGTGAAATAATGGTAAAACTAACAATGAATGTTTTTCTCAAGAAAAAGTGAATAATAAGGAATAATTAATCTGTTTTTAACAGTTATGTGAAAAATCAGTAGTCAGTAAAACACCCCATGACGTTAATAACGGTCCTGCAACGGTTTTTCATGCTTTGGATTAAGTTACCCAAGTCTTGCTGCGGAATATTGTCCCAGGTCCGGTTAAGATGCAAAAAAAGTTGCTCTTCCGTCGCAATGTTTGCAGGGAAATTCCTCAAAGCCCTTCTTTGGAGCATGTCCCACGCGTGTTCTATGGGGTTTAGGTCAGGCGATTGAGCGAGCCAGCCTAAGACCGATACGTCGTGCTCCTGCAACCAGCTCGTCACCACTCTCACTGTGTGCGGACGGGCGTTATCGTGCATGAACGTGAATTCTTGGCCTGTTTGTAGTCGATGGGGGTAGATTATTGGTACTAGCACCTCGTTACGGTATTTTTCAGCCGTCATGGTGTTTCTGATCGAAACGAGGTCTGTTCTTCCACCAACACGAATTCCCGCCCAAACCATAATTGTCCCGCCGTGGTATGAATGGACTTCCTGAGGATGTTGCAGACGGCTCTCACGACCAGGAACTCGCCAAACACGTACTCTACGTGTATCGGGATGGAAACCGAACCGGGACTCATCGGTGAACAGCACTACAGACCACTGGTTATCTTCCCAGAGCAAATGTTCACGAGCCCACTCTAGTCGTCGTCCACGATTTCCTCGGCGTAGTGCTGGAGTACGAAGCGGTCAGCGAGCATGAAGGTTAGCTTCATGCAGCCTTCTCCTTACAGTTTGATCACTCAGAAGCAACTGGTGCTCTGACTGGAGCCTCTGAACCAACTGCATGGCCGTAACATTTGGTTGTCTTCTCGCGGCAACTTGCAAAAATCGGTCTTGTCGTTGAGTGGTTATGCGCTTCCCGCCTGGGTGTCTTTCAGCCACATCATCAGTAGCACGATAACGTGACCATAACCTTGATATCACGTTTTGTCTTGTTCCAATCTCCTCAGCAATACTCCGTTGAGTAGCCCCAGCTTGGAGCATGCCTACTGCCCTTAACATTTCCTCTCTCGTTAAATGGCGCCGCTGCAGGATGCACACAATAACATTAATTCGAAATTAACCGATAACTTGTTATAAAACTTAAATTTGACACAAAAAAAATAGCCAAAAACTACTGTAGGTAAATGAAGCCTTCGGACTTCGCTACCATTATGCCGCGTAAATCTTTAGTTTTTAATTTATTTTTTCAAATTCATATTTAGAATCGTTCAAAAAGGTTTACAAAATAAGCTTTCTTCAAAAGAATTTAAAACTGGCCAGTATTTTTTGAGTTTAAGAACTTTATACAAAATATCCCTAGACGGTGTTGATGTGTGTAGTTGGAAGTGAATCTTTTGGTGATTTCTTGTAGTGGTGTAAGAAGTTAGGAGTATGAATGAGGATGTGTTGAATTAAATATTTCACTGGGAATTTGTTTGTTTCTACAAGCCCAAAACTGACCTCACACTGAACACAATGTCGACCAAAGGGTTATACTTAGTTATTTCTCTCCAGTGTATCCAGCTTGCTTTCTCTCCAATGTTGTGATCTGTTAGCACAGCTGATTTCCTCCAAATTTTCAGTACACATCGTTACGTATGTGCACCTATAACATATATCTTTTAAACACATTTCTTAAAAGATAACCTTGAAACTGGAATGTTTCTAGCTACAATCTAGTCAGACACACTGTGTTATGTACCTCCAACCTTTTGTTTTGAGTCTGCTTTGAGTGTATTGTAGACATTCTCAGAATCCATACAAAGAACAATGATAAAAATAAAAGTTCTTACGTCAATACAGCAGACACTCGCCTAGTTTGCTATAAGCAATCCCAAACAAGATCATGCAAAACCAAAATCACGTAGGAATATGAAAAAATAGTGAAGGACTTTTAGAATTTAATAAATCTCCTAGATAAGTTATGAAATGTCTTATCTTTAGCTATATAGGAATAGCGTGACACCTATTGCTTAATCTCATTCATACAAAACGAGCATCAAATTCAAATTAGATTCCATAATATCATAATATTGCGTTGGCGTTGGCACTAGGTATAGACTGCAGGTATAATGTAGGTGTAGGGTGTAGGTAGATATAGGATATTCAATTGCGAGGGAAGCGCCTCCTGATATTGCACGTGGATGGGCAATAACAATGCATCCCATATTGTGCCACTTGCTGATAACGACGACAAGGTATATCTTTGTTACTGCGTATCAGCCGGGGTCTGTGAACTTGTCTGAAATGGCGACTTTACCATCTGAGTAGGACATTTTGACCAGTATTCAAACGATGTTAAAACCCAGTGTTAGAGTGGAAGAGTGCCACAACATAAATGTGAATGTGACTATGTAGTCTAGGGATTCTAAGGATTTTTTTATTTTACATTGGTAAAAAAAATGGGGGCCCAAATGCGAACCTTGAGGTAAACCACAAGTGCAGTAATGTGTACAGCTCTCTTGAGGAATATGACGAGTCTTTCTATCCACATTCATCTGTACCTACCTTATGCACCAAGTTATGATGACATTATGCGAGATAAGGTTCAAGCTTAATAGTTAAGAATATTTTGATCACCTATGTCAAATGGTTTAGTTAAGTCTTAACATGATGGACCGTCGTCGGATGCGTATGAAACCTATCTAAGTCATCGATAATAAGATTACATCTGTGTTATGTGTGCTTTGTGATGTGACGAGACTATGATGGGTTGATTTATTTAGGAATATTTTTAACAATCGAGCTTATGTTTTTTTCAGTTTAGTTTATATTTATCTACGTAATTTCTAAAGTGTCTAGGAAAAATTAATACACTTCCAAGAAAGTACGATGATACACTTTTACTTACTTACTCTACCTATTTCCTAAACCTACTTAGACATTCTTTTCATTTCTGCATCGGACGTTGATATTGAAATTTTTTAAATAATGAAAGTCTTCCAACCAAAAATTGCGCCAAGGAACTACCCACCTTTGGAAAGTCAATCGAACATTCGGTGCAATCATTACAATTATTACAGCAAAAATAATGAATGACCATATTGTAAGTTATTCTAATTGAAAATTGATCATGTATTATTAATTAACAACTTTATTGTCATAATTGTTTAGCTGCAATCTAAATTACGATATTATTGAAATTTTTAAATTCATTGATCATTCGCAATATCGAATGATAAAATTAAAGTGTACTTCTGGCTCTCTGCCAGCTCTTTGTTTGTCAGTTACAAGGAAAAATATTTTGATAACACTTATTTATATTTGCATTATCTCGTTGAAGTATATCTCAATAGTAATAAACTGTCTGGCAGAAAATATTTTCATTTCCTCGACACGAAATTATTGAAAAGAAAAAATATTTAAATCCAATTGAAAACGACTTACGTTAAATAAAGAAAATCTCCCGTTGAACATTTTCACAATAATAATCACTGTTATTTATAAACACAGCACATAAACATAATCCGTAGAAAATCACAAACTTTCGTTCATTATTGGAATCTAAAAAATGTGTCGTTTCCGCGCCATCGCACAGCAGAGCGCATTTTACACTTGCACGATTAAAAAAAAACTCCCGAACACTATGCTCCACGTAAAAATGAGTTCAATTCACTTCACACTTTGACGACGAACATGCAGCGATTCTAATTTCGAACGACATCAACTTGGCAAAACTACACACAAAAGTAAACTATTCAGTTACATATTTCTAACTATAAGCATAGCACGATATCGCTTCGCGGTTGAGGACAAGGATGGAATACAAAAACGCGGCCCTTTTACAATGTGTTCGAAAGAGACGGTCGTATTTTCTTAGCACTGCGTCAGTATCCGGTATTCCCGTTCGAGATTTTTGTGTAGAGAGGTGTAGCGTGGTTTGATAACGTGCGCGCTGTCGGTCGCCGCCGTGGTCAGTGCGTCGCCGTCGGAACTCCCAACTGACCTTTATAGGATAATACTTCAGTTAACATTACTAACTGAACGTAAAACCCTCCATTGTGAGCAACAATGCCGCTTGAATGATCAACTTATTAGAACAAAGGTCGTGCTTTAACAGCAGAGGTAACTTGGACAACAGAAGAGGTGAAAGTATAAATAAAAGAATAGACCTTTTTGTATTCCGCGCTTCACTAGCTGGTACCTACTTGGTAGCTACCTAGCTACTTATCTGCTCCCTAGAAACGGGAACATCGTTAATGCATTGTTTAACAACGTTATCAGATAACGCAACGCTCTCATTATAATGCACTGTCTAGGTAAACATATTTATAAACATGTTTGCACGGAAATTACACGTTTTATTAAAAACAGTTGATGTAATAGTGCATCACTTGATATTTATCAAGAATCTTAGTATGTAGGTTGGTAGTAAGAAGGCCTGCTAGGTCATCAAAGTTCTAAATTGGTACTTATAGGATAGGTACGCTTAGGGCTATTAACCTGTCATTACAAAGGTAGGTAGGTATAAAGTCGCCATTTTAATGCTAAGGTAGACCTTATCTTATTTCTAAGTGTCAGACCATCCAGTCATAAGTCATAATTTAGTACAGTTTAAAACTAATATATTTCAGCTATAGATTTTCACATAAAACTATGAAGAAGGCAAACGTAGAGATATTGAAGATACATAGATACCTATTGCTAAAGAAAACTACTTTTAGGGCATTCGGCATGAATGACATACCAGCCCATTCATAATATTAAAGCTAACGTAGGAAGTCAAGCTTATTAATAAATACGTCAGTAACACATGAAAAATATTTTTATGACGTAATTGATGACAAATTAACTTTCCTACAAATACTGCAAACGGCTGTAGTGTCCGCCATCATTAATTTCGTAACCAAAACACTTGTTATAACTACATATACTTATATATATATAACTGTATATGATTCTGAGCATTTTCGATCTCAAATAGCAGCCGGGGTTAAATTGTGGAGTTTCGTTGTAATAGTAAAAAATGCTCAAGATTTTATTTCCATAAGAATATATACTTAGTACTTTTTTTCTGGGTATAAAATGTTCGACACTAGAATATTATTCTATCCTACTGTCTTTAGTACTCAATATATTTCGTCTTTTTTATTTTTTGTTTTTTAAATAACATTATATACCTATACACTTTATAAACTTCTTATAAATAAACTAACAAACTATTAAAATTAAAATATAATAACCTAACCCTCTAAGGGCTGATTTTTCCAACGCCAGATAACTTTTATTCGAGGAATAAAATTGACGTTTGACAGTTTTTGTATGAAATAACTGTCAAAATTTCAAAATTATTCCTCGAATAAAGTTATCAGATGATTGAAAAATCTGCCCTTAGTTAAATGAACATCATACCCCAGATATGTTTCACATAGCATGTATTACAATACAATTAGGTAGTATATTTTTAGAACAAAGGACTTCAGTCGCTGGTCCGGTCATCCGGTGGGTGGTCTGATTAATCACAGCACTGACTAATACATTTTTACATTGAGTCCAGTCAGTACCCAACTCCCCATACTACCTACACTTATGAGCATGATGATATCATTTACCCCTTTATTTATAAGATGTTTAAACAGTCGCTGTAATCATTACTTAACTTTAACCAACGTTTATAAATTAACTCCTAATAATTTTCATATTTTGCCCCTAATCAGATGGCAAATAAGCCGATGGCCCACTTAGGGCTGATTTTTCAATATTCAGATAACTTAAAATGAATAATAATTATGACATATTTTCTATATAAAAAGCTGTCAAACCGCAATATTTATTCGATAAAAAATATCTGACTATTGAAAAATCGGGCCTTAATGTGTAAATACTAGAGGCATCGCCTCGGTATAAAGTCCTGGGTTCGAATCCTGGGCCGTCAACGGTCAAAGTGTTGGTGGGGTTTTCCATCCGAAATTTCTCCGTGGCAGCCCGGAGTCTGGATTTGCGCCCGGTTGAATGCATAGGCTCGACCCATATTACATGTTATGGGACTTCAACATTACTGGCAAAATGTGGGTACACGATACGTGCACCTCTGCCTAACCCTCGGGGAACACAGGCGTGATGTTGTGTTATGGTACCAACGGCTACTGCTCTGTGAACATTGTAGCGCGACATCTCAACGGACGACGAACAAAAAGAAGAAACTTCGCTAGAAACTTCCCAGCAATGACATCACCTTCTCAGAAACTGAATCCTTACGTCTTTCAAAGTTTCAGCTCATTTCTCATTATCTTGAAACTACTTTTAGACTGTAAACCAACACGACCTGCTTCACTTAGGAAAAAAAAAAAAAAAGGAGTTGTCTTGGTAAGGTATCAACGAATCGCATGGACTAGGGAAGCATGACACAAAAGGAAGGTGGTCTATACTCAGCAGTGGGTTAGAGGAGGCTGCCAATGATGGTGATGATGATGATGAAGGTATCAACGAAAAATAGATAAAGGTTATTCATAAAGTCAACAAAAAAATCCTATATTTAGAGAATCTTTATTCTATGGCTCATCATAGTAACTCTTGTGTCTATTATTTAGATTTAGAATAAAGGTACACGAAGCACTGAAAATAAAATCAAGCCTAGAGAAACCTAACCGTTTCGCTTAATATATTATAGATAAGCCCAATTTGATCATGATTTATAACATACATGCTCAGGTAATGTATACTAAATATAGGCAACTTACGGCCACGCAACGATTACCTACGAGTACGCTGCTAAGTGCTACGCATTCACCAAACTTTGAAACGCCTTATGAAACTGTTCATGTCAGCTTACTTACTACAAAGTGCTATTGCTTTAGCGTAGGCGTTGGCGGTATCAAAACACTGAACAAACATTGTAGTAGATGATTGTGTACAGACGCCAGCAGGTCAAGCTACCCGAAACTGTCAAATTTTCCCAATTAACCTTGAACCTTAACGCTTTAGCCATAAAGTTGAAAATATATTAAAGAAATTTGACAGATTGTAGTAGCTTGTTGTGCTGGCGTCTGTACATTCATACACCTCTTAGGAAGACGACAACCTTGTGCTGGAAAGTTTTATTGATTTCTTTCAAGACACGGCAGGATACTTACTAAAAGATATAGTGGTATCTTTAACTTTTCAGCTCCTACAGCGGTAGGTTCTGCAAAGTAGCTGTAGCTACGTTTGGTGGACTCTGGGAAATCAGCCTCGCTACCTTCTTGCTGACTGCTCCACATTCTATCACAGCTTAAGATCGTCATAATCATCATTCTCGTGCGCTAGATCACAATTTATCCGTGGTCGGCGCAACATGTCCTTTTCTTCCATACTTCTCTATTAGTTGTCATTTCGGTTGTCACCTCCTTTCTCACAATATCATCGTTCACTCAGTCCATCCATCGATTCTTTGGTCTTCCCTTACTCTTATACTCTTAAGATATTGTCTAATAAACGACTAATTGGAACCGTGCACCTAGCTTCTGACGTTTCATAAGTGCCCATGTTGGTTTATGTGAAATAAAATGTTTTGATTTTGAATATGTTGTAAGGATTAGATAGCCAAAGACATGGAATGAATACGAACTCAGATAGATTGGGATAGGAGCTACTGGCTCCGGCTCCTGCTGTGATGATGATTAGAAAGCGCCGGTGTCTACAGGGGTACGTATTACAATACCGAAATTTAAAAGACCGTATTTTAAAATACCTATGGAAGAAATCCCGAAAGTTTTAAATACCGAAAGTTCATTTGCCCGAAAGCTTAAAATCCCGAAGATCCATAACACGAAGTTTAAAATCCCGAAGATCCATATCCCGAAATTACATCCCAAAGCCAAAAATCTCTAAGAAAATGCCAAAAAAGGAGCTTAACATTATTAGGTAACATAACATTAAATATCGATTGAATCGAAATATCAAAAATGATTCTAAGCTTAAAATGTCTAAGATTGAAATGCCGAGTGATTAAAATATCGAATGTTTAAAATGTCTGGTTTTTCATTCAAAAATATATTTCTGTACCCGCATGCGTAACACGCATATATCTGTTTTGCATCGAAACAGCTAGCTTAGGTTAGGTTAGAACTGTGACCACACAACCAGAAAAATATTTTTGAATGTAAAACCAAACATTTTAAACAATCGACATTTCAATCTTGGACATTTTAAGCTTAGGTAGGTATAACCATTTTCGATATTTCGATACAATCAATATTTCGATACAATCGATATTTAAGTTTTCGATGTTTTGAACATTATTTATTATTATTTAATTATTTTACCCGTAGGTATTTTAATTTACGACGTTCAAATATGTACCCACTATGTAGCTAACAGTAACTACGAATGACTAAAACATTACGCAATAAAATTACTTTTCGAGAACTACCCCCGCTATAAAAAAAATATTAAAACATGTTAAGCAGAATGCCCACCGTGATAACTGTGTTGTAGTGCTATCTTTGAGTAATCGCAGGAACTACGTTGCCGCTCTTTGGGATTTCATCCATCGGTATTTCGTCCATTAGGGATTTCGTCCATTCGGGGTTTCATCCTTTCGGGCATTTGGACATCGGTATTTTATGTTTCGATATAACAGCTATCGGCATTTAAAACTTTCGATATTTTGAATCTAATTGTTTTGGACGTCGGTATGTCAGTCATCGTTATTATCAAATTTCGGGATTTTAATACGTAAGGTCAGGGTGGCATATTCCGTCTATGGGCAGCAAAAGCAGCCGTCTAAAACAGCATAAAGTAATGCTGTTTTACCGACACTTCTAAAACGCTGCAACTCGACTGTAACGAGCATAATTTCAAGTAGACGGTTACGCCCCATAGACGGAATATGCCACCCTGACCTTACCCGTCTACAGGACACAACAAATATTCATTGTTATTATTTCTACAAATATCTGGCTCTGAAGTCTGTGCAATAAGCACCACGTTTGGGTAGCTGGCGTCTGTACAATAGTACAGACGCCAGCACATTAAGCTACTACAAACTGTCTTTTTTTAATAGATTTTCAACTTTATCGATAAAGCATTGAGGTTTAAAGGTTGATTGGGAAAATTGTCAGTTTCGGGTAGCTTGAACTGCTGGCATATGTACACTGATGTAAGCAGAAGGCAAGCTGTCTAAATACATATTAAGTAAGTAGGTGCGTTGACAGCGACACGGAATGGCAGCAACATACTATTGCGAGTCATTTGTTTAGAAATAGTCAGCGGCAGCGTCCTACTTTTTTGCTCAATTAAGATTAGTGCACTATTACCTAATCCAAATGCTGTTTTTAAAGAACTCATACTTCAAATCAGTACATGTACCAACCTATCCTACTAAGTCAATCAACTCAGCCTATCGCAGTCCACTGCTGGACATAGGGCTCTCTCAGGTTGTGCCACAATACCATGTCCTCCACCTTTCGCGTCCAGTCTGTACCTGCCACCTCCGCGCGTACGTGTACTGCTAAGTGCCTGTGCTCATTCTGAAGTTCTGATGACAACTCCTAGTAACTATATCTAAAAATCACTAAAGGCAATTATGGCAAGCATTTATTGAGTTTTTCCTTCAAAGATCAACAGAGTAGTGGATATCATAACTAAGGCTTGAAAAATAATCCTTTTGATAGCTGCCTCACAAAAAATCACAGGGTACACATTTCAAACGAAAGCCTTAAAAACCTCGTTCAAAACCTATAAAGAACGCAATCACACTTGACACAAATATCGTGTATAGTAATTAGGTGCGCAGGCGTCGATTTCACGGTGCAGGCTTATCCGCTAGGGCTGCGGCCGTTAAAGTTTTATCAACATTCGATAAAGCGTTCGATCGGCGCGCGCAGTATGTGGGTCGCTGGCTACCTGCGACTCGTCGTCGCTGTGGCAGCTAGGTACAAATGTAGGGGTTTGGTGAAATGGCTAGGTGGTACCTTGGAGGTGAACTAAAATATGCAAACGCGGTTAATATGCAGTTTTTTGGGATCGGAGCAATTAGAAACATGACTGGCGAAATGTGGCCGTACTATAGGGACACCTCTACCTACCCCTTCGGAGAAACGCACGCGTGATGTTATGTTATCTATCGTGAGCGTGACAGAACAGAAATGGTCAAGAGGCCCCACGAGGGCCAGTCGTAATCAAAACCAATAATGTTTTATGTATCGAATTGCCAATTTATTTTAATACAAAACAAATGATCTTTTAGCTTGCGGAAAGAACATAGGTAATTAATTAAGTGTCCCTAGACAGTAGACATGTTTATACTCGTAAAGCCCGTAGTATTCACAAAGTTATTCCAAATCAATATTTGGTTCGGTTTTAACTTCTCCCTCAATAGGACCCCTTTATTTGTTATGGGGTTGTAAAGTTTAATAAAAACTAGATATACTTAGTTTCTGTGCTTCCCGCATCGTCGGAAGCACGGAAGTAGTCGAAGTGGCGGTGCTTGTAAGTGGCCTATGTGCAGCAGTGGACGTCTCTCGGCTGAAATGATGATAGTTTTAGCAACATTTTTAAACTTGGATTCGACTAGGATGCCAATTGATATATAACTTGTGAATATCTTCTTAACATGCTTATTGCTTACCTACCTATATCTTATTGGATTTTTGCTATAATGACAATAGGTTCAAAAATGTAAGAATTTTTTTTTTTAAATTGTTCAAAAATTGAAATAAGCGAATATACTGATTACTTAACTCTACTAGTACTAAAGTTATCTAAAGGTTATATTGAAAGCCAAAGATAGATAACATTACAGAAAACATGCAGCCAAAGCTGCGTCAACGCCAGCCGTCGCTGAAAATCACCGCTGGGACTCTGTCTCTCATAGGCTCGTAGCTAACAAGCCTGCTGAGTCGCAAAACTCGCAGGTAAATCTAGCGGGAAAACCAAAAGCCGGAGACCGGAGCCGGTCGAAACCCAACAAGGTTTTGAAAAGGCAGGGTCCAGAGAAGGACACGTGCGACAAGGATGGTTTCATCAAAGTGGAGAAGAAGAAGAAGAAGAAGCCTTCTTGTCAGAACCAGTGCGGCACCGCGCCGGCAGGACCCAACATGCTGCTGCGTCCAGCAACCCCGACGACGCAGCTGTACGTGTCCAGACTGCACCACTCCACGATGGTTGAGGAGATCGTGGAGTACATGCGTGTGAAGACCAACTGGACTTGAGGGTCGAGAAGTTGGAGTCGCGTCACAACTCGAACTTCAAGTCGTTCGTGGTGCGTGTTCCGACACATCATCTCGAGAAGTTCCTCAAGGAAGAGTTCTGGTCGAAGGGTGTTGTGTACCGCCGGTTTCGTGGCCGGCTACATGACACCAGTCAGCGAAACACGACGCAGACACTTCGTTTGCGTTAGTTAGTTTTTAGAGTAATTATAATGTTCTATTTATAGTATTTTTAAGTTATATTAATATTGTATTGTATGTGTTTATATGGGCAGTCGCTCCATGTAAAATACTGGTATTCAGCTGCATTCGGTTAGACTGGAAGCCGACCCTAACATAGTTGGGAAAAGGCTAGGCACATGTGTTTATATGGGCCTTGATACCTGAAATAAATGGATAAATAAATAAATAAATAATAAATTATGCTGAGCGATGGCCGTTCTGTGTGGATGTGACGCATATTGTCCCCCAACTTGTTCTCTTTGTGTTTGGGTTCCTTCTCTACGCCATGTTTAGTAGTTCGCGCGCCAAAAGGAAGTAATATCTTCTATAATTCAGCATAAGTAAGTATACCCACTATGTTTAGGCTAACACGCTATAATAGTTAGTTAACTCCCTCACAAAAACTAGTACCAACACGGGCAACACAAACTATTCGCTATGAATACTTTTTTCCACCAAAATCCTCAAAGACTGTGAACATGGAGAAGCCCAGATGGCAGAACAAAAAATCAAATAGATTACATCCTTTGCTCAAAGCGGCTTATTTTATATTCGAAGATGTTGATTTTATTAATATGACTAGTGCCCACCGTGTAGTGACCACCGTATATTAAGAGCACGTTTGGCTCTCAACTTGAAATGCAAATAAAGACGTTTAGTTGTTGAAGCCAGATGACAGCCGATACATATGGTGGTCTACTGCCTAGGCACGAAATCCGTACCTTCGACCCAAGTTACGGGCATACTCCGTCAGTATCGCCTACGGATATAAGATTACTTTGGGGTCCGACCTAAGAATAAAGGTCTCTGTGGTCACACAGCGGGTGGGCCGGGGCGGGACGGGACGGCAACGCGGCGCTGGCGCGGCGGCAGTGTTCACACTGCGGGCGCAATCACGTTCCGTCCCGCCGCGCATTTCTTTCATCAAATTTAAAAGATGTTGAGCGATTCAGACGTGGAAACGCTATTGCTCATATTTGCGCTAGCTAAGAAAAAACAACGTAAACGGAAATGGGTGCATGATATAAATCAAAAACGCGCTCGCGTCCCGCCACGCCCCGTCCCGCCGCTTCTGACTTGTATTCCCGCTCGGCGCGGCGGCGGCGGGACACGACGGTTACCGTCGCGTCGAGCGGGGCGGCTCTGTGTGGCGTCGTCCGTAATATCTAGTACATTGCAACTGCTCAGCGTCGGGTCGCCGTCCCGTCCCGCCACGCCACGCCGGCTGTGTGCAGAGACCTTTAATGACACCACCAATTCACAGCCGTCCCGTCCGTCCGTCCGTCCCTACTACCGATATGTTTTTTCTCGTCCTAAAAAGTTAATTATACGGATGTAGACTTCACTCCGGAGTTTGAAACTACTTTCGTATGGGACCGTATCTTCTTCTTAAGAGACACAGTTTAGATACCACACATAACAATAATTGGATTGCAGTGACTAGGTGACCAATTGATTGTCGATTAAAAGCTAACTTCAACAACAGTAGACAGATTGAATGCAATACCCAAAACTGCCTTGCTACGCGAAATGGCCGACCGCGTAGCACGGATTGAATTCGTAGCCGCTGGATTCGCTCGTAGACAGCTCTCAATGACCAATGGAAATACCATTCAGGGTTGTAGGTTATATAAAATCCATTAAGTACAAAAAACGTTCAAATAAGTTTACATAATTATTGATAACGTCATCAAAACTAAACAAAGTTTTACTATAAAAAGAATTCGACGAAGGATCGCAGATTGGAGTTTTCCATTCTGGAAAATGGTTTTGTTTTTTACTTATATCTTTATACCTATTACATATTTATGAACCTGAAAATCTTGTATCAAGATCTTGTGTAGATTTTACTTGCTTTTAAAACATTGAAACAACTTTCCTTCAGAACTTTGCTTTAGACAACAGTCGCTTTGAAGTCTCCGGCGCAGCTTTTATGTAGACACTCGTACTACCTACATACTACGACTTATAGAAACAGCTATTTCTAAAACGTCCAACTTGTATTTAACCTACAACATTACAAAAGTAATAGTAGAAAACTCCTTTAGAATTGTTTCAGAAAACACTTGTGCATACACTACTACGTTTTCAAGCAGTTGTTGTGTGGCGGTCGGCGTGTGCGCAGCTCTTCGGCGAGTGGCAGTGACGTCATGAGTCTCGCCATGACAGCGAGACAACCCGAGCGGATTGAGCAAACTATTTGTCTGTTAGCAAGTTTGTTCGCCCCGGCTCGAGTCGCCTCGCGTCATATCTCGACGGACATGGACCAATCTGGATGAAATGGGAGGCGGACGCTGCGACACGTGAGTCGCTGTGATTGGCTGATAGCCTAATACTTACATTTTTTTATTTTCATGCCCAGGTAATACGTTCCTTTTCAGATTCTTCGCATTCGGAAATGTCCATATTTTCTTTTTTATCTTCTGGTGTCCATGTGCCTTAAAAAAGGTTGTGGAAAACTTTTTCCCAGTTAGTTTTCTGTGCTCGTGATAATTCACGAGCACAGAAAACTAACTGGGAAAAAGTTTGCTAATGCCACGGAACCTAAGTGTAATGTGTGGGAATAATGTCAATATCTTGATTAAACACGAACTCAAGGTGATTGGAGTATTGCCCACATGTTTCAGTTTTTCAGTTTCCGTCCTTTTTGTGAAAAACCATGTCCAAATGCAGCAGTGCGCGGTTTTTTGTTAATTTCCTCTATTGTTCTTTTCTTTAGGGCTTGGTAGGTACATAGTTTATGGATACTGGAAATAGGTTAATTGCACTATCGGTGTGTGGAACTTACAGCCTGCTTCTAACCTAGTTCTACTATGTCTTGTAAATGCGAACCGGCGTGTCCGGTGGAAACTATATTTGTTTGAAAAATCGGTAGGTTTCAGGGAAAAATGTCCCTAACAACGACACATTTACAAATCCACTATGTCTGTTTTAGTATTTACTGGCATAATAATAATGATAGGCTTGATTCTTTAAAAATATGGCATTGTTAACCTGCACCACCGCTATTCTATGTAGATAGGTGTATACCTATTTAGTACGAGTAACGGGAAAGTCAAGAATAGGGTAGACAGGATCTTCCTTCTGTCTGATAATAAAAACAAAAAGCAATCACCAGTCTGACCAATCTGAGGATATTTCTTCTGAAAGTTCGTTGTATCTTGAGGTCATTGGGTGATACATGTCCCATGATTAGTTCGTTGTATCTTGAGGTCATTGGGTGATACATGTCCCATGATTAGTTCGTTGTATCTTGAGGTCATTGGGTGATACATGTCCCATGATTAGTTCGTTGTATCTTGAGGTCATTGGGTGATACATGTCCCATGATTAGTTCGTTGTATCTTGAGGTCATTGGGTGATACATGTCCCATGATTAGTTCGTTGTATCTTGAGGTCATTGGGTGATACATGTCCCATGATTAGTTCGTTGTATCTTGAGGTCATTGGGTGATACATGTCCCATGATTAGTTCGTTGTATCTTGAGGTCATTGGGTGATACATGTCCCATGATTAGTTCGTTGTATCTTGAGGTCATTGGGTGATACATGTCCCATGATTAGTTCGTTGTATCTTGAGGTCATTGGGTGATACATGTCCCATGATTAGTTCGTTGTATCTTGAGGTCATTGGGTGATACATGTCCCATGATTAGTTCGTTGTATCTTGAGGTCATTGGGTGATACATGTCCCATGATTAGTTCGTTGTATCTTGAGGTCATTGGGTGATACATGTCCCATGATTAGTTCGTTGTATCTTGAGGTCATTGGGTGATACATGTCCCATGATTAGTTCGTTGTATCTTGAGGTCATTGGGTGATACATGTCCCATGATTAGTTCGTTGTATCTTGAGGTCATTGGGTGATACATGTCCCATGATTAGTTCGTTGTATCTTGAGGTCATTGGGTGATACATGTCCCATGATTAGTTCGTTGTATCTTGAGGTCATTGGGTGATACATGTCCCATGATTAGTTCGTTGTATCTTGAGGTCATTGGGTGATACATGTCCCATGATTAGTTCGTTGTATCTTGAGGTCATTGGGTGATACATGTCCCATGATTAGTTCGTTGTATCTTGAGGTCATTGGGTGATACATGTCCCATGATTAGTTCGTTGTATCTTGAGGTCATTGGGTGATACATGTCCCATGATTAGTTCGTTGTATCTTGAGGTCATTGGGTGATACATGTCCCATGATTAGTTCGTTGTATCTTGAGGTCATTGGGTGATACATGTCCCATGATTAGTTCGTTGTATCTTGAGGTCATTGGGTGATACATGTCCCATGATTAGTAAAACATTGGGTGATACATGTCCCATGATTAGTAAAACATTGGGTGATACATGTCCCATGATTAGTAAAACACGAACTTGTTTAGCTTACTAACGGTTTTCAGGTCTTGCTTTAGTGTCCGGTATTCATTACCTAATCAGCCTATAATGTGCCCACTGCTGGGACGGCTCCTCTCTGTGAGAGGGAGTGGGCAGTTATCCACCACGCAGGGCCAGTGCTGGTTGGTAGATGTCACATGTCTTTGAATTTTTGGTTCTAGGACATGTCGGTTTCCTCTCGATGTTTTCCTTCACCGTTTTGAGAGGAGTGGTGATAAATTAATTTACACAAAGTGAAGCGCCTGTATGGGTTCAAACCTACGACCTCCAACTCATAAGTCACAGCCGTTACCACTGGGCCAGCACCGGTCTCTGATATCCAATCATATACATATACATAATATATACACAATCTTACTATTGTTACACACGTGGCACCCAACTCATCATCTGCCTAGCATTTTCCCAACTATGTTGGGGTCGGCTTCCAGTCTAGCCGGATGCAGCTGAATACCAGTATTTTACATGGAGCGACTGCCTGTCTGACCTCCACAGGGTAATACGAAACCCCTTGGTAAGACTGGTTGTCAGACTTTCGGGCTCCTGACTACCCGTAACGACTGTCAAAGATCCACAATGACAGCCGGGACCAACGATTTAACGCTTTCCGAGACACGAAGGGGTATAGATGGTCACCCATCCACAGACTAACCGCGGCAAGTGTAGCTTTACCTGATCGATCGACCTGAGTGGCTGCTATTATTTAGCCATGGGGCCCTTACATAGCACCCAAGTATGTTCCTTTTTATTGTCGAACATGGCACCTTTACAAACCCACCTAGTGTTTTTACAACAGGCAAGTTATGGACGAATGCGTTATCAGGAACAATTCTGAAAATTTAGCTCGACAACAATGCAATCGTAAATGTTACAATAACTGGGATAAGGAACACAAACTAACCGTTAAAGGGCTTGGAAGTAACTAGGAGAGTACATACCTGGCCACCTACATACCTACTAGGTTCTTGCTACGTTTTATTTTATGTTAGCGTTCACATTTTTTTATCAGCATTTTCAGCTTAATATAATAATGATTTTGTATCTTTGAAAACCCCTGCAACCGTGTATGCAGATGGTCTGAATTTGGGAGTCTTACAGTAAAATGGAACTAGGCTGGACACATCTGCCGCAAGTCAGACGATGAATCGGCCAAACTTACTACTCAATGGGTCCCTCTTAATAGTAAGCGACATCGCGGCAGGCCCAGACGGAGATGGCGGGATGAGCTGGACTCCTTCAATAAGAACTGGCCCTTAGCAGCTTTGAACAGAGAGAAGTGGAAAGAGAGTACGGAGGCCTTTGCCCTGCAGTGGGACATCAGAGGCGGATAATAATACAGCCTCTCTGTTATTCACCCTCTTACAGGCTCAGCTATTTCTTTCAGGTGATTGTGACTGAGGTAAGCCGGTCGATTCTGTAAAAATCTCACCGTGAAAACTGAAGTGAAGTGAGCTTGATGTGAGTAGTGTCAATCCCTAGCATTAGTTGGAATGACAGCTCACTCCACGCTCACTTCACCTAAGTTTTCTCGGTAAGATGGTTACAGAATTGCAATGCTGGAGTTGAATACAAACTGGCTTTCGGTATTTTAGATTGTTTGAATTACCTATGTTCTCTGTTAATTTTAATCATTTTTTTTTTTCAACCTATTTGGGCATTCCATACAAAGCCGCATCGTATTTATGCCTGCGTCTGATAGAGTGCAAGTTCCAATAGACATGTGCCAACTATAAGTATTATATGCCAAAATGGGTTCTATACTGATGCCTATCCTGATGCTTTCATCATGATCATCATTTCAGTCGAAAGACGTCCAACGCTGGACGTAGGCCTCCCCCAAGCACTGCCTAAAGCCAAAACCAAACTATTAGAGGATCCTTTTTCAAGTGTTTATAGGATGTACTTTAAACTCTTTCGGATACCCTACAAACTCCTCATCAACACTACCCTACTAACCTGGGATCTAATAACCTCCTCATCACCAACACTGCCCTCCTAATTTCTACCTTATGTTCATCTTAACTTCAGAAACAAGTTAGCACGAACATAGCTCTTATTTGTAGGTACCTAGAGATGTAGGTTTAGAGGTCATAAGGAACAGGGTGGAAGGATTCTCATCCTCCATAGGGTGTTTTGTCTTGAGGCCCGATAACTCTGAACTTATACCATGTGAGTTCAGATATTTTCTTCTAACCAATCATTTTCAGGATTTTAGTTAACACATTATACTCAAAGTAGCCTAGCTATTAATAATTAACATATTTATTTGTTGTGGTAATAAATTGCAAATGAAAACAAGAAAATCATGACGTGCTTACGCTTTGTTTAAACATACGGTACCCGTTAAAAGCACGGGTTAATAGCTTGACACTATTGTGGACAATGATGGCGCTGGGGACTTTGAGGAGGCCGCTTCGTGTGTGGCCAACTTTAGGTCTCGTATGTACTGTCCGGTGTACGAGGCTGAATGGTAGCTTGGTAACCAGGGTAAACGGATCACATAGATTAGTAAGTAGGATTGTATAAACGTTTGTTCAATCCCGGCTATAAAAGTCCATTTAAACTAAGAAGGCATATAAGTACAAAACTGACCAGTAAAATTCAGTGGTTTCCAGCACCCTAGTTGTGTAATACAACCTTTGTTGTGTCTTTAGTTAACTAAATACAGCGCAGAATAAATAACCTTATATATGTGAGAAAAGATAAAAGATTAAGCAAGCGAACTTTGATGGACGTGTTAAACAATTATGGTGCTGGAAACCACTGAATTTTACTGGTCAGTTTTGTACTTATGTGCCTTCTTAGTTTTTATAGCCGGGATTGAACAAACGTTATTACAATCCTACACACTACATACGATTGAATAGAATCAAGTTCTTCAAACTTAACAAACAGCCACGCTGCTGGGGAGTTTGTTACGCCACTTCTTCTTCCCAGATAAAGCGTGACGCTAGGAAGTGGTGAAGGGAGTTTTGGGGGACTGCCTTGTGTAATTTTGCCATTCAAGGTGCTGATTCTCGGGATAATTTGAATAACTGACTTTTGATTTTGATCAGAGTATAGAGATAATACGTTATGATAAGAGCTTGTCTTCTGCGTCAAACTGCTGGTTGCGCCACATACTTACACCACACGCAGTTTTTGGGAAGAAATTCATCATAAAAATTAGCTCACAAATTGTCAAACGTATATACCTTTTTTTTTTTTGTTTTCGGGGGGAAACCTTCGAAAGGCACCCGACCTCCGGGGAGAGGGGTCGAGGAGTGTAGGATTTTTACCTCACTAAAACCACCCGGTGATCACCATCCGCGCATAGGGGTGGTCCCGGTTCCTCTTAAAAGACCAACTCCGGAACCATCCCTGCGCAACGCCTGTAAGGCGCATCCCTGGGGAGACTGTAAAGGGGCCTCCCCTAAATCTTGCTATGCACGGCAGCACGTGAGCACTGTGCCACCGTCTTCCCTTGGGTCCGGGTTTTGGCGTATTAGGCGTCAAGGCCTCCCCGGCGCCTCCTTCTCCGAGCAGGATCAGCCCTCTCACGATCCCGCTCGGCGGCCTCCTTCTTGACCATAACGGTCTCACAGAAGGAGGCTACTTCTGTCCAATTCTCTGTCTCTGCCAGCATAGCCCTCACTACTGCCGGCAGAGACAGGTCTCGCCCGAAAACATATAATACCTATGTTAACTGCGGTGATTGGTTGAAAGAGTTTTCAACGGCCAATCAGATCACTTGACGAAAGTTTAATTTTGACACGTTTTTGATTTTCGTTTCTGAAACCAGGTTTTATTCTTCTCAGCTTAAAAACTCCTCAATGGTCCGAATATCTGTGTCAGACAGCTTCTTTCCTCTTAGTCTGCACCTTCCAGGCTTCTATTTATTTCAGATGGTCGTGGCTGGCTCCAATATTCAATTCAATTTGTAGCGTGTCTGACCTTCGAGTGCAATTGCAAAGAACAACGTATTAATGTGTGGTTGGCTACAGCTGTGATATTAACCATGTGGTTACGTAACTTTATTTTAAATACGTCATCTTGGTTGTTGCTATGCTAACTTGCATAGCCCTAACTAGCCCAAATTCATGGTGCCTCAGAAGCTTAGATACCATTTCAAGCACTGCACAAAAGCTCGAAAATTTGGCAACCAATACTCATAGGATATTGAAGGTGTTGCTCAGTAGCATTCAGGTCAGATTGTGGAAGTCAGATGACAGGCTTAATGACAACCCCGCTTGATTAGACTTAAAGAGGCAGCCGGTCCTAGTAATTATAAACGGTTCAGCTAATTCCGATGCATTACTGGAATGACGGCGTCGCAGTTATCTAACGATCTAAAAGGATTCCTGTTCCAGTATGTTTCGTAAAAGGATTCCTGTTCCAGTATGTTTCGTAAAATTACGTTTTATCATTTTAACAAGCCAGTTTGGGCAGTATTTATATGTACCCAGACGTAGGATTATTTTTTCCTTTCAACACAAAAACCTTGAAGCAACGAGTAGTTGGTAAGGAAATTACGCTTTTCCGTTTGCGTAACACACAACAAAGTTCAATATATAGAAAAAACGCGAATTTTCTCATGGCGTAAAATTGTCCGCTGCCTTATCAGAGCTATAAAATATTTCATACACTCAAGTATACTTCAGGTAATAAACAGTGTGATAGGTGGTAGCATAACCATACTTAGCTAGGTACCTATATATATATGTGTGCAAAGTATTATGTACGGGCCTTAGATACTTGGCTCATTGGAATTCAGGAAAGAGTATTTAATTAATCTTATATCTTCACGCTTATTTTCATCTAATAATTTACCTATCCTCATGCTGACTTTAAGTGGTTCTGCAGAGGTCCTGCCATATTATCTACTCTACAGATCAAGTTGGGCCTGTATACTAAACCGGAGAACCTGAAGTTTCACGAATGTCCACATTCGAATCAAACGCTTGCTCATGTCCGCTAATACGAATATGAACATTATTCGTATAAGATAAGGTTCATATTCGTATGAAACGCTTTCTTTAGTTATTAAAGTCAAATCAAAGTGCGTTCTGTGAATCTTCCCTCTAAACCACACAGTGGTTCCTCCTGGATGTCCTTCCAGATAGGAGGCATTCATGAGGATACTACTTTCTTGGACAGTGAGGGAAGAGTGCAAATGTTTCTGCGCTCACACTTGTGCATTATAACATCTCCTACGCCGAAGGCTAGCCTCCGTTGAGATTGGCCGAAATACGGTCTGGATGACTATTATTACTTTCTAGGCAGGTAAAATTCACAGCATCAGCAATCTTTTTCAATAAATCAATATCGCCCTTCGTCATGTTGCGGTTTTTGGTAGATATAGTGTCAAACAAATCTAGGACAGGGGGCTCTGAATTTCGACCTACCATTCAGATGATGGTTTTTGCTAAAGGTATTATTTACTTGAGTTTTATTTCCAGCCCATAAACCGGTGTTATCGTGTATAGATTTACTGCTAGATGTATTTTAATATCGCGTTGGGCAATGAGTTTTATCGAGCTTTCGGCTTTTATTACTTAGATATAAGTACAGTTAGGTACTGCTATCGAGTTGTGAAATTATTATATGTTTTTCTTTGTAAAATAATTTCTGCCAGCCATTAGCCATGAGAGGCCTTTGGCTAAATTATAACAGCTGCATAGGTCGATCGATCAGGTTAAGCTACGCTTGCCGAGGTTGGCCTGTGGATGGGTGACCATTTGTACATACCGAGACACCTCCGTGCCTCGCAAACCACGTTAAGCCACGTTAAGTTGGTCCCGGCTGTCGTTCGTGGATCTTTGGCAGTCGTTACGGGTAGTCAGGAGTCCAAAAGTCTGAAAACCAGTCTTACCAAGGGGTATAGTATTACCCAGTAACTGGGTTGTGGAGGTCAGATAGGCAGTCGCTCCATGTAAAATACTGGTTTTCAGCTGCTTCCGGTTAGACTGGAAGTCCACCCCAACATAATTGGGAAAAGGCTGAGCAGAAGCAGACGACGATAACATTTTCTTCCTGCCCATTATCCGGGTTGTGGAGGTCATATAGGCGTGGCTCCAAGGAAAATATTGGTTAGCTGGACGCCGATGGCTAGGCAGACTATGATATTTTCTGTACTTTGACTCCTTGTTGGTCCAGAAGCGCGACTGCTGCTCTGCTCATCATTCAGGGTTCTGTTCCCGGCCAGGAAATGTCTCATGGAAAAACCCAGTAACACTGGTTACTGGACTGGTGACATTTCTTCCATGACATCCTGACTTGAGAGCCATTATTGAACAAACCAATCCATACAATTAATTCAATTGTTTCCGTCATTATTTTAACTATGAACCTACCCATTATTAACCCTTAGCTAAAGCAGTTTATTGTCCGGTTTCTGTAAAACCAGTCAAGACAAAAACTAGACAGATAGAGAAACTCGAGTCTTTAATTTGATGAACCGTTCTCATTTCAGTCAGTCAATCTCAGCAGTTTGACAATCTGTCAACATATTTATGTCAAGATCGACCTTACAGAAACCAGATGTCATCTCAGTCCTCGTGTCTTTAAGGTGGATGCTCCAAGGTAGCCCGCGAAATTCAAATTTTCTTACGTTTTTTGCATTTTGCTGGTCAGTACTAAGTTGTACGTTGATTAAAATATGATTCCCGGCCGTAACAAATATGTATTTACAGAATTATAATCATCCATCCATCAATCACCAGCAAATTGCAAAAAACGTAAGAAAATTTGAATTTCGCGGGCTACCTTGGAGCATCCACCTTAATATGCATAGTTTGGGATAAAAATAAAACGAAACGATTCATTTATCATTTAGATTTTTATTTCAATGATTCAATAAATTCTACTAACATTATATTTATTGTTCTTAACGTGAAATCCTTAAATAAATAACACTTCGATAGGATAAACTTCGCGCTTACAATTATTATTTTTTTATTTATCTTTTTATACATATCCATTTATTTTTGTGACTTACAAACTAAAAAATTAATTGCTCATTCACAACGCTAAAGAATCCCATTTACTTAAAAATAAGAATTAGTTGATAGAATTCATCTACTAAAAATATTTAGTTGAATCGATACGACATCACACAACTAATTTTTATAACTAATTATTAGTATGAATGTTGTAGTAGACGATTTCGAAGTTATTGAAATTTCTAAAGTTCGTAACCTCTCCATTTGACATCGAAAGTCCTAATAACTGAGTTAGTTATTCGCTACATAGAATTTAACACTTAAATATTTATAACATTTTTAGCTGTTATTTTACTAAGTAGAAATTAAGATACAAAAGAAAAAAAATATTCAAAATAATAAAAAATATATAAATGAATATTGTAAATAGAAATCAGATCCACTATTGTAAACTGTAAAATTGTGCTTAAAATAAAATAAATAACACAGAAAAAATAAATACAATGTCCCTGTACCAAATAAATACAATGTCCCTGTACCAAATGCTAGATATTTTACAACTTTTTATTATAGTTTTTCTTATTAAAATATTATTACACAGTATTATTTCAATTCCAAAACTTGCTGAAGCGATATGCATTGTATTTACATAATTGTTAAAGCTATATTTGATTGCATCATTGATAAAAAAATAAACTTTTTTTTATTATTATTACTTATTATATTGATTTGTTAGACTTACACCTGGTTTCAAAAAACCTGATAGAACCACCTCGCACACTACTCTCCACGAGAAGACGCTGACCTGTCGCATGCGACTGTCCGAGACCGAACCTCGGCTTAGGGCGTCGCTGGGGGAGGGCAGCAAGGGACAGGCTGGATCGGATTAATGCAACTCGACGCCAAGTGTTTGCGGAGCTTTGAACAAAATATATGAAAATTGTCAGCCGCAGCGTCATGGCGTCTAGTCGCCGACCTGTCGCAGTCGCATGTCGTATAGTGTGCAAGGTGGTGAAGACAATTTACTGACGCTCTATCAAATCTTATGTCAATTGCTGTGATTGGCCGAACGATTTACTTGACATGAGTTTGACAACAGATCTATTTTATGGGTTTTCAGAAACCCAGGGTTGGTCGAGTCAATATAGTACTAGCTATTTTATTGAAATAGTGAGATAATCAGAGGAGTCGCCAAACGTTCTTTCTTAGGCGTATTATTATAAGATTCAAAATAGGATGTAAGCAACCAATTTGCTTGTTTAAGTAGTTAGTAGAGGTTAACCTAACTTTCATTAATATGATTATATCTCAAAGAAATGTCACTTTTATCTGGGTGGCATAAGGTTAAAATTAATGTGACCATTTATGGTGATAAATCGAAAGTTAGGTAAACCGTTATACATACTTGTATTTATAAAATTAATGAGGCTGACGAGTTCTGTATTGTAATTATCATTCAATTATAACCTAATCTATTTTATTAGGCATTCGGAAAATGTGAACTATAGGTAGCATTCGTTTTTCATACAAATACATTTTCATACAAAAAAAAATCAGTTTCATCGACGTGAGAGTAGAGTATAGATTAAAGAAAAAACTTTCAAAAATGTATTTGGAAGTACAGTACAGTACACAAATAAAAAAATAGATGTTTAGATATAATTCTTTGTACGAAGTGTAAAGTATTCTTTAATTACTTGTGTCTAAAACTCACTAATGAAATTCGTTACGTGTACGTACCCCGGCCACCTTCGATGCTGTGTAGCAATATAACTAATTAGAATGTACTACACTTTGCAAGATTTCTTCATTAAAAACTTGATTACATAACGACACAGCGCCACCTACCGGTCACTATCAGATATCAATTCAGCCTAACACTAATTGAAAAATAATTGATTTTAACTATAATTACTACTATGGTGATTAAATA
Source organism: Apamea epomidion (assembly GCA_947507525.1). Taxonomy (NCBI): domain Eukaryota; kingdom Metazoa; phylum Arthropoda; class Insecta; order Lepidoptera; family Noctuidae; genus Apamea; species Apamea epomidion. Next base: position 1,270,275 of record OX382237.1, on the reverse strand, counting down.
TGAACTCTATTCAGACGGGATAAGGTTTATACTTCACTGTGGGGACTTGAACAGTAATTTCTTGATAGGTTAGGTATTTCAATATCGAAGGTGTTTTTGTTGCCATGCATCTTGGGAGGTGGGTTTTGTTTTCATGAAATAGAAGAAATCAGTGAAAAGTGATCAATAATAGTATTTTATTTGCTGTAAGAATATTTTAGTTTAAAACGCATGTGTTCTACAAAGTATAAAGCACTTGTAAAATTAACAAGATTGTCCTTGTAATCTCATAAAGCTGAACTCATTCTAATAATAATTATTATTTTATAATAAATCAATTTCTTCACTAACACGCGTTTAAGTCGAACTATTTTCACTAAATGTAATTTTGAAATAGTGTTTTAGTAAACCTATGTATTATATTATATATTTATCGAAGAATTACACTCGATTATGTACTTAAAATACCAGTTACTTCCTTGGCCTTAGCGACAGGTTTTTAATAACATTTTACTAAGAAGTTATTGCCAAAAAGTAATCTGTAATATTTCAGTCCAAAACCGAACAATTCTTCAACATTTAACCATATACCTATATAAAACTATACATATATAATTATGTACGGAAACATATGTGCAATCTGTTAGTTGAACTATCAAATGACGTCACTACCGATCACTCTCAAATATTGAGTTACCATCCTTACGCTTCACGTAAATTATATAGCATGTGACACCCAGCGATAAAACTATACCGCCATTTTGAAAAAGAGGACAAACTTCGGTCGCCAAAAAGAAGAACTGAAGGCTGGAACAGACTGGGACCATGGGGCTACCTGGGAGGAGCAAACTAAGGACTGCGTGAGATGTCGTGACACGTCGCTCAACGGGAGTCGCCGAAATTACGTTGTATTCGGTTTCATACAACACCGCTGTTTGCGATAATCTTGTGTTGAAATGAGTCAACTCAAATTCATGAGTAATTTCCTGGACACATTTGGTGTTACGCCAAGTTATATTGGTTGTTCTTGAGTCCGGCAAGATATGTAGCCACTTATTTTAACAAGTAAAAAATTAGAAAATTTAAGTAGATCATAATAGGATAAGTAATAATTAGTTCGATATCATTTGTAAAAAAAATGTTTATAGTTTGTTATTAAATATGGTTTCTGATATTGTGTATTTATTTTATCGCTAAGTGAGACACATGCTGGCAGAATTAGGCCAGGAGCTCTGTCCAAAAATTTGAAAACAAGCATTGTATAAAAATATTTGTCTTTACTATTATTTATATTTATATCAGCTAGAAAGGAAGGGAAATTTAATGAAGTAAACATTAGCATTTTTTATAGTCTTATGATATATTTTGACACTTTTTCACTAGCTCCTGGACTAAACGCCACTTTCCTTACACAATTTTGTACCCGACACTTTTGTGTTACCTTACATATAATTCTGAGCATTTAATTTGGCTATACATATATATTTAGCACATTTATTTGATGCATGTAAATAACGCATGTTTAGGCCCTTACTACTCCTGGCATATATTAAAGACAAGAGTTATATTTTATGTTATAGGTTTCGATACCACTAAGCTTTACAGCGCAGGATTCAAAAATGACTTATGAATGCAATCCCTTACAATAGAGAAAAAGATTTAAATTGGTAATAATGTACCAATGTATGCATTTAACATTTCCATATAGTTACTGAATTATTGTAATTTCATATACTCGAAGTATATAAACATGCGTTATTTACGACCGATTAAATGTACATACAAATATTTGATTCATTAATTACTACTAATTGAAAATTAGACTTTATATTCTTCGTATAAGATTGAAATTTGTTTGGCTTGTTAGGCTTCGTTTTAGTTAGCAAGTTTTATGGCTACGATAGTGAAGAATATTATATAAGATGTAGGATTTGTCACACTGTGTAGTGGCTTGGTCAGACGAAGCGATAGTCGGTACATTTCAGATTTATATTAATTGTACTACGAGATTTATCTACCATACGTTTTAAACCACTACAATAGAATTAAATTGCATTGGTTTCTAGAGATTCATGCTACTTTCCCACAAGAAGAGGCCTACATTTAATATTATAAACTACCCAACACGAGGCTACCGCCATTTTGGCTAAACAGATAAAACATTCTGAGCACGAACTAGGCTTCAATTATTTATCAACACTTTGAAAACCTAAAATAATAAGATATCACTTTTTATTTATATACTTCTCTCCAACCAGTCGCCCCGTCTGAACACGCCTTGATATAAAGCCATTTACGTACATACACACATTATGTGTATTTTCAGGGACGCAATGAGATCGTGTTATATTTAATAATATGCAATGTATTGAGAGGGCACAGCCTTGTGGGCAATGTCCGGGCAATTATGGAAATAAGTCAACGAGAAATGATGCTACGATCGATTGACTTTACAATTACAGCTGAACAAGGATCTTTACACGCGCGGCCAAAATCGGCGCAATCTTGTTTTTTCAATACTTTTCACAAAATAATTGCACTACATGTTTACCAACAGCGCCACCCTGTCAACGTCATTCGTGCCCCAAAAAACCCTTTTAGCAGTGTACTTTCAACATTGCCCAAACACTATCAGCATTGCCCGCTGTACGAAATGCACGCACAGAATGCGATCGTCTGTCTATATATATAGATATATAACATCGTCAATTACAATAAAAATATATCTGTCAAATCGTATTTTATTAACCCTAACCCTTGAAGAATTGCATTAAAAATAAAAACAATACATACGAGTCTTAGAACTAAAAACATTTACTATAAACTGCAACTATTCAGTTTCTATGAAATTCGTAACTACATATATCAAATCCGATAGCTATTACACGAAATAACTTTGAACTAAATAAACAGTAACGTGTGGTTATTACGCTAGATCTAACACCAAAGATGTTCAAATCACCTGCAAAATGTGTCAGTAAGTTCGGAACTTTTAGCCGTTTAGCCACAAGGCCTTTTAGCCACTTAGCCGTTAAGCCAGGGCTCAGGAAAGTCGCGCGAGGGCGGGCGGCGCGTACGTCGCGGGAGGCTCGCATCACCGGGACGGGCAGCTGCTGGCGACGGACTTACCGCTGAGGCAGGAGAAGCCGCTGGTGCCTGACTGCAGGCTGGACATTGAGCCCCTAAAGAGAAAGATGAGGTTAGATGGGGGAAAAAGCTTTTGGTGCCTACTTATTTCAATATATTGACAGTAAGTAAAACAATTAACATGGCTGTCCTTTTAAAGTTATTTTACGCATGAGTTTGCATCACTGTCAAAATCACAGCGAACTATTGACGTTATAATAAGGTTGCTGTTGGGTTGCTGCCACTGACCAGTCTGTCAAAAGACAATGATCTTTATCCTCGTTAAAAATAAGGTTGCTGTTGTCAGAGATAAAATAACTGTGATCGGACTGTACAGTACCCTGGCGTATTAGTGACAGATCGAGCTTTGTAATCAGACTGTTACACGAGTGACAGAAACGAAGCTCAACAAAGCAAAGCCAAACTGTTACAACAACTGCCATATTCATAGTCGCGTCCTGTACCATCGCCAAAACCTATATATGAACATTTTGAAATCAAAATCCCGTGCACATGATGACCACAGCTGCGTCCGTAAGTAAAACAAAAGAGGATTCTTTTTAGATCGACTATTAATGCGCTACAAGCAGGAATAGTCCTTACTGTGGTCAGATATACATTTTGGCGATACATTCATTGTACACATGCATCAGAATCTGTTATAATTATTATCACAGACGTGCATTAAAATATCACATCCCGGTCAATAATCATGAATTCAAATTCTTAATACCAACTTTGGTTTTTCTTATCCTATCTTTTCTTGGCATGTTGACACACGGTCATAATATCATAAATATATTTAATCACAACGTCAATTGGATTTGATATTATTTAAAAACTAAAATAAATAGTATAATAAAGTGATATGGTTTTTCTTATTATTTAAATCTATGATACTATGTCGAGTTTGTGTTCTCAGGAGGGCTTGCGAGGCCTGACTTGTTCGATGAAGCTGACTTAGGCAAACTGCAGTGCAAAAATAAACAGCATTAGGGAAATAATTTTCCACTGTATGATGATAATGACTAGTGGCAGATTGATTAATCTCGAGATGTTATGAGTTCATCTCGAGATGAAAGATTAGATGACACACATTTAACAGGGATGCATGCGACACGAAACATAATCAAATAAAAAATACTAATATAGAGGTATGAGGAACAGGGTGTAAAGTTCACTCATCCTCTTTAGAAAAGGGAGGATCCTCCGACCAGACGCGTGTCGGGTCTGGCGGGCGCACTGCCCAATGATTCATGTCGGGCTGTTGTACATATGCTTGTTACGCGGTAAACTCTGCTTGCGAGATGCAGGATTTTGTGTGACGTCAGTATGACGTGTAGTTCGCATGTGGCGTTTGTAGATACCGCTACACTAATATGAGACGGTGAAATAAATGCTTTCAGTTTGAGGCGCTGAATAGAAGCTTTAATATAAATGATTACACTGTCTTCGATGGTTTTACATGTCCTGTTAAGTATGGAGAAAATGGGACAGAGTTCAGCATTACCAATCCGATATTAAACTGCTTAAACATTCAGAGTGTGATGCACGTTATTAGCATGGTGACTTAAATTGAAATAGCTCTAAAATCACAGTAATACATACTTGTAATGGTGGCTGGTGAGCGTCTCGTGGAAGTACATGAGCTGTGCTGCGCGGTGCGTGCTGTCCAGCATGTCGCAGCGCCACTGCAGCACGTAGCTGCCGCACTCCAACATCACGTGGGAGCCCTGGATAAAGTCATGACACCAGGTGGGAATAGGTAAGAGAAGAAGTGAATCAGAGGGGGAAAGAATCCGTAGCAAGAACAGATATCGATCTCCGTAAAGTTATAGGAACGCGTTCCATGACACTAACGATTCCCATGAAGATGTGTAAATACAAGACGGTATTATATAAGTCATCAGCACCTGCCTAGCCGTTTCCTAACTATTTTGGGGTCGGCTTGCAGACTAACTGGATACAGCTGAATATTTTATATGGAGCGACTGCCTGTCTGACCTCCACAGCCCAGTTACTGGGTAATACTATAACCCTTGGTAAGACTGATTGCCAGATTTCCGGGCTTCTGAGTACCCGTAATGACCGTCAAAAATCCATGAATGACAGCCGGGACCACCGGTTTAACGTGCTTTCCGAGGCATGGAGGGGTCTTGGTCACCCATCCACATACCAACCGCGGCAAGCGTAGCTTAACCTGATCGATCGACCCGTGCGGCTATTATTATTTAGCCAAAAGCCCCACAGTAATTAATCAACGTATACGAAAAATTTCTTGTGCACGTTAACGAGAAATCAATAAGATATAAGTAAATAAGTTCTTATATTTATGATTCTCATTGTTGTTATAATAGACACACATGATATCTATGCTAATTTTGTGGAATCGTTAGTGAAGCGGCATTTATTTTATATTCTCCTTACATTTGATGTCAATAAGCCCAACTTGTCTTATGTGCTCGGGGTCAATTTCATTGTTTAATGATCTTCTCCTTAGCGTGTCGATGGCAATCTAAGTGGACTCTTGAATGTGACGCATGTTTACCCCCAACTTGTTGTTTTTTTTTTGTGTGTTTATGTTCTTTTTTATGCGTCATGTTTGCCGCAAATAACTGTATTTATCTTTCTATTCGATTCGATTTCAGTTCGATTTAATCATTTGAATTTGATTTATCGCAACATATATAATCGCAACATGTATCGGGCTGGTGTCCGCAACTCGAGAGGTCTTATCTAATAGAATATGTGAAAAACAGGTTTAAAGAATATCAATCCTACCTGTATGCTCTCTCCATCATGGCAGGCGAGGGTAGGTTCAACCCTATGGAAATGTTCCCCCTCGCGCCAGCTCTTCTGATCCAGCACCGACTTGGCCTCGTCTCCGCCACCTACGCACAGGGCTGGAATCAATAGCTGGTGTTATGGGCAACATAAAACAAATAAAAAGAAGCGGTTGATAAGAAAATAAAGAAAAAGGTGGGTAGTTTGAAAATAATTGTGTTGGTGAGACAAAATTGAAATTAAATGCCAAACGGTACCGAAAACGAAAACGTGATAATTTAAAGAAATAACAGACTAATGATAAAAATGCTTTTATGCTAAACATTGAGTTTAAAAATATGTGGTGATACTTCAAAACATTTGACTAATTGTGGAAGTTTCATATAGTTGTGTAACAGTTCGAAAACCATTACGCTGTTCCGGATGTAAACACCGAGACCCAGCTTCTTCAGTATTTCTTGCATAAAGACAAATCACACATTGCCGTTGACTTCTGAAAAGGTCCTGGTACCGTATTATGGCGTTGTAATGCCATCATGATTCCAGTGCGAGAGAGAGACGGCGCTATACATAACCAATAGCACCATCCCTATCTCAGACTGGAATCATGATGACACTGATCCTATCCTACTAATATTATAAATGCGAAAGTTTGTAAGGATGGATGGATGTTTGTTACTCTTTCACGCAAAAAGTACTGAACGGGTTTAGATGAAATTTGCACACAGATAGTTTATAATCAGGAATAACACATAGGATACTTTTCGTCCCGATATTCTCACAAACCCGCAGGGCGCAGCTAGTACTTCATAATACAGCCCCAGATCGTTTAAAAGGTAACAATGAACCTTCTTTTAACATTACGGCTTTCCACCTTCTTTTCTCGTTGTGGCCAAAATCCAGGAATTTTTTCAGACCCTGAAACACCATGGAAATCATACCTGAGGTGTCTGCAGGAGGATGGCTGAGCTCATGTTCACTCCGGTACACCGTGAAGGCGATGTCGTGGCGAAGCACGTCGAAGTCCCAAGTTAGCACGCTTTGAGGGTCGCGGTTTGGTACTATTACTTCGTGGACCTGGGGGAAATATGTCATCAGTAATTTGGAAATTGAATAATAAGTAATAAGTTATTTATCTTCTTTCACGGTGGTTTTGTAGTACTTAACAGTATTGAACTATATAAATTCACATTGTGAGAGCTGGTGCCTGAAGTAAGTAGGTTTTAGAAAAAAACCTGTATTACAGGTCACTAGGAATGTTGACATGACGAATTAAAAAGTTATATAAATAAAGGGCAAATAAAATTGAAAAGAGAAGCTTGCTTACATGCTCTAGAACTTTATATTTGGGTTCTTTGATAGTTTGGATAAAAGATACCTATATTTTAGCCAATCAAAATAAATACTCCAGATTCCTTCCAAACGAGTCTTTACTTAGAATCTTCCTAACAATATTTTTAAGCATTAGAAATAGCTCTTCAATAGCATTTGATGCTGTAGTTTTAAAGCTGTGCTCACATCCAAAAAATCCCCAGATGTCGCAATGCTAAAACTTGTCACTGCTACAGATAAAAATATCCTCCTGATTTTAATATAAAAGCTATAGTCGTTGCATTTCACAAGCGCGCGCCATGTGGTTTTTACAACAATGACAGAAAGTTAAAATTGCAATGATCGACCAGCGCTCGTGAAAACCAACCAAACAAATTTATTTATTTATGTATTTATAACGGTACACCAACAGCTTCTGTATATAAAATATCAAATAACAGTAGATAACAGTAATGGGCTTATACAGTTGCCAATAACAGGTGAACCAACATTCTCAAATACAGTGATAACCTAAAGTATAAAAATTAAGAAAAAAAAATTCAACATACCTGTCCTTTCCCCAAGCTGACAGACCGGTAGATGCTATCCTCACTGAGAGGATCCCCCTCGCGCTCCGTGAAGGCGCCGCTGACGTACAGGCTCTTGGGCACCAGTCCCCCTTCGTGGACGAAACTCTGTGGACACGAGACGTGGTCACAGATGGTGACACGGAAGGTGGGGAGACATGTAAGTGAGTGAATCTAGCTTGGTGGTCGTTAGGTGATGTGTGTTGTTGAATTATATGGTGTGTCTTGAAGTGTTTTAAGCTGATTTTACTAGAAGAGAGCGTTAGTTGACAGAAATGTGTGGTTGTATTGTCCAACCGTTTATCTAGCCTAACATGACCCCGGTTAATCATAAATCACCCAATCTTTTTACGAGTGTCTTGCCAAAAAAACTAGGGGCCTGTACAGAGCATGGGCTATTAAAAAAATACAAAAATCCAGTGAATAGCTCAGCACAGCAGCATCGTCTATGCCTATTGCATGTAGCTTCATAAAGTCCCCTGTTTCTATGATTTTTTTGTTTGTGGTGTTTTTTTTTTTCGTTAAATATTTTCACCAAGAAGACGAATACAGCTGTTGTATAATTATATTTCAACGATGTATTCACAGAGAAAAGTTTACAAAAATGTAATGCGATATCTTGCCAAACAACTATGAGCCTGTACAGAGCTTGGGCTATTTATAAAATACAAAAATGCAGAGAACAGCACAGCAGCATCATCCAGGCCCGTTACGTGTAGATTCATAAAGTCTGCTATTTCTGTAGTTTTTTTTTTTTTGTAAATTATTTTTGTCAAGAAGACAGCTAGCTGAAGATAGCTGTTGTATTATATATCGACGATAAAATCTATACAGAGGAAACTTTTTTTTATGTACTTCGATCTTTTTTTTACTGGTTCTGAGCGCGATATCTTCCCACAGTAAACTTATTATCTTGTTAGTGATGAGAACATAGAGTGACCCTTCTAGACCCTAGCTATGATAGTGATACATGTTATATCAGGAGAATAGTGATAAATGTAGTCGGTGCTGGTGAATATACACAGAGTTTCTCGTAGCACAAGTGTTGGTCCGACGTGAATCTGACTGAACTGACTAGCACCATGGCAATACACTGACAGATAGGCGGCCAGACCTCGGTATCCGCGATTTGTTAAAATAATATCTAAGAGTTAGAGAAGATAGTTTAGTTATAAAGTTTTTAGCTAAATTAAATATGTTTAATGAGTGATTCCTATTCTAAAACTGATCGTATTAGTTACCAATCGGAACGATGATGCCTAACAGGTGATTTGAAGAGACTCTGGAAACTCTTTTACTAGCAGACTGTTAAAAAACCATTAAAGAGATAGTAAGCTATGAAGATTATACTTGAATATTAGCAAAGACATGAAGAAAAGTGTGCTCAAAGTGTAGCATTCTTTAGGATTATTTGGAAACGGGCGAAAAGTAGAAGAATATCGGAACCAATCAGATTTTTGGGAATCCGATTACTAATTAGAGATATATTTTAATAAGGGGGAATATCCTTATGTGCTAAAGCCGCTAGCGATTCTCTAATACTCCTAGCCGTGCAGTTTAACAGATTGTTTATAATCGAGAACAAGTTAGTGTTCCTAGCGCACGGATACCGAAGGCCCAGCGCGATACTTATCGCGTACAGAGTCGAAATACTGATGCGGCACGTTTAACGTCGCGTTAACAATGTCCGACTGCAGCGGGCCGGAAATAAAACAATCATGTATTAAAATAATGTTAGGTGGTAGGTCTGCCTCAATGTTCCAGTCATTGTCACCCAGGTGAAACGGCTCAAACTCTCTGCACCCCTAATGTAAGAGCTGATTATTTTGTTAAGAAATCCTCAAGAGACTGGATTTTAGAACAGCATCTAGAGTATCAGCCCCAGGGTTCAACATAAGCTCTAGGTACAATAATCATGATCTAACACTATGCCCACTATTGGGGAACAATTTTACTTATTACAATTTCATGTTTTGTTGAATGATATCAATATAAATTTATTACACCTGGAACCTGGCACTCAGACTGTTAAACTCATGTCAAGTGATTTGATTTGCTGCTGTTATTTTAGTCAGCCAATCCCAGTAGTAAAACAATTACAGCGGTCAGCGACATAGTCGAGTGAAGCCAGTACGACTACAGGATTCAATTACAGCGGTCAGCGACATAGTCGAGTGAAGCCAGTACGACTACAGGATTCAAACTGACGTATACTTGAAAAATTACTACTAGTTTCGGCCTTTTTACGCGCGATGAATTATTAATTCTCCTCACCTTGCAAGGTCCTCCAAGGAAATCGGGTATGAGGTCCTTGGGGATGTAGTCGAGTAGTCCACCCGGCTGCAGATAATCCTTGCCGCCGTAGAACAAGAACTTGCTGCGGGTGTTCTCGTCTGGAACAGAAAAATAACATTATAAAGGTAGGTTGTTTATGGGTTCCGGCACCCTACTCGCGTAGCACACTATCAATCTCAATCTGAATCATTTTGAAGGATATTGCTAATACATTGATTCGTATTTTTAAACAATTTGTCTACCCAACAACGTAAATAACGCAATGAATGTTGTTGGAGTGTTTATATGAGGCTTTCATTTAGACACTCCAACAACATTCATTGCGTTGCAGTGCTACTGTTAGTGTGTTACACATTACCCGCTGATCTAGCAGACACGACAAGTTGTAAACATTAGCCTTGTTAGAGTTGTTTCAGCAAAAATAAATTAAATTATTTCCACTTCTTTCTGCGTCATAAAGAGCCATGCAGACATAAATTTTTTGACGACACGGTTGGCGCAGTGGCTGAGCGATCGGCTCGGCTGCTGCGCTGCGTGTCGTGGGTTCGATTCCCGCACGGAACAAATATTTGTATTGCCTACAGGTTGTTGTTCCGGGTCTGGCTGTTTGTGTATGTGAGTTAAAATGTTTGTAAACGCACCCACGATACAGGAGTAATTCCTAGTGTGGGGCAACGTTTTTATAAAAAAATAAATAAAAATAATAAAAAATAAAAGTTATCTGTCTTAACTTCAACATCACAAATTACATACTGTAACATCACGCTCGGTATTCCCCGAAGAATTATGCAGAGGTGTATAGTAACACCCACATTTGTTGGTTATGTTTAAGTCCGATGTAATAGGAGGCGACCCTAATCACAATCGAAATTCATTTGACAAAAAGCCAAAAAATTAATGATCGGTCTAGGTAGGGACTTGTCAATTAATGATCGGTCTAGGTAGGGACTTGTCAATTAATGATCGGTCTAGGTAGGGACTTGTCAATTAATGATCGGTCTAGGTAGGGACTTGTCAATTAATGATCGGTCTAGGTAGGGACTTGTCAATTAATGATCGGTCTAGGTAGGGACTTGTCAATTAATGATCGGTCTAGGTAGGGACTTGTCAATTAATGATCGGTCTAGGTAGGGACTTGTCAATTGTCCTGACATGTAACTTTCAAGAGCTAAATACAGGCATTAGAACTTTTTAGAGCATTTCAATAATAAAGACAAAAAAATAATCAATAACCCAAACTCACCAATAAACGTGCTAACAATAGTCCACAGAATCGGGAAGACCCTCGGCGCCCTCACGATCAGCACCCTGCCCATGGTCTCGGGGTAGTTCGCCTCCACGATCTGTATGATGCGCAGGAGTGCGCGCACGCCCGGCCGCCACAGGTGGCGCATGTTGAGTCCGTCCAGGTCTACCAGCAGGCACCAGGACTGGACGGCATGTTCTGAAGAGTTGGTGGCCTCTTCGAGAAGTTTTAGACCTTCCTCGCATACGTGAAGTGTCTGGAAACCGTAAGAAAAAAGAGTATGAAAATTGTTGGATGAAAATGTATCGATACTGCATAAATGAATTGGTCAACTTACTCTGACTAGCGATAGGGTTATATCAGAGGGGCAATTCTCGTTATTTTAAGAACGTTCAGAGTCTGAGCTAAGTCTCAATCAGTCAAAAATACCTCTAATTTCCCTACATTTTTGACAAGTTTTTGACATTGATTGCCGCTGAGATGAGATTGCGGCTAGATTTTGAACGTTTTTAATTACGGGAATTGACTTTCACATCTCTAGTCTATATTATCTACGTAGGCAATACAAAAATCTAGTTTCACCAAACCAGAAAATATATAAACTTTTCAAATCATACACACCATGTTTTCGCATGAGCTTCCAAGTAGAGACTTAGGGCGCAGTAACTTCACAAAGATTGCGATATTACATTATTTTTTAATCAACTGACATACAATATTATAATATAAATCGTGTTAACTCACCAACTTCAAGAGGCCATCTTCCCCGATGGACTTGAGCAGTCCCTTCACGTCCATCTGACCCAGTCGCAGAATGTACAGCGGACGTCCGTCTGAAATACAAAGCACAAATTTTATTACTAATACCAAGTTATGATTTTGAAGTCGAAAATTCTTCATCATCTGCCTGGGCTGTTCCCAACTATGTATCCCCCGGATGCAGTTGAATACCAGTATTTTATATGGAGCGGCTGCCTATCTGAGCTTCACAACCCAGTTCCTAGGCTACACGATACGCCCTTGATAAGACTGGTTGTCGGGCTTTTGCGATTTTAAAGTCAAAGATTGAATAACGGAAATGTTGATTCCGCAAAATATAAATTTTGTCTTAAGGCATAGATCTTGCTTCCTATAAATTTTGTAATGGAAACCCGACCCGAGAAATCAACCCCAGAATGGACGCTTACGAGTCGAGCTTGCGTCCAGAACAACTTCCTTTAGGAGTCTTTACCTTTTTCCATTTGGGAGACTTCCTTATGACCTAGGTTGGTCTACTCACCCTTGTCATGATGATGCCAGCCTCCAGGGAAGTACTGCTTCACGACGTCAGGAGTCTCGTACTCGGAGAGGATCCGGTCCACCTGGTGCTTCTTGCGCCACAGAAGTGACTGTGAGAGCATCTCTCGAGCTTTCTCCACATTGAAGTCCCGAGCGCGCAGGAATCGGAGTAGGGTCGTGTCACTTGGCACCTGGTGAGGGACATGGGTGGTTAGAAGACTAGTTGCTGGATTTGGAAACAGGGTGACGTGGATGTATTAACAGTCTGTATGAGTCTGATTTATATTATTTGTTTTTTAAATAAAATGGATTGATAGTTTCTTGTCGGTTCTTTTTAACAAGGAATGGTAAGTTGAAACCGTGCACGTATCCTTGTAGTCTTTTTTAAGTACCTTTGTATGGTCTATGGGTTAGACATATAGGTACCATAAAAATATTAATATCACGATGTTTTCCATTAAGTTAAACTTAGTCGTAGGGAAACTAAAGAATATCAGATGCTTTGACCACAATATTGTTGCGCGCCACAATTAATGCCTGATACATGGTGACATTAGTTACTACTAGCGCCATCTAGTTTCGAGTAGCAGAACTAATAGAGGCACTAGCGCCATCTATTATCGAGTAGAAATTTCGATGCTAGAACTTACTAGAACTATCGACATCTGGTCAGTCGGGGCCGGTATGTACTCGAACATGCTAGATGTTTCTACAATGGAATCTTCTGGAACTATCTGCGGCACTATATAAGGCCGGGACTAGCCGCGACCAATCGGACTTGGATCTGCGATACAGGCGAATACATCGAAAGCGATCTTCAAGTGCGACTTAAGAGTGATGTTTTATAATTAGTGTGTTTGAGTTGTTATTAGTGTTGTTTAATTAAAGTGTAACTTTTGGTAATTTTTATCGGCAGTTTTTATTGTCACGAACCCGAAGCTCGTAACAATAACATATCTTCGTAATTATATACTTAGCGATCAGTAGCAAATGCGCACTGCATGATATCAGTTTCATACCAAGAGATGATGCCAATCGTGCTACTACTATCTAGTATAGGTAACTAGAACATTCAAAACAGAGCTGGTAAATAGATGGCCCATAATCAGCCTATAATGTTCCGCAGGACACAGGCCTGCTGTCGGTGAGGGGAAGTGGGCCATAATCTACCACGCGGGTTCAGTGCGGATTGGTAAATGTCACATGTCTTCGAATTTTTGGCTCTTAGACATGCCGGTTTCCTCCCGACGTTTTCCTTCACCGTTTTTGAGAGCAGTGGTGATGAAAGAATACACAAAATAAAGCGCCTGTCTGGGTTCGGACATACGACCTGCAGTCGTTAGTCGCGACCGTGGTCCAAAACTATACATAATCAGCCTCTAATGTTCCCACTGCTGGGACACAGGCCTCATCTCTATGAGAGGGAGTAGGCCGTAATCCACAACGCGGGCCCAGTACAGGTTGGCAGATGTCACATGTCTTTGAATTTTGTCCAAAACCAAGAAAAGTAAAAACGAATACTATTTCTTTTAAAGAAGAAACAATACAAAGTTGAGACACATGTGTTAGCTCTCAGTCTTGGCACTGCCTACACTCAGCTTTATTTCGCTTCCACAGCGGAATTGCTCGAGTTTACAATTTATAGGCTACGTGTGGAATGCCCGAAATTCCCCAGTCTGTTTCGAAGCGGCTATAAATTTCGACTTTGTGCACATGTTTTTAATATATGCTTGAGGCATGGGACACTGTAGTCAGGAATTTAATTTTGTGTCTAGTTTTCTTTTGTATGCTTGTTATTTTTTATCGAAGTATCCACAAAGGAATTTTTAATAACTGATGGATAATTGAATATTTCTCCTCCGTGTCGGCGCGAGCTCTACGTAGTGAACTTACCAAGATCACTGTAGCCGATCAGTATAATGTTGGTAGTTAAACTGGGTGTCCAGTATATTCAAGACGTATTTTGATTATCAATCATCGCTCGTTAGTCGTTACTCTTTTTCCGCAAAGCGGCATAAGACTTCTGAGAGTCTCGCAACAACGGATAATAATTGAGTGAGTCTCGTTAGTTACACTCGAATTATTTAAGGCACTTCAAACTACCAGTACCAATAAGGAAGGCACTCCGCTGTTGCTTTTTGACATTTTAAGCAAAGCATGATCAGCCTATAACGTTTTCACTGCTGGAACACAGGCCTCCTCTCTTTGAGAGGGAGTGGGCCATCTGCACCAAGCGGGACCAGCATAGCTATTCACAACTAGTCGACAGGCTTCCGAATCGAAAATGACACATTTTAGGTACTCTGATTTGCCTAGTATGGCGGTCGTCTCTTTCGTTTAAACTGTCAAAATTTTCGGGTTTCTGATTTGTGAACAGCGTTTATAGGACTCCTTCAATAACACTGATTGACGTTCGATACGGCACGGAAGCGTATCGAATGTTTGTGAATAGCTATATGCAGTTCGGATTCGTAGATGTCACATACGTCTTCTATTTTTTTTTATTCTAGGACATGCCGGCTTCCTCGCGCTGTTTTCATTCACAGTTTTTAGAGCAGTCGTAATAAAAAAAGGGCACTACGGTCTGTTCCAAAAGTAACTGATTAAATGGTAAACAAATTGATAAGAAAACGTGCCTGTGTCAATTTATAGTGCCACTTCAAATTGAGTGTTTTGATTTGATTATAGGTATGAAGTAGTTATTAAAAGCATACTTAAACCTGAAATTCTAATTTTAATGCGACCTTAAAGATGTTTTTCATTTGACAATTGTATAACCTTAATTTGTATAACCTTAGTTTGTATAAACTTAATTTAATTTGTATAACTTCAATTTGTATAATTTTTTATTTGTATAATCAAACGATAGTAGTTGGAAAAATATTAAAGTTAAAACCTCAAAAATGAAAATGAATGTGTTACTAATTTTCTTTAGCGAGTGATTGCGTAAGAATGTCACCTAAACAGGGTTTGTTAACACTTTCACTGAACACTTTTGGAAAAGACAGTAGGGAACCTGTGTCGTAGGTGCGTTCACAAACACTAATCTTACATGCACAGCACACACACCACCCCATCCGGGAGCAAAGTCTTACTTTAGGCGGCGTGGTCTTAACTTCCTTGAACCACCTCCAGGAGGTGCTCACCTTGCCCTTCTGCAGGTCGGCGATCCACTTGCGCAGCTGCAGCAGGCGCGACTCCTGCGTGGGGGTCAGCTCGCCCAGGTAGCGTTTTATATAGTCGCTGTCCTGGCCGTGCTGGTCTGGAAGTAAAAGGAATGATGAGTGAGTTTTTGTTTTTGATAGTGTTTGGAGTGTTCAAAGATAATTGCAAGAAAAGTCCTTTTTCCATTTGAAGAAGGATCGTCAGGCGCAACACCATATTTGTAAAATGATTTCAGGGTAATAAGTTAAAACGTAGTATCCCTTTCAGCTTATTAACGTGGAATCAGTCTGGCAATAAATGTACAAACGCACGTTGTTACAAATCTTAGATAAGGTTAGTTGTAATTATTAGTGATCAGATAGTCGGCCGCTAATATACCTAAACTACACTTTTATTGCCACGAAAGAATAATACGGATATGCCTTTCAGAATCTCGGATCCCAGAATCGTTTGAAATTCCTGAGATTGCTAAAAATGTTACCTGCATACAAAATATAGTTAGAACTCGTGAAAATGAAAAATTTTCATTGAATAACGCTTACATACTTACTCGTACTTTCAAGACGGCTGTCCCTTGTTAAACTCTCATTTAATTTTTATTTTATTTAAAAAGTCGATATTAATGGAACTTTTAATTTACAATGAAAGTTTTTATGAGAACTGGTTTAGTAACAGAAAGGAATGCCCATATTATTCTTTCGTGGGAAGAAGTTTAGGTATATAAGCGCCCGATTATCCGATCATTGGTAATTAATTATGTATATTATTTTATTGGCTATTTATTTTTGGACCATTTCTTTAGCAGGAGAGGTTCCAAACTAAATGCAGAAATCTTTACTAAGTACAAAATAATACATAAACAACGATGGAAGTGAATTCAATTTACCGAGGAAATTAACAGAGAGTATAACATGATCTCTGGTCTGGTCGTAGGAAATACGGCCATAATATCCATGAAACCTTGCAAACTCATAACTAGTGCAGGAGTAATCGATTGAATTTCAAGAAACAATTTCTCTGGGGATAATATTTCAACAATATTCAGTTTACTGTAATAACAATGAATATGAAATATGGCTATAAACGAGTATGAAATCAATATAAACGTAAATGACGATGTGAAATAAAATATCGAAATAAAACTCTACTGTTTCTGGAAATAATTCGATTAATGTGACCTCCAGTCAGAGCCAGACAGTTCGGCCTAAAACAATCTAAAACAGAAATAGCTTCACAATCCACTGTCCTACTTTTACATGCAGACTCTTTCAGCAAACCTTTTATTAGGTACCTACATGATAATTGGAGTATGGTAAAGTTAGAACCCTGACTAATTAAATAATTTGTTCCTCTGTTCTTGTTTTAGCCGCAATCTGAATCCGTGTCCGGGTTATGGTAACAAGTTTGCCCCCTGTTACAGAATCAGCCTATTATGTTCCCACTGGTGGGACACAGGGCTCCTCTCTTCGACAAGGAGCGGCCCGTAATCCACCGTGCGGGCCCAGAGCGGATTGGTACATGTCACAAGTCTTCGAATTTTTGGTTCTAGGACATACCGGCTTCCTCATGTTTTCTTTCACCGTTTTGAAAGTAAAGCGCCTGTCTAGGGTGGAGATAAAGATTGGTCCTTGCCAGCTCTAGACAGAGAGAGGTGGAAGGAGTCTAGGGAGGCCTTTGCCCGGCAGTGGAACATTAATGGCTAATAAAAAAGAATGAAAAAAAAAAGCGCATGTCTGGGTTCGAACCCACGACCGACCCTATTACATGGAACTTGAACATAACTCGTGAAATGGAGGCGTACTGTGCCCTACGAGAAAAGCAGGCGCAAGCAGGCAGGCTGACAGGCTGTTAAAAATACAAATATTTTACTAAGGCACGACCTGCTTTGTGTGGGTTCCAGAAAACGTCCGGCGACATGGAGGCAGACACAGGATAAGATGGCCGGACGAGCTTGACGCCCACAGACAGGATAGGGATTGGTCTACTCTAGCTCAAGGCAGAGAGGCGTGGAAAGGAGAAAGCCAGGCCTTTGCCCTGCAGTGGGACAACATAAGCTAAAAAATATAATAAGACCTTGTTTACACATGTAAATATAATAGGACTCCAGACGCCAAGTCACATTGCAAGCAGATTCCAGGTATATCCGACACTTGATGGACAAATACCCTTCCCGAACAGGTGACTAACTAGGCTACAAGGTAAGCTCTCAGAACCCACTAAGCCTTTGCACAAGCCTATTATTTTGATACAAAACGAACGCGAATAACAAACAGCACTCTAATTTTGTAGCATACTCGGAATAACAATACCTATTATTTTCACAATAAAATCCTTTACTATACAAAAAAAAGTTTGTAAATTCGATCAAAATAATTAATGAAATATGAAAGAAATTCATATGTAGTATGTAAGTGTATTCGCAATAGGGTACTAAAAAGGGGTAAGCACTAAGGTAGTCCGCGAAATTAATAACTTAGTTTTTTGCAGTTTGCAGGACAGTGTCAGGTTGTATGTTAATTTAAATATGATTCGCGATCGTAACAAATATGGCTTTACAGAATTAAAATCATTAGAATCAGCAATACATCTCTCTAAGTTCATAATACCCTATTGAATGACTATTTCATGAAATCATTGACATTTGGGGCCAACTCTAGCTTACTAATACTTATTTAGGGGACGTTTTATTTGTATGAGACGAAGTGAATATCTAATATAGAGAGATGTATTGATGATTTTTATGACTATAATTCTATAAATAAATATTTTTTACGACTGCGAATCATATTTAGATCAACATACAAACTGATACTGACCCGAAAATTGCAAAATACGTACGAAAATTTGAATTTCACGGGCTACCCTGACGATTACGTCTTAAATAACTTTGAAATCGGATTTCAAATTGCAATGCAAAATATAATATTACAATAGGTAGTATGAATTCAGTTAATCGGTAACTAAATATGGTTGCAATTTGATAAACCTGTCGGTATTGTTTTTATATGGA
The DNA here is from genome assembly GCA_947507525.1 of Apamea epomidion. Classification (NCBI taxonomy): domain Eukaryota; kingdom Metazoa; phylum Arthropoda; class Insecta; order Lepidoptera; family Noctuidae; genus Apamea; species Apamea epomidion. The sequence goes on along the minus strand of OX382237.1, from coordinate 1,251,494 downwards.
ATCATTACGCAAAAATAATAACCAGAACACAATCACGATTACACAAACTTCTGGAAACATTTCCCAATATTCCGTTCGAAAACTAATTATAAGAATTGCCAGACATGTTCAATCGTTACCAATACCATAATATAACATTTTTAAGGATAAATATTACATACATATACCTAACTATAGATTTCGTGCCGTCGTCACTGAGGCAGGCCTAAGAAACGCTGGCGTGACGATTTGGACGCGTTCCTAACCGATTGGACGGAGTTGGCACAGCACAAGGAAAGGTGGAAAAATATGGGGGAGACCTTTGCCCAGCAGTGGGACAAATTAGGTTGAGGAAAAAAAATACATTTCGAGTCTATCTGGACGCATAGGATTCTGACTACAATAGGATTTTAATGCGATTTCATTATAATTTAGTTACAGAGTTTATTCCGGAAGGTTTATGTGTATAATACATTAATATTAAACTTACATTTAACAAAGACATCTTCATGTTTTGTCAAGTCGTAAAGACCGTGGGCAGCACGGTACGCTAGTGTTGCATAAAATTTCCCCAGACAAAACTATTGCTCTTTTTTCTGATATTATACTAATGTAACTTCCACGAAAAGTTAAAAAAAAAACATGAGAAAAAGTACTACCTTAAAATAGCTCAAAACGAAAATCATTTTCGTAGAAATTCAGTGTAGCTTTACAGTGCAAACTAAGACTGAGCGTGTCCCGAGTGTCCCAATACATTATGTTCAACAAATTCAACAAATTATTCTGCGTCCCTGAACGCTCTTTTTGCGAAGAACGGCGAAGCCCAATACAACTTGATACTAGATAATTATATTAAACTGAGATTAAGGCCCGCTTTCACCATAAATCACCTAAATCCATTTCGACATTGAAGTTATAAGAATCTGACATTTTTCGCGAGTTACTTTTTATGGTTATGAATTTAAATGTCAATTTGCATGTTGTAGTAAAATCTCTTAACTACATTTTTAATTGCAAGAGCATAAATCAAAATGTAGAAATACCTTCTAACTAAACCACCGATTCTAGGGCTTAACCTCCTAATTTCCATGGGACGTGTTGACTTCAACGGTTACAAGTTATTGGCAATTTCTTTTTTTTTTTTCAATTTGTATAAATTAAACATCATTCTGTCAAGACTTCTGAGATGACGGCTAATAGAGCTGTATGGAAGAAGACATGCTGCTCCTACTGCCACTCCGAATAAAGTAGTCGTTTTAAGGACAGGGGTGTGATGAACCTATCTCTGTAAACTTCAAACGATTGACAAAAATAGAACGATGGTTTAATAACGAGTAGCGTTAAATGGTATCTAATTATTTTTGGTGCAAACGGCCCAAAGTCCCGTATCTATTCGTTCATTATCTTTGGCATTGGCCTTTACAACTTGCACCAATACAAAGTGCCAAGTTACGCAGGGTGCCATGTTCAATTGCGTCTGTTGCAGCAACAGTTACGCGTTGCAGTAGCGACGGGGTCAAGGCCGGGACTTGGCACGCGCGAGCAGCGGGTTAAACTTGTTGGAAAATGGATGTACGTGGGTCGATTAGACCTATCTTGAACGTGGGCTTACCCTTGAGGGTTAAGGTGTAGTACATAGGCAATTAAATGGGTAAAGCTACGGTTTCCTGAGACTGTAGTGAAGTATTTATTGCGACTCGTACAGGAAGATCATAAATTAAACGAACGCCACGTAACGTCCGTAATTTACCGTCGAATGACGTCACTGAAACGTTATTTATGAAAAATAAATTGGTGTTTCCAAGAGCGTTTTTGACACCCTAAACTCAAACCTTAGACACGACATGACGGCCGTGCAGGTAAAGGTCATGTTCTGAATTGAGAAGGTAAAATCGTCAAGTAAATAACTTTATAATTTAGAGTAGTAATCGGTATGCAATGTTTGACACAGTTATCTAATACACGCTATTTTCACCGTCACTCTACTACGGCGGAATTTAGGCTCAAACTACCTATAAGTATAATTGGTGCGGTAGGCAACCACATCAAAAAGTTTAAGGTCCAAACCACTGCAACTAATAAATCAGCCGGTCGCCACGTGGGCGTCCCGCTCCACGCGCTGACGTCACTTCTATTACGTCACAGATACTATCGCACAGTGAATGGGGGTGAACGCGGCTGAATGGGATGAATAAGGGTGAATTATGAGGACGTTTCTACCATCACAACTTCGGGTATAAACGATCAGTTTGTTCCTAGAATACACTTTTGTTTTATCTTAGTTATTTGGCTAACTTGCTAGATCAGATAGGCCTGAGGGAATCGTATATTACGCAAGTAGGAGCCGATCCAATTTATCAGGGTAATCTTGTAACCGGTCTCACAGAGCCGGGACGTTCTCGTGGTACGTGTAATGACAACTGTGTGTGTACAAAGAAAATCATTTATTTGGTACAGTTATACCGTATGCAAGAAACAGATATAAATAAAATTAAATACTAACATATTTCCTCGATGGTTGAGCCCATAGATATATTTTTTATTTCCACCCGGAACATATTCATTTGCATTCTGTCTGCAGATTACTAATTTTCCGGGTGTTTGGGCATGTCAGATTTATCTGTTGAATGACGTACGAGTAATTACAGAAACAATTAAAAAGATCACTTTAAGCTCAATTCATCCAAGTTTTCACGGTGAGATTTTTACAAAATAGACCGGCTGAGAACTTAAAATTTACGGCATACATCTAAACAAACTATCAACCCACACGAACCAATAAATAAATAATCTCCAATCTAAACAGAAAATAACAATTTCTAAGTAAATATAAACAAGAAATTATGTGGTACTTTAACAAGAACCATGTGTTAACAAGAAATTTATTGAGAAAAGCATCTATAAACCATATTGGCCCAAGACTATATTCCCGAGACAGACAGCAAGATTTCTTTTCAAGATAAATTGCGGTCCCATATTACAAAAAGAGACAATATTGATGCCAGGCACATATAATCAAATATGCCTTTTGAATGTTCTATTATCCTATTAATATTTTCTTTGTATCTTATTTATGTAAATAGACGCAATTAATGTCAACATACAATGCTGAGACTGATGAAAGTAAGATATAAGATAATCATAATAATGATTTCACTTTCTCACTATATAAAAAGATAGCACCAACAGGGAAGAAGGGTGCAAAAATGAGTAGGCCTCTCAGAGCGGGCGAAAAATAATATTATGGATTAAGAAGTGGATGAAACAAAACAAGTATAGGATCGTTGAGTTTAGTTTAGTTCTCCGCGCATTCGAGTTATCCCAACTGTAGTTTTTACCTACCTCTACGGAAAACGGTAAGTTAGGTAAACTTACCGTTTTCCGTAGAGGTAAGTAATATTGTGTGTCATAAGGTTTGCAGAAATATAGGACCACCCTTTTTCAGCACGTGATGTCGTAAGGGGTGATTGAAGCCGTGTTTTACATAACTTGCGGCAAATTGACACGTGATGCCTGACATGATAGGTGACATGTTAAGGGGCACGTCGCGTCGGCAGAAGTTGATCGTTATTGTGAACCACATTGCGTAATATGACGCACATCATTACGATGAAAAATGTTTACTTAGTGACACATGGTTTTAGGGAAACCGCTATAGAAGGATAACTTCTCTCTTTTTTTAGCTATCTACTCGTAACTAGATATACCATTCGAATGATGATAACGGGCTGCGATTCCTGTCTCATCAGGAGATGAGTCAGGAAAAGGCTGGCTAGGCGAGAGCCTAGCCAGCCTTTTCCCAACTATGCTAGGGTCGGCTCCCAGTCTAACCGGATACAGCTGGAGCTGGAGCGCTGGAGCGGCTGCCTGTCGGACCTCCATAGCAGACTTACTGAGTAATACGATACCCCTTTGGTAAGACTGGTTCTTCTGTTGCTAACAGAAAAACAAAAACCTTTGAACTACGTTAGGATACGAATGTCTATATGTAATCTGTAAAAAACTATAAAAACTAGACTTGAGCATAATATAAAAAACTCCCGTCCTATTTTAAAAAACTTTTTCTTTTCTTTCCCTCATTGCGTCATACTTCATAACCATTAATCCAGCGATCCATAAGGCTCCCTAGTATGAGGAGCCATTCAGCCGCCCCCTGGGACACATCAATATACATTATCGAGACAAGTCCCCATTCCCTAGCCGATGCGACGTCCGCCCACGCTAGGAGATTTACTAACAAATTGCCGTCAGAATCTGGTATGGAACCTAGATTGGTATGGACACGTACGGACTAAATAATATAATATTATTAAGTCCGCAAAAATTAATCTACTTTAATGCTAGCAGAAATAGATAAAATGAACGACAAACCATAAGCGATAGTGAACTAAAACTTTGCAAGTGAAAATGATGCACGTTCACAACGAGTGCTCCAACAATACAATGTGGAGACGACAATAAATTAAAAACACTGGCAATTCTAATGCATAAGAGTATTTTGAAACTATCAAATAAACTCTAACATCGAAATAAAAAGTGATTTTTTCGTACAAACTATCGACTAAATAGTAGTGATGGGATGACTATGGGTGTTGCCAATCTTTGACTAGCTGTACTGCTGTAGTGACTAAACTATTGAATATATGTGACAGCTTTTTGCAAGTAGACTGGGAACGTCATCAGGTATACGCAATTTAATTTATTGTCGTCTCCACCTTATCGCAAAAAGGAATTTATCATAATCACAATTTTGGCAGACGCTTTGGCGATCACAGCTGGATGTTAGCAGCGAATGCTCTCCACTCGCCCCTATTACATGAAACTAGCATAACTGGTTAAATGAGTGAGTGAGTGATGTGCCAACTCGGAAAAAACACAACTCGAGTTAATTCGAGTTGATATTCACGTAACTCGAGTTAACTGGATGAAACTGCGTAAATTATTTGTTTTGTTTTTATTCATTTAATGACTCAGCTTCGAAACAATATTTAAAAAATTAGAACAGATTCAGCATAATGAGGACCATTATAATTAATTAAAGTAGGTAGAATTTAAATAAAAAAGGAATTTATTTATCATGTATTTATGTATTTTGGATTAAATCTTCGTGACATAAATAAAGTAAGTATTTATATTAATTAACAACTAAACTAGTTACGAGTATGTTTAATTGTAACAGTCTTCACAAAATAATATCAGTCTAACTTTATATCGTAGGTATGTACATAGATATTTACTTAGACTATTCAAATTCGAGTTAGAGAGAATTCAACTCGAGTTAACTCGGGTTAGTACACTGAGTTAACACATCACTATATTATACACCCCTGCCTAACTCTTCGGATGATACACGCTTCATGGTATGCTCGCTGCGGTCAAGCTCATGTTGTTGCTCTTAATAACCTTTTCAATGGACAAGAGATGGCGAATTGTGTAACAACCTCGTACTTTTCAGCCCATAAATTTATTTTTAAAATACCACTCGCTAAGTCGCTACTGAGCCTTTTATCAATCACTTCAATCTTCATTTCTGAGAGGGTGCACAAGCTTGTGAGCCAACTTTAGCCACATAATTTCATTACATAAGCACTACTTATCCAGTCTAATGAATATAAGTTTAGAGGTCAACCCTCGCCATTACGAATAGCTTTTGTAAAGAAAGGTCAGAAAGGCATAAAATAGGGCCTAAACTTGTTCGGAACACGACTTTGACCTATTTTAGTTGGTCGTTAGACCGCTGCGGGATGACAAGCGGGAAAGCTATAAGTTATGTACTTAGGTGACCTAGATGGGCTGTTATTTTTTTATGGTGTCAGATCAATACTGGTGTTATCGGATTTTTACATTACGAATTTCTGAGTAACAGAGTTTGGAAGTTGGCGCCGTTGCCGGTGTGGGCTCGGAAAGCACGTTAAGGTGTATATAGGGCTCGCTGACCTTGTGCATGTGGGCGGAGCTAAACGCTCTACCCCCGAATACGTAAAACGCGCGCGGTGGCGCGCTGCACTAAAACGACGATCAAAGAATATGCGGAGACGCAGACATGCCGCACGCAGGTCGCCATTTTTGCCTACGATTCCAGAAGGGAATGGCGGAGGCAAGGCTGATATATTTTGTATAGATTGATATGTTTTTACTGGACATTATTTATTAGAATTTTTTCATTTTTTTCATTAAAATCATACGTGAGAACGAACTTAGTTCCCGACGGGGGTAAAACTTTAACAATGATATCGAGTATTTTCTTAGGAATGGAATAACATTTTATTTGCATAGACTGTAGGTCTTCTTAGGAGGACTTACATAAAAATGAGATTTTATAAAAATGAGAACCTGTTTCATCAATTTGAATTATTATAAATCAGTAATAAACCTACCTAACTAACACTGTGTTTCCCCAGGGTAGTGTGCTCCCCCAGGGTAGTGTGCTCGGACCTTCACTATTTCTCATTTATATCAACGATCTGGGTACGCTCACTATCCCTAATGGCAAAATCATTAGCTTTGCTGATGACACAGCTCTCTTGTTCAGCGCGAGCTCGTGGGAGGATGTCTATGAGTGTGCACAACTAGGCTTTAATACGGTATGCAACTGGTTACGCGACAATCTGTTGACCCTTAATACAACCAAAACCAATTACATAACATTCTCCATAAAAAACAATGGATCCTCCCAAACATTACATAAACCTATTGTAGCTCACTCTTGCACAAGCCCACACACTGGTAGTTGTAACTGCGGACCACTCACCAAGGCTGAGAATGTAAAATATCTGGGAATAACAATCGACAAAAACCTAAGGTTTCAAGACCACATTACCACCCTCAGCAGCAGACTACGGAAACTAATATATGTGTTCAAAACGCTGAGACATGTAGTTGATAAGAATATTATGAAATTAGTGTACTACACCCTCGCTCAGTCTATAATATGCTATTGCATCACCTCTTGGGGTGGAGCTCCAAAAACTACCTTAATAGAAATCGAAAGAACCCAAAGAGCTATACTGAAAGTGTCGTCTTTTCGCCCGTATCGCTACCCTACTGAACAGCTATACAAAGAAAATGAAGTCCTGACAGTGCGCCAACTATTTATATTGCACATTCTGTTGAAACAACATACACTCTTGGTTTATAATCCAACGCTGTCCAGGGTGAAAAGACGATATGACCCAGTGGAGCGCCATCATCTACGTCACAAAACTATTTTTGCAAAGCGTTTCTTTTGCTATCTAGGTGGCTACTTATATAATAAAACTAATAAGGTGTTACATATCTATAGTCTCACAAAGCATAAATGCAAAAAGAGGCTAACTGACTGGCTACTAAAATTAAATTATAATGATACTGAAAATATCCTTACAAAGACCTAAACACAGAATCACGCACTCTTACACACCCACACACTTCACACCCCCACACCCACTCAATCACACATACTACACATCTACTAACATTTGTCTCGCATACTTAATCTAGATATTAATTAAAATGAAAACTATAAAATGTCATACCTTACTACATTCTGTCAGCGCGCATAGTACATAATTTGTAAAAGGAAAATGTAAAGGGGTGGGATCCTGGTGTCCTGAAACACAGGCCACGAGCCTAGCTTAGGCACCAGTCTCCCACAATATATACTCAACTGAATTATATGTCATTGTCAAATCTGACCGATGTAAAATAACATGTATATTGTGGTGAGAAAATAAAGTTTTATTATTATTATTATTATTATTATTATTACTGTACCTAAATGGCATTTTTAGGATTCCGTAGCCAATCGGATGATGTTATAATCAACTTTCTTCCTGTCATTGTTATTTACATAGCAGGTAGTGGTATTCTAATTTGTGACCGGTAGGTGCCACAACTAAAATGTGCAAAATAATTATTTTTTCCAAAAAAAATAACCGACTTCCATAAAAAAACTACAAAATGAAAAATAACTTTCTTTCGGAAGTCTGTAGCAAAAAACGTAAATTCAAAACCAAAGACATCGACTTCCGAAATAAAGTCATTTTTCACTTTGAAGTGTTTTTTTTAAGTGTTTTTCATGTAAAAAGATTTTTTTTTACTATTAATCGTACGTCAAAAGTAACAGTTGAACTACGAAAACTGTTACCACTGTTATAGTATAGTAAAGTAACAGTATCATGTCTCGTTAATGACCTTGAAATAATCACCTACGGCCGCTCAGTAGATAAACCTTCCGCGTTCGTGCGTAATAGCCGCGCGCGAATACTCAGAGTATATCAGTCAGTGGCGTGTATTGCATAAAGGCATATAAGCAGTGCCTACCTCGATAAATCACCATAGGCCTCTTAGTTACATTTTAGTGTGTGTGCCCAACTATGAAACTCACAAAATTATCATACCTAACAAAAAACAAAATCTTCATACAAATACGCGCGGCAGTAGGCAGTCGCAAGACGGCCTACTCGGCTCCCGGACTATTCGATTTTTATTTTGACCTCACTATCGGCTTTATTACCCTCGAAAAGTATGAAAACGACACCCATGATGAAATATTTGAATTTTTTTGCAGCCGCCATTTTGGATTTTTATTTTGACCTCACTATCGGTTTTATCACCCTCGAAAAGTATGAAAACGACACCCATGATGAAATATTTTAAAAATTTTGCAGCCGCCATTTTGGATTTTTATTTTGACCTCACTATCGGCTTTATCACCCTCGAAAAGTATGAAAACGATACCCATGATGAAATATTTGAAAACTTTAGCAGCCGCCATTTTGGATTTTTATTTTGACCTCACTATCGGCTTTATGACCCTCGAAATGTATGAAAACGACACCCATGATGAAATATTTGAAAATTTTTGCAGCCGCCATTTTGGATTTTTATTTTGACCTCACTATTGGCTTTATCACCCTCGAAAAGTATGAAAACGACACCCATGATGAAATATTTGAAAAATTTTGCAGCCGCCATTTTGGATTTTTTTTGACCTCACTATCGGCTTTATCACCCTCGAAAAGTATGAAAACGACACCCATGATGAAAAACTTGAAAACTTTCGCAGCCGCCATCTTGGACTTTTATTTTGATCAAATTCAATATTTTCTCATTTTAATATTAGTTAGATAAGCCTTACTACTTGTATACTATCGTAAGCGTCCTGACGCGCACAATAGAAATGGGCCATCTGCAGCGAGCTAGTCAATAAACGCACACTGATACAATTCGTTCGTAAATATTTGCACTAACACAGGCAAACGCGCGTAGTCGGTCGATAGCCGGAGCGGAGCAGCGAGCGACACAGCCCTCCCGTCTCAGTGCTAACGCACGACTGCCGCCCGCGCCCGCGCAGAGCACCTCTGAAGCTCAATCTCAAAGTGGGGAAATTTTCTTTGCAAATGTTGATTGATTTACATAAGCTGTTTCATTTCTATAGTACCTCTAACCATCAATTTTTCAGTGTAAAAATATTTGCAAACATCAAAGCCGTTTAGAAGTAATATGGAATATTAGGAAAAAATAGCGTTTTGCTAAACATTTTTTTAAGGGAAAAGTATTAGCCATACGAAAAAATCCTGTTACAGAAATGTTGTACATGAACCTATACCAACAATATATTTTTTTCAAATCTTCTAATCAAGCCGTTAATGAGAAATATTCTTCATAAAGTGACCGTGTTACGGTACTAAACGAGAGTAAGGCCCTTAAGCCGTTGATCCTGCGCCTGATGACTCTCCGGTCGTGACGGATTGCGTCCCATCAGACTATGAGAGTGAGGGAAGAGAGAGTGCACTTGTGTCTGCGCACACATTTCTGCACTATAATATTTCCCGCGCCGAAGGCTAGTCTCCGTTGAGATTGGCCGCTATGGCCAAAATACGGTCTGAAGGACTTTGGTTTTTGCCCATAGTTGTAAGAATAAAGGTTGAAATAGATTTGGGCGGTCATCGCAACGCAAAAATCCTCCTGTATCACTTTCAAACACCCTGTATGAACCATCGCACACTACAGGCAAGCCGCAGCGCGCTTTTTTGTACTGCAATGCGCTGCGGACCGATGCGGATGTAATCAGGATAGCCAGTGAAATTCTTACGTTTTTTGCAATTTGCAGGTCAGGATCAGTTTTATATTGATCTAAATATGATTGGCGGCCGTAACAAATATTTATTTATAGAATTATAAAATAAAATTATAAAATAAAAATGTTTATTTCAATTAACATAGTTAGTTTGCATTATATGGTTTGGAGACTCCTTTTAAGCAAGGAAATGCTTGTGTTAGGAGACCCCGCTCTTCCACTTATCATTGTCCAAAAAATATATAGAATTGAAAAACATGTATTTAGAAAAAAGCATGCAAGTAGATTTAAACAATAATCAATGGAATAATAAGCGCGATTGAGTGAAGTTTAGTGTAGTGAGAGGTGTGTGTGTGTGTGTGTATGAGGGTGAGAGAAGGTGTACAGTGGTGCAATGTGATATGATTAATTTAGGTGTTGTGGTTAACCCTGCGACAGTGTCTTGGGATCGGAAGAAGTCACAACCTCTTCCATTAACAGTAAACACTGCGGAATGACTTGCAGTCCGGAATTGAGGAGAGATTAGACTGTAAGTGATCGTTTTTAGCGATAAGTTCACCCGTTGTGTCAGCCTAAGAAATTTTTACGGTATACAATAAAGGGTATTCTATTGAATCCTTGACACCGTGGACTCAACTTCATCATAGCTTTTAGCCTTAAGCCAATCCAGTACCCTCTTTTTACAATCATGCAGCTTTAAAGAGTATATGCTTAGTTCTTTGTTAATCAGGTTGTAAAGAGGGGATGATTGCCGCACATACTGTCTTTTAGCAAAAGCAGATCTTACTGTGACGGTTGGAGCGACTGCGTGTTTCCTTCGTCTATTGCCCAATGAGGGATCATACGGTAAGGATTTGTGTTTTCTAAAAATGAGTTGGAATTATAATCATAAAAATCCTCAAAACAACTCTCTAAGTTCATATTACCCTATTTAATGATTATTTCATGAATTTCGGGTTTTTCGGGCTGCCATAGTGCATTGCCTTTAATGACAAAGAAAACATTTGTACTTTTATACATAAAATATTTTCTTTATAACAAACAATCCCAGTCCCTTTCAATTAAAGCACCTGCCATCTAATCTCTTCACCACCCTTGGTTGACTGGTAGAGAATGCCTAAGGCATTAAGTCCGCCTTTGTACCTTTTTGTGCGAAAAGTTTAAATAAATAAATAAATAAATAAACACAATGGAGGGTACTGTGTGTGACGTGTCAAAGGTTGAGGCTAATAGGATTTCTCGCCTTCTCAAAAGATCTGTGGAAGTTTTCTTCAGAACTCTTTGATAGGTTGGCAAGAAATATGTAAGTATGCTCAGGCATCTGTACTACGTATTTATAACTGATTAAAAACTGCCTGTGAGTGGTCTAATTGAAATAAATGCTTTGACTAAACAGACGGATACCTACAAATATATTCATAAAATTATCAATAGGAACTACAAAAAATTCCGGAAACAACCGAATAGCCAAATAGCGGGTACTGTAGTCCCATTCCCGTAGTACTCTCCCTACTTCCTGCCATCAGCGGGGCCGTCGGAAACCATCTGATCCGCTTGGCATCAATATTTCGTGGCTTCCCGCTTCCAATCGAGGCTTTGTCGTTAGGAAGTTGGTGGCGATTATTTCTAGGAAGTTGATGTTTATTGAATGTGCTTGTGAGATTAAATAATGAAGATAGATATTGTAATTGTTTTTAGAGTTCCGTACCTAAAGAGTGCCAACAGGGCCCTATCACTAAGGTTCCACTGTTCGTCCGTCTGTCACAGGGCTGTATCTTTTGAACCGTAATAGGTAGACACTATTTTTTTTACGACAGTAGTTGTGTGTACTATCAGTAAGTATTTAAATATCTATTGTTAAATATTGTACGGTGGTTCGTGTACGATTCCGACTCGCAGTTCGTCGCTTTTTGTATTGTTATTTTCTGAAAATTATTTCGAAATGGGAGATCGCAAATGGTTTTGCGGAAAACAGTTCTGTGTTACACAAAAAGTTATTTTTAATTGTTACCGTTTAGTCTCTTGAAATGTATGTTTGTATTAGTTTCCTGAGATAAAACATCTGGCTGAGTTTCCAAGTTCCAGTAAACAAGAATTCGTGCGTAAGTATACCGTAATATTCACGGCCAAATATTCAAAATTCGCTCAACAAAAAGAAAAGATAAATCAGAATTTGTTATTAAATTAAAAACATCTTTCTTTCCTCAAAAAGAAAGATGAATGGGAAAGAAACGCATTGGAAGCACTTGTAAAGTTTGTTAATATCGCGGGAATACTTGCAAATGTTTGGTTGGGCTGCCTGCTATAATATCTACCTCATATTTCTTCACCTTGAAAAAATTCGCATTTCAGCCACACTTCATTCCACACTAAATATTATATTAAACCTAGAAGAACCTTTAACGTGGTGATCGTGTTTTTCCTACTAATATTATAAACGTGAATGTTTGTATGGATGGATGTTTGTTACTCTTTCACGCAAAAACTACTGAACGGATTTGGATGAAATTTAGCACACAGATGGTTTATAACCAGGATTAACATATAGGATACTTTTTATCCCGATATTCCCATGGGATCGAAACCTATGCGGGTGAAACCGCGGGATGCAGCTAGTAATTTAACAAATAAAAGAATTCTTGCTGCCAACTAACACGGCTAAATAATGCTCGGTTACTCTAAACAAAAACGAATCGTTTTGCTTACCAATGGTAGCATTTTTTATTTCCAAACTGGACATATAAATAGATTCGTAAGCAAATTTTACCTGTGATAGCTACTTCGATCGAAGTTAAAGAACCCCATTCATACTGTTAAAGAAACCATGGTACGGTGCAATAGACCGCACATAGTCTGAGGTAATACTTTGAACTTGAGCTGGCCTAACGTAATACGTAGTTTCACGGCATCAGTACACGCAAGCGCATACTGGCGGCAACGATGCCGCGGTATCCTTAGACCTTGTCCAGAAAGGGCGAATTCGTTGCGAATCGTTGGCGAGGTACTGTGTCACCAATACATATACATTGCGTTCACAAGCATCGCGCGAATTTTAAATACGCGCGTAAATCGCGTGCTCTTCTCGCCAGACTCTCGACTCGCGCATGATACCCGCGTGTTGCGCGCGGGTATCACGATTCACGCGCGGGTATCACGATTCACGCGCGATACTTCTTGGTGCGTCCAGCTTACGCGCGAAGTTCAAGCGAGTGCACCATAGATATAAGATAGTACATTTCTATGGAGTGCACGTATCAAGGGAAATGGAGCGCCAATATTCGTCCTGAAATTCTCGCACGTTGGTACGCTCCTTCTGGGCCCTAATTCACTATGACCACTTAACGATTCCTTACTTCGAAACCACGTCATTTCCCTAGCTAATCCCGCCAATCTCACGTTCATTTCGCGCGGTTTCGTTCATTGTTTCATAGAGAATTACGGCCCTGGATGCAACGTACGCGAGAGAGATTCGCGGCGAATTCACCCTTTCTGGACAAGGCATGAGCCGGAATCATTGAAATTTAAATTTTATCGGCATTAAGTTTTATTCCTATTCGTCACGAGAAAAATCCCTTGCCGTGCCGTGCCGCCACAGTGGGCACACGCCCTAAGTCATCCGGAAAGACGACAGTCCTGCTCATCCCCAGACAGAGACAAACAACGACACAACATCACATAAAGCGAATTGGAAAACAATACCAGCCTTGGGCAAACCTCAAACAATGCCACAGATGTTTTTGTTTGTCTATGGAAAACAGTATGTTAAACAGTGTATATTGTAGCGGAGTTGCTGTTTTCCTGATCTGATATATTTACTCTGTGTCATGTACCCAGCAACTATAGCCTATTGAACTTAGTAGGTATATCTGAGGGTTGCTTGTGAGAGGGATTAGGGTGGCATAAGCTCTGATATTACCTACACGAAAGGGGACTCAAAGGAGTATGGATACTAGGAATAGGGTCGATCAAGTTCAAACACCTACCTATCTACACCGTTAAATTTTGATTGTTTTAATCCTTAAAAGGAGTCATTGTACTCATCATTATGAACAACTTTTACTACGGGACCAACACTGAAATCGTGAAAAAAAAATTCAGTTAATCCATAGATTTATGTTCGCATAACTCGACATAATGTATGGATCAACTGATTTTTTTTTGTGTATATCTATACTACTATTAATAAAGCTGAAGAGTTTATTGTTTGTTTAAACGCGCTAATCTCTGGAACTACTAGTAACATCACGCTATAACTCTTATGAGCCGAGCAGAAAGAAAAGAAGTCAGAAAGAACGCGTAGTGAAAACGAAGCAATAGCGCGGACAGGCGATGCGATGCGACGCGGTGGGGCGGACGGGCTGGTGTTATTTATTTATTTATTTATTTTACCATTTATGTACACACATACATAAACAGACAATGAAAACACACACTGGATGCCACAGACTGGATATGTTAGTTGTTTTCTCTCGGGTTTACTCGCTCTTTGCTTTTCGCAATAGAACACTCCTCGCCCCGTACCCCAAAAAACGTAGAGGTCAGGCAAGTAAAAATTATATTTTGGTAATGAATTTTTGTGCGTGAAAAACTTAATCAAATGACATAATTCTGACTAGAATTCGCGATAAGTATTCAAGAACTTTGTTGAATGAAATGCAAATCCTTTGTCGAGATAAAGCAACTGTTTAGTTTTGCTTGCAACCCACAAAAACAATGTTCCAATGAATGTACAGACGCCTGCAGGTGAAGCTACCCGAAAGTGTCAAATTTTCCCAATCAACCTTGAACCTTAATGCTACAGAGATAAAGTTGAAAATCTATTAAAGAAATTTGACAGATTGTAGTAGCTTGATGTGCTGGAGTCTGTAGGTACGTACACGCACGAGTAAAATCACGCTCTGCTACCCTGTATTAATTACTTTTACTGTAAAAAAGAAATAAAAAAGGAAGCTCTGATAAATAGCGAAAAAAAAAACGTCCATTTCCCAATGTGATTTAATACCGTCATGGGAACAGTGCGCGAACAACGACCTCTGCTTATCCCCTCGAGGGAGACTCGTGACGATTATAAATCCCTTTGGCTGAGCCGCAGTTCCGCGCTTGAGAAAACTTTTTAAATTTCCGGGATAAAAAGATGAAACGTACAGACCGTTAGCCTTGTCCAGGTATAAGGCTAAATTCCCACGAAATTCAAGTAAAATTAGTTTAGCAGTTTCGCTCTGCAAAAGTACCAAAATATACAAACTCTGGCAGGAAAATAAAGCGAGGAAGGTTTAGGTACAGACGAAATTGATTCTTGTACTTACATAGTTCGGTTTCCCACCGACATTAGGATACACCTTATTTTTAGACAAAACAACAGCCTAGGTCATGGGTGTTGAGCCTAAGACTGGATTAACCATAACGCATGCTTAATGGAATACTGACTTAACTCAAAAAAGACGATTTTTTGGGAAATCGCAAAAGAAGATCTTGCTATGAGGACTTATCCTACTTGTTGATGCATAAAAATAAAACTGATTTATATTAATCATGAATGCTTGTATTTTGAACGTCTATTATTAATTATTGATGAGATCTGAGTAAAAAAAAAACGGAAATCACATCTGACCTATCTACTAATGGGTCAGTGTTCCATTAAGCATGCGATAAGTCCAAAGGTTATGCTAGTGCTAGCAGCACCCTAATTCCGTAACACACTATTAATCTCAATCTGAATAATTTGGAAGAATATTGCTTCATATGTTCGAATAATTTGTCTGCTCAACAACGTAAATAACGCAATGAATGTTGTTGAACTGTCAAAATTAAAGCCATTCCTACTGTTAGTGCATTACACATGACCCCGCGGGTCAGAACAAAATAATTTAGATACCTACATATTTTCCTTCGACCCTTACTCATAGCCCCTAATCTGTAAAACCAAAGCATGACCGGTCCCTATTTCGATCATGTTGTTTTCTACACACTCTAATACAGACTGCCCGACTCAGTGCCATCCAATTTTAAAGACAAAAGCTTCCTTCAGCAGTAATTTCAAAGCTAAAGGTTCTACTTCCCTTTAGTTTTTGGGTCACGTTCGATATTTAGAGCGTGCACCTGTCTCCGTAATGTGAAATCCAAACCGT
Source organism: Apamea epomidion (assembly GCA_947507525.1). Taxonomy (NCBI): domain Eukaryota; kingdom Metazoa; phylum Arthropoda; class Insecta; order Lepidoptera; family Noctuidae; genus Apamea; species Apamea epomidion. The sequence continues at coordinate 1,235,327 of OX382237.1, read as the reverse complement.
ACTGTGATGATGTCCGGGCTTACAACAATAGTGTCTCCAACGGCGTTCCCCTGTTTTGTTGCACCGATTTCCTGCACAGCGAATTTATTCCACTTTCGCGACTCAATTGTTCAATCGATATCCGTTGAATATTTAATAGCTCGCCTCGGAAAGGAATATGAGGGTTTTCAATGATACGAGACGTATTTACATTTTAGCCCTAAAACAACTGCAGAAACTTCGACTGATAAAAAACTCGCCACTATCACTCGCTTTTAAGTAAAACGGATTTGTGATCGCGGTCTATTATTCATAGTATTTGACAATTATTTCAAATAGACACATAAAAACAAAGACATTAAATTATTTATTGTACCTATCTTAAATCTCTTTGCATAAAAGGCACTTTTGAACGTCAAAATTTACATGAAGATAGAATTGCTTTTAGTTGCCCCTTCCAAAAAGTAGTTTCGTATGGAGAAGAATGGGCCAAAGACTCCACTCACACTACAAAAGCCTTTCATAAATTGTAACCCCTTAAACGCCATTTACAAAGCGCCCTTTGGGAAAGGCTATCATAATAGAGCGCACCAACTGGAACATTTGCAAAATTTCCTACTTATTTCCGTGTCTTTCGCTAGGTCGCGTCTATCATTATCATTAATCATAACATCCCGGGGGCGTATCGTATGCCTACCACTTAGAAAAATAACAATAATCTGATTAATATCTCGACCAGTCTTTACATAATACTAGTTTAGCTTGGGGAGAATAGAGTGCTTATATTTTCTCGTTGCACCAACACGGATACGTTCACGTCAGACATTTTAAACAAAGCGGTGGCGTCTGTCCTACCCACGATGAGGCCAGGCACTTAAAACGCGCTAATTAGGGACTTATTTATAAAGGACAGAGTAATGAGGTCCTTTATAAAGAACTGACTGGGCCTTTTGGGTTCCGTATTGTTATGTCAGGCGCGTTCCGTCAATTATGCTAAAACAGTTGAAGTAAATAATTTAGAAGAAGTACTCGTAGATACGAGGTGCATTCAATAAGTACCTAGCCTCATCGCCAGAGGGCGCTGTAGTTTCAAAAGAGTTTTACCACAGTGTAGCACATTCTTTTTTAATTCTTTTTTCAAATTTTCATTCCAATCCCTTCATTTGTTTTAATTTGACAACTTATGGAAGTGAACGTATCGGTCGGTTTTACAAAAATGGAAAAAGAGCAATATCGTTCGGTGATTCGATTCCTATTTTTGGAAGGGAAAACGCGCATCGAAATCAAAGAGCGCTTGGAAGCTGTGTACGGTGACTCTTCTCCATCGATGGCCACCGTCAAGAATTGGTTCAACGAGTTTGCACGTGGCCGTACGTCGGTTTTTGATGAACCACGTCCAGGTGCACCGAAAACAGCTGCTACGGAGGAAAACATTAAAAAAATCCATGATCTTGTATTGGCAGATCGCCGATTGAAGGTTCAGGAGCTAGCTGAGACTGTAGGCATTTCAGAAGGAACAGTGCATCATATTCTTCACGAGGAAATCGGCATGAGAAAGCTGTCGGCGCGATGGGTGCCGCGTTTACTCACACCGGAAAACAAGTGCAACCGTGAGACCACATCGGAGACGTGTTTGGCGCTGTTTAAGTGGAATCCAGCGGAGTTTTTGCGTCGTTTTGTGACCGTCGATGAAACTTGGATCCACTGGTACACACCAGAGACAAAGGAGCAATCAAAACAATGGATCCAGACCGGGGAACGTGCTCCAAAGAAGGCGAAAACTGTAAAATCGGCCGGAAAAGTTATGGCCACCGTTTTCTGGGATTCACAAGGTGTGATCTACATCGATTACCTCGAGAAGGGTAAAACAATTACAGGGCTTTACTACGCCGATTTGTTGGGCCGATTCGACGCCGAATTAAAGAAAAAACGACCCCATCTGGCGAAGAAAAAAGTGCTGTTTCACCACGACAACGCACCGGTTCACACGTCTGCCGTTGCCATGGCCAAATTGGTCGAATTACGCTACGAATTGCTGCCCCATCCACCGTATTCTCCAGATTTGGCCCCTTGTGACTTCTTTCTGTTTCCTAATCTGAAAAAATCTCTCGCCGGGAATAGATATGGATCAAATGAGGAGGTCATCGCCGCCACGGAGGCCTATTTTGCAGAGTTTGACAAAAACTATTTTTCGGACGGGTTAAAAAAGTTGGAGCATCGCTGGGCTAAGTGTATCGAACTAAAAGGAGACTATGTTGAAAAATAAATTGCCACTTTTCCAAAATTTTCGTTTATTGAATGACCCTCGTACAAGCATTCAAAGCGTTTTTTATAACGCTTTTATTTACTTTATCATAGCCAATTTCATACGCTTTAATTAAGTTAAGAGTAAACCCTAGGGGTTGACCTTTACCCTAAGCTGTTGAACGTGAAAATTACGAAATCATTTTCGGCAAACAAGGATCGAACCGTAACATATGGCAAGGCGATCTGGAGAAAACAAACGAACACTTTAGCCCTGGATCGAAAGAGCTGGAAGTCATGGGGAGAGGCCTTTGCCCAGCAGTGGGATGATGGGCAGGCTAACAGTAACAGTAAGGATCGAACCAAAGAAGCAAGCCAAACTATCGTCGCAAGACGGAATTAAACGACGATTCATCCGTATCTCCAGCATTGACAAACATCTAACAAGCACTAACTTGTATCTAGACTGTAAATCAAGCTGAGTGCGCTCTATTGAGTCATTTCTGTTCTGTGTGCGTGTCTTTACAAGCGCCCACAACTCACTCAGTTGTTGGTCTGTTGATTCAATTTTCTTGATGAACGTCGGTAGCTTCCTCTTTTCTTTTTCAGTTTAAACTTTACAGTTTTATTGTTGTTTGTTTCGGGTTTGCCAGACTAGTTTCCAAACTGATTGGTATTCGGTCATGAGCATAGGTCCTGAGCTTAGGGGCAATTCTCGTAATTTTAAGAACGTTCACAGTCTGATCTCAGTCTCAATCTCTCAGAAATACCTCAAATTTCCCTACATTTTGACAGATTTTTGACATTTGTTTGTCGCCGAGATGATACTGCGACTAGATTTTGAACGTTTTCAATTACGAGAATTGGCCTTCGATCTATAATTCTATAATATAGTATGGATATATTCTTATGCCGATTTCGGCTGTGATCATTTTCATTTTTGGCGGCTATACTTCCTATCCTACTAATCTATACTAATATTATAAAGAGGTAAAATTTGTTTGTATGTAGGGGGTAATCTCCGGAGTTAATGATCAAATTCTAAAAAGGTTTACACTGGTAGAAAGCTACATTATGTGTGAGTACTATAGGCTATAAATTATGTTTACATCATGCATTTTAGCTGAGTTATCACAACTTTTGTCTAGCAAGTCGGAAATAAATACCTCTTAAAACAGAATTACTTGCATGCGCTACCTCAACAGTTGTATAAAACTAAAAACAATGTATCCGCAATGGTCCGCCTTAAATAGTTCTACAAAAAAGTCCGCGACACCAGATCTTATAATATCACTTTTATGTTTTAAAAAAAGTATTTATTCACATGCTTACGTTTAGATGACAATATAATTTTTAATTATGAATCCTTATCAAAATAAAATTTATGATCACAAGGACATTATAGAGATAAGATTTGCCCTTTATAGTATGTCAATTGGTCTATAGTTTCGGAGATAATAGAAAATTACTAAAACGCAAAATGCAGCTAAAACATTCACGAATACAACACACACACGCTTTGTGCAGACGTTTCATTCATTTACCCATAGATGGCGTTGTACAAACACGTAATTTTTCTGACTGACGGTGTTCATACTTTAATAATAATAATAAATCGTTTATTAACCAAATAGTGGTCTTACATTTCCTTATAAGTAAGTACTTACATTCCTAAAATTATTGTTACAAGGGAAACATAATTTTATATTTTAACTTGTGGAGTCCACACTAGGTCGAGCCTGTCTCGTGGAGTCCTTGAGAATTTTTAGCAATTTAAAATATCAGGTTCGATACTGTATTGTAAAATTTTTTACATATTATTTTAAGAAAAAAATAACAAAATAAAATTAAATAACGTAAACCAAAACCAAAAAACTTTACGCGGATTAGTGACATTGTCGATATTGCCATTGGGTGATGTAAATTGATAGGATGTCTTTCTATTGATTTCTATTGGTTGTGGTTGTTTTTAATACTCCGTTCCTTCTCTCCGTAATTCTGGTTTACGATTGTTTCTAACTATCTCAAGTTGAGGTAATAATAATAATAATAAAGCTGAAGAGTTTGTTTGAACGCGATCTCTAGAACTACCAGTCTGATATTATTATGAAAAAAATGTTTTTGCATTTGATTGATAGCCCAATTATTGAGAAAGGCTATTTAACATCACGCTACGACTCTTAGGAGCCGAGCAGAAAGAAAAAAAGTCCGAAAGAAGAAAGAACGCTAAGTGAAATCGTAGTAATAGCGCGGGCAGGCGACGCGTGCGACGGCTCGGGGCGAAGGAAGCAAACAATTCACGCGGACGAAGTTGAAAAAAAAAATCAGTTGATCCATACTAATGTATGAATCAACTGATTTTTGATTAGTTGATCAATAGACTTATGTTCGAATAACTCGACATAATTTTCGAGTTATTCGAACATAAATCGATCAACTGATTTTTTTTTCACGATTTCAGGGTTGGTCCCGTAGTAAAAGTTGTTCATAATGATGAGTACAATGACCCCTTTTAAGGATTAAAACGATCAAAATTTAACGGTGTATAATATAATAAATTCTGTCTGTATGTTGCATGTTCACGCCTAAACCACTGAACGGATTTCGATAAAATTTACCAAAGGGATAGATCATATCCTGGGGAAGGACATACTTTTTATCCTGGTAGCACGTTCCCGTGGGATAATTTCCGACATCCACGCGGGCGAAGCCGCGGGCTAAAGCTAGTAATATTATAAACGCGAAAGGTTCTATCGACGGATAGATGGATGGATGGATGGATGTTTGTTACTCTTTCAGCCAAAACTATTGAATGGATTTGGATGAAATTTGGCACACAGATAGTTTATAACCAGGATCAACACAGGATACTTTTTATCCCGATATTCCCACGAGATCGTAACGTATGCGGGTGAAACACCGGGGCGCAGCTAGTACTATCTAAACTGATATTATAATTATAAAGGGGTTAATGTTCGGAACTACTGATCCGATTCCGAAAATTCTTTCACTACTAAGAAGCTACAGTATTGCAGTGTCATAAGTTATATTTTTGTAAAAAACAAGAAATATCACGCGGACGAAGTCGCGGGTAATATTCACTGTGAAGTTCGTAAGAAACACCGGGAAATTCCGATAGAAACTCTGGAAATATGTCGCAATAAAGTAATCATGTATGATCTTGGTTTTTCATGTAATGTTGGAAGAAACGCAGTGTTTTACCCATGTAAAGATCACGCGAAAAATCTAACCAAACACCAATCAAAAGTTTCTGAGGACATTGTATAATCTGTAGGGAAATTTCCTGCAGCAGCTTAGTTAGATAATGTGTCCGATGAACAGCACAAAGCTAACCACATTACGTGGGACCTAATAATCCTAATACCGACTAAAAGCGACCACGAGCCAATCTGCCACACTGCCTGTGAATTAAATCTAAATGTTGTCCACATATACGGCCATTTTTTAAAGGACGAGATTTAATTTAAACTTGGTACATCCATAATTGTGAATAGGCTTTACGTGTGTTCATAATGGCAAGTCTAAACAACTACAGACAATTTCATTCAGCTGGCTCCAACCCCATGTGTTGCATATAGAGTAGCCATATTGCTTTTATTGCGTTTATAAACCAGTGTAGCAATAAAACTGTGGTAATTGGCAAAGATTGTGCTTCTCCTTTCTTTGTTTGCTGTATATGCGGCTAAGGGATGACGTCAAGAAATATGAGTAGAGAGAGATTACTGTTTGCTAAAGCTACATCTTTCTTGAAGATGTGATCGGTGGCCGCCAGATATTGGCCGCAGTGACGGCTGTCATGAAAATATGGCACCGAGGTTTGACTTTACGGTGTCCAAAACGGTCTCTAGGAAAGCACACCTACGTGATTTCATATTTACTGTTTTAGTGTCGTCATTCGCCAGCCAATTGTGGACGCTATGTGACGGCCATCGCTCTTTTAGGAAGTCGTAGCTTAACTGTAAGGCACGACCATTATCTATTTTTGTATTAGGTTTATGATTAAGGCAATTCTCGTTATACTTTTTCTAGCATTTTGCTATAATCACCACGCTTAGCAAATTAATTGGTGATGGTGATAAGCTGATACAGTATTTTTATCTCACGAAACGACGCGAGCTTTATTTGTGGTAGCCAGTGTACACACACGCTGTGAATGTGTGCGTGAAGACGATTAGCGTGAGCACATAACACACACACGCACACACACACAGTTCCGACTTCGCCATCGTCTCGGACGGTACCGAGACCTCCTGCGCTTAGACACACATTCACGGCGCGTGCACTTGGTAACTACAAGTAAAACGCGCGCCGCTTTGTGAGATAAAAAATACTGTACTAGAATGGAAGAACAGAACACATCTGCCCATCGTCTAAAACCCCATATTACCTATAATCTGGCAAATAAATCATTAGTTCATTCAAGTTTTATGAAGGTGAGGACAAGGCTGTCTACACAAAACCATATTTCCATACTAGAAAATTCAAAATAAGGTTCGTGATAAGGTCAGTACAGACGAGCCGTAGCGATCAATAGCGTAGTCAATTACTTAAGTGTATTCACAGCGCGGTCCAATAATAATATTGTAGAAGTGTAGATGGACACGGGATACCCACTATCTGTGATGTACCTTGAACAATCCCAGGAACATGTACTGACATAATTATGCTTTTAGAGTAGCAGGTTACGTAATAGCTACTAAGTGCCAAGTGGTTTCTTGCTCCGATAACTCCAACACTTTAGTTTCTTGCTCCGATAACTCCAACACTTTAGTTTCTTGCTCCGATAACTCCAACACTTTAGTTTCTTGCTCCGATAACTCCAACACTTTAGTCAACACAAATGTTGTCTATTTAGGGAGTTTTTGACGACATGTTCCTTGAGTTATTACGAAGTTTTTCCTCTTGGATCCATTAGAAAAGTTTCGACTGCTAACCTTTAAATATTAAATAATTGGTTGTATGGAACTCACTGTGAGTCATCTGATTTCATAATACGTTAAAATACATTTACATCTTACCCTCAGCTTCTTTCTTGAATAATTAAAAAAAAAAAACAAAAAAATCGCAACATAAATATTATTATTATATTTACAACCTCCGCCGCCCCCTGCTCCTTCCAAAAAAGTTAGATAAGGGAGTGGACAGGATGAGCATCAACACAATAGCACAAACTAGCACTACGATAAGGTTATCCCACCTGGTGAGGTGAGCAGTGCAGTGTGATGGGCAAAGTGATGGGCAGGTTGGCGGACACGGCTCCCGCAATCTATTAAATTCGTCACGCAAGTTCGCCGCACGAGCTGGACGTTGTGACAAATCCGCAGCACGACCTGGACGCTGTGACAAATCCGCAGCACCAGCTGGATGCTGTGACAAATCCGCAGCACGACCTGGACGGTGTGGCAAATCCGCAGCATGAGCTGGACGGTATGACAAATCCGCAGCACCAGCTGGATGCTGTGACAAATCCGCAGCACGACCTGGACGGTGTGGCAAATTCGCCTCTGGGGCTTGATGCTGGGGCCAATTCCCCGAACGGCCTGGTAACTGTGACACTTTTTCCGAAGATTGAGAAGGCTCATTCGTCGGAATGCATAAACAATCTTCCCTATGCGTTTTCGTCGGAGTGCATGAACATTCTGGCCCAGTACAATCCTCTGGGACATTCGATGGAGAGGCAGAAGACACGTTCGCTGCAAAGCATAGACACTCAGTAAAAATCGCCGGAAAACATGAAAACTCTGGCGCTTTTGCCGCAAGGCCTTGAGATTGTGGCGCTTTCATCGCAAGTTGCGGTGACTCGGGCAATTCCAATGAGGATTCAGATGGTACATTTTCCCTAAGGCCTGGACACTTTGGCAAATTTGCTGAAAGGACAGATAACTTAAGCAAACCTTGCTCAGCCAGGTAAATTGTTAGATCATGTTGCTTAGGATGCGTCGCAGGTTTACGATTACCGAGCCGTTTCAACGACGACTTTGGCGACGGTGTTGAGTGTGCACCGTCTTTATTTTTCCCTTTGCCTCGGTGTAAAACGCCTTGAAGTTTTCCTTTGCCTCGGCGGATCAGCTGGGTACCTTTAGATAAAACGTTCGGTTTTCTGCCCCATTCTTCGGAAGTGCCTGGGGAGAGAAAGGTGGCGTGAGGAAGGGAAAGGTAAGGTTAAGGATAGGATAGAATGCACAGACTGGGAGGATTGGGTGGACCTTTGAATATACTTTGAATTAAGTGCCTAGAATATTATATTATATCGGTGGCAGATGGTGTGAACCGTAAGTTATGGCACTTCGTTGGAAACACTTTGATGAATGAATTGAAAAATTGAAACAGAAGATTCTGATCGGAAAGAAAAGTGTTCTTAAAGCGTTATATTCTTAAGTCTAATATTCATTCAAACATATCATCTGCACCGTGTAGCCTAATTTACATTTTAAGGACACCTGAAATACCTACCTACAAAGACGAAATACTTAAAGATAGTAGTATCGACTATCGTTTCAAGCACCACGGTAAGTACTTGACATTGGATTAAATATACTACTTAACTGAAACTACATAATCTCGGAAGCCTCACAGGTGTTCCGATAAAATCTCCCAGCGCATTCATAAAACTTGACGTGTAACGAGCGATAAATATTATCTTTGCAATAAAACGAGACTTGGTTCATAGTCGTTTTCTTTTTAAATCAATGAATTGGAACAGCTGGTGTTGAGTGATAAACTGCCTGTAACCCGAAGAGGTTAGCTTATGTTGTTTTATTGTGGATCATTGCGCGAGCAATATCCGGTCACATTGTAGAAGGTCCTACACAAACATACATAACCAGCCTATAATGTTCCCACTGCTGGGACTTGACGTGCGTGGACTTTTCTCAGTGAGAGGGGGTGGGCTATGATCCACCACGCGGGCCCAGTGCGGCTTTGTAGATTTCACAAAAGGTCCTACTTGTCCCCAAACGTTCATTAGAATACCAATGTCAGACGAAATCTGTCTGGCATTAATGCTGAAATTAACCTTTTTGGCGCAGCCGTGCGGCACACACTATTATAGTAAAAACATTATTTTCGCTGTTTTATTTTGTTATTTGTATTTCGTGTTCCACGAACTATGTCCAAATAAACGTTTTTCTTTCTTTCTTTATAAGTTAGAATAAGGAGCTTCAGGAACTGTTGTGTTCCAAAATAGCCCTCCCCTTTCAGTTTTCAGATAGCGAAGGGCCATTTATGAGGATAACTCCGCGTAAACATTGGGGTTAGGTTGGTACTGTGCCATACGGAGTGCCACATTTCTTTTATATGTTACAAACTTGCTGTTTTATCATCCGTTTTAGTACACAATGCAGTAGATAGAGTGCCATACATTTGATAGTAACATAACATCACGCTTATTCTCCCCGAAGGGTTTTCGCCTCTTACGTTTAAGTGCCATGTAATAAGGGGCAAGCCTATTGTCATCAACCAGGCACAAATCCAGACTCGGGGCTGCTACTGAGGAATTCCTGACGGAAAATCTCGTAGTAGAAAAACCATTTGGTAGTGATGCCTGAAAACCTTTTTTAAGATTCGAGGTTTATTCACTACTGAATAAAAAATTGGCAATTCCGTCCTAGACTACTCATAAACCAACGTATACCTACTACTAAATTCGTTTTTAGGGACCCAAAGGGTGCCAACAGAACAATATTAATAAACCTCTGCTGTCCGTCCGCTTTCTGTCTGTCAGCGGACTGTATCTCAAGAACCGAAATAGGTAGACAGTTGAATTTTCGCAGAGTGTGTATTTCTATTGCTATTTGCTATGACAACAAATAATAAAAATAAAATAAAGTAAAAAAAATAACCACAAGGTGGACCGACGACCTTGTGAAGGCCGCAGGAACCCGTTGGATGCGAGAAGCACAGAACCGGTCGAAGTGGAAGTGCTTGAGGGAGGCATATGTCCAGCACTGGACGTCTTTCGGCTGAAATGATGATGATGATGAAAAAAATTAAAGAGAGACGCTTTAATTTTCTGCCATACCTACAAGAAACATGTTTTTTTTTTAAATATAATTTTTATGTGTAGTTTTAAATATTGTACAATGGTACGGAAACCATCGTGTGCGAGTCCACTCGCACTTGGCCTGTTTTTTACGGTTAGGATAACGTCCTACACTTGTTACTGCCTCAAATCGGCAAGAAAGATAGAGGGTAGTCTAAAGGTCATTTGGCGGGGATATCTCCCGGAATACGATGTCATAAATCGCGGAAGGGTGAGAAAAGAATCGTTCGCGTTTTGATCAAGTTTCAGGCTCTTGTATGGGAACATATGGTGCAACATTATACAGAATTTAAGTTAGTTAAGTTTTGGAAGGAGGAAACAATGATAATCAGCCTATAATGTTCCCACTGCTAGGAACACAAACCTCTCTGTGAGATCCCGGGAGTGAACGGGAGCGTAATCCACCACGTAGCAGGCACGTGGTCCCAGTGCGGGTTGGTGGCTGTCACATGTCTTCGAAACTTTTGATTCTAGGACATACCGGTTTCCTCACGATGTTTTCCTACACCGTTTTGAGAGCAGTTGTGATGAAATTAAACACACAAAGTAAAGTGCCTGCTTGGGTTCGAACTCACGAACTATAACTCGTCAGTCAATCTATATCAATGGGCCACCACTGCTCTCAAACAACAATGAAGGTAGATATTTACTTAAGACTAATTCTTCTGTTGAAAGCAAGACTAGAGTACTAAAGTCTTTATGAGCAACGACTTCAACTCTAAATGGTGTAATAGTCGTAAATTCAGTTCCCTGTTGTCTTGGGTAGAATACCTAATTCGAGGAATTACTATTACTTAGTTATTTGCAAACTCCCCCAACGAACGTTACGCAACCCGTTTCATAGTGAAACATGTACTATTATGTATTCTGTGGTGAAGCCCACAATGTACATCAATCTACAATTTTAATATCCCAGGCGTGTCAGTTTTGCAACAAAATATTCATTTACAATCTACCCACAAAAACAAGGCGTACTTTTCAGGTATATACCGCGCTATTACTACGAACACCGCGTTTTGACACGCGCCTTCGTTTGAATAACACTGGAAACTCATCCCGCTGTTGACTGAAATAATTTATGAAATCGACCCCTTACTCAGAACATTAAATATTAATTTTGTTTGCAGTGTGTTGAAGTAAAATAAGCTTTTAGGGCCTTAGCACACCATCGCCGCGAAAATAATTATGGGAAACCGCTTAACGAATTCCGCTAAGAAACATTACTACATTATGTCGCGATTCGAGTGGAACATCGTGAGAGTCAATTGAATTGTTGCAATCGGAGCAAAATGACGTCGCTTTCGACGACATTTAGTAAATACAGTGTAGGTCTACTTCGGACCTCTTAGATTAGTATTTCTGTAAAATCAACATTAATTTTACAAAAACAAAAAAAAAAGGTTAGACTTGTCGACTGCCACGGATACGTGCGAAACAAACGCGCAACCGCAACAAAACAGCGGGCTGAGCGCGGAGGTGTAACTGGTTTCCGATAGAATCATAATCAAATCTGTGCGTTAGAACAGGCAATTTCGCTTCTGTTTCGCTTGTACAACGGACAAGCCATGGCGGAACTACTGCAGTTTCGCTGCTATGATTCGCGGCGGAGGTGTGATACCCGCCTGAATAGGTTATGACGTACGTATCTCGAGGCCTGAGCATTGGATTTCGAGCTGAGTTATACCGTCTTATTACAAAACACACATTTAAGATTATTTGTAACACACATTTAAGTACAAAACGTGTTGTGGTTATTTGTAACTGTCACGGATTTTTAATTAAAATGAGCTACATGTTGAAGCGTAATTCGAATTCGGGAAATATTCATTCGCTTATGCATTTAGCATAAGCGAATGAATATTTCTCGCTAGTGTAGTAATTAATAGAATGAAATACTAATGAGGTATATATGCAAAGTCAGCAGACGTACAATATGTTCGTTTGTAATCGAATTGCCGAGTTGTTCTCATAAAGGGTGGATTAGTTATATGTTAGTTAAAAACAAATGGACTTGAACTTGAACCTTGAACACCGAATTGTTGCGCAGTTGTCCTTTTTCCATCACGGGATTCTTCTTAAAAAGTGAGGAAATATTAACCAATGTATTAAATATAACGATGATTGGTAATTCAATGCATTTATTAAAAGGTGCTATAGAAGAGCTAATTTGCAACTGACTCCGTTAGCATGTAGTACTTTTTTAGTTAAACATAGTTCTAGTTAGCATTTTAAAGTTTTTGAAATTTTTCACCTTTCAACCTTAAAATTACCTACAAATTTTGAGAAACCTACTAAACTATGGACACAAATCTTACACTTTTCTGATAGCTCATGATCGAATAAACCCTCCGAAAACAGATTCATCAAAAAATACCTATAACTTTGGAAACTACGCGTGCGTTATGAAATTTTCTTGGAACTACTCTTCTGCGAGCCAAATTAGAGGTGCTAAAAAATATATAAAAATGCATAAATTACAGAAAATAATCATAAACTGTTTCTCATACTAGAAAAACTGAAAGTTCCTGCTAGTCAAGGGGAGCTGCGCTTAGCCGAGACCCCTACTACTAGAACCTTAGAGGCCCTGGCGTCGCTGTCCCCACGGACCCGAGCGTTCTGGAACTACGCCCGGCAAAAAGAACCAAGTTACGGCTTTTATTGTCTCATATTATAGGTAAGACAGATCTTGCCTGATTTGATCGACTAGGGCCCGCCGCGTTCCGTCAGACAGCCATCACACTAGTAACAAGAAAATTCCTCGTCAAGAAACGTGTAGGGTACCACTACTATTGAAACGCTACCCTGTTTGTAGCAAGGTTTTTTTTTAAAACGTGGTAAAGCTGTTTAAAGTTGGTACTGTTATAAAATTTTTGAAAACTTTTAAAACAGATTTGTACGCCAAGTATGTTATATTTATTTTAAGTAATTTGCCTCGAAAAGCAAGAGTAGTTTCATGAAATGTTTATAACATAAACTTTACGACACTATGTTACCAAAGCGTTTTAAATGAATCGGTTTTCGGAGGAATAATTTTGTTGATGAGTTATCAGAAAAGTACAAGGTTTGCGTGTAGAGTTTAGTAGAACTGGGACATTAGATGCCATGACATCAGTGGGGTAACTGACAGACCATTTATTTTAAGTAATCCGCCTCGAAAAACGAGTAGGTAATAGTTTAATAAACCTCCTCCATTTTTTCGTCGGTTCCTTAAATTTATTTTAAATAATCCTTGAGAAACGGGTCGTTTCAAGACATCTTCATATCGACACTCGATCGAGCGTATTTTCTTTACGACGCTTTGTTTCCAATTTTTTTTTATTTTTATGAATCGGTCCTCGGAGGATTATTTTGTTGTCAGCCAAGTATCAGATCTTATTCTAGTCTTAATAACTAGTTTTTATTGAAAGGTGTGGTAACTCAAAAACAACCCAGTTCATATCATCGTGATCATAAGTTGCAAATTAGCTAAAGTAAAACTTAATTATAAATGATCCTGTGTAAAGGTTTCTGTTGGACCCCAACTTACCAGATATAAATCTAAACACCGGGCAATACGTTAGTATATCAAATAATAATTTTAATTTGACTGGTCTCAGCACATTTAAAAAACGTTCAAAAACTGTCAGTGTCAACATTGATGCGAAATATTAAATGATAAACTGGCACCGGTAACTGAAATTTTTTGTGTGTGTGTGCTCTTCAATTTAAATTTTCGTTGAATTTAGTATTTTAAGTTTGGCTGCTCTAGCTGGTCTTGTTTCGATTCTTTCGTGTATAAAAGCTTTACAGTCTGGAAAATCGTCACGGTTTGAAGAATTCTGCAGGTCATCATCACCTACAGCTGGGCATAAGCCGCTCTTTTCTTGTGCCAATCCCCAAGCGTCTGTGCCTGCGCCATCCAGGTAGGTAGGTAGGTACATGGCAATAATTACTTTGCCCGTTACTTGCGAGACCACATCCTCATCACGGAACTTATTCTAAATACCTATATCTTTAACTACCCTCCGGGGCATACAGCTCCGAGCTTCATGTTAAACAAACTCAAATTTTATCAGTAAATTTCCTAAATTCAATTATACGTACGTAACAAACATTACCCAAAGATATAGGCACAGGTGTACACCCACATTTCTCCGGTTATGTTTAAGTTCCGTACACCCGTGTAATACATAGTAGGGGTAAGTGTGTTGATTAACGCCATTCATTGGCGCCCAAATCCATTCCGGGCTCTTACTATGAAAATCCTGTTGGATAAATCCAGTCGGTCCAGTCCTTATTACAAAACAGTATTTATCGCTACACCCAGGTTTAATCTATCAAGCAATTTTTTTTCCGACTATGTTAAAGTTCTAACTACATCAAACTGATTTTAAACCCGCGTCTAAGCCTAGTTGCCTATTTTGTATTTTTGTCAAAATCCGGCTTAAACAAATACTGCCTGAAAGGTTTAAGCTTCGACCAAAATTTACACACGAAATTTCACACGTAACACACATTTAAGATTACACAAATTTTCACACGTAACACACATTTAAGATTTGGATGGATAGCCTAATATAGCTATGTTAAGAACTACCCGAGAACCGTTTTTTCCCTTTTCCCGTTCACCTGTCCTCAGGCACTTAGCCCGGGATCCCGGCAGCTCAGACGCAATCCCGAACTGTCCTTGACCGACTTACTACACAAAATAGACGGTTAAGGGATGGAAATGTTGGAATATTCCTCGTACGATTTGGGTAAGTATGTGGTTTTATCATAAGTAGAATAGTAAATAAACGTTTATCCTTTTTGTTGAGGTTGAGGAAAACGAGCCCCGGGGATTCCTAAGGGCGCATTTCAGCAACGAAACTGAATGCGGTCCGCACATCTCATGTATTCTCCTGCCTTTATCCCAATTTATTTGGGGTCAGTGCAATTAGTCTATTTCTTGCATACTTCTTTATTAGTCGTAATTTCGGTAATCGCCCCTTTTCTAACCGTATCATCTCACAGTACATCCATCGCTTCTTTGGTCTTCCCCTACTCTTATAGTCATCGACATTCATTCATACTCAAAATTTTCCTTACGACATTTTACTCATTCCTCGTATCACCGATTTCCGCAAAAAATTTCAGTTACCGGTGCCAGTTTATCATTTAATATTTCGCATCAATGTTGACACTGACAGTTTTTGAACGTTTTTTAAATGTGCTGAGACCAGTCAAATTAAAATTATTATTTGATATACTAACGTATTGCCCGGTGTTTAGATTTATATCTGGTAAGTTGGGGTCCAACAGAAACCTTTACACAGGATCATTTATAATTAAGTTTTACTTTAGCTAATTTGCAACTTATGATCACGATGATATGAACTGGGTTGTTTTTGAGTTACCACACCTTTCAATAAAAACTAGTTATTAAGACTAGAATAAGATCTGATACTTGGCTGACAACAAAATAATCCTCCGAGGACCGATTCATAAAAATAAAAAAAAATTGGAAACAAAGCGTCGTAAAGAAAATACGCTCGATCGAGTGTCGATATGAAGATGTCTTGAAACGACCCGTTTCTCAAGGATTATTTAAAATAAATTTAAGGAACCGACGAAAAAATGGAGGAGGTTTATTAAACTATTACCTACTCGTTTTTCGAGGCGGATTACTTAAAATAAATGGTCTGTCAGTTACCCCACTGATGTCATGGCATCTAATGTCCCAGTTCTACTAAACTCTACACGCAAACCTTGTACTTTTCTGATAACTCATCAACAAAATTATTCCTCCGAAAACCGATTCATTTAAAACGCTTTGGTAACATAGTGTCGTAAAGTTTATGTTATAAACATTTCATGAAACTACTCTTGCTTTTCGAGGCAAATTACTTAAAATAAATATAACATACTTGGCGTACAAATCTGTTTTAAAAGTTTTCAAAAATTTTATAACAGTACCAACTTTAAACAGCTTTACCACGTTTTAAAAAAAAACCTTGCTACAAACAGGGTAGCGTTTCAATAGTAGTGGTACCCTACACGTTTCTTGACGAGGAATTTTCTTGTTACTAGTGTGATGGCTGTCTGACGGAACGCGGCGGGCCCTAGTCGATCAAATCAGGCAAGATCTGTCTTACCTATAATATGAGACAATAAAAGCCGTAACTTGGTTCTTTTTGCCGGGCGTAGTTCCAGAACGCTCGGGTCCGTGGGGACAGCGACGCCAGGGCCTCTAAGGTTCTAGTAGTAGGGGTCTCGGCTAAGCGCAGCTCCCCTTGACTAGCAGGAACTTTCAGTTTTTCTAGTATGAGAAACAGTTTATGATTATTTTCTGTAATTTATGCATTTTTATATATTTTTTAGCACCTCTAATTTGGCTCGCAGAAGAGTAGTTCCAAGAAAATTTCATAACGCACGCGTAGTTTCCAAAGTTATAGGTATTTTTTGATGAATCTGTTTTCGGAGGGTTTATTCGATCATGAGCTATCAGAAAAGTGTAAGATTTGTGTCCATAGTTTAGTAGGTTTCTCAAAATTTGTAGGTAATTTTAAGGTTGAAAGGTGAAAAATTTCAAAAACTTTAAAATGCTAACTAGAACTATGTTTAACTAAAAAAGTACTACATGCTAACGGAGTCAGTTGCAAATTAGCTCTTCTATAGCACCTTTTAATAAATGCATTGAATTACCAATCATCGTTATATTTAATACATTGGTTAATATTTCCTCACTTTTTAAGAAGAATCCCGTGATGGAAAAAGGACAACTGCGCAACAATTCGGTGTTCAAGGTTCAAGTTCAAGTCCATTTGTTTTTAACTAACATATAACTAATCCACCCTTTATGAGAACAACTCGGCAATTCGATTACAAACGAACATATTGTACGTCTGCTGACTTTGCATATATACCTCATTAGTATTTCATTCTATTAATTACTACACTAGCTAGAAATATTCATTCGCTTATGCTAAATGCATAAGCGAATGAATATTTCCCGAATTCGAATTACGCTTCAACATGTAGCTCATTTTAATTAAAAATCCGTGACAGTTACAAATAACCTTCGAGACTATCATACCATCAAACCGTACTAAACTGGGACAGTGCTCAAGGTGCTACGTTAATTATATTTTAATTAATTTAGGGACAAAACATCACTGATTACTAGTCTATTAGTCTATCGTACTGTCTATTGTTGATTTGTTAAACAATCACAACAAAACGTAAGAGATTTGGAAGATTTCAGAAATTCGAAGTTGTACAGTCTAATCTTAAACGTACCTACACTTCCATAGGCGACGGCAGACTGCCGACAGCATACGGAATAACCGCAAGCGACAGTGCCGCTGCGAGTTCAATTACGAACGAGACGTCAGTTCACTTTGGCTAAACAGATTTGCCAAACAAACAAATACATCCTGTCACTCAGTTAGTGACAGCCACTAACTACTACTATGCCGTCTGCAGTCACCGCTCGATCGCAGCAAGCGTCGCCACCTTGCGGAAGTGTTTAAATAGAAATACATAGAAACCATTATTGTCGCTGCGGTCTGTCGTTGAGGGGCACCGACAACTGTTGCTGTTACCCGCCAGCGCCCACGATGAGATTGCACCTTCAAAGTAAAAGCAGTATCGGAGTCGCTGTAGGTATCATGGCTGGAAGTTTTAAATTACCTAATAGTATAATCTTAAGCATGTGGCGAGATACTCGCAGGGGAAGGGAGTTGCCGAGGTTCATGCCAAATAGTGAGCAATTGGCGGGGCTTGCGTCCAGCAATAGACTGATTATATTTTCTAAAATCCTTACTTTGAGCTTAATGTCAATTATCTCATCACCACTGCTCTCAAAACGGTGAAGGAAAACATGGTGAGGAAACCGGTATGTCCTAGAACCAAAAGATCGAAAACGTGTCATCCACCAGCCCACACTGGGCCTGTGTGGTGGATTATGGTTCACTCCCTCTCACAGAGAGGAGGCCCATAGGCTGGTTATTCTATAAGCCTATCCACCATCATTCATCAGAAAAATCATGTTTTCTTTCTATCACACATAAACAAGAGAACCTTAAAGAAATTCTATAAATAAAGAATCCTTTGTGATAAGTATCTCATTACGGCGAAGATCGGCGCATCGGAGGCACCCGCATTGCTCTCCAAGACCTCTTCAGGGTTCCGTCTAAGAATAGAACTCCCACGCAAAAGATGAATGAAATATTACGTAATGGGAAGGAATTAATATGACCGGAGGAATAAATAAAAGAAGAAAAAATAATAATAAGAGCCTTTTTACGTTTTTCTTGGCGTGTTTGTTCGACGGCGCGGTTCATACGCCGTGTGTAGGCTCGGTTCGTCAGTGTTGTATGGATCACTATGGCTGCTTGTTGACAAAGACGTCGACGTCTACGGTGCGGTTTGTACGCCGCGGTCGTACCGTAATGAAACCGTGCCGTGTACAAATGGCTTAAGGGTTTTCTGTAGGCGTAAGCACTAAGAAACTATCCTTATTCCTGGCGTTAACATTATACTAAATGCTTGGCCCTTTCGTAGACAGTTCGTTTTTACATGATCAAAAACCACTTTGAAAAACCCTGAGGAAGGTTCTTGCTTTCTCGCGATGTTATATATTTTTATTAACCGTTCCCAAAAAGGCGCAATCGAGAAATAAATCAAATTACCTCATCAAGTACACGCTACAACATCCAAACCAATCCAAATTCAGTTTTATCAAGCTACAATAACCCTAAAAGGTTACGCCAAAAAATATGACAAAAATGACACAGGAACGCGGTCTTTTATACCAGCTCACGTATAAGTAACCCTCGCGGATGTCATAAATATTCATTATCCTTTAAACCAAGTTAACCCTTATTCGTATGACGGGGCACTTAGTATTTATGAGCCCGTTCTGACCTTCCAACTCCATCCTTGCAAACATGCGTTATTTTTGTCGCGAAAAAATGTTTTATTCTAAGCAATGTTGGTTTGATAATTCTGTTAATTTGAAAAACATTTTGGACTATAATTTCAGTTGAATTTACAAGGTTCATGTTTTAGAATGTTAGGTAAAGTTTCCGTACGCAAAATACGCGCACTGTCGTGGAGTTGCGGACACCAGCCCGCCGTAGCTATTACCTATTAGGTAAAGTTTCTTTGTAGAATAGCCTTGTTTTTTTATACAATGGAAAAGGGCACAAAAGCAAATGTTTGATAATGTTAGGGCCGTCCCGTCGGTGAAGGACGATTATTCATTTCCGATAGATTTCTGAAAAAGCTTTTGTGTGGGCGAAATTGCCAGTTTGTGAAAAGCTAGAATTATAATTGATTTCCGAATTTTCCATCTACTATCCCTATACATCAGTCGTTTTAACTAAGTGACGCTGTTTCCATAAATCAGATCATGAAGACGTCAGGAAATGGAAACAAGTCGTCCGTACCTAAGAAATTGAATAAAGGCTGGCCTTTCCGTTAGACATAATTTTAACCGTGGAATAAGATGAAAAACTGTCAAAATTCAAGCTGTCAGAGTCAAAAGATATCTGGCGTTAGAAATAAATTAACCATCCATAAGCGTTTCACCGATTCCTAGAACAAAATACACCATCTCCGACTTAGAGTCACTAACCTAGACCCGATTGTATCCTGAAGCTGCCAGACTCCTGGGGTGAGAGGATCGGAGAGAGCGGCTCGCCCGAGAGCGCGTGACGAAGGTTGCGGTTGGCCTTGAGCGCATCCTTCTTCCAGGGCTTTAGGTTCCTGACGCCGTCTTCGTGGACTTCCGCCATGAATATGTCGATCAGCTCCTTGCCTGGTCAAAATTTCATAAATGTTTAAAATTCTCCTCGAGTTGATTCAAAGTAGTGTGTGTCTATCTTTTGTTACGTTTCCAGTCTTAAGCCGGTTGTAGAACAAGAACTAAGCTAAGTTAGTTTAGCTCGCATTGAGGTCATTGTTCATAATTTTGTTCATAGTAGAACAGTGGTGGCACAGTGGCATGAGCCCCGACTCACGAGTTGTAGGTCGTGAGCTCGACCCCAGGCAGACACTTCACTTTGTGTATTAAATTTCATCACCACTGCTCTTAAAACGGTGAAGGAAGTGAGGAAACCGGCATGTCCTAGAATCAAAAATTCGAAAACATTTGACATGTACCACTGCATTATTCGAGAAATTTCTACACTAGGCAGTCTAAAATCATGTGCTGAATTTATGGGTTACAGTTTGCGCGTCGATATCCCTGCCAACCTGTAGATAGCCTAAGAAGTAGGGATATCTTGGAGTTAGAAAGGACTCACCCTTGGCAATATTAGCAGCATACTGTTTCATGGCGATCTTCTCGACGGTGCTTTCCAGTCCGAAGAAGTTCTTCACGTCTAGAAACGCGTTCATTTCGAAACACGTCCACTCTGGATTCTCTGGGTGAACCTGGGGGACAAATATATGTATAGGCAATCAATAGAAGAAACAAGAAACAATCAGTTAGAAATCGATCTTTAAATAATTCGTAACGAATTTAATGTTTATTTATTTATTGATTTAGGATCTCCAACAAAAGATGTACACAATAGATGTCACATAAATAAAGGATGTTGGTCAGAAGCCCAATTCTCGTAACTAGCTATAAGCCAATGTAACACCTCTACAACATTATGGAATGCAAATAAATATATGAATAATTTAAAACGTTCAAAATTTTATGGCAGTCTCATCTCCGCGACAAACAAATGTCAAAAACTTATAAAAAATGTAGGGAAAATAGAGGTATTTTTGGCAGATTATAGCTGTGTTAACTAGAAGGATCTCGTAGCTTCATTTTCAAGGAAGACACTACGTGAAATTGGTCCCCCGTACGACGAGGCACTTAACGATTCGCATCGCTAGCGCACACACCGCCGGAGATATCACTTGCAATATGCAACATGTGTGGAAACGCTAATGCTTTCGAAATGGTCACGGTATGATTGCTCTAAAAGGTATCTTGGCAGTGCGCATGCTGGCTTTATGCTAATAAGGTTATTTGGTAAGCTTTGAGTATCTACACTCCCATAAGAGGTACACACCAATATTAAGTTTGAAAAACTGAGTTTATTTTTCGTTTTGGTAGGGTTTGTGGAGCGGGACGCGTAGCTAAATAATAACAGCCATACAGGTCGATCGATCAGGTTAAGCTACACTTACCGCGGTTGGTCTGTGGATGGGTGACCATCTATACATACCGGGACCGCTCCGTGCCGCGGAAAGCACTTTAAGCCGTTGGTCCCGGCTGTCATTCGTGCATCTATGACAGTCGTTACGGGTAGTCAGAATCCCGAGTCTGACAACCAGTCTTACCAAGGGGTATCGTATTACCAAGTAACTGGATTGTGGAGATCAGATAGGCTTTCGCTCCATGTAAAATACTGGTATTCAGCTGCATCCGGTTAGACTGGAAGCTGACCCCAACATAGTGGGGAAAAGGCTAGGCAGATGATGATGATCGTAGGTTTTGTGGGAGTGACCACCAAACCAATAAAGGTCCACCACAGAGCATAGCCTTTGCAGAAAGGACATTGAAGTTTTCTTAATTCATCATCATCATCATTTCAGCCGAAAGCACAGCCACTTCGACCGGTTCTATGCTTCCCGTATCCAACAAATTCCTGCGGCCTTAGAGTACAAGTTACAAGTATAATGTTTTCTTAGTATCCAAGTTCCAAGTGCTCGGTAACCCACACATCTAAGATGTTAAATGGGCAGTGAAGTTTCATATAAACGCATTTGCGGTCAAAAGCTGCAACTCTGCAAGTAATATGACTGCTCTTTCAAAAGTTTCTAGTCTTATCTTCACACTTAACCACCTGATGCACTTTAAGAATCATAGTCTTCTTAAGAACTTCTAAGGAATGTCAAAGTATACTATTTTGTAGGGTTGGCTAAAGGGTGCCAAAGGGACCCTATTCCTAAGGCTCCGCTGGCCGTCCGTATGTCACAGGGCTGTATCTTTTAAACCGTAATAGGTAGACACTTGAAATGTACAACGTATCGGTATCGACATTGTGACCTCTGTCTTTAGCACAACCTGAGTTATAGCAACTTTATAACTTTTTATTTAATCTGACCTTGTAGACATCATACATACACGACGTGCATTTTTTACATTTACATTTTTTTGGTGTTACTAAAAAAAACCAAGAAAAACTGGACATCGAGCTTTTTTTTTGGCTTCTTCTTTGGTGGATACTGGATATGTAACAAAAAACTTATTGGAATGTAGTTGAGACTGTATAATAAGGAAATCTAAGTTGACTTTTAACCTAAACTCGTAGCTAGTGTTACGATAAGCTAGTAATAATATTAGTTTGACAGCAGAAAGAATTTTAACCTAGCTAATTCACGACGCACATGACCGCACATGCTATATAAACGTTATATCGTTAGACCTTGAAAGACCAGAAAATACAGTTTTGCAAACGTCGATAATCATAGGGTGGTATTAATGAGTTGTAACGAACCTACAACGCATTAATACCAGCCTATGGTTATTGAGTCTGGCTGGTCCACAAATTGAAGGTCGCTAAGCGCGCTATAGCGCTTTATGGCACGCTACGTATGCTCGGAGTTTCTTTGAAGGATAAAATCAGAAGTGAGGTTATTCGGAAAGGAACCAGAGTTACCGACATAGGTTGCAGAGTAAGCAAACTGAAGTGGCAATGGGCTGGCCATGTTTGTCGAAGGATCGATGGCCGGTGGAGCAGACGAGACCTGAAGTGGAGACCGTGTGTCAGCAAGCGTAGCGTGGAATGCGTCACAGCGATGGACCGATGACCTTAAAAAGGCGGCTGGGACAGACCGGAAGGCGGAGGACAGGTTGTTACGATGCAACCTGGGGGAGGCTTACAGTGGATTGCAATTGCGATTTGCGATTTTTTTTTTGGGTGGGAAATTATCAAATGACCCCTCCCGCTCTGGGCGGAACAGAAGGGAGTGTCAGACTTTTACTGACTAAAACCCACCCGTGTTCCTTCAGTTGCCTGTGCCAGGGGCCACGGTATCTCTTTCGCACAACCCGCAGCCCCGGCGGCATCGGCCCTAGCGGACCCCGTCAGTTCGTGCTGACATCTCTATCGAATGTAGCCTGGCAATGTTATTGTGACTATGATTGCAGCATGAAATCTTTGAGGCCTGGCGATAAACATTTTCGACCTTTACAAAATTTCGATTATAATGACGAAAGTTGCTTAACAACGCTATTCAATTGTTCAGACACTAGAGTAATAAAATATTATGTCAATTCCCAAAAACTTATACAAACGCCCAAGTAAACAACAGGCTAAATAAAGAAACCTTATCAACAACTGAAACTATCAACCGCGAA
Source organism: Apamea epomidion (assembly GCA_947507525.1). Taxonomy (NCBI): domain Eukaryota; kingdom Metazoa; phylum Arthropoda; class Insecta; order Lepidoptera; family Noctuidae; genus Apamea; species Apamea epomidion. Next base: position 1,211,715 of record OX382237.1, on the reverse strand, counting down.
GGCGACAAAGGCGCTAAAATAACTAATCCATACACATACAATGATATACAAGAAAATAACAAAGCAAATCACTTTCACCCTTCACGGTCACTGTTCAATAGGAACTTCACAATAAGGAGGCCTTCGTGAATGGCTGATAAAGTATTTCCTGTATTGTGAATGGTATAGGCAGTCACCTACGTAGACATCTAGGACACAAAGACGCCCAGGAGGCATAACAATCTAATAAGGATGGGAGACGATCAAATAAGAACCTCTTCTGATTGATTTATGTTTGATTCATAAAGGAAATTGATGCGTTCGAATTTTTTGATGCCACATAATATTTTCCCCTTTCTTTAATATACTTGTATATTATTATTTTAACTCTGCATCAAGCAGTTGCTTTAAGCTTATATATTATGTAAATATTATTTGGCTTTTTTTTTTGTTCTGTCATTCGTGGATCTTTGACAGTCGTTACGGGTCGTCAAAAATCCGAAAGTCTGACGAGTCTTACCAAGGGGTATCGTATTACCCAGTAACTGGGTTGTGGACGTCAGTGAGGCAGTCGCTCCGAGTAAAATACTGGTACTCAGCTGCATCCGGTTAGACTGGGAGCCGACCCCAACACAGTTGGGAAAAGGCTAGGCAGATGATGCTGATTATTTGGTTTCAATATAAAAGGACCTTGTGGTCTATTGCTATTTAAAGTTTGCAATCAAGGGTTGCACTGGTCACTCACAATGAATCTAATCTAATATCGCGAAATATTCGCCAAAAATGTAAACAAATGTGAGTTTATAGAAAAATAATTTTAAATCCTACACAATAAAGTTCAGTTTACGCTACAAAAAGTGTTGATTCTTACACTAATTTGGACAAATAATTTTGTAATTGAATTGCTTAGCTATCTAAGCCCTGCCGTAAATCTAAAGTTGTAAATCAAATCACGCATCTCATTATGGGCTTACTGAATCACAAGGAATTTGGGAGCATGAGACTACCCCTAACCTTATCAGATAACCGTGGTTACAGAAACGCGGTTATCTGAGTTAGGCCCCGGAAGATGTACCTATAACTTATGTACCGAATCGTAATACATCTAAGCATTACCATACATTGCCGTGTATGTTGGAACATCTTATATAGCCTGTGTCTTTAGCAATTTTGTGTTCGGTCTTGAACTCTTGATTAAGACAGGCTAAATTTATTCATCGCAGTACGCCTCGGGTACATATAGCTAATTACATCTATGAAGTAAAACATCGTGAGAAAACCTGGACTTTTAAATAAAGTCAGTTAATTTAAAGTCTAAAATCGCCAACCCGTCTTGAGCAAACGCGCCCCAGCCTGGCATTTGATATTTTATTTCTATTTTAATTCTGTAACCTTCATAACTTGTACCGACTCATTCGTTTATTTTTATTGCATTGACATTGTATTGTATTCTGATCTGTTCTATTGCAGTCTTGTAAAAGTTTTATTTTATTTTTGTAATATGGGTTTTCATTTTATTTTTAATTATTATATGGCTAATCCTAACAACATGCTTCACTACACCCTCTTCATTATTATATGGCTAATCCTAACAACATGCTACACTACACCCTCTTCATTATTATATGGCTAATCCTAACAACATGCTACACTACATCCTCTTCATTATTATATGGCTAATCCTAACAACATGCTACACTACACCCTCTTCATTATTATATGGCTTATCCTAACAACATGCTACACTACACCCTCTTCATTATTATATGGCTAATCCTAACAACATGCTACACTACACCCTCTTCATTATTATATGGCTAATCCTAACAACATGCTACACTACACCCTCTTCATTATTATATGGCTAATCCTAACAACATGCTACACTACACCCTCTTCATTATTATATGGCTAATCCTAACAACATGCTACACTACACCCTCTTCATTATTATATGGCTAATCCTAACAACATGCTACACTACACCCTCTTCATTATTATATGGCTAATCCTAACAACATGCTACACTACACCCTCTTCATTATTATATGGCTAATCCTAACAACATGCTACACTACACCCTCTTCATTATTATATGGCTAATCCTAACAACATGCTACACTACACCCTCTTCATTATTATATGGCTAATCCTAACAACATGCTACACTACACCCTCTTCATTTTGTTATTCCATGAAACGACAATTTCTATGTTTAATGTATTCCATTTCCATCGTCCTTATTAGGCTCTTGTTTCCACATTCAACATGATATGGCATGACATTACATAACATTTCACACCCTTCCGTTCTGACTACATATACTACATCAATAATACTCTATACATCTGTCTCACTGTCTTCGCCCTTCATGGCGTCCTTGTCAATACGATGTATATTATGTCCCTCAATACTGATGTATATTATGTCCCTGACTAAGAGTTATTTGACATGCAACTATAATCAAAACAAGATTAATAGGAAAATACACTCTAATTAAAATAGCGTAAAGTGCATTTTCATGTTATAGCGGCGAGCATGCGATTCGCAATTTCAATGTCGTTTAAAAATAGGCTGTATAGTGATGGAAAAAGGTGGGATTTCGTTTGTACGGATTAAGTCTGTGCAATGTAAGGAAGTATAAATTATGGGCGTCGGTAATGCGTTTCCCTTGCAATGAGGGATGTAGCTAGTTTCTTTCTTACTGGGTTTTATAGAAAAATGAGGCTTATTTAAATCCTACTTTAGTACTTGTGCCACACATTACCGGTTTTTAAATTGCTCCAGCAAGAACTCAGCTACTGGGTGACTGTATGTAGATTTGACTTGATATTTGCCAATATCGGATTGCCTCATTGGTCAAGTGGTCGCAAGTGCTACTGCTGACAGCGGCGGGGACCTCTCGCGTCCGGCCCTGGTTCAAGCCATGGTCCGGGGCGAGAGGGAGTGGGAGGCAGTCACCTCCTTCTGCGAAGCAGTCATGCTAGCGAAGGAGGTGGCGGGATGGGTGAGGGATAGAACCTCACGCCTCAGCCGCCGCGGGAGACGCTCCGGGCGTCGGGAGCCGCGTGACGACTCCCGGCCACCGTAGGCGCGGGCCTGCGGGCGGAGAGCAATGGGTAGCTCACCGTCCGATCAGGACCAGGCCCGTGCCGGACGGCGCGTATGTGTTCCACGCGCGCCTCAAAGAGATGTCAGCATAATTGACGGGGCCCGACAGGGCCGAAGCCTGCCGGGGTAGCGGGATCGTCCGAAAGGGTTACCGCTACCTTGGAACATAAAGGGCTAAGGAAGGAACACGGGTGGGTTTTAGTCTGTAAGAGTCTGACACACCCTTCCGCTCCACCCAGAGCGGGAGGGGTCATTTGATGATTTCCCATCCTCAAAAAAAAAAAAAACAAAAAAAAAGTGCTACTGCTGAGCCATAAGCTCCGGGTTCAATTCCCAGGTCGGGCAGTGTTATCGTTAGTTAGTGGGTTTTTCCACAGGAATTTCCCAGCATCTGATCGGAGTCTGGATTGGTGCCCGGTTCATAGCAATAGGCTCGCCTATTATATGGGACTTAAACATAACTGGCGAGATGTGGGTGGTACACCTCTATTAACCCTTTGAGGATTACAGGCGTGATGTTATGATATTTTACAATATTTTAAAGTTGAAAAAACCAATTGAACTTTGAACTTTGACCTCACATAAATAATAAATAATCAATTTTGACATTGGCACCGCATAAATATTCAAAAGTTAATTAAGGCAATAACAAACAAGTAATCAACTGTGTTAAAATAAATAAAATCCAAGTGACAATTTACATTTTAAAGCCGCCATTTTTGTAATTGATCGTGAAGATTTTATATGGCCAAAATTTTATCAGGACTCTTGCAAAAATATAATCAAAGTGACATTGTTTAAAACCGGTTGGTGTTGGGTACAGGTTATTAGTACCTGCCGTTGTGAGTTCTGACACTTTTTGTCAATGTCACCGAAAATTGAGAAGTGGTTTTAAAAGCTTGTGCTTTTTTGGGAAGTAACGACGAAGGCTAGTGAACTGTGAACATTTTGCTGGCGAGAGTAAACAGAGAGGTTGGTGTTTTTAATCCGGGACTACCCAGAGGTATCAAATGAGGGGATGGAAATCTGGCAGATGAATGACTGGTGGAAAATGACCGGGAGTTTTAGGTAAGGGGTCCCAAGTTTGTAAGTAATTATGTATGAAATCTTGCACATACTTTGACTGCTCTACGTTGTGGTATGCGCTAAACTAATGAACGTTCAGCATAGTTATTCAAAGCCATCCGACAGGTTATCGTATAGAAAATGACACATTTCGTTAACCTGTTTTCGCTTGCCCCCGACGGCAAACAACTGTCGGAAGAATAGCGGTCGTCTATTTGATTTAAACTGACAACATTTTCGGGTTTTGAACTTGTTAACAGCGTTTAGAGGACTCCTTCGATAATATCGTTTGATGTTCGATTCGGTACGGAAGCGTATCGAATGGTTGTGAATAGCTGGACAATGCAGGAGTTTAAGATATTTCAAACACAGTTTAAAAAAATTCATGTCACTCTGGTAATTTTGTGGAGAGCAGAACTCGTCAACAAACTTCGTTTCTTACGTAGCACCAGATATTTCTGAGGGCTGATATTTATTGGCAGTCGTAACGACCTGCACGGCCGACTTTAGGGGACGCCTATTGCAGAATGTGCTCGTAATCGCAAGACCAGTCCACCCCACATGATGAGCAAGTAAATCGCGTGCGTACTTTCTACCGTTGCATCACTGCAGATATAATCGGCCGAAGTATTCGCGTTTCCTCCAGTACCCATCCTTCGTGTTGCAACGGAGCAATATTAGTTATTAAATAAATTGCCCGAAAATTGCCAGCTTCCCTCAATTTGGCAAAGAATACCAGGCGATTATCGTTTGTTTGTGGATTAAATGGTCGAGTGATTGATAGCTATACGTAAAGAACTGCTGAAGATCATGCTCATGACTAATATACTGTTTGATGGATTGCCTTCAACCCAAGATTCCTTTGATTTAATCGTGTTTCTTTTTTGATAGATGAGAAAACTGGCTGTTTAAATATTTTTTTAAATAGATGCACACATAAACAAATCTTCGATTTCAAATTATTTATATCTTTGCAAAAAACAGAATTTGCATAACTAAATCTGAATTAATGTAAACATCAAGCTGTTTTCACCGAAAATATTTTAGACATACATCTAGCAACGCAATTAGATTCAGATTTCAGACTAGAGAAATCAATGTAGAACTTTCGAAACTAAATTCATTAGCATGAAATGTGTTTACTCTGACAAGAATTTAGACTAGAGCTGCTAATTGAATCGCTTCTAGTTCGAACACACATCCGTTCAAAAATTACCCTTGAACTAACCGGAATTTTGATGCAGTTGCTGATCCACATATTTTAAAAAGTGGGTATCTAAATATTTGTAAAAATATGTAATATATGTGGCTGTATTACAAAAAGGCTTTCACCCAATTACAATTTAAGGCGCGATAAGAAGCCAATTTTTAGGTAAACAGCAATACCGCATCGCAGCAACAAATAAGGTTCAAAATAGCGATGCGTTTGATGTTAATTGAATCGAGTGACCGGCATAATAAAAGTAATTTTGCAGTTTTAATTAAATTAAAAAATAGATGCACGACTCAGTGGAATACTTTTTAGGTATTTCTTTAGTTGATTGAATTTTATTTATTATCAATACATAAAGTATGCTAGTTTACCTTCAACATTTTGAGAATTATGAAAATATTTTTTTGAGCTCTGTTTTACGATTGTTTTATGATGATACTATTTTATTTTTATGAAATATGTTTCAATAAGTATTTCCTTTGAACAATTGACAATATTTTTTTTTTCTGGCTTGTATTTACCAATGCTACAAAAAACAGAGCGTTTTACGGTGTTCTATGTTTGGGCAGTGCCTTAAGGGCCCATTGTTTTACGGTTCTATCAAGATAAAACACGTATCTCCTGGAAAACAACACCAAAAAAAATCATCAGCTCTTAAAATAATATTATTCAAAATCATAAAATTGGCAGACAAGCTGGTTTACACTTCAAACAAAAAAGTACTAAAAACAATTACTTTTTCGACGAGCTTCGTAAGACCCTCATCAAAAAGACAGCTACTAGATGTAAGTATAGAATAACTCGATTTGTCTTCAAAGGTCTTATAAAAAGATATTTTTCGGCTAGTAACCAAAAATATTTTAAAAGGGACTTGGCTGGAAACAAAAATCGGGTAGTAACACTTGGCTCTGTGTGTGTGCTCTGTCAGTTCTCGGTCGAAAATCGAGTACTTTTTATGGATAGCAGCAGCACAAAGTGTTATATATAGGTATTTGTAAGTTGCATAATATGCGCTTTTATAATTTCTAATGTGAAGATATTATCGTGGACGGAAATTTAAAAGTGTCTTTATCTTTATAACGGTGTATTCCCATACATTTTACTTCCGTGTTATTATAAATATCAATAAAAACATATGTATATTCCCTAGTAAGTGCCGGCAGCCCGCTCGTATGTATGCACACTAACATGGAACTATTAGCGTTAGTAACAATAACGCTTAGTAGTGTCCAGACGTGGACGGCGACGCGGTCACACACTTCATGTGTTCTCGGACTATACTAGAAGAAGTGAATACTCACATAATATTTACATTTCTCGACGACTCCTACCCTGGCGGAGAAGGTCTCGTTCGTGGCTTCGATCTCCAAAACCCTCTTCTTGAGGTCCAGGCTGTTCTTCTGAATGAAGTAGACGTAGTCGACGCCAATCATCTAGGAGTTATGAAATTTCTTTTAAATGAAAGAATATGGACTATCACTACGATAGGGTTGCGGTACGCGTGAGGGCGCATTATCTGCGCCCCGTCGCGTGGCGCGTTGTAGTGTGAGATCCGCCTTATGACACAAGGACGGGTGGAAGGAAACCGAGCTCAAGGCAGAACACCGGCACGATGGTCAGACGCGATCAGGAAGGCTGTTGGTGGCAGCATTTACTGAGCGGTCCACACTGCAGAAGATCGCATAACTTGGAAACGCGTTGAATATGATCAAGATCCTCAGCATTCAGGGAACGACGTAGGAGAAGAAGAAGATGAAATAGCTGTTTTTATATAACCGACGAAAAGCTTCTATGCTAGGGGATCTAAAATAATGGCCTGAATACATGGTAACGGGTTCGCGCGTCCATTCCCTTAGAACCCGTATTTACTGAAAGATATTTTTTCCCTTCATTAGTAAGGAAATTCAAGTCTGAATAATTTGGAATCGAATTTTCTAGTTGACCAAGATAATAAAAAAGGTCGAACTTTACCTAAGAAGTATCCTTCGTTTGCAATTGAGTTTCAAAAGTTTAGTTTGCGCTACAACTTCAAATTATTGATGACTTTTCAATAGAACTATACTAATTCAGAAATCAAATTAATTTACACAAACACATAGTTGATATTTCTCCAAGTAGAAATAACTTCGATTTGGAAACAAGCATTATAATAGGTAGGTACTTAAGCGACGATGAAGGTGGCTATGTAAGAAGAACATACGTTCTAACAAACATAACTCTGTACACATAATACGCGCTTTGACGTGGAGCGGACACCAGCCCGTTATACAATGCATAATCACCCTATAATGTTCCCACTGCTGGGACACAGGACTGCTCTCAGTGAGAGCGTTATATGACAATACAACAAACGTAACTGGCGAAATGTGGGTACTATTCTATTAGCACACCTCAGCCTAACCCTTCGAGGATTACAGGAGTGATGTTATGAATGTGGCAATATACCTTCTTAAGAAGATAAGGAGCCTCTACATTCAACTGGCAGCGCCTGGTCGTCGTTCGCTGGGAGTCGTCCGCTGCCCAGGTGTCGTCTGTGATGACGCACTCCACCACCACCGGGATCTGGGGGCAGCTGGGGAACCGCCTCTCGTATGCCTGGGACAAAGAAAAAAATATTACAATCCATGTCACTTTAACAATAAATTATAAATAATTTTAACTTAAATGCTAAACAAACAGTATAATAAAAGTAGATGTACCGTCGAGAGACAAGAAGAACTTAAATGGTTATCTATCACTAACAGCCTTTCATTAAATTAACACCTGAGCGGCTTTCGCCTTACTTCTTAAGTTTTATGGTATGCCATGGCTACATGCAAATATTGAAAGAATCTTTTCTAAAAATACCACCTTACCCGCATTAGCATTACGTAGAAAACTACGGAAAATATAACTTGGCACCATTAATTAACGTCCCCTAAGCCCCACTTTCGCGCCCCTAAATTACCATTTCTAGGTCCGATAAATATCTAAATACTCGTTTTCGTGTCCAAATTCAGGATTCACTTGGCTTACTATTCGTGCCAATGGCCCAAATTACTGTTTTAGTTATTAACACACCTACAGCAGAAACCGTTGTTGTCTGGAAAATGGCATATTATAACGGACGAAGACAATGGAAAATGGGGCATGAAATGGGCTCTGCGAACATTTTCGAATGCTGAAATCAGCGAAGTTGGTAACATCAATCAAACACGAATGTTGATGAATACTTGACAGTGAGGGACTGATGAAAAGTTCTACGCAAACTTTGCGTAATTCAGAATTCGGGTCTTATTTTCGGGCCATTTATCTTGTGTTTTCTTTTATTCGGGCTTTCCACAAAAATCTTTCTTTGCCAAGTTTGATATAAGAAAATATGAGAAAGATATCACAAAGGCCATATAATATTTAAGACTTGAATGAGTAATACGGTACCTCTAAAGTATCTTTACCTACTAGGTTAACTTGACTTTAAAGTAGAGTAAGTAATAAAGGAATGTTGGCAGCGAGCTAGGTAAACGAAGTTAATATTTGTATAAACGATGGAGGAAGCTGCAATCAAACTGTGATTAAACAATTGAATAAAGTTAATTTTAATTGAACGTGACTTTTTATTTTTGTTACAAAAGTATGGGGGGTGGTAGACCATTATTGATTGCTGATATTAACCGTCGATATTTGAACGAGACATGTGACTGATCACGTTTGGCTACATGTATCGAAGGCACGTGGAAAAACACCATCTGGAATTTTGGCGTATTATTGAACAGATCTACGTGTTCAGATTTAGCCGGGATTCATCGTAAATCAAGTGAACTGTTTTTCGGCGAATCCCTTTAATACAAAACTTTACTCAACAACATATTTACACAATTCTTAACCAAGCGTGCAAATTCTCTGTAAACTGTTTACGGTATGCCACAAGGGTCTATATTTGGGCCAAAACTAATATCAAAACTTTCTTTTTCCCAACTTCTTGATCAATCGGGCTTCTCACAATATACCTTCACAATATATCCTCAATAATATGGCACCTGCGTTTCATAATTTTACGATCGATTGTGACAATTTTCAATAGGTTTTTGATTTCTTGGCGATAATAGGCAATTCGTGTTACCTACCGTCTTGGTTTATGGCCTATAAACCATTTAAAGATTTTCTCACGCGGTATTAGGCACGGGTGTAATGGAAAATGGTCATGGTTTTCTTTTTGGAGTTGTGGTAGGCTTAATGGGTTTTGAGGTTAAGTAATTTTCTGGTATTGGAGCTTAGTTTTCAGTTACATTTTAGCTTGAGTTGATCGGCTAAATGAAAAACGAAGACGTTAAGTACTAGATCTGTGTTTATAAGTCTAAGCGCTTATTATCCTGCAAATATTATAGAGTACGTCATTAATTACGCTTTGAAGCAGAAGCAGTTCACTAGTAGATTCATTAGTATTCATTTAACAACTTAGGATTTAGTTTTCACTTCCAAACATTAATTTGCATAACGTATTAAATACTTATAAATCAGCGTAACAAAGGCCACAGCTGGTTCAAGTTATAGAATATCCAAGTATTTTAGACGTAAAAGTGCTTACACGTGCCTTCTGAGAAATTTTACATTACATCGTCGTACATATAAATATTTTATTAGGAGTGTGACCTAGACGCGTAGAGTTTTCGATTCGACGATTATTCAATGTCAAACGTTGCCTTCTTAAGGGGGCGCGCCAGGGCAGTCCGTGAAATTCAAATGTTCTTACTTTTTTTGCAATTTGCAGGTCAGTGTCAGGTTGTCCATATAATCCTATTAATTGACTTTTCATGAAATATTCCTTCAATAGGATTATATGAACTTAAAGGGTTGTATTGATGATTTTAATGATTGTCGGCACGGTTGGCGCAGTGGTTAAGCGATTGACTGCTGCGCTGCGTGTCGCGGGTTCGATTCCCGCACGAAACAAATATTTGTATGACCTATAAGTAGTTGTTCCGGGTCTGGCTGCAACCTGATTACCTGACACTGACCTGAAATTGTAAAAACCGTAAGAATAATTAAATTTTGCGGGCTAACTAGCGCATCCCCCTTAAATGTCTTCTTCCATGTAACGTAATATATCTAGTCTTGCCATAAATATTGTCACGAAGAAAAAAAATTTTTTTTTATTGCAAATAATATTTATTACTTTTACAGTTTGTTAGTTTAATACATAAATATAAAACAATTTTAAATATAAAAAGCTTATTCGAAGTGGTCTCCATTGGCTGCAATACAGTCCTTTAAACGTTGAGCAGTTATCAATAGAAGCACGCACTCTTTTCATGGGAAAGTTCTTCACTGCCAATCGTATGGATTGTTTTAGGGACTCCAAATTATCATGGCGTTTAGAGCAAGCCGTACTCTCTAAAACTGACCATAAATCATAATCCAGCGGATTAAGATCGGGACTAGACGTCGGCCAATCTTCAGCTCTGATGAAGTCCGAAACGTTCACTTCCAACCAAGACTTCGTGGACCGAGCTTTATGACCCGGCGCCGAGTCTTGTTGGAAGGTGTTGTTACGGGGCTTAACTACCTTCTCAAGAATGGTATCTTGATACACTTGTGCCGATGTTTTGATACCTTTTTCACCAAAATACGGCTCAGTCACTCCTTCATAGCTAACATCCCACCAAACCATCACTGAAGTCGGATAATGCCCACGTTGCACTCTGTCGACTAATTGGGAAGCTTCCTTAGAGCTTTGAGGATAAACACGGTCATTTTGTTTGTTAAAATGTTGCTCAATTGTAAAGATTTTCTCATCCGTAAACAAAATTTTTCTGTGACTTCAAACTCAAACTCAAACTATTTATTTCAAATAAACCAATTACAGGCACTTTTGAATTGTCATGGTCGGTCAGTCAAAAAGATGCAGCTAGTTGCCCATTCCAAAGCGTAGTAGGTACCTATGGAGAAGAACGGGCAAGAAACTCCATGGACACTCTTTTAAATTCATAATAATATTGTTACAAAGTATTGGTTACATCATTCATGTTCAAAATTATGCATGTGAGAACGATGCAGAACGTTAAAAGAGTCCGTAATGAAAAGATAAAAAAAAAACAAATAAAAAATTAAATTAAATTAAAACAAGCCATGGCAGCAAAGAGTTGACCAGTCCCTACTGACGGCGCCCGTTCACGAACATGACGCATAGATAAGCACCATTCAGCTCAACCATTTTGAAGGGAGCTACATGATCCAACACATGTGCCACCATCAGCGAGACATTAGAGTGAGCATGACATACTCTCATCCGCGAAGGCACATTCAAGTCAATGAAAGACGTACCCAGTAAATGGTAGCTTTATAGTATGTAACTTAGTACTCACATACGTTCTATGCAATTATACAATACTAGGAGATTTAATTTATATAATGCAAACATAGTATTTTAGAATCTTCTGCAGCTCCAACAGTATGTAGGTAGGGTAGGCGTATGTGAAGTATTTTCAAATGCTAATCAATTTATTTATGCGTCCTGTGGAGCAGGACCAGCGTTTAGCCAAGCATTTTTGTCAGCGATGTAATCCCCCAACTTATAATATGCTTGGCTGCATAGTGTGCGTTTTATGCAAGATTTGAATTTCGTTTCATTGAGTTGGAGTATATGGGGAGGTATTTTATTGTAACATTTTAAACAGTACCCCATGAAGGAAGAGTCTACTTTAGCCAGTCTGAAACCTGGTTGAACTAATTGGTCCCTATTTCTGGTTCTATAGGTGTGTCCCTCACCTCTTTTACTGAAAAGATTTAAATTTTTCCTTACGTACATGCATTACCCCTGCATTATCCCTTTGCGTACCGCTTCAGTAGTTGTTTCGACTTTACCACACTATTCTTTTTTAAATTATCAGTTAAAAAATGACCAGTGCGTATATATAGCCTGCAAGTCCTAAGTCATCTTTTAAAATACGCGACATGGTTCTGGGTGCTATCTTCATCTCCCGAGATAAAATCTTTTGCTTTCGGACAGGATTTCTTCGAATTCTTTCCCTTACTGCTTTGACCACCTTTTGCGTACGAGCACTACGTGGACGGCCAGATCTTTTTCTGTCACAAACAGAGGAGGTCTCATTGTACCTATTAATAGCCCGGTACACAAACATTTGACTAATACCAAGCGTATGGAGAGTTTTAAAATTTGTATTTGGCTCCATACCAACTTTGTGTAATGCAATCACAGCGATTCGGTTCTCTTTATCACCCCACTCCATTTTAATATCACAAAATATTGTACAATGTATTGGCGCCAAAATTAGAAAACTCAATGAAAAATCGTATAAAAATGACAGATTCCAAATTCAAATGTCTTTCAAATCTTTCTTATTTTTAATTGTAACAGTATTTATGGCCAGACTGTGTATTTCTGAGCTTAATCATTTACACGCAAAGGACGACCTACTATTGCCTGTTTAAAGGATTGTTCAGGTGCGAGACAGAACGATAGAGACAACATTTTAAACATTTGCACTGAATTTTATAGAAATCTTTACCGTGAGAAGCCGACCTCCCAACCCAACACAACAATGTATTCGTGCTCCGATCACATTCCACCATTTACAGGTTGGGAAGTCCACAAGGCACTACGGAGCATGGAATACAGCAAGAGCCCAGGCGACGATGGCGAGACGACGGAAGCCTTAAAAATAGGAGAGTCGGTTCTTCTTCCACATATTACGAATTTTTTTCAACAGAATTTTAAAAACCGGAATTTTACCACAAAACTTTTGCCACTCATTGATCATTCATCTCCATAAAAAGAGTGACAAAACAGATATCAATAATTACCGCCCTATTAGTCTGGTTTCGCACCTGTACAAAGCCTTTATTAAAGTAATTGAAGACCGAATATCAGGATCACTCGACCAACAACAGCCTCCCGATCAGGCCGGATTTCGCCGCTGCCTCTCTACTACTGACCACCTTCACTCTATCAATCAGATTATTGAGAAACACTCAGAATTCCAGCTCCCACTTTATATCGCCTTTGTGGATTATTCAAAAGCTTTCGATGGTATCACTCATAGCTCAATTTATAACGCCCTGCAGAATCAAAGCATAGTCGCCACTTATATTAACCTTCTACAAAGTATGCATAAGAACAGCACTGCAGCGATTAAGATCAGTTCCATGACGGGACCGTCCTTCAAGATAGAGAAAGGAATTAAGCAAGGAGACCCGCTGTCTCCGAAACTATTCACGGCTGTGCTGGAGGAAGTATTCCGAAAGCTGGCAGCGGGTTGGACGGAAAGGGGCATTATGGTTGGCCATAAGAGATTATCTAATTTCCTCAGATGCTAGATGATCATAGCACGACAAGCCTAGAGGTCGGACTTCGGATGAATATGTTAAAGACCAAGTTGATGACGAACAGCCCGCATCGCAGGATCACAGTGGCGGATGGGGAGATTGAATACGTCGGTGAGTATCTCTATCTTGGTCAAATAGTATTTTTCCAGGCAAGACAAAACAAAGAAGTTGCAAGACGCACCGAAACTGCCTGGAAGAGCTATTGGGCCATGAAACATCTAATGAAGGGTGACCTTCCTTTGTCTCTTAAGAGGAGACTCATTGACGTGTGCATACTTCCCATCCTCACATATGGCGGACAAACGTGGTCTTTGACAAATCAGCAGAGGTCCACGGTCGAGGTTTGCCAGAGGGCTATGGAACGGAGTATTCTGGGGATCAAACTAACAGACCGGGTTAGGAATACGACCATCCGTTCCATAACAAAAATAACTGATGTCACTTGGAAAGCTGCCACGCTAAAATTGAATGGGGCTGGACACATCTGCCGCATGTCAGACGACCAATGGGCCAAACTTACGACCCAATGGGTCCCTCTTAATGGCAAGGGACATCGCGAAATTCTGATGAAAGTTTACGAAGATCTTCCTATTGCGTCTTAAACTTATACGTTACTGCACAGAGATGAACTGTGGTAGAGCTGCGACAGTTCGTCTCAGTGGAACTCTAGTAAGTTCCCTCTCCCACCCATAAAGTGAAGGAGCGTGAACCTACTAAATATTTGCGATCAAAATGTCCTAATGCGACGATATATAAATAGTTGAGCCTACGTGCGCAATTCTATGCTAAAGCTGTTCACACATTGGTGATAACTGATAAATATATGAGCATCTCTCATCTCTGCTGCTGCATATCCACTGAAGCTAAGCGGAGACGAGTTATTTAAGTAACGAAATCCTATTGGTTTATTCTAACACCTCTCCTCTTCTCCCGTCTCGTCTCCGCTTTAGTCGAGTACTGGCCCAAGCCATTATTTTAGGTCGTTCTTTCTTACACATTCACTGCCGTACATGTGCTTCCTAATTGATACACAGCTACTGTCCCCCTACGACTCGAGGATCATCGTGCATTTGCTGATACGTATAGTTTTGTTATTATTCCCCAGACACCCTTTACAAAGCCCCTTGTTAGGCCTATTATTCCTGGGGAAGGTAAAAGGCAATTGACAACGACATGCAAGCGTAATCGAACGTGTGGGATGATTCGAAACGTGCTCAAAAAGCTAAAAGGGTACTGCAAAGGAGAGAATACGAAATAGTTTGTATAGACAATAAATCTTCTTCAAGTTTCAACGCCTCTTGAATTGAATCGAGGGCGTACATGCAAAGGATATTGCTTTTAAAAATAGCTAGCAAAAATGCAACATTGAAGAGAAATCCAATTTTATGACAATATTGAAGCGTATCGGAGTAAAATTCCGATTCCTCGAATGCGTTAAAATGTTAACAGACTGTTGGCAGTTTATTGTTTAAAATGAAATGATCGTGAAGATAAGGCATGTGAATAACCAGACCGCTATTTATACGTTTCGTTGATGTTATTAAAATAATGTTTTTTTTTTTTTTTCAATATGTCTGACATCAGACTGGCTTGTCCTTTATTTTGCCTACATTCAGCTTCTATTCTACGCTACTGTTATTTTTAATTGTCCCTAGCCCATTTCTTTGAAACATCTTAAAGGCGTTTTCCCGCAGGTATGCCTACAGCCTTACAAGCAATATTCCTGCAAATAACGCCGTGTTTACCTTTGTATAGAAAGGGAATACTAATCTTTATGCCGAGAGAAGCTGAGAGGAATCCTAATACAATATGATAGTAGACGTGACGGAGGCTATAGTTGAGCAAATAAATATTATCGCGAAATATTTGCTTATAATATGAAATACTTGTGATAGTTTAAGTAATAATATTTTCTATACATATATAAATCAATTGCCGTGCATTAGTTTTGCAAAAACTCGATAATGGATCGACCTATTGTGATGAAACTTTGGTACTACCTAAGTTGTTGTGTGCGCGTCGGAGAAGGTTCCTAATAAAAAAAAAGAAAAAGGCATCGTGACGCATGCCGGACATTAACAAGTACTAGTTAAAAGCTTATTTGCACGAGGCATATAATATGGAACAGGATATAGAACTCACAGAGCTGAGTAACACTACAATGAGTGAACTTAATGCACTACACGACCCATCATAATTGGCTGACAAGCTTGCATTAGCATCCAATGAACGGCTTTAGATATACGTCACGCTATGTTGTTTATCTACGTCAGGACCCAAGGTCCCTGAACGCTGAAAGATAGCTGTTATAAACTAATGTGACCAGGGAAGCATAGCACAATAGGGAAACTGTAATTGAAATCATGTCAATCATCATCAATCAATCATTCTTTTTCTGCGTCATGTTTACCGCAAATAACCGTATTTCTTTTCTTTCTTTCTTTTTTTTTTTTGAAAACCTTGATTTCTATAATGACACTGTCCGAAAAACAACTAAAACCAGTATAATTGGATTGGGAGCGTGTCCAAACCAATTTAGCAACAATTTACTTTAAGGAGCTTTCTAACGTAAAACTAAATGACAATTTTCTGACCTACATAAGTAGGAAAACCACTTAGTCTTAGGTAAAAGTCTGCAATGCTTGCAGCTCTAATGACACTGAAGCTGATAGCCACACAGCCTGCGAAATTAAAACTACACAAGAGTTTTACAAGCGACCCAAAGCACAATATTTTATAACGGGACAATACACAGTAAAAGAGAACAACATAATATAGCTTCCCTTTTGTAACAAAGACAATACGGTTCGTAACATCTATACGCGTTTACGTTGGAAGTGGGTATTCAGAGTTCTGACGTCAGTTTCAAGTAATAGGACAACATCAACAGAACTTAGAATAGTTTACGAAACAATAACATGGACGTTGGTTAGGTTTGCTGAAAATGGACGAGTCGAGTAAGATTTTAGGGCAAAGAAGAAAATTCGCAGTTCATTAGAATATTAGTTTGTAAGCCACGATTGAGTCAGACTATCCCACTAGCATAGCAATAAAACTTGCGGTACTTAGTTTCCTAGCCTAGCATACCGTACCATTTACAACAGACACTATTCGTGCGGGTAAAATTATCCTGCCTGTCTATTCTGTTGAAACCTCATCGTGAAAACGTAGTATAAGTAAGCTGGCATTCCACCTGATGCTAGGGATCCTCGCTATTGATAGCTCACTTCCACTAAGTTTTCGCAGTGACATTTTTACATAATTGGTTCCAAATATAGTTTAGGTCAGTTGCCAGTGTAATCAAATTATCAAGAACCTACGTTTATCAATGAGCTTCACATCACACATACAATATACACTGTTATATTACCAACTGTCAACCAACCCGCTCCGTTAAATTCTGACTATTGTGTAGCATCTTGTAAGTTCTTGTCAAACAACTTTTCCATTCAAGACTAACTAACTTTGAGACAATGTATCATTACAACGATTGACGTCATCTGACACGTCGGCTTACTTCGAATGAATCGTAACTGTCAGGATCGACAGTTACGATTCCGACACCAGTAATGTGTTCACAGACACTGTGTTTTCATGTTTGTTAATTAATATTCCAGTTTATTTGTTAATTTGCGCAACAAACAGCTAAACGCGTCTAGACTTATTAGGTCACGAATCGATCGCGTTCAGTCTAGTTTTTTCTAAGCTTTGCAATTGCGCTTCTGAATCCTTTGAAAATACAAACGCGCGACTACATTGATATTGCCGAACGTTAACATCGATAAAACTGCCAATATCAATAATTTACCTTGTGCCGACTTGGGTCACAATGCAATCGTCGACATAGCGCAAACATAAATAGTTTCTATCGGCATTTGCTAATATCCTTGTTTAAAATAGTAAGCAGTGGTGGCCCAGCGGTCAAAAGTAGGTTCGAACCCAGACAGGCGCTTTGCTTTGTTTAAAATATTTCATCACCACTGCTCTCAAAACTGTAAAGGAAAATATCGTGAGGTAACCGGCATGTCCTAGAACCAAAAATTCGAAGACTTGTGACTCTACCAACCCGCACGGGGGTGGATTACGGCCCACCCCCTCTCACCGTGACGAGGCCTGTGTCTCAGCAGTGAAAACATTATCGGCTGATTATGATCGGCATTTGCTAATTTATTTACCATCTACAAGTTTTTCCGCTTATCAATTATTCTTATCAAAGTAAATTAACACCATTTATTTTAGTTCCAGTTTTATTAACAATGGAAGCTGACAGATGGGTCATTAATCATTGTGATTGTTACGACTTGCAATAAAGTGTCTACTTTAAAATATACGTGTCGTTTTAGTAGCACGATATTAAAATTAACTACCTGCTATTTGTTTAATTAAATATTTAATACTAGTTTTTTTAATTAAAATGATACAGCTAATGCTCCCTCTGAGAATGAATATCAAAACTAAAACCATATGCTATTTGTAAATCCATAGAAGTTGCCCGATTATCGAGGAAATCCTGATGTTAGGACTAAGGAGATATAGCTGGAATAAGATGAAAATGTCCATAATGTCGTTAATCCAGCCAAGTAAAGCACTCCACAAAGCACTCGACAAGGAAAAATAGAAAGCAGTAATAAGGACATTCAGCTGGTACTTCGGTATTCTGTGTGATACTGAGTGACTGACTAATTATATCTGTCGCGCAAGTTCTGCTCAAGAATTTTCACGCATTTTCGCTCACATTTCTGAGAAAAATTTCTTCTTGATGAGGCGAAATACTTTCTTACAGAGCGTAAAAATTTGGCGCTTTCTTGTAGCTTTGGTACAAGAAAGAAGCAATTTCTGAAAATCAAAGGAATTTCTCGTCCATAAATCACGAACAAATCCGTTTATCGCTAGAATAATTCCCAGCCAATAAAAAACAACGCAATCTTCGTGAATGTGTACGAAATACGAAATTTGAATTCCCGACGGAGCTCGAACCACGAACGCGCTCGTGTTGTAACATAACGATTTCATATCCGCTCGGACACTGTCGGCCGACCGACGCTCGCCGAAGGGCGTTCGTTCGTTCCATTTTCAAACTAAAAATTTCCATCAACGTATATACTTGATTCGGAAGTATGATTGGTGATGAATATTTTATTGATTACAACGGCCGATTCTTTTGCATGAATGAGTTTCTTTTAGGAGAAAAAATCTGGTAATATTGCATCAGTTACGCATGTCTTGAATTTATTTCAGCCTTCAGGCTCTATTGTGTACAAATGTAAACAAAGACCTGTGAATATATACGAGTACTGCAGTGTTACGAAATATATTGTGAGAGCCGTGTTTATTTATTTTTAACCAGATATTTGTGGTTTTTCCTTGATGGGATGATTTGTTATCGAACAGGAAAAGTTTAAAAACAGATGTTATGGATTGTTCAGCTAGCGTAATATGATAATTTCCCACTGCTGGGATACAGACCTCCAGAGGAAGTGGGGCGTAATCCACTACGCGGACCCAGTGCGGGTTGATAGATGTCACATGTCTTCGAAGTTTTGGTCTAGGACATGCCGGTTTCCTCAAGATGTTTTCCTTCACAGTTTTCAGAGCAGTGGTGATAAAATAAGTTACACAAAGTAAAGCGCCTGCCTGGGTTCGAACCTACGACCTCCAACTCGTAAGTTGCGGCCGTTACCACTGGGCCACCAGCCCACCACTGCTCACCATTGTTCAGGTATTTAAAATGATATGCCTCCTCATACATAGATTTTTATTGTTGACCCTGCAGACTGATTATGTAAATTCTTTATTTATTTATTTATTTATTTACCATTTATGTACACACATATATAAACAGACAATGAAAAACAGAACAGAAAAAATAGGTACAGAGGTGATGCTTATTTCATAAGAAATCTCTTCCAGCATACCTGAGATAGGACAATAGATACAGAGATGTAGACAGCGTGTGATAGAGCAAAGGAGACAACAAAATAATACATAGAATAAAAAAAAACAATTCACTTAAAAACTAAACAAGAATTACGAGAATATATTAACATACATACAAATAAACATACATAAATACTTCTAAAATAAATATTACAAGAATGATAATAATTATATCATACTCAAAATAATAAATACATACACAACTATGATGAAGTGGACAGATAGTGTTCTTCAATGTTCTTTAAAATTTGTCACCATAATCCAGTTGACCTATTGGAAATTATAATGATGGGCACGGCAGCAGCGGTATCTGAATTTCATGCTTTTGTGGAGATTAAAGAATCGTGAGCGTGTCAGCTACTTTGATCAGTTCACGCTCTGAAGAGTTTTAGGAACTTAAAACTATCGATATCAGTAGTTTGAACAGTATGAATTTCATAATTTCGAATTATATTTTCGAGACGTATACTGCGTCTCAAAGTCTTTTGGAAGGTTCCTGACTGCTCGATTTTATCAGAAATAAACAGCAACGATACCCATCGCATTTAAAAAACTGTGTCCAACTGTGGACTACGAAAGGTTTAATATTAATCAAACTCAAACGATTTATTTAAATTAAACCATTCAAAGGTGCTTTCGTATGGTCAAGGAGTCGGTTAATCAGGAATATGAAGGTAGCTGCCGTTTCCAAGTACGCGTAGGAGCCTAGAAGGTTACCAATGTTACCATGGAGAAGAACGGACAAGAAACTCCATAGACACTCTTTCAATTTAAATTATATTGTTGCAAAATATTAGTGACATAAAGAAATTGTAGATGGCCACTGTACTTGGACCGATCCTCCCAATTAGGGCTGAAAATAAAATGGTCAAGAATGTTTCCCTTTTTCAGTTATCTTTTAGCAGTCTTCTAACCTTGCAGGCAACTGGTACATTAATCACGTTCGGAAAAATCGAAAACATTATACGTAGGTTCCAAGACCTATTAAACATCGCTAAATGAAGGATACGAAGAAGATATTCTTTATTAGCTATCATTACACGTGGGTTTGGAACGTCCTTGTCCCATTAAGTGGAATCGATTTTATGAAAAAAAAATCCTTTTCTTTTCATAATTATAAAGTTGTCATTACTTGACGTGGGGAAACAAGCACGTGTGATGACGACGCCTCACGAAGTCACGACCAAAGCTTATACAAAACAAAGGAACTTGAAAAAGCAAGTGACGACAAACGAGTTTGCATGTAAATATACTCTTTATTGGTATTCGTTAGTTCCAGATATGACACGCTTTAGTAACATTTTGGCAATAGTCAACAACAGGATAAACATTGTTACGGAAGGGAACCACGAACATCGAAGTGCCTCAAATGGACGGATTAACGACCAGAAGGTCGTGGGGGCAGGGGAGCTATTTCATGAGAGCAATCCGACCGATTACGAATACTCAACACAATTGCCGGTGCGCAAACGTGACAGAGGAGCTTTGCGGGCAATTGATTCAATTTAAATGATGTGCTATAAATCATAGTTGGGCGAAGATGGAGTAGAGAAAAATGCGTAGCAAAAAACGCAGAACGCTTATCCTTATACGAACTAAGCTATAAAAGACGGATTAAACGAACAGACCAATTACAAATTGGCCACTTTGATCAACAACCAACGTGTCCACACAGAAGCCATTACATTTAATAACCAAGTACTTATACAGTGTATAATTAACCGCAGTGACATGCTGACATGACGCTTGTAATTGTTAAACCTTAATAGCTCCGCAATTTAGAGGCACGCCATCGCGAGGTCACGTGTTCCGACTTAGTGTTGCAATGAACCTGTACTTCATGCAAATAACTTTGCTTCTAGGAACACTTGGCGTTTTAACGGCTTCCCAGGAAACACGTGAATTCTAGATAGCAGTGCCATCAAACTTGAATGTTATACTCTCTTCTTCTTGCCGAACCTCTCAAAGATTTTCGATTATTACTTTTGAGGACATAAATTGAAATTTATGGGCAGCTTCATCGAATGGAATGACTCTCCCAGGAATTTATTTTCTTGGAAGCAATTCCTACAAGTACTAAAAGTTTTATTATTGGACAGGCCGTCTTTGCTCGAATCCTTAACATGATCCTTTTTTATTTGGATGAGTATAACGGCCACTCGTATTAGAAGCAATTAATCATTAAATCCTTACATCCTTCTGACTTCTTCTGCCCGGTATGTTCCTCTTTGCTAGATCGTTCTCAGATATAATCCCTCAATATCCAGTAAGCCAAAAAGAGAAAAGTCCGTCCCCATTAATGAAGTCTTATTAATCTTGATCACGGAATTCTTGCTCCAACGTAACTGAGTAATTTTCCTAATTCCTAATGAAATTATTCACAAAATAAGTTTAGTTTATTTAGATCGGCAGTAAAGGTAACCCGCATAATTATATTCTTCATTCAATCTTATAAAAATAATGTTTTACATAACATGCGTGGTCTACGCTAATATTTAATAACAAAATGGTCTTAGGTAATGTATCTTTAATTTTATTACGGCAGACACGCCCGAGGCGTTTCTTCAATAGGTTCATTCATTCGTGTTATCCTGGGGGAGTTTACCTTGACGACATTCCCCTTCAGGTAATTGCGAGGTTTAATTTATTCTGTCTAATCCTCGAAGATCGTGGGGTAAGTAAACATCTTCATGTTATTTATAGACAAAATGAACAACAACGAATCAACAAGAGAACAACGGATTTGAGGGAATTAATTTGGATATATCCTTCTTGAAAGTGCTGCAGGAAGTCGGTAGATTATGCTGTTCTATAGGGACTACAGTTCAGTCTGAAGTTTTCAAGATCAGTTCAAACATGGGATGTTGTCAAGGACTTAGATCAAGTTTCGATTCGTGGCATTCTTAAGATTGTAGGAGACGGCGAAGTTCACAAACTTGTCACCAAAGTTCTGAATAGGCTCAAAATCAAACATCTCAGAGAAGCGAGCTACGCTTTTAATGTAGTTTTTTCAACATTAATTATGTAGAAAGCACCCTCTCTGAGAATTAGAGATAACAGCTCATTAAGTATTGCCGGGAAAAGAGCTTATCTCGCCGCTCAGTGCAGACTTAACTTGAAAATGCGGGTTGGAGTGCCGCTCACTGTGATAAATCTTTTAAACCGAGAGGTGGAAGCTATGTGGGCGACCTACGTATCAAAATACGAGTATCTGGACGATGTGGGAATGACATGACATTATGATACAAAATTAATCGTGAATTTTTTTAATATCTTAACAACAAGCGAAAAAAGGATAATTTCATCCAACTCTTTGTTCATACCGAGATACCGTAAACCCTTGTTTTTGCCTCTTACAAAGACATACGAGTTTATCCACAAAAACAGGGATCTGTCAGCGATATTACGTAAAACGGGCTTGCCCTTGACTTCTCCGGCATTCGGATTCACTATCCGTATTATTTGGCAATATTAATCCCTGGTTTTATAGCTTATGCGGCTGAGCCCGAGTGACATCATCTGAATGATCAATATCTGAGCTTGGATGAGCAAAGGTTAAGGTAGGGTCGGAAACATTTGACTATTCGGATTCTTGTGTTATGTAATGAGAAATTCTTACTAGATGTTGGGAACAAGAAATGTCTTATGAAAGCGAACATATAAAGACATATCAAGCTACACATTTCTAGTTTTAGTTGACGTCGCATACTATAGGCTTTTCGTACAATGAGAAATCAGCTTGTACTGGAAATATATAGCTTGATATGTCGTAGTGCGTACAGTAAAACACAATGGCAAAGGTTGGATTGACTATCAAAAGTACGATTAGGACTAATCCCAAGAAGCTGAACAGACAAAGATAATCATTTTAACCATATACAATAACAATACAATATAACACATAAAAATCATTTAAATGCTAACACAAAGCTTCCTTCAAACGGTGTCGCTTAGACATTGTCATATTATCATTATCGTTGACGTCTTCAACGCGTTTATTGACACTTGTAAGATCCATTGTTACAACAACTATTATTATTACTATTAGTACAACAGCGCACGTACCATTGCTTTATATTCAGTTAACGTAACCAATCTCTTGGAATACATGGAAGGTAGTAAGATTATACTTACTCTCGCCCACAACTTCGTTCACGTGAATTTCGGAAGAGCAAGAAATAATATCTTGTTGATCTCTATGGACAGCAGTTGTGGTCCCTGGTAAGCGCTGCGACTTACCAAGTTGAAGGTCGTAGGTTCGAACCCAGACAGGCACTTTAGTTTGTGTAAATTAATTCATTACCACTGCTCTCAAAACGGTGAAGGAAAATATCGTAAGGTAACCAATGTCCTAGAACCAAAAATTCATAGACACGTGACATCTACCAACCCGCACTGGGCCCGCGTGGTGGATTACAGCCCACTCCCTCTCACAGAGAAGAGGCCTGTGCCTCGGCAGTAATAGTAAGCAGCAGAATAGCAGTAGGAACATTATGATGTTAAGATCATACTTGCTCTCGACCGCGACTTCATCCACATGAATTTCGGAAGCGCAAGAAATTAGATCTTCCAAAACACACAATAGGGTGAACTTTGAAAAAAAAAGTTCTTTATATGTAACATACATACTTTAGTATTATAAATTTTATGATGCGCTGCTCCTAGTGGTTTAGGTTGTACGTTATCTGACAAACGACCAGAATTCAGACCCGGACCTGGTCTATCTGTTAGTCGATTAGCAGCTGCATCTAGATATTCACTGCCATAATAATAAGATCACCAATTAGTCTTACAATCCCGGTGATTAACCCAGCCTGCACTTTCCCCATCATCCACCACCCATCCGCACAGTGACAGGACACGTGAGTTTCATTTATTATTATTTATTTATTTATTTTACCATTTATGTACACACATATATAAACAGACAATGAAAAACAGAACAGAAAAGATAGGTACAGAGGTGATGCTTATTTCATAAGAAATCTCTTCCAGCATACCTGAGATACGACAATAGATACAGAGATGTAGACAGCGTGTGATAGAGCAAAGGAGACAAAAAAATAATACATAGAATCAAAAAACAATTCACTTAAAAACTAAACAAAAATTACGAGAATATATTAACATACATACAACTAAACATTCCTATATACTTCTAAAATAAATATTACAAGAATGATAATAATCCTCATTTCATTTCCTATCTAAACCTACACAGAATCCGACCTACATATCTTGAGATAATTAAGGGTCACTGATAAATTTTAACCGGTCGCATACCGAACGAGATAGGGGAATGTTCTGTATCAAATGTTAAACTATTGTTAGTACTGAATTATATCAACTTCGAACTTAGTTAAAATATTGATAACGTTGAATAAAACGGAAAAGTTTAATAGGTTTTTTTAAAAAATACATATTTCAAATATTACATTTACGGACTTAAAATGCCAAGAAGTCACGATGAATTTCGAGATCGTTTCTTCCCGACCTAATTAAACCTTTAGTAATTAATCTCTAATTAAATATTTATGGCAGATTTGATCAATGTTATCAACTGTTAATTTCTCACAGGAAGGAGTAATCTATGAAACTGATTCTTTACAAATTCTGAAAGGATGTTTTTGCCAGAAAAACACTGAATAAAGAAAATTGACTGCTAAGTCTGGGAAATTTATCGGACAACACAATCGTGAATCTTAAATAACTTTCATCAGGCTACGTACTATTTATAGAATTTCGGAAAGGTTAGGTCCCTGGAGATTAAGTGCCTGAAGCACAGGCACGTAGGTAGTGCCAAACGAAATATCTACTTAACCTTTGTATCTATTTCACGTCGCTTGTCATACTACATTTCCTTCAGAAGGGTCTTAAGTTAATAAGGGTCATCTTTTGTAAATATTATGGAAATTCAAGTGGATAATTCAAATTTAGGCAATTTTAAGTACTTAACTGAGCGTAGAACACTTTATATAAGAAGTCACTCAAAATAAATTTGAAACTCCTTAAGAAACTTTTTGTAAGAAATTCGGAGGATTTCGAGGCTTTCTCATAATTTAAGGTTCACATCGGCTTTAATTGCCTTAATTGGGTCAACTGGAGGAAACTGCTAATTAGTTTTTCATCCTATAAGTGCGACTTTTGAGTAATCACTGTAACCAGCAATGAAAGGAAACTCACCATTATTATTATTATTTTTTTTTATCAAACGTTGCCCCACACTAGGAATTACTCCTGTACCGTGGGTGCGTTTACAAACATTTAAACTCACATACACAAACAGCCAGACCCGGAACAACTACCTGTAGGCAATACAAATATATTTTATTCCGTGCGGGAATCGAACCCACGACACGCAGCGCAGCACTCGATCGCTCAGCCACTGCGCCAACAGTGTCGTCTCAATTATTGATCTGAAGATCTTATTTGTTTATTTTATTTAACCGTTTATTTATTCACATAATCACACACACTCACATAACACAGACAAGAAGAAAGGAAAAACACGTACAGTGAAAGGAGCCATGATTCTTTTACGACGAAGTCAACATAACATCACAACTGTAATTCCCGAAAGGCTAGGCAGAGGTGAACCTACCTATAGTACAGTCACGAGCAAATTAAAATTCCTTTTTTTTTAATTTAACATATTTATTTAATCAAAATAATTACCATTATTATCTATACATTGCTGCCATCTAATAGGAAGGTCATTTATGAATTTTCGATAGAACTCTCGTGATCTAGGTTCGACAAACTGTGTGAAAGCATTTTGTACTGCCTCCTGAGATGAAAACTTTTTATCACGTAGAAAATTGTCCAAATCACGAAAAAAATGGTAGTCCGTTGGAGCAAGGTCTGGCGAATACGTAGGGTGACGAATGGTTTCTAATTGCAGTTCCTGTAGAATTAAAACGGTTTCTCGTGCTGTATGAGGTCTCGCGTTATCATGGAGCAATAATGGTGAAGATCTATTCATGAGTCGGGGCTGTTTCACTGCTAGTTTTGCTATCATTGTTAGGAATTCGGCACAGTAGACATGTGCCGTTATTGCTTGACCAGATCCGAGAAAGCTATAGTGAATAACACCATGCTGAGACCACCAAACAGTTACCATTACCTTTTTATTGGTAAGCTTTGCTTTAGGGCACTGTTGCGGCGTTTGACCTGAGGTCAGTCATTGCATTTTTCGCTTGCGGTTATCGTAAAGAATCCACTTTTCATCACATGTCAAAATTCGATCCAATATTCCTTCATTTCTGTATCGATTCAACACAAGTTTCAACACGCGTTTCTTTCTGCAGATCAGTCAAATCATGAGGCACCCATTTCTCATATTTTATTTTATTGATTTGACGCAAATGAGTCAATATTGTTGGTAAGGTAACGTTAAGCCGTGCCGCTAATTCCTGGGTAGTTTGGCTCGGATCGGTTTCCACCATCTCTTTCAATTCATTGTTATTCACCTGTGTGGGCGGTCTTCCACGTGGTTCGTTCTTCAAATCAAAGTTTCCATCACGAAAGCGTTTAAACCAAAATCACACGGTGCGTTCATTAGCAGTCCCCTCTCCAAACGCAACATTGATATTACGAGCTGTTTCTGCCGAGTTAGTTCCGCGTCGGAACTCGTATTCAAAAATAACTCGAATTTTCGAAGTATCCATCTTTCTTGTCTAAGCTGAATAAAAAAAAAACAACTGAAAGTCGATAATCGAATGTTGCACATTTTTTAAAAGAAGAACTTCATAGGTACCATGTGAAAAAAGTTTTACTCAAAAATCTCAAACCATGAAGGTTCTATGTCAATTCGAATTACCTATTACAATAAAACGGCAATTCAAAGTCAAATCATTTATTTCAAATAGGCACATAAAAGGCACTTTTGAACGTCAAAAATAAAATTAAAATAAAATTGATTCTAGTCGCGTCTTCCAAAAGGCAGTTTTCGTATGGAGAAGAATGGGCAAGAAACTCCACCTTACTACTTAATCTTTTAAAATGTTTTAATGTTTAAAATGTTTAAAAAAAAAAAAAAAAGACCTCATGCTCAGCAGTAGCGCTTGGGACCACTAGAACAACGAGGCAGTAAAAATCTTCATTCATATAACCAACAACGACTAGTTGTCCAAATAAAACTTTAAACTAGGATACCCAAGTACCTACTGAAACTTGAAGAAGCGCAAGTTGAAGTAAAAAGGAAATAACTACGCAATTACACTTTACTCAGATATGGCCTTTGGTGTCAGAAACTTGTAGCGAAACTTTGC
Source organism: Apamea epomidion (assembly GCA_947507525.1). Lineage (NCBI taxonomy): Eukaryota > Metazoa > Arthropoda > Insecta > Lepidoptera > Noctuidae > Apamea > Apamea epomidion. Next base: position 1,183,818 of record OX382237.1, on the reverse strand, counting down.
CAAGAATTTAGTATCTGCAAGATGGAGAATGTAGTAATAGTTCGCGAAAGATCTTCGTTTGCATACCTCGGAGACGGGAGCATTTCAAATGAAAAAATAAATTTTTGTATGTTTCAAATTAAAACATAAAGGACGGGACGTAATATTCTATTTCTTAATTTTAAGTCTACATGACCCAAATTTCATAAACTCATAGCATTTCCGTCAGAATTGCTGACATCGCTTACACCATAAACGTTTCACATGGCAGGATACCGGTGCAAACCAGATTGCGATTAGCGAAACCGGTCCTAGCCGGTTTGAGAAGACGCTTCTGTATGGAACTAATAAAGTAAACCTAGCCATTTCGAGAAACATTAAACTTGAAAGGTAGGTATATTAAAACTAAAACTACATTGTATAGTAGCAACGAAAATATTATAATACTTGAAATAAGGAAGACAATGTGTGTCGTTGTGAGTGCTATACTGAACAAGGAAAAGAGATCACTTTGTTTCGGTTTTAATGTCCGCAACATGCCACATGCCCCAGAAGATAACAGATTTAATACTGAGACAGTTTTCAATGTTTGCTTGTCCAAAAGTTGATAGTCACGAAAGTGCGCCGTTCATAAACTGTTTGTTTGTACACCGCGTCGTTCCGGAAGTGAACACTGTTAGGAAACAGAGCGTCAAATAAGGTTTTTTGGTCCTTGGATCCAAGAAAAAAACAACTGGTTAGACCTACAACTAAAAATAATGTTTACAAAGCTTGTAAGTTTATATTTAAGATAGTACTATGCAAGATGGAGAACACAATACGACAATAAATTAAAACTTCGTATATCTAATGAAGTTCTCAGTCTGTATACAAAATTCAACCAAATATAACAGTCACTAAAGCTAGTTGGCTGATCAGCAAAATTTATAGTTGTACCATTACTGCTATTTAGTTTGTTTTCACTTTTTTTATATCGATCATCATCACCATCGCTCTCCTGCCCTCATCCCAATGTATTCGTGGTCGGGGCAACATGTCTTTATCTTCCATACTTCTCTATTAGACGTCATCTCGGTAGTCACCCCCATTCTAACCATATCATCATTCACACATTCCATCCATCGTTTCTTTAGTCTTCCCCTACTCTTATAGCCATCGACATTCATACTCAAAACTCTTCTCACGATATTTTCCTCATTTCTCCGTAACACATGCCCATACCATGACAACCGATTTCCACACAACTTTTCAGTTACCGGTGCCACTTTCAGGCTTCCTCTTATGTACTCATTTCTTATTCTATCCATTCGTGTAACACCACACATCCCTCTTAGCATTCTCATCTCAGCTGCATGCAATTGCCTTTCATTTATCCCTTTTGTGGCCCAACATTCTGATCCATTTTTTGATATCGATGTTGGGCTTTATTTGATAGTCTTCTTCTCCATACGAAAACTACCTTTTGGAAGGGGCGACTAGAATCAATTCTATTTTACTGTAATTTTTGACGTTCATAAGTGCCTTTTTTGTGTGCCTATTTGAAATAAATTATTTGACTTTGACTTTAGTACCAATATACTCTTACACGTTAATATTGCCAGTGTTTCCATTTATTGTATAATTAATTACGGTAGAAATGTAATGATTTCACGACAAATCTTCAAGGTAAACCCGACTGGCGCTATTGAGAGCATTCTACCAATCCACTCGAAACATTACGATATAACAACATACTCATGCAGACTCAATATCAAGGTAATGCAGATATATTTAGCTGTTCTCGCGGAAGACCAAAACATCGTTTGGGAGCTGCGCAAACGCAACGTAAGCGGTTTTGTTTATTTATACGGCAGACGCAGGATTATATTCGCGAAGTTATTTGACGTGTTGCTTGACGATAATGTCTTTTGCGGTTGGTCTGGGAAACCTGATTGAATGTTTACCGTCATGGTTGTTTATTATTTTTGGCTATAGATAATCTTAGATTTGTATCAGATTGCCCGGATTTTGTTCCTATGTTTTAAAAGTCTACGAACAATCAATTATTTCATTTTTGTTGAGCATCAGAGTCTGCGAAGCAATTGCGTGACACACTTACAATTGCAATGCCTTTCATTTTGGCAATTCAACAACATTCATTGCGTTACTTATACTGTCGAGCAGACGAACTTTTCAAATATGTATATGTAGCAATGGATTAGCAATTTTTTTCAAAATCCTCCTTCGCATTTTGAAAGAAAATGTCAAAAAGTTAAAGTCTAATCATTTATTTCAAATAAGTCACTTTTGAACGTCAAAACTTACAATAAAATAGAATTTATTCTAATCGCCGCAATGTATTACGCAATTGGGGTGCTGGCCCTACAAGAGGCGACAGTTATTCGAATGTTCCTCTACAAGCCGGGAAGCCGGGTTTAGCAACATTTCCATAGGCTTATACTGCCATATTGTGATGCAGATAAGACTTTAACGCAGAACTCTCGTGGCATGCATATTTATAACATCCAATTTAGAGAATCAGTGATCTGCATACTGACTAAAGACCACTTGGCAGTTTAATTGATTTGCGTTCTAAAAGCATCACACATAAAGATCATTTTGTATTATCACAGTTTCAATTCGAAATCAACTTCCTGTTCAGCCAGATTTCCGGCAAATATTTTGCTGTTATGAATTGGATATTTATATCAAATGTTTTTATGCGGAAGGTTGACAACAATAATTAACGGCAAATTAGGATTTTTTAAGGTTTAACGTTCGAACAGTAAACCTGTGGTATTCCTGTAGTTGTAAAGAAGACATTTGAAAGCAGCCTTATGGTAAATGCTAATATTCGACGACTGGAACCCGATTTCAACTTGGAAATTAATATGGAATATAATCAGTAATCACTAAATGATGAACTGTTCATCGACGTACGCTAATATCTAAACAAGTCCTCCAGACTGAATTTCAGCCATGTTCTCAGCGAAGAGCAGCTGTCGGCGCGGGAGATATTTAGTGCATAAGAGTTTGCGTAGACACAAGTGCACTCTTTCTTCGCTCACTCTCATAGTCCGATGGGATGGCATTCCGACACCACCGGAGAGTGATCAGGCGCCAACGGTGCTTTTCGTGGCACGGGGTATCACAAAAGCCATATATCAAGCCTAGCTAGAAGACGGCTATTACCTATCACGAATGCGAATAAAGACACGTGACGTGAGCCATTCCTTAGCAATCTTAACGAATGACACAACTCGAAATTCTTGTCCGTTTTAGTGTAGGAAAACATAACCGTAAAAGCCATAGCCATAGCCGTTAAAGTAATTATAATGGAAATAAACATTAAGCAAGTGTTGAAACGTTAATGAAAACACGTGTAAATGAATGAAATTGTTTACAATACTCAATAGGCAGGGCCGGTGGCGTGTGATAACAAGGCTGGGGAATTTAATTAAATTTTAAGCCGTATACTGTATAATTCGTATAATACGCAGTAAAAACAGATGCCACTGAATATTTTCACGAAGCATTCGTAGTGGTGATCCACGGGGGAGGCCCCTTTATCCAGCAGCTGTAGCTGTCGACGGCTTTCGACTGAGATGATGGTAATAACTCGGAGCAACTGTAACTACATAGCTAAAAAAATGAAGCACATATTATCAAAAGTTTTATTTAGAAATGGTCTTTCGAGTCTTCTTTTGTCCGAAATACCATTTCCTTTGCCATTTTTCTACATAGGGGCTCTTAACAGTTGTGAGAACAATCACGCAATTGTTAGTGTAGAATCGGAAAACCAGTCGGATGAGAATGTCACATAATATTTTGTTGAATTCATCAATGACAACAGTACAATGCAGTAAAAATGCCAGTATAATCATCAAAACAAGCGCACAGTTCTGGAATAAGGTCATCGGCCATCTCTTCCGCATACTGACGCCCATCCCTGTTATCAGCTGGTGTAGTGATATCTACACTGTCTATTTCACTGTGTCAACAAGGACTTTTATTTTTGTCTACATTACAGAAAATATTAGTACGGAACTAGAGATATTCTTCCAACAAGCTGTCACCTTAATTGCTGTCTGCCGAACGCTTTCATTAATTACTCTTTTTCAGAATAGTCATTTTGAATCAATTTATCAATCGGTATCTCTGATGAGACGTTTAGCGTAAAAGTCAGTTAAATTATCTAGATCTGATTTGAGTTTTAGGATGTCTAAGAATCATGTATCAACTTATCAAGATGCAAGAATACTTGATAAGACTGGAACCCCGTCTGAATTTAGAATCATTGTTGGCAAAACTTTCCAAGGTTAAGCCGAAACATTGTTGGAAGGATTGCAAGGTTGATACAACTTGTATGGAGATTTGGGGAGACGTGCCACATTAGCATTTAATTCATGTGTTCAAGGCGTTTCATTGACGAAATGAAACGAAAGCGATGACTCCTCTCTCGAATGGACGCATTGTTCATTCACTTCCGGAAGAGCCCCGAGATATTTTGTCCGAATATTTTATCACAACTAAAAAATAAATCTAGTTGATAGGTCATGACATGGCCAGCTTTTTAAATAGTCAGTGACCTTTCCCACTTGAGTGGCCACCGGCGAGCGCAGATGGCTCCCAGTCCAACTTAGATATGCTTAGTAAACAACAGTGGCTAAGTGGGTCGAGTTCGAGTTCGGCTTGGGACTTAGAGACAAATAGGGGTCAGAAACTGGTTCGGATTTTGTGCAAAAGTTCTCGGATTAGGATGACCTAAAATTACTTTTATAACTGTGGATAAAAGGCCTTTGCCCTGATGTGGGACACAAAACGGTTAAAGGCTAATAATAATAAATGTGGAAAAAATAAATTGGGATATTAGGTCGTTACAAACAATGTTAATGTACCTCACGACAAACTCGGATGCGAAAGCAATGGAAACAGAAGAGAATACAGAAATGCGCAGAAAAACAGGTAGCAACAACACAATAAAGGGAAATAAATTATCAGTCTTTCAAAAGTCAGCACGATAAATAGATCTAATAAAGCCAGTCTTATGGGTTTTATTCAGTCGTTACGGGTCGTCAGAAGCCAAAAAGTCTGGCAACCAGTCTTACCAAAGGGTATTGCATTACGCAGTAACTGGGTTGTGAAGGTCAGATAGGCAATCGCTCCATTTAAAACACAGGTACTCAGCTACATCAGGTTAGACTGGGAGCCGAACCCAACATAGTTGAGAAAGGGCTAGGCAGATGATGGTGATGGGTTTTATTTAAACATACAAGTTACATAATATCGACTAACAAAAGTGGGAGTTCTCGCGTACAAAATCACATACTAAACAAGGAAATTAAATGTATTTGTGACTTAACAGCAAGCAAAACATATGAGTAAAGCCGATGCACGTGATGGGAGGCGTGTATCAATCTAATGAACATTTAATAACTAGCTAACTACATAATTAAGGGTGATGATTCATCCCGCACAGATCCAATTATTAATTATAGGTATTAAGAGCAACTTAAGGAAACATGGAGATAGTTTCAAACTTCCAGACGTGCTAGACACATGCACAATGCACATAATAGCCTTCCTTTACTCTCATAGCCCGATGGGACGGCAACCCGACACTCGCGGGAAGAGATCAGGCGCAGGACCAACGGGTTTACGTGCTATCCGAGGCACGGGGGCTTCACACCACCAGCTTCCAAACTCCGGGCTGTTACTGAGATATTCCTAATGGAAAAACCCGAGAGTGAGGGAAGAGAGAGTGCACCTCTGTCTGCGCAATGTTCACCACAAGGGTGTTGGAGAGTGTCTCTGTTTCCCTCAGGATGGGCTATAAGCGAAACATAGCAAGGGTTCTGGACTTCCGCCGCGTTTCATCGGAGTTTTAAGATTCTTGTAGAGAGTTCATCGTAACACTCATAACGATATCAGCATTTTCCTAGCGCGGTGGCTGTATAGAAATTTTCCACGAAAGTACAGTGGTCAGTCCGCGTAATGGATTCCACGAACCAGCTTATACAGCATTGAGTGGGAAGAAATACGCCCCTTAGCCAGATGACACTACATGTATGGATATAAACTAGAGCAACGGTGGGACAAGCTTTAAAGTGAATAAGTTAAAGGCATATTTTGGACAAACCAATGAAATATAGTCTCCAAGACATACCAACCTACATTTAAAATTCAATAACACATGACCAAGATTCCATTCGTTAATATTAAAGACATAAATTATGTACATACAATAAAACTCTTTTATAACGATTTGTGTGTCATCGCCCGGTATTTAGGATAACACATTTGTGAGTAACATTACAAGTACAATAACGTTTTGAGGTCAGATAAGTTTAATCTTGTTAATATCGTTAAAGTAAAATGCCTTTATGCTCACATTATGTAAATGAGAATAAACAGATATGCTTTTAATTACTGTTCTTAATGGTTTTAAGTGGCTTCTTTATTTTAACGTTTTCTTGAATTGGTCAAGTTCGGGTCGTTTTAAGATTTGCCGTTTATTGGGTGTTTTTTTTTTTAAGGCTTGGCACAGAATACTTATTGTATGGTTACTAAACACGGTCCTAAACTAACTCGTCTTTTGTATGCAAAATGGCGGCCCACCAGCAGCATGTGACTGATGGCAGTTGGAACCCATATAAGACCCCGTAAACAACTAACAAAAATCATTAATACCTCCAAATACAGGTCAAATATATTTTTTCTTTACTGTTGAATGGTAATGGTAAACAAACCGATGGCATACCTGATGTTCAGGTGATCACCGCCGACTATGGCGTCTGCTATACCAGAGGAGGCATAGCTGATGCGTTGCCGCCTCAGAGACAAAGCTGAAATGTCACATGAGTACAGGATCATGTGACATTTCAGCTTTGTCTTTTATTTCCCCAGCAACCATACCCTTGGAACAGGGACACAACACCGGCGCTAGGCGGACGAATAATACAAGGCGGCAGGGGATGTCGATGCGCAAACCGTAAGCATGAATTCAGCAAATGATCCTCCCTAGAAAACCCGTAAAAAATTTTCGTCGGTTATCAAAAATTACAACACGGAGGGTCCAGAATCATGTATACTGAATCCATGGTAACAGGTTGCGCGTCGATGTCCCTCCCAACCTCTATATTATGCTGGTGGGGTAGTAGGTACTTTCCCAGACAAACTCCTTCACAAAAAGCTTAAAAATGATGTATCATTAAGTCTGTTGAAACTCCGAATTAGGAATTTAGGACCAGAAAACGAGCATCATTCCATATGTTGTTCATCGTCGACTTGTCTGTCAAAGCGGCTTAACGAGTAAACGCTTTACTAAAGAGTTATTTACTAACTTCCTGCCCACAGCTGATAATTATGACACAAACTAATTTATGTACCGTCACGGCCTAAATGCTACTGACAAGATAGCTCATACCTACTCGACACGCTAGCGCAGGTATGCATTCTTTAAAAATATTATGCTGGATTACTAGAAGACTGGTAATAGGGTCCTCTCACAATAAATCTGCCTAGCCTTTTCCCAACTATGTATATTAGGGTCGGCTTCCAGTCTAACCGGATGCAGCTGAACATCATTATTTTACATCGAGCGGCTGCCTATCTGACCTCCACAACCCAGCTCTCACATGGGACTTGAAAACATAACTGGCGAAATGTAGATGTTCCCTCCACTTCAGTGTATGCCTGGGGGAATTCAGATGATGGTATTTAAAAGACCGCTCCAACAATAATCAGTATATAAAATATTTGAAAATAACTCTTCTGAATCTGAGTCTGTAAATATTTAGACCCACATTAGGGACCTTACCTACCTTATCTTTGTGCCGTTCATTCCATTAAATATTTACAAAATGGCGCACCAGTGGTGTCGCCGGTGGCTTCCATTACATTCAAAGTTTCAAAGGGTCGTCATATCGCAAGCCGCGACGTCATGTGACAAATATCTGTCAAGAGTCTCAGGACACGTATTTATGTCAGCAGACGAACATTCGTGTGAGATTTGTGTAACTTGACTCAAACCCAAAGCATTCATGTAAATGAAACCACTTACAGGCACTTTTGAATTGCCAAGAAGGCGGTCAGTCAGAAAGAAGAGAGAGTGAAGCTAGTTGCCCATTCCAAAACGTAGTAGGTTCCTATGGAGACGAACGGGAAAGAAAATCTTTCAAATCAAAACACTCTCTTGCTACAGAAGAAATCCAAGTAACAAAGCGATCCTTGTATAACTCCCCATAAAACTAAATGATCATAAAGGTGTCTTCGCATCTGGCGTTGATTGACGTCGCATCACCGCAGGGTGTGGCACCTACATTTGACGAACGCCAGCGCTACATGCGAAATTGCGAAGGGTGCCAAGTTTTTCCAAATTAATACACGTCCTACTTAGAAAATATTCAAGGTACGCTGAATAACAATAACAAGGGGTCAATAGAACTGAAAAACAGGATGAAAAGGTCTACGAACTCTCGCGACAGAAACAGTCTTAGAATCATAAACAGCTGTATTTTATTCCTTAGTTCATTCAAGATCTAACTTATCTGATTAATATGACATTTTATTAGAGGCCAATGACTTGAAATCATTGCTGAAAGTCATTTATGCACTTGAGACCAAAATTTATTTTACGTCCCATTGACCCAAGGTCGTAGGTTCGATGCCTGTTCCAAACAACTGGATACAACGTGATATTGGGTCAGAAACATCAATTTAAGAGGGTGAAGCCATTAGCAGAGGTATAATGAAGAAACTGCATTAGCCACGGTTGAATTAATATACTCAATTAAAGGTTCACGGACAGATTTTTATTGTAATCAGGTACGCTGCACGAATTTGTTGAAGTAGGTAATTGATACGATCATTATCTTCATGTAAAATGATTGACATATCCCTGAAGATTGGTAGTTTTACTAGTAGCCAAGCCACGGGCAAACAGTTTCTCCCAGACATCGAGTAATATTTTTGACTGTACGTTCTGTTCAAAATTTAAACAAAGGGATCATAAAACGTACCTGTGGATGCCAATTTGTAGTGCCACTTACAAATACAGTGCCAAAATTTTTACTATTTGTATACTTCAATACGAAATTCTAATATTAAATCATCTTAAAGATGTTTTTCTTTGAAGTTTTGGTTCGAAGACATGCCGGTTTCTTTACGATGTTTTCCTTCACCGTTTTGAGAGCAGTGGTGATGAAATAAATTACGCAGAGTAAAGCGCCTGCCTGGGTTTGAACCTACGACCTACAACTCGGGAAGTGGGCGTTATCACTGGGCCACCATTGCTCTCAGGAGCGTGGCAATTGGCATAAACAAAGAGAGACCTATAAGTACCCAGCAGTGGGTGTGAAATCGGTGTGTGGATCATGATGTGGATGAAACTCTAGGAGTCAGTCTCACTGCTATCCTTGCTGACTGGTTAGTCTTACCAAATCACAAGCTATTGTAGTGCTTGTTTCGACTCGTGTAGGGTTCCTTATCCTTCGCAATAATACTGCAGTTCTTATTCAGGTTGGTCAAGACCGGGTGTTATTGTCACTGAACAATTCTGTCAAACAAATAGCTGGTTCGGACACACAGGGAAGAAACAAGAGTGTTCTTGATAATAAGCATCGTTTCATAGCTCTTAGAACACAATGGAGATCTGAGATGCTTTGTTACTGGGTATCGTCTAGTATCCAAATAGACACCTCGATCAATATTTTGCATATTTAGAGCAAGTGGTCTTTATTAAAAAGAGGTCAGAAACTGTTTAAGCGGCGGGAACCAAATGTTGAACAACAGGTTTTCAAGCTTCTTGATAGATATTTCAAACTAGCTTCTGTCCCACGACTTTGTCAACGTGAAATTTCTTGTTCCCCTGACCCACCCCGTCAGATCTCATCGCATGCCCGCGCTATTACTTTGATTTCGCTAAGCGTTCTCTGAGTTTTTATTTTTGCTCGGCTTCTAAGGATCCTAGCGTGATATTAAGTAGCCTTTCTCAAGAACTGGAAAACTCAAAAAGAATTATTCAAATCCGACTGGTAGTTCCAGAGAATAAAAAAACGCAAAACAAGTTACAAACTCTTCAGCTTTATTATATTTCAAATAATGCAGGAAGTAAAACCCATCAAACTTTTACGTGCACAGTCTGCGGAAACAGGGGCAAGCAAAATGGTAACTGCACACAGCAACAAAGAGTTACGCTGCAGTAAAATGTTGCTATGATGAGGGTTTAAAAACTAGACATTTTGAGCACTGCAGTGCAGGCTTCAAAATACTTCCTTCAATGGAAGTACTCGCCCCAGAAAACAATAAGCATGACTCACGATTTCCATGTCCGAAACCACAGGCAAACAAATCATTCAGATCATCGACCGTAGCGGGACTGAAATACTTTATCAACCAGAAGCCTACCTTGACACTTAGGAAATAGAGTCCAAAAACCATTAATAATGAACCTAATTATAAAATGAACTCAAACAATCGGTCATGGCAAGAGAAAACCACTAATTTTGTAGGTACAAATGATATTAAACTTTATCGTGTTCTGTTAGAGATTGATTTATTTTGGTTCGTTGCCCTTTCCCCTTTCCCTTTGATACGCAATGATTCCTATTAAATATTGAGAAGGGCCGTCCTTTAACTATTGACAAGCAAATTGGAGTTCTGATAAAATATGTAACGATACATCAAGTCTTGCCAAGGGATAGGCAGAAGCGTACTTCTACACCCACGCCAGTAACGTAAAGTCCCATGAAGTAGGGCGATCCAAAAATATTGTAAGTTGTCATCTGTCTAGCCATTTCGCCACTATGTTAGGGTCGGCTTCCAGTCTAACCGGATTCATGAATATTAGTATTTTACACGGAGTTACTCCCTTTCTGACCTCCTCAACCCAGTTACTGGTTAACATGAAATGCCTTGGTAAGTCGGACTACCCGTAACGATTGTCAAAGATCTACAAATGACAGTGGGGTGGTTTTCGAGGCACGGAAGTGTCAGTATGTAAGAGAGGGTCAGTTGGTCGCCCATCCACGGACTGATCTCGGCAAGCGTTGCTTTACCTTGGAGATCGACCAGTGTGAAAATATTTAAGACGATCTAAACTTGACTCACGGTACCATCAGTAGACAAAGCAGGTCTCCAGTGATTCACCGTTCTAAGAATAGAATGGCCCATTTCTCCAGGCGTTCCATGGAGTGTCAGATCGAAAAGCAACTTTATCACCTATGGCTTTAAGTCCTATGCATACAAAGTCCTATTAGACTGTCGCAAGGATTGTGGAGGATAAACAACAGTCAGTTCGTATTAACCTCAGAACTTACAGAAACGTAATCTTCGCAGTATTAAAATAGAAAAGTAGAAGAAAATGAATAATAGTTTTATTAAGAAGTTCCTAATAAAATAACATCACTCTTTTCCCAAGGGTCAGGCAGGGGTGTCGGGTGTACCTATAGTATACCCACATTTCGGCAGTTATAATGTAGTTACATTCACATTGTTGCCATCGTGGGCAAAACCTGGATGAGGTTGGCACAGGAGCGTGGGGCAGTCCCCACGCTCCTGTGCCAACCTCATCCAGGGTTCTACGAGAGGCCTGTGCACAGCAGGCGGTGAAGTCGGGCTGTGGATGATGATGGTGAATGTAGTCCCATGTAATAGGGGTGAGCCATGAACCGGGCACAAACCCGACTGCCGCTGAGTAATTCCTGAAATTTTCTAATATTATATTGCTTTTCCCTGCTTGCACTAGTGCTATGTGCATATAGATATACCACTCGACAAACACGTGACTTTATCTATTGCTAATAAAAAATTATGATCTCTCCAAAGATCATAGTTCAGAAATTAAGATTAATTAGGATGCTGTTTTATCAAGTACATAGTTGAGAAATTAATATTAATTAGAATACATTATTGTCAATAATACAGTAAACAGAAAACAGTTGATATTAATTATTTTAAGAAGTATAATAGGACCAAAGACTAGTAAGAGCTAAACTAGAGTAACCAGATGTCCGATAATTCAGGGATAGTCTTGGAGTTTCATGTTAAGTAGTACCAGAATTTAATTAAGTAATTTGTTCCTTAGCCTTATCCTGTTATCTGGGGTCGGCTCTCCTTGTCTACCCTGTCCACTTATTTCGATAGCGCGCAATAGCGGTGTATAAGATCAGAAATATTTTTATTTCAAAATATCATACTAGTCTTGTAGTTTGCAAAAAAAACTGGATATGTTTACCGTACCAAGCTACGATTGTCTTGCAACTCTTCGCAAATGAATTCAAAGGTGGAACAGCTCGTTTATTTGATATCCTAGTTCGGGGTCAGAACGAAAGCATCCACGATTCTTGGAAGTTTTGTGCCGTTTAGAAAATACTTACCTACTTCATTATATTATACAGCGCGCTGAAAACTTAGTGCATTATTTTCATTGGAAAACAATAGAAAAATGAACTATTTCATTGTAATTATGAATCGTTGTAATGTAGTACTTTATTTAATCAATATTTAAAACAATAAATGAAAGTGTCTAGATACATTCTAGAAATAAACATTCGAAGATGTTTACCAACCCCCATTGTGGAATACGAGCATTAAAAAGACTCTTTCTCAATGAGGGAGCGCTATATACGTTGTTGAGCAGACGAATTGAAACCTATGAAGCGGTGGATTAGAAATATCTTTCAAAACTCTCGGATTGTGATTGAAACTGAGTTACGAAATCAGGATGCTGAATTATTTAAACCAAAATCGTATGTTCGATTAAAAAAAAAAAACAGTGATAGAAAGCTACACTATTACCGAGTGCCAAAAGGATATGTTTTATGGTATAGACTTTCACGCAAATGAAAGTCGCGGGCAGAAGCTAGTGGATCATCATTCTGCTGCCCTCATTCCAATGTATTCGTGATCGTCGCAACATGTCTTTATCTTCCATACTTCTCTATTAGTTGTCATCTCGGCAGTCACCCCCTTTCCAACCATATTAACATATACACCGTCCATCCATTGTTTCTTTGGTCTTCCCCCTCTCTTATAGCCATCGAAATGAATACTGAAAAATTCCTTTAAGTGTATAAAAATATTAAACTAACAATTTACTAAACAAATATTCCACGGCTGTAATTATCATGTACGATACGCGATCACGCGTTTTCGCACGTGCCAGTTACATTAACGTTACTGGCTGAATAGCTTTGTGCATCGTTTAGCATTGTTATTCGTAACACCATAATGCGCCATTTTAAGATGTGTAGGTGTCGTTTATCTCAAATTATCGTGGAATTGGGGCAGAAGTAGAAGCGTAACTAAAACCATTACCCTCCTTTTGGGTTACGCTGCAATCGAGTCAAAACTGGTCTCCTTATAATTTGTGCAGGGTTGACTTCAGCTGATCCTGACACAAAGGCAGTCATTTTCTCATAACCTTACAATGGTTTACAATTTGAATGATTTCTGCAAAAACGAATATAATCATTATGAGTAATCGTGACTATCCACGCATTTTGGAAGCCTCCTCACTTTTTGCACTTCATGAACCCAGATATAAAAGCAAGTAAAGTAACATGAAAATTCAAATAATTTCTAGTGTGGGGCAAAGTTTAAAAAAAAAATGCTCTCAAATCGTTGCAGTCACAGATCTCAGTATCGACCCGGAATGAATCAGAATAGCTATCTGCCGGCTATCAACAAACTGCAATTAAACAGCCATATACACAGATTAGAGGCCGATAAATTATAAGCATATAGTAGATATAATATACTAAATATAACTATACTCTTAGCTAAATAATAACAGAAGCACGTTAAGCTACGCTTGCCGCGGTCAGTTCGTGAATGGGTGGCCACCTATTACATATCGAGACCCTTCGTGCCTCGGAAATTACGTTAATACGTCGGTCCTGTCATTCGTAGATCTTTGACAGTCGCTACAGATAGTCAGAAAGCCCAAAAATCTCGCATCCAGTCTTACCAGGGAGTATCGTTTAAAAAATTATTGAGTTGTGGAGGTCAGATAGGTAGTCGCTCCATGTAAAACACTCGTATTCAGCTGCATCCGGTTAAACTAGAAGCCGATCCCAACATAGTTGTAGCGTAGCGTAACGGAACCTTAAAACCTAAAAACAGGCCCTTGGTGTAGACCAAGGGCCTGTTTTTAGAGTTCCGTACCCAAAGGGTACAAAAAAAACGGGACCCTATTACTAAGACTTCGCTGTCTGTCCGTCCGTATGTCTGTCACCAGGATCTACACAGTGTGACAGTCCCATTTTATGTCAAGAAAAATCACTGTCCATTCTAAGGTTGCCTGGAAGAGATCGCAGTAATGCGATAAGGCCGCCTATTGTATATTTTGTAGTGTTTCATGTTTTTCTTTTGTGCTATGTATTTTTGTGGTGTACAATAAAGTATATATAAATAAATAAATATAAATATGTATCTCAAGAACCGCGATAGCTAGACAGTTGAAATTTTCACAAATTATGTATTTCTGTTGCCGCTATAACAACAAATACTAAAAACAACATACAATAAATATTTAAGGGGGGCCCCCATACAACAGACGTGATTTTTATAGATAATGGTACGGAACCCTTCGTGCGAGAGTTTGACTGGGCACTTGGCCGGATTTTTGATCCGTATAACTACGGATCAAAAATCCGGCCTTAAATGATGCGGACAAAGTAATTACTGGTTTAATCTGATACTCGAAATTGGCCCCCAATTCCGACGAAGATTAAGTTTTGCCAATGCGCAAATTATTTTATCGGTTACACAATTTAAGTGGTAAAATGATAAATTAATTGGTTATTGTGAAATCGTTTCGCGTTTTTTGGTTAGCAAATACATATTTACGTACTATAAAGGCTATTGGGCGCATTGCAGTGGTCACGAATTGGCGATTATATTTCACACATCATGGAACTTTCGTACAATAAGGAACGATACGCTATCGATCCAGACTCACACGATTAGCAGAGGTTACGACTAATCAGAAGCGCGTTTTCCTAGAACTTTAAATCAATCAATAAATCAACTCAGTCTATCACAGTTCGCTGCTGGACATAAGCTTTCTCCAGGCTGCGCCACAACACCACCTGTCCTCCGCATCTTTATATAACCGACGCTAAAGACTGATTTCCAGAAAAATACACCTGTTAATCGAAAACCCCAGACAAACAAATCTTTCGTCTTCATTAGGTTCATAATATTATGATAACAACCACACGTGCAGTTAAATGTATTTATTAATTGATAACGTTATCGTAAACCCAACGTGTGACAGTCTGCAACGGTATCAATGCACGCTTAGCATTCTGAGCACGGCGGGTGAAAAGACTCCGATAATGGGCCCCGGCCCCCGTACAATTGCCCTGCCTGACGGTATTGTGCCGGTTTCACGGTTAAACAATCCTCATATTGCTCTGAGAAATATAACCAAAAGTTATTATGAATTTATGACCGAACTTTGTTGCGAAGTTTAGTACGATAAAAAGTAACGTATTAAATGCGAAGTTAAGGTCCAGCGGGGTAATTACGTAACACATTAACAGTAAGAATTGCTTTCATTTTGACAGTTCAACAACATTCATTGCGTTATATACGTTGTTGAGCAAACAAATTGTTCGAACATATCAAGCAATGGATTAACAATATCCTTCAAAATTGTTCAGATTCTGATTGATCGTGTGTTACGCAATTAAGGTGCTAGCTAACCAAATTACTTTTGACGAAAAAATCACGTAAAAACGTAGGTGATGGCAAAACAATAGTAATCTTGAACAGACAGTAATGCATAGGGGTGCTATTTGAACAAAAAGATGAATGTAATTTACTGGCTACATTTCCGTCATTAATACTGACCCTGCGCGGATGCCACCAGGAGCGATTTCGGCTAAGCAGTAGGTATTAACAATGGTGTGTAAACTGCATTATTTTACATACATTGGTACATACGTGCTAGAATAGACATGCAGTAAAAGCATTGTGTATAAGTGTATAGCATATTTTATTGACAACAGCCGGTCTATTCTGCACAAATCTTCCTGGGAAAACTTGGTGCAGTGAGCTTGAAGTGTCACTGTCATTTCACCTGATGCTAGGGATTGCCAACTCACTTCACCTCAGTTGTCACGGTGATATTTTTACAGAATTAACCGATAGGAATGTCCGGGATATAAACATAGAACATGATGGTCCCACTACTTTCGACCCAGGATCAAAAATGAAACGTAGGTTCCAGAAATTGATTCTCTGATTGAAAAGTAGTTATTTGGATACAAACGACGCTATGTTTTTCTCAATATTGGACTTAATATGAAATAAAATATACTGAATTATGTATTTGTGTAAACAATATATTTGTCCTATTAGGTACCTACCTAACAATGTACAGGAAAATTTGGTCACCTGTACAATGTCTATCCAGAAGCTAATTATGGTATTCAGCTATAATACCTATATGTCAGGTATATATGTCACATATTTAAAACATAAATGGACAAACACAAAAAACATAATTTAATTTCAAATATCGCAAAATGTCACAATTATCGACTATTTTCTTTGTCTCGAAATCACATCGCAAAAACAACTTAACTACGAATGTAAATAGACGTATAAAAATCTCAGAGATAATAATTTCGTGTGAGATATCGTGCATAACTGTCGGCATAGCCTTGCGACGCCATCTTTCATATTCTGAGCATGACTCTACGGGAATTTCGACAACAGATGATATGCACAGTCAGCTGCACGTACATATTATGGTAACAGCTCAACCTTGATAGCGCCTTTATGTCGTAGCAGAAGGAGCTGTTTTCGTAGTTCAAGGTCTACTGACGTGCGGGTGACTGTACTCAGTGCGCATAGACAGGATTTTAGGATATTAATGGCGGTTTAATGTTTAGGCAGTAATGTACTGGATTTATTGGTACTGAAATATGAAGTGAGGTCATTTAGCCAATGTCCATTGAATTAAGTGGGTTTATTTGCATAGATTAATTTACTTTTGCAATATTATTATTTTCTAGAGTTTTCCTTGCTTCTCTGCTGGGTTACCACATTGCTGAAAAGCAAGGCAATTTAAATATTTACATACCTACATACAGGATGTATACTAGTATTTTATAGAGGTAAAATTTCTTTGTATGTACGGTGTAATCTCCGGAAATACCAGTCAGATTTGATAAAATCTTTTTACTTTTGATAGCGCAATTCTTGAGGAGGGCTATAAGCTATATAACATCTCGCTAGAACCGTAAGGAGCAGAGTAAAAAGAAAAAAATTCAGAAAGAACGCTAAGCGAAAACGACGTACTAGCGCGGGCAGGCGATGCAATGCGACGCGGTGGGTCGGGGGATGGGGGGAGCACCAATTTCATGCAACAAAATAGATATACGTAAACCCACGCCTACTTCCTATAGGGGTAGGCAGGGTAGGCTGACACTACAGAACACCACCTGTTACAATCCTTACACACAAATTTTTAACTCATAAATTCTTTAACTGTAACAACCCCCTTTACTTTATTAAGTAAAACAAAAATTGAGTTTTATTTCAACAAGCGGCCTTGTTAGTCATTGCATGTTCGGGCACAACATTGGTCAAGTAACTTACATAAGAACTTATCACAGTAACAGACATTCCACAAACCAAAGCAGTGTAAAAGTATTTTATTTAGATTAGAATCTCGCTCTCACAATTACTGTGTTCTGTTCTTAAATGTTAACCTACACATGAAATACTCTCGACCACAAACATGATTTAGGAAATTAGGACCTAAGCATTAATTTATTATTTTGTACTGACAAAGATTCTAAATACCTAGGAAAAAATGTACTTATTTTTGGTACCCAAAACACTTGCCTGGCTCTTTGATCTTGTGGTCGCAAGTGCTACGGCTGAACATGAGCATGTTTGATTCCCAAGTCGGGTTATGTGTTATTCGGATTTTCCATCTGGAATTTCTCAGTAGCAGCCTGGAATTTGGAGTTGTGCCCGGCTGATAGCAATAGGCTCGCCTCCTATTACATGAAACTTACCTATGTGTAATCTGGGTGTACTTATAGGTACACCTACCACCTGTGCCACCCTTCAGGAATCCAGGCATGATGTTATGTATAAAACAACTTAAATTTAAACAAACACTTTAATTTCTCAAATTTTTGTATTATCCCACCATATTTATCTTTGAAAAACAGGACAAACAGCAGTCTAAGAAAATGTAAACAAGATAGTATCACAAGGAAGTATGATAAGTATGACGACACGGTTGGCGCAGTGGCTGAGCGATCGACTGCCGCGCTGCGTGTCGCGGGTTCGATTCCCGCATGGAACAAATATTTGTATTGCCTACAGGTAGTTGTTCCGGGTCTGGCTGTTTGTGTATGTGAGTTTAAATGTTTGTAAACGCATCCACAATACAGGAGTAATAATAAATATATATATAAAAAAACAATAAGAGTCAATGATAAGGAATTTCATGTTTTGAAATATAAGACATTAGTATAGGTAGTAAAAGAGAAACATATTGGCCATGAATGTTTGAAGACAAACAATCTTTATGATGAAACATCAGTATAATTGTGAAGCAGTTATATAATTACTATGTATATCCAACACCTGAAATTAAATGAAACTGCTTATTCTGTAATAAAGAATCACTTTTTTTTTCTTTTTTTTTCATCATCTTCATCATATAAAAATAAACAAGCTAGATGGAGTCGACATTTCTTATCCGACTACCCCTGAGAAGAAATAGCGTAACAAACTCAGGAATCAGAATTCAGTCAGATCATGTGGGGACCATGTGAATTATTGTCTGAAATGGTATTTTATGGAAAGAACCACACAGATTTGAGTGGACCTCCCCAGTCAGTGGAAGCATTAGTTTAACGGTACAAAAGAACTACGAGGGATAATAATATAATGTCCAAATGTTTCAGTCAAATAAATGATAATGTATCCTAAGTACATTTAATTGTAAGCTGCATAAAGTAGCTAGTAGTATCAGCTCATAATAAAAAACCACAGCAGCGTAATTCATTTCTGCTTCTCATATTGCAGCACAAACCTAAGAAAAGCTCATACTGTGGCAAAAAACATTAGGCAATCAGTAAGGTCACAAGATCCTGTGCTGACTGCTGCCCAGAGTGTGCTGATGTGTATTCAAATAGAGGAGGATATTTTAATTCTTCAGACACATAATAGACTCTATAAACCAGTCTATCATAGAATAACTAATCTGAAAACGAAAGTAAATAAGATTTTAAGATTATTTAAAAAAAGAAAAGACTGGTATTTGGGACAGGCCTTTGTCCAGCAGTTATCTGTACTTAATAGGAATAAATTATTACAACTTGAAGGCTAACATACAGAATAGTATAATTCAAGCCAGTGAAGCCAATAGTATGTACTAATTATAAGTAGTTATTGAACTGACTTTTCCTTGTTCTACAAGGATATACCTTGTCTTCTCTGGTTTTTAATTAGGTACCTATTGCATTGCATTTGTGTTATTATAAATAATTCTGAATTTATTTCAATGGTTTTGTAGTGAATATTAAACAATACTATTTATCTGACTACCTAGTCATTAGAATAATGATGAAGAAAATATATAAATTCCAATTGGAAAATCAACAAAGACAGTGTCAAAATAATAAACCAGATGACCATTGCTCAAGACAAGTTTTTTTTTTGTGTTTTGTCAACTTTATGTTTTGTCAATTTATCAATGAAAACTCAATGTCATTACTCTTGAAATTAAGCAAATATTTTGGAGGTGAACATTGCACAACATAGCAGTCGAGTGATTGTCAAACTGTGTTGACCAAACAATTCTGTGGCTCATAATAAGAAAGTTTTATCAATAATTATCTAGCCTGACCTTGCCACCACGTATGTTACTGTCAATATCCACACAATTATCACCTCTATCATAATAAATTAGTGCTAAATACTCACGGCCATCACCATCTCGAAGGTGTGCTTGTGCACCCTTACTGGAGCCTGGTAGTCCTGCACCATTTTTCACACTTTTAAAATACACGAAACAAAAT
Source organism: Apamea epomidion (assembly GCA_947507525.1). Classification (NCBI taxonomy): domain Eukaryota; kingdom Metazoa; phylum Arthropoda; class Insecta; order Lepidoptera; family Noctuidae; genus Apamea; species Apamea epomidion. The sequence continues at coordinate 1,163,803 of OX382237.1, read as the reverse complement.
AAAAGAATACAAGGACTTCACAAACTTTTAAATATCAACAGTTTCACAAAGAAGTCATGCTGCTCGAATTCCTTTCACTCGCGATCAGTACGATAGCAATATATTCGTACGTCGACTCAGAATTACACCGTGTCGTGAACTTGAAATAAAATCCACGGATTGAAACAAAATGGAATGTTTGCTCTGAAGTTAGTTGCGTGTCAGATTGATAGACAATTGACAGCTTTATTGTTGCAAGTGCACAATATTAATTTAAAGGTTTTGTTCGAAAACAATTTTTTTTTTTTAAGGCTACGTCAAGTGTGGAAATACGAAAAAGATATTAATTTTGCATGCATTTTTGTTCATGTTCTTAACAGTACATTTCATATTTTCGGTATGAAACAGCAAGCGTTTTTTTTTTTAATTTGATACAAATAGTTTGAATAGAATAGTAATATCTTATTTTCAAGATCCAGATGTTAATTAAGTTTTGGTATTCATTGATAAAATAATAAAAATGGAAAATAGTAGTTTCTAGAAATAAATAATTTAAAAAGTTTCCTAACTGGACCGTTGCAATGGCTACAGTACAAAGTTGCTATAGTAAAAAAAATACAAATTCGCAAAATAAAACTTTTAAGTTCCTTGCTAACTCTTACCGCTCGTTGATTGTTCGGTTCTAAATTAAATAAACTTGAAAGTGAAATTATCAGTGCTGAAGTAAGTTCATCGAAATCCTCATTAAAAAGAACTATCAGAAAAATAACCAAACAAAATATCATTTCCGCAGGTCATTTTCCACGTATTTCGCGACTAACTTCAAGACAGTGAGTAAGCGGGCCTTGACGAAGCGCGAATGTCGCTTTCTATTATTTGAAGATTATTTCTTCTGAATTTAAAACGCAAAGCAAAATTCTGGCAAAATTGTGCGCGTTCGTGCCCGATGTCTAGTGCTGAAGTCGCCGATAATTCCGTTGACCCCCCGGCGAAAAAGCGGAAACTAAATACAGGAGAATCACGTTCCAACAACTCGGCAATGGCGAACAATGGGACGCGTGTGGAAGATGAGATTGACGAGGCTCTATACTCGCGGCAGCTGTATGTGCTGGGTCATGATGCCATGCGGCGGATGGCCAGCTCGGACGTGCTTATTTCGGGGCTCGGGGGTCTAGGTTTGGAGGTAGCGAAAAACGTGATCCTCAGCGGCGTGAAATCGGTGACTCTTCATGACGAGCGGAATTGCACGATCGCTGATTTGTCATCGCAGTTCTACCTGTCCGAGCAGTCAGTTGGACAGAATAGGGCTCTGGCGTCGTGCGAACAGCTGTCGGAGCTGAACCACTACGTGCCTACGACTGCGCACACCGGCCCGCTCACGGAGGAATTCCTCCGCAAGTACAGCGTGGTGGTACTCACTGGTGCTTCCGGGACCGAGCAGGAGCGAGTGGCGGCCATCACGCACGCCAACAACATCGCTCTCGTCATAGCAGACACTAGAGGACTCTTCTCCAGAGTCTTTTGTGATTTTGGACCTGAGTTCACAGTAGTAGATGTGACAGGAGAGAACCCCGTGTCAGCCATGATCGCTGACATCACACATGACTACGAGGCAGTTGTCACCTGCCTCGATGACACCCGTCATGGTTTGGAAGATGGTGACTTTGTCACTTTTAGCGAGGTTTGTAGTACTTGTTCCTATTTCACAATTTGTTGCAATTCATATCAAGTTATCAATGTTTTTGATTATTATGTAAATTTGAATTACTCAGAAAGTAAACAATTTACTAATATAAAGATGATTGATTGGTACTCTAGAACATTCAACTTGAATTTCAATGTCATGGTGCTATCACCATGGTGGCATCCTTGACCTTTATTAAAATCAAACATTTTGAACATTTGCCAGAAACACTGTTTATGCCGAGAACATGCTGTCATGTATAAAATAAACATGATGACTACATGTTCATCTCATTCAATAGAATTTTCCATGTGGATGATGACATCCTCTCAACTCTTCATCAGAGGGAATGTTTTTTTTTTATCTCACTCTTGTATGTTTTGGTATTGGGGGTAGCAGTGGTTTTTTTTTTTTATCAGAAGTAAACCATTGCTTTTTATTTACAAGATAACACTAAAATAACAAAATAATATCCTAAATTAACTAAAACTATTTACAAACTAAAATATTAATTATTAATAATTTAGGTAATTTATGCATGACATGAACCCTTTATTTATACAGTACTGATTAGGAACTATTTAACCATACATTTTTTATGTTTAAATGTCTCATAACATTGAGCAATGTTTTAAAATAAACAACGAATTGTATGATCCTTTCATGATTGAAAGCTGATCTGACTGAACATAGAATTTTTTCATGAAAATAAATGAGATGTAACTATTGCCATGGTATACCATGGCAATAGTTACATCTCATTTATTTTAATAATATAATTCTAATAATAATTCTAATTCATTTATTTTAATAATAATCAAGTCAGGCAATAACCATAGCACCTACTATAGTAGGTGCTATGGTTATTGCCTGACTTGATTGCACCTGCATACCTACTGATACAATTATTGCAGTGGTTCTTGAAATAGCTGGAATAAATGATGTTACAATTTATTGAAGTTTTCATGGTATTCAGCTATTTTAATTGTGTTCATTCTTTATGCTTGGATTATTGGATATAATTACTTAGCCTTGTTTATTTTGATGCTGGATTATTATTTATATTTTTACTACAAATAGAATAAGAATCAGGTTTGAATGGGATAGTTTATCATATATACTAAAGTACATCAACTCATGCCTTCTTCCCATGGGGGTATTTATTATTTATATATAATTCAATCTACACCACAAATACATAACAAAAAAATGATTGAACACTAAAAAATATTCAATGGGCGGCCTTATTGCTTTCTGTGATCTCTTCTAGGAAACCTTGGAATGGACAGTGATTTGCCTGGACATAAAATGGTTTGACGAGCAAACTGTAAGCATGGATTCAGCACATGAGTTTAGCAGTCAAAATGTATGGGACAGCAATACTTGTTTTTAATAATAGACAAAAAATTTCAACGCTATTGGGTCTAAACTCATGTGCTGAATCCATGCTTACAGTTTGCGCGTCGATGTCCCTGTCACCCTGCATACTATAATAGATACACAGAGATATAGATATCCTAAATAATAGTGACATAAATACATATTTACTAAATATATAAGCAACAAAAGTAAATGAAGACAGAAATAATTACAGTTACTTGAACACAACATAACAAAAAGTAATGATCCTGAACATGGATCAGGCAGAAACTACAGAATATGCTATGACCCTAACATACTCCTTTTGCCTTATTTTTAGTTTATCATCCAGACATTTTCATCTTGGACAGCCAACTGGACCATTGCTGAAAAAGATATAAAATAGCTTGTGTTATGCTATAAACAATTATGTAGCATGATTACATGAAGACATATTGCAATTGTTTCAGTATAAATATCCTCGATGTTAAAAAAAAGGAAGACCCAAAAACTTTGCTGCTGCTTTGTTTTCTACAACTGTTTCTTTCTTCCCTTTACAGATCCAAGGCATGTCTGAACTGAATGGCTGCGAACCTCACAAGATCAAAGTGCTCGGTCCATACACCTTCAGCATTGGCGACACAACCAACTTCTCAAAATACATCCGCGGAGGCATTGTCACACAAGTGAAAATGCCCAAGAAAATTGTGTTCAAGCCTCTTAAAGAATCCTTTGCCAGCCCAGAGTTCCTTATTGCTGACTTTGGCAAGTTTGACTACCCACAGCAGTTGCATGTTGCGTTTGCAGCCCTCTATAAGTTTGAGGAGTCTGAAGGCCGTCTCCCAAAGCCCTGGAATGATTCTGATGTCATCAAGTTCATGGACTATGTGGACAAAATTGATGTCTTCAAAAATGGCGACATGGAAGTCAATTCTGAATTGCTGAATACTTTCTGCAAGGTATGTTTTGTCAAAAGTTTTTTGCATTATCAAAAATATTTTTTTCTTCCTATTATCAATTGGACATAGGCCTCTAGGTGTGGTGCTTTTTGCATCCAGTGGATGTCCAGCAGTGTACTCCTTCCAGCTTTATTGATGATGAAACTTTAATAATCTCTATATTCTTCCAACAGGTGTCTTCCGGCGACCTGAACCCCATGAACGCCGCCATTGGTGGTGTGGTAGCCCAGGAGGTGATGAAGGCTTGCTCCGGCAAGTTCCACCCCATCATGCAGTGGCTCTACCTGGACGCCATTGAGTGTCTTCCTAAGGACCGTAGTTCTCTGAACGAGGAGAACTGCAAGCCAACTGGATCCAGATACGATGGACAGGTGGCTGTGTTCGGCAAGCAGTTCCAGAAGAGGCTGGGTGAACTGAAGTATTTCATTGTTGGTGAGTACAGGAGTTTTGTGTTTCCTAGGCTTTCAACCTTGTGATGCTGCATGGGCCAATCTAATGACTGGACAGTTAAAAAAAGGGCTTGATGCTATTTTTGATCTATTAAAGTAGTTTTCTATGCTAGCATACAGTTTTGAACAGTCAGTTTAATATTAGGTAGCCAACTTTGAACGCTGCTAGTAATTCATTTGCTGTGCGCAAGTGATAGTAGGTGGGCGACGTGTCAGGCCAACTAACCTTATGAATTGATCCTCAGTCAGTTTAGACAGTATAGACTAAATAAAAGACCATTAAACATCGTTTATTTAAATGATTTTTGACTTATGGCTATTCATCAAAAATACAGACAGACAGACCAATTCCAAAGTTTTTGCTTAGAGATAAGTTATGCCAAAAGGTTGTTAACCTTTTTAATGTTAAAGACATTTTTAATAACGTTATCTGTTTACTTTGCTATTGTTTCTTATCAAACAACTCATTTATACACTATAGGGAACTTCACAAAACAACCTTGCTTCATACTTCTCGATTAGTTGCCATTTTTCCTTATTCTTATTTATTATGGTTACTGAATCGTCGTTGACGACTGTAAATGGCAGTCTTACATATTTATGCCGATTTAAATGTGCGTTGCTTTTTACGAAGCGAAACTACAGTAGGCCCGCGGTGACACGGCCACTTTTATAGGGCGATCTTATTTACCACTCACTATCCAATGCTCGTGCCTTCTCTGTATGAGGAACGAACGAAACGAACCGTCTGTGCCCGTCCGTTCGTTTGTCCCGGTCGTTTGCAGTGGGACATTAAGGTGGATGCTCCAAGGTGGCCCGCGAATTTTTTTTTATTTATTTATAATTACCTTTACAACTATCATAACAGGATTAACCCAATGCGATGGTGTGGTATTTATTTACTTACAATATTAAATTACCCTAATAAGGAACTTCTATAACATACTCGTACCTAAATTATAAATCCTAAGTCCTAAATTATATAAATCTCATGCATAACAATAACACACAACAACTATTAAATACCTTAGTAACATTTAATACATAGTACTACACATTTATTTAGAATACAAAAAATTGCCTATCACAACTTATGTGTAGCATTATATAAATAATGGTACCCTTGCGAGTTCACTCCTAGTACATGTAAATACGTCAATTTGTATGTGAATTTTATTGATAGTGTGTATTGCTCGGGTTAAAGGTGTTTTCGCCAGTAAGTTGGTCCTCGCTGGCGGTACCAGCAACAGTGGTGGACGCCGCCGCCTCCACACGTAGCGGTCTGATACACAAATACTAAACCGCTGTAGTACTCCCGGATTATTTTGTATTCCGTGGAGTAGTTTAATTATGTACTCAACAAGAGCGAACTCCCGTCGTACACCCAGCTGATTGTACCCTACCATACCCAATACGAATAGTGTAGGGTACATCAGCGGGTCTCCATATAATTTAAAATACAAATGTCTCAAAAATTTGTTTTGAACACGTTCCATCATGACGCTGTATTTCAATTCATGTGGAGCCCAAGTGACTGCACTGTCCTCGAGGTGACTCCTTACCAGCGCATCATACAAAACCTTTATAGTTGTTATATTTGTGAACCCATAGACACAGGGGTTCACAGTCTTAGTACAAAACCTAGGTTTCTGTATGGTATTATTATATTATTTTTACTATACAACAGAGTGCGATGAAAATATCCTTTTGCGCGTTTGGCTGTTGGATTTTCAACTACGGGCACTGCGCTGTAAAAAAACGTCACTTTAAAAAACCGCCCGTGAGTACGTGTGCTAATGATTTAGATACAGTTTTTTCTCGTCAAATATAAATCAAAAAGGCTTGAAATTTTTCTATTAGGCTATTTTTACAAGCTTTTATTTAACTTGCGATGTATGTATTGTATGTATATTCGGGTGGACTCTTGCAACTCAATTTTGAAGCAGATATCTTCAACCGATTGAGCTGAAATTTTGCATGCATGTGTAAATCGGATGACAATGCAAAATTATTATGACATGGAGCTGATCTGATGATGGATCAGATGATCTTAATGAGCTTAAGTGCAGTGAACGCATATAACGGAAAAACACTGCTACGCGCTACGAACTACGCCGTAGTCAATCTCGCATTAAAAATACTAAAAAGTAAAATAAACGATTTTTTTTTAAACAAGCCTGTATTACTTATTAATAAAAAGGACTAAAAAGTTAAATGTAAAACGCTTTTATTTATTTCTTATCAGGTTCAAATTATTTTTAACTTTTTAGTCCTTTTTACTAATAAGTATTAAAAGCTTGTATTAAAAAAAAAAAAAACTTTTTTTATCTGTGAATATATTAAGTACCGGAAAACACGTGAACAAAGACTACTAGTAACTACTTAGGTATTTTTTCTAGTTCGGTTGTGTGCCTGACGAGCTGACTCATTATCTTGATAAGTTTTCCTGCTTGATTATAAAGCATAATTATTAAAAAAGATATGTTGCTCTGAAACATTATTCAGTGAATTAAAGTTTATGACTACAGTGAAGGTATGACTTGGTTTCGTTATCATGAAAATTAAATTTGCGTTTGAATCGTCGATAAATAGGGCATGGTATGTTGTAAGGATAGTTTAATCATAAACTAACTTCTGCCCGCGTCTTCGTCGCATCGCATCGCCTCGTCTGCCCGCGCTCCTACTTCGTTTTCGCTTAGCGTTCCTTCTGACTTCTTTTCTTTTTGCTCGGCTTTTAAGGGTCGTAGCGTGCTGTTAAATAACCTTCCACAAAAAATAGCCTATCAAAGTAAAGACTTTTTTCAAATCCGACTGAGTTCCAGAGATTAGCTCGATCAAACAAACAAAAAAACAAACTCTTCAGCTTTATTATTAGTATAAATATAGATGTGGGCAGTTTAACCGTGTAGGAACACCAAAGAAACGATGGATCGGTTGTATGAATGATGATTTATATGACTAGAAAGGTGGTGGCTATTGAATTTGTGCTGTTAGAGATGTATGGATGGAATAAGAACACATCGTGCGCCAACCCCAAGTAATAAGGCAGAAGAATAAATCATACTTCATATCATCACGCCTGATTCCCCCGCAGGGATAGGCAGAGGCGTATGTCCTTTCAAGCACAATTGCTTCCCGAGTGTACCATGTGCCATGTACTTTGTCCCATGTAATAGGAATAAACGATTAAATCCGTGGGAATAATCCTTTGCCTCCTCCAAGTCCTTCCAGGAACTCCCTTGTCTCCTCAAACCAGCCCTCGCGGTACGCGTCCAACTGATAAATCAATTAATGATTTATCAAGAAAGATGGTACTAAATACCAATGGCCAATGGGAATACCAGAACCGCTACCTCAAACCAACCCTCGCGGTACGCGTCCAGCTGATTTTTAGTGGCTGATGTTCGATTTCGGTTGTGTAATGTGCATGACAGGCACAGATCAACCCTTCTCTTCAACACAATGCATACAAGAATAGCATAAGGGAGGACACAGATCAAAGCGATGCGACGTCGCATCGCGCATACTTCGCGTACTTAACACAATGCGTCGTGTCGTCATCGATTTATGTGTTTCGATGTCGCCCATCTATTTGATGTGGTCTGTAAATGTCACGGTAAAACAAAAGCTAATACCTTTTATATTGATTAGTTTCATTGAGTATATGGTTCGATTCTGAGGCGTCGAGGTCATATAATCGATTTTTAGAAACCTGTCATTACTACCTACTAATTTGTTTGTGAACCATTTTCGAGAATTCTAGACTGATGGTATTTGGACATAATTACAGTATGCTACTGAATAATTTTCCTATTTTACGGAAATTACGTCTAATTTGCAAAATGACATAACACGTTATCAAAGCAAATTCAATACAAGTCGCGCAAATAGTGTGTTACAAATAATCTGTCTAGGAAAACGCACCGACAGATTTATCTTAAAAAAATTGAAATGATAAAGGATACATTTATGTAAAAGGCCCCAATTCTGCATTATTCCCCGCGAAATCTTACAACATATAAACCACGTCAATACCGTGTCTTGTTAACGGCAAGGAATCGAAATTTCAATCGTACGGACAACATGTATTTTGACAGTTAGCAGATGTCGTGATTAGGTAAGGAATTGACGTGGTTTCGCCGTAAGGAATCGTTAACTGGTCATAGTGAATTAGGGCCCAGATGGACGTGCATATTCCTTACACGCAATGTATATCGACCACAGATATACGTATTCCGTGAAATTGATCCTTCATAATCATGACTGCTATTTAACGAATTGAGAATAATGTATCTTTTATTTTATTATCGTATTGAGTATTGAAAATATATCTTTATTTTCTCTGTTCACAAAGGTTCACATAGTTAAGAAGAATTACGCTATAATTCTTCTTAACTATGGGAACCTTTGTTGACAATAATGCACAAAATAGGACCATTTGTGAGAGACTGGCGTCCATACTAGGATGGATACCCTGTTTGACGGATCACCAGGCTCTCACCCCGAATTAAAGCTAATTAACATTTCAGTGGTCAATGCTCTAACTCTAGACAAATTATTTACTGATGAAGAAGTAAGTTCCGACTCGGAGATTGTGCTGCCCATGCAAGATAACAAACTATGTCGATTTCTACGCCATTGTGTAGGCTTATTTTTCGGTGATTTTTTTTCTATTGATTGCGACTGTAGGATACGCTAATAGCTTAACAATTGTGCAAACTACGTGCCCCCTTTCACTGGCTTCATAAGGTTCATAACTCATTTGTTGGGCTTGGTATAACCTTTTATAACAAGATACCCTCTTCTTTGCTAGACTTGCCTTTTAATGCGTTTAAAGCTCAAGTAAAATCCAACCTTTGTTCAAAGGCTTACTATTCCATCAACGACTACTTACACGATAAGAATAGTTGGTCGCCCTAACTAACTCAAGACGAATGTTCATGTTATTTCTCCAGAATTAGCTTACTGACAGTATTAACTTATTTATTTATTTTACTTCGATGGTCCTAGTTTATCATCTGTGACTTCAAGTGACAGCTATGTGACCAGAACCCAGCAATGCATAAATATGTAAGCTGTCACGCCCTTTATGCCTGGAGGCTTTTATTTAGGTAGTAAGTTATTATTTATATTTTAATTTTAATTAATGATTTTTTAGCTTGAGTTTGTATAGTTTTTATTATATTTGTCGGTATATTGGCGTGGCTAGTTGACATATGGCAAATAATTGAATTGTATGTTCTGTGCCTTGTAATGTTAATTACTTAACACCTAGTATTGTATACAATCAAGTATTTTCTAACTGAACAGACAGCTGTGCTGCTGGGTAGTTAGTTGCGCCACTTCTTCCCAGCAATAGCACTAGGAAGTGGTGAAGGGCTTGCCTTTTTGGGGAACTGTCTTTTGTAATTTTGACGTTCGAAAAGTGCTGATTCTCAGCCTAATTTGAATAAATGACTTTTGATTTTGCTTTCATCGAACCATGTAACCAGTAATGACCCTCTACATAACTTTGCATCTTCTACTCCTAGGCGCCGGCGCCATCGGCTGTGAGCTGCTGAAGAACTTCGCGATGATCGGCGTGGGTGCGGCCGGCGGCCAGATCACCGTCACGGACATGGACCTCATCGAGAAGTCCAACCTCAACCGACAGTTTTTGTTCAGGCCCTATGATGTGCAGAAACCCAAGTCTAGTACTGCTGCTAAGGTAAGGCGATCGTCTACTGTGCGCGTGTTTTACTGTCAGCTGCACGTCCTTTATAAAAATTTGACATTGACAGCGCTTCTATGTCGTAATAGTATGGGCGATTTTCGTAGTTCAAGCATTACCGCTGACATGCGGTTGACCATACCATTTTTTTTAAAATGACATTCAGTTTATTATATGCAAGTATAACACAGCAGGTAAATACGTAACATACTAATAGTAGGAATGGCTTTCATTTTGACAGTTCAACAACATTCATTGCGTTATTTCTGTTGTTGAGCAGACAAATTTTTCGAACATATGAAGTAATGTTTAGCAATATCAATCAAAATTATTCAGATTGTGATTGATAATGTATTACGCAATTAGGATGCAGGTTAGTAACAGCACAGGCAGTAATAGTGGTGTGCCATGTCAAGACATGCCATGAGCACCTTTCGTCTTAGTAAGTTTCTCTAGGTTTCTTTAAAAAATATCTTACTCTCATTCCAGGTCATCAAACGCATGAACCCGGACGTGAACGTGATGGCCCAGGAGAACCGCGTGTGTCCCGAGACGGAGTCTGTCTACGACGACGCGTTCTTCGAAGCGCTGGACGGCGTCGCCAACGCGCTGGATAACGTGGACGCGCGTATTTACATGGACAGGCGTTGTGTTTACTATAGGAAACCGCTGCTGGAAAGCGGTACGCTTGGCACTAAGGGGAATACACAGGTTGGTTATCCACTATGTGAATGTAACTACTGGCTAATATATAGCTTTTCTTTTTTAGTATTTGTTCTACTTGCTGTATTATAAAAAGAGCTAGCACGTCTGACAGTAAGCTAATAAAAACTATGTGATTTTAGCAGGTTGTAAGACTCACTGAGAGACAGTATTGTAATCAATTAAATTTAATACATGTGGCTATCAGTGTGTATTCATGGTAAAGAGAAGAAACACTTACCAACCAATAATTTTACTGTGAACCAAACAAATACAGAATCTTTACCACTAGTGTCAAATTTTGGGTTCAATTTCATTTCAACACCCTAGAAATCTACAACTGTTTCGTCCACAGGTGGTAGTCCCATTCCTGACTGAATCCTACAGCTCTTCTCAAGACCCCCCCGAGAAGAGCATCCCGATCTGTACTCTCAAGAACTTCCCCAACGCTATCGAGCACACCCTGCAGTGGGCTCGTGACGAGTTCGAAGGTCTGTTCCGTCAGGCTGCCGAGCATGCCGCCCAGTATCTGAGGGATCCTTACTTCTTGGAGAGGACCCTGAAGCTACCTGGTAGCCAGCCACTTGATGGGATTGAGAGCGTCAGGGTAAGCAAGTTTTTATGTTACTTTTTATGAGTTTGCAAAGTGAGTTTAGTCATCTTAGAGAGAAAGTTATATAATCATAGTATTTTAGTACCACAAATTCTTTCAAGATACAGAGACCTGCATGGGGGGCTTGGAACAGGTGTCAAAGCACAGGTTCTGTATTGGTACTTAGCAGTACTTGCCATTTCCGATTCCAGATGGGTACCGGTACCAATTCAGGTACCTAGCACGTACCACAAATTGCATATTTGTACAAGGAACATTGTACGGTTGGCAACCTTGAAGTTATTTTTGTAATGCCTATTAACTGTCCTTTTTAGTGTTCCATAGTTCACGTCTCGGAACCCTTATAGTTTCGTCATGGATCATGGTCATGCATATGTGTATTTACCACGCCGACAAAGTGCTAAAAGAAAATCACGAAAAATATTTTTTTTTTCTAGGGTATCATTAGATAATAAAATGATAAAACATTGAGAGGTTGCTAAGACGATTTGGGTATCCGTTTGCGAGATATTCAACTTTAAAGCGCATTATTTTGTTAAAATAGGGCCCCCCAAAAAAGCTAAACCGCTGGCACGGTAATATTATCTATACAGTATTGTAACTCGGCCGTATCTTTGAAATAAATGCCTACAGCCGCGCGGTACATAAACATGCGATGGGGCTGCCCGCCTCCAGCATTTTAATAACTTCTGCCTACTTTGTGTTTCCATTTAGTTTTGTGATTGTAAATATACTTTTTTTTATATAAACAAATAAAATACTTTGTGAATTGAATAGGAAGTGTTCAATAACTATATATAATAAACATATAAAATAATATTTAAATAATAATATATATAATAAACAACTATTATTAATAATAAAATATCACGTCTTTACTTTGAATTATACAAACTAACAAAACAAAACACACATGCCCCGAGGTTTTAACACAAGCATACCTACCGTATCATGATTCATGAACCGCCTATAACTACCTATTTCACTCGTGTCAATCACTTTCCTTTACTCTATTCACTTTATTTATTAATCCAGACATCGTTTTTTTTTCGGGAGATAAAAGGAAATAATTATCCATTAAAAAGACACACATTATGTACCTAACTACTAGTAAGTAAAATGATTTTATAGGTAAGACTAAAATAATTTTAGAGTTTCCAGCTAATCTAAAAACGGTTATCTCTGGATGCGTTATTGACGAATTCATGCAACCAAAAACAGCACAATATATCCTACTCGTCATATTAAATATGTACATGAACTTATTTTTAGTGAAAAAATCGCGTGGTTATTGTTAAAAAAACAATACACCGTCCGTTCGTCACTGCGGCACAGTGGCGACTGTCTGCATGCCGAGATCGAGGCGCGTAGGCATAGCTCGCGCTTCGTCCGTTTGTATGAAGTTGGAATACTGTATAGATAATATTACCGTGCCGCCTGGCTCGAAATATCTGAAAAAATTCATGATGGTAGTCCAAGTGATGAACTTTGAAGGACAACTATAACGGCTTAGGTAACTTCGTTAGTTCAGGAGTTAAAGAGGCATAACTTGTAAAATGCGCTTACTTTGAAAACATACCAACACCGCCTTCTAAATCCACCTGCCATTATGGGTGACTACGGAACCCTATTCTGTGCGTGGCCTGACACGAGGTTCCTTGAAGTATTCCAAATAGAATGAATTGCATTCTTTTATATTTTTATTATGTTTCAAAAATCAGTAACTGAAGAAAACATATCGTCATAAATAAATTTATCGATATTTTTCCAGAACGCGATCCAAGAGCGCCCACTAACATTTGACGACTGCGTGACCTGGGCGCGCCTACACTGGGAGGCGCAGTACTCCAACCAGATCAAGCAGCTGCTGTACAACTTCCCGCCCGACCAGCAGACCACTTCCGGGGCCCCATTCTGGTCCGGCCCAAAGCGCTGCCCAGAACCCCTCACTTTCGACCCTGCTGAAGACCTGCATCTGGACTATGTGGTGGCTGCTGCTAATCTTAGGGCTCATGTGTATGGAATGGCCCCTTGTGTGGATAGGGAGAAGATCGCGAAAATCGCTTGTAGTATCTCGGTAATGAAACATTCTTCTTATTTCGTATCGACGGTACATGTATGTTATACTGGTTGGGCTTGGTGGATGGCCAGAGAAACATTCAGATATTGGTCTTTTTTTTTGTTAGCCTGTATTGTGTCCAACTGCTGGGCAAAGGCCTCCCCTTTTTATTTCCAAAACTCCCTGTCTTGTGCAATGTCTGTTGACCGTGCAAACCTTATCAGATCGTCACACCACCTAGTTGTTGTCAATAATAAGTTTATTCATCAAAAAAGTAATAATACAATGTGACATATTCGGTGAACCACAAACTAAGCGTCGCTTGTATCTTGTGGCTCTGGAAACACATGGGAAGTTAGATGATAGAATACTGTTTATTATGTTCACCATAAAAATCACAAATGCCTTTGTTAGTGAAATAGTGAACCAATAAACCTCTGCAATAATCTACCTAGAACAAGCTATATGTATTGACGTTTCTCATTTACTAATAAACCTCAATATGTTACAGGTACCAGAATTCAGCCCCAAATCAGGCGTAAAGATCGCAGTCACCGACGCTCAGCTGCAGCAGAACAGCGACGATATGGACCACGACCGGGTGAAGAACATGATCACCGAGCTGCCGTCGCCCGCCAAGCTCGGCGCGCTCAAGATCACGCCGCTCGACTTCGAGAAGGACGACGACACCAACTTCCACATGGACTTCATCGTGGCCGCCTCCAACCTGCGCGCCGCCAACTACAAGATCCCGCCCGCTGACCGACACCGCTCCAAGCTTATTGCCGGAAAGATTATCCCCGCCATCGCCACCACCACCTCCGTGGTCGCCGGCCTCGTCTGCCTCGAACTGTACAAGCTCGCACAAGGCTTCAACACCCTCGAAGTCTTCAAGAACGGATTCGTCAACCTCGCTCTGCCATTCTTCGGCTTCTCAGAACCCATAGCTGCCCCGACAAACTCATACTACGACAAGAAATGGACGCTCTGGGACCGCTTCGAAGTCAAGGGCGAGGTCACCCTCCAACAGTTCCTAGATTACTTCAAAAACGAGCACAAGCTGGAGATCACTATGTTGTCGCAGGGCGTGTGCATGCTGTACTCGTTCTTTATGCCGTCCGCCAAGCGCCAGGAGCGGCTGAACTTGCCCATGTCGGAGGTGGTGATGAAGGTGTCGAAGAAGAAGTTGGAGCCGCACGTAAAGGCGCTGGTGTTCGAGCTGTGCTGCAACGACGAGGACGGCAACGACGTGGAGGTGCCGTACGTGAAGTACACGCTGCCCTAGGCGGCCGGGCCCCGCAAGTCACGCCCCCATGTACACTGTCGTCGACGATGTGGTCAACACGTGAAGTTAGAGCATAATAGTTACCATTTTCGGAGATGGTTGGTTATCACATCGGGAGGCCGAGTGATACGCTCGCGAGTGTCGGACGATGGACGAGATGTACAGAGAGTGTTTACATGTGTGACGTTTTATTTTGTGCTTCAGAACACGCTTTTCTCTACTTATTGATTCATATATTTATAGTAGTTTATAATGGATTGCTCACGTCTCATCAAACGCGCTAGCATTTATTCTTTTTTATTCGTCTCGTGATACCACAATAGTTTTTACACCAAATTTATTGGATATTTTAAAGTTGAAATCAGATGGGTCTGTATATGGAAAGTAATAAATAAAATTTGAGCAATGTTTTGTTTTATTGTAAGTATGGTAGTTTTTCCCTGATAACACGGGGCGAGCCTGTCGCTGTCGAGAACATTCTGATGTATGTGAGATCAATACTGTGTAGGCGGTGTCCACACTACGGGGCGCGGCGACGCCTGTCCCACGCACCGGAGCGTGGCGCGTGCTAGTGTGAGGTCCGCCTTAAATGTGACTAAGTCGAGCATGCTGCATAGTTTGGTATAATAGACGATAGTTATTACTTTGCGAATCTGCGCTAAACACACTAGGGTATATGGTATATTCTTTCATATATACCCCCAACCTATCAGCAAGGGAGTAAATGCCCCACAGACAAGCGTGACGAAACATGTACGTTTGGTGTGAGGGCCACTTTGTTAAAACTCTTTGAAAATGTGCTTAGGATTTAGTGAACACTCCCCAACAATTGTGAAAGTTGGAATCTTTGTGAAAGTCATATAAGCGAGTTATTGACTGTAAAGTAGGGCCCTCAGCTCTAACGTAGAGGATTGAGGGCCCTCCTGTAGCTAAATAAATATGTACCTACACTACAGAAAAAGCCTTTATGGCAAAATCTTAGCTAATGCCAAACAAAATTTGTGAAAACAAGGTAGGTATTATCGCAAAACACTGTCCTACTTTGTAAATCTTCGTTCAAAATGGGCCCTCAATACTCATATACGTAAAAGTTTATCACGCAAATAAAATGAATCCATTAACTTACAGCTACTGTTTGAAATCCTATAAGCTACTAAATAATTTGTGAAAGCAAAAAGAATTCACCACTTCTTGCTGTTTGAAAGTTATGACCTGATAAAATTCGGGCCCTCAGTCCTCCATTTCTTTTTGTTTTATTTTTATTACTGCTAACGTATGCAAGATAAGCCAAATACAAAATTGTTTCTTTGTGAAAAAAAATGTGTTAAGTATCGTTCAGTTTTTGCCTTCCTTGTGCAGCTATTATGCCTTATTTTTCTGACTATTGTCCAAAACCCTAAGCTCACTGGTTTGTCTGTATTGAATGAGGAAGCTGGGGTGACGTCACTCCAGCTAACACACTAAACAACTCATATTAACGAAGTTTTTGTGGGAGCTAAATTAAGACTGGGAACTTTGATTGCAGCTATTATGCCTTAAATATTGGCATTGGTAGAATTATTCTATCACATATGAGGAAGCTGGAGTTATACACACGAATAAAAGTTAAACAGTGTCGAGCAATCTCCGCATTTCAACCTTTGTTGATTCGTGTAATATTGCGCTTATTACGACGAGGGTTCTAGGTTCGGTCACGGGAGATCTTAAATGTATAAATTGGATCAAAAGACAACACCGCATGCTTTTTATTATTTATTGCGTAAAAATGTATGCATGAAAATACAGTACAACAATCTCACTATGTCAATTGAAAAACATCTTTGGAAATATACAATTTGTGACACCAATGACTTAATAATTATAATAAAATAAGCATTCAATATTTTTGGTACATATTTTTTTGATATCCGACGCCTTTTAACTGAACGTATTTATATGGAGCATGCACACAGCACTTACTGCCTCGAGGCGAAATAATGTGCCTTGTTAAATTATAGTTAAAACTTTTCTTTGAATATTAACTAAAATATATTTTTGAGATAATTGTTAACCCGCGTTTACACCCTACACGTTGTAATAATAATAATAAAATCTTTATTTCAGACTAAGTCCATAGATATTATAATACAAGCGAGAGTTATAAAATTTGCACACGAATAAATTCTTTCAGGATATTTGAGTCCTGTTTATGAGCAATGACCTGTAGGATGCAGTTAGTGCTACTCCGGACTCTGCTCAGTAACGACGCGAGCCGCTTGCGTACAATGGCATGGAAGCCATCTACCCTAGCCTCCGCAAACATACCAGAGGCACTACAAAAACGGGGCAACCCTAACAACTACTACTTATACTACTATACTTGTTTTCAACAACTCCTGTAGAAGACTACCAAAAACATCTTGAGTCTTGTTCTATTTTGTTCACCGTTTTGACCTTTTTGACTAGTTTTCTACAAGTTTTGTATTGTTTATCTAGTCTTTACAACACGTTTTAGGTGTAAACGAGAATAGACACAACATGTAAAATACCATAAATTACCATGTAATGGGGTGAATATGGATGCAGGGTGAATCGGGATTAAATTTAAAAATAAATAAATAAATATTCCACAACTATCACACAACGCCATCTAGTCCCAAACTAAGCAGAGCTTGTGTTATGGGTACTAGACAACTGATAAACATACTTATATATTTCTAAATACATAAATATTATAGATAAATTACACCCATCAATTTTAAAATGGATTTTAAAATTGATACAATACAGTAAACTTCCTTTTTGGCAACAAACTATATTATTTCAATGTTAAAATCCCTTTTTAAGTTTCGTCTCGATTCACACCTGTATCCCGATTTACCTCGTTTTACGGTAGGTACATGTTTTATACTATTGTGTAAACGCGTGGATACGAATATATTTTAATGAATTAGTAATTAACACGCTAACCCGAGGCATAATGTGCGGTTCCTCATACATGAAACAATCTTTCATCATTTTATAAATGCAGTTAATATGAGTACCTACGATTAGTAACAGAAAAAAGAAGAATAGTTCGAGATCTGTGAAACAAATGACTAGAGGTGCAGAGAGTTAGCACAAACATACAACCTGCACCCTAATTGCGAAACACACAATCAATCTCAATCTGAATCATTTTGAAGGATATTGCTAATCCATTGCTTCATAAGTTCGAAAAAGGTTACCTTAATAAAGTCTGCTCAACACGAAAATAACGCAATGAATGTTGTTGAACTGTCAAAATGAAACCGATTCTGATTGATTGTGTGTTACGCAATTAGGGTGCTGGTTAAAAGATATCGGTTCCAGTTTTCAGTAGCGTTATAATTGGTACTGTAGCCCGCACATGGACCGCTTACTTACATATATCTAAAGTGATAGTTAAAATAAAATTTAACTTGAGATTAAAAAGGCAGACTTCTGAATAATTATGGAACAGCGTAAGTAGAGATAGTTTGTAACGATATTTGAGTTTAGCGTCACAAAGAATTGCAATTTAGTTTTGCTATTTCTTCTAAATCTATGATTATTGTCAAATTATATAAAAATGTCCTGAGACATGGAATTGGAAGCACTTTAGTAATAGGTGTACACATCTTTGTAACGCTAACGTAAATGAAACCAGAAGAATAAATAGGTATAGCATGTAAGGCAAATCATATTATTAATTCTGAGGTTATCTAATGTACCAAAATCTATCTTATATTTTAAGGCAATACAAAATGTTACATTTCAAACTATGTGTGTACATACTCATTTACATTAGCCACTAAGAAATTCACAATTTGTGCCTTCATTACATAACGAGGCATAACGGCTAATGTAAACAGGTCTTAAGGCGTGTGGATTCTAACTAGCATTTTAGAGATTACACCATGTGTACAATTTCTTAAAATCTAATGATTACAAAACTTACAATAACTTTTGGGATAACTCCTCGACATATAAAGGCCTCTTTTCCAATTTTTATTTGGTCCCCCATGGATAATTATTTTCCGTTTATTGTTTAAAAAAATAACGGATTTTTTTTTTAAAGCTACTCCCGGGGAAAAATCGTTTCGGAGCAATTATTTTTGAACAATTTTACTAATATTGGTAGGTGAAGAATGTGTAGATTTTAACTTGGTGATAGATATTTTTACATCCTGTTCATAAAAATTAAAAAGTTCGGAACGTTTGGGGGAACGGGGATTGAGGTATTTCTTGGCAGGCACACCACCCACTTCCACACCACTCCACCATAAACATAGGTTTTTTTTAAAAATTACTTTTTAAACTATCAATTTCTTAAACTCGACCAACCCGCCCATTGCGACCATCAAACTTAGTTGACAATCTATGACTATTTTACACAATAAACGTAAAATAATTTGCAAACCCACATACATACAAATTACAATTTAAATGAACATACATGTGCGACGTACTTACCGCTGCAATGCGTTTTAAATGACCTACCCTAACATGCCGACCACATAAGAAGCCGACATTACGTTGCGTAATTTGCATTGTGGACGTAAGTATACCGAACTTCCGTAGCATAATTTAGGCAGGTCTGTCTTTACACTAATATTATTCGACAGGATATAAAGTTAGTCTTCCTGCTGAGTAGCTATGTTTCATCTTAATTGTGTTACGTATTACAAGTATTTACTATAGACATATTTTATCCAAAATATATTGTTAAATGTAAGTGTTATCTATAAAATAAAATTATAGTTTTTAAAACACAGCGACTTAGAGGGTTAAAATATTAATTTTAAATCTAAGTTACATAAGTGCAAATGTAGGCACTTTGCTTCAGAAGCATACAAAACGGAATAACAATTACAACCATAATTTATGAGTTTTATGACTTAAATGCTAATAATAAATAATTTTGTTACAAATAACATTTGAACTTGCTTCGGTGTTTTGGAATATTAGACGTTATCGCCCGAAGTTTTAGAGAAAGACGAATTACTTCATTTTAATTATTTTTTAAATAGAATCGAAAAATGTTTAAGGTGGATGCTCCAAGGTAGCCCGCGAAATTCAAATTTTCTTACGTTTTTTGCAATTTGCTGATCAGTACTAAGTTGTACGTTGATTAAAATATGATTCGCGGCCGTAACAAATATGTATTTACAGAATCATAATCATTATTATTTCGCGGGCTACCTTGGAGCATCCACCGTAAGCTAAAGTAAAGCACGATGTAGTCGTTGCATTAAAACTCTATAAAAGAAACT
This sequence comes from Apamea epomidion, assembly GCA_947507525.1. Taxonomy (NCBI): domain Eukaryota; kingdom Metazoa; phylum Arthropoda; class Insecta; order Lepidoptera; family Noctuidae; genus Apamea; species Apamea epomidion. The sequence continues at coordinate 1,143,752 of OX382237.1, read as the reverse complement.
ATATTTATAGGCGGAGTACAAAAGGTAAGAAAGCTTCCCGAATGATTAACAAATTAATATTTATCAATTATTAATCTCTGCTCATATAACAAGCACTCAAAGTAATAATTAAGCTTCTTCCCGTTATAAATGTGAGAATAGACATGAACTTAAATATTAACAATAATTTTGGCTGTACCAAATCATTGCCATTTTATCGGAAAATAACAAGGTTATTCGAAGAACATATTAAAAATCATCGTTAAAAAAAATATGTCACAAGATTACCGTGCGTGGGCAAAGCAGGGGATTTACAGAGTTAATTTTGCCAGGTTTATAGTCCAGTGTTGTGGCGCTTTGCCCAGCAGTGGGCAAAGAAGCGCGGCAAGCAGCTGGGCGGTGTGGGCGAGGGTCAGCGCCACGGTCGTCGGTGAGGGCTGGCCATGTGGCGGGACACCGACACTCCGGGGCCCTTGTCCTCGCTAAACGTCTCTGCGATATCATAACGGATATTTTAAGGCCGGCTCACTAGATGGCACGACGCGGCATGACACGGCAAAGCATTAACATTTGTATGCTGATGCCTTCTGTGGCATACCGCAGCTTGCCACGGTAAGGTCAACTCCCCTCGTGACAATATCAACGAAATAGTGCTAGGGGTATGGAAATAACCGCTTACGAAAATCCTTTGCCATGCCATGCCGCGCCGTGACGCCTAGTGAGAGCCTTTATCAACAGTGTTCTATTAACCACGCTGGCTTTTCAGTGGTTTTACAAAAGACATAATGCATCATAATTATGTGAGGTAAATGGTTGCTGAGAAAATGTTTCAAAATTAAATTTTGTTACTTTACATAAACAGTGTGTTTTTGCATGGTGCACAAATAACAGTAGAATTTATAAATCCACTACAAAGCAAACGTCTCGTCTCGGATTTTTTTTTATTCTTAGAAACACACATTACACTTGAGGACTTTGTGGCTATCAAAAATAATAATTTAGTAGGTAAAAACAGCTTCTTCAAAAATGATTAACTTAATATCATAAGCATCACATTGATATTGAAACATTCATGCTGTAGTAAAAAGTTAGTAGATTACCTTGCTAACGAAAGATGACACAAATAAATTAATAAAATTTAGATCACCATATAATTTTAGTAATCTGGCAGTGAAAACTCAAAGATTAATAATGACTAATAATGAGTCAAAAAGCACATGCTATTTTATTGTAAATTCAGAATTTTTTGCGGCTTATAAAAATGATAAGAATTAAAAATGGATGAATTCCTCTGCAGGCAGGTAGGTAACATGACTTTTCAAATTAAAACTTTCTAGGGCTTCCTAAAGAATGTTCTGTATGCATGCGTCTGGGCAAAACAAAAAGAAAGCTGGCAACATTATGCTATTCAGTGTTACCATAGTTGGACTGCGTCATCAGCGAGGCCGTGGTCGGTCGCCTGGTGCGCGCGGGAAACGCACCGGTGTGGCTTTGTGACATTAGGTCCCTGTTTTATATAGTTTTGTTATAGACAGATCAAAGATTTTAAGTTGAAAGTTGTTGATGACATCTTTTCTATATCTTATGAAGTTATGAATGAGAAATTATGGCAATTAAGTTCTGATATTATATTATAATAATGACATTTAGTTATTTAATGCGATCACAAGCTTGAAAGGTATCTTCACCCTTTACCAAAGACCCAACACCACTGAAACTAGTAGAAATAATCTCGTCAAGACCTCTAAATCCTGAATTCAGTATTGCTTTGTCTCCTTGCCTACAGTATCCAAAAAATTTACAGAATCTTCCCTAAAATGCCTATCTAGAAACATTCCCGAAATAGCGCTCCAGTGCATTTGCAAATGTCAATTCTAACGTGCAAAATCAAGAGCGCCCCATGAACTGAACCAGTAGCAAACAAATCCAGCTTTCTCGGACCACAGCTGGACATAATATACCCAAATGTCTTTCTTTGGTATTTTTATCGAGTCATTAAGCTTCTCCAGTTCTGAGCTGAGCTACACGATTACTGACAAATGAGTGCACTGATTGACAGGTCCACTCAAACCTTTGTGGTTCTTTCCTGAAAAGACTATGCCAGACATTCCCCTACATGGTCCTCATAATTATGGCCTGATCAAGATTATGTTTGGACTTTAAAAGAGACTGTGACCTCTGAGTTTGTTTTTGCCTTTCTCGTCTAGTTTTAAAACATAATTTATTTTTGACGTGTATTTAAAAAAAAACTAATTTACAGAAATAAATATCAATGAACACCAATTACGGAGCACTTTTTCGGGAACGCATTAGATACGGCACATAAAAGCGTTGTCTCACGTCTGTTTGAAAGAGCTGGTGTTGCTGAGTTGCCGCGCCGCGAGCGACCGGCGACGTCCTCTGTCGGCCGCGATCATGGCGCAACGTTCGGCGGCTGTGCTCGCCACGAAAGTATCGTGCAAAGAGTAACATGCTGCGGTGATCTACAAAATATCATATTTTTTTAACGGTAAGGGCTTAATCCTAAATAAAATAGCAATAAACTGAGTTTGTTTTGCTGGCAACACTGCAACAACTGTGTGTAAATAAAAATGTTTCCAGCAACACAAAATCATTGTGCGTTCATTTTGTTTAAGTAAAAACGCGAGGTCGAAACCCTTTGAGTCACCGATATGATTTCGTTTAAATATTTCATAATCTAAAGACAGACATACATTTTGTTTCTATAATTCTAAGTAGAATTAAATAATATTTGAAGCTAGTAACTAATCAGATAGGTAACTAATCAGGAATAATTTAGAAGGAATAAGAAATGTAATGAATAAATAAAGATTTTAAAACTGAATCATTAATTTTATGTATACTATTTTAACAGGCCTTCAACGACGAGTCTTCCACCCAAAACCAGTGCACCCTTAACAGTCACGAAGCGTACCTGCTGGATCAACCGTCGGTGCAGGTCCACATCAGCTCCCCTGATGCCCTCCCGGTCTTGATGCAGCTGCAAGGCGCACAGCAAAGCATCCTTGATGGTCTGAACCGTCCCCTGCACCCGGTCCGTTCGCATCAGGCGACGGACCAGGTAACCCTTCGCCAAAGCCACAATTTTGGTCGCAGCAGCTCGCTGATTCGGACAGTACATAAAATTGTATAGCGACTTATGCTGAAATGGAATGATGAGGAAACGGCAATAGGGAGCAGGCTTTAGGGATTGCCGAAAGGCAGGAATTTAGAGGTTCTGGGTTAGCAGGAATAAAAGGCACCAAAAGAAGTGAAACGAAAATAGCAGCACTTTGTTATAATCAAAGCATTTTATTGAGACCACAACCTAAAAATTGGATTGGGAAAAGCAAACAGAACATCACAAACAAGAAACTCAACATGATAACCAAGCATGTTACGCGATAAAATATAAAGCAGTAGGTGGATCGGGTGACTGGCAGGAAGAGAAGGGATCATAAGCATAAGGGTGAACAAGGACCAAGTACATAAACATATAACAACCCCAAGGAAACAAAAAAACTGGGACATAGACAACTGACGATAGGTGAAACATAGAGCAACTCATGTATGTTCACAATTTTTAACTCCACAATGTGCGATATAATATTATTTTAAAATTGCCTTCAATTATTACTACAGTAAAAAAATCTATACAAAATTCCAGAGTACAGACTGAAGATTATATTCTTTTTGTAATTTATTGAATAAATACTCTACAGTATAATAGATACTACAAATATCTAAAAATGTGAAGATAGGATTAAATATATATCTTACCTCTCTTGGCGTTGCTTGGATGTTGAATCTACCCTTGCACGTTAGCGAGTTAGTACTATTTATTGAATTATGAGTTCTTCCCATATTTCGGACGGCACTGTCGGCAGAAGTGCAGTGTATTTCCGAAGTTGCATGGATGGTTTTAATTTCTTTACCATAGATATGGCGGGTTACAACACTGTTATTTTCTTCATCATAAAAATTGCAATCGTCGTTGTCAGAAGGAAATGTAACATTTAAATCAGCCATTGTGTCGTTCGTTCGATCGGTGAGCATCGGTTCGTAATCACGATCGGATGATGCACTCGTCTCATAGTTCAGTCGTCGGGACGTCGGAGTGTTTCTTTGAGGAGACGTCGAAGTTTTTCCCTGAGGGGACTGAGTTCGTGTCCTGGACCCCTCTGGTTGCGTCCTCGGGGACATAATCTTAGTCCCGTTCTGACTACGAGCTTTAATCGGCTGCTTTTTAATACTGCCAGTAATATCCCTGCTTTTCTTCAACACATTATCACACTGGTTTATGTAGTTGTTGGTATTGGTCAATGTGTTAGAAACAGGACTGTCAAGACTACTTTGATCAGGTGATTTGTAGTTGATCAGCTGACTTAGACTGACCGGACCTCTGTCACTCGCCTCAGACTGTTCTAGATGTTTGTCACCCCAAGCCTCTCTTACTTCTATCGGAGACGTGGGACAAATAGTCTTCAGCTGCTTGAAGAGCAAGTTGTTCTGCTCCTCAAAGACTTGCTGCAGGAGGATCTGTTCCTTTTTCTGCTTTTCCACTAAACTCGCCATTTGTAACAACTGTTGATTTTGTATCTTCTCATAGAGTTCTCTGACACGAGCTGCCGGGTCTTCTGACTCTGAAATTAAAGCAGGAGACTCGTGGCTTTGAGACAATGGATCGAGTTTTTTACTTGTTTTAGGTGATCCTGGGTCTTTTACCATAGTACGGTTGCTGATGTTTTGGACGGGACTGATGGATTTTCTGGATTTCGGAACTGGTTCAGACTTGGGTAAAGGATCTGAGCTGGGCGTTGGATTAGATTTTATCATTGGTTTTGGGGCAATAATGGTGCGTTTATGTTTTTCTTGGGCAACAGACTTTGCCCGAGTGGGTGAGTTTTTAGGTTGTTGTTTTACAAAACTTTTATTAGAAGCGTTTCTATTAAGACCATTTGCCTTAGTCTGCTTCAGTTCCAACGCCATAGATGACCATTTTACTTTGGCAGACTCCAGGTCCCAACTCCTTCGCTTCTTACTTGGGCTTAGGTTTGATAGCGATTCGCTCATCGAAATAGAGCACATCTCAACACCAGTGTTCAACGATTGCACTTCTAGATGAGCCAAGAGTTGAGGACTAGGGTTTAGCAGTGTATAAGATCGTTGCCGCGCTAATGGCAGAGCCTTGTGCAAGTCCTTGAGACTGTCCCTGTGCAAGTCATTCAGGGATCCTGTGAAGCTTTTGGAACTAAGAGAGGCGGGGCCGTCTTGAGACACAGATATACTGTCACCAAAAGGATCTATTGAATGGTTATTATTAAGATTGAAATTGAAGTTAGCAATTTCTGCAACAGCACGTTTTTGTTTTTTATTTGTTTGCGTTTCTGTGATTACTTCTTTTTCTGTTATTACTTTTTGAGTAATTCTTGTTGTGCAGTTATAATCTCTTTCAGGAAGATCTATTTGTGGAGGTGAGTGTGGAGCCCTTCTAGCACTGTCGCGATGTTTTTTTCCAGTTTCATTGTTGATACTTAGACTGAGATCTATAATGAGTTTCGGTGAGCTTGACCTTGAACTCGAATGGGATTCTATTGATTCTACGACCACGTTGGAAGTTATATCGTTACAAACATCAGTTACACGAGACTTTCTTGGTGATGGAGGAGTATGTCTCGGAGATGAATCAATAGATTTTTTGTGATGTTTAGCATTGTAGCCAGCTTTTACTTCATGATGGGGCAGTTCGTATTCACATTCTGGCAGTTCAGGAGCGTCAGTCGTATCTTCCGACTCCGAGTCGGATTCAGCCACAAAGGGTTGAAGAAGGGAAATGCGCTTATCTACTTCCTTGGCCAGAAGCTTGTAATATTGCATTTCCTTGCGACATTCTTTAGATAACTGAAATATAAAAAAAATAAGACAGAAAACATAAAAATAATCACTACTTAATACCTACAACAAATTATTGATATTCAATCACCTTTGTAAGAGACAACAACAGAAGAAAGTACAAGATTTTTTTCATTTTAGGTATTAAACTTTTCTAACAAGCTCTTGAACAATATTTAATCTGCAGATGCTTTTTTAAATGCTTGAAATTCTGCAAATAAATGAAAAAAATAATGTAGATTGCCTGGACCAGGAAACTAACACCGATATTACAGAACCTCACTCAAGACTCAACTATTACTTAAAACTATTTTCAACCAATCAAATGATTCTGCATTAATTTTAAGTAATGCTTGAGTGGGATTCTGTAATGCTTGAGTGGGATTCTGTAATACGGGCCTTAGAATAGGGATGTTGACTAAATAATTAATTATACAGGATAATTTTTTAACGAGTGCACAAACTGTAACTATGAGTTCAGCATATGATACTAGACCCCCTAGTGAAGAAATTTTTCATTGGTTATCAAAAAAGAAATCAGCTGTTGCATAGAAAAGTGCAATACCTACGCAGCCTAAATGTATTGCAGAGCTAATTTTTTAAAATTTTCCGACGAAAAATTTCATCCCAGGAGGCTTCAGAATCATGTACTGAATTCACAGGTCACAGTTTGCGCACTGGTTAAAAAAATATTCTGTATAGTGTTCTAAAACTAATGTCATTTCAAAGAAGGGACAATAAATAAAAAAGAAACAATAAAGTCCTAGGAAATATTATGGAGAAACTACACTCTTTGGAAGTTTTTATGAGGAGATTTCTTGTCCTTGTTGCAAGCAGCTGACAATGAATGGCACAGATGTGAAGCAAGTAAGCCACAAGAAAACTGTTGCCATCTCTGCCTAGCAAAATCTATATATATACATATTTTTTTTTGTTTTTAACCAACTTCAAACAGCATTGGTATCAAAGTCGATGGCAAAAAATTCCATCCGAAATTGAAGTATTTTTTCACTTTGTAGTGTTTTATTGCAAAATGTTTTTTTTTACTATTCATTATAGACACACAAGACAAAATCATGCCTTGTTTCCCTGAAGAGTATGGCAGCGGTGTACAGTCACAAGCAAAAGTATGTATATACTTGGCTTTATTCAAAAGCGATTTACTCCTTTATTTTTTAGTGAAATTTCATATTGTTACGAACATGGCATTTTCGAACCCATAGGTTTATGTAACGTGTCGTATTCCAACGTTGCATTCGTTATTTCACAAAAAAATCGCAATTGAAAGTTGCGAAGTGTTGACATATTGGTGCTTGTGACTGTACCTAAAGTCATTGTGTTCTAGTGTAAGATTTGTGCTATATTTAATTTCTGTGTATTAATGAGTCCTTGTTACTTGATAAATAAATGAATTATTATTATTGTTGCCATAAGTCCCATCATTGCCATCAACCGGGCAGACACTGTAACTTATCATTATCTTTTTTCAAATTGAAAACAAATAAATTCAACACCCCTATTCTTACATTTTTATTAAGTACCTTGCTGACTCTTGCATTATCAAACATTTGACTCGAAGTTGTTTAGTTGCTTTGAAGCCAGCAATTGATTACTACCTACCTATTTAAATCTTATCTTATTATTTTACTATTTATTTGATTTATCAACTGGACAGATTAAATATCTCCAAGCTATACACACGCAGCAGCTATTTAGCTGCTGGTGTGTCTAACCAAATAATAATATTTCCTTTTTTTATGTTGTATGGTATGTGTAACTCAGATTTGGTCTTTGACTACAACCAGAAATCCAAACTCAAGGCTTGCCAACAAGCAATGGAGTGCTTAAATTAACAGCTCAAGTTCAAAACACAATACTGCACTCCTAAACAAAGATAGCTAGCGTGCCTCAAAAGACTGCCCAACTTAAATAGGACTGGGCAGTACATGTCTGCTGCATGCCGGACCAACTGCGGGCTCAAATAGCACAGAACTGGTAGCACGCCCTGAGACAGTGAGACGAGGTCGCAGCAGAAGACACAAGAGATGGCAGGACAAGCTGGATAATTATAATCATTTATTCATTTGCGAATATGGGTACATAAGAAAAGGTCTCATACAAAAAATAGTGTCCATTAGCCATATCCTACCATAAGGCATGCATGGATAGGTTTAGTCAAAACTGAAAGGAGAATGCGAGAGTGGCAATGGGCTCCAGAAAGATGGAAGGGGTGAAGGGAGGCCTTTGCCCAGGAGTGGGACAGTGTAGGATGGTCGAAAATAATATAAATAAAATAACACCACAACATCATCATCATCAGCCTATTGCACGCCATTCAACTCGATTTTCAGTAACTCTCATCCAGCACTACATTTATTTAAAACTAAAGTTTAAAATATTAGTCAACACTACCTACTTAGAAAATCACAGGGCACTTGACTTGATGCTTATAAGTACTCGTTGATTTTAAACTGCCTTAGAATTTTTTACCAGGTTGGGTTCCATAATGTGTTGTTTCCACCTTCCTACCTTGCTTCTATAACAGTCTTCTAGGTCTAAGGTGGGCAGACGGTTCAGTAGCTTACTAACTAGAGCAAGTTATCAAAGAATGAACAAGGACAGAATATAATTGATGTACTTACAACTGGCGGTAGGAGCGGCACCCCATTTATTTTCATGCAGGAGACGTACTGGCCGGCGTGTCGCACACATTTCACATCCCACGGGTCGTTCATCGTTGTCATCCACCCGACAAATGCTATTAACAGCTCCTGGATTCCTGATGTACCCCAGAAAGCTGCTAACATAATCAATTTCCGATTACTAACATCACTATAGGAAGTTTCACGGCATTTTTCAGTTTATCTAATGTAATAAATCACAGATTTTGAACCTTATGACGAGGGAAATTTAATTTCATTACGCCGACGAACTTGCATCGTAACGTAGCAGATGTTGTCATGCACGATTACGTCAGTTAATAGTTGTAACCGTTCTGATGGCGAACACTTACTCTAATTTACCCTACGGCATGCGGTTAATGCGAAAATATGACATTGGTTGAACTAATATTTGTTTTCCAGCTTTATTTAGTTAGAAGAATGTTGATAGATTATCGGTACTCGATTAACATGAATTTGAAAATGATCAGACTTTTCTCGGTTACGTTTCTTCTAGATATATTCAACTATGAATTTGTAACAAATCACAACAGCTTGTTTATTAAATATGTTGTTTTACAGCCAATGGAAAGCCTGAGTGAGCAAAACAAACTATTTTGTTATATTCGAGATTTAGAAAACAGTCTTGCTTGTAGTTGTCAAACAAACTTCGTATTGCCATGGTTACACATTAAAAAAATTGAAATAAAAAGCATCAATAATTTTAGCCTGTAGGTATATTTTGACTTGAAAATAGTACGAAAGTTTTGGAAACATCTTAAGTCATTTACAATATTAAAATAGAATAAAAATTATTTGGAATCATTTTTGAACGCAGCAATGTTATATTTCATTGAAAATTTGACACTTAACAGTGGTCTGTCTGTTCTTAAGCTTGACAGTGACATTACCAGCGAAAGGTAATACATTAGTGTGTTCTCATGTAAATTTTGGGATTATTTTACAAATTTTCAATGTTTACTTCAAAGAAATATTGGTGTACATATCGGAAATAGTAGCAGAATTTTATCAGATATAGTCTCATACTTTCCAAAAACTTGAACTCAAGAAAATGGCAATTTCAAGATTGACAAATATTTGTCCCGCCGGAAAACAAGCGTTATTTTGTTTTTTTCTGTCCATATTTATTTTTACGGTATCATTCTTCTCTGGAAGAGTCCTAGGATTCTCTTCGGAGCTATGGGCCTTGACATGTTGGGGCCCAGCCCTGTATTTCTGCCTATTTAACTTCATATTAAGATACTGTTACACAGGGTTTATTTACGAGGTAAGATTTATTTTATTTCATTAACATTTAATGGTTATTGCTTTGTTTTCTAAACTTCATTTCACTTTTCTTCACTTTCAGGCTTAATATTTAAGCACAACATTTGACTAGCAAACTTTTTTCCTTATTGAATTAACTTGGTCAGCATGACACACAGTTTTAAGAGTATATTTGGAATTATATTTCTGGTATGCGGAAAAATATTCCACATTTTACAAACAGATTTTCGAATGAAGCAAATCATTACTTTTGCCCAGGATAATTAAATATTTTTTTAAATTTATTTTACTTTCAGGTATCAATAAGATCAGCATTCCTTGGTGCAGTATTCTCCCTGGGTATCTTTCTTGTTACCTTTGACAATGGCTGGAGAGTATTTGGTCTCTACACTATAATACTATCATTTTTCCATTTTTCTGAGTTTATGAGCGTTGCACTCACAAACCCACGGACTCTGTCTGTTAGCTCATTCATATTGAACCACAGTGTACAGTATGGTGTGGCTGCTGTGTCCAGCTGGATAGAATGGGGAGTGGAGTACTATTTCTTCCCTGGTAAGTATTTTACTTCATTCTAAATATGTTGTTTCCCGACCCACCAAAGATGCCTCAACAATTGAGCTATCAAATGCAAATAGAATTTTTCAAATCCGAGGGGTAGTTCTAGAGATTACCCTCTACATACAAACTTACAAAAAAACAAATTATACTCTTTATATGTATGTTATAAGTATAGTTATATTGCAGATGGAATGTTGAATCTGCTGTTTTACAAAACCGCTAGTGGTTTTACAAAACAGCTCCGTTATATAAAACAACTGAACAACATTCAATCAATATTAGCACAAATTCTTCATCATCATCATCACTTCAGCCCGGAATCACCCACTGCTGGGTATAGCTTCCCTTTTTTTCTGCCATACTTCCCGGTTCTGTGCTAACTGCTACGACCCTTACATTCTTCTATACTTAAAAAATATATATATATTAATCTACATAAATAAAACAAAGACGGTTTAGTTACACCATATATAAGAAAGGCTGAACCGATTTTTATGATTTGTTGTATTTGTTTCCGCCCTAAATATAATTCATTTTCTCATACAATCATTCTTCTTTTTTTTATTTTTTATTCTGAGGCGGTACGAACTTCGCCGGGTCAGCTAGTAGTTAATACTATTATTGTTATTGCAGATATGAAGACTTACTTCTGGCTGTCATATGTGGGCGTTGTGATCTGCATCACAGGAGAACTGCTCAGGAAGACTGCCATGTTCACAGCCAAGACTAATTTTAATCACACTGTAAGTCATTTTTTTATTTTTTATTTATCTATGACATATACTACACATATAATGAGTTGGCTTCTATTCCACAGCCCAGTATGTCACCCCATTTGGAGTTTCTACATTTATATCTGTAATTTATATGACTGTGTGTGTTCATAATAAAGAGTTTGCTATTTTATTCTATTCACTTAATTTCCAGGTACAGTTCGTGAAGCGCCCTGACCATGTGCTGGTGACCCATGGGGTGTACTCCATCTGCAGGCATCCTAGCTACGTCGGGTGGTTCTACTGGTCGATTGGTACACAGGTAAGATCTCCTTAATAAAAATCTTAAATTTACTGCCAGATGACACACAGCCTAATACACTGACTCTAGAAGCTTTGCACAAGGCTTCTTTATATAAAAAGAGTGCACTAAGGAAAGTTTTTGAAAATTCACCCCCAAAGGGGTTTAACAATTGGGGATGAAAGTTCGTATGGAAGTTGATCATTTTCAAAGTTAGAAACTTTGATGATGGTACTTAGGTTTCTGTTTATAAGTTAATGTAAACAGTATTCTAGTTTCTGGGAAACTCATCCCCTAGTTAACCAGGGCTTGACTGGCTAATGAGATAACCCATCGGGCACACGGCTTGCATAAGAATAATCTTTTTGAATCAATGTAAGTTGGCTAATGCACTGTAATGCGATTTTGTTTACGATAATCCGTTTAGTGCCCTTACATTCACATCCTTATATCATATAATATAATACCGTAATACTTACAGTATTTTCAAATTACAATCATCAACCTACAGCTATCCACTGCTGGACATAGGCCTCTGCAATTGCACGTCATTCAGCTCGCTTCTCGGCAACTCTCATCTAGCTGCTACCAGCCACGCTACAAAGATCGTCGCTTCATCTAACTGGAGGGCGGCAAACGTAGGGTAGGACCTTACGTTTGCCGATTTGCGGTCTCCTATAGTTTTTGATAACATGTTTCTGAGGAATAGATATGGATTTGACAGCTTTTGTGGAGACAATATGTCAAACTGTCATATTTATTATAGAAATAGTCAGCTGCACGTCGGGACTGTGACATTCTAAGGCTTCCACCCAGAATGATGCTGTGCTATGGGGTACCTACAGCACAGCGCTGATTGTCAGCGGTCACCCGAAACAACAACAACCACACAACAACGCAACATTTAAAAAATAATCCTCCATCTTTCAGATAACGCTCCTAAACCCAGTGTGCGTCATAATCTACGCGGCTGCTTCCTGGTTGTTCTTCCGAGAGCGGCTCATCGCCGAGGAGCTGACCCTTCTCACGTTCTTCGGGCCACAGTACGTAGAGTATCAGAAAAAGGTCGGCACTGGTCTGCCCTTCATCCCGGGGTACATCCCTGAGAATACTGGCCAGAATGTTCGGGAAAACCATTGGAGTTACTAAGGTGAGTGGGAATTTTGAAAAAAAAAAGAGTTATTTGTGACGATGAGTCGGCGTGGTCTGCCGGACTCTAGCGCGGTAGTCACTGCTCAACAAATATTAATATTGCATTCCTTACATACCGTGATTTTCATCACAGTAGAGTTTATTTATTTTCAGTTTTGTTTAAAAGCAAGATCATATTTTTTGTCAGTGACAACCATTCTACCGATTGGTGTGTGGCAGTTTTACTTTTAAAAGCCCTTGTTCCTGAATCTAAGACGCATTACAGGCTTCAATCTTTTATGCGCTAAGTTTAAATGGTTTATAATATGCGCCTTTTTTTTCTCTTTCAAATGGCTTCCTTAACAGTGGGCTGTGGTATACAATACAGGCTAAAATTATGTTCATCTTATTGCAGGTACTTCATTCCTTTCGGGATTTACAACAGCAGACTCAATTCAGTCATCTAGTCTAATATTACACTAAGCGAGAGGTACATAACTTTATTCGATAATAATAGTGACGGTTAGGACTAGGAAAATATTATGGAGATTTTAAATTGTTGTAGTTAATATAAACGACCTTTAAACCTCAACTTTTAAGCTTTCGTACATCATAATATTCGCATTGAGTGATCTCAGATAGTCTGATTGTACCTCCATACCAAACTAACACCCGCTTTCTGAATTGTGAATTTGAAGTGGTCAAGCATCATCATCATCATCGTTTCAGCCAAAAGACGTCCTCTGCTGGACATAGGCCTCCCCCAAGCACCGCCACTCCGACCGGTTATGTGCTTCTCGCATCCAACGGATTCCTATGGCCTTCACTAGGTCATCGGTCCACCTTGTGGGAGGCCTTCTAACGCTACGTCTTCCGATGCGCGGTCACCTCTCCAGAATCTTTCGGCCCCATTGGCCATCTGTTCTGCAAGCAATGTGCCCTGTCCACTGCCACTTTAAGTTTGGCAATGCTTTGGGCTATGTCGGTTACCTTGGTTTTCGTGCGTATCTCTTTATTGTGTTGTTCTTTTTTTTTTATCCGAAATAAAATATTTGAGTTTGATTGTTTATTCGATCACGTAGCGAACCCATGCATAGCCCACTCCATTGCCCTTTGGGTGACTTTCAAGCCTTCAAGTTGTTAAGGAATGTCAATGAAATCAATCGACTCAGCCTACTGAGTGAGTGCATTACCTTTAGTAGGTAAACAGTAGTATGCGTTTAAAGTCAGTGCTAAGACTTTTATGCTTTTTGAATGTTAGTGTGTTTTTATGGACTTATTCTAGAATGTTTATAGAATAGTAAACTCAGTGTAAAATGTTTGTAAAGGTAAGTTAGCCTAAGAACTTGTTATGTATATGGTTGTACACAATTAGAATAAAATCTTATTGAATGCATTTTGTGCTATTGTGTTAAAAATAAAGACTTTTAAAATCAAAATCAATCGACTCAGCCGACTGCAGTTTACTGCTGGACTTAGGCCTCTTCCAGGTTGCGGCTCAACACCCTCTCCTCCGCCTTCTGCAACCGGACTGTTCCAGCGACGGGCGTCAATCCATCGTAGTAAGGGCGTCGGTCCATCTAGCTTAAGCAGTCGACCTTGCAAAATTCTAAATTTCTTACGTTTTTAGCAAATAAAATTTGAATATTGCGGGCTATCAACTTAAGTAATGTTAAGCAGAGTTTAACAAGTTCTTAGCTTCAAATTCTCAATTCAGAAAACGGTGTTAGTATTTATAATAAAAAAGTTAAGTAATAATTAAATCTGAACTCACGATCAGACAATGGCTAATATTGTTACTCGATTAGCGAGATGATATTTTTCCCAGTTCTAAGAGATAGCACAAGAGTTTAAATCTTCTGAATTTACATTTTTTATTATTGTAAATAAAAGCATTTATTTAATACAATTACTGTAAATTATCCTGTAGTACAATCTTGTATATTTTAACGTAAGTGTTACGGGGTACTCAAGGGAATATTATATATTTTCATACACACAAACGAGTAGTATGATTCAATGCATTCTTTCAATTCCATTAAATTATCAATATTACTTACTGATAAGGATAAAATAATTTGCAAAAAATTCAGTCCCATCGCTGGTGGCGCCATCTATGACTAAGCTGTTAAAGTTAACACTCTTTTTTTTTTTTTTTTGAGGATGGGAAATCATCAAATGACCCCTCCCGCTCTGGGTGGAGCAGAAGGGAGTGTCAGACTCTTACAGACTAAAACCCACCCGTGTTCCTTCCTTAGCCCTTTATGTACCAGGGCAGCGGTAACCCTTTCGGACGATCCCGCTACTCCGGCAGAAAGTTAACACTCTATTAACAAGAATAAAAAGGAAACCACTGTTCATGAGTTTCTAACTTCATAACATAATGTAACTTCAAGTTATAATAAAAATAATGCGTTTGTGTACTTATTTGTAAATTAATACATTTTAAAACTTTACAAAAAAATAGCGAAACTTTACTAAAATTACTATTAAAACTAAGTATAGAAAACTAAGTATTTTACTAGAAGTTCGCTACTATTTGTGGTAATAAATGTGTAAATAGACTCCAATATTTATTGACTTATGTACATAATGACTGAGATACAAGACGTCTTTTTTACATTGGTACTCTTCCAATCTATGTGTATTCGAATAGACAAAGACGAAACCCAGTGTACAGAAGCCAACTAAACTCACACTTGCGTTCCCGCATGCGGTAGGATAATGTCCACAAAGACCGCGACACAAACTCAAGTGGTGCGATTTTAAATGAACAACAATCGCAGCCACAATTTTAATGCAGTAGGTGCGGGTATTTAAATAAATACCCTTTATTACCCGACTGCACGACAGCAAAGACTGGATTATGTATTTTGTAATTTTACTGGAGTTGCGGGCCCGCATGCGGGCGCATGAGTTTGGCCCTGCAATAGTTTACACTGAGCAATGATTGTGATCGTTATAAATGCTTGTTTGTGTAAAGGTTGTGAATGTACTGAACAAATGTTAAATCAAAATAAATCTTTTTAATGATCATGTAAACTTGTTATTTTTTTCACCCTTCAAATTTTTTCTTCCTAATGTAAACTTGTATTTAGAATCTTAGATAGTTATAACGTTGGGAACACAAACTCAATGTCATACACGAGAAAGCTCAAATTCCGTTGCTACCAAAAATATTACGGATTATTTTACTGTGGATACTCAAAGATAAACCGAGATTACGGAACGATAAAGTAAAAAGTTGAGTATGTGGCGATGAATGTCAATGATTTCATCATCATCATCAGCCTACAGCAGTCCACTGCTGGACATAGGCCTCTCCAGTGGCACGCCAGTCAACTCAATTCTAATCGATAATAATATTTACCTAACTGTCTGTATATTTTTGAACAAATAAATTATTCTTCTTCTAATCCAGCTGCTACTATAGCCACACTGCAAAGATCGTCCCTCTACCTAGCCTGAGGGCGTCCTGCCTTAAATGATTTGAGATTAGTAGGTACTGCGTAAAAGAAACCGTTACACGACTTGCTTTACATAATGTTTTACAAAAGCACGATAACTTAACGATGTTTACAAAACAGTACTGTTTAGTGCGAAAACTAACAGTCTAGGCCAGAAATCAAGCCTGTGCAGTCACCATCGAAAACCTGAAATAAGCCTGAAAAAACGACGAGAACTGAAAAAGATATTGTGATGTCAGGATACTTGTAACAACTCAAGATTTATCTACGAATATTGCAAAGACAAAACTAGTCTTCAAGGTGCAAAGAGCTTTCTATCAAGAAGCAGCAAACAGTGCGTATACGCATCACACACAAATGCAACAGTAAAGTCAACAGGTTGAGTAACACCAAAACACAATTGCTATCAAAATGTCGACCGTAGCAGTTTTTGTGTTTCTTCTGGATAATCTGGCAGGTAAAGCATGTTTATAGATAAATAGATTATCTACACTTTATTGTAAAGTCATCATCTGCCTAACCTTTCCCCAACTTTTTTGGGGTCAGCTTCCAGTCTAACCGGATGCAGCTGAATTTTGCATGGACCGACTGCCTACCTGACCTCCACAACCCAGTTACTGGGTAATACGATAACCCTTGGTAATTCGAAGAAGGTTGACTTTATCGCAAAGTCTGGGAAAGTAGTTGTTTATCAAGTTGAATACCAATTTAATTTGTCCGTAGGACAGTTGTACGAAATGGCTGCAACATGGCAATTTAATGTCCTACGGTATTCTGCTGTGGGGTAAAGCCGCTGATATACAAAATATATTTGTCCTTCAAAAACGAGCTGTTCGAGCAATTTACCAGCTAGGTGCCAGAGTTTCTCTAAGAGATTTTTTTAAAGATATTGGTATTCTCACGGTTGCATTACAATACAATTCATCTTCGCCAACATCTTGTATATTAGGCAAAATTTATACTTGTACACTAAAAACAGTGATATTCAGTGTTAACACTAGAAATAAGGACAAACTACGTGCCCCCTTTCACCGGCTTGATAAGGTTCATAACTCATTTGTTGGGCTTGGTATAACCTTTTATAACAAGATACCCTCTTCTTTGCTAGACTTGCCTTTTAATGCGTTTAAAGCTCAAGTAAAATCCAACCTTTGTTCAAAGGCTTACTATTCCATCAACGACTACTTACACGATAAGAATAGTTGGTCGCCCTAATTAACTCAAGAAATGTTCTTTCTCCAGAATTAGCTTACTGACAGGTTATTGTTATTAGTATTAACTTATTTATTTATTTTACTTCGATGGTCCTAGCTTATCATCTGTGACTTCAAGTGACAGCTATGTGACCAGAACCCAGTAATGCATAAATATGTAAGCTGTCACGCCCTTTATGCCTGGAGGCTTTTATTTAGGTAGTAAGTTTTTATATACATTTTAATTAATTATTTTTTAGCTTGAGTACGTACAGTTTTTATTTTATTTGTTGGTATATTGGCGTGGCTAGCTGACATATGGCAAATAATTTAATTTTATGTTCTGTGCCTTGTAATGTTAATTACTTAACACTTACATAGTAGGTATTGTATACAATCAAGTATTAAGTATTTTCTAACTGAACAGACACCTGTGCTGCTGGGGAGTTTGTTGCGCCACTTCTTCCCAGCGATAGCACTAGGAAGTGGTGAAGGGCGGGCGTTTTTGGGGGACTGTCTTTTGTAATTTTGACGTTCGAAAAGTGCTGATTCTCAGCATAATTTGAATAAATGACTTGATTTTGAAAATTTGATAAACAATTTATTTCCCTGACTGTACATCATAACAGTTTTTTTCATGTCTTAATGTTAGCTTCTTCCCGCGACTTCGTTCGCGTGGAATTCGTAAGACGAGAACTGGATTAAATTGATCTAAGTTTTATCCACTCGATTCACTATCGAGTTTTGCTTGTCAACTGGTTGTAAGTCCAGGTTTTATAGCATAGTAGCAAGTGACTTCTGGGACCACAAGGCCTATTAATAATTTTTCCTTCGATTAAAAACGTTATTATTTTATAAGAAAGTGGTTTAGTGGCATTGGAGATATGTGCTTGATTTAAGGAAGAACCGCTGGTTCTGCCCACCCCATGTGCCTTACGGTCGTTGTTTCCGTAACATAGTTACATTATCTTGGTTGAGTTGAGATGTATTAAGGACCTTCTACCAAACAAAGACCGGTGTGTTTACAAACAATAAAAAATGGCCAATAATGCTATACGTTGATAATGCGTTCTATAACATACTCCAGAGCAAGTGTTTGAATGTTCATGCCTGAAACCGAACAAAGCCAAGCCTCTTTCGGAGTATATTGGTGAATTGTAATGATGTTTATTTCTGCACCCTTATTGCGTAACACACTTTCAATCAGTCTACATAATTTTGAAGGATATTGCTAATCCATTACCTACTTCATATTATGTTCGAAAACTTTGTCTGCTCAACAACGTAATGAATGTTGTTGAACTGTTAAAATGAAAGCCACTACTGTAAGTGTGTTACGCAATTACCCGCAATTGCTGAAGTAGATCTTTTGACACTTTCGTCAATGTTTTGGTCTATATTTTAAAACCATCGTGGTGATAGTCTAGGTAGAGGAAATTTTTAGTGGAGTTAACTTTTTTCAATTATTTTAGGTTTCAACTATGCCCTAAACGATACTCTATTTCAAAACGCAAACTTCACAACCAGCGACGAGACTCCAGTCATTGGAGACTGTGATCCCTTAACCACTGACCAGATCCTGAACGCCGTGGGCCAGGACCTGGACCTAGTCATCGTACCTTCCTTTAGAAAAAATGACAACCAATTCGACAACGAACAACCCGATGAACAGGCGTCAGAAGTTTTTGACACAGCCATAGCCGACAGTTCTTTGCCTGAACCGGATGTTTCGAGATCATTCGATGAAAATAAGTCAAAATTCGACAACGATCTGACTACATTCTCTAGAAAAAGTTTCATTAAAAATAGACACGGAAATAATACAAAAAATATCCATGAAGTAAAAAATGAGACGAAAATAAAGTTTCCACACATCGCGCCATTTTTGGTGGCCATCTTTGAAACGCTTGCTAATGTTACCGCGCAAACTTGTGCGGGAACTCTGCTGACCCCTCGATGGGTGCTCACTGCTGCCAACTGCATCAATGTCTTGAGTAATTTGTACGCCAACAAGTAAGATTTTTTAATGCACTATTTATCCTATAAGCCAATAGAATCTTGATTAGCAGCGAAGTTATCATCATGTAGGTTTGACCATAGTGGAATCATCATCTGGATGTGACTGTTGGGAGCGGCTTATTGCCGACCCAAACTGTTACTAACTATTGAAAAGTTACGCTTATAAAGTTGCTGTTTCGTTCGGGTTTTTCAGCCAATTTTTACTCAACCTTAGTTCTTCCAGCACAAAAATGACGGAAACAAGCCACTACACCATCGTGGCAGAATCCTCAAACCCACTCCTGGACGGTTCAGCACACAATGTGACGACGATTGTCCTACACCCTGACTCCAACTCCTCACGAACAACCCTCGAGGAAGAAGAGGACACGGATGCGTCGTACTTGGCGCTGATGAAGATTGAGCCGGAGGTGGAAGGTCCTGCCTTAGAGCTGATGAAAGGGGAGGTGGTGAAAGGTGACGTTATGGCGTATGGATGGATTTTGTCGAAGGTAAGAAGGCGGAGAGCTCAATGGTTTTACGTCAAAAAGTCCTAGGCGCACCTGCCGTTGTTGAGTTACCTTTGGCAAAGCATCACATCGTAAGGAAAATAGCAGTTGCTTCAAGTTGTAAAGGATAACTTCTGTTCCGGTGACGGGAGTAATCATGAATTATCATCATCATTAGTTGTTTGCAAGACCAAAGAGATCTTTAATAGCCATAGCTAACGCCATGTTACATCTTCCTAAAGCTTGACTTTCATGCTTCCACTGACATTTTCATGATGGCCATCATTTTAGGCCTGTTATATGACGGCACCGCTTACGTAAGAAAAACCCAAGTTCAACAAATATTGACTATTCCAGAACAATTCAGAGTCAGAGCACGACACGATGGAATGCACGTCAGCGGCCAGCCAGATCCTGAGCCGCGCGGAGTGCCAGGCCATGTACAGCTATAAGGACAACGATGTGCTATGTCTCCTTAGCAAGGATATGGAGAACACTAATGTTACGCAGGTGTGTATGAGGTCCTCTCGATAGAATGAATAATGTTTTATTGTCAAAGAAAAACGCGTGCATACAAAAAATACAAGTTAGCTCGAAGCTAGGTTGCTACTTAGTAAAACTAAACAAATACAGCGTTTATCAGAAAGACGCGGTACAGACTATTAAACTGAACAACTATGGTAATCGCGAAAACTAATCAGTCGTCCCATACATATGGGTCGAGTACCTACGTGTTGAAGTTTTGTGTGGGACAGTTTAATTTTTTGCTATGTGGCCCTACAGTACAGCGTTAGTGTTCAGTGGTCACCCAAAAATAACGTAGTTCATTATCATCATTCAGCCCCAAGACTTCCACTCCGGCGATTTTCACCAAGTCGCCGATCCACCTTTTGGGAGGCTTACCGAACCAGGTCCTCTTGATACTTCTTTAATAAGACAGTTACCTAACTGGACATAGGTTCGTCTTACAGTCTAACCAAAGTTAACTACCCGAAAATTTGAACATCATTGTTTTAGATCTAAACCAGACTGACTACATCGTCCCAATGCCCAATCACAACTGCTGAGTATGAGGTCCTGGGTTCCAACCCCTAGTCGGGCGAAGTAGGTATTGATGTTGGAAATTTTTGTGTGTATAGCCAGGAACTTGAGACAATTTTCAAGTTATGGAACAACAATCTGAATGTCATACTTAACAAAGTTCAAATTCCATTGCAACCATAAACTTGTTAGGACCTTTTTGTTACAAATGGTCACTCAAAAATCAACTTAGAATACATTTCTCTTAAGTAGATAACTGATTAAGTGGCGATGGAATGTAAGTATCTGAGATTATGAACACTGCTTTACCAGTTGCCCGGTTATGACACTGGGCTCTCCCAGTCGCATGTAGGGCTACTTACATAGCAAAATGTGGTTACACCTACTACTCACACCTAAACCAACTCTCTGCCTGCGTCATCGGGGAGACAGGCGTAATGTTATGTTGTTATTACAGCTAAGCACCGGCGGTCCCGTGCTATTTATTCACGACGGTAAAGTAAAGATGTTGGCCATACTGCAGACTGACGAAGAGGTGTTCGTATCGTACCCGGTCGCGCCGCATTACGACTGGATCCTACACACTATTAGCAATAAATGATATCTTAGTAGTCGTGTTTTATTGAGAAAACAAGCTGTTTACATAATTGGGCACAATAATGTTCCCACTGCTTGGACACAGGCCTGCCTCTCTTCGAGAGGAAGTGGGCTGTAATCTACTACGCGGGCCCAGTGCGGGTTTGTAAATGTCACATGGCTTCGAATTTTTAGTTCCACGGCGTTTCGACGGGTTTTGAGAGCAGTGGTGATGAAATTATTCACACAAAGTAAAACGATGCCAGGGACCGAACTCACGACCTACAACTCGTAAGTCAGGGCCGGTATCACTGGCCACCACCACTCCTCGCCGTTTGCCTGGTGGGACTTCCCATTAGCAAATAAGACGAACTGCCGTTAGAAATTTCATCCCCTGAATTTTCAAAAATCCTTCCTTAGTACCCACTTTCGTTATGAATTCTTGTTCAAAATTTCATGATTCTGGACGCTGGACCCAGTGGTTTAGACTGTGCAAAGTCTGTCAGGGAATGAATCAATTCAAGATTTTTACTAAGAAGATTATTCCTGGTACCTAAATAATTTTATTGAATAACTTTCTAATGAATAACTGTCCCTTCTAAGGTTGCCTGGAAGAGATCACAAGGCAATGTATGCTTTGTAGTATTTGTAGTGTTAACTTTTAGGGATAGGGTGTTTGTAGGTGGGGGTTTTGAAAAAGGAAAACCTATCCTACCTACACATCAAAAATATCCCATACTTTAAAGAATTCTTATTTATGAGGTCGTGACACTTCTGTCTACCCAACAACACCGATTGCATAGAGAATCTTCTTATACAACGAATCACGCCATCTAGCGACGAATAGCTTAAACTAGTTATTACTCCTCTCATCGTTAGATGGCGTTGAAATGCCAACACAACGTTAAACTAAAAAGTATTATTCTGATCTCATTCTTGTTTTATTTACAGTAAGTGTAGGTAAATAAAACATCTAATATAAATACTATAATATAATAACACACATAACTGTTTCCCAGCAGGTAATAGTTGTGTGATGTTATTGTGTATTGTTTAGCTGAACAATAATGTGACATAATGGCTTACTAATAACGGATGTGATTTAGGTACTAATTAAAATTAAACAAAGTTCTGGCAAGTACATAATTTGATAGATAATTATCATTTACAAGTTTTTCCTTGTTAAAACATTCTATAATTACTTCATAAGTAGTACCTACCTACTAATCAGTCACAACTCAGCAGTCCACTGCTGGGCATAGCTTTCTTCAAGTTGCACCATATCACACGGTTTCCCGCAAAAACATAAGACTATCCTAAAGCATGGTTTGGTGGATGAGGCGCTGCTGATGAGTGGGAGGTGCTAGGTTTGGAAAAAAAAAGATGTCTACTAACCTTACTACGTGCTTAACTATAGATTGCGAATTGAGATGCTGGATCATAGTTGAATTAGTAATAAAAAAATATACCTTATAGTCTAGTATAAGTTTACCTATACCTAATGTTTATCCATAGAATATGAGAATCAGATTAATAATGTCTGCATGATCTGGATTAGAATCCGTTGTTAAGCGCGTCCTTTTGATAAGTTCCTTAATCTCCCATGAGGTAGGACGACCTTTTTCTCTGGGTGGAGCAGAAGAGAGTGTCAGACTCTTACTGACTAAAACCACCCGTGTTCCTTCCTTAGCCCTTTATGTACCAGGGCAGCGGTAACCCTTTCGGACGATCCCGCTACAGGTAAGACGACCTCTGGTATTGTCCTATGGTCAGTAAATAACTTATAATTTTTCGAAATTCTTTCGTACAGCTTTATTTATTTAAACTACGAACTGCCTGCAAGGCATGCCGCCTCCCTTGATGTACGTCAGAAGTGCTAATGTAAGGCTTCTTGTAAACAAAACAACGTGCATTGCGTAGGGCTTCCACACACTGGCAGTTTTTATTTACTCCACTGTAAATTATTAATAGACCTAACGGATGGGTAAACAAAGATATACCAAGTCGGTACCTAGGTAGCTACCTACTTTATTGCGGTCCTCTTCGAGGTAGGTAGTGGATAGCCTTCGACCTTGACCTTGAGTATTTAGCTACCTACATAAGCGCAATATGGTTAGTGACGTCAATATTAAAGTGTCTATAGAATAGAATTGAAGAGAATAGAAAACTTTTATTTCAGACAGGAGTCCATAGGGTTAGTAACAATTTTTCTTAACTTCTGTGTTAGTAGGTTACGGACATCCACCTTCGCAACATCGGGGAATCCCGATCTGCGAACACACTGAGAATACTGTTGGTTATGAGTGCTCCTAACTTCTTTATTCGATGGTTTAACCATTAACGCGTCTTTCGTCACATATGTATAGCTAGACACGCTAAATATTTAGACTTTCTCCGTCACTTTCTTTGTCCCGACTTTCCCCTTTTTTTCTAGACATACAGCAACGTCACCAACCTCCACACATGCAGTCACCACTTCTCACAGAGAGGAGCTCTGTGTCCCAGCAGTGGGAATTATACTTTGATTATGTCCTGACTTTGATTCGCTTTCTTTCGTATTAGGCGAATGAACTGCACTGCGACAGATCGTTGTGAATGGTCATGTCCAATCTGATCGCCAGTCAGTTCTCCGGTTTACATATGAAACCTGTTATTACACAACACAAGTAATATGCAATAACACCTATTTAGATCCCATCTCATCTTGCACATGCAAATTAAATCGAAGTAAAAGCTGACCATCTGTAACGAGCTTTCTGTCCTTATGCAATCATAGTGGCTTCACAGATGTGTGTTCAACCTACTTGTTGTTACTTAATTCTATGCAAATACTGATTTCATCTTTATAAGTAAAAGGAGCGAAAGAATTCGCGATAAGTAAAGAATAACTAACACGGACATAACGTTCACGGTTCTTTTCTTTTCTTATCTTACGCATAATATACATAACAGAACATAACGCTGACCTCTGTGAACTTTACTGGCAAACGTTCAAAAATAACATTCGGACTTACGGAGTTGTACGCAAAATACGCGCTTAGAGAAAATACGGACTTAGAGTTGCGGTGGCCAGCCCATTATACAATACAATACAACTTCCGGAGCTACCTATTCGATGAACCAGTTACCAGTGACATGGAAACCAATGTCAGCCATTCCTAGTAGCACCATCCTCCCAGCTACGCTGTCCACCTTGGTGAGTGATTGATGATAATGATAATTTCCGTTTGGTTTTGGTCCATCGAGATCCTTAAAAAGAATTGGGACGAACTGATGATTTCTACTTCGATGGCAAAAAGTTTAATCATTTTTTTCCCCAAATTCAGCTGCGCTTATTGTAAATACTTATGCTGAAGGCGGAAAACCGAATTTTGTAGTGCAATTGTGGTCCAGCGTAAACTGAGCTGAGTTCATAGATCAATACGAATTCGAGCCTCAAACGTTGCTGTTCCGTTCCTTATGGAAAAGGGCTCTCTAAACGTTCTCTTCGAATTCTGCATGCCAACTGCAAGTTTCTAATGTTATAAAATGATTCTAAAGATGCTAGCTCAGTGTCAGGTCGGTAGCCCAGTGCCTTCGCCCACTAACACGGCAATAAGCCATTTCCTTTGACATTGGCACTTACAATATAACATCACATTCTTTATCTAAGATCCTTTGCCTCGAGGAATGTCATTCAGTTCCACTTCCCGCTACTATTGTAAGGAGAACGGAAAAATCGTTTGAAATAAAACGAAGAACTCGGATGATGAAGTATAACGCTATTGGTTTCATCAGTCAATAACCGTTCTGACTGACTAGACGATTTCTCCAATTTTGTAATATTTGAAATAATATAACGGTCAGTGTGTAGCTCTCCTCCGTTACTGTTCTCTCTACGGTAGCGGATCTAGGTCACTTACTAACGAGCCCTAGACCTATATTGTTGCACCACTCGGAAGTTAGAACACGCGAGTGAAACCACCACGATCAGCAGACACTGACCGCCACGTGACGTCACTGGCGAAGAAAGTGTTGATCGCTCACCACCCGGGCCGCCGGCGCCAGTCCACGACATACGCGCGCGCGGGCCGCACGCTCGCGACATGGCCGAACGGAACACGCCTTAACCAGTAAAAAGTGTAATTAAAAAACACAATATGTCATTCCGGCGACTACTGAGCGCGGTCCGCTCTGCGCGGGAGGCTATCACCCGAGGTGCTCCGATGGCGGACGGACTTTTGAAATCCTTGTTATCAGTTGTTGTTATCTTTTGCATCGCGGTTTCTTCGCCGCCGTCGGCGTCTGCGAAGCCTTTCGCATTCAGTTTCCCTGCGGGATGGTCGCTGGCTGGCCTGGTGGGAACTGTGGGGGCCAGGTCCGAGGATGCGGAGCGGCGGGAGCCGGCGGCGGGGGCAAAGCCCTACACGGGGCGGCGCATCGGCAACGACACGCTGCGGATGGTTTATTACCACGACCTGACCGTGGCCGTGGTGGAGCTGGGGCTCAAGAAGCTGCTGCTCAACTGCGAACTCATTGAGACACAGTGAGTACAGTAGCATGCTTCCTTTAGTGTTACAGTGACCAGCACATAGCTGACACGAACCTTCAAATCTTTACAGGACAGGAAATTAAGCAACAAAACTTTTAATTTAGATAAAGATGGTATTCATATAAATAAAAGCCATCTTTAACTTTCTCTACTCACTTTTCAGAACAAAACGTTTTCAGGAAAAACGGGTCTCGCATGAAAAAAAAAGTTCGCTTTCAGTGTGAGAACGTCGACACATGCTAACTAATGAATACTTAATAACCAGGCATTACAGGCCGGTGCTACACGCGTGTTCCACGAAACTTAATAAATACCGATCAGTTATCGATTCCGACAACCGGTGTCCACTGACAACGATATTTACTAAAAGTTTACACTAATTAAGACTGATTTACATTGATCCAGTTTTATAATCCAGCCTTTGAATCCAGTTAGCTCTAAATAAAAATTTGACTAATTAGCGGCTGCACTTCTCAAATCCAGCACTAGATACGGGATGCTGGACTGGATTGAACGTTAAATATCGATCCTGTGTCACTGAATTTCAGCGCTCACGGGATTGAAATACTGATCAATGTAGGTAAATCAGCCTGCCTACCCTATACTCAAATGCTAGCGTGAAGTTCATATATAACATAAGGAGAAGAAGAAGAGCAATTTTATCGTTACTGCCTAGTTTTAGCTGCTCAATTGTCCAATTACAGACAATTTTCTCAACTAAAAAATAATTTCTTTAACAAGATGGAACGCTTGTCTTTTTTACTTTAGTTTATTGTCGTGAGTCAGTTGCTAGTCGGATAGTTAATCGCAATAGTACAGCGGTTGCGAACTGAACCTATCACGTTACGCTGAAACACGCTTCTAGGGAGTCCTAATGCACTCACTCTGGAAAGTAAAAACAAGTCGGTAAATCTGTCAGAGACGTTATACTAAACAAACGCTCAGAACAAAACTACTGGAATTAGGAAATTTTCCAATGGGTACGAAGCTTTGAAAAGAAAAAACAAAAAAATCTAACAGAGACCACTCAATTAAAGAGATACTATACTGAAGGCGATCCAGATTAATTTTCTTTCTTTTCTTGGTTCGATCCAGATTTTTGAATTGCCAATCGGTCGGTCAGTCAGAAAGATGAAGCTAGTTGCCCATTCCAAAGCGTAGTAGTTACTAGTTGCTGTTACAGAAGAGGAAATCAACAATGAACAAAATCGCACTTGCAACCGTCATTTTAAAGCTATGCTAAAATAAACCTTACAAAACCGATATTAACTCCTCACGGCAAAACGTTTCCCTCCAATTATGTGTATAATTAACTTTTATAGCGTGAGCTTGCACTAGCGATTTTTAAATACCTCTTCACAATAAAGGAACTCGGTGCAGTCAGGGGCTAATTACCTTCGCACACCGCACTGCGTTACTGCTGCATGGCACTAATCAACCGGTTCATGAAGATCATACGGCAAAGTTTCCACGTTTCAGATCAGTTTTGCTCTTTCTTTTCACATCCATATATATTATAAATACAAAAGTAGTATGTTTGTATATCTGCTACCTTTTCAATCCCGGTAGTACGTTCCCGTGGCATAATTTCCAACCTCCGCGCGGGTGAAGCCGTGGGTAAAAGCAAGTTACTTATAAAAAGGGTAAAGTTATCTTTGGCAACAGCTGCACTGCGTCGAAGTATCTTGACAAACACACTAAACTTGGTCATAAGAAATCACATATTTGGCTCCTAAAAGTCAGATAGCCATCGTTTACCTACAAGTGGAGCCCAGAAGAACTTAGAGCCACTTAGGTGAGTAACTCGGTGCAGTCAGATGACCCTTCCTGCTGGCCCCTATGCTCAATAAATCTAGATGCCAACGTACGTAACAGATACCAGCGGAGTTGACGGATTTGTTGTCTTATACTATGTGTGAACTGCCTGATTAAGGAGGAATTTAAAACCCCAAGATTTAAGACAATTTATTATAATAAAATTATCAGCCTATTTATTATAATACAATATGGTTATATAGGCTGATTATTGTATTATAATATTTTTTTCCTAAAGTGTGGGTGGGTGGCTACCCACCAAAAAAAAAAACCCCCAGAAAAAAATCTTGTGAAAATAAAAAATCGAGTCCAGCGGCCCATACCTATATTATGAAATCAACATGTTACCCTGTTGTCCAGCTAGATATTTGAAACTAATCAATACTTTATTTACCTAATCTACACTTTAACTAGGGATATTTCGGATAGCAATATTTGCAACTCTCTATTGAACAACGGGAAAACTAACCGTTAATACTTAATTGATTAAGAAGCTTTATTTTCTTTATTGACACATACTTATAAAATATGTGACAAAAATCCTCATTAAAACTGGATAAGTTTATCTAGATTATTCAATATGATTCGCAATTTAGGTTTTGAATACATATTATCTCTCTCTTTTTGGAGGCTTATGTTTATGTCTACATCTTCCATAGATGATAACGTAAAATTCTATCTAGTATCTCGCAAACCCACTGCTATTCTGCAATGATCAACCCAAGCACCATCAATCAATATTAGCCAGACCACAGTGACACGGCCACACACAAGACGATGGTATCCGACCACTTCCTCCGTCATCATGCGCCAGAGTCGTTTATCTTTGTCCGTCGATCACACATCCTTGCGCATGCCCATTTCATTGTGTTGATCTCGTGAATCGTCGAGACGAAGTGGTGTGATGTTTCGAATTCGCTAGATGATATTATTATGTATGTCTGGGTGCAAAAATCTTTTGGTTGGGAAATGCGCAACATTATAAAAGTTAAAACGTCTTTCGAAGAATATTTCGTTGTGATTTAAGGCCCAATATATATAACACGGGTAGTAGATGGGATTTGGGAATCATAATTATGTAGAAGAGGTGACTGTAACTATTAATTATGAATAAATTAATGAATGAAATGCTATAATAATGAATGTTTCATGGTGCTACAAAGACCATTGCATCAAGAAGTAGAGCGCGAATAAACGTCTTTGGCGCCAATGAGTGTCGTAA
Organism: Apamea epomidion; assembly: GCA_947507525.1. NCBI lineage: Eukaryota > Metazoa > Arthropoda > Insecta > Lepidoptera > Noctuidae > Apamea > Apamea epomidion. The sequence continues at coordinate 1,114,876 of OX382237.1, read as the reverse complement.
ACGACAGTTTTGAAATCTTGAACAGCATAAGAAAGTAGGTATAATGAATAATCAGGGAATCAAAATGCCAAAATCTAATAACTAGTCTTAGGCAGTCTCGATACTATTAACTTCTGTCCATTCATTGAAACTCCTTGAACCATTTTCGAACAATGAACAGGATCCATTAGATTCTCATTATGTGAAATGTGATTATCATTAGTATTACCAAATAATAGTGTATAATGTAGGTGTAACCCAGCGATGTTTATGTCGCCCAGGGATAGCAATTACGTATTGATTCGATCAAAGACTGATAAAAATGAATGGAGTATGTGTCACTAATGTTATTGTGTGGAACAGAAAACTGTAGAGTAGTTATTAATTTATTGTATTGGTTTGCTTTATATACTTTGAACTCTCCCAAGCCTGAAACTGAGCGTGTGAACACAGCCGTGCTCACACGCTCCAATAGTGAAATATGATAGATACGTTACAAAGACAGTGGAATCCGCTTAAATCCGTCCAAAATAAAATCACAATTATTCCGGATGTATGTCTGAACGAACGGTCAGGAAACTAGACGAAGCAGACTTTATTACAATACAAATTGTTGTATCAAAACTCGCCCGGAAATGTCTATTGCTTCATAGGCTTACCGAACCTGCTCCACCAGACCTGAGTGAAGCTTCTGATCCTATATGATTCAAACTTCATTTTATTATTAGACATTTATCCATCTACATCTTGCCATAGATATTGTCACTCTTACCATCCTTGCATATCTGTCTTTACTGAGCTTACTGAATCTCCTGCCAGTTACAAGTCCATTCGTCATCCTTTTGCCCCATAGGAATATAAAAGACAGTGTATTTTCTGCCCTTATCCCATTTTATTTGGGGTCGACGGAGCATAGTCTACTTCTTCTCTCGTTATCTCAATAATCCCCCCCTTTCTAGCCATATAACCTTTCACATAATCACCCCCTTTCTAGCCATATAACCTTTCACATAATCACCCCCTTTCTAGCCATATAACCTTTCACATAATCCATCCATCATGTCTTTGTTATTTCCCCTCCTCATAAAGCCATCCACATAGACAGTTTAGTCCATAAAATGTCCAAAGTTAAACATAGGTTTACTTGCGAAGTGGTGGCCTTAGATGAATGTACCTACAGCGCAATGCAAGCGGTGTTAGTAGGGCAGAGCATTATCCCGTCGCCTCCTCGCCTCCGTTCAAAGGCCTCTTAAAGTTTATAACCGCCGCGGTATTATAAGGTCAGCCTGTGTTTGGATTGCGTTGTGAAAGTGGACTAGGCTAGAGCACCATTGAGGTGAAGGATTACTTTATTGTATGTTGGTATAATTTTGTAATGAGTGAGAAGTACGTAACAGCACACATGTATGCCTGAGTAGGTTGTGTTGTACAGTACTTAAACCCATATTTCGGCAGTTTAGTCTCCTATCTTCTTCTTCTTCATGTCGTGGCACGACTTTTCTCAGATGTTGGCCCAACACTTCCCCACTTCCACGGCGTCGTCGGTGGCAGCGCAGAGGTTACTGTGACTGCAAGTTTTGGGACACAGAGGGCAAGATACAAGGTGGAGCAGTCTCCTGTAATAGGGATTCATCGCTTGAATTTGTGAGCTAAACCCTCAGTTCGGCAGTTTAAGTTCCATGTAATAGCGGGTGAGTTGATTGCCACTCTGGGCTGCAACTGATAAAAACCATAACCTGACGTTTGCAACGCTCCCGCTTACCACACAATAGTGGGGGAAAGTTTCAGGAAATCGGATTATCACATGTTAGAACAAGTGTGTTCATTAGCAATTAAAATGATTGTTTATAATCACTATATAATTCTAGGTACTTGTCCCCGGTACACGCCCGTACTGCCGCGCACACGCTAATCGTAAAACTATCGTAAATCATTTTAATGGCGTACTTGCTCTCCACATAACAAATGTTTCCAGATTTCGAAACAAAAATATTTATTTAATTTTTCAGTGCAACGTGCGACTTTTTTCGTGGTTTTCGTAATCATGAATGCGCCTTTCCGAGATGACATATATTAAAAAAAAAAACATATGTAATGTCTTCCTACGGGAACCTCACTTTTGGCTACGAGTTTATCAAACTCGTAATTATATTAAATTCTTTTGAATTTTGAAAAGAAGGCTCATAAAATTAGCTAATAACAGTCTGTCATTATATCTTTCACACAAAGTGAAACGTCTGAATACAAAAGTGTCAATTAATATATTAGTGAACCAATAAAACGATGTTGGATTTCAGCATTCTTCATTCGCGCTCCGAATGATCGAAAAATCTAAACAAAAGTGGACGTTAATTTCTATGTAATTTTATCCGCGTCGTGTGAACGAAGAATAAAACAAAAATAAATATTCGCTAGAGTGAAGCGTCTGACATCAGTTTAACGGCACTCAGCAGGGACCCTTCACTTCATCAACTTCATGGAATCGATTCTTTGGTCTTACGATCCGCATCCGTTCCTCTCTCGGACCAATTCTGATATGAAAGATTATTGTTATTTTGTTACTGCAGGCAAAAAAGGCATCTACTTAAGTACTAATTTAGAAAAAAAACAACGAACAAGCAAGCATTCATTCAAGCAAGCACCGCGCCTTCAGGATATCAGAGATCTGTCCATGGAGTTTCATGAACCTACTACGCTTTGTAATGGGAAACTATCTTCATCCTTCTAAATGACCAACTCCTTTGACAATTCAAAAGTGCCTGTAATGGTTAAATTGAAATAAATGTTTTGAGTTAGAGTTTGAGACTTACTTAGTATCCTCACAGTGTTTTTCTTCCACTGGCAAGTCAATCCTATGGATAATAACCTAGCTTATTAGGCCTAATAACATTCCTACTGCTGGGACTTAGACTTCCTCTCGGTGAGTGGGAGTGGGCCATACATAATTCAGCACGCGGACACAGACTGGGCAAGTGGATTTCACAAATTCACATGTCTTCAAATTTCTTTATGTTATTTTCATTCGCCATTAAGGACAAATTCATTCATTTAACATACACACCGTTCTTAAACAAATCAGTAACATGGTATGTAATTCTAACTAACAGATTTCTAGGCACAGCCTGTATCTTGGTGACACAAACACTATACTACACAAAGTTAATAATTTAACATGTTCCGCTAGTGCAAGATTGTAATTCATAGCATAAATTAACACAAAAAGTAAGTAAGTACAAAAAACTAATCAACGATATATAGAATCAATTATTAATAAGTATTCATTATTAATTCATAATGCTTGACGACCTTATCCATCCGTCACCTCCAACCAGGTTGTTACACAATCTCTATATCCTTCATATTGTAATTCGACCTCGATTAGAATATTATGTCGCTACTCGCCAGTAACAGTAGCCAATACCATGATTTCATTTCAGAGAAGATTTACATCACAGGTGACCTACCTCACCTAAGTGGTGGTCGTGGTCCAAATTATCAAAAGAATATGGCACGTTACCAACGAAGGTAGTCTGTCCAACTGCCAGAATGACTACATTCTTCAGTGTTAAGCCCATATTATTCGAGATACTGAAAGAGGACCAAAAGTGGTTAACTTTCAGGAAATAACCTGATAGATGTATACCTGCTGTATGTACTCCAATCGCGTCAGCTATCATACTACATAATATACATATTTTTGTATATTTTCATTGAAGCCGTACTGTGCCCGATAGGATTTTCCGTCAGAAAAATGACCACACTCCAAAAAAAATCCCTCCCCTATTTAACCCTTTTCATCATCATCATCATTATCCACAGCCCGCCTTCACCCACTGCTGAGCTTCTCTGTTCTTGTGCCATTCCCCACGCCCCTGTGCCATTCCCCACGCCCCTGTGCCAGCCTCATCCAGGTTCTACCCGCGATGGTAACAATGTCGTCTGCCCATGTCGCCGCCGCCGGACGACCGACAATTCGTCGCCCAGCCCTTGGACGCCACTCGGTCACTGCCTTACTCCACCTGTCATCACTACTCAGTGCCAGGTTTATCCAGGTTATTTTTCCTTTAGGGGATGAATTTCCAAAATTTTGAAAGTAGGCTCAGCTTACTTATTATTAAAACATCTTGTTCTTTATTATTAGGAAAATTTCATACTTCAAAACCCAGCAGTTTAAGCTGTGCGTTGTCTGCCAGGGAATGAATGAAAAAAACAAACGACAACTAATGAATGTTTGACAAATAAATTATCTTTATATATTATGACTTTTAGAGCTATATTAAGTAGAGATAGCAGCACCGCTTGCAAAAACAAATCTCGTCAAAACAATCTCATAGTACTCGTACACGCTACAAAATGCAACCACTACATTATGTCAGGTGACTTCAACAGAGATGCGTACTATACTCGTACTAGTAACACAGCTCTTTTGTCCTCTGAATCGCCGCTACTAATCTGAAGTCGTGAATACCTTGAATGGATAATGAGGGAGACTCCGGACATTGTTCATGCTGGTGGCACCTTTTGAAGCCGTGGTTCTCGGCGTGCTGTCTGTGCCTGTGCTGTTCAAAAGGTACCATTATTTTCTAGAAAAGAGACTGTCTAGTTCGATTTTGGAATCAGAAGCCCAATTCACGTAATTTAAAACATAAAAAAACTAGTCGCAGTCTCATCTCGGCGACAAACAAATGTCAAAACCTTGACAAAAATGTAGAGAAATCAGAGGTATTATTGACAGATGACAGACTGAGAACAGACTGTGAACGTTCTTACAATTACGAGAATTACCCCTCAGGTATCTGGTAAGGTAATCAACAACTTGGTAACTGTCAATGATTCTGTTTGCATTGGTCATTGTCATCTTCCTCATCTTACTTTAAATGGTAATTCTTAGCCAAAGCTCTTCAGCTTTAAAGTTCAGAGAGTAAGGAACAGGGATCTTTTTAGGATGACTTGAATCATTTTGTTACCTAGACATTACAGTAACAAATCAAACTCAATCCAATCTCAATGTAATTTGTCTTTTTATTAAAATTAAAGACTGTTTTTCGATGTCAACAACATTTTAACTCTGACATTGTAATGATATAATTCAGTAGACAACAAACGACTTCAATAAACCAACACAACAAATTGAAATACATTTTATTTGTACATATCAATGCCGTGAAACTCTTTTATTGGCTTAAGTGATAATTGTCACCATCTCGCTATCACGGAGCAGTGTATGCAGACTAAGATGCTGTAACTATGTTGCAACTGCAGTGAGCTGTTCATTGATAGTGGGGTGAACATTCATAACTCATAAATAAAAATAAATAAATAAATAAATATTCCTACTTCCTTTACAGATATCTTTAATTTCCTTTATTTTCTATATAGCTATATATCTATCTTCCAAGAGCGTGCAAGAAATCATAAAAAATGACATTAGATAAACGAATTACTAATAAGATTTTTGGTATTCTGCGCAGGAACTTCGTTGAATTATTCAGAATTATTATCTAACCCTGATAGTCTCAAGTTTCATGATCATTTCAAATCATCATTATCATTAAAACAACGAATGCGTATCGGCCTTTTGTACAAATCGTGAATATATCCAAGCATACATCACGAATGTAGATAATTTAACTCTTAATAGTCAGCATGAAATTCGCCACCATATTGAACATTTGGACGGTCTCACAATTGGTACAGAGATCTAACGATGATGAGCGAGAGCACAAGGTTATGTGCCATACAACTATTCATGTAGGTACCTACCTATTACTGGCAATATACCAAATAGACTGCCAATATTGCTAAGTAATGCCCTTTTGTGATACGGATGTTAGGATGTTCGATAACGATTTTATGTAGTTATGAAATTGAGAAACATTTATATCTGTTTATAGTGTATCGTTAAAAGTGTTGCCATGAAATGTTAATATTTATTGGGGGAACCGTCCGTCTCACGAAAGAAGTCCCGCAGACGCGGCGCTACAGGCAGGCGACGCCGACGCCGCGACGGTGTCGTAAATCTTTATTTATCTCAACAACATATTACAGGCACTGGTTAGTAAATGCCCAATCTTAAATTAATAAAGGTATGTGAGGTGGGAGGGTTATTTTAGGAATGTTGCTAATTATGTATTAATAATTAGTTCCACTAATTGCCGCGGGACTTCTTTCCAAGGGATGGACTCTACCTGCAAATTGTACCTATTCTGTCAATCCCTAGTATCAGCTGGAATGATAGCTCACTTCAATTAATATAGAAATACTTTAATCAAACGCAGGAAAAATGTTTTTTTTCAATTATTTATACTTATATGTTAGTAGACCATTGTTTAGTTTAGGTCATTTATTGTCTTATTTATTTCACAAGAATGGACAGCGTCAATCAGTTAGTTATTAGTGTTGTTATTAGCAGCGAAAATAAGGATTATTTTGCAACAACCTTTCATTTCCAAAATTACGTTAAAACATTCCTAAATTCAAAATCATCCGACGTTACCCGAATATCGCCGAACTAACCTCGTTTAGCAGTCGGAGCGCATGCGTCGGCCTTTCAAGAGACTGTCGCAAGGACATACAGACGTGAATTATTTAGTGGAAGACAGTCGCCCTTTTAAAGACTGGAACACACTTTCTACGTACAATTAGTTAAAGAAGACGTGACTGTTTTGTTAAAGGTTACCGAAGAAAGCCGGGCTCGTGGAACAGGCTTATATTTGTAGTTTTTTTTTTTTGGGCTTTGTCATCAACTTTCTTTTTACTTTATTGAAAATTGAATCCAAGACCCAGAAGCAGGCGTTTGAAATCAAAATGAAAGATGATTCAATTTTATTAAAACCTTAACATAACATAGCATCACACCAGTTTTAACACATTTCACCAGAAATTCTTTAATTTACCTGCATAAAAGGGGGCAATAGAAATGCCCTATTTGTATCTATTGAGATCATCAGGACACTAATACAGATCCAGACTCCGAGTTCTCTCTGACTGAACTGTCGCCTACATACCTACTGAGAGTATCCTAGTTGATGTTTTTCCGTGGGAAAAAACCTACCAAATCATATTGATAAGCTAGACTTGACTTGACTAACGTAGAATTACGTCTAAGCACTTTCTCTACCCTTGACTACTTTGACACAACGTTCAGACACAGACACTGATTACAACACTAGTTGAGTCAATCATAGACTAAGGGGTTGCTACTAATTAAACACAGGACAGATTTAATCTATGTTTATGTCTATACTAATAATAAAGCTGAAGAGTTTGTTTGTTTATTTGTTTGAACTGCAAATCTCTGGAACTGCTGGTAGGATTTGAAAAAATCGCTGGATTTTGCATTTGATAGCCCAATTCTTGAGGAAGGCTATAGGTTATTTAACATCACGCTACGACTAAGGGGCCGAGCAAAAAGAAAAGAAGTCAGAAAGAACGCTAAACGAAAACCCAACAACAGAAGTGATTGCACTTGCAGGTGAGGTCACGGGCAGGTGATGCGATGCGATGGGGAGGGGCGGGGAGGGGCGGGGGAGTAAGGCAGAAGTTGGTTTATTAATGACTAACGAGCCGCCTCTGACCGTTCGGACCAGCGGCGGAGCTAATGACTTGACAAAATATCGATATTTCTTAATTATATTTAAGTTTAATATTAATGTATTGTACACATAAACCCTCCGGAATATAGGTGAAAACGGCATCGAAATCCGTTGCGTAATTTAGAAGAACTACGCGGACACACTGGCAGACGCGAAAACAACTTGAATTTATAATATGTATAGATTTATTTTACTTAACCGTTTATGTCGAATGAGTGTTTTTATACAAGATTTTACAAAAATAAATTGATTGGTTAATCAATTAAGTAATGTATTCAAAAGACATCAACGCGTTTCTTAACTTAGATGAGTGATTTGACTTGCTTCATTCCGAAATCGATGCCAATAGGTGATAGATAATGTTGCACAATCAGTGTTAGACTATTGTTTGGGTCGGCGGTGCTATTGTTGTCTGTAAGCTTGTGCAATATTGGTCTGAAATGCCCTAACTTCAGAATTTCACATACATCGACTCGAATACGTTCTCGAAAACGATAAATAGTCACAATAGCTAATCTTAGTAAATGAATTGGTACATAAACACAAAATGACACACATATTATTCTAGCTTATGGCGATTGCAGCTGAAAATCAGCATCAGGCTGAGCCCAGGCCTTTTGGAATTTTAATCATTGTTTTCTGTTTTTGCTGTATAATGCTAATAAACGCATTTTTTATACTTTAAATGACGGTCGTATTCTTCGAGGGGATATTTAACCTGTTGAATGCCGTAATTACAGACACAATTAAAAAGCCATTGTGTCTCGCGTGGATCTACATTCCGGCATATGAAGGGTTAAAGGAGTGCCATTCTGAAAGATGGAGCGACGTTCTTGCCATAAACTGTGCACCAATCTAGACACTAAACTGCTACTGAAAGATCCTTAGAGAAAAATCCAATAGCACTGGTCGACCCGGGAATGGAACTCACGACCCGACGCTTACTTGCGACCACTGGACCAACAGCAGTCAAAGCATTTATCTTGTTCAAATAGGCACATAAAAAAGCACTTTTGTCACGTCAAAATTTACAATAAAATAGAATTGACTCTAGTCGCCCCTTCCAAAAGGTAGTTTCGTATGATGAAGAATGGCCAAGAAACGCCACCGTCCATCAAGAAACATGTCGATTACACCATCAGCGACTACCGAAGGGTTAATCTGTTTGTATAACAATATTACCTAGATCCTAAATGATAGGGTGCAAGCCACGTCATTTATCATAGACCTAATGATCAACTGACCCCCCAAGGGCACACCACATAGAGTCGACCCTGACATTGAACCTTCATTAAATTTTAAAGCGATTCCCATATTAGCTATCGACACTATTACCTAGAAACAATCGATAGCTAATATGGACCGTCATTAGACTTCGTTGCGTGTTCCATGTTGGTGGAAAGTCATTTGATAGACTTTCCGTTATTATTTAGATTGGTTTTTTCCAGAGCTTCGATCGGTTAAGGGTAGATGACGATCGTGCTATAATAGCGGAATGATCGATGAAATCGGCTTTGGTTTGGTCGATATATTAAGGGTTGATCTGATCGATTGCCATCGCTAAGTAATCGACAGACGATATTAAAAGTCGCAACCATCGAATCTAACTTAGATTCTAAAGAATAATTAAGTATACAGAATGAAATTGAATAGGTACGACAAATTAAAATATCTAATTTATCGTGTTATAAAGTAAATGTAGAGCTTGCCGTATAAAACATCGGCGAGCTATTTGGCAACCTCGTCGCGATCCCTTTTTTTCGTAGGAACGGTCAAAATTAGATAAATACCGCTAGTTCAACGCGTTGCCAACTTACACGATAAATACACGATTTGTTTTCAAAATGTTTAGATTTCGGAAATGACAATTTATAATGAATATACGTAACAGTACTGCACCTCCTATTTTGATTTGTCGCAAGTTTTCAATTTCATCCTGTATATACGCATTTCAACATGTAAGTACAACAACTGTAAATGCATATTACATTGACATCTTATTAGCAGACGCATGACAGAATGTGTGACCTAAGGCCAACAACATACACACAAGCTTTCACCCGCTGACCCCGACTTCGGCGGCGATTTTAGCAAGACAAAAGTTTTGATTTTACAGACTAAACTATGTTAGTATGTATGCATTTGGACTCCATTGTCCGCACGTAGATACTCATTTGGTTCGACGTGCGGAGTGACTCCTGGCTAACATAGCCAGCCTAGGGTCACCCCGAAGCACTGAAGCTTCCTGGGGGCTCCATAGGCGTTGCGGAACGCCTCACTGTTCCGAGGATTGGTTCGCGTTGAGAAGTCACGACCTCGCAATTTCTTCCCTTCTAAAGAACATACCTATGATCCTTCTATCTTCAGGGTTGCGCGACATTCATTCACTTACAGAATTGCTTTATATGTATGGCCGTCTAAAAAACTAGCTAAGTAAGGTATTCTTCATAAATCACGCAGGGCGACACATGTAAATGATATGTAAGTTGTTTGCGTGCACGAGACAGGAATAGCTAAGTTCACATAAATCAACAAACGTTACATAATACTGTAGCAAATGAGATGCTTGGCCGTGAATGTAGGCCCAGGAGCATTGCGACATTAACTTGTTTATTGACTAGTAATCAGGTATTCTGTAAGACAGCTTTCCCACTGAATAACAGCTTAAGAATGGTAGCCTAGTGTAGTAATAACATCGAATAGTAGCCTAATCTCAATGAATGGTAGCCTAGCACATAGTGTGGAACTCTCTGCCAGCGTCTGTGTTCCCTTACACATTTAACCCGTCTGCATTTAAAGCAAGAGTGAATAGGCATCTTCTGGGCACTCTCGTTCCATCATAGACCTCATCCATCGCTTTCCATCAGGCGAGATCGAAGTCAAGAGCAGGCTCATTCAACAATAAAAAAAAGAGAAAAAAAGCATGTTCAATTCAATATTCCTTTTCTATCTTCTAGATGCCACTGGTAATGCTGGTAGAGTTGCCAGCAACTTCTTCCTCTTTGCTTTTAAAGACAAACTGTCTTTAGGTAAAAGATGCGAGTTTATAAAGCCGATACGATGATGACTAATACAACTATAGTCTACTTCTAGACACAGTCCAACATTATACATGAACTAGCGGACCCGGGAAACGTCGTCCTACTCGGAAAAGCAGCGCCACCTACCGGGTCCAATTGTGTTTTCAAACTATCCAGGAACCCATTGAAATATACACACAACATTTCATCCAAATCGCTCCAGCCGTTTAGGAGGAGTTACGTGACAAACACACGTACAGAAGAATTATATATATTAAGATATGTCATGAATTGCCTCGTTGGTCTAGTGGTCACAAGCGCTACTGCTGAGCATGAGGTCCTAATTTCGATTCCCAGGTCAGGCAAACTGCTTTTAGGTTTTTCCATCAGGAATTTCTAAATAGCCAGCCCGGAGTCTGGATTGGTGGCCGGTTGCTGGCAATAGGCTCGCCCCCTATTACACAGGACTTAAACATAACTGGAGAAATGTGGGGGTACTAGGTGTAGATGCACCTTGCCTAACCCTTCGGGACATACAGGCGTGATGTTTTGTTTAGTTCTTTGCGGTGATACATTGCAACACGTGAAGCTATTTATGAGGTAGTTTGTTAAACAAGGCAACTTATACACTCTTGAAGGTCAGACTGTTAGGTGGGCTTATACCACATTTTGGCCAATCTACTGCAATGGTAATGAAGCTCCTAGAAATTTTGTAGTACCTAAGTAGAGATATATCTAGTCAGAGCCGGCCTCTTTCAACCTACTCAACAGCTGTTTTAGGCGAGTACATTTCGTATTCGACAGCCATTTGTATTTACATAACATACATAATCAGCCTTTAATGTTACAACTGCTGGGACACAGGCCTCCTCTCGGTGAGGGGGAGTGGGCCGTAATCCGCCACGCGGGCCCAGTGCGGGTTGGTAGACGTCACATGTCTTCGAATTTTTGGTTCTAGGACATGTCGGTTTCCTCACGATGTTTTCCTTCACCGTTTTGAGAGCAGTGGTGATGTAATAATTTACACAAAGTAAAGCGCCTGACGGGGTCCGAACCTACGACCTATAACTTGTAAGCCGCGGCCGTAACCACTGGGCCACCACTGCTCTATTTGTATTTATTAAGGATTAATGGTTTTTATAAAATACGGAACTAAAAACAAAACCTTTCAATTTTTTGTCTTTCTGTCTGTTTGTTCTGGCTAATCTCCGAAACGGCTGGACCGATTTTGTCGGGACTTTCACTGGCAGATAGCTGATATTATACGGAGTAACTGTATACATAGGTAACTTATTTTTATGTTAGAAAAATATTAAGGGTCCGTGCAATAAAATTAAAACCTATAAAATCCTATTTGTTTTCCGACACGCACGCGAACGAAGTCGCGGGCACAGCTAGTATCTACATAATTATTTGTTTTCAAACTCTAAAAACATAATGGCCTTGCGTGACGTTTTCTCCCAACTTTTCTTAGTTGCTTTCCAAGACATCACCATACAATAACACGTCAGAAACAATATTATCTCATATCATACTTATTACACTCATTGTGTAGTTCCCCAACATCAACAATGATAGCCCGTGTTGAGATTCACGTGGTCTCGTATAATTTGATAATGATTTGGAACAATAAGCAGTGGCTGAGGTGAGTGCGTGTGCGCAGCTTATGCGATGATCACGGAGATTCAGATAGCAAATTATTATCATTAGACGCTGTTTTGATTGTAGTAATAAAAAGCTAGTACTCACAGTACTAGCTTTTATTTATATTTTTATTATTTTATTTAATTTTGATGGAGTTAAGTGGAAAAAATTTAAAGGCTTGCTGGTAGTTCGAAAACTAATATGAAAAGGAAGAAAAGGGAGGATCCTCCGATCAGACGGATGTTGTGTCTGGCGGGCAACTGCCCGATGAATCAAGTCGGGCTGTTGTATAGCTAATTGCGCGGTAAACTCTGCTTGCGCGATGCAGGATTTTGCGTGACGTCAGTACGACGCGTAGTTCGCATGTGGCGTTGTAGATACCGCTCCACTAATTTTGTTAATTATGGGTCTATCAGTTGTTTCAGCAGCCAGTCTTACCTAGGGGTATCGTATAATCCAGTCACTGGGTTGTGCAGGTCAGATAGGTAGTCGCTCCATGCAAAATACTGATATTCAGCTGCATCCGGTTAGACTGGAAAACGACTCCAACTCTCTCTAGTTAGGAAAAGGCTAGGCAAATGATGATGAATTGTTAGTTTGCAAATACCTACCTATCTTTTGGGTAAGTATACCACCGAATTCTTTTACTTGCCTTAACACATGCGAACTCCTCCCTTCAAGGCCCTTCCGGCAATTTGCCCTTCAATGCGAATTTATATGTTGAATAGCCAGCTCATTGACTCCCATTATGATATTCTACGACATCCCATCACCCGTCCATTAATCTATTACACATCCGTTGTAGGCCCATTAGGTTTTTTTCCACATAAAACATGTTGGTTGGCTTTGAAGTATTTAAACCAGCCCACTGCTTTAAAAGCGATGAACCTAAACTTTTAAATTAAATATATCGGCTATTTCAAATTATATATTTTCCATTGATAGCTGTGCTGTTTTAATAATAGGGGTTAAAGTATGAATTTCCGTTTTATTGTAATAGGTACTTCGAATGACATAGAACCTTCATGGTTTGAGATTTTTTTCACATGGTACCTATGAAGTTGTTCTTTTAAAAAATGTGCAACATTCGATTGTCGACTTTCAGTTGTTTTTTTATTAAGCTTAGACAAGAAAGATGGATACTTCGAAAATTCGAGTTATTTTTAAATACGAGTTCCGACCCGGAACTAACGCGGCAGAAACAGCTCACAATATCAATGTTGCGTTTGGAGAGGGGACTGCTAATGAACGCACCGAACAATGATAGCAAAACTAGCAGTGAAACAGCCCCGACTCATGAATCGATCTTCACCATTTGTGCTCCATGATAACGCGAGACCTCATACAGCACGAGAAACCGTTTTAACTCTACAGGAACTGCAATTAAGTATAAACCATTCGTCACTCTCCGTATTCGCCAGACCTTGCTCCAACGGACTACCATTTTTTTTCACCACCACTACGACCATGATGAGGTTAACTTCCAGTCTAACCGGATGTAACTGAAATCCAGTATTTTACATGCGAGCGACTGCTTATCAGAAGGCCAATTCTCGTAATTTAAAACGTTAAAAATCTAGTCGCAGTCTCATCTCTGCGACAAACAAATGTCAAAAACTTTTCAAAATGTAGGGAAATTAGAGGTATTTTTGACAGATTGAGACTGAGATCAGACATTGAACGTTGGTTCTTAAAATTACGAGAATTGCTCTTCTGATTTCCACAACCCAGTTACTGTGCAATACAATACAATACCCCTTGGGAAGAGCGGTTGTCAGACTTTTAGGCTTCTATATAACGACCCGTAACGAATGTCAAAAATCCTCGAATGACAGCTGGGACCAACGGCATAACGTGCTTGGAGAGTCATGGAGGGGTCTCAATATGTAATGGATGTTCACGGACGGTCACCAATCTATGGACCGACCTCGGCAAGTGTAGTTTAACTTTCGATAGCCCCGTGCGGCTTATATTATTTAACCACGAGCCAAAATAAAGATCATCAACCAATGTAATTGCAAAAAAAAGAAACGTCATATTATCATATGTTACGTTGTTAAGTCATGAACTCATTCAAATATAGTTTGCATACAAGTTTGCTCCGTAACTTTGCTTTCCCTTTCACTACTGACTTCTTTTTTTTCATCATACATTATGATTTACATAATAAAAAGTGTGCTGAGACTGAGTTGTAATAAATTGCTTTCTAGATTAATAACATGTGTATTTTAAAACAGAAAACAAGTGACTCTCAGAGAAAAGTTAGATTAACATCCAGTTACTTTGGTACTAACTATTACCCGCGGCTCTGCCCGCGTGGAGGTCACAAATTATTCCAAGAGAACGTCCTACCGAGATAAAAGTATCCTATGTGTTAATCCAGATTATAAACTCTCTGTGTGGCAAATTTAATTCATATTTGTTCGATTTTACGTGATTGAGTAACAAACATAAATTTCACATTTATTTTACTAACAGCGCCCCGTGTTTTCACCCGCATACGTTTCGATCCTGTGGGAATATCGGGGTAAAAAGTTCTATATGTTAATCCTGGTTATAAACTATCTGTGTATCAAATTTCATCCATCCATCCTCATAAACTTTAGCGTTTATACAATATTAGTAGGATAGTAAGAAGTAGCGTATGTGAAGTCCTCATTGATTTTTCATGATGTATGTACTTGCAATGTACAGTCAACTGGATTGGCATGTCTTTACCCGAAAATCAGAATTTAGGCACCCTTGCTCTAAAATTTAAAATATTATAAAGGCTTCTTGAATCTTGACCTTAAAAATAGACTCTTGACCCATGAAATCCTGCTTATCTGAGATATCTGCAAATAATCACAATTTGATGACAAACGTGGTTAACGAAAGTATCATGTCAAAAGACAAAAGACTGGGGGACTGCCTTTTGTAATTTTGACGTTCGAAAAGTGCTGATTCTCATCTTAATTTGAACAAATGACTTATGATTTTGATATATCAGATGAATAGAATACAACTGTACCCTTCATAGAGCTACAACCTATCAAAAGCGACAACCACTAGTCTCTCAATCCATTAAAACCAAAGATTTCGTTCGCCAATCGGCCATTGACAAACGAGATCTACAGCGGAGGTACTCGTATATTGTGAGGTGTTGGCTGTCGCTTACTGAGCAGTTGCGCACAATACACAATAGACGATACGCTTTATATGACACAGGACTGGCAAGTTTGCACGTTGCCACGCAATTGTACATCACGCCACTTATTCAGGCAGGTAGGCAGCACGTGGAGAGGTTTTGGACGAATTTGATCGGTGTTACTTTTCTTGTCATGTTCTTCTTGGGAAATCCCCTGGTACCAAACATGGGGACAGTGTTAAAGAGTGTGCAGATAAGAGAGAAGTAGAAGCACAGTAGGGTTTGCCCTTCATCGACCTTGTTTCTATATGCTTTCTACTAATAGGTATATACCAGGGTGGCAGGGACATCGACGCGCAGCCTGTTGCCATGGATTCAGAACATTCTAAATGAGCTGTTCCATACATTTTCAACGCTTTCAGAATCATGTACTGAATCCATGTTAACAGGCTGTGCGTCGATGTTCCTGCCACCCAGTATGTTTGTTTGAGTCGATTTATTGGTCAGTTGGTGCCAGATGCTGCTTATTTGCAGGGAGATTCGAAGCTGACCTTCTTGTTCCGCGTTTTCCAGCCCATACTAAAAAGATTAGCTTGTCATGCAAGATCGTATCTTGACTGACTGTTCAGGGCGCGCCGGACATGCTCAGGCATCGTCACTAGGGGTGGGCAGTTTCCACGAACCCTTGCGTCACTATACCACATGACTACTTCACTAGTATCTATAGCGTCACTGATGCAGGTGCCACTTCGACGTGCATTGACTATGAAACAGGAGTCGCTTGCACGCTGCTTCCGCATTTTAAATAGTCGTCAAGCCACTGGCGTTGGTCAAGAAAGAATGTGGCGTGATTTTAGCTAATGTGTTATCTGCATCGTACTTTACAGTTTACTATAAGGAGGTGTCTCATCTTACCTAATGGATCCTTTTAAATTAAGTTGCAGTCACGTTTTGCTTAAATCAGCCTGTAATCTGAATCTAAATATATGCACCCTAATGGCGTAATAATAATAATATTTATTTGCTTAAAACACGGAATATAAAGGACGCGCGTAACACACTGTCAATCTTAATCTGAATCATATTGAAGGATATTGCTAATCCATTGCTTCATATGTCCGAAAAATGTGTCTGCTCAACAACGTAAATAACGCAATGAATGTTGTTGAACTGTCAAAATGAAAGTCATTGCTACTGTTAGTGTGTAACGCAACTACCCCGCTGCACCCTAATGACTGTTACCCGCTGGATCATTATGATCATCGTTGTAACTATGTTAAGGGGATGCGCTAGGCAGCCCGCGAAATTAAAATTTTCTTACGTTTTTTGCAGGTGACCGGACAAACCTGACATTGCAGGTTGTATGTTGAACAAAATATGATTCTCGACCGTAACTAGAATATATTTATAGAATTATAGTCATTAAAATCATTAATACAATCCTCTAATAAGTTCATATTATATAGTCCTATTGATTGATATTTCATGAAATAGTCATTCAATAGGATTATATGAACTTAGAAAAAATCAAAGACATAAAAAAAAGAGTTTTGCGGGCTATCCTGGTGCTTCCCCTTTAACATCGATTTCCCAATGTCAAAATAATTAGAAAGTATCAACGTTTCATTCCCAATTAGATTTATTGCCATTTTTTACGTTGTATTTGTAAATTTTGCCTTTTGTATTTGTAATGTGCGGTTTGTTTGTGCAGAATAAACCACTTTTCTTTCTTTATTAAGATTAAAGCACATAATATGGAAAACATGTTTCCCGTCCATTTTCATTCTAGGGATTATCAGCATGCAAAAACCACAGAATTCAATATCATAAAGTACGATGTCGTGTAGTAAAGTGTGCGTCGCCCACACCGACAGCACTCATTCTAAGTGAAACCAAACACCGCACTACTGGAACCATCAATATATCTGATTATCTATTGTTTTCCAGCGGTGGAGTAGAGCAAACATGCATACATACATATTGTACTGCTTCCCCTCCTGCGCCACCGTCATCGCGTCAGGAAGGAAATCTTGAGTGGTTTGCTTTGTCTTCATCATTAACAAATGATTGGTATATATAACAAGTAAATTATTGGTATATCTAGGGTATGCTACATGAGGCTCTACCTAACGCAGATTACCTTCTGTGGGGTAAAAAGTAAGGTAGAAGAAGTGTCAAAATGAAGGTAATTGTCCTATCCCTGAAACTTTCTGATGGTTACAACAACATTATGAAGTTAAGACTTGAAGCTATCTTTAACAATTTAATAATGATAAGATTCATTCAGATGTATCTAGAATCCACAGAAGACTCTACATTTGGTAGAGTCAGTAAGTGCCAAACTTTCCATAGATATATCCAATCGGTTTAATTAAATGACGGAGTTTTGAGATGACAAAAATAAAAAATTAAAAAAAAATTCAACCCTGAGAATCTTCTTGTTTTTAAACGACTTAAAAAAAAGGATGACGTTCTCAATTCGGTTGTATTTCTTTTGAATGTTTTTTACCTCAGAGCTCTGTTATTTAAAAGCCGATTTGCAAAATTCCTTTTTTAATGGATAAGGTGATGGTCAGGGATGTTCCCATATAAATTTTATTAACTTGCTTGGGTAGTTTTTGAGTTAGGGATAATAATACGATTTTTTCCACTTAGTTTATATTGATGATGTGTTAATAACTTCCTGTCACTGATATTTACATACAAGTAGTGTTATATGAATTTGTGTGGGGTAAGTACAACTAAAAACTGAAAAATAAACTAAAACTAACTACAACCAAAACTATAGTTTTTTTACAAAAAAAAAACACTACCAAGTGAAAAATAACTTTAATTTCGGAAGTCGCTGTCGTTGGTACCGCATTTTCGTGTTTTGATACCGACTTCTGCAATTAAAGTTATTTTTTACTTTGTAGTGTTAATTTTGGAAGTCGGTTATAAATAGATTTATTTTTCATAGAAGCACGTGCATATAAAAACGATAAGTTAACTCAAGTAATAAAGAAGAATAACAAAAACAATATAGATTAGAGTATTATGAACTAGTTTCGTGAAGATTATGGAGTGAAGGGAGTCGTAAGTGTGACCCGGTTCGCGGCCGGTTATAACCTTTAAAATAAGTCAATGTTGAAGGAAATAGCAATACTATCTAGCTATATATACTAGCAATTACTATCGATAGTATACAACAAACTGGTCCGAGTTTTCTTAGTATCGGTACTTAACTGGTTTTTCCCTTGAATACTTAGTTTTATTCGCAATAGCAAGTTCGGGACCTAACAGGGTAAATACCCAAGTATATAAACGCAAAAAGCAAGGAATCTTCCTAGAGCTATTAGCGTTTTGAATTACATGAAAATCATCGAGATACATATGTAAAACTAGCTTCTCCTGACTGACCGACTATTTAATTTTGACAATTCAAAAGTGCCTGTAAGCGGTTTAATTGAAATAAATGATTTGACTTTGAGTTTGAGTTCTGACCTGACGGCCGCAATACTGCGGAAACCACAGAGAGCGATGGCCGTCAGAGTCATCAGGGGTATCGCACGAACTCCTACGAGGCGGCCTGTGAACTGGCTGGATCCCCGCCCTGGGACCTGGAGGCGAAGTTATTCGGATCGCTGTTTCGGTGGCGCGAGGAAGCGCGGGTGCGAGGCGAGCGGCCGATGCAGCGCCAGTTCGAGCAGCGTCCGTTGCAGCTTCGCGAGGTCCTGGTGGTGGAATGGCGGGACAGGCTCTCACGCCCTACCGCCGCGCCAGCCTCATCACCATCGAGGCGATCAGGTTGGTTCTGGCGGACTGGCTCGGGAGAAGGCACGGCTTCTGACGTTTCGGGCGACGCAGGTGCTCTCGGGGCATGGCTGCTTCGGGAAGTACCTGTGTCGCATACACAGGAAACCGGACGCTCGGTGTCACCAGTGCGTCGACTACCGGGAGGAGCCGCGCCGTGCCCTCATCTCAGGAGTGGGCAGTGACCTATCGCTGCCGGCCGTAGTCGACTCGATGGTCGGCTACGAAGAGTCCTGGGACGCGTAGGTTACCTTCTGCGAAACAGTTGTCTTACAGAAGGAGGCTGCGGAAAGGGAGAGGGAAATCTAGTCCACTCACCCGGCCCGCAGCAGGCGCACCATTCGTCGGCGGAGGGTGGACAACGCTCTCTTCCAGCCCCCCTAAATGGGTCAGGGGCGACGGACTCGGGGACGTCCGTCACACCCCACACATCAGGACCCGAATAGTGTTCCACGCGCGCACCTCTTTGACATCGCGGTGGGAGTCAAACACCTCAGTCTGACCCGAGGAGGCCCGCGGTGGCGGGCCGGCACCAGTCGAGGGTTGTGGAAGGATCGTACGTTCCCGCGACCCCGGCGTAGGTGTGAGATGGAACACCGGGGTGGTTTTTAGTCAGTAAGAGTCTGATCTCTTCTTCGGCTTTCCATTGACTGCCAGACAACAGACACAATAGAAAATCTATTGTTGGCGGACACCGTGTGACCGCGGCGGCAGTACTTATTTAGCTTCTGAATGGCTCACTTCATTGACAGATTTAAAAAAGTCTTTATTTTTGCAATTAACAGAAGGCTGGCCCGCATTGCCACGTTGGCAATGTTCATTCGTTGTCCCAGACCCGTCCGAGTTGATAAAAGTAAGACCACAATGTTTGACAACATGCCTACAAAATTCGAATCCACGCGTAAACGAGTAAAAATAGAAACATACGAAGCAGTTAGCAGGATATCGCTAATAGGAGCCGCTCTCTCCGTCTGCCCGTCTCCCGGCAGCCAGCTCACGGCCAGTAGGGTACTGCAGTTGAGCTACACTACTAACATTGTAGCTGCACAAACCTGCTCTATTTCATGCATTATGAAGCCTGTCCTATTCCCCAAACAGATAGTTAAAAGAGCAAAGTTGGAGGGTCACACAGTTACACAGAGGTGTGAAAGTTTACTGACACAATGTTGTTTTATTTTCGTATTGAGGGCTTACCACCGGCTCTTATAGCAGGGCAGAAGTTGAACTGCACTGCTTTTTTGTTCTATGACTAAAAAAGCAGTGCAGTTCAACTTCTGCCCTGCTATAAGAGCTGGTGGTAAGCCCCCTGGACATATTTCCAAATCCAGGTTAGTCCCGGGCTACTGGAAAATTTTTACAGCTCCAACAACATTTTACCCAACCCAGCAAGAGGAGAGCCTTTTACCTTCAACAACAGCATTTGACCAAACTATTGACAAACTTATACACCTGAGTGACCACTTTACTTTTCGTAATTGATTAGCTACGCCAATCAATCGTGCCATTGTTAATGATTGATTGATGCGAATCAATCAGTGAAAGTTACGTTTAATTCCGTTCGGATATTAGATAGGTAGTATGAAAGTTTAAGTAATACGTGAATGTGATAGTAACATTTCAACGGTCTTATGGTAATTGGTGCCACTTCCGTTAACTTTTTTGCATTCGTTTTCATTTTCATTTTGGACAAAGTGTTGTGTTGTGTGGTTGGTATGCAACAGTAGCACCAGTCTAATTTCAATGATAAATTAGAAGAATGTCAGAAAACCAACTAACTATTGGCGTAATAGAATGTACTTAGTTGATTGACAATTAAATTAAACCCATCGAGTAATGCGGAGGTTATTGAGTGTAATCACTGGGATCATTACGAGACCAGCAGGCCAATTCTTGTAATTTGAAACGATCAAAATCTAGTCGCAGTCTCATCTCGGCGACAAACAAATGTCAAAAACTTGTCAAAATGTAGGGAGATTTAATGTATTTTTGAAAGATTGAGACTGAGATCAGACTGTGAACGTTCTTAAATTTACCAGAATTGCCCCTCTGGTCACTGGGTTGACTATGGTAGTAGTGTGTGTGGTCACAGGGATGACTATAGTTGTGTGTGTGGACAATAGAATGATTAAATGGCATGATCACAGGGATGATCATGATATTATGAGGAATGGTCACAGGGATGATCTTGATATTGTTAGAAATGGTTACAGGGATGATCTTGATATTGTGAGGAATGGTCACAGGGATGATCTTGATATTGTTAGAAATGGTCACAGGGATGACTATTGCGATGGCTTCATATTACGATGATTATCGAATCGATATCGCTGCGAAATTATTAGACTGGTTAACGTTGCTGCAAAGACAGAACGCGCCACTTAGTTTGATAATTAGGTTGAAGGATTCCCTGCTAAGGAAGACTATTAAAAGTTCCGATTTTGGAATCCGAATATTTATTTCTGTAACCTAAACACATGGTGATTTCTTTCATGACAACGACATGCTCTAGACTGATTAGCAATCAAATAAAAATAAGAAGTTAGAATTTCGTTGTTAAGTCAGAACGAGCGAACGACAAGTTAGTATACTGTGTGGAAAATCTGTGTTTATGCAGATACACACGAGGACGTGTGCCATGTAGGATGGCCGTGTCGGATCTGTTATGATGACTATGCACTTGAAAACGAGACACAAACGCCTTTGTTTGGCGTTGTGCGGAGTCTAGCGGTATGCCGTATGGTGTCGATATGGACCATGCATGGTGCGACAGCAATTGTTGAGAGATGTGGTCGCGACACATACTGGCCTAGGAACTGCACAGTGTTTCCCTTTTAAGTTCAGAGTAGGTATTAGTTCTTTAGTGTAATAGTGTTAAGTAATGCCCCTATAAAAGACTGCCGCAATGACCAGTATGGAAGTTTTTGTTTTGGTCCAAAAATCACCACAAAATTATCATAACTCGGTAGCTGATTGACTTATTTATTACATAATTATTGTGATTTTCAAAGGCGAAGGATATTGGTTCATCGAAGTCCAAATAAGGTCACAACCTAGTGACTTATTATTATTAAGGCTTATTTTATTAATTTATTTAAGTTCTTTGAAAGACTTACAGCTAGCAATATAATATATCACTCTTGTACATAATAATGAAGAGACCTAGTTGACAGATAATGGATTCCATCCACTACGTATATTAAATAAGCACAATAAGATTGTGACCTTTTCCTCGGCCGACTTAACGATTGACGTGGGATCTAACCAGGTGGTAGGTACCGTCATTAAGTAGTCATGTTAGTGGAAGCCTTATTCTTGAACTTTTCCAACGACAGTAAGTTATCGTTGAAAAGTAGGTTTGTTGGTAGTTACGAAAACGATGGATGGACTGAGTGATATGGTCAGAAAGGGGGTGACGACTTATAGACAAGTATGGACAAGGAATAAGGGCAAGATAATGATGATGCTGAGGTTGGGGCACCTCGGCAGCACAGACAGACCTTAGTAGAGCCGAACAAAAACATATTTACCGCCATGCCTCTATCTGCCGCTAAGCAGATGTAGAAACGCACCTGAGGGTACCCCATGTGCGTTTTAATCATAACACACACTGGTAAAGTCTTTCATTTTGACAATTCAACAACATTCATTGCTTTATTTATACTATCAAGAAGTCGAATTTTTCAAACATCTGAAGCAATGGATTGGAAATTTCTTCAAAATCCTACAAATTGTAATAAAAAGTGTCTTAAAAAATTTGGATGCTGTGATGACTCTGTTTTTGCAAATCTCCATAAGTGGTTAACTGCCAGGAACTTCACATCAGGTGGACTGCCTTCTGGTTGGCCACCCAGTACCTGCATTCTTAAGCTTACAATATTACAGACAAATCTGTAGAACTTACACAACCTTGAAGAGTACATCAGCCAGTCTCAGTGCCCATATAGGCGAGTCAATGACATTACACGTCTCAAATCTCGGCCAGATTTTACAACCTAGTTCTAGCAGTGTCAAGTGCCTGCCTAGGAAGATATAGTGGAGGGGGGACGTGCGGGGCTGCGTCCCGAGGGGGCAGATGTGATTGGATCATTGAGCAATTGTTATAGGTCCGCGTTATGCCATGGTGAGTCATGAACTTGAGTAATAAGATGTTGAACTCTTGGGTTTTTACGTGCGTAGTATTCGAAAGTTTTTCTCAATGAATGGCAGAGTTACGGTGACGATGTAAATCATTTAAATATTTTGAAAATAAAGTTGTAACATAATGTTGCGCGCCACAATTAATGCCTGATGCATGGTGACATTAGTTACCACTAGCGCCATCTAGTTTCTAGTAGAAGAACTAATAGAGTCACTAGCGCCATCTATTATCGATTGGCTGAACTTACTAGAACTATCGACATCTGGTCAGTCGGGGCCGGTATGTACTCGAACATTCTAGATGTTTCTACAATAGAAGGTTCTGGAATTATCTGCGGCACTATATAAGGCCGGGACTAGCCGCGACTAATCAGACTTGGTTCTGCGATAGAAGCGAATACATCGAAAGCGATCTTCAAGTGCGACTTAAGAGCGATTGTATTTTATAATTAGTGTGTTTGAGTTGTTATTAGAGTTGATTAATTAAAGTGTAACTTTTGGTAATTTTTATCGGCAGTTTTTATTGTCACGAACCCGAAGCTCGTAACAATTGGTGTCAGAAGCAAGGATTAAAATCATGCCGATTTTACCTAAAGACGACACGGAGGGTATCCGTACCCGGAGTCAACGTCAACAGGAGACGGACCAGAGACGTTTTAGTGGAGCTATGCCGCAGAGGTCGGAGGGCCAGCTACCAACCACGGAGGCCGAAACGTCCGCAACAGCTCCAGCATCAGCAGCACCAGACTTTGCTGCCCTGATGATGATGCTGCAGGAGCAGTCCCGCCGACAGGAGGAACAGGCCCGCCGACAGGAGGAACAGGCCCGCCGACAGGAGGAACAGGCTCGTCGGTTGGAAGAACAGCTCCAGCGGGACAAGGAGGAACAGGCTCGCCGACAGGAGGAACAGGCTCGCCGACAGGAGGAACAGGCTCGTCGGTTGGAAGAACAGCTCCAACGTGATAAGGAGGAGCAAACGCGCCGCCAGGAAGAGCAGATGCTCCTTATGAAGGACCTTCACGCTACCTTCGGGAAAGACATGAAGGAGGTGAAGGATAAGGTTGATCAACATGACAACCGCCTGTCGGAAGCTGAAATCCGGATCGACCAAGTGTATAATCGGGTTGACAACGTGGTGGCTGACGTAAAGAAAACCGTGATGGCTGATGTAAAGAAAACGCTGGATTACCTTAAACTTGGGGATGGAATCGCAGCTCCCGTAGCTACAACACCTTCGCTACGTGGATTCAAAGTGCCACCGTTCGACGGAACTTCTTCCTGGTCGGCCTACAAAATCCAGTTTGAGGCTGTCATGAAGGCGAACGGTTGGAATAAAAGTCAGGCCATGACTGCCCTCACCTTAGGCCTGCGTGACCAGGCCTTAACTGTTCTGGAAGCTCTCGGTAAGGAAGTGACTTACGAGCAGCTCCTTGAGGCATTGGAGGCTCGGTATGGCGACGCTCACCTGGAACACGTGTTTCGTGCGCAGCTCAAGGATCGCGTGCAACGCAGTAATGAAAACCTGCAGCAGTGGGCCCTTGAAGTGGAGAAGCTGGTGCGTAAAGCTTACCAGTCCGTACCTGCGCTTATTGATGGGAACCTGGTGCAGGCATCATCGACGGCATCCGCGACCTTGAAGTCAGAGCTGCTGTGAGGCTCGGGCACCACGGGACGCTGAAGGACGCCTTGGCCCATGCACTGGAGGTGGAAGCCGCGCGACAGGATCATCGTTCCCATCGCGTCAGGGAGGTTGCAGCGGCTAGAGTTCGCGACTGCAATAAAAGATACAGCCCTAGGTGCTACGGCTGTGGGGAGAGGGGCCACCTTCGATCCAGTTGCCCCAAGCGAACTACAGGAAGGGTAGACAATGATCGTCCATGGAAAGTGGGACGAACTTTGGTCAGAGCCCCCGACATGTCAGGGGTACGTGTGCCGAACCTTTGTGATCAGGAACAGGTTATGGAAAAAGGCACACTAGTTGGTACTAGGCAAGAAAGCAAAGAAGTCGTACCTGTGAGGATGCTCAAGACAGACCTCAGCAACGAGTGGAAGGAAAGCCTACAACGTGCACAGCAGGAAGATTCGGACATCAAGCCGATTCTCGAGTGGATGAAGGCCAGAGCTCCTAAGCCCAGGTGGAGCGACGTCTCAGCAATGAGTTCGATCACAAAAAGCTATTGGGCCCAATGGGACAGCTTGGTGATTCAGGATGGAGTCCTGTGCCGTAAATGGGAAAATGCTCGGGGAGACAGCTGTCATTTGCAAATGGTTGTCCCTAAAGCTCAAGTACCGGGTGTTCTACAGCTGTACCATAATAGTTGTTCAGGAGGTCATCTGGGAGTAAAACGGACTCTACTGAAGATACGAGAATGGTTTTACTGGGTCCACTGTCGGGACGATGTCGAGGACTGGTGTCGCAAATGTACAAGTTGTGCAGCTGTAAAGGGACCTCAGACTCGTAGTAGAGGTGCATTAAAATTGTACAATGTTGGCGCACCATGGGAGAGGATAGCCCTTGAAGTTGCGGGGCCGTTTCCGGAAAGTGAAAGTGGTAACAAGTATTTCATGGTTGTGATGGATTACTTTACTAAGTGGCCGGAAGTCTTCGCCATCCCAAATCAAGAAGCTTCGACAGTTGCAGATAAATTAGTTTATGAAGTCTTCTGTCGGTTTGGAGTACCTTTAGAGATTCACAGTGAGCAAGGAAGGAATTTTGAGTCCCAAATATTCCAGGAAACTTGTCGAGTTATGGGTACTCATAAAACAAGAACAACTTCTTACCACCCACAATCGGATGGAATGGTGGAACGATTCAATCAGACATTGGAGAGGTACCTAGCAAAAGTTGTGGAAAATCGGCAACGAGATTGGGATAAGCACATACAACCATTTTTGTTGTCATATCGAAGCGCTGTTCACGAAAGTACTTCGGTGACACCAGCTTTCGCAAACTTTGGAAGAGAATTACGGCTGCCTGCAGACCTGATCACCGGAATACCACCTGATGCCCCACGCAGTATAACCGATTATGCGAATAACTTGCGAAACAAAATGAATGACATTTATGAGCACGTCAGACAATCGGGCCAGCAAATGTCTGAAAAGATGAAAACCCGTTATGACCGCAAAATGAACAGTAAAGGGTTCGACGAAGGTTCACTAGTGTGGTTGCACAATCTAGTCCGCAGCAAGGGGAAATCTCCTAAGCTTCAAGCTAAATGGGATGGACCGTACCGGATTGTGACAAAGATCAATGACGTAACCTACCGGATACAGAAAGGTGCAAGAGGTACTCCTAAGATCGTCCATGTGGATCGATTGGCGCGTTATTATGGAGCCGATAATGCTCGGGACGAGCATGTCTTAGGAGGGGGCAGTGTTGCGCGCCACAATTAATGCCTGATGCATGGTGACATTAGTTACCACTAGCGCCATCTAGTTTCTAGTAGAAGAACTAATAGAGTCACTAGCGCCATCTATTATCGATTGGCTGAACTTACTAGAACTATCGACATCTGGTCAGTCGGGGCCGGTATGTACTCGAACATTCTAGATGTTTCTACAATAGAAGGTTCTGGAATTATCTGCGGCACTATATAAGGCCGGGACTAGCCGCGACTAATCAGACTTGGTTCTGCGATAGAAGCGAATACATCGAAAGCGATCTTCAAGTGTGACTTAAGAGCGATTGTATTTTATAATTAGTGTGTTTGAGTTGTTATTAGAGTTGATTAATTAAAGTGTAACTTTTGGTAATTTTTATCGGCAGTTTTTATTGTCACGAACCCGAAGCTCGTAACAATAACATTGTTTTCAGATGTAAGTAAATGATGTAAATGGTCTAAAGTTTTATTTAATTACCGTATATATATACGTTATGACAGGTAATATCACCTAACGTATATATATACGTTATGACAGGTAATATCACCTAACGTATATATATACGTTATGACAGGTAATATCACCTAACGGTCTGCACTACGAATGTGCTTGATGTGCATTATATTTAAATCAACCTTGCGTTACGTTCTATGATTCATTGTAATCTTGTGTGGTACCATGGTATTACTGTAAAATGACTTGTAATGAGTAGGTAGGTAGCTATAATATTAAAATGGTACTACAATTTGTAAATGGGTAAGTTAAATAATAACCAACTTCATTATTGCAGTTTTAACCCTCGATGCAATTATAACACCTCTCTGTTTTTGTCGGGGGTTAAAAAGAGTTATGTTCATAACTTTAAAACCTTAATTGTCTCTTTAGCTCTGTCTGTAAGTGTTGCTCCCACACGAATGAACCGATTACAATGCGGTTTTTAATTGATGATAAAAAACCTTATTCTTATATCGAAATACGAACACAGCCATACTCGTACTTCTTTGGCTAAAATACTACATTTACAAGATTTTCATGCCAGCTTTCAATACCCCTAAACTGAAATCAGCAGCCTGGTTCCACCAACTATACTTTGCATTCCATTCTCTAATATTTTGCACCACAACAAAGACATTATTTCCTGTTCATCGGCCATGTGTGTCAATAAATACATTAATTACCACCAAGATGCTCACAGACTAATAAAATTCACGCCGATGCTGCGCCGACCAAGTCATGCGTATAACCCACTTAGGTATAAGAATACCGAATGTCTCCTAAGAGCATTGATTCTAATTTAATATGAGCAGCATATAATATTGGAAAATTCCGAACCAGCCTGCGCCTGCCTAGCGGTGGCTGCGGGCAGCCCTGTACCTTTCTGACCTATCCCAGCGACGCCCTAAGCCGAGGTCCGTGTTCCGTGCCCATAGTGTGTAGTCGCTTACTTTTTAGTTTTTTAAACCTTAGCTGGAGGCCTTAAGTTATTGAAGCAACCACAAGCAAGTCCGGTTAAAATAGTCAACAAGCTCCTAAGTTGAAAAGCGAGAAACCATTAAAAAAAGAATATATTGCTCTCTCGCGAATGTGACCATCCCGACTACACGTGCGGTACTGGCAAGTACAGCGTCGTTTAAACAAGACAACAACAATAATATGATGATGATTATACTCGTAGCATAACGTTTGTGACGCGCCTGTCTGTCTGGTGATCCAGTTAGTACCTACCTACCCACGTACCTACTCATTTTAAGTAATTTTGCATGTGTGTTTATTTTCAACTAACTGACCAGCTTCTTGACAGTTCAAAAGAGCCTGTAAATGGTTTAATTGAAATAAATGCTGTGAGTTTCAGTAATCTACACGGATGAGCTTACTGGATTGAAACATGATGTAGCAGCATAGAGGTTACTAGGGTTCGGGGTCCGTGTTATATGGAAACAAAAATTGCCGGAAAATTAAAATTTGATAGAATTGCAAACGTGTTTCTGTCAAAAGCCACAAAAATGTAGTTTCTTAGTATGCGTTGTTTGTTGCCCATTCTCCGACGTCAAGTCGTTGACTGGCAAAGGTTTTATGTGTGAGTGTACACGGTAAGATATTATTTAGATCAGACTGTCCTCGAACCTTCAAAATTTTCCTTTCTACGACGGATGTATCAAATAAATTCAACGGCAAAATGAATCAACATTTAGAGAATAACGGTTTTTTTTAATTTTAGTTTGTTCTGATCATAGGTTTGGGTATATTATTGTTTTTTTTTATAAGAAGTTTATCCAATGTAGGTTATATTTATAAGAAGTTTATCCAATGTAGGTTATATTTATAAGAAGTTTATCCAATGTAGGTTATATTTATAAGAAGTTTATCCAATGTAGGTTATATTTATAAGAAGTTTATCCAATGTAGGTTATATTTATAAGAAGTTTATCCAATGTAGGTTATATTTATAAGAAGTTTATCCAATGTAGGTTATATTTTTATCGTATTAAATACTACTCATTTGAATTAATTTCAATAAGTATGCTCGAAGTTGAATATTTTATTGCGGTGCATACAAACTCAAACACAAATCCTTTTTTTACTTGGCAACACCATCCACATGCACATCATGCGCGATGATAATAAACAATGTAAGCGCAAAACTTGTCCAAAAACAAATTATATATCCAAACGGAAATAACAAATACAAGATGTTACAACTTACAACATAGGGCTATGTTAACACTTCGAAGTTTTACAAATATGAATCAGAACAACTTTTACGGCAAATACACAAGGCAATCAAGCTGTGTATGCAAGTTATACAATACCTACTAGCGCTTCACCCGCGGCTTTGCCCGAGTGTAAAGCCAACTTTCTCATACATTTTTTTTTAATATAGCCCTTGACTCTCAAGGATATAAGGTAGCTTCCGAATATCACGACCAACATACAAACTCGCTAATTTTATTCTCTTTATAATATATAATAGTATCTTTAAAAAAAATAGCACCTATATTTAAGTAAAAATATCATGATATGTAATCGCAAGAAATAAAAGGTTTTTTTATTTATTTTATTTATTAATAATAGTATCTATAGATTTGCTTACTTAATGTCAGTAAAAATAATAGTAGAATAGACAAAATGCTGCAAAAACTGCAGACTTAGCCGACACTACAATAACAATACTATCATACTCCTCAGCTCGCTGCCGAGTCTTGCTTACAATTTGTTTGTGTCGGTGCTGCATTATTTCATTTTCCATACATTTCTATTAATCGTCATCTCATCGTCTATGTACAGAAGGTCTGATAAAATCCGTGTTATTCATAATATATCACGTATGAGCATTTTGTTTGTCGAAAAGTGTCGTAGCCGCAACCAATCAGTGTCAGCGAATACGGGGAAATGGGGAAAATGGAAAACGAAGCGTTTCATTACCAATCGGACGACCGGAAATAAACTCTCCGTCCTAATTCTTTCCATTGATGAAATGCTTTTAACTTGTTTTTTTATGTGAGCTTTGTATCTAAACTTGTGTATTGTGAGCCTTATAATATCTAAAGTTTTTATTGAGCTACAATATAATTATTATTTCAAGGCAATAAGGATATCTATGGAATAGGATGAAGTAATAACTGATTTGTGGAGGTCTGATAGGCAGTCGCTCCATGTAAAATACTTGGTATTCAGCTGCATCCGGTTAGACTGCAAGTCGACCCCAACATAGTTGGGAAAAGGCTACGCAGATGACTAAGTAATAAACTTTTCCACAGATAAGGGGGTTGTTTATAAACGTTGCTTATTAAAGTTAAAAGACATTGAAAGGTCAAAAATGTATGGTTAAACAATAGCTAATCATTACTTAACTTCAAGTTGGATTATACACTGCAACGCGCCCCGAGACGGGGCGCGGGACACGGTGCCAAATTCAAAGTCAAAGTCAAATCATTTATTTCAAATAGGCACATTAAAAGGCACTTTTGAACGTCAAATTCCCCGCGGAACCACGTTTGTATTGAATTTATGATGCGCGTGTTCCCCGCCGCGTAGCGCGTTGTACTTTTTGATCCGCCTAAGCAACGTTTATAAATAAAGGGCCCTCTTTAGTAGTGCAACTATGTAAATAGAAAATATAAGTACCTACTCACCGGCTCGGAATTACCAGTAAGCTAGGCACGTTAGCCTTGACTCTATAAGTGCACTGGTTAGAAAAATGTAACAGAGCCAAGGTCACGCGCAACACACTGCACACGCGTTAGTCATACTTCACTGTTCCTTACTCAACTTCTTAGTAAACAACTAGTTCCGACCCGGCAAATATGTTCAAAGATTGCAATGCGACCTCGTTAAAAGTTTTCCTGTAAAAACATGAAAAAAGCTAGTAAAAAGCACAGCAACAACAATGCATCAACTGCTGTCAACAAACTTAAATACGAGTTGGAAACGCCCTTTCTTGATGCATTTATGTGGTTCAAGGGGTATCTTGGGGTAGCCAGTAGCTGGGGTGTTAAGTTAAAAAGTGGACGTAAAATACTGGGTATTCTGCGGCACCCGGTTAGATTGGAAGCAACCCCAACGTAGTTACGAAAAGGCAAAGCTGATTATGATTTATGCGATTCAAATTAAATATCATTTATTTGTCCAAATATCGTACATTACATGGTCTTAAATGAATAAATGGTCTCATCACATTCTATCTTATTATATTTTATTCAATTCTATATTATTCTATCAGTATACAAATAAAATTATTACAATACAAAAGTAAAAATATTAGGTTAATATTGAATTGAATAAATTATTAAGAAGATTAGATTTATTAAGAAGATTTATTTAAGATTAAGCGATAAACGAAAAATCCATACGGACATTCATAAACCACTATAGAACAACACCTGTGCCTCACTACCTTCTGAAAAAGACAAATAAGCAGCTGGTTAGCGTAACTAACCACTAATTTATTTTATAATATGTGCAACAAACCAGAAGCACAACTTATCACAAAAACCCATTAACCACAGCCACTTCATCTCATTTAGCCAAATTGTGCAACAGAATGTGGCACAAGGATGCGTCTGCGCATAGTAGCCTAGCAGGTCAACTGAAGCAGTCACTGCGCTTACAAATGACGTGTAATTGGGCTGTTGCATGGACGATAGTTAAATAATGGTGACTATGTAGTCTAACCACAGTGCCACAAGGTCACAGTGCCACAAGGTCGATCAACAAACTGCTGGGATTTAGAACCTTATGTTGCTGAATTTTAGTGAAGCAGAGTGAACACATATCATGTGCTGATGATCTTTAGTGAAGCAGAGTGAACACATATCATGTGCTGATGATCTTTAGTGAAGCAGAGTGAACACATATAATGTGCTGATGATCTTTAACATTATATGTTGGCATCGCACTGACTGTGAGGATTGAGGACGCTGACGACCAGGGATAAATAATAATTGGGTTATTAAGCAATGATTACGATAGTGTATTAATGAGGTCTTAGCGACTAGATGCGACGTCTCTCGTATGGTTTGTTCCAGAAGTATCTGATGAAAATCTAAGCAAATGGATCATAAAACGTACCTGTGGATGCCAATTAGTAGTGCCACTTAAAAATTGAGTGCTTTGATTACTAGGATATTTAATTAAACCCGAAATTCTAAATCTTTTTACAATGCTATGCTATGCTTCAATCAACTCAACCTATCGCAGTCCGCGGCTGGATGCTATGCTTATTAAATCGTTATCTGATTAAGCACTGAAATTTCACGACTGAGAATTAATAATGGCGTAGTTATATCAATCGGCACGCTTTATGAATTGTTGCATTGTGCACACTCGCTTACAAATTGCGCATAATTAGACGCCGGGTGATGGTGTCCGTATGATGTAAATGCAAGGTCAAGCAGAAAATGGTTGTTTGCATTTGTAAACCATGAATGAACATGATACAACTGATATTGAAGCAGAATTGGTAGTTTGCAGCTTAGGTAAAGGGAATGAAATGCATAATTATGTATGATCAATATGCTACCGTGTATTGATCACACATAATTATGCATTTAGTGTGTTTTTATGCAGATGAGTCCTGGGGTGGAGACCGCGTATCGGCAAACGTAGTGTGAGACACCCCCCAGCTAGATGGACCGACGACCTAAACGTAGTGTGGGACACCCCCCAGCTAGATGGACCGACGACCTAAACGTAGTGTGGGACACCCCCCAGCTAGATGGACCGACGACCTAAACGTAGTGTGGGACACCCCCCAGCTAGATGGACCGACGACCTAAAGAAGGTAGTTGGTACAGAATTGATGCGGAAGGCGGAGGACAGGGTGTTGTGGCACAGCCTGGGAGTGGACCGCAGTCCACTGTTGAACATAGGCCTCTCCCAGACTTACCGCATATTCAATCACCTGGAAATCGGCTGAGTTGATTGAATATGTGGTAAGTCAAACTGGTTTTTGTTGAACTGCTAAATATTGACTAGAAAGACGAAAACAATACGCCGAGCAACCATTGGTAATTTTACTATCGAATGTGGAGATTTAGAGCTGGCTATACTAAAAACGAATTGTGGCAAGCTATCGTTACTGCTATTATAAATATCAAAGTCAATCCAAATGAACTGGGTCAGTGTTAAAAGGTCGATGATGGAGATAATGAAGAGGTAACAGCAGACGTAGCAATGCATCAAAAATAGTGTTGTAACAAAACATCCGGTGGCTGGAGCAACACTAGCAACACGGAGAGCGGCGATGCGCCACACTCGGCATGCATACGTAATTGCTAATGACGAGTTTATGACATTGCGGAAAGATTGCGGTAACTTGGTTGGTTACTTGTTACCGTTTTTTGTTTTGATTTGATTCTGTCTATTAGGATTACGTTCTTGTAGGATCAGCATCTTTTTCCAAAGCGTGAGATCAGGAGGGTAATTCTCATAATTTTAAGAACGTTCACAGTCCGAGGGGCAAATAATATAATATTTGCCTCTGGGGCGTTGACGATGTTACAGGGTACATACATGTTTTTTTAAGTTTTGCCTTAAATATGTTTATACTGTCACACTTCTCTAAATTCTCCGGTAAACCATTTCTAACTTCAACTTCCAAATGTAAACCAACCTAACTTATTGCGTATGAGTTGTTAACTAAAACAGTGCTACTATTGTACCTTTCTCCTCAGTCGCGCCAATGTCAAGTGCTCAGTTTCCCGAGCCCGTAACAAATCGTAGTGTTTCCACACTGGCGCTGTAGTCACAATAATAGAATAACAACATAATATATGTACAACGCTGAAGCTCCGATGCGTATTTAAAAGTTGTGTTGAATTTTATTTCTATGTATATAAAACGGATTGGTACTCTTGAACCAGGTTTATTGACATAGTAATATTAATCTATGGGTTAATTTTTCAATCGGCAGATAATTTTTATTCGTGGAAAAAAATTAACGTCTGACAGATTTTGTATGTCTGTCAAAAATTCAAAATTATTCCTCGGATTATCTGGCGTTGGAATAATCAGCCCTGACATAATAAAGAAACCCCAATGTTTTGTCAAGTCGTAAAAACCGTGCGAAGCAGGGGCGGGTCGCTAGTAAATTACAAAACAACAAATCACTAACATTCGTGTCAACCGTGTTGGCCTTCTGCCCCATCTTGTCTCATGTTATAGTTTCCAAGCAACACCTGATTGAGGTGAAAACTAACAAGGCGTATAGAAAGCGGGGCGCGCGCAGTTTCCACATGCGCGGGAGCATCGTGAGAGCGCACAATGTATCCTGCGATGCTAGCCTTTGACATGGAAAACTATTAATTAAATTGATTGGTAGAATTAACTTTCCAGTTGATAATAGATTTGTTTTGCGGGAAAATGTCACCAAGAACAGAATGAGTACATGACTTAAGTACCTACTTTTCTTTTGTCGAATTGAATTGACGAAAGAAAAGTTATATTAGATGTAGCTGTCGAGGCATATATTGATGATTTTAAAGGTCCTATCCCTCTAGGATACCAATGGCGGATCAGTCATGGTCGCACAGCCACAAATGTATGGTTGGTTGCGCAACCGATTTTACGACTGGTGAGATACCCACCATATAGCTGTGTATATTTTGCTGGCAGCGCGACCATGGTGTCCTAGTGAGATATAAGGGTGTGTATAACTCCAGCATCCTCATATGTGATAGAATAATTCTACCTAGGCCAATATTTAAGGCATAATAGCTGCAATCAAAGTTCCCACTCTTAATTTAGCTGCCACAAAACCTTCGTTAATATGAGTCGTTTAGTGCGTGTTAGCTGGAGTGACGACACCCCAGCTTCCTCATTCAATATAGACAAACCAGTGAGGTTAGGGTTTTGGACTATAGTAAAAAAATAAGGCATAATAGCTGCACAAGGAAGGAAAAAACTGAACGATAATACTTAAAAAGTGTTGAAACTACGATCAAAAATGTGTGTGTAAGCTGCAGTGACGTCACCCCAGCTGCTCATTCATATCTTACAAACGAAACAAGATATGATTATGTATTATAGCTTAAAAAATAAGGCGTAATAGGTGCCATCGGCAGCTAAATTTTCAAGTCTCTGCCCAAAATACTCTATGAGTTATTAAACCGATAAATATGTGTAAGCTGGAGTGACGGCACCCCAGCTGCTCATGTCATATCTTCCGAACGAAAGAACATATGATAATGTATTATAGCTCAAAAATTTAGGCATAATAACTGCCATAGGCAGCAAAATTTTGAAATCTCTAGGCCTTGTAGTTTCCACGTAATAAACAAAAAACAGTTTTCGCGCCAAAAACATCAAATTATTGCTTCGGAGGAGGTAAGGAGTGGCGTTGCCGTTCCGTGCGCTACATTATTACAATTTAGTTTGAACTTAGGAGGCATTTTATTAGAAGTCAGTTTAGTTTGCGCTCAAAATTATTTTAATTTTGTATATTGAAGATATAGACTGAGAGCCGACTGAACTTTAATGGAACTATGAATGTAATTTTACAAAATAGATTCATAGCAACTTTACACGACGAGATAACTCTATTACTGTTTATTTTTTGTGACTTGGTCTCTGTACTTCGGTTAAAGTGGATGAGCAAAGGTAGCCCGCGAAAATGAAGTTTATTGGTTTATGAAATCGTGCCATTTAAGAACAATTCTATAGCAAATCTAAAGCAACATCGAATCAGAACAAATGTCATTAAAAAAAGAGACGGCTGAAAGACCAATGCCCAATGCCTAAAAAAACGGTTACATTTATCTGAACAATATTTTAGCCGGTTAATGTATCCATTAATCTGAACAACTCAAAATGTGATTTATGATAAAAATATACGAAATTGTTACACTTAGTTTTTTCTTTAATCTTATGTTTAAACACACAATATGACTTTAAAAAAACTTCAATATTTATACAATAGTACGATTAAAGTGTGTAGTCGGCTCCCTGTCTAAAATCTACATAGTTCAAACTACTTCGAACTGATAATGTGGCGCACGGAACGGCAACGCCGCTCCTTACCTTCCCCGAAGCAATAATTTTATGTTTTTGGCGCGAAAACTGTTTTCTATTTATTACGTGGAAACTACAAGACCTAGAGATTTGAAAATTTTGCAGGCAGCTATTACGCCTTATTTTTTAAGCTATAATACATAATCACTTTTTTCGTTTGAAAGATATGAATAAGCCGCTGGGGTGACGTCACGCCAGCTTACACACATGTTTTTGACCATAGTTTCACCACTTTTTAAGTATTATCGTTCAGTTGTTTCCTTCCTTGTGCAGCTATTATGCCTTATTTTTCTGACTATAGTCCAAAACTCTAACCTCACTGGTTTGTCTGTTTTGAATGAGGAAGCTGGGGTGACGTCACTCCAGCTAACACACACTAAACGACTCATATTAACGAAGTTTTTGTGGCAGCTAAATATTAAGACTGGGAACTTTGATTGCAGCTATTATCCCTTAAATATTGGCATAGGTAGAATTATTCTATCACATATGAGGAAGCTGGAGTTATACACACGATATAAGGCTAAGGGTACATTAAATTGACGATTACTCTGATGTTTCACTTGCACATTGCCTAATTAATGCATGCTTAAAGGAGCTTGTACCTAGGTACTTGTCGGTTGTCAGTAGGAAGTACAACAAATATTTCAATGATATGGTTTTCATGCCATGCGTGTTCACACAGTTTCCTCAAATCTGGTAACTTGCGGAATCGAAATCGACAAGTTTTACTACAAAAACACATTAGGAAATACGCATGCGCACCCGAGTGCATCGATATTGTATTTTACTCCGTGTTCATGACTAGAGGCAGCGATGGTTGCAGTGATAGTATTCAGGTTTTAAACTTACATCAGGACCTTGCTTCCCCAAAGGTTAGTCAGAGGTACAACTGTACTAACTATATTGACAGCATAGTTAACGTAGTAAAGGGGCTTATGGCTAAGAAATAACAGCCGCACGGTTCGATCGATCAGGTTAAGCTACGCTTGCCGCGGTTTCTCCGTGGATGGGTGACCATCCTTACATACCAAGACCCCTCCGTGCCTCGGAAAGGACGTTAAACCGTTGGTCCTGGCTGTCATTATCGGATCTTTAACAGTCGTTACAGGTCGTCAGAAGTCCGAAAGTCTGACAACCAGTCTTACCAAGGGGTATCGTATTACCCTTCAACTTCCACAACTAAAGAATCTTGAATCTTGACTGGTGGAGGTCAGATTGGCAGTGGCTCCATGTAAAATACTGGTATTCAGCTGCATCCGGTTAGACTGGAAGCCGACCCCAATATACATACCTAGTTGGGGAAAGGCGAGGCAGATGATGGAGTTTGTGAGCATCACGTCATAGTCATTAGTGACAGAGACTTAATAAGTAAAGTACTTCAGTATTCTATGTGTATAATGCTGAAGTATTCAGCCTGGGTCGCTGGTGCAAATCATCGAAGTCTCGATTGCCTCTTCACCTCCTTAAATATGCTCATCATAATCCACAGGCTGACTTCACCTCACATGCCTCTTTTGTCCAGTGCATTGCCCTACGCGCCTGTACTAGTCTCATCCAAGTTTTGCCCGCTAAAGCAACAATGTTGTGTTGTGTAAATATGCTCAAACAGTCGTACTTAAAATCTTATTTTTAACTGTACCTTCGTTCTGGAAAGTCAATCACCGCCACCATCTTGCTGGCTGATATATTTTTCACGACAGGAACTACCTACTCTAATGTTCGCCCCTAAATACTTTTAAATTAAAGAATCGCAGACTGTGCAAACACCCATTACCCGGTGCACCTACCTATAAAACTAGCAATAAACACTATTCAAGACTCACGTTTCCCGCAAACACGTTCAATACCAACCCTTCGCCTAAACGCCTGACCGAAACGTTACACAACTGAACAGTGCTAAAACTATGTTATGTAATTCAATTTGCCGGAGATCCAGCTCACTGGGTGACCGGCCAGAGCTGAGCGAAGCCTTTTCAGTGTTTTTTTTTTTTTACACAACTGAACAGTGCTAAAACTATGATAAGTAACTCAATTTGCCGGAGATCCAGCTCACTGGGTGACCGGCCAGAGCTGAGCGAAGCATTTTCACTAGTTTATTGTTTTATTTATATTTCGTTATTCGCGCCGTATTGCTTACCAAGCGATGTTGTCCGGACTACAAATGATTCTTGGTTCTTCCTTAACTACTAAATTCCTTTAAACTTTAATGTTCTCTTAAATTCACCTGTGCTCTTTACTAGACTCCTTACATAGGTATACTCGTACTCCTTACATAGGTATACTTGTGCTCTTCGTGTCTCTGGCTCTACTTCGCCACTTTTACAGCAAGAAGGGCTAGTACTAACTAGACGTTACTCTAACAATATTATTTTCTTCTTCCTAACAAAGGACATTAC
This sequence comes from Apamea epomidion, assembly GCA_947507525.1. Classification (NCBI taxonomy): domain Eukaryota; kingdom Metazoa; phylum Arthropoda; class Insecta; order Lepidoptera; family Noctuidae; genus Apamea; species Apamea epomidion. The sequence goes on along the minus strand of OX382237.1, from coordinate 1,076,292 downwards.
CTACTTAGAAACTTGTTTGTCCTTTAACAGTTAATTAATCCGAAAACATTTCTGCTGCTACAGCGATTGCATTATAATTGCAAAAACATATCTAAGTATACCTAACTGCTTTATTTTTACGATTGCATTGTTTAATTAATGTGCTCGCATCTACCTATGTTTAATCCAAATGATTTGTGACACCTTTTTAAGCTTGAATCCTTCATTAAACCTTAATAACTTCTAATTCAGCACATCCCGATACGAGTATCCCTGAGCCCTGTAACGCCAAGCCTGCGAAACTTTCTAGAATTACTCCCGTCTAAATCCAGCCACGTGACTCCGTCTCCGCCTAGCCGTTGCAAGCACAATGGGCGGTCGGCACGGCCACAATGCTGGACAATGGACCGCTTATTGATATGTCCTGGTATGCACGACGATCGCACGGCTATTTCCCTTGCCTGGCCAAGTGGCCAGTAGGTATGCCTCGGGCTGGCGATAGGACGAGAATGGAGGGTGGCGTGATCGCTTAGGTGTTATTAATAATACCTTTGTGGTAGTTAGAGCTAGATAGAGCAGGGATAATATCCACACAGGCACAAGGAAGACGATCTTTGATAAAATTATTGAATAATGTAACGTACACCAATAATGTTGCTGAAGGTATGAATGTCGATGGCTATAAGAGTAAGGTAAAACCAAACAAACGATGGATGGACTGTGTGAATACCTGTGACTACCGAAACAAGGACTAATAGAGAAGTATGGAAGAAAAGGACATGTTACCCCCCAAATAAATTGGGAAGAATAAATGGAGAATAATGATGATTGATGATGTAATGTACACCACCTAACAGATTGAGACTAGGGTTAACTAATGAGTACAGGACTCGGTTAGGACGCTGTAAGATAACTACTGATCTACTTAGAACGAACTAAGAGTAAGTATGTACTTTTTACAAAATGGTCTATATCTGTAAAAGAATTCGTACATGAAAGGAGGTATTTCCGCGGTATGTCTTCCGTCAAGTACACTGCTGTTCGAAATTAAAAGGCCGGGGAAATTACAGACACGTGAGAGTGTAGGTATGACCTTCCCTCCATGGTTGGTAGCGTTGGTAGTAGCGTAGTTGGCAGCGTATATTGGCGTGGCGCGATGGTAGCGTAGTTTTATTCAGAAGTTCACTGACTTGTTCCAATAACAATAAACATTTGACCACGCGTAGATAACTATGTAGGCTTAGGTACTAGAGATTCGCGAGTAATAGGGTCAAGGGCTGACCTTAAAGAACCTTGACTAACACGTCATAGACGGACTGGGTCAACATCCCAGTAATAGGCGATATACTTACGTAACGTCCGGTCAGTGACACTGACCACTAGTGGTCGGTGGTCAGTGGACTGACCACTTTCTCCTCACGACCCATAGAACCAGTCCCGAGTACTTGCTCATCCCGGTGTGAGGATATCCTTCATTTAATCACGGAAGCGATAACTGCAGGTTTCTTTTAATTAAGGAAGTGGAAACTGGAAATTGATATTCCAGTGGTGTGTTTAATTACATGTGTCTTATTTCGCGACAATTTGTGTGATGAGCTTTGTTTGTTTGGCGGATGGGGATATAAAGTTTCTGACAGATTTCTCTTTTTACTCGACTACGGCAAAGCCAAAAGGAAGTTAAGTATGTTTTGTTTGTATTTACGTATCCACATATTCCACCGTAGCGCCTAAACTATTCATCCGATTTTGATGAATGAGGACATAGGCAGACTACATTTTCTAGCTACGAAATTGTATAAGTACCTACTTACTTTTTTAGTTAGCGTTTTTGTCGTAGTTGGGTTTTATTTATTGTACCTAACTTTATATACAGTACTAGTGGCCCCCAAAAGTTAGTTGACATTTTTCTTATTAGTTGCCTTCAGCTCTGACACACCACATTATGATTTAAAATTCTAGTGATCCAAATGTTTGAACTGCTTGTAACGTTTATATTGACTAATTTAATTACTTTTGGCTTATCATACAAAATTATCAAGTAACTCCTTCGTAGTATTTCTTTCATTTTAAATCATATTGTGGTATCACAGCTAAAGTGGTTAATGTGGAGGGCACTGTATACTGTACATAATTACCTCAGTCTTTAACAGAGCAGAAAGTCCTCTCTTTGTTTTAACCTGTCGTGCTTATCAGCCTTTCCTCTTGTTTCCAGTGACGAGGACGACACCGGTCGCCTGCTGCGGCAGCTCAGCAGGATCAACAGGCCGCTAGGCGTCTCCTTCCCGCAGATGGTTAGACTCATGGCGCAGTGCCAACAGGTAAACCCACATCTATATAATCGATACGTTGATAATATAGAGTTAGGGGTAAGGAAAAAGAGCGCAACTGGCTAGGGAACAAATGTAGGCGAAATAACCCAGGAAACCCCGCGCAAGGTTTTCCGCTTGCTCTCTTGCCACCATTGGCATGGAGGCTTGCCTATTACTGATGAAAAAGTACATAAGTAAGTACTGCGGTTAAGACATCACAATCTGTTGAGCAATACTTATGCGTTGCCACTGACAAACATAATCATGATGGTGATGTATCTTGACAATACTCAATTTGTGGCGAGAACCGATTTAAGTACACATAATATATTGCCTTTTTGACATTCATGTGACACTTGACATAATATAGGGGTGATTTATTGTTCACTCACAAATTTGACCACGCGTTTAACTTTAAGTTTAAATAGACAAACCACGCGTCGGGGCGCATACTACGCGCGTGATTTTTTACATACAAAATCAATAAAAACGCGGTTCCGGACTGTAATAGGCTGGTATATCCTAATAATTGCACTATCTTCTATCGTCTACCTACTAACGATGCAGGTATAGTAAGTACCTACCTATACGTGTCTACGAAACTTTCTTCCAAACTGATAATTACATGGGAAGAAATACAATCCATTTATTCCACGGTTGTCACTTTCAGTTCATACTATTATAGGTAATTAGTGTAATTAAAGACATTCATAAAACCGTAACACATCGTAAAAAAAGAACATAGTTATCGTAACTTCTCCGTGGTTCTCAGAAAAGAACACGCCATTCTTTTCCATTTCCTACGCATACGTGGCTAAAAAATTACTAGATTCATTTAGCAGTTTAGCAGCATCAGCATTACCCATTTAAAAAAAGTTAATCGCAAAGTTAACATTTTCTATATTTGGCTGTTTCTACTTATATTTTTCATGAAGATCGAAGACAATCAATGTTTTCTCTGCATCTGTCAATCACCGTCCACCAACCACAATGATTGCCAGTTACCACTACTTGCCAGTTAGAAGTACCCCAATCATCAGACAAGTAAGTACCTATTAGGAATTGAAAGCACGGATAAAATTGTATGTTTTCTCTAATTCTTATCTCCTTAATTTCTTCTTGTTTATTTTATAATGTGCGTCGTATTTGTGGAGAATATTTGTGGAGAATAAACATGTTTTCTTTCATTTAAAACTTATTTCTGTCTGTACCTACATATTATTTTTCTTTTATTCGTACGTGACTACGTCAGTCTGATGGCCCTTCTGATAGCGGTAACCTCTATCTATTGCCATTTCAATTAACTATAACCTCCGACTTCGTAGATCGTCCTTTGGGTCATTGCTTTCTCCTAAAGTCGTGAGTTGTTCCTGAGTGCAAAGACCACAACCCCTTTCATTATGATGGTTTAACTCCGTATTATCTTACGAGTTTAAGGCATGTCACGACACGTAAGCTTTCATAATGAGCTCCACTTCTGTGCATCATGTAGCGCTGCCAGCCTCAGGGGGGCAACACCGCATAAGGATGTCCTAAAAAATTAAATTAAATAATTATATGTATTATCATTCGTTATATCCGTCCCAGACCGCGACATCCGCAAAAACGATTGGCATTAATGCCCTCTTTGAACCGCATAATAGATTCTCATTATATGCCACAATTTTTAATACCACACCGACCTCAGAAACGTCCTTAACCCGAAATTATTGTGCTGTCAATCAATCAAAATTGAATATAATGTTTATTTTTATGTCTATTACCTATAATTATGTCGGACACTCCGACCACGGTAATAGATAATATGTCGTGTCGAAACTAAACACCATTGAAATACTTTTAGGAGCTATCGGTTAGATCTACGAGTGATCTGATCGAAATTGTGATGTATGACGAATGTGATGCACGCAAGTATATTACATACATAGACAATTAATAGCAATTTCCTCATTCCTATGTTAGCTATATCAGTAAATCAGAAAAGTTAAAGTATATTAATAAGTCCTATCTGTGAATATTCTACTTTTTTTTTTAACCTGTATGTACCTACTCTATGTAAAATTATAAAACTTGAAATATGTCAAGTGCTGTGCACACCTGTAAGTGACAATTTCACTCTAGATTTTAAGTTCAATTGTTACAGTACCCGAAAAAATTTATTAGAGGATAAGTCGTTGGAGTGCCACAATTAAATAAATGCTGGTTACGCCATCTAGCGGCGAATAGCTAATCTAGACCTGTCATATAAAGTCAACTGTCACAATCAAAACTGATAACTGGTCAGAACCACTTCATAGAGAGTCCCGATTACTAAAGAATGTGTCTGCAATTTGGTATAGGGCACACAGCTGACAGTAAACGAGGATTTTCGGAACCAAGCAGTTTTCAGATTCATATTGATTCTCACGCAATAAACAATATGTTCCAGGTGGCAGGTGTTGAAGTTTTCGACGAGGGCCCCGACACACCCACAACCGGCAGCAGTGGCGGTGGCTGGCAGGAGACTGGTGCAGCGAGGGCCAGGCTGGATGCAGGTGGGGCTCATGCAGGGCTACTTGGAGGCAGTCCACTTACACTGTTCCAGGGGATCATACCAGGTAACCATGGAGAAAAAAAAATACATTATTTTTGCGCTACATGATAAAACACAAAAAAAAGTCAAGTTGGGAAAATATGCGGCACGTCCCCGCAAAACGGGTATCGCTCAGCATAATTCTGTGATGTGAATCGTGAATTGCGATGCTAGGTGAGTTAAGACAGTGTCGGCTGGTGGGTGACCAGCGCGTCGTTAGCCAAAGCTACTGGAACAAACTACTGACGCGATACATAGATATGATACTTTATGAGCATCATGCTGAGACTTATTTATGTATATAAAAAGCTAGGTCACACTACTCGCCCCATGTAAAACAGAAATTCTATCATTTAGTCTAATTGTAATCAAAATACATTATAAGAAAATAATACGAACTGATTATAATCTTCTGTTTTATGAATAGGTGTTCAAGGCCCAGAAGCGTTGCATAAGGACAATACTTAATATGAAAGTGACAGATAGTTGCGTTCCCGTGTTTAAGTCCCTCAAACTTTTAACTTTCCCATGCATTTATATTTTGGAAGTCGCGATTTTTGTTAAAAGTAATATGAACCTTTTCAGTACTGTGTCAGAAACTAGGAAAAGACCTATGAGAAGTCACTATAGATACTTGTTACATGTTGAGAGTTATAATACTGCTTTACTCAAAAAAAGTGTTATTAGTATGGGCCCAATAATCTACAATAAAATACCCAATATCATTAAAAATGACACAACTCAAAAGTTTAAAAAGAGACATCATCATTCATACATCATTATTTGATTTGATTATTTTTTTGATTATTTGTTTTTTTTTTTTTATTTTTTTTTTGTTTGCTCATTCGTCATTATTGATTGCAAAATGTTATTATTCTGTTACTGACTTTGTAAATGACGCTGACATATGAATGATTATTTGAATTATAATTTAATTTTACTTTGACATTATATAATAATAATAATAATAATAATAATAAAATTTATTTACTCAAGACAAAGGATTGTGGAACACGTTAAAATACAGTTTTACAAAATATATGTACTATTTCTACAAACGTGTGGGTGAGCACTGCTCTCCTAGCTAGGTTATGGAAACCTGTGTTAAGGAGAAGCAGTCCGGTCCCCTAAGGTACAAAGACGTAAAAGTTGCATAGTGCTTCTGATGTTACTGTTACAATTTTGAAGAATTGAGTTATACAATTAAAAGTTTAAGACACATTTTGTTATCGTAAAATAAAAAAATAATAAAAAATAAGTTAAATTAAATTAAATTGAGGTAAATATGAGCGTGTGTGTGTGTGTGATGGAGTGTGGTGTGTGTGTGTGTGTGTGTGTGTGTGTGTGTGTGTGTGTGTGATTGGGTGTGTGAGAGTGTGCGAGGGTGTGTCCGTGTGTGCTTGTCGAAGTTCATCACATTATGTTAAGATCTTTTCAGTTTCGTTATATGACTTATCTTGGAGGTACGATTGTATAATCTTTTTGCATTTGTAATACGGTAGACCATAGATTTGACACTCTTCGTTTAATTTGTTGTAAAGAAACGGACCAAGAAAATGAAAAAATCTCTTGACAAAAGTTGAGCGTACGCGCGGCAGGGTGCATATCCTATCCTTTCGACGTTTAATACGTTTTTTATTTTCTATTACACGGTATGGGGTGTTGCGGTGTTGCAGAATGACTGTCTGTAATATGAAGTGTTGCCGAACATTTAGTACTTTGCAGTCATTGTAAAGTTGATCGGTTGGAAACAGGATAGGACGAAAAGTGGCTACCTTTAATATGGCCCTGTGTGCTACTTCTAGCGGCTTGAGGGTGGTTTTTGCTGCGCCACCCCAACAAGAAATGCAATATGTTACGATGGATAGGCAAAGAGCGAAATAGACATTGCGTATTATAATGGGATTGGTAATATGCCGGAGAGTTTTAAATATGTATATCAGTTTGCGAACTCGTCCAGTTAGCAGACCGACATGAGACTTGAAGTTTAGATTCCTGTCCAAGACTATTCCCAGGTATCTGATGCTTTCAACAGAGGTTAAAAGAGGACATTGACAGTTTGAACCCTGTATTTGTGGGTGACCAGTGTGAGCTTTGATCAGAATTGGAGTCTTTGGTTGAGAGACCGAGCTGTTAGAATAAGTCAGAAATTTGGTTTTGGAGGTATTTAGGGTTAGAGTGTGGGAACTAAGCCAATTTAACGCCACGTCAAAGCCAAGCTGAGCTTGATGCTCTAGTTGTGACCAGGAATCCGCGATGAAGGTTATTGCTGTGTCATCTGCAAAGGATATTACCTTGGCATTAACGATATTGAGATTACATAGGTCATTAATAAAGATTAAGAAAAGAGTGGGGCCCAAAATACTTCCTTGTGGTACCCCATAGTCAATTGAAAGCTCGTCGCTGTTGTGGCCATCGATCCTGACTCTTTGCGAGCGATTGGAGAGGTAGCTGTGGAAAAGATCCAGTTGTAGCCCCCTGACGCCTATTTTCTCAAGTTTGATTAAGAGTGTGGAAACGGGAACAGTGTCGAACGCTTTCGCGAGATCTAGAAATATAGTAAGAACCTTTTTATTTTTATTTATATGATCTATAACAAAGCTGGTTAGGTCATGAACTGCGTCACATGTTGACTTATTTTTGCGAAAGCCATATTGTTGTTGCGAGATTATCTTGCAATACTCCAGGTAACTTACCAATCTTTTGTTTATCAAACGTTCAAGAACTTTGGATAAAGCGGTTAATACAGCTATAGGACGGTAGTTATTCGGCAAGGTTCCGTCACCCCCCTTGAAGATTGGATAGATTATTGCCTTTTTAAAGGAAGTTGGAAAAACGGCTGTTTCAAAACAAATATTGAATATATGGCATAAAACAGGCGCCAGGGTCGTGGAAAATTTCTTTAGAATTGTAGGTGAAATGCCATCCCAACCAGTAGCAGCGTTTGGTCGCAGTGAATTTATGGTGGATATAACTTCTTCTGGGTCAGTTTTATCCAGGACAAAGGATGAAGTTTGTATAGAACTGCTTTGTGGGATAGGTGGTTGTTGCGAGGGTCTCGTTTTTATAATGTCATCTGCAAGTTTCTTGCCAATATTGACAAAAAAGGAATTCACATTGTTACATGACTGTGCGGGTGTTGGTGATGAGGATAGCAGTTGTGTGCATGAGTGTGTAGTTTTTGTGGTGTTTGTTATTCGTTTTATAGTATCCCAGAGTAATTTTGGGTTATTGGTTGCCTTGTTGAGTTCTTCCGCATCGAAGAGTCTCTTCGCCTGTTTAAGAATTTTGTTACAAAAGTTTCTGTATCGTTTGTAGGTTATGTTTAACGTTTCGTTATCTGGAGACTGTTTGAGGTTTCTGTGCATGACATCTCTGTTTCTCATGCACCGTAACAAGCCAGGAGTTATCCAGGGTTTAAGAATCTTCTGTTTTGCAGTTACTTTTTTAGTTACAGTGTTTTCGGCTATGGCTGAAGTTAGTTTCTCAATTAAATTGTCGGTAGCGGAATTTGCGTCTGTAGTACTTAGAATGGGGTCAAAGTCTATGTTCAAAATTGAAGCACCAAGTGCCTCATAATTGATTTTTGTTATGATAGACGTAGTGGAGACAGGGATACGTTTGCTATCCAGACAAAGTAGTGAAGAACCATGGTCGGTAACCGTAGACTCATAAACAAATGTGAGTGCGGGCGACCTTGTTCTCAGGAAAATATGGTCCAGACAATTATTGCCCCTGGTTGGGAGGGTATGAGCTGGAAGAAAGCCATGAAAAGCGAGACAATTCAAATATTCGTGGGACCGTGATATCTAATGATTATTTTTATTTTCCTTTGACATACCTATTTTGATTTATTTTAATTTGTCTGTTTTTTTATACTAATTATATTAAGTAGATTGTAAAGTTATATAAAGTTGTTTCTAAAGCCATTACCTATTCGATTATTCTTAATTTAACAACCTCACTGAGGTTTGCATGCCTAATATAAGGTAGATTGTACAAGGCTCACTCAATTATTGATAACAATAATAGATATTTATTTATTTGCATAGATTGTAGGTACATAAAATATGATCTATAAAGATCATATTTTATGTACCTACAATCTATGCAAATAAAATTCTTACTTACTTACTATAATCTGGGTAGACTGTTGAGCCTTAAAGATAAGTTTAAAAACAATAGAAATAGTATTCTGAACGTAAAAACTGCTATTTTTATTATTTTATGTCGGGGGTTTTTTAAATTAATTTAATTTTTTATTTCATGCCGTTTTGTAGGGACTCTTTAATTTTTTTATTTCATTTCTTTTATTTATATTTTTTCCTCAATTTTTTGCGCGGTACGTAAACGCGCGGGGATGTGGGTTCACTCCACTTTCCTCATCAATCTGGGGCATTCATCAGTACAAAAAAATAATTTTCAAGTTTTCATTTCGTTAGTTAATATTCCCCATTCCCTTTCAATATAGTGTGCATTATTCGACTAGTCAAGCCCATTTCATACCCATATTGAGGGAGTTGTGAAAAAATATGTAATCCGCCATTTTGTGGCGGCAGCCATCTTGGACCGATTTTCATCAAACATAGCTAAGAACACTCCCGACTAATTCACCTATCAAACAAAAAAAACAAAATCAAAATTGGTTCATCCGTTCGGGAGCTACGATGCCAAAGACCGACACACACACACACACACCCCCACAGACCGCACTACACACACAGAGACACCACAAACTTATAACACCCGTCGTTTTTGCGTCGGGGGTTAAAGATAAGAACAAAAGAAGTAAGTAAGTGCACAGTTATGCCAAAAGAGATTTATTTATAAACTTTGACATGTTTATCCATACATTTGACGTTTAAAGGTCTTTTATTTAGCTTTAAGCAACGTTTATAAAGAAAGGGGTAAATATATCTTTATCTTTATGTAAATTATTTCACTCCAGGTACAAAGTGGTGCGGCACGGGTGACATAGCAGCAGACTACCACGACCTGGGTGCTGACAGGCGCCTGGACCGCTGCTGCCGCACGCACGACCTCTGCCCCACCAAGGTCCGAGCCTTCTCCAGCCGCTACAACCTCACCAACAACTCGCTCTACAGCAAGTCGCACTGCACCTGCGATGATATGCTCTTCGAATGCCTGAAGACCACTAACACCTCAGCCTCACACCTCATGGGACACATCTACTTCAACATCGTCCAAGTTCCCTGCCTCGAGGACGTCGACGACGCGCGACGATTTCGTAATGCAAGGCTCGGCTTTTAACTCTATCTAGCGGAGAATAGCGGAATTAAACTCATCAGCGCCATCTAGTAGTCACGATAGTGTGTCAAGCATGCACAGATTTCTTTTGATGCTGTAAATTTTGCATTTTATTAATCTTCGTGTTATTCTCTGATTGAGATTGTAAATAATGATTAAATTTTAATAATGTTCTTATAAAACATTAGACATCAAGCTGTGATACGTCTGTGCCTTTAAATGTACTAGAGAGTATTTTTGTTAGAGGATGGCGCTATACAAATAAAAAACATTGTTTTAAATAGCTAATAAGATATTTATTTATTTGTTACAATAATTCATGACAAAGATGCAGATTTTCGATTGTTATAAATAGTAACAATAGTTTAATATTTGTTAACTAAGACAAATATATTTTATAATAATGTAGAGAATTAAATGTGAATCAGTTCATACCAAATAAAATTATTTATTTTAAATCCTGTGTGCATTGTATCATTTTCCTCTGATGAATATTAGAAAGTCATAAGAGTTACTACAGAATAGGCTCATAGTCACAGAAGTAGTGCAGCTATGCCTACTAGGAAGGGGTACACCTAGAATTTTCAAAGACAAACCTCTCTTTTTACAAAGATACACTTGACTTGACGTGTATGTAGTCTTGCGTATTATGTGCAACACTACCTGCAAGGATCTACATGTGTTCTTGTGTTTGTTAAAATAACTATTTCGCTGTAATACTTTAGTAATAGTAGTTTATTCGCGAAGTTAATCCATTTAAAATCACAATTTTTTTAAATAATCTAACAATTTGGAAATTCCGTCAGGTGCAGAAGCAGTCGATAATGCTGTTGCCAGCATTATCGACTGCTTCATGGGCACCTTTATGTATTTTATAAATACATACTTCTACCTCGTTAGATAGCTGATTTAATTAAGATGTCGTCTCCGTAATTTGTACGCTTAATTTCTCAGTAAAATTTTGAGATAACTGTTATCAAAGTTCACATACGTGGATGATTTTTGATATTGGTCAAAAAACTTCTTCCTTTAACTTTAAACTGTTGGATGTTTTAGAAAATTTGGTTTGTTAAAGTATTAGGTACCCAATGGAACAGCCATGAAGGCCAATTTGAGAGTTTCTTAGAGAAAAGTGATATTTAGTGACGAAATCTGGAAATTTTTCAAAAATAAATAAAAAGTGGATTTTCTCGAGTCCCATTGCCTAGTGCCTAGGCTTTATGGGGTGCTTATTTGTTGCAAATGTGTCACACTCGTCCTGGATAGAATACATCAAATGACAAGTCACCCTGCATATGTTTTTGGTGGTTAACTTATTCAAAGTCAAAGTCAAATCATTTATTTCAATTAGGCACATAAAAGGCAATTTTGAACGTAAAAATAAAATTAAAATAAAATTGATTCTAGTCGGCCCTTCCAAAAGGTAGTTTTCGTATGGAGAAGAATGGGCAAGAAACTCCACCGTTACTCTTTTAAAATGTTTTACAATATTTTGCATACATTAATTATACAATTATATGTGAAGACGATGCACCTAAAAATAAAATTACTATACCACAATAGGTAAAAGAATTAAAATGGATTAATGAAGCCATGACATATAAATTAACTATGTGATAGATACATGGTGCTCACATATTTACAAACATTCCAAAAGTAGACGATTTTCATAAATAAATAAGGAGTAATAAGTCCGGGTGTGACTTTAAGAAATTACAGAATGTAAAACAATGTCAAAGAAAAAAAAAAGAATACATTATACAATTACATTAGCAACCAGGTCCCCTTGCTGTCCTCTCCCAGCGACGCCCTAAGCCGAGGTTCGTACCCCACAGGGGGTGCCCTTAGCGTGTAGTCGCCTACTTTAACTTAGTTTTAAGCCCTGGCTGGAGGCTTTAAGATTTCTTCTTAAGGCAACCACAGGATAGTCCGGTTAAGTAGTCACGACCTCTCCAGGTCAACTACGATATGCCATTTATAAAAAATAAAAAAAAACGCGCGTGTCCTTTCCTCGGGCTGCCGGCGTTGCGTGAAGATCTCTGCGTGTCATCGCGTCGTGTGTCGCCGTGTCGCGTCGCGTGGCTTCTACCGCGTCGTGTGTCCACCTCTGCTGCTTCGATGATCTTCACGCATGTCATCAGCCTTGAGCCCAAACCGTTCTTTTCAGAGCGAACTTCTTGTTTCTTAACAGAGTCACGGGTCAGAGTCCTTTTCAGGGCGGTCTTCTTCTCTGTTTCTTTAACTAATTTGTCAAACAACGCAGGGTAGGTATCGGTTTATGCAGGTGGTACGGTACTGGAGGTAAAGGTATGGGTTGGTTCTGGTACTGGAGGTAAAGGTATGGGTTGGTTCTGGTACTGGAGGTAAGTGACTGGCTCTGTGTCACTACAAATGCAATGCAGATTGATTGTAATGTTCCACCATTAAGCATTCGATTTAATTACTTAAAAGAAAGATATAAACTAAAACTTTATAGTGTATCTAGTAACAGTCTTTTGGTCAATTTGTTACATTCAATTACTCCTTTAGTTTCTAAACCAATTTTTATGCTACAAGGTCATCAAAGTTTCGTAAATTTTATTCAAAATTTGAATATCCATCAATCCAAACATATTTTGCCTTGCTATGAAGGAACGTTTATTGGTAAAATTTCCAGCTATTAATATAATTTTAAAGAAAAAAAAGGACTTGCCCACAAAAGAAGAAGTAAATGCAATGTTATCTGAGTGGTCAGATCTAGGTTCCAAGAATGATAGGGCTGTGTCTTTTGCCTTATATAAGCCCTCCTCAAATATAGGCACAAACATTCAAGCGTTTTGACAGTTGAAGCTGTTGCTATTTTGAGTGCGTTGAAACATATTGAAAATTATAATTCAGGACATAATAAATGGATTGTCGTAAGTGATACCATGAGTGTTCTGGAAAACTTGCCTAACAACAAATTAAATGCTAACACTAATTATATAATTTATTTCATAAAACAGTTATGAGTGGAATTATATCAATCAATATTGTAGTTAGTTTTGTGTGGGTGACATCACACAATGGTGTTGTAGGGAATGAAAAGGTACATATTTGGCCAAAAAAAAATTTGATTTAGAAGAATTAATTCCCAATTCTAACCCTGATATGGATGTTTTCTTACCACCTACAGATGCAGTTAGTCTTTTAAGACAGCGCATGTGTCAAAAGTGGGGAAGACATTCATACCAGTGCACTCAGGCTGATAATAAAGGTTTTTTCGTCCATTAAAGGAAACACCTTTAAATATACTTAGTCCTACATAAAACCTACAATATTGGTAACCCTACTGCAGTGTTTGTATGGGAAAATTTAAATAATTATCTTTGAAACTAAGTTTAAAAGCAAAGTTTCTCCGTTACAAATTCAGGTTATCATTATCGTCCCCAGTACAAAATTTTTAACACATTTGGAAGGCCGTAGATCATCAGGCAGCGGAGATACATGTGTCCAGCCAGCTTGAACTCAGGCTGGCTGGACGTTAACTTTTTAATGATTTCTCATAAACCCTTACATGTGACGCCTTAAATCAAACGTTATTACTGTTACACATTGCGTCACTAAATGTTAGTAAAGGAACCACGCTCCCGTTATTGAGATTCGGAAGTGCCAGCCAGAAGTTTTATACGTAAATTCAAGCTGTATGTAGGTATCACAAAACTTTTAGCTCGATGCCTGTTACAAAAATGTATGTGACGCCCAAAGAGATTTAAGATAGGTACAATAGAGAGACTATGCAAAGAAATGTCATAGAAAAACTGTGATCCCATGTCTCAGTGACGCCATCTAGCATAATATAGCAAAATTAGAGTGGCAATTGGGAACATCAAATAGTAAAATAGAATTAAATTTATTAAAATATATTCAGCTATCGCTCGGTAGGTGGCCAGTGTGGTCAGTGCTGCCAGGTCCGATTTTCAATCCATGGATTAAGCTTGAAAAACCTAATAATCAATCAGGTAAATAAATATTGAAAACTAAACAAATTAAGCTAAACTTGTTTCAGACAGTAAAAACTATTTTAAAATTTTATTCGCTACTATTCATTGTCCATGACACCGTCTATGGCTAGGTATCAGTTTCAAGCAAAGACATTAAATTATTTACTTGACAATAGACAGGACATTACGAACAAAATCGTAATCCAATACTTTTGTCCTAGTGGTCAAAAGTCGCTCAGTCTAGTGTCGTACGCCTGCGTGTCAAGACGTATTAGTGTCCACCAAAAGAAAAATATTTTCTAAGGAAACATGCCGAGTTGCGCATTACGATATTGCAAATCTTGTTATGGTAAAACAACTGGACCTAACTTCGGTTTATTTACGCATGTATTATTTATATTTACTCAGTAATTAGAATTAAATAATTTTCATAAAGAGATTTAGAAAATTTGCTAATTTTGGAATAAACGCCCTCTATTGCTGAGTAGTTTTACTACTGCCTTGTTGAGATGTAATGTTGTTTATCGATTTTGATATCGATAATATTTATTAAGGTAAATAATAAATAACACATAAAATATAATACTGTTTGAAAATAATACCGTATGACCGAACTAAAGTTTAGTAAACGGGCTATCTCTAAATCAGTTCAATCACGATATTTTCTAACGGCGTATGCTGCAAAGCAAAACTTTTTTGACAATCTACATATACTAATACTAAAGCTGCAGAGTTTGTTTGCTTGTTTGTTTGAAAGCGCTAATATTTGGAACTACCAGTTGGATTTGGAAATTTCTTTTTGCATTTTAAGCCCAATTCTTGAAAAACGCTATAGGTTATTTAACATTACGCTAGGACTACTATAAGCCGAGTAAAAGGGAAATAAATAAGAAAAAACGCGTGTAAACCGGTTAAAATCTATTTTATTGATCCTTTATTAAGTGGGAGTAGTAGGTCTGACGTAGGGGACATAGGTAGCATGGCAGCCCATGCTCTGATCTGTTGGTAGCAGTCACTATCATTATTTGATCGACCGTCATATTTGTGATTTTTAAGTAGAACGCCCGTAATTTCCTCAATATAAGTGTTTTGACTTTTATATTTTGTACGTACGCAAGGTCGACTGATCTGTTTGCTTCAAAGAGCAGAGCTTGTACTATGGGTACTGAACAATGAATGTAAAACTTTCTTTTGTAAATAAATACTTATAATACATAAGGCACACCCGGACCAACACAAACACTTATATTCATCATATAAATATTTGTGTCCTGTGGGAATCGAACCCTTGTCCTCGTGGTTAGCAGTTTGATACTTGGATCACTGGATCATAATAACGATAATTTATTATTATTAATTTGTATGTAAAAAGAATTTTATAGATAAATAACTTGTAAACATTGAAACTACTAATCAATTTATTGCTTTCCTAATTTTTTGGCAATTGTTTAAATCTATTCAAAAGCGAAAAATAGTCTTATAACATTTTTCAATATTATCGATACCTTTATATCTAAATGATAAAATCCCTACCACAAGTTTTATAGTTTCTATTTAGTGTCACCCCGCATTGCCAGACTTACGAATTTAGTAGTTCTACGGATTTTCGGATCTCGCCTTCCGAGGCGATCTAATAAGATTTACAATTATTTGCAAACAAAAGTGTAAAAATTATTATTTTTATAAAAACGAAATGCAACAGACAAATGCAAAAAAAAAGCGCTTTGTGACATAATAGGTCTACTTTACACAAAAATCGTAATAAACTGAGTGCTATAATAATTCGGAGGCAAAGCACGTTTAAATTTATTTTATTTTAAAATGTACATAAAAAACACACACTTGAAACTAATAGACGGTGTCATGGACAATGAAAGTAGCGAATTAAATTCTAAAATAGTTTTTACTGTCTGAGACAAGTTTTGCTTAATTTGTTTAGTTTTCAATATTTATTTACCCGATTCATTATAAATTAGTTTTTCAAGCTTAATCCACGGATTGAAAATCGGATCTGGCAGCACTGACCACACTGGCCACCTACCGAGCGATAGCTGAATATATTTTAATAAATTTAATTCATTTTTACTATTTGATGTTCCCAATTGCCGCTCTAATTTTGCTATATTATGCTAGATGGCGTCACTGAGCCATGGATCACAGTTTTTCTATGACATTTCTTTGCATAGCCCCTCTATTGTACCTATTGAACATTAACGGTACAAGGTGCCTTGGAGCTGGTGATACTTCCAGTAAAACGCAATACCTCAGAGCAAGACAATTTTATTTAGTTAATCCCGAGCCCTATATACCCTGTCAGGTAACCAAACCATATCGCGATCTAATTCGATCCCAACGCCATCTATCGAGCTAGCAGGTAGTTTTTAAACGAAATATTGCTTATGTGCCTGGAATAGCGTTGGGATTGATCAAATATTTATTATTATTATTTATACATTGAACACCTATCTTAAATCTCTTTGACTAGGACAAAAGTATTGGATTACGATTTTGTTCGTATAATGTCCTGTCTATTGTCAAGTAAATAATTTAATGTCTTTGGTGACGCCCGTTGATATGGAAAAAGTCGTTAAAATCACTTCCGTTACCGAGATTGAGAGACTAGCGAAAAGTGGTTTTTCAAGCTGGCTGGACACGTTTTAGATCGATTATCTAAGATTCTGTAGCGTTACAAATTCTGAATTAGGGACAAAGAGATTAGGGATGTTTAGCCGTCACATAAAATGCCATAATGACCTAGTTAAATGCGAGCTATTTTGAAGATTTGTCCAGCCAGCCTGAGTCACATCGAAAAATATAAATGAAATAAATAACTTGTTAAATGAGGAGATAGCTCGGAAAATACTGGAAATGGAAGAAATAAAATGAAAACAATGATGAAATCATGTAAAACCAAAGACATTAAATTATTTACTTGACAATAGACAGGACATTACGAACAAAATCGTAATCCAATACTTTTGTCCTTGTGGTCAAAAGTCGCTCAGTCTAGTGTCGTACGCCTGCGTGTCAAGACGTATTCGTATCCACCAAAAGAAAAATGTTTTCTAAGGAAACATGCCGAATTGCGCATTACGATATTGCAAATCTTGTTATGGTAACACAACTGGACCTAACTTCGGTTTATTTACACATGAATTGTTTATATTTTCTCAGTAATTAGAATTAAATAATTTTCATAAAGAGATTTAGAAAATTTGCTAATTTTGTAATAACCGCCCTCTATTGCTGAGTAGTTTTACTACTGTCTTGTTGAGATGTGATGTTGTTTATCGATTTTGTTATCGATAATATTTATTAAGGAGATAATAAATAACACTTAAAATATAATACTGTTTGAAAATAATACCGTATGACCGAACTAAAGTATAGTAAACGGGCTATCTGTAAGTCAGTTAAATCACGATTTTTTCTAACGGCGCGGCGGCGTATGTTGCAGAGCTAAACTTTTTCTAACGGCGCGGTGGCGTATGCTGCAGAGCTAAACTTTTCTAACGGCGCGGCGGCGTATGCTGCAGAGCTAAACTTTTCTAACGGCGCGGCGGCGTATGCTGCAGAGCTAAACTTTTCTAACGGCGCGGCGGCGTATGCTGCAGAGCTAAACTTTTCTAACGGCGCGGTGGCGTATGCTGCAGAGCTAAACTTTTCTAACGGCGCGGCGGCGTATGCTGCAGAGCTAAACTTTTCTAACGGCGCGGCGGCGTATGTTGCAGAGCTAAACTTTTTCTAACGGCGCGGTGGCGTATGCTGCAGAGCTAAACTTTTCTAACGGCGCGTCGGCGTATGCTGCAGAGCTAAACTTTTCTAACGGCGCGGCGGCGTATGCTGCAGAGCTAAACTTTTCTAACGGCGCGGCGGCGTATGCTGCAGAGCTAAACTTTTCTAACGGCGCGGCGGCGTATGCTGCAGAGCTAAACTTTTCTAACGGCGCGGCAGCGTATGCTGCAGAGCTAAACTTTTCTAACGGCGCGGCGGCGTATGCTGCAGAGCTAAACTTTTCTAACGGCGCGGCGGCGTATGCTGCAGAGCTAAACTTTTTTGACAATCTATTCTTATAGGTACTAAAGCTGAAGAGTTTGTTTGCTTGTTTGTTTGATCGCGCTAATCTTTGGAACTACCAGTTGGATTTGGAAATTTCTTTTTGCATTTTAAAGCCCAATTCTTGAAAAAGGCTTAATAGGTTATTTAACATTACGCTAGAACTATTAGAAGTCGAGCAAAAGGAAAAAAAAATAAGAAAGAACGCGATGTAAACCGGTTAAAATTTATTTTATTGATCCTTTATTAAGTGGGAGTTTGTTAAAAACTTTTAAAAGTTCGTCAATGGATGGCCTACCATCCACTCTGACTGTGTCCCAACGTCTGATCTGTTGGTAGTAGTCGCTATCATTATTTGATCGACCGCCATGTATGAGATTTTTAAGTAGAACGCCCGTATTTTCCTCAACATAAGTGTTTTGACTTTTATATTTTGTACGTACGCAAGGTCGACTGATCTGTTTGCTTCAAAGAGCAGACCTTGTACTATAGGTACTGAACAATGGATGTAATACTTTCTCTTGTAAATAAATACTTATATTCATCATATAAATATTTGTATCCTGTGGGAATCGAACCCATGTCCTCGTGATTAGCAGTCTGACACTTGGATCACTAGATCATAATAACGATAATTTATTAATTTGTATGTAAAAAGAATTTTATAGATAAATAACTTGTAAACATTGAAACTACTAATCAATTTATTGCTTTCCTATTTTTTTGGCAATTGTTTAAATCTATTCAAATTTGAAAAAATAGTCTTATAACATTTTTCAATATTATCGATACCTTTATATCTAAATGATAAAATCCTTACCACAGGCTTTATAGTTTCTATTTAGTGTCACCCCGCATTGCCAGATTAACGAATTTAGTAGTTCTACGGATTTTTGGACCTCGCCTCGGATATCGATATAATAAGATTTTCAATTATTTGCAAACAAAAGTGTAAAAATAATTATTTTTCTAAAAACGAAATGCAACAGACAATTGCAAAATAACGCGCTTTGTGACATAATAGGTCTACTTTACACAAAAATCGTAATAAACTGAGTGCTATAATAATTCGGAGGCAAAGCACGTTTAAAATTATTTTATTTTAAAATGTACATAAAAAACACACACTTCAAACGATACCTAGCCATAGACGGTGTCATGGACAATGAATAGTAGCGAATAAAATTCTAAAATAGCTTTTACTGTCTGAGACAAGTTTTGCTAATTTGTTTTGTTTTCACCTGATTTATTATTAGGTTTTTCAAGCTTAATCCACGGATTGAAAATCCGATCTGGCAACACTGACCACTGGCCACCTACCGAGCGATAGCTGAATATATTTTAATAAATTTAATTATATTTTACTATTTGATGTTCCCAATTGCCACCCTAATTTTGCTGTATTATGCTAGATGGCGTTACTGAGCCATGGGATCACAGTTTTTCTATGACATTTCTTTGCATAGCCTCTCTATTGTACCTATCTTAAATCTCTTTGTGTAAAACGTTAATGTTTAAGTATTGTCATTGACAGTAAAATAACGTTTAATCTGGATTTGACGTAAAGACAAAAATAAAATGACTAAATAATATAAAATGGATTAACTACGAAAGACATAATAAATAAAATAAATCATATAATGAGTATATAAACGAAAGACATTATTGTTTTTAAACTTACCACGTAAGAAATTCTACGGAAGACGAGGCGGTGAAATAGTCGAAAGACTATTATTCTGCCCATTGAGAGAATAAAAAAAAAATTATAAACGTCAACTGAGAATGAGAAACGTCAAATAGTTTTAGTGATTTTATCTTTTTCTCTGCGATATTCGTAATTTCTAAACTTTTGATGTTGTAAATCTGTGCAATAATGCGAATAATTCGAAGACTACTATTATTTTAGCAATAACTAGAGTTAATGGACAGCGAGTCCACGATGTCAAGTGATACAACAGAGACTGCTAAAGGTGTGTTATTTTGTTCAATTGTTTGTTAATTTAGGCTATAATGTCTTCCGTAGAGGCACTGAATGGTGTTTCTGTTTCAAGTGGAGGCCGCGGGCGAGTGCAACGGCCCGGCCCCGGACGAAGCGAGACGATTACTTGAAGAAGAATTTAATGTTCAGCGAGCGAAAATGAAAGAGTTGTTCTTGCAAAAAGAAGGTTCGTTGTCCGTTATCAGCAGTGTAGGCGGCGCGGGGGTATCGTAGGCTTGGTTTCTGGTTTGTTGAAATGCATGAAATTACAATTATTCACGTGATAACATTATTTTTGTTGTGGCTGTATTATGTCAAAGTTATTGAAATCGTAGTAGTAGTACCTTTGTTCTGCTATTGGTCGGTTCCCTGGTGATTGACATCCTGATATGTTGACCTTGTCCTTGTGTTACCTGTAAGACCTGTCCCTGCAGCTGCACAAACTGGTTTCTTCATAACATCAGGTAGTGGGCCATTTTGACAACATTCACTAACTGCATTTTAGTTCCCTGAATGCATTAATTTTGCATGTTTACCTCTTACAAAGCAATGACAACATTAACACCTATTTGTCATTTATAAACTTCACCTTGCTCAATGTTTGTGTCACAAATCTAAAACAATATGTTTGTTTTATTATTTACATTTTCAATTGTTATTGTGCCATATTTACAATTACATTTAACCTGTGCATTCAAACACAGTGAAAACTATACAGAGTTGATAAAGTTCACTTGCTAAGTACTAAGAAATTTTTACATCAACTTGTTAATTAACAAAAAATGTCTATTGTTATTCGTATGAAATAGTGGTTTTAATTGGCTTTAATCATGTGATTGACTCCTTCAGGGTGGCAGGGACATCCATATGCAAACGGTAACCATGAATTCAGCACATGATTCTAGACCCCTTTGTGTAGAAATATTTCATAGGCTATCAAAATAAAAATCTGCTGTTACATACAAAACTGTAATTTCTGTGTTCAAAATGTATGGGACAGCGTCGATATCCCTGCCACCTTATATACACAATACTTGATGTTAAGTTGGTGACATTTTAATCATTTAGAAGAAAGACTTAAGATAATTTAGAAGTTGTAGTAAATCTTGTTTTGTTTACACTTTTTGAAACCATGAAAATTGCTTTTTATCAGTTGTCATGTTTCATATCAACTTATGTTTTGTTCTTGTTATTTTGGGTAGTATAATCAATCACCTGATGTCCAATTTAACACTTTGATAAACAAAAAATAACTGCATCATTGGGTTACCAACCCCAAGAACCTGTTTAAAAATGACCACCATATGCCATGCCATGTACCATGCTGTGCAAAACTATTGGTTTTGCACAGCATGGTACATGGCAGATTCAGTGTCATTCTACCATCAGTTATAATATTATGACTAATTAGCACTTACAGTGACATCACTGTTCTATATGGGTCTAAACCACATGGTTTAGACCCATATAGAACTCTAGACGGCTCCACACATAACAAAACACGTGCCACTGTTAGGATTATTAAGTAGATATTACTGGTAAGTAATAGTGGTGGTTGGTAATAGTGTAGAATGTAGGGTACAATAATAACATCTAAAGCCTGCTGGTAAGTTAAGTTAAAGATTAGATTATGTAGATGTTCCTCATTTGTGTAGTAGTCTTAACTGTTCGATCTTGACAGTTAATAGAGTCAAGGCATTTATATTGTAACACTAGCTGCGCGTTGCGGTTTTACCCGTGTAAGTCTCGATCCTGCGGGAATATCGAGATAAAGAGTATTCTATGTCCTAATCCAGGTCATGATCTACCCATGTGCCAAATTACATCCAATTCCGTTCAGCCGTTTTAGTGTGGAAGTGTAACAAACTACCATACAATAAAAAATAAAACATTTTTTTTTCTCTTTGTAATATTGTAATATGTGAATTTAGGTGCATGGTTTCAATTGAAGGCTTCATATTACGTAATATATCACCTATAACATTACACTTCTACACCATTAAAACGAATTACTTTGGACCAGTTCCATCTCAGTGCTGATTAAATCCACAATCACACCAACACAACACCACTCCTAACAGAACTTGTTTTATACCATAATATTAAAGTTTGTTACCTTCCCTCTTTGCAGAGGACATGAGGAAGATGATCCAGGACAAGGAACAGCTGGAGTCAGAGGTGCTGGGGCTCCGAGCTGAGCTGCAGCAGCTGCAGACCCTCAGCGAGAACCAGAAGTCTGAGATACAGAGCTTGCAGATGCTTGTTAGTGGTATGTGATCCTGCTTGTATTGATTATTATTTATTTATTAATTAAGAATATAGTTAGAAGGTACCTTCAATACAAAAGGTAGACACACTATATTGTTCATCCATTAAAATGACACTGTATTTAAAGCAAATGATTAATAACACCCCTCTGTTCTGTTGCGGTTAAAAAAAAAAAACTAGAAACCTGATTGCGTGAAAAACCAACTAAGAATACAGTAACACGATAATGTAAAAAATAAATAAGTCATCATAACATGCAGTCGGAGGCTACCTACGAATTGGAACACCTGTTTTTGCTGTCGCACAGTTGGGTACCGAACCTTTAATACATTATAGTTGTAGAAATGTAGACTATGATAGAAAGAAAGAAAAAGTATTTAATGGGACTCGCATTTTATAAATATATAAAAAATACAATAATAAAATAAAAATAAAAATTGCGGTCAAAGTCCTGTCGGCCAAAAGGCCATCCCAGCACGATGTTGTGACTTCTTCTTGTTTTGTTTTTTTTATTCATAGGTTGTTTTAATTAATGAACACTATAGTGTTCCTACCTTGCACAGGATTATATCCATATCTGCAACAGTATCCTACACATTACTAGGAGCAAAATCCATTTCTAGTTGTTTTATTCCATGCAGTAAAGTTTTAAGAATTCCTAAAACTGTAATAAAAGCTCAGTGCATTTTTTCTTATCAACAGGATATTGTTTCTGCTCTGAGGATACTGATAACACTGATTTTAAAACATACAAATATGTATAATGTGGTTCATTAATTAACTTGATGGGAAGTCGTGTAAAACTTACTTGTTATCAATTTATTTTAATTAGTCAAATTGATACTATTACAGTTATTCTGCTTTGCTCATAAAACAGAGTTTGAGTTTGAATGCAATATAATAAAGGATTGAATACTTACCCATTTTGCAAGGGGGTATAACTGCATAGGACCAGAATATCCTAAAGGATTTACATAACCAGCCTATGTTGCCACTACTGGGACACAGGCGTCCTCTCTGTAAGAGGGAGTGGGCCGTAATCCATCACGCGGGCCGGGTCCGGGTTGATGTTACATGTCTTCGAATATTTAGGTCTAGGACATGCCGGTTTTGCTCACGATGTTTTTTTTTTCACCGTTTTGAGAGCAGTGGTGCTGAAATAATTTACACAAAATAAAGCGACGGTCTGGGTTCGAACTTACGACCTACAACTCGTAAGGCCGTTACCATTAGGCCACCACTGATCTTACACGGCTCGTACTCCATGTGGACAAATCGGCGAGTGTCACAGCAGTTGTATAACAAAAACAAGTCTTTACAAACCAACCAACTAACTCTATTGACATGGATATGTATAGTTAGAAATGAAATATACAGTAATTAGTAAATATCCATGGATAAACCATTTTCCTTAATGAGTTGTGTGATCAAACTAAAAAGTGAACAATGTTGCAGTCTTTCTGTTTAGGATGGGGCACCAGAGGTAATTTCAAATTATATCAATGTGTAAACAAAAGTTTGATAAATAATTGAAATATAAATTAAAACCGAGTTTTATTTTGTGATTGAAGTGAGTTTTCAACGCAGAGATTCAATAGGCAGCTCAAAACCTACAATTAATGTAACTTGCCAACTGCTATTTTAACTTCAATACCATGAAATGTTACTATTAATGTTTGCGTGCCTAATATAAGGTTTGACATTTATTGAAACTAGGCTGAGAATGAATGAATGACTTTTTGAACGTCAAAATAACATGAGACAGTCCCCTAAAATGCCTGGTCTTGGCCACTTTCTAGTGCTTTGCTTTAGCTGGGAAGAAGAAGTGGCGCAACAAACTCCCCGGCAGCACAGGATCACCCATCTAATTGTTACATCTTATTTTATGTACCTAAAGTCCAAGAAAATGAATTTTACTTAAAGTCGTTTCTCGTAATTCGTAAAACTAAAAGCCAAGAAGACGAAGAGTCCCGTGATCTTGTGAAAACGAGTTGAAGTATATAACTGATAAAGAGAGAAAGAAATTGACTATAAACTTACCAGGAAAACCTTCCCAGCTACAAATACGGTGACTGTTCTCTCACCGTATGCTGCACCGGATGATGTTGACGTCAACGCCGGCTGTCGCTAAAACTCAGCGCTGGGGCTCTGTCTCGCATAGGGTCGTAGCATTATGCTGAGCGATGACCGTTTTGCGTGTTGATGTTGCGTGATGATTGCGGATGTGACATATATGTTCCTTTATGTGTTTGTGTTCTTTCTCTGCGTCAAAACTACCGCAAATAATCTCATTTTCTTTAATTCTATCTCTCTTTACAGCTATAAGAACCACGGTAACTAATTGAATCTTTGATTTGGTCAACAGAAACAGTGGAAGTCTCATCTTCAGGAACAGAAGAAGTAAGACGGTTGCGAGCCAGGAACATGGAGCTAGAACAACACCTGAGCCAAATGAGACAAGTCGCACAGCAGCAGGTGAGCTAAGCAACTTCCAAACACATAACAATAAATAGATGTAGGATGTCCTGTACCCCAATACCGTAATACACAATCACAATCCGCATTTCGACGGAAATTAATACATTGCTTGAAAAATTGGTCTGTTTGACAACATACATAACACAATGAATATTTTTGAACTGTCAAAATGAACGGCAATACCATTGTAAGGCCCTTTGTACACGGCACGGTTTCTTTACAGTACGGCGTTTAAACCGCTCCTTAGAAAAAACGTGTGTCACCAAGTTTCTATAGTGACCATACAACACGGACGACCGTGTCCACACACGGCGAATAAAGCGTAGTTTTTTCACGCCAAGAAAAACGTGTGTGTACAAAGGACATGAGTGTATTAGGCTATTAGGCTTCCGAAAGTTGAATTTCATTTAAAAAAATAATAGGCCCACAATTCATAAGAGTTAGAAATAAGTATATTATATTACCTTCATAACCGTCTTAGATAGTTATCTTTTTACCGACTTTGTTTCGTCCTCACATTTACATAGTGTTTACTTTTTAAACCATATTTAAATGTTTAATTGAACACGCACGAAAGTAAAGTCAACAGAAACATGTGTATCGTTGAAGCTAGTAGCAGTTACAAAACTGGTATCAGTATCTGTTGAATATTAACGCGACAGACGCTTGCGCATCTTATCGGAACAATTAGGGATTAAGACCGATACTGGCGTATAGCTTAGGTACTAGTACAGTCAGCAATTAAACTTGTAAAGCAGTGTTTCGAATAATTTTGTGTCAATTTAAATGATGTGTGAAAGAATCGGTAGTAATTTCATTGTGGACCATATATTATATTATTATTTAGCTCTTGTAGAAAATGTACGGACGAACAAGAAACAAAAGTCAATGTAGAATTTAGGAAAATATAATGTCCGTACACAGCACGATATGTATATATAAATATAGACACAGAAGGAGTAAGACAGAAGAAACACAATAGATAGCACGAGATCACAAAACCACAACAACAATAAATTGCAATTACTGAATAAAATTAATAGACGTATGTCTCAGCCATGACAGAAAGTTGACAACCAGAAGCGCCACTAGTGGCGTATTTCTGAACTAAGTATGTGGTAGGAGTGAACCCTACGACTCTAACATACTGATGCTAGTTCCAAAATGTGATTACGTTGAATCCTATCCGTTGACCTCAGCAGACAACAAGTGTTGTTCTTTATCATTTGAAGGTAGTTCGTGTTGACTTATCTTCGGGCGAACACACTGTGTATATATTTGAATACAGGCTGTTTTCACTAGAGCAAGCTGTAACTATATTCATAGTTGTATAACTAACACAAGGCGTCCGATTTCCCATCAGTAAACTAATAGTGAACTTTCATACAAACTTACATCGCTATTTTTAAAAATTCATCCCCTAATGGGGTTACTAGGGGATGAATTTTAAAAAATCCTTCCTTAATGCTCACTTTCGTTACAAGAGGAACTCTTGCGCAAAATTTCATTCTTCTTCACCTAACGGTTAAGGCTGTTCAGTGCGTTATCTGTCAGTGAATGAATGAATGAATCGAAGATTTTTATAATTAATAGACTCTATTGTTTAAAATTTTTTCAAGGTCAAAGGCAATTTGGTTTGCACGACTGCGCAAAAATAAACAACAAAGCTCACACCGCATCCATAAGGAAAAACACGATATAAAAAAATAAGCAACACGGAAAAACCATTCCTATCTTTCGAAACGCACCTTGTATAAGCTCAAATAACTATAACATATGTTTAGAAGACCGTTTGGCGCACACACTAGAATCAAACTATACACGATATCGCATCAGTTTAGTACATAAACTTAAGCAAACCGGTCCGGATAAGTAAAGTTACTTAGATGTAACTTATTCCAGTATAACTTACAGAACAATGTCGTAATTTATGTCGGTCGTGCGTTTATCGAGAAATTTACATATCGTCGGATCCGTGCAGTGAAACAAGTGTACAATTATCATACTTACTTACTTGGATAATACTTAACTGTAGCTTAGAAGTCGGTAGTGTTTGTGTAGCTGTGTTGCGTAAATAAAATTGGTCGTTATGTTTTCAAAATGTATCTGTTTTTTAATAAATTGGGAAGGCGAATAACGGAAAACACGAAGTTGTAACAGAAAAAGTGTCTGATAGAAAAACTAAATAGTCACTCTTAGAACGATAAAGTGATATATTATTTCGTCTCAATTTCCTGCAACAATCCAAGTTTGACTTCACGACACCTACCTAATACCTAATCCTAATCCTCTATCCTTATTATCATTTTTGACTCCCACGAAATAGTATTCCCAAAGACGACACTTTTTAAAATTCTCTTGTTAAAAATGAGCCTTCAATATCTTCAAAAAACACCTAAAACTGCACGTAAATAAATGATTCTCAGACAACCTCTTACCCCAACCCGTTCAGCCACGGATAAAACCACACATTCCCACACCCCCTACAGTCCCGTACAGTCCTGCTTACCTCCTAATACTTAGTCTAGTACTATGGACGTGAGCTACTTGCTAAACGCTCGCGCTGTGTGGCAGGAGGTGTCGCTGGCGCCCGCCAACATCGTGCGCTCGCTGGCGCGGAAGTTAGGCGCCGAGGCAGAAGAGCAGCAGCCTAGGAAAGTACGTATAACTGTAGTATAACACATTATCTTTTAGGTTTAGAGCAGTGGCGACTTAGGAGTACGACGTACGGTAGGTGTAGGTTTCAACCCAGACAGGTGCTTCACTTTGTGTAAATTATTTCATCACCATTGCTCTCAAAACGATGAAGAAAAATTCCTAGAACCAAAAATTCTAAGACATGTGACATCTACCATCGACCCGCGTGTTTGATTACGGCCCGCTCCCTCTCACAGAGGGAGCCTGTGTCCAGCAGAGGGAACAGTATAGGCTGATTTGCATTATGCATCGTTTAGGTTTCAAAGTGTTTAGATTTTAGTGGCACTATCTACTGTGTTTGTATGAAATATCTAGCAGTAGGTTATCCGAAGCTTAACCTACAGTGATGAAACAGGCGATTAGTCACTGCTATCTACCGTGTTTGTTTTTTTATGCCAAGCCCAAAAAATCACATAACAGTTGCTAGTTACAAGCTTTTTTTATCTTGCCAAGTGCGCCTTATATTTCTAAACTGTTCTTGTGGGTGTCCTAGAGGTACGCCTTTGACTAAACTGTTCTTGTGGGTGTACTACAGGTACACCTCTGACTAAACCTTCGGGGACTACAGGTGTGATGTTATAATGTATTGTTTTTCGAAACTTTTTTTTATCGAAATTTCCTATAAATTCAAGATAATTCATATTTTTTACAAATTTTTAAATATTTTTCTTGGTCTTCATCGCATACTCACGCACTTTATACAAAACTATCAGCAGGTGTCGTTACTGACTTGTTTCTCTGTACGTAGGAAGAAGAGCTGCTGCGGTCCATCATACAGCCTCTGGAGATGGAGATCACAGCACTCAAAGGCAAGCTGCGGGAGACTGACGCACAGCTACAAGATGCTATGGGGGTAAGCACTATTCTTTGTTGTATTTCCTGCCTGCTGTGATCGTCACCTGACTTGCCAGCTTTAGTGCCGGCGGGAATTACGGGCGTTTATATAGATATTGGATGACTGGGGCCCGAACTACATTGAATGGCATTACGATTTGACAGTTGTCCTTACTCCCAAAGTATTTTTGCCCGTTCGAAAAAGGTAATTAATAATTTTTATTGAAATTAATTAATAGGGAGCAGGAATCACTCCGATGTACCGAACCACTTTCCGACGGGCCCGTATCTTCCTTGACGGACTTAAAGAGTAGGTCCCCAGGAAACTGCACAATTAATGCTAAACTAAAGACGCTGGTTTCATAATCTAAAGCCAGCATCTATTAGTTCATCTAAAGTTTAGACGATTATCTAGCAGGCTTCAACTGGCAACATGCTAATATTTTGGCTGGGGCCATATTTTACGTTTTGTTTTTGTTACAGAAAGCGAAAGCATCAGCCGCTGCTACCTCAAGTGGAGACGCTAAACCAGAAACAGGTGTGTATTTATCTTCAGTCTTAGTAGTCCTTACTTGAATTCAGAATCTTAGAATCTATCCTCCTTTCTCAACTTTCTTTTTTAGTGTTTAGTAGACCAACCTATATAAATAAAACAAAGTCGGGTTAGCTACACCATTTATACCTCTAGGACGGCTGGACCAATTTTTATGATCTTTGATTTGTGATTGAGATTTTTCGGGTCAGTTGCATATAATAAAAAGTATATGTATCAATTTTGATTGCATTGAGGTAGTCGTTCCAAACCTTCATAATTACCTAGACTCCATTCGGAATAAGATTAGACATTTAAATAAACCTTTTTACTGTCTGGTCAACCGATTTTGTCTTCTATTGCGTTGGTGGCATCACAAATGGCAGCTGCACTAAATAGTTGGTATTGTAAACACTTTTTTGCTTTTAATGCCATGCTTATGCCTACGGAATAGAAGTTAAAATCGGTTTAACGGACTGTAAAAAAGGTTTGTTTAAGTGTCTAATCTTATTCCGAATGGAGTATAAGATTGAATTCAAATTTAGTAATGAATGATAGAAATAGTACAAATAATGTTGTTAACGTTGTATTTTTGTAGAAACGAACAGACAATGCGACATGTGTGCGAACTATGAGAAGCAGCTGGTCCTCGAGCAGGCGAAGGCTGAACAGTCCCGAGACCGCGCCAACATGAAGGAACTGGCGCTCAAACAGGTGGGTGACAATTACCGTGCGTTTTGGTAAAATGAGCGTTAATGCCATTGAATAAAGTTCAGTTTTCATTGCATTTAAAATCTTTTGACTAACTTTTAATTTGGTTGTTATAGTTCTATTGCTGCTAATATTAACAATTATTTAACTGTTAATTACCTTTTTTTTTTTTTGCTATATTTCACATTTATCACTCTACAGTTGAAAGTAAATGCAAGGATAAAATGGCCATTTACTGTACTAACTACTGGGCAGTTCGTCCCACCATCTGGTTCACGTCTTTGCTAGATGTAGAGCAAACTGGCACCACTCCCTGCAGCACTTGGCAACGGTTGCCATGTAGTGTAATGAATAGCTCCCAAATCACATTCACACGAAAACTGAACCCTCTCAACGTGAACTATAAAATGAATGGTTTGTGTCTGCACAAAGCTGACGTTATAAAAGATCTAGGGGTCCTATTGGATACAACATTAACATTTATCCCACACGTAGATAATGTTATAAAAAAGGCATCGAAATCACTGGGATTTATCATTCGCAACGCAAAATCCTTTCATAGGCCTGAAACTAAAATTTATCTATATAATTGCCTCGTCCGTAGCTTACTTGAGTATTGTGTTGTTGTTTGGCGACCACACTACTCAACCCACAGCCTGAGGATTTAACGTATCCAGGAGCGATTTTTAAATCACTTATTACAGTATATTCTACTGCGAAACGGAAAATCCCGAGTTACACAAAACGTTTAAGCACCTTTAATATGATATCCCTCGAAAAACGGAGAGATATTATGGATTTTATATTTTTATATAACATTTTAAATAACAAGCTTGATTCTCCACAGCTACTAAATAAATTAAAATTCCATATTCCGCACAATTATCCTAGAAATCCTATTGATCTCCTATATCCACCATTTCGTAGAACTGTTTCAGGTCGTAACTCTGCAATCCCTAGACTTAGTCGATTACATAATAAATTTGGTAAAATTGATATCTTTGGCTCTTCCCTTCAGCTCTTCAAGCACCAATTGCTTCTAACATTAATTTAGTATTTAATTAGTATGGGCCTGGTCTAAGATAGTTTTAACTAAAGTCACTTAAACCCATATTTACTTTGCCATGTATTTTCAGTTAATATATGTGATACTAACTAACTAACGACTTTTTTTTTCTGGTCTTTTTGTTTACTTTTAAAGTTGTTCTTTTTATAAACTGCTCAAAACAAAATAGGGCCCACCTCGAATCAGTCACTATTTTGGTCAAAATAAAGTTATCTAAGTAGTTGTTGTCAAAGTTACGCATTGAACCGTCAAGCTGACATGTTTAGGAGCCCTTATCAATGTTTATTTCGACAACATTCATATTGGTTTCAAGAGGGTAGCTAAAAAAGTGAAGTACTCGAGAAAAACATCGAATGCACAAATTCTCGGTCACTTAAGTTTTCAGTCTACACTAAACACTGCTGTGGAATACTCACGTTTTTAACAATTTTGTTTGGTTCCTGTGTTAGTTGTGATCACTATGCCTGGTTCTCGCCGACATATGGACATGGAAACCGCTGCAAGAGCAGTATCTTTGCTTCAAGAGGGACAGTCTCAGAGATCTGTGGCTATACACCTCGGTGTTTAGCGACGAGCAAGCCGAAATGTATGTATGTAATGTATGTATGTGTGTGTGTGTGTGTTTGGGAACGATATCAGGAGACCGGAAGTGTAGCTAGGAGACCTGGCACAGGAAGAGTTAGAGCTACAACTGCCCAGGAAGACCGATATCTAAGGTTAACCGCACGACGGGAGCGTACTGTTACCGCTCGGACCTTACAAACTCGACTACGGCAATCCACAGGGACGAGAGTCAGCGACCAAACCATTCGGAATCGGCTTCACGAAGATGGACAACGCTCCAGAGTACGTGCTATTCGACTGAAACTGACGAGGGCTCATCGTGCAGCACGCTTAAGGTACGCCCGGGAACATTTGGAATGGACCATGGATAACTGGAGGAATGTGCTTTTTACGGACGAGTCTAAAGTGAAGTTTTTCAGTGATGACAGACGGATACGCGTGTGGAGAAGAGAAGGGGAACGTTTTTCTGAACCATGCGTGCATGGAACAGACCGATGGGGGGGTCCCAGTGTTATAGTATGGAGTGGAATTAGCTTACACGGCAAAACAGAGCTGGTAATTCTCAATGAAGGTACCGTAACCGCCGCCAGTTACATCGAGCAAGTAATCCGGCCACATGTCATCCCGTTTTCACAAAGAGTGGGCAATAATTTTGTCTTTATGCATAACAATGCTCGCGCACACACAGCCCGCACCACACAAAGAGCCCTCTCTGAAGCCAATATCACCGTTTTGCCATGGCCAGCCATGAGTCCCGACCTCAACCCAATAGAACATTTATGGGATCAACTCAAAAGAAGCCTGAAAGAAAACTACAGTGATGTGAACAGCCAGCAGGAGCTCATTAACGCCCTGAAAGTCTGATGGGAACAAATACCGCACACAAACGTGACTCACTTGATTGAAAGTGTACCAGATAGGCTCAGAGAGTGCATACGGAGCAGAGGAGGACCCACTCGTTATTAAAAAATAACAAGCACCATATTTTTTTTCAGAAGACGTGTGCTTTACCAGATTACGTTTATCTTTTATTTTGTGTATTTTTTCCTAAAAACTGTTATTTGTGTTTTTATTAAAGGAAATAAACAAATGATTCCATTGTTTGTGTTTACACTATTCCTGAATGCCCACTTGAAACTTATACATTCATAAAAACTGAACAATTATGTTCAATTTTATGTTAAGGCAAAAAAACATGGTGGGCCCTATTTAGTTTTGAGTAGTTTATATTGCATGTGGTGTTTACCTCTTAATATTGTACATCTAGTATGAATTTTTTGTGCTCTTTTTATTATGTATTGATGTAACAATTGTTGGTGAACCAATAAAATAAATAAATAAATAGACTGCTGTACAGTACTTTTATCTCAAGAAGCAACGCGCGCTTTAGTTGTGTTTATCAAGTGCACAAATACGCTGTGAATGTGTGCGTGAAGACGAGTAGCGTCAGCAAACACACTTTCGACACTTTCTTTAAAAAATAAATTTTCATGTATATTTTTGATAGCAGTCATAATACCTTATTTTCTTGTTTCTTCCAGGCCACAGACGAGTTAGAAGGCGTCCGCTCCCTCCACGACGAGACAGTCAGATCCTGGCACTCAGAACGCCAGTCCTCCGCCCAACAGCTGGAAGAACTACAGGCCGCTGTGAAGGCCGCGCGCGAAGCCCTAGGGCTGCAGGTGGCGCAGGCCGAAGCCGCCTCGCAGAGAGCCCTGCAGAATGTCACCGAGTTGACCGTGGATAGGGAGACGTTGCAGAAGAAACTTGATAGGTTTGTGGTGAAAATTCCATCTTATAGCAGCTATGATATTTCCTTTAACAGATCAAAACACGCGTAACGCGACGCCTGTATTTCCCGAATGACTTAGGGGTCAAACTAACTGCCATTTCATCATCATCATCAGCCTATAGCAGCCCACTGCTGGACATAGGCCTCTCTTATTGCACGCCATTCAACTCGATTTTAGGCAACTCTCATCCAGCTGCTACCAGTCATCCTGTGAAGATCTTCGCTCTAACAATTGCTATTTACCGGTCAGAAATGCAGACACCTGGCGGCTACGAAGAAATTCCAGTTGAAAAACGCAATAAAACTGCCCTACCTGGAAATCAAATCTAGGACCCCACGTCCAGTATCAGTCACATCTATAACACTTGTTTTAATATTTTGCAATCATTTTAATGGTTTTAAGTTTTTTACTTGCAGTTTAGAAAGAGATAACGCGATGTTAATAGGTCAGTACACAAAGAGAGCAGCCGAGATGCAGAATGAAATCATAGACTTACCCGACGGCGTAGAGGTACTACTTGTTCATTTTTATTTTTTATCTCCCCTCTTTCTGTCTCGCTTTTGTTTCGGGTTAAGGTTTGGTTTCGAAACCTTCGGTAGAAAGTCAGTTTAAATAATCTAGCTTCAAATAAGTTATTGAGGTAGTCATAAGGCTACCAATAAGCTAGGCAAATTATGATGATGTTGAACCATGTTTTATTGCTGGTTTTTCTCCCCAGGAGCTTCAAGAGCACACCCTCCGACTACGTGAACAGCTGATCTTCTGTCAGATAGGCAGAGAAGAAGCTGCGGACGCAGAGAGAGAGTTGCGAGCGCAGCTGCTGGAGCAAGGCAGCCTGTTCCACAGCCAGGAGGCCGAGCTCAACAACCTGCGCGCGCAGCTCAAGCAGGCCAGGTAACTTGAGTGTCTTTATCGACGGCAATCTCCTATGTACAACGACCTGAAAATAAGTTAAAATCCGTGCACCTGAGCCATCATTACGCTACTATCGTTAAACCAATAATTATGGTCTGATCCCAAACTATGTGATGAAAGTGTAAACAAACCCTGTTCAGGTTACATTCTTACGCAATCACTCACTAAAGAGAAGTAGTAACACTATCAGCTGTTTTTAGAAAGTTTCAACTTAATATCTCACTTTCGATACTTTTCGAACAGGACAACCATCTAAACATCTATTTAAAATAAACCGTGCACGTGAGCTAGCATTGAGCTACTATAGTTAAACTAATTCATCTGAATTCTTGTCTCAACTTTCACCCTCCGATCACAGTATAAAAATGAGAACACGCTGGTGTAGACACTCCCTGCCTCCATTAAGATGCAACCGATTTGCACAACTAGGTCACCAGAAACAGCCGCCGGGGCTGCGGGTTGCCGCCGGGGCTGCGGGTTGTTCGAAAGAGATACCGTGGCCCCTGGCACAGGCAACTGAAGGAACACGGGTGGGTTTTAGTCAGTAAAAGTCTGACACTCCCTTCTGCTCCGCCCAGAGCGGGAGGAGTCATTTGATGATTTCCCACCCAGAAAGGTCACCAGAAACAAAATTTTAATTATTTATTAATAACCAACTTATGTTAACAGTTTGCACTACACATACAACATACAAGTTATTAGTCAATATTAGTAATTACACATGTCATCTATATATATATATGTCGGAGAAGGTATGTCTGTCTCTCGATAACATCAGGCATAATTTAATTACTGTGGGCGTACTATGGGTAGTGTTGGTTATAACAAGATAGAAAAACGGTTTACAGTTCAAATCAGATTACAATTCACGAACAAATCAGTCACACTAGCGAATCACACACTGTAGGTACACATTTCAACGATACGGAATCGCGAGACAGCTTCTAACACATGTTGTCCGTATGATGTCCAATGCTTCGATGATCCCGAGAGCCCTGCTCACACCGTTCTTGTAGCTGTAGCACTCCGTCCATCCCCACGAACTCAGGCTAGACTCTGTCTAGCGCCACGAGTTGGCGCTGGCGTTCCGAATAAACGAATAACTCCGACATATATAAAAATCAATTGCTGTTCGTTTGAATAGCTAAAACTCGAGAACGGCTGGGCCGATTTAGGTTTTGAAATGTTTGTCGTAGTCCAGGGAAGGTTTAAACGGTGAGAAAATATGGAAAAATTGCGAGGAAGATAGTAAAAACAACAATTTCATTTTCCCATATAAACTGTTCTACCTACTTTCCTGTCAAACATTTGACGATCGTCCCTTCGGTACGGTAAGACTCAGGTCCACTCGAATTGAAGCACGTATTAAATTAAGGATTTTGAATCGACAACATACATATATCCACATTACTCGGATTATCTAGGATTAGTAGGTTAGGAGTAGGGTAGGAGTAGGGTAAGATTAGGTTAGGAGTAGGATAGGAGTCAAACTCAAACTCAAAGTATTTATTTCAATTAAACCAATTACACTACAGGCACTTTTGAATTGTCAAGGGGTCGGTCAGTCAGAAAAATGAAGCTAGTTGCCCATTCCAAAGCGTAGGTACCTATGGAGAAGAATGGACAAGAAACTCCATGGACACTCTTTTAAATCAATATAATATGGTTACAAAGTATTGGTTACATCATTCTTGTTAGAAATTATGCATGTGAGAACGATGCAGAACCTTAAAAGCGTCCGTAATGAAAAATTAAAAAAAATGAAAATAAGAACAATTCAAATATTAAATTAAAATAAGCCATGGCAGCAAAGAGATGACCAGTCCCTACTGACGGCGCCCGTTCACGAACATGACGCATGGATTAGCACCATTCAACTCAACCATTTTGAAGGGAGCCAAATGATCCAACACACGCGCCACCATCAGCGAGACATTTTAGTGAGCATGACATACTCTCTGCTGCCAGGGCACATTCAAATCAATGAAAGACGTACCCAGTAAATGGTAGCTTTATAGTATGTACATAGTACTCACACATGTGCTATACAATTATACAATACTAAAAGATTGAATTTATATAATGCAATAAAAAAAAATTTAAAAATCTTCAGCAGCTCCAACAGTATTTTCAAATGCTAATCAATTTATTTATGCGTCCTTATCCTTATGGAGCAGGACCAGCGTTTAGCCAAGCATTATTATCAGCGATGTAATCCCCCAATTTATAATATGCCTGGATGCATAGTTTGCGTTTTATACAAGATTTAAATTTCGTTTCATTCTGTTCTATTATGTGGGGAGGTATTTTATTGTAACATTTTAAACAGTACCCTGTGAAAGATGAGTCTACTTTAGCCAGCCTGAAACCTGGTTGAAGTAATTGGTCCCTATTACTAGTGATATAATTGTGTCTCTTTTACTAAAAAGATGTAGATTTTGCTTCTTTTTTTTTTGAGTAGCGTAGGAGTAGCGTAAGAGTAGGTTAGGAGTAGGGTAGGAGTAGGCTAGAAGTAAGGTAGGAGTAGGGTAGGAGTATTGTAGGAGTAGGGTAGGGGGTAGGACACCACGCGAACGAAGTAGCGTCAGGCAGCTAGAAATAATTTATATGGCAAAACAACGTTTGCCGGGTCAACTAGTACAATCATAAAATTAAGTTCAATCACATAATAAGAATGGACAAATTTTGATGAAATTAAATGAAATGAAACAAAATTAGATAAAATAAGATAGAATTAAGATTAATTGAAATATAATTAATAACAAGAAACTGTTTTATTTAATTTATCTACTCCTAGGATATTGCACTGGGAGTGGCAATGGACTCCAGGTATCGAGTTGCAGTGTGCAGGAATTCCAGTGAAAAAAACTGTGTATAACGCCCTCAGAAAAGGTTTACCACTTTTGCGCTTTGTTACATTCAACTCGATATTGGCCGCTCGATAACAGTTTTTATGACTAGTGTATTACTTTACTTTTAACGTCGCCATTACCATCGTATCATTTGACGAGGTTCTATATATGGCCTCAGTTTTCAAAGGCCTACTAATACTACTTTTAAAATTGTTTTTATTTTTGTAGGGATGAAGTAGATCGACTACAAACGGAACACGAACAGATGAAAGACCTGGGTGACAAGCTTCGTCACTCCAACGACATGATCGAGAACCTTCTCGAAGACAAGAAGCGACTGCAGAATTCGCTGCACGAGGTGCGTTCACGCGTGTCCGTGCTACAGCAGGAGCTGGACAACAGCGAGAAGGTGCAGCAGGACTTTGTCAGACTGTCGCAGTCGCTACAGGTAAGACGTCACACTTCACAATAAGCGGTTGCAGAATCATTTTCAGCTGACGTTCTATGCTGCACATAGTCCTCCTCGTATTGCTACGTCGACCGGGTCGAATTGTTATTCTCTTCATATTTCCACGACCCAGTAAGAACTGCTCATAGAATAACCTTGACACAGTAGAAACGCATCATCACCTTCCTGCCCTTGTCGCATGTTACTTGCGCTCGGCGAAACAGGTCTTCTTCTTCCATTCTCCCCTGCCAACCGTCACAATATCATTCACTGCCTTTTCTTTCATATCATTCTGTTTTCACAGTAGAAATTCATATAAAACAAATTAAAATCTCTCACTGTCTAACTTATAGTTAAGATAAGGTTTAAAGTCCAAGTATACAAGTGAGTGTGACGGCAGGTGCAGCTGCAGCGCATCCGCTCGGCGGACACCGAGGTGCGCTGGCAGCACGAGGACGACGTGCACGACTGTCCCGCGTGCCACGCGCACCTGCCCAGCAACAAGAAGAAGGTGAGCACGACCCGTCGCTTGTGCAGGACACTCGGCTAATGAACATCTTGACGATTAAAGCAAAAGTATTTTTTACAAAAATATCATCATATTAGTTCGCTGAGTGATAGATTTGTTGATAAAGATCATAACGAGTGTAAAAAACACATACGTGATATAATACAAAGAAACGGAGAGAGAGATAAAGTGTGAATTTAATACGCGTTTTTAATACAGATCTACACTCACGAGCACGGAAACTTGGCCACATGTAAATTTCACGATATTTCGCAT
This sequence comes from Apamea epomidion, assembly GCA_947507525.1. Classification (NCBI taxonomy): domain Eukaryota; kingdom Metazoa; phylum Arthropoda; class Insecta; order Lepidoptera; family Noctuidae; genus Apamea; species Apamea epomidion. Next base: position 1,038,226 of record OX382237.1, on the reverse strand, counting down.
TTAAATGTATTTTTGACACTGAAATAAGGGTAGATGCACTCAGTAAGTGTTTCTTATGCTTTTAGAACGTAAAATTGAAAACGTCACTGCACCAATAAGTATAAATTTTAAAACACTAGAATTTAAAAAAACCTAAATTGTTTTATTTTCTCTACGTTTTAGTATCGGGTGTTTCCTCCTCTAGCCCTAATAACGGCCTGCATTCGATCTGGCATGCTTTGAATGATGTTTCTGACATCAACTTGTGGTATGCTTTCCCAAGCAGTCAGTGCTGCGTGTCGAAGTTGGCTAAGAGTTTCCGGCGGGTCGGAGGTGGACTTTATCTTTCTTTTGAGTATGTCCCAGATATGCTCAATCGGGTTTAAGTCTGGACTACGAGCTGGTCGCAGCAATTTTTGAATAGGAACTTCTTGAAGGTACTCTTCAACGCAATGTGCAACGTGTGGGCGTGCATTATCGTGCATTAGGAGGAAATGATCGTGCCCAATGTATCCCGAATGTACCAAAACATGTCCCTGGAGGACCTCCTCGATGTATCGGGCTGCATTTAGCCGGTTATCGACAATAACCAACTCCGTACGTCCATCGGAACTTATTCCTCCCCAAACCATTATAGAGCCTCCATGGAAACTAACAGTTTGTGTGGTGGTAATGGGTAGAAATCTCTCCTCTTCTTCTCCACACTCACTCCCGACCGTCTGGATCACGCAAAGCTATTCGACACTCATCTGTGAACAGCACTCTAGCCCATTGCTCGTGGGTCCACCGTACCGTACTCGTACGTCACCGTACGCTCACTAACATTCACGCCTCTTGCAATTTGGAGCCACTGGCGTATCTCAACAGCGGTCAGGTAGCGGTTTCTTAAAATTTTCAGGACAATAAAACGGTCGTCCCGGGCCGATGTGTGTCTGACGCCTCCACTGCCTGGTCTACGTGAACAGTGGCCTGTCTCCTGGTATCGTTTTAGGGGAAACTGCATCGACGAACGTGGTACATTAAGCACAACAGCAACTTCACGCTGTTTCAACCCTTGTTCGATTAATGCTACAGCCTGTGCAACATGTCCTGGTGTTAATGGCATTTTTATTGCGTTAAAGCTCCCTCAGTTAATCAATAAAAAGTACAAAACCACAATAATTCAATAAGCTAACTGTAAACTTTTACAACACACAAATTGAAACTTGCAACTTAATCGCTCAAGAGACACGATTCAACTAAAAATTAAAAGTTGGACCATAGTGCACCCAAACATAATGAATTACCCTCTTGAACTAAGAGTAAACATTTTTTTGACCTGCCCTCATAAGAAACAGTCATTGGGAACACTTAAAGTTTTTGTTATAGCGGGTATTTGCGAGATAAGCGCTTGGCCAAGATTCCGTGCCGCTGAGTTTAGTATAAAGGTTTAGAACCTCTCATGAAGTTGTCGCATCTTGGTTTTTTCATTTTAATCTTGTTATCGGCTAAAAACCATGAAAACAACATCCATGACGAACTATTTTCAATTTTCGTAGCCGCCAACTTAGATTTAAATTTTGTCCCTACTATCGACTTTAGCACCCTCGAAAACCATTAAAACGACACGCATGATGAAAAATTGTAATAATAGGTCTTTACCTATGTAATTGGAGATTCTATAACCAGCATTTTCAGATTTAATTATCTGTGGATTGGCGCGCAATTCGAAATTCAAATAAATTAATTTTAATAATAATTTTAATGTTAATTTAGTTTCAAATTCAGTCATTTGTTTTTAGATAGTTTTTTTGTTTTTGTGACATTGTGGTAGTTTTTGGCGCCATGGATAAACTGAAAATTCGTACAATTTTAGAATATGAGTTCCTACGTGGAAATACCGCTGCGCAAACAACACGAAACATTAACGACGTGTACGGGCCTGCTTGCATAAACACGGTCCATTATTGGTTCAATCGTTTTAAATCTGGAATTATTGAGTTGAAGAACGAGCCTCGCGGTCGGCCGGTAACCATTGTCGACAACGACGAATTGAAGGCGATAGTGGAAGCGGATCCAACTCAATCTACGGCTGAGCTTGCTGCGGGCCTTGGAGTTAGTGTCACAACAACATTGAAGCACTTGCGTCAAATCGGAAAGATAAAAAAGCTAGATAAGTGGGTGCCACACGAACTAAGCGACCAACAGCGAGATGTACGCGTCGAAGCATGCATAGCACTACTGAATCGGCATAGAAACGAGGGAATTCTTAATCGAATTGTTACCTGCGATGAAAAGTGTATCCTGTACGACAACCGTAAGCGTTCGCCTCAGTGGGTGGACCCGGGTACAGCACCTAATCAGTGCGCTAAAAAAAAGATTACTCATAGGAAGATGATGGTGACTGTCTGGTGGACCAGTGACTTGTACATCACAGCTTCTTACCAAATGGCACAACAGTGACGGCAGATGTCTATTGCCAAGAATTGCAAACAATAATGGAGAAGCTCGCAATTCACCAACCAAGACTAGTCAATCGCTCTTCCTCATTGCTTCTCCACGACAACGCGAGAGCTCACACTTCACGACAGACCATCGCAAAGCTACAAGAGTTACAGCTGGAAACTCTCCGTCACCCACCTTACTCACTGGACCTTGCCCCAACAGATTTCTACTTTTTTTCAAAATTTAGACAATTTTTTAAGTGGGAAAAAATTCAACACCCAAGAGGCAGTACAAAACGCTTTCGCTGACTTCATCGCCTCCCGTCCGGCAGACTTCTACAGTAAAGGGATAAACAAACTGCCATCAAAATGACAAAATTGTATAGATAATTTGGGCCAGTATTAATTACCAAAATTTTTATATATTAAAATTATCATACAAATCTCCAATTTCATAGGTACCTAATATTTTCAAAGTCGCAATCTTGGATTTTCATTTTGACCTCAATAACGTCTTTAGCACCCTCGAAAACTATGAAAACTATTTTAAGTCTCATAAAGCTTTTTCGTGACGTGCGATTTCTACCAGTTCACTACAGCGGCGAGCCGCGTTAAAGAAGTTCGTTCCAAAACATATTTTTTTCTGTACTTACGTAATTTCTGTACGAGGAATTACGGCCGCAGTCGCTAGTAGTGCAGCACGTTGCCCGCAGGTCCACTGCCGGCACTGCGGGCGCATCTTCTGCGGCGCGTGCGTGGCGCACAGCGTGCCGGCCGGGCCGCGCGGCGCGCCCGCGCGCGTGTGCGCCGTGTGCCGCACGCTGCTGCAGCCGCACGCCGCGCCGTACTTCAGCACCGACCCGCCGCGCTCGCCCGACTAGCTGGGTGGGCTGGCGCTCGCCCGGCCAGCTGGGTGGGCTGGCGCTCGCCCGGCCAGCTGGGTGGGCTGGCGCTCGCCCGGCCAGCTGGGTGGGCTGGCGCTCGCCCGGCCAGCTGGGTGGGCTGGCGCTCGCCCGGCCTGCTGGGTGTGTCGCGCTCGCCCGGCCAGCTGGGTGGGCTGGCGCTCGCCCGGCCTGCTGGGTGTGTCGCGCTCGCCCGGCCAGCTGGGTGCGTCGCGCTCGCCCGGCCAGCTGGGTGTGTCGCGCTCGCCCGGCCAGCTGGGTGCGTCGCGCTCGCCCGGCCAGCTGGGTGTGTCGCGCTCGCCCGGCCAGCTGGGTGCGTCGCGCTCGCCCGGCCAGCTGGGTGCGTCGCGCTCGCCCGGCCTGCTGTGTGTGCTCGCGCTCGCGCGGCCAGCTGCGCCACCACGCCTCGGCTGGCCGCGCACTGCTGCCGGGACTACCGGGCCGAGGAGACCGTACCTGCGCTGGACGCGCCCTCGTGCAAACCCAAACATTACGTTAACAGAATTTAGTACACATTCATCGTCTGTCTCGCCGTTTCCCAACTGTGCTGGGGTCGGCTTACAGTCTAACAGGATGCAGCCGAAGACCAATATTTTACATAGAGCGACTGCCTATCTGACCTCCACGACCTCGTTACTGGGAAATAGACTTTCGGGCTTCTGACTACCCATAACGACTATCAAAGATCTACAAATGAAACTACGGGCCGATTTTTCAATTTTCAGACTTTCTACAAATCATCTGACGATTATAAAATCGGCCCTGCTATGAATTCAGTCGGGAGATTCGACTCGCTTATCCTCCTAAACCTTATCTTCCAATACACGACGTACAAGACCCAGAGGTAAATATGAATTAGCTTTAGAAAGAGACTGTCACACAGATATGAGTAACAGAAATGACGTGAGACAATGACAGTTTTTAAAGCTTGTTGTTCCATATTTACCACCGGGAACTGCACCCTAATTGCGTAACTCACAATCAATCGGAATCAGTTTCATATTGACAGTTCAACAACATTCATTGCGTTATTTACGTGTTGAGCAGACTTTATGAAGGTAACCTTTTTCGAACTTATGAATCAATGGATTAGCAATATCCTTCAAAATGATTCAGATTGAGATTGATTGTGTGTTTCGCGATTAGGGTGCCGTACTTAATGACTTGTACTAACTCTTCCAAGATCGTTATCAAAATTATATTTTCCTACAAAAAGAGAGTGAGAACATTTGCCGAGTCTTTGAATACTTTGGTTTATCCAAATGTATTCCTTCATCATGTCCTTACGTTAATCTCTCTATCTCAATTTCTTGGTTAATCTTAAGCGACTTTCTCAAGGATCTATCAGACATCGGGTATACTACTATAGGGTGGATGAATGGACCCTGTCCATCCTCTTGCTTCTTCACTTATCATCATTTCGGTACGGTCCTTACAAAAGGTTCATGATGCAATAAAAAGTGGCTTTTAAGACCTTTTCCCTCCAAATATTACGTGCAAATCTCGTGCTAAAGTACCTTATATTAAACAAGGAATTCTATTCACCTCATAGGGTAACGACGTCAGTTATAAGTAGAACAAGTGTAGCTAGATGATAGAGTTTGTGTTAAATTATTTTTGTTGTTGACTTGTCTGGTTGACAGTTGTGAATTGTAGTATATCAACAGCCATGGAGGGTGATCGATGAAGAAAATATTCCTGGATTATGGTAGGGCCTATGCACATGGCGTTTTTATATAACGCGCATCGGGGGCGCGTTTTCTACCCTGCTTAACTTGATTTGTTGCGTTTGCCGCGCGTATAATGTGTGGGTTTGTTGGCGCCTGAATGACATTTACAGGAGAGCGTTCCTGGTAAACATTTGTGAAATTGTCTCAGAAATTGTATTGACAAAACAAGATGAGGCGGCATTAGTTCCGATTTTGGCCACGCGCCAAAAGAACGATGCAGCGATGTAGTATTGCCAAAACCTATATCTGACCATTTTGAAAATAAAATCCTGTGCACATGATGGCCACAGCTGCGTCCGTATGTAAAACAAAAGAGGATCCTTTTTAGGTCGACTAACAATATGCGCTGCAAGCAGCAATAGTTCTTACGGTGGTCAGATACAGATTTTTGCGATAGTACGTACCTGGACGGTGCGCGTCAAAAAGTTGTAAATAAAAACGACGTGTGCTGTGTTAGGCCTTACCGAATGGCCATGAAAACCATTTAGTAATAAATGATTGGTATTATGATGATGATGTTGCATACAAATATTTATCTTGTGGGCTTCATTTATGATACAAACAAGACTCCTGCGATATGTCCAAACAATTACCTTCCACATCTGGGGTTAATCTGGAAGTTTACTGTGCAATAATTAAGCCGCTAAGTTAGTACTTTCGGGATTAGCGCGTCCAGAATACGGATCAGAAATCTCAGGGTGTATAAGCCGACCAAGACATTTAGACAACTGAGTAGAGTAAGGCCCACTCACCATTTCAGGATCTCTGTGACGAGATCTATAAACGTTACTTAGCTCATGCTTTGACTGGACATGTTCCCGTCTCCGTCTTGCACTTGTAGTTTGACAGATGTGCGACAGTTACAGGAAAAACGCTAAGCGCAATAACGTGCTATGTAATGTTTATAGATTTCGACCTAAGTATAGTATCCCTGAAAGATTTGCGGATTTAACGTCATTATTGACAGTTGTCTAATCAACTTGGTCGGCCAGTTGAAGGCTGTTGATCGTGAGGGGAGTGGGTGCGACCGGCAGGTGCAGTGATAACGCGTGCTGGCACTTGATAAGTAAATTATGACACCTAGCGATAGTGTAGCATAAGAGTTGTAATATAAAGATATTTTATTGTAAATAAAAGAGCTCCATATTGACATGTTTTGTTTTATTTATCTATGTACCTCATTGGGTATTTTTTTTTTATTGATTATAGTCCGAAAATATAGTAACAAGGGTCGGTTATTCCGTTTATCCACCCTAAAGTGGATACGGAAAACGCACGTCCGAGAATCCACCCTAAGGCACTTTGTACACGGCACAAGCACAAACCGCGCCGTAGGACATACGTGTTGCTAGCAAAGAGTATTAATTCTACTAATATTATAAACGTGAAAGTTTGTATGGATGGATGATGTTTATTACTCTTTCACGCAAAAACTATTGAACAGATTTGGATGAAATTTGGCACACAGGTGGTTTATTACATACCAGGATTAACATATAGGATACTTTTATCCCGATATTCCCAAACTTATGCGGGTGAAACCGCGGGGCGCAGCTAGTTACTATATAAAAGGTTGGCGGGGAGGCCCAGAGGGTTTTTAAGCAAGCATATGCAGGGTAAAAAATTGATAGCTGAGTAGGTGCGGCATGGTGAGAGAACACCGAAAATATATTTGAAAAGTTTCCGATACTGCGTCAGGAAACGCTTAACACAGTTTCAGGCCTTACAGTTGGAAAAGGTAGAGGAAGGAAAACGTACGTAAGGAAGTAATCGTATATTCAATAAAACACAACATTATTCTATGCTTAACATTAATATAATAATTAAAACGCTTATCGTAGCGACGGAGCAACAGTGTGACAGTGAGGAATGAAGTAAAACATCAATATAAAAATATGTTAAATATTAAAATGTAATGTTTGTAGTTAGTCGGGGTAGCTCTCCAGGCTGAGGGTCATCACGTCGCTCACCAGACAGTCTGCCGGCTGGAACAAGGGAGGTTAAGAGTAGAATGGTGGACATAAATGATGAATTCATTCAGAAAACCCATGAACAGTATAACTGTACGTGGATCTTTTGGCGTGTGACCAAAATCGGAACTAACATCGCCATCTTTTTTTTATGTTTATTACCATTTTCCTTTTTTGTACTGAAATGTGATGAGCTGCGACCCGATGGGACAGGAATGCGCGCTAGGCTTAACACTTCAACGATAACAAAAGTTTGCTGCGTCCTGACTACTGAGGCACAGCGTCATCAATGCGAAAATACTAATGTAACCCGCTTGTCTAGGGTGACTACGAGGACTTCGTCTTGTAAGTAGATCTTAGCTCTTACCTCTGAACAGATCCCGACCAGCGCGTCCGCGCAGCCGTAGAACTCCTCCTTGAGCGAGATGACGATGGTCTGTAGGTTGCCCTTCTTGGAGCGAATGTAGGAGGCCACCTTGCCGATGTTGGTGTTGTCCAGGGCCGCGTCGATCTCGTCCAGGAGGAAGAACGGGGCGGGTTGGTAACTGGAACGAAGTTTAAATTAATATGTCGATGTGTCGAAGGAAATAAAAAGGTAACTAAGTCAGGGTAACTGAGAGATGTGCTGCAGACTTGCAATTAAATCATTCCTACTGATAATTAAGAGCGTAATAAAACTCTCAGAGATCATGTATAAGGACTCTGTTTCTCAATAACTCTAAGCTACGCATATGCGAATGACACTTTCGAGCTGTCACAATGATGCTGGAAAGAATCCTGACTGGCTGGACATCTCAGGTGGGATCGCAACTATTTTATAAAATAAATTCGCTTTTCGTGTCTGTCTGTGTGACTGCGTTGCTTTTCTACACTACGCTCCGGATTTTCATTCGGTTTTATAATATTATTATATTATATAGTAGGATTACATTTAACTATAAAATAAAGAAATCTCTTTTATATGTTGTAAACACCATACGAAGCAGGGGCGGGTCGCTAATTCAATATAAAACGAGTACCCTATAAGCCCGGGCGCAGTACCTGTGTATCGCGAACAGTAGCGCCAGCGCGGCCACGGTCTTCTCGCCGCCCGACAGGTTGGACATCGGCTGGAAGCGCTTCCCCGGCGCCACGCAGTTGTAGTTGATGCCGTCCAGGTACGGCTCCTCGGGGTTCTCGGGGCCCAGGAACGCCTGCGCCGACTGGTTCATGGCTAGAGCCTGGATCGGAAAGGATTTTTAGCTATTATAGATTGTCTTTAACCTTTGGTAGCTCATGTTAATCTAATCTACAATGCGTTCCAACTAAGAATAGTAAGGTCCGTGCGCCATACTGGCTAAACAGCGCCTCGTTTAACACATTTTGGAGCAAAGTCCGTGAGATATAACAAACAGATAACAACATATTTTCTTTGCAAGCCCTCCTTTTTAAGTTACAGTTCATAAACGTTCCTATTTTTAGTTGGAACGCATTATAATTAGCAGATTGTCGTTAATGTTAAAATAAAATAGGCACCGCGGAGGGTGCGTAACGTGAAATTTATTCGGTATATGCATTCGGTATGCTGCGTTAACGCGACAAAACCAATGCCAGACGCGAAGACACGTATCACGGCATTGTCAATATCATGACGTGTGAGGAATTATATTCACCTTGTAGATAGCATCAATTTCATTGGCCACATGCTCGAAACATTCTATGAACTTGTCGTGACGCTCCTTTTTCACCTGAAATATTAAAAAAAATTAGATGTTTAATCTGCATTCGCGACATATTCGCCAAAAATGTAAACAAATATGAATTTATGGAAAAATAACTTTAATTCCTACACAATAGAGTTCAGTTTACGCTATAAATTCAAACATTTTTATAATTTTTCACTCTGAAATCAACTTAATTCCCATTAAAATAAAGTTGATATTTGTTTAACTTGAAATAACGTCAATTTGAAACAAATAACATTTGAATAGATAAATTCATAGTCCGTAGTACAGTATACATACTGTAAAAAAAATACACTTGCGAAAAGAGATGAAGCTATACAAGATGAATAGCGCCATCTTTTTTTTTGAGCGAATTACAGTATTATTAGTAATATTATCACCCAGGATTCACCACATAATATGTATTTTGAGAGATAAGAGTGTAGATTTTTTGCCATGCAGTCCGCTCAACTCCGCTTGTCTGTATGTGTATGATTGTTTACCTTTTCGAAAGCTAGTTTAGCTTTGTGCGCTCGCTTCCTGGCGGTGACGAACGCTTCGTTCGTAGCGTTTACCTTCTCTCGCACCTCGTTTAGTTTTTGCATCGCCTGCAAAACACAAGTAAATTTTACTTAATAAAAATCTTATACAACGCAAAGCCTAAACCGCTGGGTCTAGAAGCATGAAATGTTGCACAAGATTTCCTTACATAACGAAGGTGAGCACTATAGATGGACTTTTGAAAATTCATCCCGGGTAAAATAGGGGATTCAAGTTTGCATGGAAGTTCGTAATTTTTGCTGATGAGAAATGCCATGGGGCGTAAAACTTGTTACCAATATTTTCGGTAAAGGTTTGATCAGTTTGAAGTCTAGACCTTAAACAGTTTCTGAAAACATATATCAAATCGATTTTTTTTACATACATCTTGGTTTATGACTAGTTAATGTTATTTTGGTCAACTAATCACAGACTTGGTGGTGGTAGCCAAGTCGCCAAGCCAAAGAGAGGGAGAGAGTGTTCTCCAAGTTATTTCGTTGGTGAAGGGCGGGCGTTGTGGGGGACTGTCTTATGTAATTTTGACATTCGAAAAGTGCTGATTCCCAGACTAATTTAAAAGAATGACATTTGAATTTGATTTCGCAAAAAAGCGCGGTTTTTTTTTACTGCGCATGCGATTTTTAGGCTAGATTAGCGCCGTGAGTTGAAAATCCAGTGCGCACTTTTCTAGCGCCGCATTAAAAAAGCGTCCCCGAACGCGGCTACCGGTAGTGTGAACTGACCCTCATGTTAGGAGCCTGTATCTTGTCCACAGTGTTCTGCAGCGAGTTGATCGCCTTCTGCAGTTTGTCGGCCTTGCGCTTGATCTCGTCGTGTTCCTCCAACTCCTTCAGATTTTCGGATAAAGACCGGTAGTCCACGCGGATCCTGACGAATGGACAAACAAACATTAGTGCTTAATTAAGAAAATGAGCAAAGGTTTTAGATACGGCTGGCTATGAAAGTTTACTATTACCGACGAGCATGGTGATTTCGGCAACATTCACAACCATCCAACCAACCTGTAAACGTTCAACAGGCTGCGGACTCTCGCTAAACACGCCATTGAATCATCTCAATGCCAACACTATGAAATAATGGAAACAGACACACATTCCGCGCAATTCAGTATTTTTAATCTCACGAAGCGACGCGCGCTTTACTTGTAGTTACCAAGTGTACAAACACGCTGTAATTGCGTGCGTAAGCGAGTAGCGTCAGCACATAACATACACACACTGCCAACTTCGCCCTTGTCTCGGATGGTACCGAGCTCCTGCGCTTACGCACATATTCACAGCGTGTTTGTACAGTCGGTAAACACAAGTACAGCGCGCGTCGCTTCGTGAGATAAAAATGCTATAGCGCCCGCTGAGCGTCCTCATGCTATGTTTACAGAATCTTTAACAAACCAGTGGAGGTGTTGGTCGGCAGCCTAAATAGTTCAATAAGTTATACATAATTGAATTTTATAAATAATGTAATTGAAATATGCCACAATAAAACGAGTTACCTGGAGTCCTTGCGGTACTGCTGCGTGGTGGACATGGATGAGGGCTCCGACTCACCGTCCGCAGTGTCTTCCAAGTTACCCTCCAGCAGAGGGATTGTTATGTCATCAATCTGTTTGGAAGAGACCATTCTATAGCAATCTAAAATACAGTTTATGTTGTAGAAGTTAAGGTTTAATGTCTTAGTTTTTTGGCGAGTTGCAAGTTTTTATTTGAAGGATGCGACAATATTCCCGGTATACAGGCTGGCAGGGACATCGCCGCGCAACCTGTTACCATGGATTCAGTACATGCTTCTGATGGTTACAGTTTGCGTGTTGATGTCCCTGCCACCCTGGACAATGGTGAAACGTAACATGAAATGTAAAACACTTTGAAACAAATTCGTCTAGTTGTTGTCACATTTCTGAAATTAGAGATAGCTAATTTATGTTACCTACATTACATGATACGTATCACCAATCTGAACACGGCAACAAAGAGGTTTTTTCAACCCAATTAGTGAAAACCATTTGATTAAAAGGAGGTTCCAATCGTTATTGTCCTACAAGTAAGCTGGAAGTTTAATAGGTGATGGTCACCAGCACGTATGAGCTTCTGCTCTCAGACTAGTGGAAGTTTATTTAGTTTAAATGAGACGCTCGCAGCCGCCAGCCAGCCGCGCGCACCTTGCACTGGCGCAGCGTGTTGTGGCGGTCGCTGCGCTTGCTCTCGATGCGCGCCTCGATGCTGGCGATCTGTTTCTGGACGGTCTGGATCTCTTTCTGGATGCTCGTCAAGTCTTTGCGGGCCTGTTGAAGTGTGGATTTGTTAATACCAAAATGGTGAAAATATTGTCATTGTGGACTGATGAATTTTGCCTCACTCATTCGTATTATTGGCTCACGTTCTACTTTAAGTTAAAACTAAAAGTCGTAAGTTAGCGGGGTATTCTTAATGACATGCGAGAGTTTAAGAAGAAAACACGGTGTTCCCTTTTCCCGGAATTTATGTCGCAGTAAATTTGTTAGTTGTCGAATTTCGGTCTTTTAAAAATTGTTTCTAACACTATGAGTCCATGTTACTTAAAAATAAATGTATCATTATTACATTCTCCGGAGATCATTATTACACTCTCCGAAGAAAATTGGGCTCGAAAGTACAGCGTCGAGACGACACCGGTGATTTGATGAAGACTCGAATAGTGTAGTTAGCGACGAGCGAGTTGCGGTTCGCACTTCGGCCGACCTTGTTGACGTCGTCGTCGGCCGCGTCCTGCCTAGCGCGCGCGGCGGCCCGCTCGGCCTTCAGCCCGTCGGCGCGGCGCAGCTCGGCGTCGATGTCCTGGCGCTGCTTGGCCTCGGCCTGGCGCCCCCCCTCCAGCTCGTCCTCCGCGTCCTGCGCGGCGCGCTCCCAGCGGGTCACGTTCTCTGTGCGCGTGGGGTTACATTACACGTGGTGAATCATTCCGTTCATCGAATATGGAGATTATCATCGTAAGCCTATCGTCCTCGGCCGAGATTAGCCGATCGGGTGACGGGCTACAGGTTGCGAAACTACCCTGCGAAGACCGTCGGCCGACCTAGCCTGAAAGCGCCCGGCGTATCCTACGTTTGCCGTCTACCCCGATTTAATTTCTACCCATATATCCAAAAATTAAGTTTTTAGGTGAAGTCTCTCTGAAGTCAAGTTAAAATGAATGATTAGATTGCATCGTACGCACTCTGCGTATCCCTGGAGCGCTCGAACTCCAAGTTGGAGGTGATCCTGTCGATGTGCGCGTCGAACTCCATGCGCCGCTTGGCTCGCTCCTGCTGCGCGCGCAGCTCACGCTCCTCGTATTGTCTGTAAACACAAAACTCATGTTTATTTACTTATCAAATACAACACCGTTAACAATTACTTTACTTCAGACAACAACCGTATTGCACCGAGAATAGAGACGACAGTGATGCAACATCAGAGATAAAATAACTGTGAATGGAGTGTACATGGCTCGCAATGGCGAATTATATTTTGGAATAAGACTGTCACACAGATATGAGTGACACAGACAAGCCACACAAAGGCGAACTTTTGATTAAAATGACTATATAATCGACCTCGTAATTGCTTTCGACAACTATGCCCAGTAAATTGAAATTACACTAAGGTTGAAACTATCACATAGACCTTGTCATTCGTGCATTCGTTCGGACGTGCTACTAGCACGTGCTAGCTGGTGGCATTCAACCTTAGGGTGGTAGAGCAGTTACGAGGTCGAGTATACAATATTAGAGTGTACAATTGTACATAATAATGTTACCGTATATTAGCGACGCCGATATCGCGACAGAAGCCGCGGAACACAACATCTTCCACGTTGTTCATGTTTTCCTTGATCTCCTGTATCTTCAGATCTCTAGCATGTATCGTTCGCTCTATATCTTCGACTTGGGGCTGCAACCAACATGATTCATTTTAGTACCAAACACAAAGCTCCAGAAAATGATTTCAATGTTATGATGTGCATGACAATTTACTTTTCATTCTTAAAAAATAAATTCCATACATAATCCATTGCACTAAAGAGATGCACATCGGACCAACTTTCAATTCGCTCTAACATAACTTAGTGTGCTGGTTCCGAAGTGACAGTGAGTGAACAAACGAGGCATACTTACACCAAACATTTCAATCTTCCTTTCGAACTCAGTAAGTTCCGCGTCCAAAGTTTTGATTTGTTTTAACTGCAAATAAAAATAGTGTCGATTAACTTGTTTTTTTGTGTGTTATGTCCTTTTTTCATGCGTCATGTTTGCCGCAAATAAATGCATTTTCTTTCTTTCTTTCTTATTAATAATTTTTCATTTGGTGTTGTTTTAGAAATCGGAAAAGGACAATGTAATGAAACAAAAGTGTTAAAAATCTGTACCGCCAGCGAGAACTGAAATAGTTCATTATGTACGTAAGGGTCGCAGCAGGCGGCGTTTGTAGTTACTGCCTGCCCCCGTGAGAAAAAGGAAAAATTAATGTAATTTTTTTTTACACATCCTATAAACTATTTATAGTTCCTCGTCGCAGAAATATAAAAGTTGCTGATTTCCGGGGTGACTTTTAGTAAATATAGTTGTTCCATACCGTGGTGTCCCTGTCAGTGATGGCGTACTTGAGCCGGGACTCGAGGCCTCGTATCTGCGAGTCCACGGTCGTCAGCTCCGACTCCTTGCGGGACTTCTTCATGGACTCACGGAGCTCTTCTGTCAGTTTTTCCTGTAAGTTGAGAAAAGGTTTGTCATGAGCCAAGTTGGTTCAAAAATGTGAGCAAAACTGCAATCAGCAAAATCGATACACTGGCGGAAGAAATATTACGTTATAATAATAAGATAATCAGCGTGTGAAAATTATAGTCGAATTAATCATCTCCTTTTTGTGTAGTGGATTAAAAACTCGTAGACACTGCTTAAATTAGAAGCCTTTTTGAATATAACCCTTTCGCTACTGAAACACATACCTTCTTAGACTTGAGCTGTGAGAGGTGTTTCTCGTCCCACCGCTTGGCCTTGCGCGCCAAGTCCAGCGACCCTCCGGAGATGATACCAGACTTCTGGTAGAACGTGCCGTCGAGTGCCAGGGCCTACAAGATGAAGGAAAACATCAAGTAAGTTGCATTAGAATGAAATGATAAAAAATTGTTTATTCAGCCTAAATAACACGCTCATTATAAAATAAACATAAAATAACACAACATAGCACAACACATACAAAGAGAATTTCGAACAGTTTAGGGAAACTCTTGCTCAGGACAGGCAGTGAGGCGTTTATTTTCCAAATAATTGAATAGGTTATTTTTGACATTTCTGATTTGCATGACGATCACATGACGATGGCATGACGCGCTAGCTGTGTTTGAACTTTAATACACGAAATAAAAAAGTAATGCACATGAACTGCCATATAGTCATGTATTCACACATTACATAATGAATAACATTAATTAAGCAATAGATTTATTTTCATATGAATTTACACTACAAAACACTATAATTTTTCATTATAATTTTCGTTGCCAAGGTAACCGCTTTGTTGCGACTGGTTTGTTATTTTGACACATCTCCAAAATAACTTATTCAAAGATTTGGAGATTAAGTAAGGAAAACAACCCATCACATAACCCGTTCTTAACGAGATTAAGGCCATTTAGCAGGTCCCTTTGGAAAAAATCATAGTTTTGTTGCAACTTACATCATATCTGCTGTTCTTGGACCTGTCCAGGTCGTACGCGACGCGCGAGGCGTCCTCGGGAGTCTCGCAGACCAGCGCGTTGTTGGTCACGAACAGTACGGCGCGGTGGATGGCGGGCGGCTCGTAGCGGAGCACGTCGAACAGGAGCTTCACGTTCTTCGGCTCTTTTATGTCCCTGGGGGGTGACAACGTGATCGTTGATGACGAAAAAGGTTTCGCGCTGACTGTAGATGCGTGCGACACTAAAACCACTAAAGTCCGTAAGCGTTGACGCCGCATATGCGCTGCGTAAATGCAAATGCTAGCTTCGATGAGTTCTAGTTTCGATAAAATTAATCCAACGTGTAAAAAGCTGGTGGCGTTGTTGTTAAATGTTTTAAATACATTAGAAATTTTCTTGGATCTAAGCTAATGAAAGAAAAATGTTATCCCTAATATAAGATTTGTTTTTTTTTTTAAGTGTGTATCTCTGAAAACTGCAAGTGATCGAACGTAAGACTCACCGCAATCGCTCCCGTAGTGGCTTCGCCTGGATGTAGTCAAGAGGCAGAAACGTTTCCGGCTCCAACATCCTTTCTTTAAGCACCTGAAAAAAAAAAATACAATTTCAATCTGGACCTTCATGATAACGTAATCCATAAAAAAAATATATGGTTTAGCTATGGCTCTGCTCATAATGTTAAAAAGTCCTAACAGCTTGTAAGAAAAACTAGTTTTAAAGCAAGAAACAGATCCTCCTAACAAATCCTCCTTAATTATGTGATAATAGGGATAATGAAGTGTAAAGTGAGTTGTTACCTGAATGCACCTGCGGGCCGTCTTCTCCGTGTCCACGACGATGGCCTCCATGTACTTGCCGAGCACCTTGGTGATGGCCACGTTGTAGCGCTTGTGCGTCGGCTGGCACATGTTGATCATACGGTCGTACTGTGGGGGAGGACATATTGTTTTAAATCGAGGTACAATTAGAATTCGCACGAGGAATTTTTGGCTGAAGTCACGGACGGGTTTCCTACACTGTATCACTTACGGACATATGATTAGTTCGAGCCCTAACAAACATGAATGAAAATACGATTTGAAAATTGAATGTGGTGCTTGTTTTGACAGGTCAGCTACTTTCGGACGGGCCCGTATCTTCGTTGACGGACTTTGAAAGTAGACCCCCTGTTGCTGATGCTTAGCCCAAGCTAAAGCGTATAGGGCACGCTCAAGTTAATCTACCACCATAACACTGATATCTATGGGACTTTCATTTTAAATGGATTGCCATTATAAAATACTCCAAATAAATAAATTTAAAAAATTAAACCTATTACACTTACCACGCCAGGAATATCTCTTTTGAAGCTCTCGACAATCTCCTGCTTCTTCCTGCGTCGCGCTTCCTCATGTTTGTCCACTCGCGCATCTCCCAGCGCGGCGGCTACTTCCTCCAGCTGCGACTGCAGTTCTGCTGCACGGCCGCGGCACTCGCCCACGTCAGCCTGGACAAGAATCAAATTGTTAGAGGCCCTAGAATGTAAATTCGAATGCTGAAAGCTGATGTAAATTCCTGAATTACAAGACGTAAGTCACAATATCCTGTTGAGTTAGCAAACATTTTCTACCATAAAAGTTACCATTTCGAAGTGTTCCAAAAGTAAACAATCGAATTCGATAGCGAATCAAGCGGCTGTGAATAACTGTGCTGGTCCGAAACTGGTGAACTGGTGGTCTCAGACACTTCGAGTTGGAGAGCCGCAAGTGTCTGACACTCAGAGATGCAGTATTACACAGAGGTTAGGTTTTTGCTATAACATGTGACGCTATAGACTATAGCATAGCATAAGCGTAGCATTATCAGCCTGTAATGTTCCCACTGCTGGGACACAGGCCTCCTCTCGGTGAGAGGGAGTATAGACTACAGGGTTAAATTAAATTAGCTAGCAAAACTCCACAGACCTGATGTGTATCGATAACTGTGCAAAATAAGAATGATTTGGTGATTTTATAGAGTAAAGTAATGCGAGTAGTCCTGACCTGCAGTTCAGCGCGCAGCCGTCTCTGCTCCTCCAGCGCTTGCTCAGAACTCTTGATGTGCTCGTTCAGCTTGTCAACGCGTTTCATAGCTTCGTTCCTCTCGTGACCCTGGGTAAGAAAAGAAATTATTATTAAATGGAATTAAAATGAAAAGAAAACAGTTAAATCTATGTGTAAGCGGCATCTTTAACTAATCTAAATGAACAACGCAACAAAACCTTTGCTTTGGCTTTTCATCATCCAACCTCCAAGAGTTAATGGAGATTTGACGGCAGATTAGCTATGAGATCAGGGGCCGTACTATGACATGTTCGATCCATCACTGTTCCAGTATGAGAGAGAGATGGAGCTACACAGGACCAACAGCGCTATCCCTTTTTTGTAACGGAACAACGACGATTTCGACACTTGCGCAGGCTCAGTCTCAGCGGGTCCTATCAGAATATCAACGCCGCGGTAAATTTTGCAGCATTATGCTGTAATAGAAGCCTTTTGGCCTCACCCGGTTTTTTTATTTTCTTAGTTTTAAATGTTCAAGTTTTTTATAGATTGTGCTTACCAAATTTTTTTTTATACTAGCCTACACTGTCCCACTCCTGGGCAAAGGCCTCCGTCCACTTCTGCCATCCACCGCGAGCCCGCGCGTCCTCCTTTCAGGTTGGACGGAACCTATCCAGCTCGTCCCGCCATCTCCTACGTGGTCTGCCGCGACCCCGCCTCACTGTCTCAGGGCACCGGTTCTGTGTTATTTGGGCCCACAGTTTGTCCGGCATGCGCCAGACATGTCCTGCCCAGTCCCATTTAAGTTGGGCAGCTTTTTCAGCATCCCAAATACAATATTTTTTCTCTTTCTTATCTTTCTTAGTCAGTCGGTTGCCTATTACCTTCTGTCGATGTTTGTTCTCGATCTCCCCCTTCCTCCGGTTCTCGTTGTCCAGCCTGTCCTGGTCGGCCTTCTGCTCCCTGTTGACAGAGTCCAGCTCTTGTAAGTACCGCGCCGCCTGGCGGGACGCTTCCATCTTCAACTCCTCGTATTCACGGATCTGGATAAACAAAAAGAGTTTAAAAATTATTTAAACTGCCCATGCAACAGTAGCTGCAGGTATTAGTCAGCCTTCGTTTTTCTGTTGGGATATTCTTAGTAGTATTTACGAGTATTGCCCAATAAAAGACAACTGCGAACACCCTTTTGCCAACAGTCAAGTTTGAAAAATATGGCACAGCCTTTTTTTTACTTTGTGTGCCTGTACTGGACTTTCCAGTCCAGTAAATGGAGAAGTAGAGGAGGGCTTCCCCTCTCCTCTTCTACTTCTCCATTCACCAATTACGATAATTTACCTTTTTATTATTAGTTTAACTGAAAACTCATTTATTTCAACTAGAAACATAAATCTCATGGTCTTTATAGAATGCCATGTCAAACCATCGATTGTAATCAAAGAAAATGGACAAGCAAAACCGTTTGTATGAAAACTTGTTTTGGACATAGAAACTGCAGATATTAAAGAACACTGCTGCACTTACCTGTGCCTCCTCAAGATGTACATCAGCTCTTCCCGTGTGCGTGGTTCCTAACGTCGTTAGCTCCCACTGTGCCTTCTGCTCCTCAATCTGGCGCAGTTCATCCTCCAACTTCTTGATATCAGCCTGATGAGCCTCGTGCGCCTTGCGAGCCTGTTCCAGGGTCTTCAGAGCACTTTCTAGCTTCTTCTGGGTGTGGGTCACACGTTCTTTGGCTTTTATGAAGGTCGGACGCTTCTTTGAGATTTCAGATTCCTGTTGGAGAAAAAGGTTTGTTTTATAAATATTGTGCAAATAAAACAATAAATTCGTTATCTTCCCTTTGCTATGCTGTAGTCGGGTAAAAAGACAAAATAAATTATTATACATATATCTATAACGTAAGTATGATTCAATAATGTACGTCTCAGAGTTACATATTTATTTTGGAAATTCAATCATTTTCATAATATAACAGTGACAATTAGAATGACATGACATAATGTAAAAAGAAATAAATAATGATGTATAAGTTGAAACAAAGAGGCCAAATATTGTTTAGAGCAGAACTAAAAGCTGATGACAATTTAGTTTTCTCGGTACACTGTAGGTGTAGCGCTTCAAGGTTATTTTGGCGCGTGGCTGAAATCGGAACTAGCGCCGCCATAAAAAAAAAAGTTGTAATATATAGCCATCAACCAGGCAAAAATCCAGTCTCCGGGCTGGTACAGAGAAAGTTGTTGGAACAACACTGTAACACATTGCCCGACCTCGGAATCAAACCCAGGACCGCATGCTCAGCAGTAACACTTGCGACCACTCGACGAACAAGGCAGTATGCTGTCTGTCTTTCAAATTGTAAATACACTGCTACAAGGATCAACAAGTCACAGTCAACTCACCACTTCCCGGATCTCCTGCTCAATCTTAGCCGTCTCCCTCTGCACAGTACCGGCTTCCTTCTTCTTCTCCTTAAGCGCTTCCTCCAGCTTTTGCCGCTTCTTCTCAATCTTGGTCAGCTCTGTCTGTTTGTGCTGAAGGTCTTCTTCCATGGATTGGATCTCTTTCTGGTTGTGGTATAAGTGATATAGTTGGAGCTCTATTTTTTGTTCTTGCTGTAAGGGATGACAAAGGTTATAAATAAAATTTATTATCAAGTTAGACAGAAGACACTGAGTAACCTTATTTACACAAAGGAACATCAAATATGTAGTACTGATGTTAAAATATGACATTGTAAACTGTGCTACACGCAGCTATACAGCTTATATCACGCGGTGTTTACCTACCACGGCTGCTGGCGGTTAGGTAACCGCTGGTATGTGGCCAACAACCTCGGGTCATGCTCGGCGGCCATGCCGCGAGCGGCGAGCATAGTATGTACCGAGCAAAAACCTGCATAGAGCTGGCTTAGCTAGACTTTTCGTATCAGTCCTAGTTTCCTATCCCTCACCAGTTCCTCCTTGAGCCGGGTGTACTTCTCAGCCTCCTCCTTCTCGAACTTAGCCTCCTTCCTCTCAGCAGCCACTCCCTTCTTCTTCTGGTAAGAGAACTGAGCCTCTTCGTCAGCACGATTCACCTCCGCGCGGCAGTGCTCATACTGTTCCTTCAGAACTCCAGATCTGGTGGAATCAAATCGTCACACTCAAGTAAAAACTGGCCAAAAGACACACCCACTATGTTTTATTTGAAAATGTGTCAAACATAAGTAATTTTAAAAGATTAGTTACTAAGCTATTAGGGTTCAGCGTGTTTAGGACAGGCTTAACATCTCGTCGCCTCATTTCGGCAGAATTACCACAACCATAATCACCCTCGAATGTTCCATAAATAAATAAATCATGATAAAACCATTACGATTGGAGGATAGGTAGTACAGTACTTTTTATTCGAGTTCAGACATTAAAACCCTAGTTTTCTAAATAGTGTTTTAGTTAAATTTCCGACCGAAGGTTCGACCAGTCCGACCCAAATTGGCGTTCGTGAACTGTCGGTTTTGATAGAATACGAACGGCTAACAGAAAGACAGATGGAGAAGACTTAGTAATGGAGTCTCGTTTTCACCTTTTTTGTACAAAACCTAAAAAATGCATGCAGGTCTTAGCAGACATGCTGTATGCTTTATTAAATCGCTTGTGCTAAAATGATGCGGTGTTAAGAGCTTAGTAAGCCTGTATCGAACTTTTAAAATCTTCTAATTCGCTAATCGCAGATGCTAACAGTAACATGTGCATTTAGGGCCCTTATTTAAGTTAGGGCTAATTTTCAATCGTTGATTTTAATGTTTTGACAGTTTTTACACAAAATCTGCCAAGAGTCATGTCATGGACACTTACGATCTGTTCTTGTTTTATGTAAATAGTACACTACAGACTACCTACAGTACTTGTCTCTCCTTCCCCTTTTAATCCATCCGAAGGTTGCCTTTAAAAGATCGCTCTTAGCGATAAGACCGCCCATTGTGTCACCCTTTGTAAAATTTCTATATTTATATCTGTATTTTATATGGTGTACAAAGAGTCTTATCGGTTTAGTCCAGGCAGCAGTCTCGCTATTCCACCTACCCACTGATCTCCTCAAACAGTGCAGTCCTCTCCTTGGGGTTCTTCATGGCAATGCTCTCGACAGCTCCCTGGAAGACCAGGAAGTTCTTGGCCTTCACATTGATGCCCAGCTTCTCTAGCTCACTCAGGTAGAGGGATGTGTTTACTGACTGTTGACAAATGATATTATGTTAGGTTTATTCAATTAAGCTAGGTTAGGCTAGATTTTTAGACTATCATAGCTAATGCTTAAGTTAAATGCTTAAGTTTTTACCAACTGTTTTTTTAACTTTATTTTATTTTTATCACAAAATCATTATTATGGTTTTCCTCATAGTTTATTAGTGAAATAAGTATCTTAAACCATTATATTTATTTAAGTCTGAAACTTCTGATGAGTGCAAGAGAATTTATAATTTTCGGAAACTATGTAGAAAGCAAGAAATGAGAGTATCTGAGGAAGAGAAGAATAATATTAGTAAAGTAGATTAAAATATATGTACAGCTACCCGCTGCTAGTATGGTGCTATTTGTAACATGCTGGCTGCCACTGCAGGCTGCATGCTATTCCTTGTGCTATGATATGTTTGATCCTATGAGACTGGCTTAGTCAGCCCAGAGTTACGAAGCCAGAAACTTATGTGTTTTCTATGAGACAAATGTTATTTAGTTTTTGCCAATACAAGGGACGAAGATTTCAAAAACTAAAACCTAACCTAATGATACAGAAACCTCAATAATAACTAATACTCCTTTATGAATCTTGGTTTTGCTAAAAAATCGAATTTAAAAAGATTTTCATTTATTCATTAAAATAAATAACAATAAGGCATCATTTCCTCTAACACATGAAGCTATTGCTATTTATTTAGAACATTAAAGACTCAGAGCTAAATAAATTCATACATGACATTAAAGACTCAGAGCTAAATAAATTCATACATGACATTAAAGACTCAGAGCTAAATAAATTCATACATGACATTAAAGACTCAGAGCTAAATAAATTCATACATGACATTAAAGACTCAGAGCTAAATAAATTCATACATGACATTAAAGACTCAGAGCTAAATAAATTCATACATGACATTAAAGACTCAGAGCTAAATAAATTCATACATGACATTAAGGGCTGATTTTCCCATCACCAGATAACTTTTATTCGAGGAATTAAATTGACGATTGACATTTTTTGTATGAAATAACTGAGAATTTCAAAATTATTCCTACAATAAAATTATCTGGCATGGGAAAATTAATTTACTTATTTGAAAAAGACAAAAAAAACATGAAAAAATGAAATCAATCAAAATCAAATGTAGATCTGACCTGTCCATCAATCTTGTGTTCAGATGACTGTCCTATGACTGATCTCTGAAACTGCTTCTCCGTCAGGTCTTCTAGGACAAATGTTGCTGTTACTGATGCACTACAACACAAAACCATTACTTTAATTTGCAATAATTGGACATTTCATACATAAACTTAAAAGTAATGTCAAGCAATATTACTAGGTGACAAAGACGAAGATGGAGAGACAAACAACTCCTACCAAAAGGACTGTCTCGCAATGACAGTAGACAGACATGTGTGAAAAAAAGAAATGGAGGCCTTTGCCCTTCAAAACTGGTTGACAAATAATTTTTTTTTTTTTACTACATGTATAAAAAAGCATGTCAAAATATTAAAAATTAAATAAATTACACAGCAGCAAAGCAGTTAACAAAATTATGCTTGATTACCAACAGGTAATCAAGCATAATTTTGTTAACATGATTCCAATTCATTAATTTACATAATAGCAAGAACGGACAGTCCGTTCTTGCTATTATGTAATTGTGTCAACCAAAAATCCTTGCTTTGCTGAAAGCAGGACTCTTATTATATACAACTGTTAAAATATTTTCAGTTTCCACAGACAGCTTATTGTGTAATAAGATGCATTGATACTTGGCAAGTTAAATCAATGTTCAGTCAAAGCCTGAAAAAGTACAATACTTATTGCAGTTTTGTGCAATGTTTAACAAAATAGAAAGACATGAGATAGCACTAATTAGAAGCAGTATTACCTTCTAGACACAGGTTTGTTGATGGAAGCCCCGTGTATTAGATCACTGAGGCGTTTCACACGGAGCAGTGATGTTTTCTCACCCATCACAAAACTCACTGCGTCCATGAAGTTGGACTTGCCTGTGGAGGAATAAGTACGGCTATGTAAGTCTTATTGTCAACAGGTTACAGATACACAGGTCACAACTGTTTTGGAGGCAATAAGTGCCTCGTAAAGTTACATTCTGGAGAGATACAAGTTATGCAGACAAACAAACTTTTGTTCTTGACCCAAATTGTATTTAGATTTTTACACGTACGGTTAAATACTTCAAAAATGCTACAGACGTTTTCTAAAAAACTTGTCATTCTTACCTGATCCGTTGGGGCCTACCACCGCAGTGAACGATTCCATGGGGCCTATGCGGTGGTGTCCCCGATAAGACTTGAAGTTTTCCATATCAATATACTTGAGAAACGCCGGCATTTTGGCTCCTGATAAATAATTTTGTATCACCATTCGAAAATATTAGAGATAAATCACTTAAATAAAATATTAGCGCCAAACATCGTCTCATCAACAATGTTTGCTGTCAAACCAGTGTCAAACAGTGTCAGCCATTTAATAAACAGGGTCTAGGCATGCTGGGCTATAAAAACCGTAAGCACAATTATTAGTCGATTATGAGTATAGTCGGTTCTAAGTTTGTGAATTTGATTATACACAACTTCTGCCTGCGACTTCGCTGGGTGGAATTTTTGGTTCCTCCGACCCGACTCGTTGCAACGCGATGCCTGCCCACGCTATTACTACGTTTTCACTTAGCGTTTTTTCTTCTTTCGGACTTTTTTTCTTTCTGCTCGGCTCTGAAAAGTTATAGCGTGATGTTAAATAGCCTGTCTCATGAATTGGGCTATCAATCAAATGCAAAAATATTTTTGCATATCAGACTGGTAGTTCCAGAAATTAGCGCGTTCAAACAAACAAACTCTTCAGCTTTATTATTATTATTATTACCTCAACTTGAGATAGTTAGAAATAATCATAAACCAGAATTATGAAGAGGAGAAGGAACGAAGTATTTAAAACAACCAAAACCAATAGAAATCAATAGAACAACATCCAACCAATTTACATCACCCAATGGCAATACCGGGTCATTAATCGTAAAAAGGCGTAGTTACACCGCGAGTCAGAAAAATTACGCATTTGTACAACGCCATCTATGGGTAAATGGATAAAACGTGTGGAAAAAGCATGTGTATTTGTATTCGTCAATGTTTAATAGTTTTAGTAATTTTCTATTATCTCTGAAACTATATGCCAATCTTATCTCTATAATGTCCTTGTGATCATAAAATAATTTATTTTGATAAAGATTCATAATTAAAAATTATATTTTCATCCAACCGTAGGCATGTGAAAATAATACTTTTTTAAAACATATAAGTTATAAAGATAGAAATATGGTGTCGCGGACTTTTTTGTAGAACTATTTAAGGCGGACCGGCGGACCAGATTGTCATATATTGTTTTTAGTTATATACAACTGTTGAGGCAGCGTATGCAAATAATTCTGTTTTAAGAGGTATTTCTTTCCGACTTGCTAGACAAAAGTGGTGATAGCTCAGCTAAAATGCATGATGTAAACATAATTTATAGCCTATAGCACTCACACATAATGTAGCTTTCTACCAGTGAAAACCTTTTTAGAATTGGATCATTAACTCCGGAGATTACCCCCTACATACATACAAACAAACAAACAAACAAACAAACAAATTTTAACTCTTTATAATATTAGTCTATATTTGTCACCAGCTTTATTGTTAAAAACCAACCAAATGCGTACCGGATCACGCATAGTGAAGGTTCCGTAGTAAGATGAATATTTACACATGAACGGAATAGATTTTGAGGGGCTCGTGGCTAAATAATAATAGCACGGGTCGATCATAGGATAAGCTACACTTGCCATGGCTTGCCACTTGGGTAGCGGGATAGTGGGATAGCGGGATAGTTGGGGTAGCGGGACAGTCCGAAAGGGTTACCGCTGCCCTGGAACATAAAGGGCTAAGTAAGGAACACGGGTGGGTTTTAGTCAATCCGCTCCAACCAGAGCGGGAGGGAAAAAAAAATACGGGCTGGTGTTCGCAACTCCACGACAATGCGCGTATTTTGCGTACGGGTAGGAAAATCGATCATTCGATCGAATGGTTCCCTTTATGTCGAGTCCCTTTACGTCGAGCCGAGAACCTTGTCTCGCTTCTATTACCCCTACGTCGAGTCTACGATTTCTGTCCCGTTTCTATTCCCTTTACGTCGATTTTAATAATATCATATTTTGAAGTACAGTCAGGTTTACATGTTTACTTCGACGGGACTCTTCGCCGACAGGACACTTCGCCGACAGAGCTCATCAGCGACGCAACTTATCTCCGATACGACTTACTTTGGAAATCGATTATGCTTTTCTTGTAATTATACAATTCTTTAAAAAAAAAGCAGAAATAAAAAAAAAGAAAGCAGATTCATACATTTTGGTCGAGAAGGTATTGAACTTTTGTAAGAAACAGCAGATCTTTTTTCGTGATCTCAGAGGTGGTCCCATAGTGAAAGTTGTTCATATTCATAGGTAGGGTATAGGAACACCCTGTGAAAATTTGCGCACTGAATAAAAACATATCATGTATGGATAATGAATGTTACTTTTTAGAAGAATTATTTACTGTAAAACTATAATTATGCTGATTTACATTTCTACTAATAGTACCTAATGATTACACTGTGATTTATATAGTAGATTAAGAAAGATACCTACTTATTTGAGAAGACTAATACAACAAATAATAAAACACTATTTTAATTATACTTACTGGCTTTTAATTTATACCCTGACTGTACCTTTTAACCAAACTCGACCTAGCGGTAATAGAAAGCGTAAAATTGTAATATTTTTCCCGAACAATAGACTTCAGACTCGACGTAAAGGGAACCATTGCACTGCTGCACTGTTTTTATAAAATCACTAAAACACTTATTTCTAAATAATCATAATATGTGTAATATAATATAATATAATAATATAATAATAAAATATAATAATCATAATAAGTATCATAAATTTTATACTGTTTGCCCCTTCTTTACGACACAACAAAGCAATCAATACATCGACGTGATTTATGGGTAAATGATTCGGCACAGACTAGTAATTCGAAGCCTGGAAAATATTAAAATATATGTTTGTTTGCCTGTAAGACCACGTCCGCAGAGACGACGTAAAAATATCGCGGCGAGATTTTATCGCGCATTGGTTTTTAAGAATTTAACAGAGTGCATCCCAGCGCGGCGAAAAACCAGACTGTTTGATTTACGAGTCTCGGCGCAAATGTTGAAAATCCAGTGCGCGAAAAAAAATCACCGGGATATTTTTACGTCCGTGCGAACGTGGGCTGAGTAGTGTGTGATGCTCTTTCACAGCAAAACTACAGAATCGAATAGGGGTAGCTTGAACCCATAGGATTTTTATCAAATGGACTATCAAATGGGCTCTTTTATTATATCCACCTATAGCAAATATATAGTTAAAGGCCTATTCTATTCAGATACCTATAAGCGATATTCGATAGATACGGTTGTGAGTAACAACGACATACGAGCGGTATTCCGCCGGGTAGGTATATTTTTTATTTATAAAAAATATTTTTTTAAAGGTGTCCGGGGAAAGAATCATATTTCGCCCAATTGTTCGGCACAGAGCATGATGTCCGGGATTTTTGCCGTCTTTATCCGGCGTCAGGAATTTAGGTGATGGCAGCCCTACATAGGTATATCATCAATGTGTCGAAGAAAGCCTAAAATGAATTAACAATTTAAATATACTTCAATTCACAAAGTCCGCATCGCGTCGGCTGACCGCGTAACAATAGTTAATACTTAAGGTGGATGCTAAAAGGTAGCCCGCGAAATTCAAATTTTCTTACGTTTTTTTACAATTTGCTGGTCAGTACTAAGTTGTACGTTGATTAAAATATGATTCGCGGCCGTAACAAATATGTATTTATAGAATTATAATAATTAGAATCAGTAATACAACTTGTTAAGTTAGCATAATCCTGAAATGTCAATATTTCATGAAATAGTTATCCAGTGGGATTACTTGATCTTAGAGAGTTGTGTTGATGACTTTAGTGATTATAATTCTGTAAATACATATCTGTTACGGCTGCGAATCATACTTTACTACTACAAGGTAGCCCGCAAAATTCAAATTTTCTTACGTTTTTTGCAATTTGCTGGTCAGTAAAGAAAGAAAGAAAGAAAAAGTATTTATTGCGACTCGCACAGGAAGATCATAAAACTAAACTAAACTAAACTCAAACAAAAATAAAAAACCCCAATTGCGGCGCCCAGGGTCAATACTAAGTTGTACGTTGATTAAAATACGATTCGCGGTCGTAACAAATATGTATTTACAGAATTATAATCATTAAAGTCATCAACACAACTCTCTAAGATCAAGTAATCCTACTGAATGACTATTTCATGATATCTTGACATTTTAGGATTATGCTAACTTAACAAGTTGTATTACTGATTCTAATTATTCTTTGATTCTAATATGATTAAAATATGATTCGCGGCCGTAACAAATATGTATTTGTTACGGCCGCGAATCATATTTTAATCAATGTACAACTTAGTACTGACCCTGGGCGACGTTTAGTATAATATAATAAATACTCTGTGGTTTAGGAACTGACTGGCATTGAACCCTGAATTGAATACGAGTTATAGCGAATGTTTTTGCCAAAAAAAGTGCACCTGTGTGCGTAGGCGCAACGCAGCAAATGCTGTGATTGGCCGATGCCACGAATCCACGATCTTCGATCACAGAACATAATATACTCTAGGGCACAGTAGGGAGGCCACGATACGCAGTCCCTTTCCTACAATTCTCTATATTGCTGGTAGTATATTGCGTAGTTAGGCGTATATAGGGTGTCTAACTTGATGTGTAGCCGTGTGTAGATACCAAATCAATAATCTCCGAGTAAAATGGGTGGTTGTCATCCGGACAGAAGGACATAACGAAACGAAATTGTTAGGGTACAGTTTTTTTTATTAGGCTACACAGCCCTAAAAATCCGTAACCTGGAACGCATGATTATCGTGAAACGTCAAAACAAAACGTCAGGCAGGTTTATTTATTGACTTCCTTCCTTCATTGTAAGTATTTGAATTATATTTCTATTGATTATCGGTGATGGTACTGTTTGAAATTTATGACTGCTAAAGCTAAAACCATGGCAGGTGACCAGAGCCCCGGTAGTACTATTGACTTAACTGATCCTGAAGAAGTTGTGCTAATGGATCCTATTGACCACGATCGCTGTCGCTACCCTTACTGTATTGTTTGGACGCCTATTCCTGTGCTAACGTGAGTATTCACAATTTCATTAATAAATACGACACAAGGATTACCATATTACAATTCCCAATTAACTTTGTGTCCGACGAACTAAGCACAAAATAATAGTACGACCAACCGGTTTCTACTCAGAGCCCAAATGACGAGAACATTTCTTTTATTCATTTTTCTTATATTTTAAAAATAAGTGTTTTGCATCATTTTGAGTAAACAAACGTAAGAATGTTTTAAGACTTCTTTCCACATTGATACATAGGCTTGCCATTAAATTTCCAAATGTTAATCTAATAATAAAATTGGGGGAAGCCTTATTCAAATTTTGTGTAGATTATTAATTTAAGATTGCACCCGAGGGGCACTGCTTGTTAAGTCCATAATAATTAATATAATTTAGTTGAAGGGTATTACAATTTTAATTTAGAAAATGTAGACAAATGTTCCAAAAATGTGATGATTGTTAAAGTACTAAAAATATTATTGATGTTATTACCATTATGACAAGTTATTGACTAAAACTTGTATCATAGCAATTTAAAAGAACAAATGAATAAATATAGACTTAGCTTATCAATTTTAAAACCACTTTTCCTTTTATTTAGTTGTGTAACACATAAACAACTTTATAATAACTATGATGCAGTAACTAAGTAAGCAGCATAGTTCAGAATAATAAGGAAAACAATATATTATATTTTCAGATGGATATTTCCATTCCTCGGCCACATGGGCATCTGTATGTCGTCAGGAATAATCAGGGACTTTGCTGGTCCTTACTTTGTATCTGAAGATTTGATGGCATTCGGGAATCCCACCAAGTACTGGCAGTTGTCTCCACATCAGGCTGCAAATGGACAAGCAGGCTGGGATGCTGCTGTTTCCGAGGCCTCAGAGATATATAAAAAGAGAATGGTACTTAGAATTCATTTCAATTAATGTATTTTCATTTCATTTAATGGCAATAATTGCACTTTCTCTGTATGAGAATAGGTTTTTGCCCTGCAGTGGCACAATAATAGGGTGGTATTTTTGTATTTTACTAGCTTCTACCAGTGACTTCGCCAACATGAAATTTTGACCCCCTTATACTGCGTCACCCCCCCCCCCCCCCATACACATTTCTTCATTCATTGCATTCTTTTTAATTTTGTTTCTTTTTCGATGTGACGCACCTGGCGCGTCACATCGACCTTCCTGAAAAACATATTTTTTAAAATTGGGATAAAGAGAACTACCAGTTTTTATCCTAAATTAAACATTGAAGTTGACAATACCCTTGGCCATTAATTTAGAATACATATTATATAAGTCAGGGATATCAAACCTTTGGTAACAGTTTACAAACTTATACGGGGTGGAAGGGACATCTACGCGAAAACGGTTGCCATCCCGTATATTGGCGTAATATTATTTACGGTGGAAGCCCGCGAAATTCAAATTTTCTTACGTTTTGGCAATTTACAGGTCGGTGTCATTTTGTATGTTGATTAAAATATATATGATTCGCGACCGTAACAAATATGGCTTATCTGAGTTATAATAATTCAAATCACCAATACAACCCCAATAAGTTAATTTAATCCAATTAAATGACTTTTTCATGAAATAGTCATTCATTGGGATTAATGAACTTAGAGGGTTGTCTTAATGATTTGATTGATTATAATTCTGTAAATACATACGTGTTACGGTCGCAAATCATGTTTTGTTCAACATACAGCCTGACACTAAACGGCAAATTATTTTACGGCACGGTATTTTTCTGCCGCACAACAATCACGGTCTGACTTATTTTTTAATGGGTGACTTAGGTTCCTCCTTAGATATTCTTACTTTGAACTTTGTTTTCTTTTTCTCACATTCCTTTTCTTCAGAATCCATAATTTCTTCAATGTTAGTGTCTGAATTATAATTTGTATATTGACTATTGGTCATGGTACATGGTCCCATGAATTTATGCTTCTTTTGAAATATGCAAAATCGATTGACTACATTCGGGAAAAACATCATTTTCTTTATTGTTTTCTTGTTGGTAATGTTATTAGTGAATAATGCCTCACTACATTCAGGAAAAAATTCGTCTGTTTGCTGATTATCTACAAATATGTTTATTATCACAAACAAATGCCTAATACAAGTAAATTTACAAAAATGTTGGCAAGCCCCGTAACATTCTACTAAAACAAATAAATCCTACCTTGTGCGGCCATATTTCTTTTGAATACCAACGAATACGAATGGAAGCACACAAAGAACTTTTTCTCTTAGCAGATCAAAGCAAGTGAACGGCAAAAAACGCATAAAACATCACAGGGGGCCAATGACGTTCTAGGTGCGTCATCCTTGATGTAGGCGCATGACGCGCCTGGCACGTCATCGTCCAATGTTCAGGGTCTGGCTAAAGTATGCATGAAAATGATGGTGGCAATGAGTCGGTTTAATAACCTACTCGTACTTATCACCTTCTTCAAGAATTGGGCTATCAAATGCAAAAAAATCTTTCTAATTCAACTGGTAGTTCCAGAGGTTAGCGCAATCAATCAAACAAACTCTTCTACTTTATTATATTAGTATTTACTAGATGGTAAACAATCCAACTAGAAAACAGTAGAACTCAGAATAAAGTAATTTTCCAATTCATTACTCAGTACGAATAAATCTGTAATCTATGAATGTTTTGATAATTTGCAGCACATTTTGTTCTACGACAACTGCCACTCTCACGTGGCTACTGCTCTCAACATCATGAGCTATGGTGGCTCCAGGAAATGGAACATGGTGAAACTGGCCTTCTATATGATACCTTACTCCAAATACGTCAGGTAATCTAATTGATCATCATGAGTGTGCAATAGTACAGTGTACAAAATTATTTCTTTTTTGTATTCATTTGCTTTGTTAATTTATTGAATCTAATTAACATTGTTAATTTGTTTTCCAGTTTCGGAGCATTTTTGAAGACTTGGGTACCATTCCTGATAATAGTAGCATTTATAGTTGGCTTGGCAGCAATGATATAAATAATTCTACAAATGCTATAATAATTCAGAATTATGGATAAGTAAAAAATCCATGTTTTCTACTGTGGACTCCTTAGTGAAAGACTATGTGGATGAAATGATGGTGCTGGTTGTGGGATGGTGGAAGTTAGGGGTAGTGGACTAATGTGATGTGCAGGATAGAGTATGGTTCCACAATGTATAACCAGATTTACTAGTTATTATTTATAGTGTAATGAGGTATTTTGTGTAAGCTATGTGTCTGTCATGGTACATTCTCCATAATCGTTATATTGTTGTTAATATTCTGATTTTATGCTAAATGTTGCAATGTATAATAGTACTATATTGATAATTTTATGTTATGAAGCATCTGTGGTACATTAGTCAAGAGAATTTAGTATTTTAGTTTTGCCAATCTTTTAAGATACTGTATCTATATTATTTTATTCTTTTTGTTTTTATCCATTGAACTAAATATTTTCCAGAAGGGGGTAGCAAGAGGAAATACTGCCTTCTTTTGAAATCAATGTTTGAGAGTATTATAATAAAATATTTTTATTTAGATTTTAACATTTTTATTTACATCATTATACATATTACTTCTTATATATTTTTATACATACCATTATACATATATTTTTACAGATACAATTCGATTATTATTATTATAAGATCTTGTAAGGCATCCTTCTATTACCAAAAATGAAAAATATACACTTTCCTGTAGAACACTATTATTCTTGTGCATACCTAACTACAAGATATAAAAAAATACATGGAGTTTTTAAGTTTCTTCTTAGATGCCCTAAACATAAATCACATTAGATAGTTTGTTGTCTTGGACGGACCTATTTGATCTTGGAACTACATGTTATTTGACAAAACTGAACTAATAAATGTAACAATTTCTTTAACATTCCAAAACATAATATTTATGTAACATTTTCATGTCTGGTGAAAAAGAGGTTTCACATACTTTGTTGATCTCTTATCTTAATGTATAATTTGACCAAAACCGCTGTACCACGCCTTCGGTATGTGCGCGGCGAGACGGGGGGGCAGTGCAGGCCGCTCATTCGTCATCGCTCACAGCGTCCCGCCCCCCGCCTCGCCGCGCATTCCTCCTGCCTCGCCGCGCATTCCTAAGGCGCGGTACAGCAGTTTTGGTCAAACTATAGTACCAAACTCTAATAGCATAACCTGGAGTTATGGTACCTCTTACGACCAGCATTGCTATGTCAAACTTAACATGTAAGCATGAGACAAAAATTTAAACCATCAACTTTTTTTCTATGCCTACTTGAACTTTTTATACAATTATTTTACATTGTGTTTATTGTGCTTTAGTTTGGATTACAAACTATACATAGTAACTTGATACAACACTCTCTTGTGATTGCTGATTCTATACAATACTATATATTTTTTAACTTTATGGTAGACAAAATCCAAAAGCAAAAATAAAAAAAAAGCTAATGACCCTATATAAATTATCATATCAATGAATGTTTACTGTATATTAAATGTGTCAAATAATACCAACTTAGTTAGTATTAAATATATTTACTAGCATATTTGATTGATCTTTTTTTCTGTCTCCTCACCGTAATAATATTTTATATTTGTAAAATGAGCTAAAATAATAAAAAGCTTGTTTTACATACATATCTCTATTCTAAAAGTTTCTTAATTTAATATTTTTTTTACAACAAAATTTTTAGTAATCCTGAAAATAAAAGAACTTCCAAATTGTTAAGATTCATTGCTGTTGATTTCTGTATTGATTACGAAAATAACATCAACATTCCTTCAGAACACTGCGTTCTACAGAGAAGTCATAATCAAAACTGCTTACATTGACTTTGTTGGTGAGGAACGCAAGAAGATCGGCCAATTCCGTAGCGAACGTATCTTTGTTTGAAGCCATCTGCAGTGTTTTTGACATGGCGAATGGGACTCCTTGTAAGTAGTGGAATGTGGGATCTATTCGAGCAACTCTTGGCGTTGGCGCGGGCGGCGCTGGTCTCTGCGCGTAGGGGGCAGGGATACCACCACCACCACTCACGTTTGGGTAGAGGCTGTTCCTGGGCGAGCTAGGATCCACCACAACGAACCCATCGTCCACCCGCGCTCCAGGAATCGGAGGAATCTCGCCCTCCACTTCTACCTCCACTGGCGAGGATCTCCGCTTACCAAATATCGATGAAAACATTTTTATAGAACTAGAACTGCGTCACAGACACTTTATACTTGAAGATTTTTGTTTATTTGTGAGTAATAGTGAGTCAACCTGTCACCCAACTTCAACTTGTGACGTGAGTTGTGAGTTTTTGACAATCGAATGACATTGACAGACAACGACTGACATTATCTCCTCTCGTTATACAAACAGTACGCCCAGTAGATTTTCCACTGCTAAGGCTGACATACATTGTTCCAGTATATTTTAATTAATGAGCTGAAATCCAGTGACACTGCTTTTTACTTACCTAAAATAACATTTTGGCTTGGTTTGTAATTTAATTACAGTATTTCTCTAGATTTGGGGGGTCCCAAGGACCGGGGGGCCCAGGACGTAGCGTGACAAGGTAACAGACAGACTGGGACATTTTCGCATTTATAATTTTGTTTCAGATACTGAGCGCTCTGCATGACAAAGAATAAAGAAATGGAATTAGGAAGAAAAATCTATACAAATAATAAAGTTAAAATGTTCGTTTGTCTTGATGTATGTTCCGGATCAACGCAAAAATGGCTGAATGGATATGGATGAAATTTAGCACATAAACAGTTTATAAAAACGATTAATTTATAACCTGGGTTAACACATAAGGTGCTTTCCATCCCAATATTAAGTTCCCATGGGATATTTTCCGACATCCACGCGGGCGAAACCGCGGGAAAAAGTTAGTACGGAATAAATGTATGTACGTAAAAAAAAACGACGTTCAATTCAATTCACTTCTTAAAGGATTTTTTGGATTCAATTTAGTTGATTTTAATTTTTTTTTGATAAATCACTAGAGTGGGGTTAAGCGCTGCAAATCGATTGAAGAAACCGGACTTTAAGATAAACGGTTTTATTACCACAAACTAGGATGGAACTAAAATGTTTTCATCGCGAAGAGTTGTTCTGATTGGTGGCATTATATCAAGTTTTCCAATAAGAATCTTCTTGGCCAATAAAAAATAAGAAAAATTGCTTATAAGTGACGTGAAGAAAATGCGAACGAACTGATCATTCGACGTAAGTATTACGTCAAAATCTGGTCAAAACATACATTTTTGGCTTGTTTTGAAGCGATATTATGTGAACTTTAATACTTTGAGATGAATTTGCCATCAAAATGTTGTTATTTGTGTCCATTGTGACGTTAAAAGGATACAAATTAGTATGTAAGATTGTGAGTTTAAAAGGACATTTTTAAGATCGAGTGTTTGGAACCCCAGCTGGTGTAAGCAAGGTACCAACAGTTGATGTAGTGTGCTTGTTTCACGTATTTAAGTACCGTATTAAGTTATTTCAATACCTTGGAAGTAATTTTTTCCGTTTACGATATAGTGTTTGTTATTGAAAGCATCACCTCGTTGTTATTGTATGTTCTACATCGCACAACAGAACTATGTCCTATACTCGATAAATTGTAATTAAACTAAACTACAATAATAGAGAGATAACAAGATATACGAGTTGTTAATACTGTGCTTGTTTTGCTTTCAAACTAGAATCTATGATAGTAATACTAATAGATGATGATGTTTTGATTTAATCCATTAAATGGGCTTGGACAGGTACCTTGTATTCAATAATAAATTTAATTATATTTACTTTGAGTATATCTTCACAACAAGGCTGTTGTTTTTCTGTAGATATTGTACAGAAAATATTTTGGTTTTCGTGACAAAATATTATGTTGAAATGATATTATTCTTATTGGTTAAACATTTTGTAAAGTAAGTAAAATATTTTTTATGTTAGATCTAAATAAAAAAGCATAATAATAGATTTTTAATAAGTAAAATTACCTATTATAATATTGAATGGAAAAGACACATGCCGTCTATCGACCTGTTGCCATTATCCTGTTTTGTATAAGAAATAAAGACACAAGAATGCTCTTGTTTCAATGTTACATCTACATTTCAATAAACGGATAAACCGCTTCAATATTTTTAAATCTGCCTAGTACTTCTTCTTTCTCCTAGGCAATATGACCCATTTATCTGTGATTTAAATCTGCCCAGTACTAAAAGACAAAAAATATGGGTATGAAGTTTAGCTCCAATATGTAAATTTTATTTAACAATATTTGCACCATCTTATTTCTTCACTGGTAGAGAATGCCTAAGGCATTAAGTCCGCTTTTGTACCTTATTTCTGTGTGAGAATTAAAAATAAATAAATACTTATCCCATATATAAAATTATGGATTATAATTGACAGCAACTGAGATGCCAAGCAAGCGTGCGACCTTGAGAACCATTTAATCCAAAAGTTAATAGTCTGACACCATTATAACAGTTGATAGGTATTTTTACTTGTTTTCTAATTAGTTTGCTCCCTTGCAGGAAACTGGAGAAATGGCTGATGAACCCGGCCGCTCTTCAAACAACTCTGGTATGTGTAGTTTTATATTTAAGTTCTTTGTACTCTACCCAGACTGATAGTTTGCTTATAAAATCTGTTTCTCCTGTTTTTAGATAACTTTGTATATTTAATCAAATCAAATCAAAAGCAATTTATCCCAATTGGGCTGAGGATCAGCAGTTTTGGACATCAAAATTACATAAGACAATACTCCAAATCCCCCAAAACGTCCGCCCTTCACCACTTCCTAGTGTTTAAGCTGGGAAGAAATAACGATAATAATAATAATAATATGGCACAACGAATTCCCTAGTATTTTTATTTCTAGGCTTCAGGACTTTAACCTTTTGCCTGTTCCGTGATCATATGATAATTTGTAAGTTTACCTAAAGTTCACTTTCAGTTCACTTCACGGGCAGTGACCTTTTTTTTACAACATTAGCACAATTGCGTATTCACACATATATTTGCACTCAATCATTGTAATAATAGTAAAATAAATGTAAGTGCCAACTACACATACGGCTACCTGTTGACCTTACCTTGACTACCTCAACAGTAGTCTAGGTGGACTACACATACTTTATACATAATTATTCATTTTATTGTTTGTTAAGATTAGGCCTTGGATAAGACACACCTTTTATAGTGACTTTCTTTTTTGTGGACTGTTGAGTTAAAACACGTTATGTATTTATATTAGGGGTTAAAGTATGAAATTGCCAATTTGTACTGAAAAATTGAAATTCGTTTTTTTTAAAATTTAACATATTTATTTAATCAAAATAATTACCATTATTATCTATACATTGCTGCCATCTAATAGGAAGGTCATTTGTGCCTTTGCGATAGAACTCTCGTGATCTAGATTCGACAAACTGTGTGAAAGCATTTTGTACTGAGAAGAAAACTTTTTATCACATAGAAAATTGTCCAAATCACAAAAAAAATGGTAGTCCGTTGAAGCAAGGTCTGGCCAATACGGAGGGTGACGAATGGTTTATAATTGCAGTTCCTGTAGAGTTAAAACGGTTTCTCGTGCTGTATGAGGTCTCGCGTTATCATGGAGCAATAATGGTGAAGATCGATTCATGAGTTGGGGCTGTTTCACTGCTAGTTTTGCTATCATTGTTCGGAGTTCGGCACAGTAGACATCTGCCGTTATTGCTTGACCAGATCAGAGAAAGCTATAGTGAATAACACCATGCTGAGACCACCAAACAGTTACCATTACCTTTTTATTGGTAAGCTTTGCTTTAGAACACTGTTGCGGCGTTTGACCTGGGGCCAGCCATTGCATTTTTCGCTTACGGTTATCGTAAAGAATCCACTTTTCATCACATGTCACAATTCGATCCAATATTCCTTCATTTCTGTATCGATTCAACAAGGCAACACAAGTTTCAACACGCGTTTCTTTCTGCAGATCAGTCAAATTATGAGGCACCCATTTCTCATATTTTTTTATTTTATTGATTTGACGCAAATGAGTCAATATTGTTGGTAAGGTAACGTTAAACCATGCCGCTAATTCCTGGGTAGTTTGGCTCGGATCGGCTTCCACCATCTCTTTCAATTCATTGTTATTCACCTGTGTGGGCGGTCTTCCACGTGGTTCGTTCTTCAAATCAAAGTTTCCATCACCAAAGCGTTTAAACCAAAATCGCACGGTGCGTTCATTAGCAGTCCCCTCTCCAAACGCAACATTGATATTGCGAGCTGTTTCTGCCGCGTTAGTTCCGCGTCGGAACTCGTATTAAAAAATAACTCGAATTTTCGAAGTATCCATCTTTCTTGTCTAAGCTGAATAAAAAAAACAACTGAAAGTCGATAATCGAATGTTGCACATTTTTTCAAAGAAGAACTTCATAGGTACCATGTCAAAAAAGTTTCACTCAAAAATCTCAAACCATGAAGGTTCTATGTCAATTCGAAGTACCTATTACAATAAAACGGCAATTTCATACTTTAACCCCTATTATATACATGCTGCTTTCATTGCCTAAATAAAAATATATTATATAAAAACAAGATTTTTTTCTACCATCTTATCAAGTAGTAAATAAAAGGTTCAACTAACTATCACACAGTAACTAAGCTAAACTGCTTTAGTCCACTCAAAAAAGGAGTTGTAGAGTGCGTGAGCTGGGACCTAAGCGATTTCTTCAGAAAGTTGATCAGGGTGCTTAGGGAGTAAACATACTAAAAGTCCCCGCATCTAGGAGGTGAGCCGGAGTAGGGAACGATTTTCAGTACCTACTTGTTTAATATAAATAATTACCTTGGGTCTAATGACGTATTTTGAGATAAAAACAGACATTTTGGCGTTGGAATAGTTAAATAGAGAATATAAATAATTAAATTAGCATTCGAAAGGAACATACGAAAACTGACAACTTATTCAAAAGGGGGTTGATACAGCACTTGAATGTATTTGTT
Organism: Apamea epomidion; assembly: GCA_947507525.1. Taxonomy (NCBI): domain Eukaryota; kingdom Metazoa; phylum Arthropoda; class Insecta; order Lepidoptera; family Noctuidae; genus Apamea; species Apamea epomidion. Next base: position 999,687 of record OX382237.1, on the reverse strand, counting down.
TTATCGTACAATGCCACTTCCCTGTGTTTTAGCTGGAAAAATAGGCGCAACAAAGTCCCTAGCAACACGTCGCACTGTATAGTATCGTATTTACATTTCTAGTCTAGACTATTGTTGACAACATCGCATCGTCGGCTCTTTAATTCGTATTTCCCGCGCGAATGCACACGTTTCCAAGAACGCTGTCATGGTGCATCTTCCACGAAGAAAAATCTGTAGGGGGTCTGTCATTCGGCCGCCTCAGCCAATCACAGCGCGGGGGAAAGTGGGTGGTGGAGGGGTACTGGAGGGTGTACCGGGCCACAGATATAATGCCATGGTGTGAGTAATAATTTGATAAATCTCAGTTGTTGCTAGGGTCCGCTTTTGGTCTCTACATTTAGATCTTCTTAACACAAAAGCATTAATAGTAATATAATAATTGTATAATAGGTATTGCTGAGATTTTTTGTCCGTATTTTAATTTCAATGGAGACTTTACGTCATAGCAACATTTGATACCCAAATTTAAAATTTAAGCCCCTTTTATTGCGAAATCAAAGCATTTTTGGGGCACATTTTCTTGAGAGAAAATTTTCCACGCTGAGTAGTACAACCGGGCTCGGGGGCTCGTCACGCACACCCATCTGTCGCGGCTCGATCGATGCCGCCAAGGCCACGGGCGCCCTATCGATTTTATATAAATAGAAGCAGCCCCTCGCAACCCCCGCCCCGTATGCGCTCGCTCACCCGCCCGGGAACCGGGAGCAGCAGGTTCGATGCCCGCCCTTGCGTTCTATGTGTCTTGTTTCCTTTGTTTTATTTGCCTTTGAGGGTAGTTCAGAAATATATTTGGTGATTTTTGTTTGTAACGGGGAAAACATTGTTTACGATTTTTTGTATGATAATTAGTATCTCTATTGATTCCATTGTCCTACTGACGCTTGTTGTTTTCATACATATAGATCTTCGTTATTTGGCGTTATTTACTGATACTTAGTCGCGATAGCAAGGAGTGCGCTCTTCTTCAAGACTTCTATACTATGTTCTTGTATGAACTATCTTTTTCATAACTTTGTGAATACAATACAATCTTTATCCATACGGACGGCCCATCGAAGCTCTGTCGCTAGTTCAAATTCTTGGAAAAGTGAATCATTACCTATTTTATAGACAGTATTGAACAGGTTGGTTGCTAGGGAACGCTTCCAAAGCCTTCCAGACGTGCTCGGCGCTGGTAATATTGAAACATCACCCCTGCTGGTGATATGTGGATCGGTAGTGAATAGAAAAAGGTAACGTTTGATACAAAATTAGGCTACCGCCTTTCGACGCGTGGGTATTTGAATACTTAGACGACTTAGAGATTCGGTCAAGAAGACGGACAGCAGCGTATTCCTGTGTGGCCAAAACAGCTAAACTCAAAACATTTATTTCAATTAAAGAATTAGACACCATGGAATCATCGCGTTTCTTGACCGTTCTTCTCCATAGGAACCTACTACGCTTTGGAATGGACAACTTTAGGTTCTCTGTATGACCGACTCGTTGACTGGTTGACTTGAAATGAATGTTTGAGTTTTAGGAGGCCCAAACGAGATTAATGAAAAAATGTAAACTAAGACTGATGAAAAAATCTCCGCACCCCTTCGTTCGATCTCCATCGAACCGATCCACCGCTGCACCGTGGCACCTGCCTAGCCTTTTTCCGAATACTTAGGCATCTACGACCTATGATACTTTTTAACCGACTTAAAAAAAAGGAGGTGGTTCACAATTCGGTTGAATATTTCTTTTTTTTATATTTACTGCCACAGAACTCCGTTAAGTATTTATATCATCATGTTCTTTTATTACATTGTGACTGCATTTTATGCTTTCCAACTTTATTTAATAAATAAAGTGATGTAAGGTCTTAGTCATGTAAAATGACGATATCATTATAAATACATAATTATGATTTTAAAAGAGGGACGTCCCCAATATGTTGTAGCTACTTTTTATGTAAGAGTTTTTTGATAGCTAAGTCTATCAATATTCATGCTGAGAGTGCACTTTTTGGCTACAGCACCACTTCCACGCAATTTCTATTAAAATATGTCCGTTTATCTGTTTTCGGTTCTCTACAAAATAGTTGCATGGTGCTGATCCACGCGTCATGTACATAAACGGGCGCCGTCGGTTGAGACTGGTCATCTCTTAACTGTCAGGCCTTATTTTTAATCTTATATTTTGAATTGTTTCTTCATTTGTTTTTTTTTACATTGTTCTCACATATAGAAGCAACAACAATAATGTAGCCAGGATTTTGTATTAATACCTTGATTTAAAAGAGTGTCTCGTTCTTCTACATAGAGATTTTTTTTTTTATTGACAATGGGCTCACTCTCGACCTCAATCCAGCCCAGAGGCAGGGATGAGATCTACAGTGGAACGAGCTTGCCCAGAAGAAGCCAGAGATATAGAGATCTACGTTTTGGAATAGGCGACTAGCTTCAACTTTCTGACTGACTATTTAATTTTTACAATTCAAAAGTGCCTGTAAATGGTTTAATTGAAATAAATGCTTTGAGTTTAAGTTTTGTAAAAATGTCAATACTCACTGTTACTGGCGTATTATATTAGAAAGAAAGACAATACGTTTATTTGCGGTAGCCATATTGGTAATGTCAACAGTATACTTAAGGTAATAAATTGTGCACAAATAAATAAATACATTCATTGCAATCCATAATGTGTAGGTACTTAGGTGGTAACTTAAAATTTAATGAGATCATTATGGACCCTGTCGGGCAGAGGAAAATAGTGAGTGAGAGGATGCTGCAAAACTTATCTATTCTTAACTATATCTAATGCTATTGTGTTTTTTTTTCAATATGTATGAATTTTATAGTTTATCGTTTATTAAATATTCGTTTACAGTATAGTAGCAGTTTTTGTCATTAGAAATGCCCATAATTCTCTTACGGTTATTTGATGACGCCCGTTTGGTTTGGGTAATTCCTCAGTGGGTGTATCTTGTTAGCGTAGATTTGAATTTAATGTCAAAACAATTGACACTCTTACCTGGTAAACACCTAATAAACCATATGAACAAGCCACCAAGTCATTGTGACAGAACGGAGTGGGCGTCGCCCGATGGCGTCCCATGTCGTGCCCATTTGACCTTAGCTCCGACATATTCTATTATTTGGGTTGCCGGGGTCAGATGACACATAATGTCAGCTCGTAACTCTCCACTGTTGGAAATTGGCTTCTCCTGAACGATTCACATGGAAATTGCACTGATCATTGTTTGAGCAGGTTGTTGTTATAATCACCTATATCCTAGACATACAGGAAGTCGCTGCCTGTAGCCTTTCCGAGCACCGCCTGGAACAAAAACATGGAACTTATAGAATTTACAATCCTTTTGTTCAATGAGAGTTCCTTATCGGCACAAAATTACTAAACATTCATACAAACTTTTTAGGGGATGGATTGTCAAAAATCATTCCTTAGTGCTCGGAACTCTTGTGCAAAATTTCAAGCCTCTCAACTCCTAAATTTTCTAACCTAACCCAACGGATTAGACTGTGCGTTGTCAGTGAATGAATGAATTTTATTACGTAGATATGTATCTTATCGAAAATGTATAAATATAAATAATAATAATCTTTATTAAAAATTGTCAATGTTATTCAACGAATAAGTTTTCTAGATCCGTGTTAGGACTTAGTCATCGGAGTTTTGATAAAATCCATTTATTGACCTTAAAATTCTACGTATCTTATTGATTCATTTAGAGAGCTTCTGTATACAATATGTCTTGGAATTACACAGTCGCTAACTACAGTACCTTCATCGAAGGTGAAATTCGAGTGCAGAAAATAAACTCTCCTCCTTCCATCTTTATTTTGGATGGAATTTGGCGACTTTTGGCCACTCTATTTGGTGGGTGGCACGGAGGCGGCAAAAGCGCTAAGGTTGACATTCCATGCCCTTCATAAGAACAAATAAATCAATTACGTTTTGTTTAGACCACCCCTTTCAAAGCTAAGGGTTTCGTGAAGGGTGCACCGTTGTTTGCCGCTAAAAGCGCGAGGTTGCGTGTAGTCAGTCGGTCTTCGCCCGCGCCCATAGTGATGGATAGAGAGAATATTCTTCTTTTGGACGGAGAATAGTCTCGGAACATGAAAAATATAAAATTGAAATAGTTTAAAAGTAGTAGTTAATTAAGATGAGCAGGAGGTAATAGATGTAACTGCCATTACCAAGTAAGCACCAAAAACGTGGTCAATTACACCGTGTGATCAAAAGAAATCGTGATTGTTATTTTTTGTGTTTAATTATTTACCTTTCCCATATTTTTTTTTTACATTTGGTTAAAGTTGTGTATTTGTAAATCATCAAGATTGTTTTAAAAGAGAAATCCTATTTTAACTTTTTTACCATACGAAATTCAAGAGAATTTCTCGAGAATGTTCTCGCTCAAGGGGATTTACTGAGAATTTAAGTTCTGGAGTTCAGTTGCACTCAACACGATTACTATAAAAATAGATGGATACAATAGAGACATCCATTTTATATATTCTCGTTTGCTAGAATAATCTCCTAGCAAGAATTTTGATTGTCGGAAATTTATCATCACTAGCCGTGCTACCCACTACTTGCGCCCACCACTGCTGGTGGGGGTGAATCACTTAGTTTTTTATCTTTTCCGTAGGAGTTTGTACTGAACTGAAAGTAAATAAGTCACAACCATTACAATGTCGTAGGTATTGTTTAAGTATGTGATTTATTTTTCTTAACAACAATAGCAAAACTACCTAATCGTATTATCACAATTAATTAAATCAATTTAGCATATCGCAGATCACTGCTGATGGGCAATTTTCCTATTTTGAAGAACGTTCGCATTCTAGTCTCCGTCTCAATATGTTAATGAAACCCCAAATTATTATATTTTTTTTGACATTGCTGTCACTGACATGAGATTGCGACTAGATTTTGAACGTTTTTAATTACGGGAGTTAGCCTCCTGACTATAAATCTCTAGATTCTATCTCTAGATTTTTGTAAAAAAGCTCCCCTGGATAAGTTGGGTACTACCACCATACCTATTACAGGCGCGAAGCAGCGTTGCTGGGTTCCGGTTTGAAGACTAAGGATTCAGCTGTAGTTACAGGCACGTTTCAGGGCTGGCCCAGTGGCAACGGCCCCGACTTACGAGTTGTAGCTTGTGGGTTTGAACCCACGCAGGCGCTTTCGTTTATGCAAATAATTTCATCACCACTGTTCTCAAAACGGTGAAGGAAAACATCGTGAGGAAACCGGCATGTCCTAGAACCAAAAATTCGAAGACATGTGACACTTACCAACCAGCACACTCAAGCCCACTCCATCTCGATGAGAGGAGACCTGTGTCCCAGCAGTGGGAACATTACAGGCTGATTATGAGACATTACAACCTTGTTTTTGGGATGAAGTCTTTTTTATTCTGGAATCCTTATCAGTTCTAAAACGTTTTGAACTAAGGAGCATTGGCTGCTTAATCTCCAGCATATAGTTGCATTCAATTGAAAGCAGTATGTAGGTTACTTGACCGCATTATTTGGCACAGAGCCAGAATATATCAATATTGGCTACATACAATGTAAAACTTAACAGTATTATGAGTTTAGTAGGTTATTCTTACCAACTAGAGTCATTATACTGGTAAATTGTATCGTACATAATGTATATATGATATTATAATGATATACATAGTTCTTGGAAACGTAGTACAAAGACGTAGGCGTTAGAGAGTAAGTGGGCGTTTAATGTAGAGTTGTTTTTCATAAATAAATAAAACAATACCTCTTGTCTATTTTTATTTAAAATTATCCAATTATATTCAAGCGATGGTAAAAATCTTGGTACGAAAAAAGTCACTAGTCGTAATAGCATTCTGAAGGTGTTAGTGGACAAATTTGACTCGCCGTTAGTGAATCACTTCATGCAGGTGTTGGTTAGGCAGGAGTGATTCATTACATCCGGTGAAATGTGAATGTGTGTAAATATTGTTTTTCTGTGAGATTAGTACCTAGTTATAAAAACACACTGACATAGCTTTTAAGTTTGTTGTACCTTACTTAAGGATCATTGTTGTCTAGACAAATAAATTAATTTAATTTAATTAAATTTTTACTTCTACTTAACGTAATCAAGGGATGTAATGAACAATCCGATCGACAGATCCTATGTAGTGAACAAGCAGGTTTCAGAAAGAATAAAAGCATTAATGCAGCACTGTATGACTTATTACACGAAGCTATGATAAACATTGATAAAAAGATCCCTATCTGTGCTATTTTTACAGACATGACTAGGGCTTTTGATTGTGTCAATCATGATATTTTAATAAGCAAACTTAATAAATACGGTATAAGGGGTAATGTGTTAAATCTCCTAAAATCTTACCTAAGTAACCGCACACAGTATACCGAGATATCCAGAATTTGTCTTAAGACAAAATGTGAAAAGAAATATCAGTCTGAGGGTAAAATAGTTAAATTTGGTGTACCACAGGGTAGTGTATTAGGTCCTCCAATATTTTTGCTGTATATAAATGATTTGCCTCAACAAATTCGACATCCTATGGTTCTATTTGCCGATGACAGCACAGCGCTTATAAAATGTAATGATATTAGTGATTATGAAGAGGACATCAACAATAGTATTAGAAATATAATTGATTGGCTTGATAAAAATAATTTGGTAATAAATTTAGTAAAGACGAATATAATGCATTTTCACCAACGTACAATTCCACCAAACGTTAACGTAAACTATAACAGACAGACGATTCAAAAAACGAAGATCGCGAAATTTCTAGGAATCCTTATAGACGATCAATTAACATGGAAACCACAAGCAGAAGAGGTCTGTAAAAAATTGAGTACGGCTGCGTATGTCCTATTTAATTTGAAAAAAAAAGTTGACACTAGGACGGCTTTAGTTGCATACCATGGCTTAGTCGCATCGGTCTTGAGGTTTGGGATAATTTTCTGGGGTAATTGTACTTTAAGAGATACCATATTTAAAGCCCAAAAACGCTGTATAAGAGCCATGTGCGGTATACAACCAAGAGATAGCTGTGAACCCTACTTCAAGTCGTTAAAAATTCTTACGTTTCCGTCATTGTATATTTTAGAAATGGCAATTTTTGTTAAAAGCAACATAAAGCTATTTGCGAAGGTCTCAGACACCAAGAAAGGTCCCGTTAGAAGTCAATACAAAAATCTTTTAACTGTCAGCAGCTATAAAACTGCACTACTTAGAAAAAGTGTTCTTTGCATGGGTCCAATTATATTTAATAAACTACCGGACAACATAAAAAATGACACCCTTCAACAATTTAAAAACAAACTCAAGGCATATTTGACTGAGAAATGTTACTATACAATAAGTGATTTTTTGAATGACCCTCTACTGTGACATTGCAGTTACACCATGAACACTGTATTATTGACATGAAGTATTATTGACATTAATTATAATTGACATTAAGTAGCTATTATTGACATTTTAATTTGAAATTATTATATTAATTATTTTATTAGTTTACCTTAATAATGTATTGAAGTCTAAAATTTAATTTTGAAATTATTATATTAATTATTTTATTAGTGACATTAGTGTTCCTTAGTATTTAAATTTGAAACCTAATTTGTTAAATTTTTGCATGCCAATACTCGGGCAGAATGTGTACGGGCCAATATATATATTTTTTTACCAACTTTTTGTTAAAAACCTACATTCTATGCGAATAAATGATTTGATTTGATTTGATTTGATTTGTAATCGCATGATCTCATTGACTAGGTTCATCAGCATGATGGCTCCCTACCAACACATAGTCGACTGTCTCGACATCGCCTGCGCGTGCGTCGATCACAGGTACATCAATCATGTATTGTCAAACCTTCGGATATTGACGCTATCGCCACGTAAGCTGCTTACGTCACTAAATCGTTGACTTATCAACGATGACCCGGTTAATTGTTTTGATGATTGTGGATAACAAAGTATTGTTGTAACGTAAACTACTTCTGCTGAATGATTATCATGACTGCTGCAATAAACAACAATCAATAAACAATATTTATTCGTTCAAGACTTAAACTTATTTACATACTATTTTGTACCTTAAATTAGACTGTAACTTAGTGGCAAGATACTAGACATGTGCAACTGGGCTTAAACTAGGAGGACTCCTGTGCTATAAGCACCAGTTACTTCCGTCACCGCCGTGATCGAGCTGCCATTACAAATGTGAATGTGCAATGAAAGTGCAATGCGCGGCAGAAGAGATATTGTTTATGATCTTAATTTATTTGGGGTAGGCGCTGTATGTCTTCTTCTTCCATATACATCCTCAGCCAGCCTCAGCCGTCATCTCAGAAGTCACCACCTTTCGAAATACTTCTTTAGGTAAATGATAAAGATAGTAATGATTAATTTTCCAAAACTACCCTTTAATGAGCGTAAAGGGGGTGTTGAAGTTTGTAGAGGAAAGTACGTACTCCGGGCGCACGAAGTTTCGGGCGAAGTGCTAGTTATATTTATAATTAGACAAGACTAGGCTCTTGACTACTCTTGTCCTTGACTGACATTGACATAAACCTTCATAACACGTTCAACTCGACATTGTTTTTCATGCTAGTAAATCCCCGAATGGTTTACCTACTAACTCTTGTTTGTTTCGTAATAAATTGGTCAAGAAATAAAAAAAACACCAATTTAATTCTTGTATTTTAATACTGGCTGCGCCCCGCGGTTTTACCCGCATAAGTTTCGATCCCGTGGGAATATCGGGATAAAAAGTATCCTATATGTTAATCCTGGTTATAAACCATCTCTGTGCCAAATTGCATCCAAATCCGTTCAGTACCTAGTTTTTGTGTGAAAGAGTAACAAACATCCATCCATCCGTCCATACAAACTTTCACATATATAATATTAGTAGGATTAAAAATACGATTCATGCAAACTAATTTATCAATCATTATGATGACGTCACAACACCGGTACCTACTAGTCCACTGTAGTGGAATATTTTTATATCAGTTGGAATATCTTAATAAACAAATCTATAATCAATTAATCACGATATTTTTGGCTCGTGTAACAGATTGTAATTATAATTCCTGCTGATATGAAATAATATGAAATGTGTGTGTGTGTGTGAGGGTGTGCAGATGTGTAATGTGTATGGACGTAGACGAAGTAAAAGGAGTATGTATGGATCGTAGCAGGTGTCGTTCTGGAGTTTCTGCTTACCCCCATGGGAACAAGGCGTCAGTTTATGTGTAATAAAAAGTTCCTCAAAAAAATATTAAAAGCGGTTCTAACTTCAGCTGTGTTGAGCAAAGATAGCAAACAAGGTCACTTTCCCTTTTAAAACTTAGTCGTGTGGATCATAATTTTATCTTAATAGACCCATCTTTATCCACTTTTAAGCCCTTAATCTCTTAAACCAAAATATAATAATAAAAGTCACATCAAAGCCCTGACGACGAGAATAAACTTTCGTAGGCCGCTACGAGTCGTAGCGCGTAGCCCGTAGCCCGTAGCCAACGCCTACGAACTGTCCACCGTCCCGTATATTAATCAACAGGGCGCGATGACTAGAAGCTGACACCAACATAAATCTATGCCACTTTTAGTAAAATCAACATACATCACGCCTGTGTTGCCCGCAGGGTTAGGCAGAGGTGTTCACACATATCTCGGCATTCTGTTTTAATCTCATGTAAAATAGGGCGAGGGCTGCTACGGAAAAACATCGAATAACTACCGTGTATCAGTGTTATGGGTTTTTAATTCAATAACACTGATAATAACTGACTGAATGACTTTTTATTTTTTTTTCGTTTTGATTTTATTCAGGGTTAGAATAGAAGAAAAACCTCTGCAGGCTAGTTACCGCCCCTCTCTAAATGTAACTCTTACGTACAGGGGACTATACCTACTGATGCCCGTAGTCCAAGTTCCGAGATTCGAGTGAATCAGAAATGTTTTACCGTCCCAGCTAATCAGGCAATTCAATTCAAACATAGTAATTATGGCCGCCAAGAGGTACCCTAACGTTCTTTGATCAAATTACCAGAAAGCAACCTGTGGCGCCATCTGTCGACAAAGGAAAGGTACTTGGATGTTGATGAAAGCTTCCTATGTTACAGTTACACTGCCTTGTTTACAAGCTGTAAACAAGTCTTTAGTAGTATAGTATGCAAAACCTTTTTCAAATTAGCTTTATTCTAAATCTGCAACTCTCCCGGACATCAGTAACATAATATGCCGGAGCGTATATTTACTCTAAACGTGCAACCTGCCTGTCGCTAGGGACCGGCCCACAACCTCGGAGCCATCCCCTGAACTCAAAACAAATCTGTATCAGAAAAACAAATTATCATCCATCCCTTGTTGTGACTGCGGTTGTTTGGTTACCAAGGTCAAGGGCACATTTGGGCAGGAGGAGGCGGGGCGCGGGGGGCGGGATGGGCGTGGCTGAGCTTGGGACAGAAATAGACACAGCAACGTTTGTCAACACACGCCTACGCAGCGTGGCTCCGGCCGGGGGGATTCCCGGGAGCGGAGTACAGCGGAGGGCCGAAGGGGGGAGAGTCCCCCTCTTCCCGAAACTGGGGGCAAGTTTTGCTAATACGTTCCTGGAAGGCGAAGTGTTTTAGTGGATGATGGATCGCTGCTATAACGTCGTGCACCGGTGTAATGTGAGCTGTTATTTAAATGATGTGACGTGTACGTTGTATACTGAGCAGCATCAGGGATGATGTTTGTTTTGCTTTGAGAGAATTTGGGTTGGAATTGGTCAAAGTAGGTACCAGAGGTCGTTTTTCTTACTTCACAGTAGAATAATCAAAGTTAACCAAAGGTTTTCATCTCCTTCATACATTTGCAGATGAACAGACATGGTTTCAATAATTCCAACAATTCCCTTGTGGTTTCTAGTAATATAGCCGCGCCCATATTTAACTAATTTAGGTACTTCAGTGCGACCGAAATACCGCCACAATAGAGAATTGTAAATCAATCACAATGGCCGCTAAATTCTGAGAATTATAATCAAAATGTAGTTTAGTGAAGACTAAATATTCTTAACGTAATTTAGAGGTTACCACCTAGCGTTTGCTTCCGTCTTCGCCCGCACGTACATATGTCAGAACTTATCCCAAGGTACCGTAAAGGTTGGCTGCTAAAGTATACCTTGTGTAGTGCAAGCTGGCAATAAAATAACTCTGGTTGCATTCGAACAGTCAAGTTTAGAACGAGCTTTCCAATTTTGTATTAGGTTTTTATTTGGAAGGAGGAGTGATAATATAGCCGGGGTGATGTAAAGACGTTCGCTTGGAATAAACGCAGAAAATATAACGTTGTATGGTTTTAACATATACCCCTGCTACACTACCCCCGAGGGGCCCGTGGCTAAATAACAACAGACGCACAGGTCGATCGATCAGGTTAAGCTACGCTTGCCGCGGTTGGTCCGCGTCAAGCGTAGACCACCTTTACATACCGAGACCCCTCCGTGCCTCGGAAAGCACGTTAAGCTGTTGGTCCCGAATGTCATTCGTGGATCTTTGACAGTCGTTACGGGTAGTCAGAAGCCCGAAAGTCTGACAACCAGTCTTACCAAGATGTATCGTATTACCCAGTAACTGGGTTGTGGGGGTCAAATAGGCAGTCGCTCCATGTAAAGTACTGGTATTCAACTGCATCTGGTTAGACTGGAAGCCGACCCCAACAAAGTTTGGAAAAGGCTAGGCAGATGATGAACCTTGCTACAGTACTACCGGGATAAAAGTATCGTACATATTGTAGCGAAATAAAAACAGATCTTCACTTGTACACGTTTAATTTAGTAAATAAAAAAATTGTAAACAAAACTTAATGAAGGACACAGCACGGTATCTAATATTTCAAAGGGTTAAGCTATAACTCTGACGCGATGTCCTTGGTGTTAGAGCCCAATAATAAATTTCACTATTACCTACGCGTCGGTCACGATCCGTTTGCAAACGTTCCTATAACTCCCGCAATAAATAAATATCTGGTAATCCTAAATGGGTAACTTCGCACCAAGTCAATCTGTTATTAGGTAGCGAGGCAACAATTTATATGACTGTTTTAAATAAAATGAGACAATATTAACTACAAAAAATAAAAATAAACTGCTAAATATACGCAAATCCGGTCCTAGACTCCAGGCTGGCAGTCGGAAGGTTCCTCGCTGGCTGGTATCAGAATCCACCAGCGTTGGGTTCGAATCCCAACAGGAAGCTTGCTGTCGTCTGGTCCCAGGCTAGCGGTGGGGGCAAATTCAAGATCCGCCTACAGTCTTCGGACAATAATGAAAAATGATAATCCGAGACGCAGGCAGAATCTTTTATAACAAAAGAGATGAAGAAAAATTAAATTACATACCAAGTCTGAATGAAGAAACCTGACTCGCCTCGAGACAAGTTTTAAATGCTGTATAGTTGGTTTAATTTCGGGAACACTGCCTATTACAATGAAAAGAATGGAATAAAATTTAGGAAACGATCAGAACTTTTGAATAATCAATTGGAACGCAAACATACCCTTTGATCCCGTCGGACAACGAACGAACTCGATACCTTTAATATCGTGGCAAATTATTACATGGTCAAGCGGAATAAAATAATTTCATAAACTTCTGTCCTGTGGCCAAAAAAAACTTCCAATGAAAAATCTCGGTAAGAGAAAAAACATGACACTTTTATATTCAAAATTCAAAAAAGCAATATGAAGAAAATAACCTTTCTGATAAAAATAAGGTTGGATTTATTACAAAAGAAGGTCGTTCGTGATAAAATTATAATGTAGCATTTGCCAATGCTGCAATATGTCCTAAACCCAGGTCATGGTCTACCTGTGTGCCATTTAATCCAAATCTGTTCAGCCGTATCGGGCCCAAGACACTACCTTGAGGCACTCCAAATTGTACACTGCTGTGGCAACTGATGGTATCCCCAATTTTCACATATTGCCTTCTGTTCGAGAGGTAGGTCTCAAACCATTGGAGTGGCAGTCCTCTTATACCAATGGTCTCAAGATTTTTTAGTAGTATAGGAATGGCAACTGTGTCGAAGACTTACGAAAGGTCTAGGAATAGTGTCCGTTACCCAGGCCAGATGTTGTCGAAAATGGTCATTTGAATCTTATAGATAATTAGTTTTGCGGCTTCTGTAATTGTTGCGCACATTTTTAAATTTGTTGCGCTTATAGTTTTTTAATTATTTCACAAAAACATTTCCTGCTGGGGTAACGTTACCCCAGCCAGACCTTTTTCTTTCTAATGGGAATATTTAAATAATTACTAGCTATAAAATTAGTTGTCTAGATGAAGTAAATGTTGTGCCTTATTTTGTATTTGTTCTTTCATCGGTTGCGAAATTATTCGAGATTATGCTGGGGTAACGTTTTTGGTTTTGCTAGATCTTTGAAATGGTTAAGCGGATTCTTATCATATTTTGTACATGGCTTCTTAGGAATTAGTTTAAATTTGTTCTGCAATAAAAAAACCAAAATAATACATAGCTTAAAGGTTATTTCATTAAATAGAAAAACACTTCAATTGGTCCCAGCACTCTCAATAAGAGCTCTAAAGACTTACTTTAAACGTTATTTTAAAGCTTGTAACTGCCTTCAAATGTATGTGAAGTTTCATTAGTATCCTGTAAGTATTTAACAAGTTATGATGATATTGAGTTCTTCACGAGCACGGTCTTGATGTCGCGGTGTTATTTGGCCACTGGATTGGATGAACTAAATGTTATGTCAATTATTCGTTTTTTAGTTCAGTTGTATATTAGTAAAATTTCAGCTCAGTACATTGGATAATTAATGAGATAATACGATTAAAGTCATTAGGAAGTGAATGACCGTGGTAACCCGACCAAGTTTAGGTGGTTACGAAAAAGCGAAAACGCAAAACATTATGGTACCTTCTAAAATATGTAGGATAGTGTTACAAATTTAGTACAGACATGTACACAAGTTTTAAAAAAGACTACGTGATTATTAAATAATTTTTATTGACAGGTAATATAATCATTTCAATTGAACTTTTAAAGTATTATTAAATTTATACTTAAAAACAATCACAGATTAAAATTACAGATGGTAATTTTTCATTTTTGAAATTTTCTATTATTTTTTAATTAAATTATAGATTTCAGTATACACAGTACACAGTTACAGTTTTTATTTAAATATACACATATTGGACTGTGTAATGATCACAGACAATAAATAATATGCCTAATCAAGTTTCAAGTCATATGTTGACAATATACCTAAAAAAATACAGTTTTAGATAAGTACCTAATAACATGTACATATTGATAATAATTTTGCTACTATTTCTGTAGTTACATTATACAAGCTTACCTTGTTCGTGAATTCATCAAGCAGCCTGCACCATAACTATGATCATCAATAGAAGCACTCCACATTAGCAGTAATTCGCCACACTTATTATTTTATATTAGCTCTCACGCACTCTATAAATATTTGCAAAAACAGGAAACGGAACTGCCGAAACGCACGCGCACTCTACAAGATGAATTATGTGATTATGGAGCATGTTTAGTGCGATATGCAAACAATGCGCCCCTTCACCCCACCCCTTCCGCGTCCCACCGAACGACATGTTATATCAGTGATTTTTGATAAGTTTGTGCAACTGGAAGATAATAATAATGTTTTCATAGTACAGATATTATTATATTATTAATGTATTTAACAGTGTACGCGTCTGTACCGAAATTGTAAGGTGTATTATACTAAACATTTCAAAAGATAGTATAATGTTCTGCGTTTTCGCTTTTTCGTAACCACCTAAACTTGATCGGGTTACCACGGTCATTCACTTCCTAATGACTTTAATCGTATTATCTCATTAATTATCCAATGTACTGAGCTGAAATTTTACTGATATACAACTGAACTAAAAAACTAATAATTGACATAACATTCAGTTCATATATCCAATCCAGTGGCCAAATAACACCGCGCGCATCAAGACCGTGCTCGTGAAGAACTCAATAATCATCATAACTTGTTAAATACTTACAGGATACTAATGAAACTTCACATACATTTGAAGGCAGTTACAAGCTTTAAAATAACGTTTAAAGTAAGTCTTTAGAGCTCTTATTGAGAGTGCTGGGACCAATTGAAGTGTTTTTCTATTTAATGAAATAACTTTTAAGCTATGTATTATTTTGTTTTTTTTTATTGCAGAACAAATTTAAACTAATTCCTAAGAAGCCATGTACAAAATATGATAAGAATCCGCTTAACCATTTCAAAGAACTAGCAAAACCAAAAACGTTACCCCAGCATAATCTCGAATAACTTCGCAACCGATGAAAGAACAAATACAAAATAAGGCACAACATTTACTTCATCTAGACAATTAATTTTATAGCTAGTAATTATTTAAATATTCCCATTAGAAAGAAAAAGGTCTGGCTGGGGTAACGTTACCCCAGCAGGAAATGTTTTTGTGAAATAATTAAAAAACTATAAGCGCAACAAATTTAAAAATGTGCGCAACAATTACAGAAGCCGCAAAACTAATTATCTATAAGATTCAAATGACCTTTTTCAACAACATCTGGCCTGGGTAACGCACACCTAGGAATATTCCTATGCACTCTTCATTCTCATCTAAATAAGACGTCGAATCGTGTGACGTCTGTCACACGATTAACTAAGAGACTTACTGCATCTTCTGTAAAATTTCCCTGTCTGAAGCCAAACTGCTTGTTGGATAGTATGTTCTTGGAATCTAGGTATGAGATGAGTCACTTATTGACAAGTTTTTCGAGAATTTTGGAGAATATGGCTTACAGTGAAATGGGTCTATAATTAGTAAGGTTTTGTTTTGATCCGCTCTTATGTACTGATACTGAGTGATGTGTGCCTCTTTCCTTTTGTTAGGAAATATACCTGATTCTAAGCTAAGGTTGATAATATGGGATAACGGAATTATGATTTCACTTTTTAAGTGTCGGTGTAAAATTATCCGGGCCTGGGGCACTGTCGCTTCTCAGATTTGTGATTATTTTATCTATTCATTACAGCTGTATAACGAAGTTTGTGCAGTGGATCCACTTTTAAGCAGTTCGCTAGGAGTACTACTGTTGTTGGTATGTTCACTAATATTTCTGATAGCTTTCCATAAACTTTTTACATTGTTTTTGTTATCTTCTAATTTTTGACTTTCGTGTTCGCGTTTACACTATACTATACTTTTTCACAAATATCGTACACAGGCTGTGTACGATATTTGTGAAAAAGTTCCTGTAACGATTGTAAATTAGTTTTTGTGTTTGGTCATTAGGGTGTTTATTTTAATCACGATGAAGTTTGTCCCTGTGGTTCATACATCGAATAAGTCCCGGTGTAATCCAGGGTTTTCTGATGTGTTTAGAGCCGCTAATTATCTTTTCTTCCGTGTGTTTTTGTACTGCATTTGTAAAAATGTTGTTGAATTCCTTGGTTGCATTGTTTACATCTAGTTCGGACACCACTCCAGACGAGTCTGCATCTTTAAGTTCCTCAATCAGTGCAGGAAAATTGATTTTATTTATTGTGTTGTTGACATTTTGAACCGGTGGGCGTGAGCATGTTGTACCCCATCATTACCATACGGTGATCGGTGATATCAATATCGCAAACTAATCCTATAACAGTCTGGAATCTTGATTTAAGGAATACGTGATCTAAGCATGAGTTTTGACGAGTTGGTTTTGAAATAACTTATTTCAGTCCGTGTTCGGACATTAAACATAAATAATCCGACTTTGAAACATTTGTCGTCGATAAAAGATTGATATTAATATCTCACAATAATTGTTTGATATTTGCTTATTGAGGAAAATACTTGATCTAGAGGGGAAATAAAGCTATCCGGCTTGCGTAATGGGGATCGGTAGATGGCAATTAGAGAAATGTTATTGGAGAGTTCTATTAAAAGAGATTCAGCGTCTTGAAGCGGGGGTTCTGAAACTGTCGTCCAGCAGTCCCTTACATACGTTACAAATCCTCCGTTTTGGTTAAGGGTATTTACTGTGTAATATGAGGTGTAACCTTCAATCTAACCAATTTAAGAGCCATCTGATATGGTTATCAGATGGCTCTTAAATTGGTCAGATATCAGGAATGCTGATGCATTCCGTAAGAGCAATAACGTCATATATGATATTAAGCCGCTTTAACGCTATATAAAAGGTATTAAAGTTACGCTGGTATATATATGGTATATATAGGTATAACTGACAGAGTTACTATTACATTTATAATATTAAATATGGATGTTGTGGTTAGATATGATGTTACATTAGCAGCCTGACAAAATATTTTTGAATAGCCCTAGACTGAAAGTTCAGGCTCTTGGGCTTACTTAACACGTTCAGCGCCGGGAGCCCTCCTGGAGGGCTCACTCAAATCCCATATGGTATGCCGGGAGCCCTCGCGGCGGGCTCATATTAAATGTACGTTTTTCTTAGCGAATACAGCATTATAAACTATGAAAACAAAATTAGTCGTATATTTTAACAATATTTATCAGTATACTCGTTGGTTTTCAAATACCAGTATTTTTATTTTCAAAAATAATTGGGAGCTATGATGCCCGTATTTCAGGGGTGGTCAACCATTTTGCGGTTACAAATATTCACTAAAAATAAAAATATTTATTTTGAGATTACAAATTACGAGGAAGAGTTCAAAAAATAGAAGCTTTTCAGGGTTCCGTATCAAAACGGTAAAAAAGAACACCCATGGTGCGACTTCGTTTGTCTGTCTGTCCGTTCTTTTGTAACAGCTGCATATTTCAGAAACTACTAATGCTATAGACTTGAAATTTGGAATAAATATAAATAATGCTTGTCAATGTTTATAGCAAGTGAATGAATTGAAAAAATATTACGATGCCTTTACCTACTTTGCATTTTTTTTTTAATCTGCAAGAATTTTTAACATGCATACGTATGTATGTGTTTACGAAATCGCAAAAAGTTTAAATTCAAAAGTAACATCAGCGTTTTCCCTCGTAATGACACACTGCTTTATCTAAAAACATGCATTCCTCTTACTAAATTGTTGTAAATCATTATGGTGTTCGAACATTTAAATAAAAATACATTAAATAAACGCCCAAATCCAACAGTCCATAGACAATGTACGACCACTAGAAATTATCAGTGCTAAGGCCCAAAAAAGGCACTTAAAAAAAAAAAAAATTGCAGCTCTGTTTGGTCGTATAATATAACAGTATGATACGCGGTTGAATTGATAAGTACCTACTAGGTTATTTGCTAAATAATATAGATTTTCTTTATGATATCTTTCTGCTATCCAATCTCAGCGTCTACATTTAATTTCAAAACGATAGTACCTAGTGTCTCAACAATTTTGGACACAGCATCAGCTCATCTCTAATTAATTGTATTATCTTCGGAACGGAACAAGTAAGTATTCGAAGTAACATGAAAGAAAAACAAAGATCAGAAGGCCAATTCTCGTAATTTAAAACGTTCAACTAGTCGCAGTCTCATCTCGGCAACAAACAAATGTCAAAAACTTGTCAAAATGTAGGAAAATTAGAAGTATTTTTTGACAGATTGAGGTATGAATTTTTGTCCTCTATGATTTCTGACAGCAATCACCTACATCATATTTATTCTGGCAGAATAGCTCATCGTATTAAGGTCCGCAGAAAAAAAGAACATTTTGGAAAGAGCCAGTATTTTGCATACAGCCTTCTTACACAGAGCATTTTTCGTGATGGCCAACCTTTAATTTTGCCATATTAATATACGCTGGTGTACATTTTGTTTTCAAATTTAATGTCTCCGATGCAATTGCAATAAATAAGCTTAAAAAATATATGTAAAAAAATTGCGTTAAATAAACGGCTATCTCAAAAGACTATGATCCTAATTCGTAAAAATGAAATTTTTGTGGAAATATTAGGGGTTAAAGTATGAAACTGCCGATTTGTACTGAAAAATTGAAGTTCGTTTTTTTTTTGTTAATTTAACATATTTATTTAACAAAATAACTACCATCATTATCTATACATTGCTGCCATCTAATAGGAAGGTCATTTATGCCTTTGCGATAGAACTCTCGTGATCTAGATTCGACAAACTGTGTGAAAGCATTTTGTACTGCCTCCTGAGAAGAAAACTTTTTATCACGTAGAAAATTGTCCAAATCACGAAAAAAATGGTAGTCCGTTGGAGCAAGGTCTGGCGAATACGGAGGGTGACGAATGGTTTCTAATTGCAGTTCCTGTAGAGTTAAAACGGTTTCTCGTGCTGTATGAGGTCTCGCGTTATCATGGAGCAATAATGGTGAAGATCGATTCATGAGTTGGGGTTGTTTCACTGCTAGTTTTGCTATCATTGTTCGGAGTTCGGCGCAGTAGACATCTGCCGTTATTGCTTGACCAGATCGGAGAAAGCTATAGTGAATAACACCATGCTGAGACCACCAAACAGTTACCATTACCTTTTTATTGGTAAGCTTTGCTTTTCCATCACGAAAGCGTTTGAACCAAAATCGCACGGTCCGTTCATTAGCAGTCCCCTCTCCAAACGCAACATTGATATTGCGAGCTGTTTCTGCCGCGTTAGTTCCGCGTAGGGACTCGTATTCAAAATTAACTCGAATTTTCGAAGTATCCATCTTTCTTGTCTAAGCCGAATAAAAAACAACTGAAAGTCGATAATCGGATGTTGCACATTTTTTAAAAGAAGAACTTCATAGGTACCACGTTAAAAAAGTTTCACTCAAAAATATCAAACGATGAAGGTTCTATGTCCATTCGAAGTACCAATTACAATGAAACGGCAATTTCATTCTTTAACCCCTATTATATTATTTGAAATTCGAATTTCTCGTTCCCGCGATTTATTTTACCTATTGCTGCTTTTGTTTAACTGTTGGTGAATCATGAGCGGCAAGTAATTATGTAATAGAACACTAAACGTTAATAAGCTGTTACAAAATAATTACGTTTTGATTACATAAAAAACTACTAATATTGCATAATGTAATTGTTTGTGGTTCCTATTTAATACAATAAAAAATTATTACATTGCGTGAACATTTTAGAAAGGTTGGACACCCCTGTCTCAGGATCAAAGCGAGCGATTATACTTTTCTTAATTTTTCAATGTTTCACGTCTCCACCCCACTAGTACATGTAAATACCCCCAGGGATATTAAATATAGCAATAAGACATTGTAAACACACTATTTTACTTCGTTTTACAGTGTTTTTTGATTACGGTTTCTAACAAAGTCAAAGTCAAATCATTTATTTCAAATAGGCACATAAAAGGCACTTTTGAACTTCAAAAATAAAATTAAGATAAAATTGATTCTAGTCGCCCCTTCCAAAAGGTAGTTTTCGTATGGAGAAGAATGGGCAAGAAACTCCACCGTTACTCTTTTAAACGGTCTTACAATATTTTGCATACATTGTTTATATAATTATATGTGAAGACGATGCACCTAAAAATAAAATTACTATACCACAATAGGTAAAAGAATTAAAATGGATAAATGAAACCATGTCATATAGATTAATTATGTGATAGATACATGGTGCTCACACATTCACAAACATTCCAAAATAAATAAATAAGGAGTAATAAGTCCGGGTGTGACCCCAAGTAATTACAGAATATAAATCAATGTCAAATAAAAAAATAAAAAATATATATACAATTACATTAGCAACCAGTTTGATTTTGTCTAGACTCTAGAGATTGTCCTATGGAGCAGGACCAGCATGTTTCCAAGCATTCTTATCTTGGATATAATCCTCTAATTTGTAATATCCTTGCTTACAAAGTGTAATTTTAATATAAGTTTTAAATTTTCTTTCATTTAATTGCAATATTTCACAAGGTATTTTGTTGTAACATTTAACACAGTACCCAGTAGTATAAAAGATGTATGAACTTTAGATAATCTGAAAAAAGGTTGATCTAATTTATCTTTATTTCTAGTATTAAAATTATGTCTATCACCTATTTTATTAAAAAGATGTGAGATTTTTTCTTACATACATAATATTTTCATAAATGAATTGGCAAGGTACCGTCATAATATTCATCCTTTTAAATAGTTCCCTAAGAGATTCGCGGCGACGTAGGTTGTAAATGGCTCTGACAGCTCTCTTTTGCAAAATAAAAATGGATTCAATGTCAGCAGCCCGACCCCACAGTAAGATGCCATATGACATAATACTGTGGAAGTAACTAAAATAGACCAAACGCGCGGTTTCTTCATCTGTTAATTGTCTTATCTTTCTAACAGCATATGCTGCCGAGCTTAACCGCCCCGCAATAGATGTTATATGAGGTCCCCATTGTAATTTCTCGTCTAGCGTGATTCCTAGGAAAACTGTCTGATTAACAAATTCTAATTTTTGGCCATTCAATATGATGTCACATTCGCTACTTCTAACATTAGGTAATTTAAATCAAATGCATTTTTTTTTTCATTAAGTACTAAATTATTTACCGTAAACCAATCTTGGACCTGAAGAATAGAGTTATTCACGTCGTCAAGATTTTGTGTCCGTCGGTCTATTTTAAAGATCAATGATGTGTCATCTGCAAATAACACCATCTTCGGTTGATTTTGAAGTAATTGGGGTAAATCATTAATATAAACTAAAAAGAGGAATGGACCCAATATCGAACCTTGAGGAACGCCCATTGTCATTTCAGACCCCAATGAGTTTACGCCATTTACTTGGACTTAAACCTTTCTATCTTTCAGGTATGATCTTAACAAGTCAAGTGCTGTTTTCCTAATCCCATAGTGCTCGAGTTTCATTAGAAGTGTTTCATGGTTTACGCAATCGAACGCCTTAGAGAGATCGCAAAAGATTCCAATAGCATCTTGTGCTTCTTCCCAGGCGTTAAAAATGTTCTTCATTAGGGTAACACCGGCGTCAGTGGTACAACGCCCTTTAGTGAAACCGTACTGGTGTTCATGAAAGATGTAATTTTTATTAAAGTGACGTAACATTTGATTGAGCATCAACTTGTCAAACACCTTACTGAGAACTGGCAGAATTGACACAGGTCTATAATTGTTGGGATCTTTACTATCACCGGATTTGAACAATGGTACTACTTTACTATGTTTCATAAGATCCGGAAAGACTCCTTGGTCAACACTGGTGTTAAATATAAAAGCTAAATAGGGCGCAATGGTTTCGATGAGAGATCTACGAGTACATACTTTTACAGACATACTCCAGAGATCTTCTGTTGATTTAATTTTAAGATCTTTAAAAGCTCTTATAACAGCCTGGGGGTTGGTATGCTGAAACCTAAGCTCCGAAGGGCATGCCTTTATATTCCTTTTAAGTAAGGCAGCAGAAAGCGTGGGGGAAGAATTTAAAGCTTCAGTAGTTCTAAGGGGAATATTAGCAAAGAAGTTTTCAAATTCCTGAGCTATTTCTACATCTGAATTGATGGGGCCATAACCTAATGCCGACGACCCTCCTCGAGGGTTCACTTTAGCGCAAACGTAATGCCGGTGACCCTTCTGGAGGGTCCACTTGCAATATGTATGGCGGCATCCAGTATGAGCTCTATGAAAAGTGGGTGGAGTCGAAAGTGTTAATAATAAAATGTTATTACATCATTCTTTCGGAGTTATTTGACGTTATTTCCTCTTTCCTCTCTTCCTAAAATGTTTTCACGGAACTTTGTGACGCACATTAACTTTAATTAGCAGCAACTGATTCGTAATAGCTACATTCGAAATGTTTATTACCTAAGTGCGTCTTTGATAACATGACCGCATTGAGACTGTACATACTTTATCTTTGTTTCTTGGATCGAAAGTAACCTAAAGTTCTGTAATGCTAGCAAGTTTTTGATTTATATTTGAGGTTATGTTACTTGTTGTTGCACAAGTAGAATTATCCAGGGTGGCAGGGACATCAACGCGTAGGTGGTTACCATGGATACAGTACATGATTCGGAATACCCCTGCGTTGAAATTTCGCAGGTTATTAACCAAAAATTTGCTGTTCCGTAAATTTCGACCGCGTAGGTATTGTACTTTTCTTTTGCAACCAACCAAAAGTTTCTACGCTAGGTTCTAGAATCATGTGCTGAATTCATGGTTACAGTTTGCGCGTCGATAGCACTGCCACCATTTATACATACTGTTGATTAAGGTGAAGCGGGTTAGCGGGTACCCAGTGTCTGTACCATAGAAATGTAAAAAACAGGAGAAGTGGCAAGGGGGCGTGTCTGTGTCGTCGCGGCATGTCCAAAATGACCATGTCTAGGCAAATGGCCGTCTCCGCGAACTAGTGAGCTATCGACCGTGATCGTGAAAAAATATAAAAATGTCGAGTTGTTCAGTGGTTTCTTGTAAAAACGTAAGCCAAAACCAAAACTTTGTAAATCATGGAATATACATATTGTTACGAGCTTCGGGTTCGTGACAATAAAAACTGCCGATAAAAATTACCAAAAGTTACACTTTAATTAAACAACACTAATAACAACTCAAACACACTAATTATAAAACACAATCGCTCTTAAGTCGCACTTGAAGATCGCTTTCGATGTATTCGCTTCTATCGCAGAACCAAGTCTGATTGGTCGCGGCTAGTCCCGGCCTTATATAGTGCCGCAGATAATTCCAGAACCTTCTATTGTAGAAACATCTAGAATGTTCGAACACATACCGGCCCCAACTGACTAGATGTCGACAGTTCTAGTAAGTTCCAGCACCGACATCTCTACTCGATAATAGATGGCGCCAGTGACTCTATTAGTTCAGCCATTCAATAATAGATAGCTCTAGGGACTATTAGTTCGGCTATTCGAAACTAGATGGCGCTAGTGGTAACTAATGTCACCATGTATCAGGCATTAATTGTGGCGCGCAACAATATAAATATAAGTATGTTTTACTATATTTGTCTTTAAAATAATGAAAAACAACAAATTGTAAAATATTTCTTGCTTTTACTACGTTAATTTTGTTTTCAAATATCGCAGCGACTGTACTGTTTTCGCAGTAAATACATTGCTCCTTAACTAGTACCTAAGTATGTCGCTAAGTGACTAGACAAGCAATGTAAAAATCACAAAACGATACTATATTTATGCGGTTCATCGCATGGTACGGCCGCTGCTTCTTGCGGCCAGCTAGTGATGTGGCTGTGCAGATCCACTAATGTAGGCTATCGACAGCAATGTCGATTGCCCAACGAATATAGAGTTAATTTTACAATTTGTCAACCGTTTAAAACGGTTGGAAGACCTAACAAGATGACGTTTAAATCCGGTTGGAAGACCCTTGAGAAGATGTAATATAATGTTAAAATAATGTATATACAATTTTTTTTGTTTTGCTATTTTTTATTGATTTATAATATAATATTTTCTGGACATATCGTTTTTTATTTATTTTATTTTAAGAACCCCAAATTTTTTTAGTACAATAGTAAATGGGAGGATCGATAACTTTCCGATTTAGTCAATCATTAGCGTATATTATGTAATGACTTTTGCACAGTACAACAGCGACAGATGTTTTTGTGTAATTTGTACGGTGCATCGTAAATGCACGCTGTGTTTGATGAGATAAGGTTTATAATTTATTGTGTAGTACGTTCTGATTTATGAATTGCAAGTGTGTGCGCCACTTTGTATCTATTGCTTATACTGAACTACATGTGTAGTAGTGGAGCGGTAGTGGGATCGTCTTAGCTACATGGAGTTCTGATACATTTTCAACTAGAGGGCATACCTCCTATCTTATGTCTTTCCTCCGGTGGCAGGACTATATGGAAACAAAATACATACAGGGTTACTGGTAACTCGACGTATTCCTTGCAGGACATCATAGTAGGGTGAAAATGCAACAAATTAAGCCATCAAATGTTCTACCGAAGTTCAGTAGTTTTTGAGTTATAGTGCCCGCGGAAGTAGTTGGCCGTGCCTTAGGTGGCGACAGGGGCCACCTAAGGCGGGGCTGCTCACAACGCACATGAGATTAGACAGTAATGACCAATCTCGAGATATCGTGAACAATAATTCTGACATATTTTAATGATATATGAAATTATTTAATTAATATAAACTTATATGAAATTACTCTGACATATCCTCTGAATCACTTGATTCTGAACTCTCTGAATTTGATTCAGAATCATCTTGTAAGTTTATAATGATTTCGTCCATCATAGTATGAAATCTCATATCATGATTCCAGTATTCTTGTTCGTTTTTAACCCCCGACGCAAAAACGACGGGGTGTTATAAGTTTGACGTCTCTCTCTCTCTCTCTCTCTCTCTCTCTCTCTCTCTCTCTCTGTGTGTGTGTGTGTGTGTGTGTGTGTATATGTCTGTCTGTGGCATTGTAGCTCCCGAACGGATGAACCGATTTTAATTTTGTTTTTTTTGTTTGAACTGTGTCGGGAGTGTTCTTAGCTATGTTAGATGAAAATCGGTCCAAGATGGCCGTCGCCACAAAATGGCGGATTACATATTTTTTCACAACTCCCTCTATATGATGGGTATCAAATGAAAGGGGTTGACTAGTAGAATAGTATACACTATGACAAATTTCAAATCCAAGATGGCCACTACCACAAAATGGCGAATAACAAAAAACCAGATTAAATACCAAATTACCTGAATCTTAAAACACAATAAAATAAAAGAAATGAAATAACAAGGAGTCCCTACAAAAAGCATGAAATAAAAAATTAAATTAAAAATTTAAAAAACCCCCGACAACGTGAAACCCTATAAAAAGAAAAAAATAACCTTGAAATTATGACCCTACGTAAGTACGTATGAAATTGTTTGATTAAATATTGTCCTGTCGGGGGACCGCTACTATTTTAAAGTTTAAGAGAACGTTAGGCTAATAATGAGAGCGGTCCCCCGACGGGACAACATTTAATCAAAAATTTTTTTTTGTACGTGGTCATCGCATTTTTGCCATTGTTCAGCAGAGAATTCGGAAAATAGCCTTGTTAGTATTGTAATTTTCTCGTCCAATGTAGCATTAATGTGATCTTTGGCCAAGCAATTTTTAATATTTGCCCACACAAGCTCGATCGGGTTGAAGTCTGGATGATATGGAGGTAGTCTTAGAACATTATGACCTGCAGCTTTCAGAAGTTCATCAATCGTGTATATTTTTTCTGATTGGGTCGTATTAATCAACCTCAAGAGTTCGGCTTTGATCATCGTGGGAGAAAATGGCACGTTATGATTTTGCAACCAGTTCTGCATATTAATTTTAAAACTGCACATAGTTGGTTTCTTCTCAACTTACACACAATGATAGGCAGCATTATCCATAACTATGACTGAGTTAGGTGGAAGTCTAGGTATTAATTTTCGATCAACCCAGTTGTAAAAATTTGTAGAGTTCATGTCTCTATGATAATCCCCCGTTTTTGAATCTGATTTAAAAATTAGTAAAGCATCGTCAACTAACCCGTTCCGGCTACCAGCGAGAACTACTATTAAACGCCTTCCTTTGTCTATAGCTGTATAAATTCCAGGCTCCGACGAAGATTGCCAACATTGTTGGACATTGTGACTTTGGTTAACGTAAGTTTCGTCCAAAAAGAATATATTTCGTTTGTCTTCTCTGAATTTTCTTATGGCCCTCAAATATTTCACTCGCCATTCAACAATGTTTGGTCTCTCTATTAAATGGGATCTCTTCGATTTACATTTTTTAAATGAATGTCCCAGTTTATTCAAAAGTTCTCTTAAAAAAGTTAATCCGCAATCTTAAATATTATCCTCTTTTAACACGGCATTTAGTTTTCGTAGACTTGGAATTTTTTTCTCTATCGTATAAAACTGATTTATTTTTCTTCTTAGCACTCCTAAATTAAAATCATCAACTTGTATTTTCTTTTTTATTTCTTTTGGTCTCCGCGGAGAACTAAATTTTGCTTCCCCTGTATTTTGCAAGGAAGTTTTACTGTCAGCAATCACTCTCCTTACACTTCGTTCTGATATCCCTGTTGCTTCTGCTACTAATTTATGTATATTCGCATCAGTTTTATATTCTAAACTATTGACATCGGCTTTCTGTTTTTTTAAAAAACGTATGCACTTAAAATATTATTTCCTTAGATTGTCTTTTTATCGGCGGACTCATCTCGCTATTGCAATCTCATGTGCGTTTTGTCTAAACTAGCCGGAACTTTCAACGTGTGTTGCCGTCGCGAAGTACGGCGCCGCACTGAGTAATGACAGCAAGCGCCCCCGCCTCTCCGTCCCACCGCTCACATACCTAAGGCGCGGCCAACTAGTTCCGCGCGCACTATAGTAAGATTTTTAGTTTTTTTAATGAAAAATTTCAGATTAAATCATTTAAAGCCAATTTGAAAATTATCTACGGAGCGACTGTACTGAAATTTCTGTTATTATCATAGTTGATGCCGTAGCAAATCTTTGTTAGTAATTAAAAGTTCAAAAATGCCTAAAAGCTTGGCAAATATCACTAATCAAACATTTTTTTTTGTAATTTTTGCCAGTATATCATCAAAAATGTTGTCTAGTGCAAAAAAACTACGTCAGATGTACAAATTATCTTATCAGCTATTCAGAAAGGTACGAGTATGATTGTTAATACTTTTGCATGTGTGAAAGAGAAGAAAAGAGTTTTATGAGGAGCCGGTAAAATTGCGAGAAGGTCAACCTATTTTTTACCATTTATTTATTTTACCATTTATGTCACACTTATATAAACAGACAATCAAAAACAGAACAACCTATTGTTTGGTATTCCTATTATTCGTAGTTTTTACCTGCGCTTGAACCCCATACACTCGGCAAGCTTTGTGATTGGTCACTATTGTTCTCTCGACACGACACTGGGGGCGACTTCGCAAAATCTAGTCGTCAGCGTTAGTTAGATTCAACTCTACGTCGCGCAAGCTCGTGTTTTGTTATCTGGCTATTTCCCTAACTGTTGCTGCGTATCTTGCTCTTGTGTTGTGCTGTGCCTTCATAAGTGCTGACTATGGCTTCATATTCTAATCCTGAATACGCTGACATAATGTACTGTTACGGGCTTTGTGGTAACGCTACTGAAGAGAGAATATCAACTTCGCTTTCCCAACCGCCGACTCCCACACGTTAGTGTCTTCGGATCAACTTATCGGGCATTATTTGAAACTGGCAGCGTCCAAAGAAGCAGGCAAATTGATACGTATCGTTCCCGGAAATACACGGCTGAGGACGAAGAGCTTATTCTTCAACGTTTTATTGACGACCCCAACATATCGACAAACATCGTAGCCCATGAGCTTATTATGTCACAGTGGAAAGTCTGGTCTGTAGTTCACTTGTCAGGCTAACATCCATACCACTACTAACCCGTGCAGTCATTAGAAGAGGGAGATCCGCCGAGACGGCTTGAATTTTGTCGTTTTATGCTAAGTGCCGATGCCGAAGCCAAAAACTTTTAAAAACACAATCTATGGACCGATGAATCATGTTTTGACCGTGATGGTATCACAAATTACCACAATTTACATTACTGGGCACCAAAAGCAGAAGGAAACCCTAAGAAACTGAAACCAGCCGCATCCCAGCGAAGTAGGTTCTCACTTAATGTTTGGATGGGTATTATCCACGACAAGTTAATTGGCCCACATTTTTTACCCCGAACACTAAATGGGGAACTTTATGAAGATTTCTTAAGAAATCATTTAACAGAATGTTCACGGATGTACCGGAAGAAAGAAGAGCAAACATGATTTATCAAAATGACGGATGTCCAGCCCACTTCCGAATCACAATTCGACAATTGCTCGATGACCACTATTGAAACCGATGGACAGGGCGCGGTGGGCCGATTCCGTGGCCTGGCCGAAGCCCTGATCTGACGCCGCTAGACTTTTACGTTTGGGGTCATATGAAAGACCTAGTTTATGTGACCCTTGTAAATTCAATTGAAGAACTAAGGGAGAGAATAACAGATGCGGAGGACCAGATGAGGACAACAATCACAGCAAGAATCACAAAAACCGAAGTGAGGAAGCGAATAAGAACATGTATTCGAAACCGAGATCAGCACATCGCACAAGACGTGTGAAATGTGTGTAAAGTTTTGAAATTGATATTGATTAAAAATAATAATGTTTATGAAGTTTTTTAATTTGGTTTTCCGAATAAACACCTTTTTGTGAGAAAGAAAAGAAAGAAAAAGTATTTATTTATTCTTCTTGAGACGTACGCCTTCCTGTAATAAATCAAAAACGATTTTCATAATGTAGTCCATGACTTTGTATTAATTTTCACACCTTTTTGGATAGCTGATAAAGTGATAAATAAGACAAGGATATTTTTACTAATAATTTGTACATCTGGCGTAGTATATTTTTTTTTGCACTAGACAACATATTTGATGAAGTAATGGGAAAAATTACAAAAAATTAAATGTTTGATTAGTGATATTTGCCATGGTATTAGGCATTTTTGAATTTTTAATTACTAACAAAGATTTGCTACGGCATCAACT
The DNA here is from genome assembly GCA_947507525.1 of Apamea epomidion. Taxonomy (NCBI): domain Eukaryota; kingdom Metazoa; phylum Arthropoda; class Insecta; order Lepidoptera; family Noctuidae; genus Apamea; species Apamea epomidion. Next base: position 970,071 of record OX382237.1, on the reverse strand, counting down.
ATGATAATAACATAAATTTGAGTACAGTCGCTCCGTAGATAATTATCAACTTAGCTTCAAATGTAATGGGAAAAATGAATGATGAATGGGATGGGTGGGATATTTCATAAAAAAACTAAAAATCTTACTAACTCAAAAACTACTAAACTTCGGTAGAACATTCGGTAGCTTAATTTGTTGCATTTTCACCCTACTATAATAATGATAATAATAAATTCTTTATTTCGGACAACGTAAGATCGACTGTGTTAGTAAATTGCTTATAATTAATGTTAGTGTCATATTATTTAATAAGTACTTGTTTATTCGAGATCGCTTCATGTGGACGACGCACAAACGAAGGGAAAGTACTTCACTCGTTCATCACCCCCACCAAACGTCTCAGAATAGGAGAGTAGATGCTATCTGCCACTGTCCTCAGAATACTGTTGTCACTGTCCCGCATTCTGGCTATTAGGGACGAGATTTTTTTTCCGCATGACCGCATAAAAGTCGTCGGTTCGATTGAGCGCAAACATCTCAGATGCGCTACAAAAACGGGGCAGTCCCAACAGCATTCTGAAAACATTATTATATTGGATGCGCAGGACTTCCAGCGATCTTTTGGTAAAGCTGACCCACAGGCTCCCCGTGTACATACCCTGACAATATGCTTTGAAAAGGGTTATTTTAACCTGACTAGTACAATGGTAAAACCTGCGCGCCAACATATTCCCTCTGACCGCCAGTGCCCTGCGCTCCCTCTCTATGTCCACATTGTCTTTAAGGTCGTCGGTAAGTATGTGCCCCAAGTACTTAAAATTATTTACTCGCCTTATACTTAAGCCATTCAGAGCAAAAACTAAACAAAAAAAAAAAAAAACTATGACGTCCTGCAAGGAATACGTCAAGTTAACAGTAAACAGTAACCCTGTATATTGGGCTATGGGTTTGGGTGGCTATAGTGGATTGAATTTAGGAAGGACTGTGTCCCCTGCGTCAGGCAGGGGACACAGTCCCCAATGATAATTTAATATTCACAGATAAAATGGCAGCGGGTGACTTGCTCACTCATTAATGGACCAATTATTTATTAAAGCGGTTTTCACGGCATGCCTGCCGACTGCATTGTACATTTTATGCATGTATTTACTTGGATGATTCTAGAACTTCAAGACCAAACACAATGTTTTTCATCAAAAGAAGCATAAAAATGCGGTTTGCTTACATAGCCACACCCAGTCTAACTGAGCTCTGACTACAGCTTCGAGCCGGTTTGGCATACTGAACACGAGGTTTCGGAGCCAATGTTGAGAAATATTCACCCATTCTTCAATCAGGGCCTGTTTTAGTGTCCTGAGGGTGGTAGATGGTGGTCTGCGGCTTCTGACTAGCCTCCCTAGCACATCCCAGGCGTGCTCAATCGGGTTGAGATCAGGACTTCTTGATGGCCAAGCCATCACGCTGATACCAACCTCCTGAATACTCTTGCACGACCTGAGCCGTGTGTGGCCGGGCATTATCATGTATCAGCATAGATCCATCACGCATATTTGCTAAATACGGCCCTGCATACTCGTTAAGAAAATCTTGGGCATATCTTTCCCCAGTCAGAGTGCCATTTTCTATGGCCACTAACTCTGTGCGATCTTCTGAAGATATGCCAGCCCATACATGTACACTGCTTCCACCATACTGGACACTTTCTGAGAGGTATCGCTTACCAGGCCACCTGTAGACACTTCGCCTTCCATCAAAAGTGTAAAGTGAGAATCGAGACTCATCTGTGAACAAAATTCTTGACCACTCTTCTTCATCCCACTGTATGTGTTCACGGGCGTATCGCAGTCTCGCTACTCGATGCACTCTCTTTAGTTTGGGCCACTCGCTGGTCTTCGGGGTTTCAGATTTGCTTCAGCAAGTCTTCTTCTTACTGTACTGTCACTAATGTAGTCCCTTCGGATCTGAAGAAGCTGTTGCTGGACTTCAACTGCATTAAGGTGGCTATTTCTCAACACAGTGGAAGCAATATAACGGTCTTCTCGGGCACTAGTACACCTGGGTCTGCCATTATAAGGTCTCCTCAGATGGTTTCCAGTCTCTTCGTACCTTCGCGTCACCTTCTTGACCGTTCGTAACTTCACACCCACCATTCCTGCAGTACGACGTATACTGATGCCTAGTTTGTCCTAACTCTCAGACTAAACATGCCTTTGCTAATCGATTTTATTTATTTTTAGGACCCTATTTGTATAATCAGTTTAACAGAGTGCTAAAGATGTATAGTTTAAGTTATTATAGGTGTAATTTACTAGTACAGGAATATTTGGCAAAACTCAATTATGCAGACACGGAAAAACTACTAGAAATTTTAAAATAAAATCTATCTACCTACTCTAAGTACCCCCTCCCCCCCCTCCCCCCCCCCCTCTAAGTAGTAGTAGTCTCTCTTTACCTAATTAATTATAGTCTCCACTTTATGTACTTTAATATTATTCGTTAATTTATTTAAACATTACTGTATATCTTATCATAATCTAGTTTTAAAATAATATATCCAAAAAGTAACTCACTAAGTCATTAAAAAAAAAAAAATGTATTTTCTTTTCAATTTAGCTTCTAGTACATTTATTGTTGTCTTCTTTTTAAATGTTTGATGTAAATTGATGGCCTGAAACACAGGATTTTCATAAACCTAGACAGGCAGGTCTACATTACAGTTAGAATTTAACTTTCCTTGATTGTAATTAATGTAAATCATATTTTAACTTTACTTTATACTTGAATAAAAAAAAATATTTATTTTATTTATTTATACATATATTTATTTAGCACATTCTTCAGGTGAAAGAGGCATGATAAATAAAATGTATGTGCTGTTGTCTAACTTAGCTTTTGTAACAAGACTCATCGATCAAGATAAAATTTGAAAACAAAAACAGAAACAAAAAAATGAATGGTAAAATTAAAACGGATTATTTTGTTTTTAAAGCTTTTTTCAGCCATTTCTTAAAAGAAGGTTCTCGACTATGAAGTTTTTATATACAAAATTAAACTCTTTTTCGAGTCCTTTTTATTTCGAATCTTGTGTACCTACTTACTTAAAAAGTTATTCCAATTTTAAAAGTGTGACACTTAGTTTTGCAGGCCAGTGTAGTTGTTTTGAGTTTATTTTGATTTCGGCTCATAGCAGATGATGGTTTGCAACTAACTATTCTCTATTATCTCTGGTTCACGTGCCTCGTAAATCGTTCGGGAAACTGATCTTGATTTCATTGTTGTCACCATAATTAGTTTCCTTCCAATGTTTGTCTTGTCTAGAAGAAATTGCTTGTGATAGGACCGTTTATTATACTGCAGTGAATTGGTCAAAGTTCAAGGTCAAAATAATTTACTTCCAAAAGGCTATTAAAAGGCACTTTTGAATGTAATACATTAGGTATTCTATCTAAAAGCCAGAAGTCGAGTTAAGAATTGTATTAATCATCAACTTCTGGCTGCTTTTTCCCATTCCAAGCCATTGGAATGAAGCCTCTCAAAAGTAGCTCCTCATAACCATTTCATGACGCATCCGGTCCAACACAGCTTCCTCAAGTCGCAAACTAGCAGCCATGACTCCGTTGACCTCAATCTACCATCATAACTACACACTTGATTAACGCCCATTCCACAAAAACACGTAAATAGGTACATTCCAATTAGTTACGGGCTACAAATACAACATGCGTAGGACGATCCACATAACATTTATAAACACTTTCATAACCGAACTTTAAAAATAAACAACAATACCGAACTGGAATGTATAATATTAACTGTATTCCGTAACAGTAAGTTATCGCAAAATGGCATTCATTCTGTTCGCAGCGGTACTGAAATAGCAGCAATAGTAAACAAAAAGTTCGTCGTGAACACGTAACTTGATTGGCAGCCCGATTGTTGCCGAGGGGGTACGAGCGCCTGCCCCTTGTGGAGCTAAATATATCCCGAATGATCTGTTTATTCCCAAAGTTGTTGTGTACTTTTGATTAATTTGTTGTGTCTTAGCTTACGAAATTAAAAGTGAGAGGGTAGCAAGAGGTCGAAGTCAAACTGCGAAGATCAACAGCAGAAAGTCAGTGTAAACGAAATTAAAAGTGAGAGGGTAGCAAGAGGTCGAAGTCAAACTGCGAAGATCAACAGCAGAAAGTCAGTGTAAACGAAATTAAAAGTGAGAGGGTAGCAAGAGGTCGAAGTCAAACTGCGAAGATCAACAGCAGAAAGTCAGTGTAAACGAAATTAAAAGTGAGAGGGTAGCAAGAGGTCGAAGTCAAACTGCGAAGATCAACAGCAGAAAGTCAGTGTAAACGGAGTTACTTCATACCTCATATTGTGTGTGCCCGTCTGTCGTGGTAAGTCGGGTAATGGTATTGACAAAATAATCCTTATTTGTTGATGCCATTTGATATGAAATGATAAATTAATAAGATATTCATAACACTTTACACTTTTACAATATCGGCACTTTTTTATTATTATTATTTACAGTATCGGTAAAAATGAGGCCTAGCTAAATCACCTATGTTCAGTCAAAAACATAACTTACCTAGATCACTGCTCAAATACAATTTTATTATACGCAAATGACCACGAGGCCAAAAATTCGGAGACGTGTGACAATTTCCAACATAGTTTTCCTTGTTTCACATAGTTACCCAGTTTGAGTCACACGGACACTTGAGAATCTTGATCGTATGTACGAAAATGACGAAACAAACTAAATGTACTACAATTACATGATATAAATCATCACGTGGAGATAAGTATACATAAAATTTATTAGTATATCAGTAGTTTACATGTAATATGAGAAAATACGCAGATAATAACGTGTATCAGCGATCCGTATCAGAATCAGGGTTGATTGTACTAAGTTAGTAGCTGCCTTGTCGGTGTAGCGCCGCAAGCTCTACTGCTGAGCGCGAGGTGTGGGCTCGCTCCACGAGTCGGACAATGTTTTATTGGATTTTGCATTAGAATTTTCTCAGTAGCAGCCCAGTCTCTAGCTGTGTCCTGCATAGCTATTCACAATTATTCGACGGGCTTCCGAGTCGAAAATTACACATCTCGTGCTAACTGATTTGCCTAGTCCTCTAAATATCTGTTGGAAAAATAGCGTTCATCTAATTGGGTTAAACTGTCAAAAGTTTTGGGTTTGTAAACAGCGTTTAGAGGAAGGAGTCCTCTAAACGCTGTTCGATAACATTAATTATTGATGTTCGATTCGGCATGGAAGCGTATCGAATGGTTGTGAATACCAGTGCTAGTGATTTTATTATTTTTTTAGAAGTCTCTGAGAGAAAGTTCTATTATAGTATTCGTTTGCGAGCTGATGACGGTATGATTTTATACTTGGATTTTCCGGTGTCATAATAAGAACAAATTCATTCAACACTAAACTAAATATACATACTTTTGAATTGTCAATTAGTCGTTCAGTTATTCAGAAAGTTCAAGTTAGTTGCCTATTCCAAAAAGTAGATCTCTATGGAGAAGAACGGGCAAGAAACTCCAATATCTATTCGATGTAACTGCCATTTTGAAATGGTAATACATGATTTAATTAAATATTCATATGCTTTTAATAATTCTTGTGCAATTCACATAGGTATTAGTCAGCCAACCACAATTTTGCGGTTTATTTCCATTAGGTACCCAGTGCTCCAAGTTAAACATACATAAAATTACCAAAAAAGTAAACAATTTCTGTCTTAGTTCAACGAGCCATGTGGTTAGATGCACGTAGGCATTATTTATAAGATAATGTGCAAGATAATGCTGTTTATTTGGCAAAAATAGTGCTTTACATTATTACCATAGGCCTTTTGTTCACACACGTTTTTCTTGCCGTGAAAAACTACGGTTTATTCGCCGTGTAGGCTCTCGGGGTAAACAATTTTTTCTAACATATGAAGCAATGGACAAGCATTATCCTTTAATATGATTCAGATTCTGATTGACAATGTGTTACGCAATGGGCAAATGGCCTCAATGAAATAATTTGTTTGTGTTTGCACAAGCATGATCAGCCTATACCTATAATGTTCCCACTTTTGACACAGGCCTCCTCTCGGTCCGAGGGAGTGGGTCATAATCTACCATGCGGACCCAGTGCGGGTTGGCCTATCTGGGTTCGGACTTACGGCTTCCAACACGTAAATCGCAGCCGTCACCGCTGGGCCACCACTATTCTGTTTTTCTCTGATTTGTCCTTGACTTTATAATAAAAAATATAAAAAATACATACATACATACATAAACTGGAAGAAGGCGTGACTTTGGGCAGAAACTACGCACCGTCCCCTGCGACGACCCTTACGTACTCCACGATAACAACATATCCATCGACTTAGCTATACCACTCCATACAACTAAGTAATTGTTCTACCAAACAGATTTTCATCTTCGCAAAACGTGCCTCCTTAAGTGGAGCAGCTCTACATTCAATTTTGCAACCCCTAAGAGACAGGACTTAGCAAACGGATTTCGCAATGCGACGTTATCGGCGATCGGTTGGACGTCGCTGTCCATCCAGTTGATATAATCCCTCCGCTTGAACACCCCTGGGAGACGAGGGGCTTGGGGGTCACACTTAATTACCTCCCGGTAACAGTTGATCAGGGAAACTTTGTCAATACCAAGCCATTAACTTTGGGTTTGGAATAACCATGTCATTGCTGCTTTGCCCGTAAGTTCCTGGGTCGGGCCTGCGTAGTGGACTATGGCCCACTCCCTCTCGCAGAGAGCAGGCCTGTTTCCCAGCAGTGGGAACATTATAACCTGATTATGAGTATGTCGTAAATTCCTGAGGGTTGGCAGAAGTTGGTACTATGCGCACCTGCCCTTGATCCATGATACTAGTATGTATAGATCTATGGCAGTCATGAATTATTATGAAAATTTGAACTTTTCCCAATTATGTTGAGGTTGGCTTCTAGTCTAACCGGATGCAGCTGAATACCAGTATTTTAAATGAAGCGACTGCCAATCTGACCTCCACAACCCAGTTACTGGGTAATTCGATACCCCTGGGTAAGACCAGTTGTCAGACTTTCGGGATTCTGACGACCCGTTACTGCCAAAGATCCACGAATGACAGCCGGGACCAACGGCTTAACGTGCTTTCCAAGGCACGGAGAGATCTTGATATTTAGAGGTCACCCATCTACGGACCAACCGCGGCAAGCGTAGTTTAACCTGATCGATCCGTGCGGCTGTTATTACTTAGCCACAAGCCTCGACGAAACGAGATTAGTATGATTAGCACTTAGACGAGATTAGAATGAAATAATTATATCAACTTTTTATCAAGATTCATTTTTGTTCATTATTGTATGTTATTTGTTCTTTCTAGAACATGGGCATTCGTCTGTTGTTGATAGACTTGGCTCAGTAGTGATAAATTTGAAGGAACAAATACAGCTCTGTAACTGTGAGAGTTTTCCTAACAGGAAAATTAAGCACACTGCTCATCCTGTCGGTGGAAGCCATTTCCAACTTTCCACTTCAACATTCACTGTGGCGATTTGGCGGTAGTAAACAACATAAATAACATAGTGGTCCCGGAAGTGTGTCAGTGTTACGTAAGGGGTGGGGCTCTCCAGCCGTGTGCAGGGGGTGCAGCAGGGGCACGGCGCGCGGGGGGAGACGCAGGGGCGCTGCAGCCACGTTAGTAAATTAATAAAATGATGGATCACTAAGTTATAACTTAGTTAGCAACTTCCTCTAATAAAGTTTCTAATGGAATTGTGCAAGGCATAAATGCTCCTAAGTTAAGTTACGCTAAACCTGAACAACACTGACAGTGTTTTATAACCAGTCAGCCGAAAAATTGAGAATCATCTATCTTCGTCACAAAAAAACCATTATTCAACCTGAAAACAAATACCTTTCACAAACGCTCGCTAAAAGCTTTCTGAACTTTAATTACTTGGATGGATACAAGAACACCGCCAAGTGCTACCAAACGGCGATCTAGTTCAAACAACCTGCCATAACTACGTACAAAATGGGCACATTAAACTTGCTACTTGCGAAACTAGAGAAACAGCATTAAGAGTTCCACAAATAGAAACGTTGCGAACATAACGCCTACTGCACTGCACACCAGTTATTTATACTAAGTCGATAGCATAATATATTTTGCCATACAAACTGGTTACGTATGCGCCTTTGCTCTAAAAATAGCAACAACCCTTACTTACATAATTATTATTGGTCGGAGGCTGTGCTTCCTGGGCGCATCCCCACCCCGCGCGCCTTCCCACCCTGCGTGAGACCGACCTCCACCTCCAGTCGAAGTCGGCTGCCCGTGGCGAGCGCACGTCCGTGGCCCTACACTCCTCACCTCACCTGGAATGTATTACGAAAAATTTTGCTTCATCATTAAATAATCCATGCATGACTTATCGGGCTCATATACCGGTAATATGTACTGATGATGCGATAATTTAAAAGCAATTAGTGTCCCGCATTTTGCAGTGGCGCCCAATAACCACGAACTATGAACCTTTATCTCATGTAAATAATTTTTCACTTTATTACTAACAGTTAATTAATGTTGTGCTGATATCAGTAATAGCCATGTAGGTGATAATTAATAGAAGTGAAATTAACGTGTTAAACAATAGTGTAGTTGTAGTTGAACATTTAAGTGTTTTTGAAGGAAAACTATTAAAAATGTCGGACAATCCTACTGCTGTTGGTAAAGGTAAAGTTTTAAACGATAGTAGTCTTTTTTAATGTTTCCCGTTTTCACACGAGACAGCCTGCTCGTAATGTGATAGCAATTACTTCCAATGTTGATCACTCGACTTGTGGAGATAATCCCGCTTGCACTTGAACTAGAGGCTCTGTAAATAACAGATGAAATGGACAGTTTTCTCGGCTGTGGAAATGAAGTGTATGTCTGTATGTATATTATATTAATGGTCTAGTATTATTTACTGCATTGTGTTTGTGTAAAATGTTTAAGTGCAAAATATTGTCCGGGCTGACTGACGTTGCAGATAATGCATGAATATTACATTTTGCTGGGTCCGCCCGTAGGGACTGTGTGGGTCAGCTATATTAATTGTTGACCTCTTTTTGAGGCATTTTAATACGTGATGGGACTGATGGGATGGTTACCCAATTAATACGGCTGGCCCTTTTTGGACCAGACACCAGTATTAATGGGTGTAACCCCGTAAATGATCTATTAGTTTAGTCAATGCAACGCGATCATTTTCATCACTTTTTCTCTACATTGTTTTGTTTTTCGTTGATGTCTTTCAGTTCGTCTCTTGGTTCACTTCCTGCGGGCTTGACCTAGAACTTGGGTTGACCACCGAAGGGCGGGTCGCTCCAAAGTTCAAAGCGTCGGCTATCGTTATTTACAATCGTATTGATCAATACTGTTTGTGTATTGACGCCTGTTTATATTGCCGTGTCTGTTTTACTAAATTGAGGCGGCGACGGTTGATAAGTGTCTATATATTCAGTCCCATTCACTCGTGCTTGACAATTGCCTAGAGATGTTTTATTTCAGGACTGTTATTTATTCTGTACATATTGTGTGTGTCTTATAAAAAAGAAACATATGGTGGTTCATGATACGATACTTGTTAACTTAAACATTCATGATAAGTTGTGTAAAGTTTATTTCTGTTTTTAACATAAACGTGTTTAAATAAAATTTTAAACGTCTACAGTTACAAAATTAGTTTGGTTTTATGTTAATTTTGGCTGCTAATAAATGGAATATCTATAATGAATGCAGCATTTTAAAGTAAAACTGGTGATTCGGTAACTAACCAAAATAACTTGTACTGAATGTAAATCTAAAGATACTGTTTGTATAATAACTAAATCAATAATAATTAACATTATTAATTTTGATTTCTTGTGCTTCTTCCCAGTCGTGGCCAATGACAATTGTAGATAGAAGCGTCTTTTCATCACTTTTTAATTAATTTTTGTTAGTTTTTGAGCCATATAATAAATATATTATTTAAATGCCAGTTTCTCTTCATATTTAATATGGCGTAACTACAGCATGTTAACCTCAAACAGCTCCCCGAATCCTCGCCCTAATAACATTTGGACAATACTGATGCTGTATTTCGACGTTTTGTTTATAGACTATCAGTTTCCTCCACTATGAAACAAGTTTTAAACTGCAACACATTGCACATTATTATATTCAGCGAGTGCTACAATGTACGACCTACGTGCTATTACGTGTTGTCGTTGTAACAAGGTTGACACGCTTCTTGAGCCACGAAACGAGTTCATTGCTCCTGTTTAAATAGGGTTGCTTCTTTAACCGTTTGTTATTCTTCATGTCCGTGCTTTAGACCTGAAGCTTTCTCTTTTATGTCTTTAATTTCTTTCTGGTTATTGGAACTATGTTAGTGTGCTGGGTTTAGCAACCAGATGGCGCTACTTGTCACTGATTTTAAGTTTAATAAGTTTAATCCTCTGAAAATAACTTAGCCTGGTAGTTAAGGCAAGCTTCAGAATATTAACGTCTGAAAAATATCCTTAAAAGTCTTTCCTTACCTACTTACATTATTTATTATCCAAGTACACTTCTTAAACTGACGACACGTTTCGACGCGACGCGACGATCCGCTTTAATAATAAATGATGACTTCGTCCACGTAGACCTTGAAAATAAAATAATAACATTATTTTCGTCAAAACGTTCTTGTGCTTAGATGACTTGCTGAAAGTTTATTTAGCATGTCTGTTCATTCACCTTGCCTTCATTCCGGTCTGTTTCCAAAGACTACAATACTTAAAAGGAACATTTATGAAATTACCATCATTTGGTGAAACCCCGGGGCATACCCCTCCGCCCCGTACTTAACCTTAGGCAAACTAAGTATACGTAAGAAGATGGTTCAAGACACAAGTGTTTTTACCATAGATATAAGATAGAAGGAGATATGCCCTGTAGTTGAAAATGTATCAGAACTCCATGTCGTTAAGACGATCCCACTACCGCGCCACTACTACACATGTACTTTAGTAAAAGCAATTGCAATTCATAAATCAGAACGTACTACACAATCAATTATAACCTTAACTCATCAAACATAGCTTGCATTTTACCATGCACCGTACAACTTACTCACACAAAAACATCTGTCGCTATCGCTGTGCTGTGCAAAAACCATTTATTTTACATATACTAGTGATTGACTAAATCGGAAAGTTATCGATTCTCCCATTTATACCCCCATTTTTACTAAAACAATTTGGGGTTCTGAAAATAAAATAAATAAAAAACGATATGTCCATAAAATATTATATTATAAATCAATAAAAAATAGCAAAAAAAAAAAAGTAAATACATTTTTTCACATTAGTATTACATCTTCTCAAGGGAAGACCCTTGAGATGATGTAATACTAATGTTTGTAATGTTAACGGTTGTAATGTTACAACCGATTTAAACGTCATATTTTTAGGTTTCCAACTGGGTTAAAACTGTTGACAAATTGTAAAATTAACTATAATTCGTTGGGTAATCGACATTGTTGTCGATGTGGATCTGCACAGCCACATCACTAACTGGCCGCAACCAGCAGCGGCCGTACCGTGCGATGCACCGCATAAATAAAGTATCGATTTGTGATTTTTACATTGCTTGTCTGTAATGTTAGTTGTTTGTGATAAATAAATAAAATAAAAAAATCGGGTTGCACACCAGGAGTGCCGGCAGAAGTGAAAACTTGAATATTAACGTTGTGCATTTTTTGATATTTTGGAATGCGGTCTACTCTCCCTCCGTCTTGCGAATTTTCGATCAGGTCACCGTGTCTTGACGCGAGCTCCGTCTCACGAATTTTCGATCAGGTCACGTGTCCTGACATGAGTTTAACATTTTTTACCCATCACAAAAAAAGTACACAACGCCGCTAAAGAAGTTTTCACTTCAATACATTTTTATTATATGAACTTACCTGAGAAATCCGTGATACGGGCAGGCTATGGATTGGATCATTGTTATCAAACAAATTAAAACCTATACCTACCCATAAATATATGAGAAACTTTCCATGAGTCACAGCAATCGGTGAAAATTTACTTTTTTATATCTTTATATCGATTGGCATCGGCATGCAGAACGATCCGCATAGTAACTAATCACTATCTTCCAATCGTTGGGTTAACTTGCAAAAAAACTAGATCATTCTAGTTATTACCGGTTCGTGAGATAAGCTGTAAGGACGAATGGTATTGTTGCCTAGTCTCTGTCTATCATGGTTTCTACAAAAAGATTCTGACGTAGACAGGGTCCTGTTAGCAGATCAACCAAGTTCATAAAAACTTATATTTTCATGAAATAAGTTAATTGGTTTTGTTAAAAAAAAGCACCAAACATCACATCTTTTTGTATTATTTTGCAGCAAAAAGTGAATTCAATTGTTTTTATCGTTTAAGTCTACGACCAGACGAAAATTGCTTTATCTATTATACTTCTTACGAAAGTAGATTTATGTATAATTTAAATATTGATTGATATTATTATCAATATCATTATTTTTTATTATATCATTATCATTTTTTTGTTTATTGATTGATTTTTTTTATGTCTTTATTGTGAGAGAAAGTTAGATAAAAACTATACTAATTATTTCAGGCAGTAACACTACTCCCTGAAATAATTATATAAGTATAGTTTTT